>JASDFA010000019.1:31350000-32765000 GCA_035772735.1 Datura wrightii
AGGAGGCTCTCAACTCAACTTTGTGCTAGAGGTTCTTATGACCTTAATTTGTATCTAATATACTTCTTATACTTAAGGATTGATCTTAACAACTTGTTTCCATAAATTCATCAGGCTCGGGTCTATCAATATACCTAGAACGGTTCCAAACTTAGCCTGAAATTTTCAATAAACTGGAAGAACCAACAACCCCTACAATGGGCCATGATACCAAACAATGGACAGTTGGTCCATCCATTGGTTTGCCTATTCTTCCTTCAAAATTCTTTGACTATGCAATAACGACCACCTCCAACGACCCGTTGGACCCTACAACGAACTATATTGAGGTGTGTTGTTTGGTTTTGGTACTATTTTCTGTTATTTTTTGTTGTAAGCCTCAGGTTTGACCTAAGGAAATTTTGGGGTGCTATAAGGAGGATCTGGGTGCTGATGGCAATGAAGGAGATGCTAAGGTCAAGAATAATTAAGTTGATGAGTGACCACTTCAGGGAGTTCTTACCCTCACTTGTCTTGTATGAATACATTAGGGACAATGTACCATTTTAGTTTGAGGTGGAATGAGTATATCTCTTTTGTGGTTATTATTTATTGATTTGTGTCGTTGTTGGGCTGTTATTGATGATGTTGATGCTGCCCTTTTCAGGCTTTTGTTTTGATGTTTTGATGGTTGTTGAACCTTTGTCGGGCTCGAGATGAATGAAATAGAAAAACTTATTCTTGATATTTAGTGAAAATGATTGGGTCTTTGTTTAAATATCCAAATGGTTCATGACCCAAGTTTGATTTTCGCCTTTGTAAATAAACTCTGGGGTTTTTGTTTATACCATGGTTCTTTCATGAGGAGAAATTTCTTTTTCTTTCCTTTTTATTGTCGAACCGGATGATATTACCCAATGATAGATTGTGAGGCGACTTTCTTAAGTGAAACTGCCATGTTTTTGAGTCTTTTGAAATTATTTTTATAGGTACCATCAAAATAATTTTTTTTGGCATGAAAAAATGAATTTGGAAGAAATGGGGTATTTGAAAAGGAAAATATAGCACTCTCTTGTCATACATTGCACATTCCTTGTTTGGCTTGTTGATTCACATGCTTAATTTTTTTAATTTATATTGTGGTTATGGTAATGAATTGTGTGAAATCCTTGGAATGTGATGCCTTGTGTGGTGAGGTTGATTGAATGATTCCCATGCATATACGTTTGTCTAGAACTTTTCCTAAGTGTGACTCAAGGAGAAATCCTAGATGTAGCTACACTTAAAACATGATTTTAGGCTTTCTATTACTATTCACTTTACCCAAAATGACCTCCTTAAACATCTTCCTTTGGTAGCCAATGTTGAGCCTTTGAACTTTTTTTCTTGGAAACCACATTACATGTCAAATGACCCTTTTTAATCCCCTTGTTTGGCACCTATCCTCCCTAATTTCTAGTGATGAAATAATGAAAAATGGGGCTTAAAGCCCAAGATATGGGGAAAGATAAGGAACTAAATCAAAATGAGGCAAAAGCCTATGTTTGGTGATTTACAAGAAAAGGGAGAAATGTGAGAGCTTCAATGTGAGGTAGCACCAAATTATGATTAAAATGAATGAATTGGTTGGTTGCATCTCATCCTTCCATAAGGCACACATATGCAATAATGGAATCTGCTTTATTACTAATTTTGTAATAACTAAAGATATAGACGAAGAAATAATATTAGGCACCCCCTTTATAACCCAAATAAAACCTTATGTCGCTGATTTAGATGGCATCCACTCCACTAGTCTAGGCAAAGATATCATTTTTTCCTACCTAAATAATATGTCAAAAGAAGAAAGTGAATTTATAAAAGAAAAAATTATCTTTAGAATAAATCCTCTTTCCCAACAAATAAACCATTTAAAGAATGAGATAAAATTTAAACGGATTGAATCCTCTTTAAAACATACGAAGGTAGAAGCCAAAATTAAAAGCCTACAAGAATTCATAGAAGGAGAAGTCTGTTCAGAATTTTCTAATGCCTTTTGGGATAGGAAACGCCATATTATTGATTTACCATATCTTGATGGATTCAACGAATAGAATATCCCTACTAGGGCAAGATCTATTCAAATGAATCAAGAGTTAATGGAATATTGTAATAAAGAAATCAATGATTTACTTGATAAAAAGATTATTAGACCTTCCAAGTCACCATGGAGTTGTTCAACAATCTATGTCAGTAATAGTGCAGAAAAAGAAAGAGGGGCCCCAAGGATAGTCATTAATTATAAGCCCTTTAACAATGTTTTAAAATGGATCAGGTATCCAATACCCGCGAAAAGAGATACTCATACTTCTCCCGGCCAACATGACTCTAATACCATTTTATGGATCGTAGAAAGTGACTTAGTTTGAAGAATGAGATTTTTCTCTCAAACTTGATGGGTTGGGCGACGAGTCATCGTGTCACCCCACGAATCATGGTGTCCCTTGTTAGGTGTGTGAGGGAGTGTGACAAGGTTGAACTGGTAGTGTTGGCAATGGATGGAGAGGCGAGTTGTCATGCATCTAATGACTCGTCAAGTGGTCCGTGAATGTAGGAATTTCAGTGAATGGAGAAGTTTACAGTGATGACAACGAGTGGGGACAACAAGTCAACTAGTGGGGTAATGACTCATCCAGTCCCTCGTTGGGACTGGTAGTGTCACTTTTCCAGGCGAATCAGAAAGGGTATTTTTGTAATTTATAAGAACCTAAGCCTAAACTACTTCTTTTTAAGCTCTAAATTAGTAGGGGTTAAGCCTATTCTAACCATTCCCCTCCCATGCATGCAAGTTTAGACCTCTTCATTGAAGATCAAGCCTTGAACCTTCTAAATTCATCTCAAATCTCTTGGGCTTTCAAAGTGAAGTATAGATTCAAGTTACCTAGGTATGTGAGGCCATGAATGAGGGTTCCTTTCACTTTTATGCTCAAAATGCTCCTCAATTCTATGAATTCAAGTTCTAGATCAAGTTCATAATCCTATGAGATTTTATCTTAATTTTATGAAATTCTCTATGAATTATTTACGGGTCAATTCCCTTCATGTTTCAATGTATGTTTTAATATTCATGGGATTATTTTATTTCTATTTTGATTATAAATTCATGATTTCAAATTTTAGAAGATTATATCCAATTATGCAAGTTCATGAAAAGTCAAGTTTATGATTTATGATTTCAAGAATGATGAGATATCTAGTATGTGTGGATGTTTACAACTTTCCCATGAATGAATCTATGATTTTGATCAATGAAGTCTTTCTCATGTATGCATTATTTTTACATTTGGGCAAGCCCACACAAGGCAAACATGTTTTCTGATCTAGCCAAAGCTAACAAGATCAAATGAAAGATGTATGTTTTGGAGTAAAGACTCCTCAAATATATAGATTCAAGTTATGTTTTAGAATATGATTGTATAAGCATTATACATGTTTTAGGAGTAGAGTTTAGCACCTACTAGGCTAGGGTTTCTAAGGTTCCCCATTCTCATAAGCTAAATGCCAATGTACGTATATTTTGGGGCCTCGCAAGAGAGCATTTCACCCTGCCCAAGGGCACACCATGATATCACACCTTACTTATCCTTCACCCTGCAAAGGATTTTGATGTCCCTTCTCTATGTGGGCAAGACATGGGAACATCATGCGCTCATACATGGTGGTTATCAATTATAACGAGTCTCCCATTTTTTCTCATTATTTCAGTTATGCATGTCTATCATATATGATATTATATTTTCTGCAGGTTTGACCTAATGATCAGTTTATAAGCTTTTACTTATTATTTCAATTATGGCAAGCCTTATGATTCTATTTTTCAACTTTGGATCATTCTATTCAGACATGTTATCCAATTTATGACTATTCAAGTTTCCAGATATTAGCATTTAGTCCTTACTCTGGTGATCTTATGATTTATGTTACGCGCATGATTTTGGTTAAGTTGTTTTACTTAACTTGCCCACTAGTACATTCCATGTATTGATAGTATACTCTATTTTGTATCATTTCATGATATAGGTTCAGATGTTCAAACTTAGTTACGCCATTAGCCAATCTCCAAAGCTTAGTCGAATTCCCTTATTAGTGAGTCCTCATCCTTCGAGGACCTTTAGTTAGTTGAGTCAAGTTACTTTCAGTTTTTAGACTTTAGTGGGCTAGTTGGGGTTGTTGTCCCATGAGCTGTCCAGTTATGTTAGAGGCTGTATCAGACAATATGTAGAATTTATGCTTTGTCAGTGTTGACTTAGTTTAAGATTGTTATGTTTTCAAACTTCCGTTTATGTATGTTTTATAATATTAGTTTTCTACTTAATGTATGCTCTTTAGCCATTATGTTAATGCTATGGGTTGACTTGGAGTCATTCGTGGTTCTAGGTTTTGTATCTCAATTTGGACCTATGTTTGGATCGTGCAAACTTGCTATCAGATTAAAGGTTCATAATGTCCTAGGGTGTCTGAAAGCCACATTGAGTAGAGTCTTTTACATGGGTGTAAAGCGCGCCACAGTTATGGGGGAGAGGCTACAAGATGTTGTAGGAAATTTCCCTTCTTTCGTGATCTATGTCGTACGATGAAGTATCTCTCAATCCTTCTAACTCGTGCTATACTCATTAATCATGCCTCTAAGACGAGTAAATGGTAGAATAAATGCCAGTACCGATAGGTCCTTTGCCCGAGCAGGTCTCTCAAGTCGTGTTTATAGAGGTATTTCAAATGTTTGCATAGGCTTCGACCACTCAGGTAATCAGCAAGAGGTGTCCCATGTCCCTCCAAATGGGAGCGCAATGGTAGCTCAATTTCGGGACTTTTTTAGGATGAATCCACATGAGTTCCTTTGGTCAAGAGTGGATGAGGACTTGCATGAGTTTCTCAAGGAGATTCAGAAAATCACCCAGATTATGGGGGTGAAGGGAGAGGAGAGCACATACTTGGCTTCCTAATAGCTGAAGGGGGTTGCTTATATTTGGTACCATCAGTGGAGGGATGGTAGAGCAGTGGGTTCATTCCCGTGAGTTGTGATGAGTTCATGACTACCTTCATAGATAGATTCTCCCCTAGAGAGTTAAGGGAGGAAAATGTAGCAGAGTTTGTTAACTTGAGGCAGAACAATATGACTGTGCAAGAGTGCCCTTTGGAGTTTACCCAGCTGTCTAAATATGCACCAGTGATGGTGGATTAGAGAGCCCATATGAATAGATTTGTGTATTGAATGTAGATTCACTTCTCAAGGAGTGTAGGACCGCAATGCTGAATAGTGATCTAGACATCTCTCAATTGGTTATATAAGCTAGTAGATAGAGGCGGATCAGATTAAGGAAAGGGAATGAAAGGCCAAGAGGGCTCAGATAGGCAGCTTTGGGTTTCCCAGAAGAGATCTAGTAGCGAACATTGTCTACAGTCCCATTACCGATCATCAGGCCCAGCACCATCATCAGCCAGTGTGCCATCCAGATCTAGGCTTCATTAGAGGGAAAAGACATCAGGCTCCAGGGGATAGGGGAGTAGGTCAGGGGAGCCTAGCGAGCCATTTGCGGCAAGTGTGGTAGGAAGCACCCCAAGGAGTGCCTAGCAGGGTCAGGTGCATGTTTTGGGTGTGGTAAGCCTAGATATCTACTCAGAGACTGCCCTACAACTAGACAGGGCCATAGTAGAGGCTAGGACGCAACCACCAGTTCAGCAGCTCCACCAGCACGTTCAGCTCAATAGGGTGCATCCACAAGTGCAAATGGTGGTTAGAGCTATAACAGGTTTTATGCCCTTTCATCTCGTCAGGAGCAGGATGGTTTGATTAGACATTTCCTAAGAATCAACTTCTCAAGACGTGGTCACTTGTATGTTGTGAGTATTCCATGTTGACATATATGTGTTACTAGATGCAGGGGTTACTTTATCTTTTATGACACCTTATGTTGCTATTAGTTTTGCATTCAATCCCGAAATCCTATCAGAAACCTTCTCTGTCCCTACTCCAGTCGATTACTCTGTTATAGCTCGATGGATATATAGAAATTACCCTGTCACAGTTTTTCGAAAAGTCACTTCAACCAATTTACAGAGTTAGAGATGACTGATTTCAATGTTATCTTTGGTATGGATTGGTTCCATGCATGTTTTGCCTCAGTATATTGTAGAACCCCAATGGTAGAATTCCAAGTGTTGCATGTACCATTGAGTTTGGGTTAAGGATGTTGCATCTATGACCATGACTTTTTAGTCTGTCCCTATTGTATGTGAGTATCCAGATGTTTTCCCAAATGATCTACCAGGAGTCCCTCCCGAGCGGGAGATTGACTTTGGTATTGACCTTCTTTCGGATACGCAACCAATATCTATTCCTCCGTATAGAATGGCTCCAACTGAGCTAAAGGATTTGAAAGATCAGTTGAAGGATCTCTTAGATAAGGGATTCATCAGGCCTAGAAAGTCCGTGTGGGGTGCACCAGTTCTCTTCGTTCAAAAGAAGGATCGACCTCTCTGTATATGCATTGACTACTGGAAGTGGAACAATGTTACAATCAAGAACAAGTATCCCCTCCCTAGAATTGATGACTTGTTTGACCAACTTTGGGTTGCTAAGTGCTTATCAAAGAGAGACTTTAGATCCGGGTATCATCAGTTCTAATTTAGGGAGAGTGACATTCCGAAGGTAGCTTTCATCACTCAATATGGTCACTTGAATTTGTAGTTATGTTGTTTGGACTAACGAATGCTCCTGCAACTTCCATGGATTTGATAAACAAGGTATTCAAGCCATATTTGGACATGTTCATGATTGTCTTCATAGACGACATTGTCATATACTCTCGATGTGAGGAGGAGCATGCCACTAATTTGAGGATTGTGCTACAGACTCTTAAGGATCACTAGCTATTTGCTAAATTCAACTAGTGTGAGTTTTGGTTGAATTCGATAGCATTTTTGGGCCATGTGGTGTCAAGTGAAGGTGTGCAGGTGGACTCTCAAAAGACAAAAGTTATGAAGAATTGGCCTAGACCAGTTAATCTTTCAGATATCTGGAGTTTCTTGGGCTTAGCTGGCTATTACATGAGGCTTGTTGAGGGATTTTCATCCATTGCAGCACCATTGACTAAGTTGACCTAGAAAAAAGTCAAATTTTTGTGGTCAAATGAATGTGTGAAGAGTTTTCACGAGTTAAAGAGTCGACTCACTTCAGCCCCAGTATAAACCCTACCTTAGGGTACAAAAGGATTCGTTGTATATTGTGATGCCTCTAGGGATTGCCTTGGATATGTGTTCATGAAGCATGATAAGGTTCACTGTGTATGCCTCTTGTAACACCCTAAGACTCCCCTAGACCAGACTCAGACCTTGCAAGAAAAATCCAAAAGAAACCAGTAAATTTTGCCACAAAATGACTCATAGTAAGAATCATGGTTCGAAGCAGGAAATGTTAATTCAGGAGCCCATGGGTGATGACTCACATGAAGACTCATTGGGTCAAGTAATGAGTCGTTGATTCGGTCATCGAAAGAGTCCTAGTAAAGCTTAGCTCCTGAGGAAATGCTGACAACGAGAGGAGGGGATGAGTCGTTAGGTCAAGCAACGACTCGTTGTCACCACCCATGGTGTGCAACTCAAGAATCCTTCAGGAATTCCAGCGAGCATAACGAGAGGTGACATTGACTCACTGTCCCAACAAATGAATCGTCGTGTCACCCGTTGGTAAAGGATTTAATGTTTTGTTCGATTTCTTATCCAGTGACCACAGGAGGAACCAATGACCTGTTGGTTCATCCAATGAGTCATGGTATCCCCCACTGCCAGATTCAGTGGTCCCAGCACCCAGGAAGTAGCACCAACGAGTGGTCCCGATGAGTCATGGTCTCAACTAATGACTCGTTAAGTGACCCATCAGTTCCTTGTCGCTCAGTTTTCCAGATTATAGTACAGGGATATTTTTGTAATTTCTCACCTATTTAGTCCCTAAACTACATCGATTTAAGTATAATTTCAAACAATTTAAAGGGATTAAATGGTTTTCCCCCTCATTCCCCAGTTAGACTCTCAGAATATCGATCATATAAATCCAAGCCATTCCTCTCATGCAAGAACTAGGGCTCCTTGTCAGTTGCAGAAATTCAAGCTTCTTTTTTATGGATTTCTTATATAGATATGTGGAAATTCAACACGGGAATATTTCTCCCTTGTGCCCCTAAAATCTTCTATATTTTCTCTATCAGTTATAGCCTTGTGGATTCAAAATTTAGAAAATTGTTAGACAAATTTCTCTAAGATTTCAAGTAGAATATTTCTCATTATTTTATCTGCTTTATTATTCCCTATTTCTAGAAATTTGTGAAAATTGTATCTAGTGGAATGATTTTGCCCTAGTTCTCAGTTCATTAAAATTTAAAATCTTGCATTTTGGACTAGTTTTCTTGTAGCGTGATTCTATCAGTTTTAAGATCCCATATTGTTAGTGTAAGTGGAAATTTCAGTCAGATGCATAATATTTGTCTCAATAAGATTACTATACTCAGTGTTGTCTAGAAATGTCAGCTGATCAATTTGACTACAGAAAATTCTTGATGCGTTAGTAGTGCCTCCCAATCCTCAGTATTAGACTCAAATAGCAAATTTTAGTGGTTCATTAGGCATTCAGACTTATAGATAAGTAGCTCAGACCAGTCTTAGAACCCCAGCTTCATATTACAATTTGTTCTTTAAACAGCTACGACGCTTTCAGATAAGCAGCTCTGGCCAGTCGTAGAACACTAGTTACAAAATTCTGTTCAATAAAACTCTCAGGGTACTGCCATATAGGTAGTCATGACTTCGTCTTGGGGCCCAGTTCTGAGTTATCAGCTTAGTAATCCATCTAGGACTATCCAGTGGGAGTAGGATGTAGCACCGAGCGGATTGGGATTCCAGCGTACCCAGGTTTCCAGCACTATGTTGCCACCGTAGGTTATTTTATTAGCCTAATGGCCCCAGACCTGTGACCACCCAGTTCATGCCTTTATACCCTGGTAAGGTATATTGGGTCCTACCAATGGAGTGTATACATCGAACTCCACGTCTAGCTTACGTGGTTATATGTCGGTTATAGACTCTCCCGCTGGTTAGTACAATCTCAGTTAGATCAGCTCAGAGTAGTTTCAAATTATTCGGTTCAGGTCAGTTCAGTACAGTAGTTTAGATCTGTATCTCAAATTTAGGGCATGTCTTTGACCATCAGATAGGGTCATTTTGACCATCTTAGTATATGCAGTTTAATCAATTTCAACATTTTAGTGGGTCATTGCATGTCATTACAGTTCAACTATTGATTTTCCTTGTTATGTTTTCTCCTACTTACTCAATACATTCAAAATACTGACGTATACCTTATATGTTGTATCATTTTATGATATAGCTACAAGTTCTCAGTCTGAGCACAGTTAGCAGATCTTATCCAGGAGTTTTTAGCTATACTAGTTGTGAGTCCTCATCATTCGAGGATGATGTTATTTGTTTGAGTTATATCTCATTCAATAGACTTTAGATTTAGCTGGGGGCTTGTCCCAACAACTCATCAGATAGATGGACTTCCGACACAGACACAGATTCAGATTTTCAGTTTTGTTTCTCAGTTGTATAAAGCTTTATAATTCAGTTCATCTTCATGAATGTGTTTTATTATTTTCTAAAGCTTCCGCAATTATATTACTTAGATTACTAGTGTTATGATAGACCATGGGTTGACTTGGGGTTAGTTGTGAATTCAAGTACTGTGTCTCGTCCAGGATATAATCTCGGGATGTGATAAACTTGGTACCAGAGCCCTAGATTTAGAGTATCCTAGGATGTCTGAAAGTCGCATCGAGTAGAGCCTTTTTATGGGTGTGAAGCGCTCCACTGATTACGCTCAAACCATACTTCCAACAGAAGTATGAAGCGGACGTTGTCAATAAAGAACCCAAACTTATAGGTTGGGGTGGAACCCACAGGGAATATGGAAGATCTATATTACAGCCGGTAGATGAACTTATATGGTAATTACTTCACAATGGGGGAATTCTAATAAAATTAATAATAGAAATAAACAGCAGTCAAGATTATGTTTGTGAATCAATAATTAAAATATACCTAGGGTTTGTGTTCCCCATGGGTTGATAACATCTTTGGATATACACTCATGATCATTACCAATACTTACTTACAGAATTGATAACTTATGTTCATTAAAACGATCGACCAATCCCTATTGAATGACTATCCTCAATTACTCGACCAAGTCTCATGAGTTTTGCAAACTAGCCGTCATCATTAAGTTTGCAGATATAACTATCCTGCGACCACAACTCAAGTTTATATAATGATTATCAAGATCAAGACTCCATTGTAATTCTCTTTTCCTAATCTCTACCTCTTCGATCAAAGCATGTAAAGAATTCAGGCATTTCCTAACGTTGTACACCGCTAAGAATCATTAAAGATGAAGAGAATACAAAATAAGTAATTGGTATTGGTTTTAGAATCACTTTGTCCCTAGCTAATTAATTCACCAGGGTTCCCACAACCCTAGCTATGGAGGTTTTAGCCTCTCATAGTTGCAAGGTTGTGATTTGTGTTCATTGTTGAAAACATATAACAATATTTACAAAGATTATTGAGAAAAACAATTACTTCAATTAAACCACGAAATCTTGAATAACAAGTAGTAAGAACAAGATGAATTCAAGAAAAGGTTAATCACAAGGTTTAACCAACTCAATTCTATCTCTCAATAATATCAAATTCGCTTACTACAATGTTTTTCTCCTAGAATTTTGTCTATTCCTCGTCCCCTATGAAAAATAAACATAAAAAGTATTTATAGAGACACAAGACTCCTTTTCCTAGAATAACAGGACTACTTTCCATATCTGGTGCCGACCTCATCATGGGTCCACCTACGACTTGTAGGGGCTTCTCACGGCTCGTGACATCAACTCGTGGCTTGGAGTGTTGGCTGAATTTTGGCTAAGTGTCGATCAAGGTACGATTCATACCATCATGCTATGACTCGTACGTCGACACATGTGACTTGATCCTAATCTTTTGAACTTTTTCTGAACTTCACTACAACCGGTAGGGTACTACTCGTACCTTCATCTCACGGGTCGTAAATGCTCTCGTACTAAGAATCAACCTTCAGTGCAATTCTTCATGATTTTGTCAGGACTGGCTTACCACGGCTCATACCACCATGGTACGATCCATAAGAAGTCTCATAGGATCAATCTTCCAGTTTAATCTTTTAGCTTATCATCAAGGCCCTCAGTACGACTTGTAGGTCCATCCTACGGATCGTATTGTGGACTGCACTTTTTGCCCTTTTTTGAACACTTTTAGCTTCTTTTTGCAATTTATTGTTCCAACACCCATTTATCCTGAAATCAAAGGAAAAGTGCCTCATATCCACATAAATACACCTAAGTCCATGCTATTTTCTTAGTTTTGAGTGTCAATAGTGCTGTAAATTCGCAGCACATCAACACCCTCAACGTAAGACTTTTGCATGTCCTTAGGCAAAGAAAAAAAACTAAACACGACGCCCAACTAGAAAATAAACTTAAGATACTACAGCCAAAACTCAAACAAATTTGTGCACTTTAAATACAAACTCTATTGACCCCTCCTCTTGAAACATCACCAGCTAATGTATTGCAAGCAACCTCAAAACATCATATTAAGGGATCAAGACAAGTCATCTAGCTATCAATAAACAATAATGTTATCACCTATGTGTTTCACACAGATCAATGATAAAAGCAAACATAATCCATGTACCCTCACAAAAAAATGAAGTCCCCACTCTTGTATGAAGTATCAACTGAAACATGGGACTAGGCAAATGAAGCACTCACTCTCTCAAAGAATTGCAAGTATTATGCATCAGATACCATAGGCTTGCCCTTATTTTCTCAGCTTCGGTTTATTAGGTAGTCAAGTTAAGATCACTATAGGACTTTATATGGATTGTAATATAGGCTTAGGGATGGACATGAAAAATATTAAAAATTTTATTAGTGACTATCACTTCCTTGGCACTACATTCGTTGGATACACTGTTCTCCTATTTCACCCTTCATTCTTTTTGTCTTATTTTCTTCTCTTTTTCCCATTTTATGAACATTTGTACAGGAGAGGTGATTTTTCACATTTTTCAACACTTTCAAGCTATTTTGAATTTCTCTTTTTTTTTAATATTCTCAAATTTTCAGCTTTTACTTTTTCACCTCACAACACCTTATTTTTTCACCATTTTTTCCTTTTTATTTTCTTTCCTCCCGCTCCCACCATTTATGCACCCCTACTTTAGCCATCGTCAACTTAAGAATTTTTCTTATGTTGAGGTTCACACTATCAAAGGAAGGACTAGGGCCAAACAAGTTCATTATAAACAATTGGGTATGATTAGCAGGAAAATCAAAGAAATATGGTCAATTAAGTCTCAAACTTGGGATCAAGGGATTCATGAAACTTTGGTAGGGCAATATAGGTAAAAAGTGGGCTAACACAAAAATGTCCTATGATCATCTCCTAACCAACCATCCTCAACCTATGCAGAGACCAACCAGGTAAGTTCTAGATCTTCAACAACATACTGAAACAAATACTACAACCTCACTCACACATGGTACATGAACTATTTTCACTTACCTGTCTGGTTCAGACATGGATTAACAAACTAGCACTATTAATAACTAAATGACATAAAACGATCCACAGAAATCATGCACTGTTGTCACAAATACACAGCAAAAAAAATAATTTTAAAACTGGGTCAATTTTTTCAAAAACACCAAAAGTAGTGCATATCCACTGAATGAGTATTCCTAGGTTATTTTCTACTCAAATAAAAATCACAACTAAAAACAAAAAAATCCTAACACATATCGGTTCTACTAGGTCACATGCCTGAGGGAAAAGAAACACGGCAAGAAAAACCCTCAGGCGAACAAAAAATATCTCAAAAATACAAGTACACCCCCACCTTTTTAAAGAATGAGTTTTGTCCCCGAAGCATAAAATATAAGCTTGAAAGGAAAAGGGACATACCTGTGGCTACCCAGACTTTGCCTTCCATGGTTTGCCTCCCATGCAATGCTTGATTTAACGTTGCGGCATGACGTAAGTATCTTGACTACTTAGACTACGTCAAGGAACTTGAACTCATCCTCCACTGTTTTGGATGCTTGGCTTTGCCAAGAGGTGTCCTGGATGAGACAAAACAAAACAAACAAAAACGTAAAAGAGGAAATATCTACCAAAAAAGTCAAAAACAAGCAAATAATCTAGTCTTAGCTGTATTCCCCGGTAATGGCGCAATTTTTGATAATGCTCAAACCACACTTCCAACTGAAGTATGAAGAGGATGTTTTCAATAAAGAACTAAAACTTATAGGATGGGGTCGAACCCACAGGGAATATGGAAGATCTAGATTACAGCAGGTAGATGAACTTGTATGGTAATTACTTCACAACGGGGGAATTCTAATAGAAAGTAATAATAGAAATAAACAGCAGTCAAGATTATGTTTGCGAATCAATAATTAAAATATACCTAGTGTTTGTGTTCTCCATGGGTTCATAACAGCTTTAGATATACACTCATGATTTTTACCAATACTTACTTACAAAACTGATAACTTAGGTTCATTCAAAAAAATCGACCTGTCCCTATTGAATGACTATCTTCAATTACTCGACCAAGTCTCATGAGTTTTGCAAACTAACCGTTATCACTAAGTTCCAGATATAACTATCCTGTGACCACAACTCAAGTTAATACAATGATCATAAAGATCATGGCTCCGTTGTAATTCTCTTTTCCTAATCTCTACCTCTTCGACCAAAAAAAGTAAAGAATTCAGACACTTCCTAACGTTGTACACCGCTAAGAATCATTAAAGATGAAGAGAATACAATATAAGTAATTGGTACTAGTTTTAGAATAACTTTGTGCAACCCTAGCTAATTAATTCACCATAGTTCCCACAACCCTAGCTATGGAGGTTTTAGCCTCTCATAGTTGCAAGGTTGTGATTTGTGTTCATTGTTTAAAACATATAACAATTCTTACAAAGTTGATTGAGAAAAATAATTCCTTCAATTACACCACGAAATCTTGAATAATAAGTAGTAAGAAAAATATTAATTCAAGAAAAGGTTAATCACAAGGTTTAACCAACTCAATTCTATCTCTCAATAATATCAAATTCTCTTACTACAATGTTTTTCTCCTAGAATTTAGTCTATTCGTCGTCCCCTTTGAAAAATAAACATAAAAAGTATTTATAGAGACACAAGAATCCTTTTTCTAAACTAACAGGACTGCTTTCCATATCTGGTGCCGACCTCATCATGGGTCCACCTACGACTCGTAGGAGCTTCTCACAGCTCGTGACATTAACTTATGGAATGGAGTGTTGGATGAATTTTGGCTAAGTGTTGATCAAGGTACGATTCGTACCATCATGCTATGACTCATATGTCGACACCCGTGGCTTGATCCTGATATTTTGAACTTTTTCTGAACTTCACTACGACCGGTAGGATACGACTCATACCTTCATCTCATGGGTCGTAGATGCTATCGTACAAAGAATCAACCTTCAGTGCAATTCTTTTGGATTTCATCACGACTAGCTTACCACGACTCATAACACCATGGTACGATCCGTGACAACTCTCATAGGATCAATCTTCTAGTTTAATCTTTTAGCTTCTTATCAAGGCCCTCAGTACGACTCATCGGTCCATCCTACGGATCGTACTGTGGACTGCACTTTTTGCCCTTTTTTGCACACTTTTAGCTTCCTTTTTCAATTTATTGTTCCAGCACCCATTTATCCTAAAATCAAAGGAAAAGTGCCTCATATCCATATAAATACACCTAAGTCCATGTTATTTTCTTAGTTTTGAGCGTCAATAGTGTTGTAAATTCACAACATATCAGCCACACTTATGACGGGGAAGCTACAAGAAGTTATTAGGAAAACTCCCTGTTGTTCATACTCTTTACCGTGGGTCCAAGTTCAATTCCAAAAACATTTCCCTAACTCATACTCTGTTTCAGTGAAATCATGCCTTCAAGACGTGGTAACGAAAGAAAGGCCGATAATTCTCACCGACCTGCCCCACCAGCTCCAACATCCCCTCAGGACGACCCAGTGTCCTTCGCACAGTTCAGTGCAGCAATCCAGCTGCTCGTATAGACATTCATGAACCAAGTGAACGAGCAGGTGGTTCTAGTCAATACTAATGGGTCCGCAACAGCTTCCCGGGTTCAGGACTTCACCCAGATGAACCCTCCAATTTTCCATGGATATAAGGTGGGAGAGGACCCATAGGAGTTGGTGGATGATTAGGAAGATACCTGAATTATGGGTGTTAGCTCCTCTGACAGTGCTGACCTAGTTTCCTACCAGCTGAAAGGGGTATCCCAAATTTGGTACGATCTGTGGAAGGAGGGGAGACCAGTTGGAGCAGAACCAGTGGAGTGGGAGGAGTTCACAGTAGCCTTCCTAGAAAAATTCTTTCCCCGGGATCTCAGGGAGGCTAAGGGGGCAGAATTTATGAATCTGAAATAGGGAAATAGGACAGTGGAAGAGTATGCACTGGAGTTCACAAGGTTGTCTAAATATACTCCAGAGATGGTAGCCGAGCCAAGGGCTCGCATGATGAAATTCATCAATGTAGGATCGAACTTGGTCCTTAATGAGTGCAGGATTGCAATGCTTATTAAAGATATTGATCTCTCCAGCCTCATGTTCATTCCCAGCAGATTGAGGTAGAAAAACTAAAAGACTTGGAGAGAGAGAACAAGCAGGCCAGGACTGACCAATTAGATTATGGCCACCAGAGGTCTGGCAGTAGTAGCTGCCCCCAGCAGCAGAGGGCTCTAGCATCCACTTCAGTTAGCTTCCCTACATTCTAGTCCCACAAGGATTAGAGGCCAGGAGACTCTGGCTCAGAGTCCTAGAGTCACAGTGCTAGCAACCGCTACCCAGCTTGCCCTATGTGTGGCAAGAACTATCCAGGGGAATGCCTTCAGGGCTGAGAGGGTTGTTTTGGGTTTGGATAGCTTGGTCACCAGCTTAAAGAATGCCTGTCAACAGGACGAGGGAGATCTGAATCCACCACTTCAGCAGCTCCAGGAGGCCAACCATTTCAGCAGACCAACACTTCAGGTACGAATGGCGGCCAGAACCAAAACCATTTTTATGCTTTGTCCTCTCATTAAGATCAGGAGAGCTCACCTAACGTGGTCACGTGTATGTTATTCCTTTTCCATCTAGATGTGTATGCCCTTTTAGATCTAGGAGCCACACTATTGTTCGTGACTCCCTATATAGCTGTCCAGTTCAATATCAGTCCAGAAGTCCTATCAGAACCATTTTCGATTTCTACCCTAGTTGGTGAGTCAATTAGGGCCAGCCAGGTGTATAGAAACTACCCAATCTTAAGCTCGAATAAGGTCATTCCAGTCGATGTTGTAGAGTTACACATGGTTGACTTTGACCTCATTCTTGGCATGGAATTATTATAGTTTGTTTATGCCTCAGTCGACTGCAGAACTAGGGTCGTCAAATTTTAGTTCCCTAATGAGCCAGTTTTAGAGTGGAAGGCCAATAGTTTAGCACCTAAGGATCGGTTTATTTCCTACCTTAATGCCAGAAAGCTTATTTCTAAAGGGTGTATTTATCATCTAGTTTGGGTCAAATATTCCAGCTCCGAGACCCCGACTATTCAGTCAATTCCAGTTGTCAGTGATTTCCCTAACGTGTTTTCTGAAGATCTTCCCGGAGTTCCTCCTGAGCGGGAAATAGACTTCGGAATAGACCTCCTTCTAGACACTCATCCTATCTCCATCCCTCCTTACATAATGGCTCTAGCTGAGCTTAAAGAGTTGAAGGAGCAACTAAATGACCTCCTTGATTAACGTTTCATCAGGACCAACATCTCTCCATGGGGTGCTCCAATATTATTCATGCAAAAGAAGGACGGTATCCTTAGAATGTTTATTGACTACAGTTAGTTGAATAAGGTCATAGTTAAGAATAGGTATACCCTACCCAGGATTGATGACTTGTTCGATCATCTTTAGGGAGCCAGTTGTTGCTGCAAGGTAGATTTCAGGTCATGGTACCATTATCTAAAATTCGGAGAATGTGACATATCGAAAACAGCTTTCAAAACTTAGTATGGTCACTATGAATTTGTTATGTCCTTCGGTCTGACAAGTGCCCCGTAGCTTTCATGGACCTCGTCATTGTATTCATTTATGACAATTGGGTATACTCCAGAAGTGAGGAAGAACATGTTAACCATCTGAGTATAGCGCTACAGATGCTCAGAGACTACTAGTTCTTCGCTAAGTTCAGTAAATGTGAATTCTAGTTGAAGTCTGTTACTTTCCTTTGTCATGTGGTCTCGGGTGAGGGTATTCAGGTAGATCTTCAAAAGATTGCAGCGGTGAACGACTGGACAAACCAACTTCCCCGATCGAAATAAGAAGTTTCTTGGGTCTAGCCGGTTATTATCGATGTTTTATGGAAGGTTTATCCTCTATTTCATATCCTCTGACTTGGTTGACTCAAAAAAAAAGTAAAATTTCAGTGGTCGAATGCATGTGAGAAGAGTTTCCACGAGTTAAAGACTCGACTCACTAGCACTCCAGTGTTAACCTTTCTGGAAGGACTAGATGGGTTCGTGGTGTATTGTGACGCTTCTAGAGTTGGACTTGGTTGTGTTCTGATGCATCGGGGTAAGGTGATAGCTTACGCCTCCAAATAACTCAAGGTTCATAAAATGAACAATCAAACTCATGAGCTGGAGTTGATAGCAGTGGTGTTTGCATTGAAAATATAGAGGAACTACCTGTACGGGGCTCATGTGGATGTTTTCACCAATCACAAGAGCCTTCAGTATGTGTTCAGTTAGAAAGATCTAAATCTTCATTAGAGAAGGTGCTTGGAGCTACTAAAGGATTATGGCATGAGTGTACTATATCACTTGGGCAAGGCCAATGTGGTGTCTGATGCACTAAGCAGAATGTCTATGGGGAGCGACGCTCATGTTGAAGAGGGAAAAAAGAAACTGGCAAAGTGTATCCATAGGTTAGCTCGGTTGGGAGTGCAGTTGGTTGATACAGCTGCGGGCAGAGTAGTGGTGCAGAGTGGATTAGATTCCTCATTGGTAGTTGAAGTTAAGTCAAGGCAGGATGAAGACCCATATTGCTTAAGCTGAAGGAGGCGGTTCTTAGAAAAGAAGTGGAGGCTTTCTCCCAAGGGGGAGATGATGTACTCCCTTACTAGGGTAGGCTGTGTGTATAAGATATAGGTGAACTGAGACAGCAGATACTGGCTAAAGCACATAGTTCGAGATATTCTATCCACCTAGGTGCTACTAAGATGTACCGTAATTTACGGGATATTTACTGGTGGAACGACAAGAAGAGAGACATTGCAGAATTTGTTGCTAAGTCCTGAACTGCTAGCAAGTCAAGGTGGAACATTAGAGACCAGGAGGTATGACTCAAGATATCAGTATACCCACCTTGAACTGGGAAGAAGTGAATATGGATTTTAATACAGGTTTACCTCGTACTTTTCGGCAACATGACTCAATCTGGGTGATAGTAGACCGGATGACCAAGTCAGCACATTTCCTCCCAGTTAAAACTACAGACTTAGCTGTGAATTATGCTAGGCTTTATATCCGAGAGTTGGTTAGACTACATGGGGTGCCCTTGTCCATTATTTCAACAGAGGTACTAGGCCCCAATTTTGAGCTATTAGCTTAGTAGTCAGTCTAGGACTATCCAGTGGGAGTAGGACTTAGCACTGAGCATATCGGGGTTCCAGTGCACCCAGGCTCCCAGAACTCTATTGCCACCATAGGTTATTTTATTGGCGTTATGGCCCCAGAAATATATAACCCAGTTCATGCCTTTATAACCTGGCAAGGTATATTGGGTCCTACCGATGGGGTGTATATATTAGACTCCACGTCTAGCTCACATAGTTATATGTCGATTATAGACTCTCCCACTAGTCAGTACAGTCTCAATTAGCTCAACTTAGAACAGTTTTAGAATACTCAATTCAGGTCAGTTCAGTACAGTAGATCAGATCAGTATCTCATATTTAGGGCATGTCTTTTAGCATCAGACGGGGTCATTGTGACCATCTCAGTATATTTCAATTTATTCAATTTCAGCATTCAGTTGGTCATTGCATGTCATTACAGTTCAATTGCTTATTTTTCATGTTATATTTTCTCCTACTTACTCAGTGCATTCAAAGTACAGACGCATACCTTCTATGTTGTATCATTTTATGATACAGCTGCAGGTTCGCAGTCTCAGCACCGTTAGCAGATCTTATCCAGAAGTTTTCAGCTGCACTAGTGGTGAGTCCTCATCCTTTAAAGACAATGTTATTTTTCTTTAGTTAAATTTCATTCCATAGACTTTAGAATTAGCTGGGGGCTTGACCCAGCAACTCATCAGATAGATGGCTTTCAGAAACAAACACAGATTCTGATTTTCAGTTTTGTTTTTAGTTGTATAAAGATTTATGATTCTATTCATCTTCATGAATGGGTTTTATTATTTTTATAAAGCTTCCACTATGATATTATCTAGATTACTAGTGTTATGCTAGACAATGGGTTGACTTAGGGTAACTTATGTTTCAAAGTATCGTGCCTCATCCAGGGTATAGTCTCAGGTCGTGAAACCTCTAAATAGCTTAGGAATCATAAGACGAAATACCCGACGCATGACCTGGAATTGGCAGCTGTGGTGATCGCATTAAAGATTTGGAGACACTATTTGTATGGGGTCCTTGTGGATGTGTTTACGGACCACAAGAGCCTATAGTACATGTTCACCCAGAAGGATTTGTATTTGTAACAAAGAAGATGGTTAGAGCTGCTCAAGGACTATGAAATGAGTGTCCTTTATCACTTGAGTAAGGCCAATGTAGTGGCAAATACCCTTAGCAGGCTATCCATGGAGAGTGTTTCTTATGAGGAGGATAGAAAGAAGGAATTGGTGAAGGATATGCACTGACTTGCACGATTAGGGGTTCTCCTTTTTCACTCGACAAATGGTGGTATCATTATTAAAAATGGGTCAGAATCTTCCTTGGTGACCGAGGTCAAGGCTAGGAAAGATGAGGATCCTATTTAGGTGAAGTTGAAAGAAGCGGTTCAAAATCAAAAGGTGGAGGTTTTCTCCCTGGGGAGATGGTGTACTTCATTATCAAGGTCATTTATGTGTTTTGAATGTCGAGGTTTTGAGAGAATGCATGTTGCATGAGACTCGCGGTTCCTTATATTCTATACATCCAGGTGCCACGAAGATGTACTATGACTTACAGGAAGTCTATTGGTGAAATAGCTTGAAGAAGGACATAGCAGAGTTTATGGCTATGTGTCCGATCTCTTAGCAAGTGAAAGTTGAGCATCAGAAGCCTGGAGGTATAATACAAGACGTTAGTATCGCCACTTGGAAGTGGGAGGAGATTAATATGGACTTAATCACAGGGTTTCCTCACACTCGCTGACAGTATGACTCTATATGAGTAGTGGTAGACAGGTCGACCAAGGCAGCTCATTTCCTACTAATAAAAACTATCGATTCAGCTGAGAATTATGATAGGTTATACATTCAAGAGTTACTTTGGTTGCATAGAGTTCCAGTGTCTATCATTTCATATAGAGGTACTCAGTTTACCTTGCAGTTTTGGAGATTGTTTCAGAAGGGACTTGGTACTGAGGTCAAGCTCATCACAACTTTTCACCCGTAGACAGATGGTCAGGCTGAATGGACAATTCACACTCTTGAGGATATGTTGAGAGCATGTCTTATTGATTTCAAGGGAAGTTGGGAGTATTATTTACCTCTCATTGCATTTACTTACAACAACAGTTACCATTCTAGCCGTCAGATGGCCCCGTTTAAGATTCTTTAATGTTTAAGGTGTAGATCTCCTATCGGTTGGTTTGAGGTAGGAAAAGTTACGTTGATAGGGCAAGATTCAGTTCATGAGGCTATGGAGAAAGTTCAGCTCAGAAGGGAAAGGCTGAAAATAGCTCTGAGTCGTCAAAAGTCATATGTGGATGTTAGGAGGAGAGAACTTGAATTTGAAGTTGATCATTGGGTATTCCTGCAGGTGTCTCCAATGAAGGGAGTGATGAGGTTTGAAAATAAAGGGAATCTTAGACATGATATGTTGGTTCTTCTAGGGTTCTGAGCGAGTTGGCAATATGGCATATGAGTTGGAACTACCAGCGGAGTTAGCTTCGGTGCATCCATTGGTTAAAAAAGTGTATTGGTGACCCAGCTTTGGTTGTTGCGGTAGATAGAATAGGCGTAAAGGATAGCCTTTACCTATGAGGAGTTACCCATTGAGATCCTTGATTATCAGGTTCGGAATTTGAGGAACAAAGAAGTAGCTTTAGTGAAAGTCTTGTGGAGGAATCAGCTTGTTAAGCGAGCTATGTGGGAAGTCGAAGCAGATGTGATGACTAGATACCCGTATCTTTTCCCTTCCAACTTAGTTCCATCTTGAGGTATCAGTTTTTTCTCTAATACTCTATTCAGTTTCATGTTTAGTTTATCTCTCTTAGTACCTTTCATGTTGTAGCATGTATGTATGATTTTTAAATTCAGTTCAGTCATGTATATCAGTTTGGAGTCAGTCACTTTGTCAGTTTTTAGCTCCAGATATTTAGTATTTGGGATTTCAATTCCTCTCTCCCACTGTTTAATATGTTTACCCATATTCGAGGACAAAATGTTCCCAAGGAGGAGATATTGTAATACCCAAGTCGCTAAGATCAGACCCGAGGATTAAAATTGAGAAAGGAGAAAAATTTGCACCATGTCATAGAACTACTCATCGAGTGATCCGTTAAGTCACTTGATGGATTGTCTATAGACCAGTTAAGTGTGTGCTAAGTAAGAAGAATGATATTTTGCTCTGGGACTTGACAAGTGGGATGATGAGTCATCGTGTCACCCCACGAGTCGTGGTGTCCCTCATTAGGTGGGTAAGGGAGTGTGGCAAGGTTGAACCGACAGTGTTGGCAACAGATGGAGAGACAAGTCGTTATGCATCTAATGACTCATCAAGTGGTCCATAAGGGGAGGAAGTTCAGTGAATGGAGAAGTTTCCTGTTATGACAATGAGTGGGGATGACTAGTCGTCCAGTGGGGTAACGACTCGTCGAATCCTTTGTTGGAATTGGCAGTGTCATTTTTCAAGGTGAATCAGTAAGGGTATTTTTGTAATTCCTTAGCTCCTAAGCCCTAACCTATGTCTTTTTAAGCTTTACAAGAGGTGTATTAATAGGGGTTAAGGCTATTCTATTTGTTCCCCTCCCAAACATGGAAGTCTAGACCTCTCTATTGAAGATCAAGCCTAGTGTCACGACCTAGATGGAGGCACGGATCGTAGAGACGGGACAAGAGACCCTGAGAGACCCAAAGTCGATCCATGGCATAAGCATACAACTAACTCATTCAATGAACTGAAGAAAACATCAATATAGTCTCAGCGGAAGTCTAACTCAATATCACATCAGAATAACATCAAAAGCTAACACAGACATAAGTCTGAAAAGCCTCTAATCTGGATGAGTTGATGAGACAAGACCCCAACTAACTCATTGATACTGAAACTGAATGTACATAAAGGAAAATAATATTATAGTCCTCGAAGGATGAGGAATCACTACTTCTAAGTAGATACAAACTCCGTAAAGCTGACTAAGAATGAGGTTGAAGCTGCGAGCCGGGTCCTTATCATGAGATGATACAACATAGAAAGTATGCGGTCAGTACGTGGAATGTACCGAGTATGCAAGGTAAGTAAAACTTCTTAGGTAAAATAAATCATTTAAGACATTTAATAACATATCATAAGCTTTCAAGTCTGAGAAAAAGGGCTATATGCATTCACTCTAAAATTATAATCTTATCATGACATGACCATGCATAGCTTTATAACATCATGACTGACTCGAATGACTCAAAGCTGAAACATAACATCTATGATAAAAGATGAACAATGAGTCAAACTTTGCTTTTATAATATGCATGTGAAAAGTAATCATCATGAGTAATGAATACACAAATTTGAATAGTAGAGACAGTGGGAGACTCGTCAGTTAACTGACATACCACGATATAGCTTACGTGGTCCCAACTATCAAACTCAATTGGGTAGAGCCATCCATAACCTTGCCAGGGCTATGGACAATACCATGATATCAATATCAAGCTAAAGGCCTCGTGGGGGAGGGGAAAGCTCACAAGGGAGGTCCCAAAAGTATTTATATATAACATTACGTTGGCGCGTAGTTCTGAGGCGTAGGGTTGACTGACCCTTAGCCTACTCGGTGCTAGAGGCTACTACCAAACACATGCATATGCTCTCCATCGTTTTTCAACGAAGCTGACCATCATTTTTCAACAAAGCTGACCATCGTCTAGTGATGAAGCTGAAGAATAAATCATACATAACTCAACATCGTATGAAATGAAGCTCAACATTGTCCTTTGACAAATCTCAATAATGAAATCATGCATAGACTCGACATCATATGGAAATGAAGCTCAAGATTGTCCTTTGACAAAGCTCAATGATAACATATATCCCAATTATGAATTCATGCATATGAGAAGCTTTATTTTGAAACATATCACAAGCTCAAATATAAGTGGGAGAATCTACTCCAGACCATGTGGTAAGCTTTAAGTAGGAATATTCAACTCAAACACACCACAAGCTAATAATATGAAAATTTGGGAGACTTCACTCCAAACAATGTGGTAAGCTTATTTTGAGAAAAATCATCATTTTAAATCAACATGTGGGCATTGCCTAAAGCTTTATCATACTTCGATCTACTAAATTCATTTTGGAAATAATATCATAATTATGGGTAGCGTTAGAAACATACTTTTTATCATCAAATCTCATTTTCATCATATATTCATCATCACTCTCTTCTTCCATAAACTTCTCATCCATTGGCATTAAATTTCATAATGTAGAAAACATAATTTGGTTGAAATCAATTTAAAATCTGTCCAATCTTCACAATTCATCAACATAAATATAATCTAATCATACCCATGTATAGAGATTAAAGAATTATGTAATTGGGTAAAAACCCCATACTTGGTCACAGGTAATTTTCATGATTTAATAGAAATTGAGCATGAGTGTGGAAGAAGACACCCACTCATAACCTTACATACCTGGTTTGATGATCCCTTGTCTTGTTTTGAAGATCCTAGAAGAATTGAGAAGTTGGAGGTGGTGAGCCCTAGCTTCTTCTTGAGAGAAAGATTAATCTATGGATGTTTGAAGAGGGTGAGGATTTAGGCTAGGCTAATCCCTTTAATCTGACCTTAAGGAAGCCCAAAACGTCTTCATTTAGGAGTTATAACCATAGGAGTTTACCAAAATGCCCCAAAAATATCGAAATAAAACATGTAACTTGCAGTTACTACGACCAACAATACGATTCGTAGGTTGATTTTACAACTCGTACTTAGAGTCGTACAATGCCTGTTGCAGCTATACTAAATCGCTCATAAACTTTTACTCCAAAATCCGATTGACGCAAGGTCGGATGCATTGGAAAGAAGACTCAAAGGGCTTCAATTTGATATACTAAATAACCCAAAAACTACTTTTAACATGGGAGGTATGATCGGTCGAAGTTGACCCTTATACAAACAAAAATGAAAAAACTCAATCGGCAAGAAGGCTAACTCAACTTCATGCTAGAGGTTCCTTAAGACTTAATTTGCATCCAATGCATTTCTTACACTTTGGAATTAATCTTAGCACCTTGTTTCCACAAATTCATTGGGTTTGGATCTATTCATATATCTAGAAGGATTCCTAACTTAGGCTGAAAGTCCGAGGCATTATAATATATCAACTCATGACTGAACCAACTATTCACACCATCATATTATGACTCGTACCATTAATCGTAACACCAACCTATAGTTTCCTCCAGTGACTAATGAGTCCGTTCTTCCCCAACTCTATGAATATTTTCATGACTCGTACCATGATCCGTAACACCATCCTACAAGTCGTGCTATTGTCCGTACAATCATTTACATGATAACTCCAACGACTTGCAACGACTTCTGGCCACGGATCATGGCCACAAACTACGGCTCGTAATGGGAACTCGTGGTTGGGAAACAACTTAACTGATCTGGACCATGGATATTCCTACGACCCATACTACCAACCTACGACTCGTAGGTTGAGTCGTACTGAAGTAAATATTTTTTCCAACTTTTCCTGTTGATCACACTTCAAATCTAAAGCCTAGTCTAAGGAACTTTTGGGGTATTATAATATCTCCCCCTTGGGAACATTCGTCCTCAAATGTGGGTTAAGCATACTGAAGAATTGGGAAAAGAACTGCCATCCCAAATACTGAACATCTGAAGCTGAAAACTGATGGAGTGATGGACTCCGGGATGATACACATGATTGAATTGAATTCATGAGACATACATACATGATAAGACATAAGGGAACTGTTATGCACGACTTGACATAAAACTGAATAGAGTTCTAAGGATGAAATTTATACCTCCAGCTGGAACTAAGCTTGTAGGAAAAGATACTGGTATTTAGCCATCATATCTACTTCGATTTTCCATATAGCTCTCAACACAAGTTGATTCATCCACAAGACTTTCACTGAGGCTACTTCCTAGTTCCTCAACTTACAAACCTGATGATCAAGGATTTCAACTGGTACCTCCTTATAGGTAAGGTTGTCCTTCACCCTAACTTCCTCTACCAGAACCACTAAAGGTGGATCTTTGATGCATTTCTTCAGCAAGGACACATGAAACATCGGATGCACCAAAGCTAACTCCGTTGGTAGGTCTAATAAATCGGTAACGTTGCCAACATATCTCACAACCCTAGATGGCCCAACATACTGGGGACTAAGTTTCCCCTTCCTTCTGAACCCTCAAAGAATAAAGAAATCTCTACTTGCCTCAAAATGAAGTTCAAGCATCAAATTATGAATTCTTCCTTCCATAACCATTTTGAATGATCAAAATCTAGTCAAAATATGTATTCCATGTAAGAGAATAAAATCATGGACACCCTAATTGACATACTTTTATGCCAGGTCCAAAAAGTCAATCCAGAAGTCAACCCCGAGCCCATAAGGGAAAAACTGGAATTTTATTTGAAAATCACGTTACCCATAATGTAAAGAACCCAAATGTGAATTTTCATCCAAAATAGAGCTCAAATCGACTTTGAATTCATCAAAATACAATCTCTTAACTCTAGACCCAAAATCCTCAATTTTGCTTCAATAAATTCAAGGATACAAATGAGAACCAACTGAATGAATCATGGAGAAATACCAAAATAAGGATTAGATACTAATCCCCTTATTAAATAGAGAAGAATGCCAAAAAAATCACTCAGTTTCGAACTCTAGAACTCCAAATATACTCAAAATACCAAATAAACATAGTCTATGCAAAAATACATTGTTCAGGCATTTATATAGGGTTGCACTAGCACTGCACCAACAACTTTAATTTTTACTAAAATGGCCATAACTTCATCATACAAACTCAAAATGCGACGATTCATTTTTCTATAGTTCCAAAATAATGATAAGGGCCTACTCGTTCAATGAAACCTCCATTTGGTGCTTGTTTGCCTATTAAGACATTATTTTTATTCGTTCAAGAATTATTTCATCTTTGGTAATAAAACACGATCTTGATTTATTGAAATTGAATCAAACTTTTTAGATAACTCCTATAATTCATGCCAAGAATTTTGAAAGTCTCGGAATAATTTTTCGATCTCAAAAACTAAAAACGAACCTCTGATTAGTCACACTTTATGCTGAAAATCATGCTAAACATACAAACGTTCAAATCCACCTGAAACTCATCCGGAATCCTCCGGTCAAAAACCAAATATGCAATTCAATCGTAAAACGCATTCTGGACCTATTGGAATAATCAAATCACTGTTAGGAGGTCATTTTGATCGAAAGTTGACTGTGGTCAAACTTAGCTTCCTCAAAGCTAATAAATCCAACCAAACATTCAAATCACTCCCGAACACCTCAAGATCCATGCAAACTACCCAACTAAGTCATAAATCACCATCCAGAACTAATAGAACTTTCAGAACTCAAATTCGATCTCATTAACCTAAAATGTTGACTTTGGTCAAACCTCTAAAACTTCACCTTTTAAAAACCGAAAATTTTATCCAATCTTCGTTGGATCATCTTGGAAATTGTGTCATCTATCTTCACAAGTCATAATTAGCAAAATAAAGATACAGAAAGGTTCAAAATATGAAAACAGGTCAAAAATCACAAAATGACCATGTGTGTTGTTACACTTCCAGGCTTGGCTAATAACTGCGCTTCCTGAACTTCTACATACCCGGCATCTGTGGCAGGGACAGGGAGTTATCCTTAACATACACATTTTAACCATCATTTCCATCGCGAAGGAACATTCATAGGGCTTAGAATAAGGAAGTTATTATCACAAATCATTCAAGAAATCTAAGCAAGGCATATACTTGACATAACAAATCTTATGAACTGATATGGAAAATTTTAAGAACGGAGTACATAGAGTTGAGCATGTTGAGAGACATGAGTTTACATACATAACGAGGGAGATGACATGAAGCTGAGGTTTATGGAACCATGGAAGAAGACTGGAATCACCATCTAAAGTAGTTACTTCTCATTCTATTAATCCAAGTACAAATACACGTAAGGGGTACTTGGAACATAGACATAGGCATAACATGTTCACATACAACATGAGTAGAGTATTGCATAGACTGAAGTACAGAAGGACACCTGAATAAGCATGGATCGATCTCCCATAGTTACTGATCCTGGACCTTCACACTTGAAACTCAGGCATGACCTGGTCCTTCACCTTATAATCTACCCCTTAGCTTAAAGGTCATCATTCTGAGGATTGGTCCCCTTCTTAAGGCTAGGTAGAAATCACTATCTCTTGACTTCCCACTTGCCTTTAAGACTATCACAGAAGGCTTCATACTTCTCCAGCCGTACTCCCCACTCTTTTGGTTTCTTACTTCAAGTTCACAAATTCTTCTTCCTTAGCTTTTCTTAACTCCAACAAGGAGAAATGACTCGAGAGCACATCTTATTCCACTGACTGGCGTTATTCTTTGGAGTTTAAATACATGAGTTGAAAGGATAGAAAAATATTTAATCGCACGACATAGATTATGAAAGAAGGGAACATTTCCTAAATGTCTCATAGCCTCTTCTCCATAAGTGTGGCGCGCTTCACACCCATTAAAAAGACTCTACTTAACGCAGCTTTCAGACACCCTAGGATACTTCAAACCTATTGCTCTAATACCAAGTTTGTCATGACCCAAACAGAGGCCCAGATCGTAGACATGGGACAAGGGACCCCGAGAGACCCCAAGTCGACCCATGGCATAAGAACGACTAATTCATTCAATGAACTAAAGAAAACATCAATATAATCTCAGCGGAAGTCTAATTAAACATCACATCAGAATAACATCAGAAGCTAACACATACATAAGTTTGAAAAGCCTCTAATCAGGATGAGTTGATGGTACAAGACCCTAACTAACTCAATGATACTGAAATTGAAAGTACATAAAGGAAAATGATAGTTTAGTCCTAGAAGGATGAGGAATCACCAATATTGAGCAGATACAAACTCCGTAAAGCTGACTAAGAATGGGGCAGAAGCTGCGAGCTGGGTCTTACATCATGAGATGATACAACATAGAAAGTATGCGGTCAATACGTGGAATGTAATGAGTGTGCAATGTAAGTAAAACCGCTTAAATAAAATTAAACATGTAAGACATTTCATAACATATCATAAGCTTTCAAGTCTGAGAAGAAAGGACACATGCATTCATTCTAAAATCGTAATCTTATCATGACATGACCATGCATAACGTTATAAAATCACGACTGACTCGAATGGCTCAAAGCTGAAACATAACATTTATGATAAAAGCTGAACAATGAGTCAAGCTTTGCTTTTAGAACATGCATGTGAAATGTAATCAGCATGAGTAATAGATATGCAAATGTGAATAGTATAAAAAAGTGGGAGACTAGTCACTTAACTGACATACCACGATAGAGCTTACATGGTCCCAACTATCAAACTCAAGTGGATAGAGTTGTCCATAACCTTGCCATGACTATGAACGATACCATGATATCGATATCAAGCTGAAGACCCTGTGGGGTAGGGGAAATCTCACAAGGGAGGTCCCAAAAGTATTTATATATAACCTAAGTTGGCACATAGTTCTAAGGCATAGGGTTTACTAACCCTTAGCCTACTCGGTGCTAGACACTACTCCCAAAAACATGCATATGCTCTCCATCGTTTTTCAACGAAGCTGACCATTGTTTTTCAATGAAGATGACCATCATCTAGTGATGAAGCTGAAGATGAAATCATGCATAACTCAATGTCATATGAAACGAAGCTCAACATTGTCCTTTGATAAAGCTCAATAATGAAATCATGCATAGACTCGACATCATATGGAAATACAGCTCAACATTGTCCTTTGACAAAGCTCAATGATAGCATATATCCCAATTATAAATTCATGCATATGAGAAGCTTTATTTTGAAACATACCACAAGATCAAATATAAGTGGGAGAATCTACTCCGAACCATGTGGTAAGCTTTAAGTAGGTATATTCAACTCAAACACACCACAAGCTAATAATATGAAAATTTGGGAGACTTCGCTCCAAACAATGTGGTAAACTTATTTAGAGAAAAATCATCATTTTAAATCAACATGTGGGCATTGCCTAAAGATTTATCATACTTGGATCTACTCAATTCATTTGGAAAACAATATAATTATGGGTAGCTTTAGAAACATGAGTTTCATCATCAAATCTCATTTTCATCATACATTCATCATCACTCTCTTCTTTTATAAACTTATCACCCATGGGCATTAAATTTCATAATGTAGAAAACATAATTTGGTTGAAATCAATTTAAAATCTTAGCAATCTTCATAATTCATCAATATAAATATAATTTAATCATACCAATGTATAGAGACTGAAGAATTATGCAATTGGGTAAAAACCCCATACTTGATCTTAGATAATTTTAATGATTTGATAGAAATTGGGCATGGGTGTGGAAGAAGACACCCACTCATAACCTTACATACCTGGTTTGATGATCCCTTGACTTGTTTTGAAGATCCTAGAGCAATTGAGAAGTTGGAGGTGATGAGACCTAGCTTCTTCTTGAGAGAAAGATCAATCTATGGATGTTTGAAGAGGGTGAGGATTTAGGCTAGGCTAATCCCTTTAATCTGACCTTAAGGAAGCCCAAAACATCGTCAATTAGGAGTTAGAAGTATAGGAGTTTACCAAAATGCCCCAAAACTATCGAAATAAAACATGTAACTTGCAGTTACTACGACGAACAATATGATTCGTAGGTTGATTGTAGGACTCGTACTTAGAGTCGTACAATGCCTATTGGAGCTATACTAAATCTCTCATAAACTTTTACTCTGAATTTGGATTGACACAAGGTCGGATGTATTTGAAAGAAGACTCAAAGGGCTTCAAATTTATATACTAAATGACCCAAAAAATATTTTAACATGGGAGCTATAATCGGTTGAAGTTGACCCTCATACGAACAAAAACGAAAAAACCCAATCGGCAAGAAGGCTCTCAACTCAACTTCATGCTAGAGGTTCCTTAAGACCTTAATTTGCATCCAATGCAATTCTTACACTTTGGAATTAATCTTAACACCTTGTTTCCAAAATTCATTGCGTTTGGGTCTATCCACATACTTAGAAGGACTTCTAACTTAGCCCGAAAGACCAAGGCATTATAATATATCAACTCACGACTGAACCAACGATTAACACCATCATATTATTACTCGTACCATTAGTCGTACGACGAACCTATAGTTTCCTCCTATGACTAATGAGTCCATTCTTTCCCAATTCTCTGAATATTTCCACGACTCATACAATGATCCGTTACATCATCCAATGAGTTGTACGATTGCCCATACAATCATTCACATGATAACTCCAAAGAATTGCTACGACTTCTAGCCACGGATTATACCTACATACTATGGCTCGTAGTGGGGACTCATGGTTGGGACACAACTTAACTTATTTTGACCATGGGTCTTCCTACGACCCATACTACCAACCTATGACTCGTAGTTGAGTTGTACTGAAGTAAATTTTTTTTTCCAACTTTTCCTTCTAATCACACTTGAAATCTCAAGTCTAGTCTAAGGAACTTTTGGGGTATTACACCTAGAACCCTCCAAATGCTTCTCAAACCTCTTGGGCTTTCAAAGTCATGTATAGATTCAAGTTACCCAGTTATGTCAGGCCATGAATGAGGGTTTCTTTTTGTCTAATGCTTAAAATTCTCCTCAATTCGATGAATTCACGCTCTAGATCACGTACATAATCCTATGGGGTTTTATCCTAATTTTTTGAAATTCTCTATGAATTATTTATGGGTGAATTTCCTTCATATTTCAAAGTATTTTTTAAGATTTGTGGGAAGATTTTATATCTATTTTGAATATAAATTCATAATTTCAAATTTTAGAAGTTTATTCTCAATTATGCAAGTTCGTGAAAAGTCAAGTTTATGATTTATAATTTCAATTATGATGAGATATCTAGTATGTATAAATATTTCCAACTTTCACATATATGAATCTATGTTTTTGATGAATTAAATCTATTTCAAGTATGCATGATTTTTAGATTTGGGCAAGCCCACACAAGACAAGCATGTTTTATGATCTAGCCAAGTCTAACAAGATCAAATGGTAGATATATGTTTTAGAGTCAAGACTCCTCAAATGTATAAATTCAAGTTATGTTTTAGAATATGATTATATGAGCATTATACATGTTTTGTGAGTAGTGGCTAACACCAAGTAGGCTAGAGATTCCAAGGTTCCTCAGTCTCATAAACTACGCGCCAACATAGGTATATTTTGGGGCCTCTCAAGAGAGAATTTTCCCCTGCTCAAGGGCACACGGTGTCATCACACCTTACTTATCCTTCACCTTATAAAGGCTTAGGATGGACCTCCTCCACGTACGAAAGACGATGGATCATCATGCAATCATAATTGATGGTTGTTTGGTTATGAAAAGTCTCTCATTGTTCATCATTATTTCAGTTATGCATGTCTATGATATATGATATTATGTTTTCAGCGGGTTTGACCCAATGGTCAGTTTATAAGATTTTACTTAAGCTTTTAGTTATGGAAATCCATATGATTCTATTTTTAGCTTTGGGTCATTTGATTCAGACATGAGATTCAATTTATGACTATTCAAGTTTCCAGATATTAGCATGCAGTCTTGACTCTCAGGATCTTATGATTTATGTTACGTGCATGGTCTTAATTATACTTATTAGAGTTGTTTTACTTACCTTGCATACTCAGTACATTCCAATTACTGATGTATCATTTCATGATATAGTTTTAGATGTTCAGACTCAGTTCTGCCGTTAGCCAGCCTCCAGAGCTTAGTCCAGTTCCCCTATTAGTGAGTCCTCATCCTTCGAGGACCTTCACTTAGTTGAGTCATGTTACTTTCAGTTTTAGACTTTAGTGGACTAGTTGGGGGTGGTATCCCATCAGCTCTGCAGTTATGTTAGTGACTTTATCACACAACATGTAGAATTTAGCTTTGCCAGTGTTGACTCAGTTTAAGATTGATATTTATTCAGACATCCGCTTATGTATGTTTGATAATATCAGTTTTCTGTTGAATGTATTCTCTTTAGCAGCTATATTTATGCCATGGGTCGACTTGGAGTCATTCGCGGTTCTAGGTTCGATGTCTTGGTCCAGACCTATGTTCGGGTCGTGACACTTTAGCTTTACTAAGATAGGATCTTCATCTTACCTTGCTCTGACCTTTGTCACCAATGAAGATTCCGACCAACTCGGAACAATAACTCCACCATCCAATGAATCTATGAGGAGAACCCCTAAAAGAGCAAGCCTATGGACATCCTTTACTAACTCTTTTCTCCGATACTTAACATGAGATAGACTATCCATGGACAGCCTACTAAGAGCATCCTCCACTACATTGGCCTTGCTCGAATGATATAGGACACACATACCATTGTCCTTGAGAAGCTCTAGCCATCTCGTTTGCCACAAATTCAGGTCCTTCTGAGTGAACACGTACTGAAGGCTCTTATGCTCTATGAATACATCCATATGAACCCCATAAAAATAGTGCCTCCAAATCTTCAAAGAAAACACCACAACTACCAATTCTAGGTCATGCATTAGATAATTCATCTCATGAGACATATTCTGTCTAGAGGAATACAATGACCTTACTATGATTCATCAACACAGAACCGAGACCAACCCTACAAGCATCACAAAACACAACAAAGCCATCCGTGCCCTCTGGTAGGGTCAATACTGGGGTTGAAGTGAGTCGAGTCTTTAACCCCTAAAAACTCTTCTTACAAGCATTCGGCCACTGAAATTTTGTTCTTATGGGTCATATTAGTCAATAGTGCTGCAATGGATGAAAATCCTTCAACGAACCTCTTCTAATAGTTAGCTAAACCCAATAAGCTCCTAATATCTGTAAGACTGACAGGTCTAGGCCACTTATTCAATGCCTCTATCTTTTAAGAGTCCACCTATACACCCTCACTAGACACCACGTGACCCAAGGATGCTACTGAGTTTAGCCAAAACTCACACTTGCTAAATTTAGCAAACAGCTGGTGATCCGTGAGAGTCTACAACACAATCCTCTAATAAGCAACATGATCCTCCTCTCTCAAAGAGTGTATGAGAATATCAGCTATGAAGACAATCATGAACATATCCAAATAATTCTTGAACACCCTGTTCATCAAGTCCATAAAAGATTTAGGATCATTCATTAGACCAAAAGACATAACTACGAACTCATAGTGACTATACCGAGTCCTGAAGGTTATCTTCGGAAAGCACTCAACACCCTGAAGATGGTCAAACAGGTCATCAATCTTGGGGAGGGAATACTTATTCTTGACTATGACCTTGTTCAGCTGCCGATAATCAAAGCACATCCTAAGGGATCCATCCTTCTTCCGAACAAAGAGAACTGGGGCACCCTATGGGGACTTACTAAGCCTAATGAAACGCTTATCTAAGAGATCATTCAATTGCTCTTTCAACTCCTTTAGCTCGACTAGATCCATTTTGTAAGGAGGGACGGATATGGGCTTAGTATCAGGGAGAAGGTCAATACATAAGTCAATCTCCCCCTCCGGAGGGACTCCCGGTAGATCATCTAGGAGCACCTCCGAATACTCACAAATAACAGGAACTGACTGAAGGGTTGGGGTCTCGAAGGTAAAATCCTTAACTCAAACTAGATGGTGCACGCAATCCTTGGATATCATCTTCCTGGCCTTGAGGTATGAAACAAAGTGGCCTACATGCATAGTTGAAATACCCTTCCACTCTAGGACTAGTTCACCTAGAAATTAGAACTCTATCATACGGGTTCTATAATTGACTGAAGCATAAAAAACATGTAACCAATCCACGTCGAATATATCATCGAAATCGTTCATATCTAACTCCACTAAATCAGCTGAGGTGATTTTCTGAAGAATCATGAAAGGGCAATTTCTATATACCGATCGAGCTAAAATTGACATCGACAGGAGTAGAGACTAAGAATGGTTCTAACAAGATTTTGGGACTAACTTCGAAATTGATAGCAAAATAAGGAGTCACGAAAGACAATGTAACCCCTAGATCTAACAATGCATAAACATCAACATGGATTACTCCTAACATACCGGTGACCACATTGGGTGAGACCTTTGGCTCCTATCGAGATGATACTGCGTAGAACCTATTCTCGCGCTGGCCACCACCTACACTAGAAGATGGTCCTGCTGAAATAGGTGAGTTAGCTACTGAATTGGTTGATGGGGTGCAAACCCCACCATCAATTTGTCCAAGCTTTCCACACTCAAAATAAGCATATGAGCCAACTGAACATCTTCAGGGTGATTCTAACCGCACTTCGCATAAGCTAGAAAAGTGTGCTTTCTTGCCATGCTCCCCTGGCCTTTAGAGCTTGATGCTCTACCCCTTTGGCCACATCTGGGTCTAGACGGAACACTAGCTAATGATGGAGCTGGAGCTGATGACCACTGGTGAGTCTGTGGCTGATTTCCTTCCCTTGATCTCTGCTGGGAGTACCCATAACTCTCTATCCCAGCCCTCTTGGCTTCTCTCTCCTTATCCTTCATTTACTCTGCCTCTATCTTCTAGGCATATATGATCAGTCGAGAGATATCTATATCATTAACTATCATGGAGGTCCTGCACTCTTTGACCAATGAATTTTCCGCCCTATTCATGAAAATACTCATATATACCCTCGAATCGACCACTGTCTCCAATGCAATCTTGACAATAGGGTAAACTCAAAAGCCTACTCCTGGACAGTCATGTTTTTCTACTTTAAATTGAAGAACTTGGCTGCCTTTGCCTCCCTTAACTCTCGAGGAAAGAATCTATCCAAAAAAGCGGTAACAACTCATCCCGACTAACGAGAATCGCACCAATTCCCTTGCTTTCCTTCCATTATCAGAACCATATATGAGAAACCCCCTTCAGCTCGTAGCAGGCTCAGTCTATACTCTCCTCTCCACTCACCCCCATAATTTGGGTGATATTCAGAACCTCCTCTATGAACTTATATGGGGCCTCATCCACTTTCGACCCAAGAAACTCAAGTGGGTTCATCCTGAGGAAGTCCTGTACTATCGCCGGAGCTGTTTTCCCATTTTGGTGGACATGGTACAATGCCTACTAGTTGACCTGGGCTGTCATAGCCTAAGGAAACATCTAAAAAGAAGCCTTAAACTCAGTATGACTAACCTTCTCGGGCAAGGGATCCTCTGGAGCTGGTAGGGTTGGTTGATGCCCGTCTCCATTGCCAATTCCATGGCCATTGTCGTTGCCATTTCTTCTTCCATTAACTCAACGTGGAGGCATATTTCTACAAACACATATAGCACGAGTTAGAGGAGCAGAGAGATGTACTTCATCACATAACATAGGTCATGAAAGAATTGAAATTTCCTAAAATGTCTCGTAGCCTCTTCCCTACAAGTTTTTCGCTCATCACACCTATGGAAAAGACTCTACTTAAGTTGGCTTTCAGACACGCTATAACACACCTAAACCTTTACTCTAATACCAAGATTTTCATGACCTAAGATGCAGGACCTAGAACTATGAATTGCTCCAAGCTAACCCATTTCACACACATAGCATGACAAGGAGCATTACTAAGTGGAAAATAAAGCATTACATGCTGCAAGCAAAAGTCTGCATAGCATATCAACACAAATGTAAACACAAATCAAAATCGCGGGAACATCTACACAAGCTATCTGAAAAGCCTCTAAACATCTGATTAGTTGATGGGACAACACCCCCAACTAGCTCTCTAAAGACTGAAACTAAAAGACATGCACAAAAGAGACATAATCAAAATTGATGTCCTCGAATCATGAGGACTCACAAAAACTGGGTAATACGTGGACTGAGCGAGAGCAAGCTAATGATAGGAGTAAGATGAATTACCCAAACCTATATCAAAAGATGATATATATAGAGTATGTAGTAATTACTTTGAATGTACTGTGTATGTAAGGTAAGTTGTAACACCCCGGATAATTTAAGTGTAATTCCTACATTCAAGGTCTAATAGGCTAAGAAGGAAGTATTCTTAGGTATTTGAGTCACTCTTTGGTCGTATTTGAGACTGTACTTTTATCATATCGTAGAATAAAATTCAAAAAAGTTATCGCAAAATTTCCTTCTTGAGATTCTTTAAAATATAGGTCAAATGTATCAAATATTTTCTCTAAATCTAAAAATATTTATGGGGTTTACGCCCTATCAAATTAAAGATATGTGAGTCTAGTTTCCATTGCATCAAACCATTCGCCAATCCGACTTCGTAGTAGAAAGATATTTGCATTTTCGCGAGACCGCGCAAGCAGGCACATCACAAAGGTCTAAAGACGTGGAGGACTATTTAAGTCCCTTAGGTCGGTTTTTCTTATTCCAAATCCATTTTAAGCAATTTCCTTCGTGCGAAACCTCTCTCAAAGTCATCCTTAAGTGTTCCAATTGTACCTAAGGTAGGAATCCATGATTTGACATGATTTTGATGTCAGGAAGTTGGGAGCTTGGTGAAGTCCGTGGTTTGGTGTCTTTTTCGAGCTGTTGGTGGCAGTTTCGTGGGAAGCTGTTGGAAAGAATTCTTACTTTTGTTTTCGTTTGTTTTTGAGGTTGGTCATAGGTGTGGTTCACCTCAGTAGGTTGTTGCCTCGGAGTCTATACCGTCGAATTCCTATGAATCTTATCGGGTAAGGTTTGTTTGTCTTGTTTCGTTGTTGAGTTGTGTTGGATGCGTTTTGGAAGAATCATGAAATTAATTTAGGCAGTAGGTTCATAGTGTTGAAGGCTCATGTTTGTCTAGGGTTGAAGCTAAGGTATGTTAGGATTGTTCCTCTCTTTATCGGATAGCCATTGTCGTCGGTATTGATGTATTTGTCAGTTGTTTTGTGATGCTTTGGGTGTTATTATTATTTTAATATTGTGCTGCTGTTTATATGCTGATAAAGGTGTGTATAAGGTACTGGTTTGGTTTGTTTCTCAGGCTTGAGTGTGGAGAATCGTAGTCATGGTAGATTATTAGGCTCGTGTCGAGAGGTCGTGTGTAAGGTGTGTGGTTCTTGTAGCAAGTTGTGGGATGTTTGAGTAAATAAGAGTAGGTGATTATATTGACTAGTGAATGGGGGTTTAGAGTGGCTAAGGTTGATGGTTGCAATGATCTGTTGTTATATTTGATTCGGCGGTCGTGTCAGCCGTGTCGATGGCATGTGACGATTGTGGTGACACTTGGGCGGGTTTGTTCATGTCCCTTGATGTTAGTGGTGAGTACAGTGTCTTGTGGGATGTTATATCATGTATTATTATTGTTGATTGTGTGTGTGTTGTGTTTGAGGCTTTGTGGCTTGTGGATACCTGATGCACAAGTGTTGTCCCGACAAGGGATCAAGCCCGAGGTGCCTTGTGGCTTGTGGATACCCAAGTACAAGAGTGTTTCTGGCTAAGTGGTTGAGCCCAAGGAGTGAAATGACCTACGGGGTTGAGAATGGTGTCCTCCGGAGTGTTGAGTTGAGACATGATTATAGAGTGGTTCGACATGTCTGATCCTTCCTAGGATTGCGATTGGTTCTGCCAGATGGATTGAGCTACGCTAACTGTGCGCAGTCGAGAGAGGGTCCCCCAGTGCTTGATTGATGATTTTGATTTATTAGTGTTTACCTTTGATATGCTTGCCATTATCTTTTGATTGATGCTCGTGTTATATGTTATCTGATAGCAGTGGATGCTAGATATTTGCAGGTGTTAGCTGAGGCCATTGAGATTTCTAGGGTGATGACAGGTGAGCTTTGTTGGCTAGGTGCCATTGTGTTGTTGTTTACTTTAGTACTTGCCAGGCTTATAGGGGTTAGGTAGGTTCTGTTTGTATATTTTCTTGTACTTGCTAGGCTTATGGGGACCAAGTAGGTTCTATATGTTTACTTAAGTTGTGTTCTACTTCTGTGATATCCTGTATATCTATTGATTTCTAATCTGCGTCTTTCAGTTGTTTCTGCCTTTAATGCTCGGTACATTATTATACTGATGCCCTAGTTAGGGCGCTGCATTCATGCCTACAGGTGATTGTGGGCTATTAGATCTAGTTCTTGGGTGCTGAGTGGAGTTCTGATCTTGGGCAAATTTATATGCCCAAGTGATACTCAAATGTGTCATTTGAGCCTTGTTTATCTATCAATGTTTATACATTCTCATGTAATTGGTAATAAAATGTGAATTTATACTAACCAACATGATTAGCATTGTTTTGTAGGTAAAATGTATTTTCAGGAAGCTAAAATGCATGTTGGAGGATATCGGGGTTGGACTCGGATGCGAGCAAGGGACAAGGCATTGGAAAGCATAAAATAAAGGGGCTCCACGATGGAGCCGTGTCACGCTGCCATCGCGGAGGCCTTCTGCCTGGATAGGGAATTTTCGCCCAATTTCCCGAGAGGGTACGCGATAGGTCCGTGGCACGGTAGCATGGCTCCGCGTTGCACGCCGTTCCACATTGGGCCTTATTCCCTGGACCCCCAGTTTCCAATGAAGGTCCACGTCGGTAGCATGTCACGGAGGCAGTGCTCCGCGATGCACTTCATGACACGTTGCTTGTTATTCCGGGAAAAATTTCCACCAGTATAAATAGAACAATTAGGTTCATTTTTCAATATTCTAACTGGGTGGAGCAAGAACGTGGGTTACAAGCAGTTGAGGGGACGAAATTATCAGGGTTTTTCTCTCTTTCCTTCTCCTTATATTCAATTGCTTGTATGTTTAACACTCATTTAACGATGTTTAATCCACAAATGAGTGGCTAATTCATCTTCTTGCTGAGGTTAAGAACACTTGTAATGAAATGTGATTATTGATTCTTTGGTTTTTCATCTTTTCTTCCATGGTTGTTCTATTAATTCTTGTTCTTACTACATTAATGTGTGGCCTACGTTAATAGGAATTGGAAAGTTGTGAATTAATAGGATATGATCTTTTCTTAGTTTGGGAAAATTGAGAATTGATTTACCTTCAGGATAGAAATATACCTGAAAGTCGTATTAGTTAATGTAGGAATCGGTTTTGTATGGCTAGAACATGAATTTCATTTAATCAAAGAAATGTAGGTGGATGGTTCATGATTCTTAAGTGGGGTTGAATATGAGAGTTTTAATCCCTTTGCAATAATTCTTGACTAGCAACCGGAGGAAAAGGCTAACCAAATTATATCGACAATTAATTTCATTACATGTTCGTTTAACCTCAGCATGCTCACATTCATAGTTCAGACTCACAATAGATAATTGTTTAGACTTAGCATAATTATTAGAGATCAAAAATATCAAACTCTTGGTTACACTGTTGTCTGCATTGGTAGAATTGAAATATAATACACTTGAGCAGATTACACTTCATCCCAGTCCCTGTGGGATCGATACTTGGCTTACTTAAGCCACTTTACTACTTGTTCGACCACGTGCACTTGCGTGTAGTTATATACCCATATAACGCGAACCGAACAAGTTTTTGGCGTCGTTGCCGGGGACTGGCAATTGGTGAATTTGTTTTAAGTGTTAATTTACTATATTTTTATTTTCTTAGTGTTGACAACTTGGTCTTAGCCTGTATTTTGCAAATATAATCTCTGTTGAACACTGGCAAGAGACAAGGAGCTGGTGGACTTGTATTTGGAGCCAGATAGATTATTTCATCGACAGCGGAGAGAAGCTCTAGAAAGAAAGCTGCAGTTGCTCAGACAGACAATCATGGAGCAACAACAGAATCCACCGGTAGTACGGGCAGTGTTAGTGCCCGAAGAAGTAGCAGCTCGGCTGGTTCGCGAGGTGGCAATCCCACATGCTAATAATGTCACATCTAGCATCCGCAAACCTGAGCCAGGAGGGAGGTTTGAACTTAAGCAGAACATGGTGCAATTGCTGCACACGAGCGGGCAGTTTACAGGTCTCCCTCATGAAGATCCACAGTAGCATCTCCAAAATTTTTTGGAGATATGTGACACTTATATCCCCGCTGGGGTGTCATCAGATTATGTCCGGCTTACATTGTTCCCATTCTCACTATTGGGAGAAGCCAAGAGGTGGTTGAAAGCTGAGCCACCTAATTCTATTTCGACGTGGGATGATCTTGCAAGGAAGTTCTTGATACGATTTTTTCCCTCTGGTAAAACAGCAAGACTTAGAAGTCAAATTCTAAGTTTCAAACAGAGAGAGGGAGAGAATCTATATCAGGCTTGGGAGAGATTCAAGTCCATGTTGTGGGATTGTCCTCATCATCATCAATCCAATGATGTGTTGGTGCACACTTTTATGGAGGGTTTGGAACCCCATACAAAAATATTGCTAGACTCAGCAGCTGGGGGACAAGTGCTGGAGAAAACTTATGAGGAGCTGTATATCTTGTTGAACTGTATTTCGCAGGGCAATCCGGAATGGAATGCTGATTCGTCAGGAGGCGGGACAAGGAAGGCAGCAGGATTTCTAGAAGTGGATGGGTTTACAGCTATTGCTGCACAGATAGCTGCTTTACAGAATCAACTCAACACCCACTTCAGTAACATGACAATGAACCAGCCGCAAGCCCCAGTTAATGCAGTGCAGCAGATTTGGTGTGAAGTGTGCGGAAGCAGTGAGCACTCAGCTGAGTGTTGTGGAGCATATCCTGACTCAGTGAACTTTGTGGGAAATGTACAACGGAACAACCACCAACAGTATGGCAACAACTACAATTCCAATTGGAGGAATCACCCGAATTTCTCCTGGGGTAGCAACAACCATCAGGGGCAGAGTTCAAGCCAGGGTGTGCAAAGGAACCAAGGAGGGCAGTAGAATTATCAAGCACAATTCAGAAACAACAATGCACCTCCTCCACCACCATCACCCAGCATTGAGGAGATGTTCAAGACTATGATAGCTAATCAAGCTCAATTGCAGGCTGACTATGTGAAATTGGCAGCCGAGGTGAAAAACAACCAGTTAGCTACCAAGGCACTTGAATATCAATTTGGGCAATTTGCTGGAGCCCAAAACACTAGACCTAGAGGAGGACTTCCGAGCAACACAGATCCCAATCCCAAGCAGGTGAATGCAGTGACCACAAGGAGTGGTTTGCAGCTGAAAGAGGTGGAACCAGAAAGACCACCTCAACAATCGGGAGTAGCAGAAGTCGAGAGGGAGCAAAGTGATGAGAGGGGGAAGACTAAGGAAGCAGAATCAGAAAGACCACCACCCCCGTTCCCTCAACGATTAAAGAAACACAAGGAGGAGGCGTGTTTCAAGAAATTCATGGAGGTGCTAAAACAGGTGCATATTAACTTACCTCTTGTTGATGTTTTGCAGGGAGTGCCGAAATATGCCAAGTATATAAAGGACATCGTGGCAAACAAAAGTCGGTTGACTGAGTATGCTACGGTGGCTCTCACGGAGGAGTGCACTTCCTGGATACAAAACAGACTGCCCACAAAGCTGAAAGATCCAGGGAGCTTTACTATACAAATCACTATTGGGCAGAGTATCCGAGCTCGTGGGTTATGTGATCTAGGAGCGAGCATTAATTTGATGCCGTCATCGGTATTCAAAAAGCTGGGTCTAGGGAGTCCTAGACCCACAACAGTGATCTTGCAATTGGCAGATCGGTCCTTAGCCAAACCTGATGGCATTGTGGAGGACGTTCTGGTGCAAGTTGGCTCCCTGATCTTCCCGGTAGATTTCGTTGTGCTGGATTTTGAACCAGACACGGAAGTCCCATTTATTTTGGGACGTCCTCTCTTGGCGACCGGGAAAACGCTGATTGATGTAGCTGCGGGGCAGCTAACAATGCGACCACACGACAAGGTGGAAGCGTTCGATGTGTACAAGGAACCCAAGCTCGCGACGGTGTACGAAGAACTCTCAGTGATCAATGTGATTGATCAAGTCGATGATGAGCAGTTTAAGGATTCACGAGAGTTATTGGGAAAACCACCGGAATGGTGTAAGCACTACTGGGGGAAGGACGGGTTTCGAGAGAAAACGTCCATCACCCTAGAGGACAACTAAGCTGAATGATGTCGAGCTGAGACGATAAACCAGGCGCTGCACGGGAGGCAACCCGTGAAACAAAAAATTTCTTTGTAAATTGTGAATAGATTTTTCTTTTTCTTTTTCTTTTTCTTGTTTAACAACAAATTTGTTAGTTTTGTTTTATTTTTATTTAGAGTGAAACCTATAATTCTAACCAATTTTGTGTAGTAGAATGAATTTCAGGTCGAACGGAGGGAAATTATGCAAGGAATCGCAAAGGAAAATTCGAGGTATGAAAATCAATAAAAAGTGGCAAAATAGTGAGCTAGGGCGATATCTCCGTGTCACGGAGGAGGACCTCCGCGTTACCCTCCGTGACACGTTGAGGTATAAATCCGGAATTTGAAAAAAATTCTAGAGTACCCTCGCGACAGCTCCATGTTACGGAGGCAGTGCTCCGCGATGCACTCCGTGACACGTTGCTATGTATATCGCGACGGGTCACACCGGGTCGCCGGGTGACCCACGCATTTTTTCCACTTTTAAACCCCGATTCCCCCTCAAATTTTTGCTTATTTCTCACACACTCCGTGACCAAACCCCCTAAAACCCCTCCCCCTTCAATGTGACATGGAATAGGCCAAGAAATTCATCGAGTTTTCTTCAATTCTTCAATCTCAAGGTATGTTCTTTGATTCCATCTCATTTCTTATCGATTTTCTTCGATATTAAGCATGTAATGTGAGCTAAGTTCGCCCTAAGTAGAAATTAAACGTATATTCAATTGAATTAGTGTTGATGAATGTTTGGAATGTCATTGTGATTGCTTGAACTCGTTAATTGCATAATTTAATTGAATTTTGTTGATAAAATCATATTTAGGGCTTGTTTTTGAATTTGAAGTGGAAAAATGTAATGAACTTGTGAAATTCATGCTGGGTTGTACATGTTGAGTGATGTTAAAAGAACGACGGATTCTCGGGTTAGGGGAATATTGAAATTTGCAAGAATTGGGTGAATTGTATAGGTTCGTGTAGAGAAATTCTTGTTGTTTCGTTTCTTTGTTTTTCCTTGCTAAGTGCGATGGGATAAAAAGTGATTGATGGTAATGAAGATGGTTAGCTATACGAAGTCTGAGTAGTACATAGAATATATACCGTCGAATTCTTCGTATCCACTAAGCATGTTTGTATAGTTGGTTGTTTTATGTGTGTAAATAAAGATGATCTTGCCGGAATGTTGTAAATTTGGCTAATGACTAAGTGTGGGGTAGCCTAGCTTAACCCGACCTTAGTCGAAGTTAATATTCATTGGCTTAACATTGATCTTGTCTACTTGGGTTGACAGGTAAGATGGCAAGAAGACAAGAAAAAGGGAAAGGCGCATCAACATCTGGCGCCGGAAGAAAGCGAATCAGACTGGGCACAGCAGTCCCAGCAGCACCAGCGGTTCCACGCGGCCAACACCGCCAATACGGAACCAGATGGGTGACAGATGAGGGGAAGAAGTGGTACGCAAAGCACAAAGAAAATAAGTACTTCCCCGAGGAACACATCGCACGGGAACCATTGGCACAGGAGTTCCCTAGGATTGTCCACCAGATCGAGGCAGCTGGGCTCAACTTCATCTTTGAAAAGCCCAAGAAATGCAACTTGCACCTAATTCAGGAATTCTATGCCAATTGGAACCCGACTCTGAGAAGTCACACCATAAAAATTAGAGGGAAAATAGTCACATTTGAGCCCCACCACCTCAATGCTATCATAGGGGCGCGGGACACAGACGCCCACGTGCTTCGATAGTTGAACATCACTCCACCGTATGCGGACATCAGACGCACATTGTATGGGACCCGATCGACAGCTAGATGGAGAAGACACAAGGAGAGGGGCTACCATCAGACTTTGCCCTATTCACAGATGAATAGGCAAGCCAGAATATGGCTTAAGATCGTCTGTTCCTACCTAATCCCGAGGGTACATATGAAAGATGTAACCCGGGATCGTGTATGCCTAGTGTACACCCTGATGAAAGGGCTGGAGATCAATGTGGGGGCGGTGATTATCTCCGCCATGAAGAGAGCCCGGTTGCATCAGGGGCACAGATACGGATTTGGTGGGCTACTCACCACCTTCCTGAGGGGCCTAGATGTTGAGGAAGAGGCCCTTGACTATATCCCGTAGATTGAGCGGCGGGCCTTAGATGTCACTAAAACTAAGGCACCCGAGACCACCCACAGGTCAGTGCTTACACTTGGCGAGCGACATGCTCATGATGATCAGTATATGGCTCGCATGTATGGGATGCAGATGCTCCAGCTGAGGATAGGCGGGAGGCCGGCAACAGAGGAGGAGCTATGGCAGCTCAAGCTAGACTACCCTTTTGGTGAAAATGCCAAGGCTCTATGCCGAGTGGGGCCAGAATTTGTAGAGCCCATAGATAATGATGTCCCCACAGATGAGGAGACACGTCGGGAGGACTCCGATGTGGAGTCCGATGATGATGACGGGGGTGATTCAGACATGGGAGATGAAGCAGCAGCACCTGATGAAGAAGTGGAGTACTTTGATTGATCAGGGAGTTCCACCACATGATTTTTGTGCTATTTTAAATTTTGTGAACACTGGGGACAGTGTTCGAGCTAAGTATGGGGTGGGAGTAGTTAGGTACTGGGTGTGCTGTTATGTATGTATGTCCTAATCTGTTGTTGTGCCCGTGAACAAATTTTTCTGACCCTGTGATTTGTGATTGTAAGTTGTTGTTCTGTATTGCAAATATATGTGAACCTGTTGTATGTTGCTGAATGTTGCTAGCTCATTTTGTACATATTTTTAAAATCGAAATGATCGATATTTTTAAATTTTTTTTCAATTCTTGGGTTACTCGGCGTTTGTTTTCGATTCTTTTACCGAGAATGGTCCCATTGAACCGAAGTCATAGTTAGTTACCGTTCCCTATGATGGATGGATGACGACCGTCTTAAGGGAAATATAGTCGTTAGGAGTAGGTTTTTCAATTATTTTTCAGTTGTTTTTCTTTTTTTGGGTTGCATCCCAAAATCTGTAGTTACTTTATGGTTGCGGAATTATGGTTGCGTGTCGTACATGATATTTGAAATGCAAAGGTGATTCGTATGAAAGCATGCAACTTTGTAAATATGTTGAGATACCTAGGCCAGAGAGTTCGATTCAGTGTGATTGAGGCTTAATGTTTGAATTCCTGTAATTAGCTGATTGAAGAGTCTGTGAATACATCTTGAATTTAGCATGTGCAATAAGTGTGAAGTGAGGTTTTGTTATTCCATTCTATTGTGAAGTGTCTAGAACTTGCCTGGTGTGTGTACAAAACGAAATTAAGGAGGTGTATTGTAGGAAAGGATGTAGGCATTTCTTTGTTTTTAACTGAAAGTTTCTATTTTTCATTATCATACCCGCCTGGATTGTGTACCCTAGTCAGCCCGTTGAGCCTTTAGCCTATTAATTTTTTCTTTCGTCAAAAGGTGTAAACTGAGCTTAATCCCTTCTTTTCATTAGCCGTAAGTTTGATCCAAAACTCTTAAGCGCTTAAGAAGAGAAAATCATTTTCCCAAAGTGTCAAAGAGTGAGAATGGTGAAAAGAAAAGAAAAGCCGAGTGATGGAGGAAAAGAAAAGGTTGAAGGTGCACTTGTTATAAATAAACTATAATGAAGGTGCATGAATAATCTTTGTTGTTGTGTCAAGTGTGCTTAATAAGATGGGCCAAACTAAAGAAATACTTCAAGAATGGGAGGATGAAGAAAGAAACAATGTTCATGAGTTTGATGGGATGTGTTGAAAAAACGCTTAAGGATGCTAGTGGCTATTATTGGTTAGCCCAATACTTACTAGTTCCATAGCTTCCATTACAACCCGTTAAAGTCCTACGTGATCTTACATCACACTTCTTTATATTAGTGGAGTAATACACTGAAGGCAAGCTTATGGGTCATGACATGATGCATGTGAATTCTTTTGGGAGAGAGCGAAATTGTGTTTATATGCCCCTGCTTGAAATTTTGTGAGTTCATATAATCAAAAAAGGGAAAATTCTCTCGTGTTGTGAGGGCACATGCTTGATGAGAGATTAACTTTCGTGTCGGATGTCTTGATCAGCTGAATTGCATGAGTTTGCCAATATTGAGAGTCGACTCTTAAGTCTAGGAGGTCTTGATGTATTGAAGGTCATTGCATTGATAGGACCATGCATGTTTTCTTGATGATTTGCTGTATTGAATAATCGGTATGACCGTAACCTAAATTGTCGAACCAAAGTAGCGAGGGTGGGATATAAATTGCATGAGGTGTAAGATTGTTGTTCGAGGACGAACAAGGATTTAAGTGTGGGGTAAGTGATCTTGGGCAAATTTATATGCCCAAGTGATACTCAAATGTGTCATTTCAGCCTTGTTTATCTATCAATGTTTATACATTCTCATGTAATTGGTAATAAAATGTGAATTTATACTAACCAACATGATTAGCATTGTTTTGCATGTAAAATGTAATTTCGGGAAGCAAAAATGCATGTTGGAGGATATCGGGGTTGGACTCAGATGCGAGCAAGGGACAAGGCATTGGGAAGCATAAAATAAAGGGGCTCTGCGATGGAGCCGTGTCACGCTGCCATTGCGGAGGCCTTCTGCCTGGATAGGGAATTTTCACCCAATTTCCAGAGAGGGTACGCGATAGGTCCGTGGCACGGTAGCATGGCTCTGCGGTTCACGCCGTGCAACGTTGGGCCTTATTCCCTGGACCCCCAGTTTCCAGTGAAGGTCTGTGTCGGTAGCGTGTCACGGAGGCAGTGCTCCGCGATGCACTCCGTGACACGTTGCTTGTTATTTTGGGAAAAATTTCCACCAGTATAAATAGAACACTTAGGTTCATTTTTCAATATTCTGACTGGGTGGAGCAAGAACGTGGGTTACAGGCAGTTGAGGGGACGAAATTATCAGGGTTTTCTCTCTTTCCTTCTCCTTGTATTCAATTGCTTGTATGTTTAACACTCATTTAACGATGTTTAATACACAAATGAGTGGCTAATTCATCTTCTTGCTGAGGTTAAGAACACTTGTAATGAAATGTGATTATTGATTCTTTGGTTTTTCATCTTTTCTTCCATGGTTGTTCTATTAATTCTTGTTCTTACTACATTAATGTGTGGCCTACGTTAATAGGAATTGGAAAGTTGTGAATTAGTAGGATATGATCTTTTCTTAGTTTGGGAAAATTGAGAATTGATTTACCTTCAGGATAGAAATATATCTGAAAGTCGTATTAGTCAATGTAGGAATCGGTTTTGTATGCCTAGAACATGAATTGCATTTAATCACAGAAATGTAGGTGGATGGTTCATGATTCTTAAGTGGGGTTGAATACGAGAGTTTTAATCCCTTGGCAATAATTCTTGACTAGCAACCGAGGAAAAGGCTAACCAAATTATATCGATAATTAATTTCATTACATGTTCGTTTAACCTCAGCATGCTCATATACATAGTTCAGACTCACATTAGATAATTGTTTAGACTTAGCATAATTATTAGAGATCAAAAATATCAAACTCTTGGTTACACTGTTGTCTGCATTGTTAGAATTGAAATATAGTACACTTGAGGAGATTGCACTTCATCCCAGTCCTTGTGGGATCGATACTTGGCTTACTTAAGCCACTTTACTACTTGTTCAACCACGTGCACTTGCGTGTAGTTATATACCCATATAACGTGAACTGAACAAGTTCCATCTGAGTTGGTGCGCTCCAGATTTTCCGGAGTGGCCAGATGTTGAGTTAAGGGTAGTTTGGGGCCTTGAATCGATCATATGATGACTATTTTATTCATAGAGGCTCGTAGACATTGATGTGGTTTTGTTATGTTGTTATAGGCTAGGTGGCCATGTTATATAGTTATTTTCCATTTTGTTTTGCCTTGATGGCACATTGTATTTATTTTTTTGGTTGGTCAGGAGAGCCATCTTTCACTAGTCTATCGTCTTATTCTGATTTTATAATAGTTGTGTTGTTGAACCTTATCAGTTCTAGCCTTTTTTTATCTTTGGGCATCATGTATGATCATATCAGGGGTGGCACCAGGTGCCAGTCACACCTCCCTGGATTTGGGGTGTGACAGACTTGGTATCAAAGCAGTCGTCTTAGGAAGTCTATAAGCCGTGTCTAGTATAGTCTTGTTTATATGTGCATTGCAGCAGTGTACTTATAAATAGGAGACTACAAGGCATTTAGCATTGTTACCCTTCTATCTAGATCGACACCGTGTGAGAACTCAGACGTCATAGGAGTCGGGTTTAGACTCACGTTTGCTGACTTTTGTAGGGAAGCTTGTAATTTGATGAATTATAGCCGACCAGTGGCTAGACATGGAGGCAGGTAAGATTCTTAATTGTTTATGGTTATAGTTGTGTCGCGCCTCTGCGTGGTTCAAGGTTTTGTTATTTTGAATTGTTTGTGGTTGGCTTTTCATATGAGGCTATATTGTGCGATGTCATTCTTTGCTATTCCTTGAGTTTGAGGTGCGTGCAGTCTAACATTCGAGGACGAATGTTTCTAAGGGAGGAGGATCTAACACCCTGCATAATTCAAGAGATAAATCCTACTTTTGAGGTGGAACTAAGAGTTCCTAATATTCTTGTGGAGGAAGAGTTATGAGGTATTTGAGTCACTCTATGGTCGTATTTTAGATTGGATGCCGATCATACTGTAGAACAAAATTCTAAAAAAGTTATCACAAAGTTTCCTTCTTGAGATTCTTTGAAATATAGGTCAAATGTCTCGAAGCTTTTCTCCAAATCTAAAAGGAGTTAAGGGATGTCCGCCTTATCAAATTAAATATATATAAGTCTAGTTTCCAGTGCATCAAACCATCTGCCGATCTGACTTCTGAGTAGAGAGATATTTGCATTTTTGCGAGGCCGCGCAAGCAGGCATATGACAAGGGTCTAAAGCCGTGGAGGACTATTTAAGACCCTTTGGTCGGTTTTTCTTATTCCAAATCCATTTCTAGCAATTATCTTCGTGAGAAACCTCTCTCAAACTCATACTTAAGTGTTCTAAGTGTACTTAAGGTAGGAATCCATGGTTTGACATGATTTTGATGTTGGGAAGTCGGGAGCTTAGTGTAGTCCGTGGTTTGGTGTCTTTTCTGGGCTGTTGGTGGCTGTTTCGTGGGAAGCAGTTGGAAATCATTCTTCTTTTTGTTTTCCTTTGTTTTCCTTTGTTTTTGAGGTTGGTTATAGGCGTGTTCACCTCAGTAGGTTGTTGTCTCGGAGTTTCTACCATCGAATTCCGACGAATCTTGTTGGGTAAGCTTTGTTTGTCTTGTTTAGTTGTTGAGTTGTGTTGGCTGCATTTTGGCAGAATCTTGGACTGTATTATGTCAGTATTTTCATGGTGTTAAAGGCTCAAGTTCGGCCAGGCCCAAGTTCGGCTATGCTTAAAGCTAAGGTATGTTAGGCTTGTCCCTCTCTTTGTTGGCATGAATTCCGTAGCCGTTGACGTTATTGACGTGTGTGTTGGCTGTTTTGTGATGCTTTGTGTTATATTATTTTTTTACTCTTGTTCTGCTATTTATATGGTGATAAAGGTTTGTACAAGGTGCTCGTTTGGTTGGTGGCTCTGGATTGAGTGTGGAGAATCGTAGTCATGGAAGATTATTAGGCTCGTGTCAAGAGGCCGTGTGTGAGGCGTGTGGTTCTTGTAGAAAGCTATGGGCTATTTGAGTGAATAATATAAGAGATTATATTGACTAGTTAATGGGGATTTAGAGTGGTTAAGGTCGATGGTTGCGACGATATGTTGTTATATTTGATTCGACGGTCGGGTCGGCCGTGTCGATGGCACGTTATGATCGTGGTGACACTTGGGCTCGTTTGGCAATGTCCCTTGATGTTAGTGGTGAGAAGAGCGGCATGTGGGCTATTTGATCATGTATTAGTATTGTTATTGATTATGTGTGTTGTGTTTGAGGCCTTGTGGCTTGTGGATACCTGATGCACGAGAGTTGTTCCGGCTAGGGATCGAGTCTGAGGTGCCTTATGGCTTGTGGATACTCGACGCACGAGAGGGGTTCCCGCTGAGGGGTTGAGCCCAAGGAGTGAAATGACCTATTCTCTTTAGAATGATGTCCTCCATAATATTGAGTTTAGACATGATTCGAGAGTGGTCCGACATGTATGAGCCTTCCTACAATCGTGATTGGTTCTCCCAAATGGATTAAGCTTCGCTAACTACGCGCAACCGAGAGAGGGTCCAACAGTGCTTGTTTGATGATATTGATTGATTAGTGTTTACTTTTGATATGCTTGTCATTATATTGTGATTGATGCTCGTGCTATATGTTATCTGATAGCAGTGGATTCTAGATATTTGCTGGTGTTAGCTGAGGCCATCGAGAGGTGTAGAGGCGATGAAAGATGAGCTGTGTCTGCTAGGTGTTGTTGTGTTGTTGTTTACTTTAGTACTTGCAAGGCTTATAGGGGTCAGTTAGGTTCTATTTGTATGTTTTCTTTTACTTGCCAGGCTTATGCGAGCCATGTAGGTTGTATGTGTTTACTTAAGTTGTGTTCTCCTTCTGTGATATCTTGTATATCTATTGATCTCTAATCTGAGTCTTTCGGTTGTTTCTACCTTTCATGCTCGGTAAATTATCGTATTGACGCCCTAGTTGGGGCATTCCATTCATGCCTGCAGGTGATGGTGGGCTGTTAGATGTAGTTCTTGGGTGCTGAGTGGAGTTCCACCTGAGTTGGTGCACTCCAAGTCTTTTGGAGTCGCTAGATGTTGAGATAAGGGTAGTTTGGAGCCTTGTCCCCATCATTTGATTACTATTTTATTCATAGAGGCTCGTAGACATCGTTGTGGTTTTAGTAAGTTGTTATAGGCCAGGTGGGCCATGTTGTATAGTTATTTTCCATTTTGTGGCCTTGAAGGCACATTGTATTTATTTTTTTGGTTGGTTAGGTGAGACAGCTTCCGCTATAGTATATCGTATTATTCTGATTTCATAGTTGTTATGTTGTTGAATCTCATCTGTTCTAGCCTTTGTTTTATCTTTGGGCATCGTGTATGCTCTTATAATGGGTGGCATCAAGTGCCAGTTACGCCTCCTCGGGTTTGGGTTGTTATAGACTTGGTATCAGAGTAGTCATCTTAGGGAGTCTGTGAGCCGTGTCTAGTATAGTCTTGTTTATATGTGCATTGTAGCAGTGTACATATAAATAGGAGACTACTAGGAATTTAGCATTGTTACCCTTCTTTCTGGATCGAAATCGTGCGAGAACTCAGATGTCATAGGAGTCGGGTCTAGACTCACGTTTGCTGACTTTTTTAGGGATGCTTGTAACTTGATGAATTATGGTTGGCCAGTGGCTAGACATGGCGGCAGGTAAGATTCTTATTTTGTTATGGCTATAGTTGTGTCGCGCCTCAGCATAGTGCAAGGTTTTATTGTTTTTAGTTGTTTGTGGCAGGCTTTTTATATGAGACTATGTCGTGCAATGTCATGCTGTGTTATTCTTTGAGTTGGAGTCGTGCGTGTAGTCCAACATTCGAGGACGAATGTTTCTAAAGGGGGAGGATCTAGCACCCCGTATAATTTAAGCGATAAATCCTACTTTTGAGGTGGGACTAAGAGTGACTAATAGGCTTATGAAGGAAGTGTTATGAGGTATTTTAGTCACTCTATGATCGTATTTAAGATTGGACGCCGATCATGTAGTAGAACAAACTTCGGAAAAAGTTATCGCAAAATTTCCTTCTTGATATTCTTTGAAATATAGGTCAAATGTCTCAAAGCTTTTCTCAAATTCTAAAAGGAGTTAGGGGGTGCGCTTCCTATCAAATTAAATATATATGAGTCTAATTTCCAGTGCATCAAACCATCCGCCAATACGACTTTTGAGTAGAGAGATATTTGCATTTTTGCGAGACCGCACAAGCAGGAACGTCACAAGGGTCTAAAGCTGTGGAGGACTAGTTAAGTCCGTTTGGTCGGTTTTTCTTATTACAAATCCATTTCCAGATATTCACTTCGTGAGAAACCTCTCTCAAACTCATACTTAAGTGTTCTAAGTGTACTTAAGGTAGGAATCCATGGTTTGACTTGATTTCGATGTTGGGATGTCAGGAGCTTGGTCTAGTCCATGGTTTGGTGTCTTTTCCTGGCTGTTGGTGGTCGTTTCATGGGAAGTTGTTGGTAAGCATTCTTTAGTTTGTTTTCTTTTTTTTTTTGAGGTTTGTTATAGGTGTGTTCACCTCAGTAGGCTGTTGTCTCATAGTTTCTACCATCGAATTCCTATGAATCTTGTTAGGTAAGCTTTGTTTGTCTTGTTTCGTTGTTAAATTGTGTTGGATGCATTTTGGCAGAATCTTTGACTGCCTTTAGGCAGTAGTTATATGGTGTTGAAGGCTCAAGTCCGTCTAGGCTTGAAGCTAAGGTATGTTAGGCTTGTCCCTCTCTTTGTCGACATGAATTACATAGCCATTCTCGTCGGTAATGACGTGTCTGTTGGCTGTTTTGTGATGCTTTGTGTTATATTGTTATTTTACTCTTGTGCTTCTGTTTATATGGTGATAAAGGTTTGTATAAGCTTCTGATTTGGTTGGTGGCTCGGGCTTGAGTACGGAGAATCGTAGTCATGGCAGATTATTAGGCTCGTGTCAAGAGGCCATGTGTGAAGTGTCTGGTTCTTGTAGAAAGTTGTGAGCTATTTGAGCGAATAATATTAGGTGATTATATTGACTAGTTAATGGGGATTTAGAGTGGTTAAGGTCTATGATTGCGAGGATCTGTTGTTATATTTGATTTGGCGGTCGTGTCAGCCGTGTCGATGGCACGTTTGATCGTGGTGACACTTGGGCTCGTTTGGCCATGTCCCTTGATGTTAGTGGTGAGAAGAGTGGCATGTGGGCTGTTGGATCATGTATTAGTACTATTGTTGATTGTGTGTGTGTTTTGTTTGAGGCCTTGTGGCTTGTAGATACCCGATGCACGAGAGTTGTTCCATCTAGGGATCGAGACCAAGGTTCCTTATGGCTTATGGATACTCAACGCACGATACTGGTTCCCGCTGAGGGGTTGAGCCTAAGGGGTGAAATGACCTATGGTCTTGAGAATGATGTCCTCCGTATTTTCGAGTTGAGACATGATTCGAGAGTGGTCTGACATGTTTGAGCCTTCTTAGGATCACAATTGGTTCTACCAAATGGATTAAGCTCCACTAACTACATGCAGCTGAGAGAGGGTCCGACAGTGCTTGTTTGATTATGTTGATTTATTAATGTTTACTTTTGATATGCTTAGAATTATATTGTGATTGATGCTCGTGTTATATGTTATCTAATAGCAGTGGATGCTAGATATTTGTTGGTACTAGCTCAGGCCATCGAGAGGTCTAGAGGCGATGACAAGTGAGATGTGTTGGCTAGGTGCCGCTGTCTTGTTGTTTACTTTAGTACTTTCCAGGCATATGGGGGCCAGGTAGGTTCTATTTGTATGTTTGCTTGTACTTGCCATGCTTATGAGGGCCAGACAGTTTCTATGTGTTTACTTAATTTGTGTTCTCCTTCTGTGATATCTGGTATATATATTGATCTCTAATCTCGGAGTTTCAGTTGTTTTTGCCTTTCATGCTCGGTACATTATTATACTGTCGCCCTAGTCGGGGCGCTACATTCATGCTTACAGGTGATGGTGGGCTGTTAGATCTAGTTCTTAGGTGCTAAGTGGAGTTCCATCTGAGTTGGTGCGCTCCAAGTCTTTTGGAGTCGCCAAATGTTGTGTTAAGGGTAGTTCGGGGCCCTGTCCCGATCATTTGATTACCATTTTATTCATAGAGCTCTTAGACATCACTGTGGTTTTTGTATGTTGTTATAGGCCAGGTGGTCCATGTTGTATAGTTGTTTTCCATTTTGTGGGCTTGACGGCATATTGTATTTATTTTTTTGGTTGGTCAGTGAGCCAACTTCCGCTATAGTCTATCATCTTATTCTGATTTTATAGTTGTTGTGTTGTCGAACCTCATTAGTTCTAGCCTTTGTTTTGTCTTTGGACATCGTGTATGCTCATATTAGGAATGGCACCAGGCATCAGTCACGCCTCCCTGCATTTGTGGTGTGCCAGACTTGGTATCAGGGCAGTTGTCCTAGGGAGTCTATGAGTCGTGTCTAGTAGAGTGTTGTTTATGTGTGCACAGCAGTAGTGTACTTATAAACAGGAGGCTACAGGGCATTTAGCATTATTACCCTTATTTCTGGATCAAAATCTTGTGATAACTCAGATGTCATAGGAGTCGGGTCAAGACTCAAGTTTGCTGACTTTTGCAGGGATGCTTGTAACTTGATGAATTATAGATAGCCAGTGGCTAGACATGGCGGCAGTTAAGATTCTTACTTTGATTAGGGGTTATAGTTGTGTCACGCCTCAGCATGGTGTAAGGTTTTGTTGTTTGGAGTTGTTAGTGGTAGGCTTTTCATATGAGGATATGTCGTGTGATGTCGTGCTGTGTTATTCCTTGAGTTGGAGTCATGCGTGTAGTCGAACATTCGAGGACGAATATTTCTAAGTGGGGAGGATGTAACACCCTGGATAATTTAAGCGATAAATCCTACTTTCCAGGTAGGACTAAGAGTGCCTAATAGGCTAAGAAAGAAGTGTTGTGAGGTATTTGAGTCACTTTATGGTCATATTTAAAATTGGACGTCGATCATATTATAGAAAAAAATTCGAAAAAATTTATCGCAAAATTTCCTTCTTGCGATTCTTTAAATTATAGGTCAAATTTCTTGAAGCGTTTCTCCAAATATAAAAGGTGTTAGGGGGTGTGCGACCTATAAAATTAAAGATATATGAGCCTAGTTTTAATTTCATCAAACTATTCACCAATATGACTTCGGAATGGAGAGATATTTGCATTTTTGTGAGACCGCGCCAGCATGCACGTCACAAGGGTCTAAGGCGGTGGAGGACCATTTAAGTCTCTTTGGTCGGTTTTTCTTCATCCAAATCCATTTCTAGCAATTCTCTTCGTGACAAACCTCTCTCAAACTCATACTTAAGTGCTCTAAGTGTTCTTAAGGTAGGAATCCATGGTTTGACATGATTTTGATGTCGGGAAGCCGGGAGTTTTGTGTAGTTCGTAGTTTGGTATGTTTTTCGGGCTGTTGGTGGATGTTTCGTGGGAAGATGCTGGCAAGCCTTCTCCCTTTTGTTTTCCTTGGTTTTTGAGGTTGGTTATAGGTGTGTCCACCTTAGTAGATTGTTATCTCGGAGTTTCTACCATCGAATTCCTATGAATATTGTCGGCTAAGCTTCGTTTGTCTTGTTTCGTTGTTGAGTTGTGTTGGTTTCAGTTTGGCAGAATCTTGGAGTGCCTTTAGGCAGTAGGTTCAACGTGTTGAAGGCTCAAGTTCAGCCAGGCCAGAAGCTAAGGTATGTTAGGATTGTCCCGCCTTTTGTCAGCGTGAATTTCGTAGCCTTTGTCATCATTGACGTGTGTGTTGGCTTTTTTGTGATGCTTTTTGTTATATTTTTATTTTACTCTTGTGATGCTGTTTATATAGGTGCTGGTTTGGTTTGTGGCTCAGTATTGACTGCAGAGAATTGTAGTCATGGCAGATTATTAGGCTCATGTCAAGAGGCCGCGTGTGAGGCGTGTGGTTCTTGTAGCAAGTTGTGGGCTGTTTGAATGAATTAGATTAGGTGGTTATATTTACAAGTGAATGGGGGTGTAGAGTGGTTAAGGTCAATGGTTGCGATGATCTATTGTTATATTTGATTCGGAAATCGTGTCAGTCATGTCGATGGCACGCGATGACCGTGGTAACACTTGGGCTGGTTTGGTCGTGTCCCTTGATGTTAGTGATGAGTAGAGTGTCTTGTGGGCTATTTTATCATGTATTATTATTGTTGTTGAGAGGTCTTGTGCTTTATGGATACCCAATGCACGAGAGATATTCTATCTAGGGATAGAGCCCGAGGTGCCTTGTGGCTTGTGGATACCCGACGCACGAGAGTGTTTTCGGCTGAGGGGTTGAGCCCAAGGAGTGGAATGACCTACGAGGTTGAGAATGATGTCCTATGTAGTCGCTAACTGTGCACAACCGAGAGAGGGTACGATAGTGCTTGTTTGATTATGTTGATTGATTAGTTTTTACTTTTGATATGCTTGGAATTATATTGTGATTGTTGCTCGTGTTATATATTATTTAATTGCAGTGGATGTTAGAAATTAGCTGCTGTTAGCTGAAGCTGTTGAGAGGTCTAGAGACGATGACAGGTGAGCGGTGTCGGCTAGGTGCCACTTATTGTTGTTTACTTTAGTTCTTTCCAGGCGTATGGGGGACATGTAGGTTCTGTTTGTATATTTACTTGTACTTGGAAGGCTATGGGTTCCAAGTAGGTTCTATGTGTTTACATAAGTTGAGTTCTCCTTCTGTGATATCCGGTATATCTATTGATCTCTAATCCGAGTCTTTTAGTTGTTTCTTCCTTTCATGCTCGATACATTATTGTACTGACGCCCTATTCGAGGCGTTGCATTCATGCATGCAGGTGATGGTAGGTTGTTAGATCTAGTTCTTCGGTGCTAAGTGGAGTTCCAGCTAAGTTGGTGCGCTCCAAGTCTTTCGGAGTCGCTAGATGTTGAGTTAAGGGTAGTTTGGGGCCTTGTCCCGATCATTTGATTACTATTTATTCATAGAGGCTCGTAGACATCGCTGTGGTTTTAGTATGTTGTTATAGGCCAGGTTGGCCACGTTTTATAGTTGTTTTCCATTCTGTGGCCTTGACGACATATTGTATTTATTTTTTTAGTTGGTCAGGTGAGCCAGCTTTCGCTATAGCCTATTGTTTTATTCTAATTTTATAGTTGTTGTGTTGTAGGACCTCGTTGGTTCTAGCCTTTGTTTTATCTTTGGGCATTGTGTATGCTCATATCAGGGGTGGCACCAGGAGCCAGTCAAGCCTCCTCGGGTTTGGGGTGTGACATAAGTAAAACATGCTAGTAAAATCAATAAAGAGATCATGAATGTAGTATAGTATAAAACATAAGATGTTGGTCATAAATTGATCAGGAGGGCTCAAAGCTTCCAAGATTGTAACATAAAGCTGAATATAACTGTTTTCACAATTAAAACCTAGCAAAGCATGTTTTGAGCTAAAATACCCTAAGTCATAATATTAGAAGGCATGAACATCATAACATATAAAATTAATAAACAATGGAAGATTCTTATAATCGATATACCCCACATGAGCATACATGAAGCCCTATGTGTAAAATCCTAGTTGGGAGGATGTCCACACTTGGCCAAAGGTAGGACCATGAAAAAGGCATGATGTCATTCATGAATTCCCTATTCGGGCATGGGAGACACTCTCGTGGAGGACCACATCATGGTTATGTTGGCACGTAACTCTAAGAGTTGGGTATGCTGGAACACTAGCCTACTCAGTACTAAATACTACTCCCAAAGCATATATAGTGCTCATATCATAATAATGATACATGAGTTTACATAGTCCATGATACATAGACTTCAATTTCCTGGAAATCATGCATAATGGGGTAAAATCATCATATTTTGTAAATCATTGGTTCATGAGGAATTTTAGTAGAAAACATGCATCATAGTAATAATTCATCGCTTGAATCTTAAGATACTTGAAATCATAGATAATCAAAGATACTCATGCAATTTGACTCAAACCCTAGAAGTTCATAAAATATACTTGAGACGTGAAGTATATAGATTCATGAGGGATTTGATAAGGACATGTAATTATAATCATAGAAATATAAATTGAATCATGAGAGGACTGATTTCATAGAGGAACATGAGAGAATTCAACCACAATTGCATAAAGCCCTAGAATTTGAAAATTTGGCATGGGACGCGAAAATAAACAATTCAACTTAAAAAGGGAATGAGGGTTGAAGAAATCCCTCATTGGTAGACCTACATACCTAGCTTTAAGAATCCTTAACTTGATTGGAGACCCAAAGGAATTGAAGGGAAGATTTGATGAAGAACCCTAGCTTCTCTTAAGGAGATTTGATCTTCACTTAGGGGTGTTAGGAGTAGAATGAGGGTTTATGATGATTAAAACCCTTAAAAACACCCTTTAGAAGGCTTAAAGAGACTTAGTTTAGGAGTTAAAAACTTAGAAATTACAAAAACAACCTTAGTGACCCAATAGGAAATTACCCACTGCCAAACCCAACGAGGGACTGGAAGACCCATTGGGAGAATTGACGGTTCATCCCCTAACCCGTTGTCACCGGAAACCTCTTTTCAATTTTTCTGATCTTCTCTTGAAGACTCACTTGACGATTCATCGTGTCACTTAACAGGACACTTAACCAGCCTTCAAGACTCTCTGAAACTCCATTATTCCACCAACTTACACACTTAACGGGTCATACCATGACCTATCGGGTCACTTGACAGGTCATACCATGACTCATTCTATGACTTGATGTAGGTTGTCCTATATTCTTTGTTTTAGTCCTTGGGTTTGAATATAGGGAATTTTAGGGTGTTACACTTGGGGCCTGGAAGGAGGGTGCAGTAGATTTTCTTCACCCTCTCCTACATGCGGAGGAAAACCTAGCCCCAGAATCATCTTGTTTATTCTCCTTCCTCTCACAAGCCACAAACCATTGGAACTTCACTTTCTTCTGGGTCAATTTGGTAAACATTGCTACAAAAGATGAGAACCCCTCAACAAATCGTCGATAAAAACAAGCTAAACATAAGAAACTCCTAATATCCGAAGGACTCACCGATATAGGCCAATTCTTCACCGCCTCTATCTTTTAAGATTCTACCTGTACACCCTCACTTGACACCACATGTGTTAAACCTGGGAAAAATTTTGGTAATTATTTCATGTTTTTATGATATGTTAAGGGAAGTACGGGTTGTATATTTGCCGTAGATGACAAGGGAAATGTGTACGAACGGAAAACCGAAGAGTATGTGAAGTTCATAAGTAAGGGTAAATTTAGATAAACATATCTCCTATTATATAATGAATTAAAAGCCCCACGACCTATAAAATTAAAGGTATTTGAGTCTAGTTTTCAGAACATCAAACCTCTCATCAATCGGAGTTCAGAGTAAACAGTTATAGATATTTTACCGTGACACTGTCATGCAGTAAGGAGGCCACCGTCCTAAAAACGGCCACCGCCCAACTTGCTTTATATTTAAGTCATGACTTATCAAATCATTTTCAATGTTTCCAGAATTAAGGTTCCTGCTTATCCTCTAAAATTCTCTCAAATCTCCAGCAAACAACTAAGGAAAACACTAAGCTAAACTCCATTAAACTAAAGATAAGTAAAGGGGATCTACCATAAGATGAAGGTGGTGTTTTGGTGGTTGTTTTGGCTGCACTTGAGCAGTGTTGCTGTGGTGAATTTGCTGCGATTTTGAAGCTTTCCTAATATACATATACATTCACTGTTGGTAGGGATTAAACACAAGTGTAAAATGTAAGGATTCTACTACTATCCTATCTTGAATTTTTTATTACAAGACTAGAAGTTGGAGGTGTGTTTGGTGTGTTGGTGAACTGTTTTGTGGCGTTTTAGACAGCAAGGTTTCTTTATTTTGGACAAGAACTTGAGGACAATTACTCCTATTTTTAACCAAGAACAAATCCCCAGCAAAAGGTAAGTATTTCACCCCTTTTAAACCTCTCAAATTGTAAAGCAAAAATCTGAAAATTGGCAGCTAAGTGAGCTGCTGATGGACTATTTGTGAGCTAAGTATTTCTCATTTTCCTTAGGATTTTTGGCTGTTTATTTTTCTGGAATTATACTCCATATTGAGGGAAAGAATTACAGCAGAACTAAGGTAAAATGTCCACTTGTTTCTCCCTTAAAAGTTAGTGAAAACTAGTTGAGAAAATGGCTAAATGTTGTTTATGTTGTCGTGTGTTGTTTGTTGCTATTGTGACTGCCATTGTTTAGTTATTTTGGCTTAATTTTGTGATGTAGATTAAGCTTTTCATTGGACTATAAAAAAACTAGATTAAGGAGGTTGAAGGCTGATCAGTGAAATAGGAAATCGGGTAGAGAAACGTTCATCGGAGAAAGGTATGTAAGGCGTTCTTTGTCTCTTCATTTTAAAGCACGAATTCATGCCGAGGATTAATCTGGAATTCTACTATACTTGAGATTCTGTAGTAGCATATTATGGTTCCTCCCAGTTGTTAGAATTACTTGGTATTAAGGTGTGTATTTGCTAAAGAGTTTGAACGCATGAATGTGAAGAGGAGAGGGCAATTGCCTTCTATTATGGTCATAGTTGTAAATTGAGTCTGAAGTCCCCTCGGCGTGGGCACTGTGAGCTGGTCCTTTACATTATGTTATGTATTTGTGGTGTCAAAGTTGTTTCACATTATGGTTGCTAAGAAATTTGTTAAGCATGGCAAGATGACGACACGCAGACAAACCTAATAATCGAAATCGGGTTTTAACTCAATAAGGGCTAACGAGGGTAACGAAATGGAATTTCCTTATGAAATTTACCTACCCTATCATATTCATGTTTAAAGATACCTAGGGACATGAGGTGATTCCCCGATCCCTCTTCCTTAAGCCAAGAGACTAATTAATACGTTTCTTAACTAACCGATATGTTAAACTTGGAAGATAGAACTAAACAATTGATATTTCTATAGGACCATCTTTATTGGTAGGTTATGCACAATATATTGATGTTAACATGTTAGATGAAAATCGTAATATATATATATGGTTATGATTACTTTCAAATTACGCGCTAAAGCGGCAAGGATTGCCTTTAGAAAGTCGCTATATGTTTATTAGAGCTCTTGAGTTATCTAGACCTCAAGAGAATTGATTAAGGCTTTAAGTAGACACGTCGCATGTTCTTTTAAAGTTGTATATCTTTAAGGAAATTAACCTAAGTGTAAAAGTTGAGGCGCTAGTAGCAAAGGAGAGATAAGAGTAAATGTTAGACCTTTTAAGGTAATATGTGAGGAATATGCCTTCTGTCAGTAGTTGATTTCAAGAACCTTTGAGCGATGTTAAAATATGAGCAAGACGAGTTTAAGAGACAAGGTTGGCAATTAGGTAAGAAGGTAAGTGCGTACAAGAATTGCTGGAATAGTGAACACAAGAGTAAAAAAATTAGGTAGGGAGTGACGAATCCTGTTTGGAAAAGAATTTAAGATGAATACGAAAAGTAGAGCTAAAGGTTGTTAAATTTGATGATAAGTGTTACGGTTGTTACTGAATTAGGCAAATAGCTAACAAGATTTACCCTGTTCTAAATTACATTTAGCAAAAGAGTTATAAATAAAGTTGTCTATGTTCAGTCGTGTTAAGCTAATGAAAGGCCAGCGAAGTGTTAACTCCTTAAGAAATAATTAGGATCGAATATTTTGAGATAGTGACTCAAGTTAAAGAGAAGTTCTTCATTGTACTTTTAAACAATTATCTTTGATTATTTGTTCTAAGAGTTGGATTAACTTTTTCAAGTTTTAAAGGATTTTATTTTTCTTGGAAGTTTCTAAATTGTTTATAATGTCGTTAAGCTTTTCTAAGCTCAACATATATTGCAATGTTTCACATGAGCTTTTCCTATGATGTCTGAAGTACGACTATAAGTCTTTATTTATTTTAAGGTAGCCCCTAGACAGTTGCCTAGAATTTGTATATTATAGAGCTCTAGGTTTGAGATACACAAGTTATGTCTTCCTGTTCATTGGATACCTGGAAATGTGATATGATGTGCAATGAATGAGGTATTCTCACAATTCTTGATATGAAAGTATGAAAGTCAAACGAGTATAAGCACGAAATGAATGCTAAGATTGTTAATAGAAAATGTTAGGTTAAGTGATTCCTCTCTGCTCCTCATGTTACAATTGCAAGGAGATGTTTAAAATCATGAATGTGAGTCTACACATGTCTTTACGATATTCCAGTTCTAGGAACTTCCCTAGAATTCATTCACAACATATGTATGTATTTAAATGCTAAATGAAAGACCTACATGTGTATGGAATAATTGTAGTATTAGGGGTCTTGGTAAGATCCTACACATGTTATAGTTACTGATCAGCATATTTTATGGTTTCCATTATTCAGATAATTTGTATGAGCTCTGTCAACTCCATTTATGATAGTGATTAAGATATATTTTTATTTTACCCCGATGTGGTACACCAACTGGAGATGTTTTTATTTTACCCCGGTGCGGTACATTGGCTGGAGATCTTTTTATTTTACCCCTGTGTGGTACATCGGGTGGAGATTTTTTTATTTTATCCCGGTGTGGTACATCGGCTGGAGATATTTTTATTTTACCCTGGTGTGGTACATCGGCTGGAGATCTGTTTATTTTACCCCGGTGTAGTACACCGGCTGGACGAATTTTATAGTTGGATTTACGATTGGCTGGTCGCTGGCATTACAATTATAGTTTCTTTCTTGCGCATTTCTTATTTGCATTTTCATCTCTTTATAGAGTTATTATCTGGTTTCAGTTTCCAGGATTCCAGGTTGTTACCATTTCTTATTCCTGGTTCAGTTATCTTTAGTTCAGTTATGTTATAGTAAGTTGTTATCAATTACAGGTTGCAGAGTTCCAGGTTATATTTATCCTTTATATGTTTATTTTCTAAGTTAGTTATTACATGATTGTTATCTCATGGTTACAGTTTCATCCTTACATACTAGTATATTTCATTCGTACTGACGTCCCCTTGCTTGGGGACCTGCGTTCGTGCTACAGGTGCAAGTAGAGGTCAGGATGGCCAGTTGAGTAGAATTTCGTGAGATCAACAGATGGTTGGTATGCTCCTTTCTTCCTAGAGCTAGGGCTTAGTTATTTATGCTTGAGTTTTGCGATGCAGTTATGGGTAGGTCGGAGCCCTCTTCCGACCATCAGTCAATTTACTCTTAGAGGGTTTGTGTACTTAGTGTGTACAGTGTAATTTAGTTTGTGGCCTCGTCAGCTTATTGTTGCTTAGTTTAGCACACTAATTGCCTTGGTTGCATTTCGATTGTTTACCCCGTATTGTTGAAACCTTATGAGTCCAGTTTATTCTTCAGTTGATTGTGACAGGTGGCCTGGATGGCCTAAGTGTTACAGTTATAGATTTCATATAGTTGGCTTCTCGATCAATCATGAATCGAGTGCCAGTTGCGCCCTACCCCAGTTTTGGGGCGTAACAGACTTGGTATCAGAGTGAAGTCGTATCCTAGGGAGTCCACAAGCCGTGTATAGTAGAGTCTTGCTTATGAGTATGTTGTGCACCATACTTATAATCGGGATGCTACCAGGCATTTAGGGGTTGTTTCGCTTTGTTCATTAATAGATCATGCTATAGAGCAAAGATGTAAGGGCTGTTTGAAGTCTAAATCGTGCTTATGTTTTAGAATTCACCTGAAGTAAGGCAGATGGCTATGAGATTCTTTAAAGGGTCCCAGTCGCCCCTCCTGTCGATCCGAGAAATAGATTTATATGATTGAAGTGAGTTTTGTTTTACTCCCCATGTTATAGTTCGTCTAGTTCTAGTCAGAGCTACAGTGAGAAGGGATTCAGCCCCTCATGTTGTCCCAATTTCAGTAGAGCCAGGAGGAGGTAGAATTTTCTTTCCTCCAGCACCTTCAGCTATATCAAAGGGATGAGATTTTGAGGAAGCATTTCATATGTTAACCCAAATAGCGATGTTTCAAGAATCAACTCCTGAAATTAATGGCAGGTTCTAGGGAAATACTTCTGAGAGCTTTAATGCCTGTGGATTTTAAGCCTAAATCCCCTAGCCTTTACGGATTAGTGCTACCACAGGAACTTCAATGAGTTCGAGCTTGTATGTACCTAAAGCATGAAAGCATGAGTATTCATGAATATAGTATCAGGTTTAATTCTTTGGCCAATATGCTTCGAATAAGGTGCAAAATATGAGGGGGTATATCAATTGTATTAGGTTTGATAAAGGATCTGATTCACCATCTTCAAGTACCGACATAAAAGTAGAATAGAGTGGAGGATACCAGGTTAACAGGATTATTTAAGGCTCCTTGTAGTGTTTCAAGGCACTAGGTGGCCAGACATTTAGTCTCTCTTGAAGACTTAGTCCCTTTTTGTTTTCCTAGATCACGCTTTAGTTTCAGTTATCAGGACCGCCAATAATGGGTCGTGGTAAAAGCAAAGTTAAAAGCATAGCTTCAGATTTAACATTGATCTTGTATCTTAAGTAGTGAATGGAAAGTGGTATTGCAGTTAATTATATGTCGTGGTAGTGTATAAATTTGTTTATGGTTAGAAAAGTTCATTGATTATATAGTGTTAAGGCAGGTATGCCTTATGTTAGATAAATAGAATGAGTTAAATAAATATAATTTGATATGTAGCAACGACTGGAAAGGATATGTTTATGAATATATGGAATGTATATTTATGATACAAATCAAGGATGAGTTAAAGGTGTTATGACATTCAAGGACGAATGTTTCTAAGGGGGGGAGGATGTTACACCTCTGAAAATTTTGGTAATTATTTGATGTTTTTTGATATATTAAGGGAATTACGAGTTGTATATGCTGTAGATGACAAGGGAAATGTGTACGAACGAAAAACCGAAGAGTATGTGAAGTTCATAAGTAAGGGTCTACTTTAAATAATCATATCTCCTATTATATAATGAATTAAAAGCCCCATGATCAATCAAATTAAAGGTCTTTGAGTCTAGTTTTCAAACATCAAACCACTCGTCAATCGAAGTTCGGAGTAAAAAGTTATAGATATTTTACCGTGACACTGTCGGGCAGTAAGGAGGCCACCGCCCTAAAAACGGCCACCGCCCAACTTGCTTTATATTTTAAGCCATGACTTATCAAATCATTTTCAATGTTTCCAGAATGAAGGTGCCTGCTTATCCTCTGAAATTCTCTCAAATTTCCAGCAAACAACTAAGGAAAACACTAAGCTAAACTCAATTAAACTAAAGATAAGTAAAGGGGATCTACCATAAGGTGAAGGTGGTGTGTTGGTGGTTGTTTAGGCTGCACTTGAGCAGAGTTGTTGTGGTGAATTTGCTGAATTTTTGAAGCTTTCCTAATCCACATATACGTTCACTCTTGGTAGGGATTAAACACAAGTATAAAAGGTAAGGATTCTACTACTATCCTTGCTTGAATTTTTGATTACAAGACTAGAAGTTGGAGGTGTGTTTGGTGTGTTGGTGAACTGTTTTGTGGCATTTTAGACAGCAAGGTTGCTGTATTTTTGGACAAGAACTTAAGGCCAACTACTCCTATTTTTAACCAAGAACAAATCCCCAGCAAAAGGTAAGTATTTCACCCCTTTTAAACCTCTCAAATTGTAAAGCAAAAATCTGAAAATTGGCAGCTAAGAGAGCTGCTGATGGACTATTTCTGAGCTAAGTATTTCTCATTTTCCTTAGGATTTTTGGCTGTTTATTTTGATGGAATTATACTCCATATTGAGGGAAATAATGTTACACCCCGTAGAATTCCCGGCACTCAGATGACCTATTCCCACGTTGGTTAAGCATAATTGAAGGCCATACGTGCTAGGGAAAGGCCCGGGAAAAAGATCGGACGAGAAACCCATCGAACCATCGCGGGAGGAGCCGAGGCAGAGCCCCTCCGCGATGGCAGCGTGTCACGGAGGTGAGGCCTCCGCGATGGCTCCGTGACACATTTCCCAAGTTCAGGCTCAAGTATATAAAGCCCCCACTTCGGTTGGAACTCATTTAACACTTAATAGATTTCCAGAAAACGCAGTGAACAGAGGAAAAACGAAGGAAAATTATAAATTATCGTCCGATTACGCTGCCAAACGCTGCCCAAACTCAAATTAATCCTAGATACCAAGGTATTTAGCAGCAGAGAGCATTTCTACGGAATTAGTTTCGCGAAATTCGGCCGACGAATCGGCGAGCCACCGAACTAAAGTAAGTAGAATTGCTCTAAATTAATGTCTGTGTGTTCCTAGCTGAGAAGTGAATACTTCTCCCTTCTGGGCCGCTGAAAAATAGCGAGTTTTCGACCGTCTTTCGATAAGCCTAAGTTTAGGCTATAAACTATATCGAAAGTGACGTTGCCTTTTGAAACAAAGTTGTATTTAGTATTGATTGACATATTTATGAATGCAGTTGGGAGAAAACAGTTGAAGTATCGGCCGAGCCTTGTCCGACAGACGAATAGCTCATGAATAAGGTATGTAAAGTTAAGTTTCCTTGGCAAGTTAAGTAACATTGAAGAAGTATAGTAAATTACAGACCAGTAGAATGTTCAGAAATCGATTATTGTGTTATTTTGAATATTGGTGCAGTATGTGATGTAATATGCCATGTTAAGATATTATTGTGTTTAGCTGAAACCTCGCGAAGTAGTACAGTATTCGTGAAGCATTTCAAACATAGAATAGTAACTAAATATGGGTTAGGAAGCATGTTAGAAGTAGGAAATCATGTTAATACAGAAACTCAGTAAACAGTATAGTTTTCAGCAGAAACACCTTCTTGTATAACCTTTGCCCCAGTACAGTCTGACAGGAGGCTATACTTATATTTATACTTACCTGTCTCAGCATGTATCAGACACTTACAGATTACTATTATTAGCTCAGTATGTGATTAATATGATACCTTACACCTGTTAGTCTTAGCTTATGAGATACACAGACAGCATGACTAGTTGAGACCGTTGTATTGATTGGGGTTGGATAACCTAGCATCCCTGACCGCCCAGGGTTAATAGCTGTATCGACTCGTCCGCCAGAGGATGAGGATATGTCACTCTATGGAGTGATATGCCGTCCCGCAAGGGGACGAAGATGGGATGCCAGTTTCCCCATATTGTGCCTTGGTCGGCCCTTATACACCCCCGTCGAGCGGGTACGCCCGGGGTGTTGATTTGGAGTCCTTAGGACTCAGATACAGTTATAGTCAGGGGCTCAGCGAGCCCAAGTACATACCCAGGGACCGGCAGGATGCTTACAGCCACTGTAGGAGATGGGATGACCGGGGTAGGGGCATAGATTCCGTGTTGATTGTACCTCCCGACTTGTGGGGGCCAGGTAAGGTTTGTGTGTGCCATGTTATGTTATGTATGTTATTCTATGTGACATTAGACATGAGTAGATTAGTAGTAGAATGATACGTCTCTAGACACGACACCTACTCCTCCCAGTATGATTGAGAACAAGTACGACTTACATCATCAGACAGATAATCTAGTTCTTCCTATTTCAGTTTTGTCAGTTATGTTATTGATTTCAGATATCTTTTCAGTCATTGCTTTACATACTCAGTACCAGTGGTACTGACGCCCGGTGGGGCGCTGCATTACTTGCCTGCAGGTACTCATAGACGAGCAGGCGATTCTACGTGACTCCCTGTCAGCGGTCGAGTATTCAGCTCCAGTCATCCGGAGGCTGAATTTCAGAGGTGTAGCTCAGTTCCTTTTGTTGTATATTATGGGTAGGTCGGGGCCCTGTCCCGATCAGTTCTATTGCCATTCCTAGAGGCTTGTAGTCTGTGTATATTCCCTGTGGTCAGATGAGCCGGTCGTGTGAGGCCGCGCAGTTGTATAGTTGCCTTTACTCTTTCTTTCTTTGTAATGGCCGTGTGGGGCCATAGTTTGCCAGTAGTGGTGACCTTGCCGGTCACGTAGCTTTTCAGTATGCTATGTTTGAGTTATAGATAACTAGACAGCATGGTGGCCTTGTCGGCCCGCATAGGTTCCCCTGAATTGAGGTGTTTCTGGTCAGCTGTTAATTGCAGGTACAAGAGGCTATAGGCCAATGGGCCGGAGGCTATGTTTACAACAGTTATATAGCCCTTTGTTTCCAGAAATGTGAGTTAGAGCCAGCCAGGCACCAGATGTGCCCAGGCTTAACAGTCCAGCAGGTCAGGTCCTAGTAGGGCACCAGGTTCCAGTCATACCCCCCAAGGCGGGATGTGACAAAGTTGGTATCAAAGCAGGTCGTGTCCCAGGGAGTCTGCAAGCCGTGCTAAGTAGAGTCTTGTCTATGAATGTGTTGTGCACCACATACTATAGGCAGGAGGCTGCGAGGCATAATATGATGGTTACCCTTCTTTCTCAGTCAGTCGTGCTTTAGAGCGGTACAGTATAGGGTTGAGTCCCTGAGAACTTACCGTATTCTTTGATTACAGATACAAAGGCAGATCAGCATTACCCTATCACAGGCAGAAGATCAGAAATAGCAACGGAAGAGAGTATCAGTCAGTTGTATGATAACTACAGCAGCAGGAGGAGGTATCAGAGACCTCCCAGCGTGATACCTTTATTGGCATTATTCCTAGTATACGTTGATAACGTTAGAATAGGGAGTCAGCAGTATAATGTACATATGAGTTGATTTACTTATTAGTTATATAAGATCTGATTATGATTACAGATAAGGTCAGACCACCAGGTAGGTATAAGAAAGAGAGAAAAAAATGCAGGAATCCCAAATACATCTTTTTGGATATGGTACAGTTGAATGCTTTTATTGTTGTAATAAGAAAAGGGTTATTCCTACCTCTTAAGTTCGATATCAGTATAGAAAAGGAGCATAAGACTTGAGAGGGGGTTGCCGAATCATGCAGTAAGTAAAGATGGGTTGATTGATCCTAGTAAGTAGTGGAATATATAGAGAGCCCTTATGATTACGTAGGCTGTGCAGACCCTTATGATAACCAGCCAGTAAAGAAAGTAAGACTGTTAGCTTACCCGAAGTAGGGGTAACAGACCTGCTAGTGATGAATGCCTAATAATAGTCAAGTTTGAGCCAGAAAAAGGCCAAGCCCGCCATATATGCTAACAGATAGCAAGACATACCTGTAAGATTATAGTTATGATCTAGTTGTGACATCGAGAGATATAGAGGTTATGTGAATCCGATGGGCTTGAGTATACGCCCAAAGAAGTATAGGCCGAGGCTTGATCAGTAATCTCATTAGCAATGAAAGGTAGGTACCTTGAACCCCAGAGTTCAGTTTAAGTAAGATGAGAGGAAGAAGCAGGAATGTCAGATCTTGTGGGGAAATTAGAACTACCCCGTATTGATAAAGTATCGTATTAAGGATTAAGCTTCGCGCTGACAGTAAGATTGCGGTTCAGAATACCGCAGTATGTCCGCTATGGAAAGGTTAAGAAGTTACTGATACAGCAATTCTAATCCAGTGTAGCCTAGAGATGAGGCCCAGCAGACAGTTATGGGCTCTCAATATATTCCTAGTAAGGCTACAGGATTCGAGCGTCGACCCCCACCTCGTAGAGCGGCGGGATTTTAAATAGCAGATAATAACTAGAATGTTTATGTTTGTTACTTTCAGAATGGGGTGACAATGCAATGAAATGATAAGTCAGGGTAGAAGATATTATTAGGCCGTAAGAAGCAATGTATCATGTACGATATGAGATTCAGCAGAGCATGTCAGAAATTATGAATTACCGTAGGAATCAGTACATATTGTACGTAGCCAGCGATATATAGATATACAGATAATAGATAGGTTGTGAGTGGCTGCCTATAAGGGCTACAATCACAGATGCTGATTAGTAATAGAAAGCCTATACAAATTGCATTGGGGGACCAAAAAAAAAAAAGGAGAAGAAAGAGGGAGAAGAAAGAAAGAAAAGAAGAAGAGAGAGGGCGGATTAAGTGTGAGTTACGTATGAAGTCATAAAAACTATCTCAGTAAGGAGAGATGACATATTTTCAGATAACCAGGGATGAAGTGTGGCGATATAAAGGCCGCATTGCGCTCCAGATATTTTGGGGCATCGCCAGCAGTTTATGAGCGAGGCACATTGCGCCCGCTATTCTCTTCATCCCGATACGACAAAGAAGTACCATGACATTAAAAAGAACTACTGGTAGTCCAGTGTCCTAACTACCAACAGTTGAAGGCAGAATATCAGAAACCAGGCAGGTTAATTTAGAACATAGCTGTGCCTCTTTGGAAATGAGAAGCGGTGAATATGAATTTTGTAGCAAGATTTCCCCGTACTAAACACATACATGGCTCTATATGAGTGATAAGTGACAGATTGACAAAAACCAGCTCATTTATTGCCAGTAAGAACTACTTTCTCGGCCGAAGATTATGCTGAGTTGCATATCAGAAAGATAGTCAGATTACATAAAATACCAGTATCCATTATTTCAGACAGAGGAGCACACTTCACAGCTAGATTCTGGCAGTCATTTTAGAAGAGTTTGGGAGTGCAGATTAATTTAAGCGCAACGTTCTATCCTCAGACAGATGAGCAGGCTGAGCGCACAATTCAGACGCTCGAAGACATGTTGCGAGCGTGTGTGCTAGATTTCAGTAATAGCCAAAATGAGCATTTACCATTAATCGAATTTGCCTCCAGAATTAGAATCCATTCATCCGGTCTTCTATGTAACTATGCTAAGGAAATGCATAGGAGACCCATTCAGAGTAGTCCCAGTCCAGAATATCCAGGTTACGAAAAAGCTGGCCTGCAAAGAGGTTCCAGTAGCTAGCCTAGACAAACAGATTCGCAGATATGAGGACCAGATATCCTCACCCATTTAAGCGACAGGTATGTCCGTATTATTGCTATGTAATATCTTATGGTCCTGTATGTATAAGTGAGACAGATTGATATTTAATTATCCAGTGGATCGTGCAGTGCCTGTGTTGGACTTTTCTGCATTTCAGGTTTTTGCGGTAGTCCATATTACAGGGGAAACTCTGCCGAAATTCTTCTAGAAAATAAAGTAATCAGTCCTCTAGATAACAGTATACATTTGAGGAAAAATGTTTTTAAGGGGGGGAGAATGTTACACCCCGTAGAATTCCCGGCACTCAGATGACCTATTCCCACGTTGGTTAAGCATAATTGAAGGCCATACGTGCTAGGGAAAGGCCCGGGAAAAAGATCGGACGAGAAACCCGTCGAACCATCGCGGGAGGAGCCGAGGCAGAGCCCCTCCACGATGGCAGCGTGTCACGAAGGTGAGGCCTCCGCGATGGCTCTGTGACACGTTGCCCAAGTTCAGGCTCAAGTATATAAAGCCCCCACTTCGGTTGGAACTCATTTAACACTTAATAGATTTCCAGAAAACGCAGTGAACAGAGGAAAAACGAAGGAAAATTATAAATTATCGTCCGATTACGCTGCCAAACGCTGCCCAAACTCAAATTAATCCTAGATACCAAGGTATTTAGCAGCAGAGAGCATTTCTACGGAATTAGTTTCGCGAAATACGGCCGACGAATCGGCGAGCCACCGAACTAAAGTAAGTAGAATTGCTCTAAATTAATGTCTGTGTGTTCCTAGCTGAGAAGTGAATACTTCTCCCTTCTGGGCGGCTGAAAAATAGCGAGTTTTCGACCGTCTTTCGATAAGCCTAAGTTTAGGCTATAAACTATATCGAAAGTGACGTTGCCTTTTGAAACAAAGTTGTATTTAGTATTGATTGACATATTTATGAATGCAGTTGGGAGAAAACAGTTGAAGTATCGGCCGAGCCTCGTCCGACAGACGAATAGTTCACGAATAAGGTATGTAAAGTTAAGTTTCCTCGGCAAGTTAAGTAACATTGAAGCAGTATAGTAAATTACAGACCAGTAGAATGTTCAGAAATCGATTATTGTGTTATTTTGAATATTGGTGCAATATGAGAAGTTTTGGGTTGTAACGTGTACGATACCTATCCGTATGATATAGATTCGGACGTAAGTGGTTAAGATTGCCCAGTATATTCAGTATGTGATGTAATATGCCATGTTAAGATATTGTTGTGTTTAGCTGAAACCTCGCGAAGTAGTACAGTATTCGTGAAGCATTTCAGACATAGAATAGTAACTAAATATGGGTTAGGAAGCATGTTAGAAGTAGGAAATCATGTTAATACAGAAACTCAATAAACAGTATAGTTTTCAGCAGAAACACCTTCTTGTATAACCCTTGCCCCAGTACAGTCTGACAGGAGGCTATACTTATATTTATACTTACCTGTCTCAGCATGTATCAGACACTTACAGATTACTATTATTAGCTCAGTATGTGATTAATATGATACCTTACACCTGTTAGTCTTAGCTTATGAGATACACAGACATCATGACTAGTTGAGACCGTTGTATTGATTGGGGTTGGATTACCTAGCATCCCTGACCGCCCAGGGTTAATAGCTGTATCGACTCATCTGCCAGAGGACGAGGATACGTCACTCTACGGAGTGATATGCCGTCCCGCAAGGGGACGAAGATGGGATGCCGTTTCCCCATATTGTGCCTTGGTCGGCCCTTATACACCCCCGTCGAGCGGGTACGCCCGGGGTGTTGATTTGGAGTCCTTCGGACTCAGATACAGTTATAGTCAGGGGCTCAGCGAGCCCAAGTGCATACCCAGGGACCGGCAGGATGCTTACAACCACTGTTGGAGATGGGATGACCGGGGTAGGGGCATAGATTCTGTGTTGATTGTACCTCCCGGCTTGTGGGGGCCAGGTAAGGTTTGTGTGTGCCATGTTATGTTATGTATGTTATGCTATGTGACATTAGACAAGAGTAGATTAGTAGTAGAATGATACGTCTACAGACACGACACCTACTCCTCCCAGTATGATTGAGAACAGGTACGACTTACATCATCAGACAGATAATCTAGTTCTTCCTATTTCAGTTTTGTCAGTTATGTTATTGATTTCAGATATCTTTTCAGTCATTGCTTTACATACTCAGTACCAGCGGTATTGACGCCCGGTGGGGCGCTGCATTACTTGCCTGCAGGTACTCATAGATGAGCAGGAGATTCTACGTGACTCCCTGTCAGCGGTCGAGTATTCAGCTCCAGTCATCCGGAGGCTGAATTTCAGAGGTGTAGCTCAGTTCCTTTTGTTGTATATTATGGGTAGGTCAGGGCCCTGTCCCGATCTGTTCTATTGCCATTCCTAGAGGCTTGCAGTCTGTGTATATTCCCTGTGGTCAGATGAGCCGGTCGTGTGAGGCCGCGCAGTTGTATAGTTACCTTTACTCTTTCTTTCTTTGTAATGGCCGTGTGGGGCCATAGTTTGCCAGTAGTGGTGACCTTGCCGGTCACGTAGCTTTTCAGTATGCTATGTTTGAGTTATAGATAACTAGACAGCATGGTGGCCTTGTCGGCCCGCATAGGTTCCCCTGAATTGAGGTGTTTCTGGTCAGCTGTTAATTGCAGGTACAAGAGGCTATAGGCCAATGGGCCGGAGGCTGTGTTTACAACCGTTATATAGCCCTTTGTTTCCAGAAATGTGAGTTAGAGCCAGCCAGGCACCAGATGTGCCCAGGCTTAACAGTCCAGCAGGTCAGGTCCTAGTAGGGCACCAGGTGCCAGTCATACCCCCCAAGGCGGGATGTGACAAATAATTACAGAAGAACTAAGGTAAAATTTCCTCTTGTTTCTCCCTTAAAAGTTAGTGAAAACTAGTTGAGAAAATGGCTAAATGTTGTTGATGTTGTCGTGTGTTGTTTGTTGCTATTGTGACTGCCATTGTTTAGTTATTTTGGCTTAATTTTGTGATATAGATTAAGATTTCCATTTGACTATAAAACCACTGGATTAAGGAGGTTGAAGGATGATCATTAAAATAGAAAATCGTCTATAGAAAAGTTCACCGGAGAAAGGTATGTAAGGCGTTCTTTCTCTCTTGATTTTCAAGCACGAATTCATGCCGAGGATTAATTTGGAATTCACCTATACTTAAGATTCTGTAGTAGAATATTATGGTTCCTCCTAGTTGTTAGAAATTCTTGGTATTAAGGTGTGCATTTGCTAAAGAGTGGGAATGCATAAATGTGAAGCGGAGAGTGCAATTGCCTTCTATTATGGTCATAGTTGTAAATTGAGTATGAAGTCCCCTCGTAGTGGGCACTGTGAGCTGGTCCTTTACATTATGTTATGTATTTGTGGTGTCAAATTTGTTTCACATTATGTTTGCTATGAAATTTGGTAAGCATGGCAAGACGACGACGCGCAGACAAACCTAATAATTGAAATTGAGTTTTTACTCAATAAGGGCTAACGAGGGTAGCGAAATGGAATTTCCTTATGGTAGTTACCTACCCTATCATATTCATGTTTTAAGGTACCTAGGTACGTGAGGTGATTCCCCGATCCCCCTTCCTTAAGCCAAGAGACTAATTAATACGTTTCTTAATTAACCGATACGTTAACTTGGAAGATAGTATCCGAATGGGTAATCTATTGATATTTCTATGTGACCATCCTTATTGGAAGGTTATGCAAAATATCTTGATGTTAACATGTTAGACGAAAATCATAATATACATATGGTTATGCTTACATTCAAATTACGCGCTAAAGCGGCAAGGATTGCCTTTAGAAAGTCGTTATATGTTTATTAGAGCTCTTGAGTTATCTAGACCTCAAGAGAATTGTTTAAGGATTTAAGTAGACACGTCGCATGTTCTTTTAAAGTTGTATATGTTTAAGGAAATTAACCTAAGTGTAAAAGTTGAGGCGCTAGTAGCAAAGGAGAGATAAGAGTAAATGTTAGACCTTTTAAGGTAATATGTGAGGAATATGCTTTCTATCCGTAGTTGATTTCAAGAACCTTTGAGCGACATTAAAATATGAGCAAGACGAGTTTAAGAGACAAGGTTGGCAATTAGGTAAGAAGGTAAGTGCGTACAAGAATTGCTGGAATAGTGAACGCGAGAGTAAAAAAATTAGGTAGGGAGTGACGAATCCTGTTTGGAAAAGAATTTAAGATGAATACGAAAAGTTGAGCTAAAGGTTGTTAAATTTGATGATAAGTGTTACGATTGTTACTGAATTAGTCGAATAGCTAGCAAGATTTACCCTGTTCTAAAGACGTTTAGCAAAAGAGTTATAAATAAAGTTGTTTATGTTCAGTTGTGTTAAGCTAATGAAAGGCCAGTAAAGTGTTAACTCCTTATGAAATAATTAGGATCGAATAGTTTGAGATAGCGACTCAAGTTAAAGAGAAGTTCTTCATTGTACTTTTAAACAATTATCTTTGATTATTTGTTCTAAGAGTTGGATTAACTTTTTCATGTTTTAAAGAATTTTATTTTTCTTGGAAGTTTCTAACTGTTTATAATGTTGCTAAGCTTTTCTAAGCTCCAGATATATGGCAATGTTTCACATGAGCTTTTCCTACGCTTTCTGAAGCACGACTATAAGTCTTTATTTATTTTAAGGCAGCCCCTAGACAGTTTCCTAGAATTTGTATATTAAAGAGCTCCAGGTTTCAGATACACAAGTTATGTCTTCCTGTTCATAAGTTACCTGGAAATGTGATATGATGTGCAATGAATGAGGTATTCTCACAATTCTTGATATGAAAGTATGAAAGTCAAATGAGTATAAGCTCAAAATGAATGCTAAGATTGTATAGAAAATGTTAGGTTAAGTGATTCCTCTCTGCTCCTCGTGATTAGAATTGTGAGGAGATGTTTAAAATCATGAATGTCAGTCTACACATGTCTTTACGATATTCCAGTTCTAGGAACTTCCCTAGAATTCATTCACAGCATATATATGTAATCAAATGCTAAATGAAAGACCTATATGTGTATGGAATAATTGTAGTATTATTGATCATGGTAAGATCCTACACATGTTATAGTTAATGATCAACATATTTTACGGTTTCTAGTATTCAGATAATTTGTATGAGCTCTTTCAGCTCCATTTATGATGGTGATTAAGATGTATTTTTATTTTACCCCGAGGTGGTACACCGGCTGGAGATCTTTTTATTTTACCCCGGTGTGGTACATTGGCTTGAGATCTTTTTATTTTACCCCGGTGTGGTACATCGACTGGAGATCTTTTTATTTTACCCCGGTGTGGTACATCGGCTGGAGATATTTTTATTTTACCCTTGTGTGGTACATCGGCTGGAGATCTGTTTATTTTACCCCGGTGTGGTACATCGGCTGGAGATATTTTACTTTACCCCGGTGTAGTACACCGGCTGGACGAATTTTATATATGGATTTACACTTGGCTGGTCGCTGGCATTACATTTATAGGTTCTTTCTTGTGCATTTCTTAATTGCATTTTCATGTCTTTATAGAGTTATTATCAAGTTTCAGTTTCCAGGATTCCAGGTTGTTACCATTCCTTATTCCTGGTTGAGTTATCTTGAGTTTGGTTATGTTATAGTAAATTGTTATCAATTACAGGTTGCAGAGTTCCAGGTTATATTTATCCTCTATATGTTTATGTGCTAAGTTAGTTATTACAGGATTGTTATCTCATGGTTACAGTTTCAGCCTTACATACCAGTACATTTCATTCGTATTGACGTCCCATTGCTTGGGGACCTGCGTTCGTGCCGTAGATGCAGGTAAAGGTCAGGATGGCCAGTTGAGTAGCAGTTCGTGAGATCAACAGATGGTTGGTATGCTCCTTTCTTCCTGGAGCTAGGGCTTAGTTATTTATGCATGAGTTTTGAGATGCAGTTATGGGTAGGTCGGAGCCCTGTTACGACCATCAGTTAGTTTACTCTTAGAGGCTTTGTGGACTTAGTGTGTACAGTGTTATTTAGTTTGTGGCCTCGTCGGCTTATTGTTATTTAGTTTAGCACACTAATTGCCTTGGCTGTATTTCGATTGTTTACCCCATATTGTTGAGACCTTATGAGTCCAGTTTATTCTTCAATTGATTTTGACAGGTGGCCTGGATGGCCTAAGTGCTATAGTTATAAATGTCATATAGCCGGCTTCTCGATCAATCATGAATCGAGTGCCAGTTGCGCCCTACCCCAATTTTGGGGTGTGACAACATGACCCAAAAATGCCATCGAGTTACTACCAAAACTCGCATTTACAGAATTTAGCATATAGTTGACGATCCTTTAAGGTCTGTAGCACTACCCTTAAATGAGCGACATGTTCCTCCTTGTTCCGATAGTATTTAAGGGTATAATCGATGAACATAATCATCAAAATATCCAGGTATGGCTTGAACAACCAATTCATCAAATCCATTAAAGCTGCAGGAGCATTTGTTAGTCCCAAAGAAATAACTACAAACTCATAATGACCATACCCAGTCCTGAAGGCTGTCTTTGCGATGTCACTCTCCTGAAGCCTGAGCTAATGGTATCCGGACCAGAGATCTATCTTTGAAAAGCACTTAGCACCCTAAAGCTGGTAAAACAAATCATCAATCCTAGGGATAGGATACCTGTTCTTGATGGTGACCTTGTTTAATTTGTTATACCCCAGAAGCCCAAAGATCAGACCCGGGAGTTGAAACAAAGAAAAATTTAAATCTAGCACCAGTCATCAAGATGGGTCGTGAGGTGACCCGTGAGAGAAGCCCACAAGTTGTGATGTGACTCGTGGGGAGGCATAGGGAATGAAATTGAAATTTGTGAAAATGGGATCTCACAATGTGACCACGAGTCATTGTCAAGACCCATGACTCCTTAGGTCAGTCGTGGGGTGGGTGAGTAAGAAGAGAGACGGAAGACAGGCAGTGTTCTTCACAGGAGGACCTCATGGGTCGTGATCGGTCCCCACAATCTTGGGAACAGTCGAGGCCAAGCAGGGTATGATTTTGTTGAAACTAAGGTAGTGCACTTCATGGATGGTGACCACGAGTCGTGGTCACCAGACAACGAGTCGTCAAGTCTTTAGTTATGAGCCCAGGAGACCTGTTGAGTAGTGTACTTCAAGGATCAATCCATGAGTCATGGTCAGAGGGGATGGGTTGTTAGGTCTCTCTTTGAGACTACCTGGCAGCTATTTCCTGCGAATTTAGTAAGGCTATTTCGTTATTCCTAAGCTTCTAAGGAATAAACTACGTCGTTTTGAGTTATGAATAATGACTTTTAAAGGGGTTAAGTTCATTTTAGGCCTTATTCATTCATGCATTCATGGTAGAAGATTAGAGGGGGTGATCAAGCTTAGCATTCTTTAATTTCTCTTCAATTCCCCTATTGGGAACCTAAAGAAGTGTAAGAATCAGCTACCTACACATATGTAGGGTTATGAATGGGTGAATTCTTTCACACCCATGCCCAATCCCTCCCTAGATCATGAATTCTTATGTCTAATCTATGGGGTTTTAACCGAATGCATATTTTTCCCTAATTCTATACATGGGTACGATAAGCATAGGCAATTTTTATAGTGTTTTCAATTAAAAATCATGTTCTAGTTTTATGAATTAAAAAGCCCATTGATGAGAAGTTCATGAAAGAGGAGATTTGTCATGAATGTATGATGATGATGAGATATTATGATGAAAAGCATGTTTTAAAAAGCTACTAACGTTTATAATCATGATTTTGATGTGAATTGAGTATTTCCAAGTATGATAAAGCTTTGGGCAATGCCCATATATCTATGTATGGATTATGATTTTCCTAAATTAAGTTCACCACATGGTTTTGGAGCGAAGACTCCCAATTATCCTTCAACTTGTGGTATGTTTTGAGCTAAAGATTCTCATATGAATGATTTCATATTGGTGATGTATTTGATTACTGAGCTTCATCAATAGACGATGTTGAGCTTCATTACAAAATGATGTAGAGCATATGCATGTTTTTGGAGGTAGTGTCTAGCACCGAGTAGGCTAAGGGCCAATCACCCCTATGCCTCAAAACTATTTATACTATTATAGATTGCATTGGGACCTCCCTTGTGAGCTATCCCTTGCCCCGATTGGGCCCCGATATTGATATCGATGTCATGGTATCGTCCCTAGCCCAGGCAAGGCTTTGGACGTCTCTACCCACTTGAGTGTGATAGTTGGGACCACGTAATCTCTATTGTGGTATGTCGGTTAAAAGACGAGTCTCCCATTTTTCCTCATGATTTCAGTTAAGCATGTTCATTACTCCTGAGATTTAAATATATATGCATGTTCTGAAGCAAGTTTGACTAAATCAACAACTTTACTTATAATGTCAGATTTCAGCTTTCAGTCAATCGACTAGGCTATGATATGTTATGATGATATGTTATGTATAATGAGATCATGATTTTAGAAAGATTGCATGAAAGCCCTAGTCTCAAACTCTTAATGTTTATGGTTTATATTATGAATGGTCTTTAAATGACTTTACTTGCTTTGGTGGTTTTACTTACCCTGCATACTCGGTACATTCCACATACTGATCGCATGATCTATGCAATATCATTTCATGATACAGGACTCAGCTCTCAGGTTCAGCACCACTTATAGTCCGTCATCTGAGATAGAATCGTACTTTGCTTGTGAGTCCTCTGATGTTATGGCTTATTTAGACTTTCGCTATGATTATCTTGTTGATTTGCTCAGTTTTGCGATCCGGTTCAACTTAGGGTCTCTTGGGGCTCCTTATCCCGTGTTGTAATCCGGGCCTCCATACGGGTAGTGACAAACTTGGTATCAAAGAAATAGGTTTGAATTATCCTAGGGTGTCTGAAAGACGCGAGTCTTTTTCATGGGTGTGAAGTGTGCCATACTTATGACGAAGAGGCTACGAGACGTTTAGGAAATGTTCCCTTCTTTGATGATCCATGTCGTGCGATGAAAAGTCTTCTTATCCTTATAATTCATGCTATTCGCGATTGCAGAATCATGGCTCCCCGAAGAATGAATGGTGGAAGGAATGGGAATGGTGAAGGCCTCGAGGATGGCAATGGAAATGGGCACCAGCAGGCCCCACCAGTTCAGGAGCCCCAGGCACCGGAGCCAGTTGCCCATGCTGAGTTTCAGGTAGGTATTCGGATGCTTGGGCAGGCCTTGACCACTCAAGTCAATCAGCAAGCTATTACGCATATTCTGTAAAATGGCAATGTAGCGGTGGCTCGAGCTAGAGACTTCTTGAGAATGAACCCCGCAGAGTTCCTCGGGTCAAAAGTAGATGAAGACCCATATGAGTTCATAGATGAGATTGTAAAGATCACCCATGTCATGGGGATGAATGGAGTGGAGTGCGCGGAGTTTTCCTCATACCAGTATAAAGGGGTCGCGCACATCTGGTTTTGCCAATGGAAAGATAGCAGGGTCACTGGAGCGGGACCTGTCATTTGTGAAGAGTTTCATGTTGCATTCTTGGATCAATTCTTTCCGCGTAAGATGAGGGAACTGAGTTCGTAAATCTAAAGCAAGGGAGGATGATGGTGGAGGAGGTTTGCCTCTGAGTTCACTCGCCTATCTTAGTATGCCCCAGTGTTAGTACCCAATCACAGGGTGCAAATGAGCATGTTTGTTCATAGAGTAGCGGGCTATTTGGACAAGGATTGTAGGAACACTATGCTCCATCATGATATGGACTTCCCTTGGATAGTTTTGTGCGCCCAGCAGATAGATGTGGCACATATGAGAGAGAGGGAGGCCAAGAGCGCAAGGATCAATACTCACAAATTCTCACAGCCGAGATCAGGTGTGAGCACCGACAACAAACCCACTAGAGGTCATCAGCCGTAGCGTCTTCAGCATTAAGTATGCCATCCAGGCCTAGGCATAACCATAGAGGGTGTGCATCAGGCTCTGGGGTCAGAGCATTAGACCCGCGGATTCTAGCATCCCGGCTTGTCGTAGATGTGGTCATGGGCACAAGGGCCAGTGCCTTGCAGGTACAGGTGATTGTTTTGGGTGTGGGAAGCCCGGCCACATGCTCAGAGATTACCCAGCTGTGAGTCAGGATCAAGATGGTGGTCGATGCCTGCTTCTAGTTCAGTAGCCCCTCCCGCACGCTCACCCCATTGGGGGGTATCGACTAGTACATGTGGTGGTCAGTGCCGGGATCCGGGTATCATCAGCTTAGAGTTTGGGAGTATGACATCCCGAAGACAACCTTTAGGACGCAGTATGGTCATTATGAGTTTGTTGTTATGTCTTTTGGACTAACGAATGCTCCTGCAGCTTTTATGGGCTTGATGAACAGGGTGTTCAAACCATACCTTGACATGTTCGTGATTGTATTTATTGATGACATCTTGATATACTCTAGGAGCGAAGAGGAACTTGCTGCTCATTTGAGAGTAGTGCTTCTGTCACGCCCCATAACTGGGGGGAGGGCGTGATTGGCTCCCTATACCTGACTGACTGGGAAGCCGGTTATATGACATCTCTAACTGTAACACTTAGGTCGTCCAGGCCACCTGTCACAATCAACTGGAGCACAAACTGGACCCATAATGTCTCAACAATATAGGCTAAACAACTGATATGCAAATAAGGCTATGAGTATGCTAAACTAAACAACAAAAAGCCGACAAGGCCACAAACTGAATTCCATTGTACACACTAAGTCCACAAAGCCTCTAAAGAGTAAATTGACTGATGGTTGGAACAGGGCTTCGACCTACCCATAATTGCATCTCAGAACTCTAACTGAAACAAAACCAGTCTTAGCTCTAGAAAGAAAGGAGCATACCAACACATCCACTAATCTCACAAACTGTTATTGCAATTGGCGATCCCGACCTCTACCTGCACCTGCGGCACGAAGGTAGGTCCCCAGTGATGGGACGTCGGTACAAATGAAATGACTAGTATGTAAGGTAGAAAACTGTAAACATGTAAGATAGCAATGATAACTGAGCCAGAAATAAGGAATAGTAATAGCCTGGAGTCCTGGAATCTAAAATATGAAAATAAGTCAATACTGAAGTGCAAATGCAACCAAGTAATGCACAAGAAATACTATAATTGTAATGGCAGCAACCAGCCAACCATAAATCCATATATAAGATTCGTCCAGTTGGTGTACCATACCAGGGAAAAATAAAATATGTGCAGCCGATGTATCACACCGGGGTAAAATAATAATATCTCCAGCCGATGAACCACACTGGGGTAAAATAAAATCAATTCTCAATCATAATCATATATAGGGCCGATATGGCTTACATTGAGTCAATTTAACACGTATGGCATATAAATGACAAATGTTAAATCTGTGGCAGGAATAGGCCTCTTTCATAACCATAAATGCAAATGAGCACCCATATCATGTAAATCTAGAAAATATGCATATATATCACGTAAAGCTGTTAAATTATACATGAATATGTCGACTCAGTTATTTGAAGGACCTTCAAGAGGTTTACACAACATAAGAACTTTTATAGGCTTATAAACAATGTCCTACAAATAATCCTACCAATTTAACATATTACTTGGATAGAAACACGTAGAGCTCATTTCTACACAATTCTTTAACATCTAGGAACTGCAAATACATATTGCCTACCAGGTGGTTCCTTTACCTGTATCGATAACTATACATTGAAATTTCATTGCCAAATTTATCATGTAGATAAGCACATATAGTTCTTAATTCATTTGACTTATTTGCAGGGAAACATGGAAACTATAACTAGGAACTTGGAGTTATTTTTCATATACATAGAGCTGAGAATTGAACTACAGACATAAAAGGTATGAGACTTCTATATAATGTATAACTTGTATTTAGTTAAGTGGGTGACCTACAGGAGACTTCCTGGTATTCAGAGTTCAAAGCTTAACTGATTATTATCATAGCCTGCACTTATACTTACTTAGACATTAGGAACATTGGTACATGGGAGAATCTCTCCTCTAAATTTAGGAAATTCAATTGATAACTCAACAAGAGCTAAACATAAAGATGCATGACTTGAATATAATTGAAAGAATTCAACTATATGTTCTAACACGAAAATCATATACATTAAGACTTCTTACAGGAAAGACATATATAGACTTGAGTTTCTTACACTTGTATACAACATCAGATACTTGTATACTTGACAGAGACATTAGCATAATTCTCGAAATATGATCTCTCAAAAACTTCTTATATCAGCTAGCACGTTTCAACATAAATTAGGGACGTAAAGATATAACTTAAGGATCTGAGACTTGGAGCTCCATAACTTGGGAACTCGTGAGTAACTCTCTAAGTGATACCTTATAGGAAAATAAAGATATATAGTCGTAATTCGGGTGATGCTGGATTGACTTACATAACTTTGCAATTATCTACGGATCTTAAGAAAGCTTACATAATCATAAGTGACTTAGAAGATCCTAGGATTACCCTTTTTAGACATGGTAGAAAATTTCAACACTTAGAATAGATAACTTAACATATTCGTTTATGGGTATAGCAGAGAGCTTCTCAACTTAAGTTATTTTTTTGCAAACGTGCAACTCTAATTATTTCGTAGAAGGTTAACACTTTAGTGGTTATTCATCAACGTAACACATATTGAACATAAAAAACATAATTTATAACTCTTTTGTTAAACGTCTTTAGAACAGGGTTAATCTTCCTAGTTGTTTCCTACCTCGTTCACAATCGTAACCTGTTGTTCGAACTTTTCGGTGACTACACGCAAGTGCACGTGGTCGAACAAGTAGTAAAATAGATTAAGTAAGCCAAGTATCGATCCCACAGGGACTGAACTAAGGTAATAATTAACTTTAGTGTTAATGAACTCTAATTTTAAAAATGCAGACAACAATTTAAATAAGATTTTGATAGTTTAGTTTCCTAATTTCTATGAGACTAAGACAAAATGATAAAGTGAGTCTGAACTATAGTCATGAGCATGCTGAGGCTAAAACGAACATGCAGGGAAGTAATTTGTCGATACACTTCTGTTAATCTTTCCTTCAGTTGCTAGTCAAGAATTTTTCCCTATGGATTGAAACTTTCGTATCCTACCCAACTTAAGAATCATGAACCTTCAACCTACATTTCTGTGATAAAAGAATTTCATGTTCTAGCCATACAAAACTGATTCCTTAATTGACTAATACGACTTTCAGATAAATTTCTATTCTGAATGTAAATCAATTCTCAATTTTCCCAAACTAAGAAGAGATCATATCCTACCAATTCACAACTTTCCAATTTCTTTTCTTTTCAAAATCAAAATTGGATTTTTTAGATATACATTAACATTGGCCAAACATTAATGCAGTAAGAGCAAGAATTGATAGAACAACCATTGAAGAAAAGATGAAAACCAAATTGATCAACAATTACATTCCACTACAATTGTTCTTAACCTCAGTAAGAAGTGAATTTAGCCACTCATTTGTGGATTAAACATCATCAAATAAGTGTAATTCATACAAACAATTGAGATAAAAGAGAAAGAGATAGAGAAGAACCGTAGAATTTTCGTCTCCTCAACTGCTTGTAACCCACGTTCTTGCTCAACCAAGTTAGAATGATTAAAAATAAACCTAAGTGTGGTATTTATACTAGTGGAAATTTTTCCCGGAATAACAAGCAACGTGGCACGGAGTGTATCGCGGCGCACTCCCTACATGCCACGGTGCAAACGCGGACCCTCACTGGAAATTTATGTTCCAGGTAAATATAGGCAACATGCCACGGCTTGTATCGCGTGGCATTGCCTCCATGTCACGGAGGCAACGCGGAGCTTCACTGGAATTTGCCGCAATAAATCATCCGAGGCAGAATGCCTCCCGATGGCAGCGTGACACGGCTCCATCGCGGAGCCCCTATATTTGCTGCTCTTCCTTGACCTTTTCCACTGCTTACTTCCAAGTCCATTCCCGATTTTTACCAACATGTATCTTAGCTTCCTAAATTACATTTTACCTGCAAGACAACACTAATCATGTTGGTTAGTATAAATTCACATTTTAACTACAAATCACATGAGAATGCACACATAACGATAGATAAACAAGATGAAATAGAGCAATTGAGCATCACTTGGGCATATAATTCTTCCCAAGATCACTTACCCCACACTTAAGGCTTTGTTCGTCCTCGAACAATACTCTCACATCTCATGTAATTGATCCCCACGCATAGCTACTTTGGCTCGACAATTCAAGCTACAGCTATACCGATTATTTAATATAGCAAATCATCAAGAAAATATGCATAGTCTCATCAACACAATGACATACATCACATTAAGACCTCCCAAACTCAAGAATCGACTCACGACCTCGGCAAACTCATTCAAATCAACTGATCAAGACATTCGACATGAAATTCAATATCTCGTCAAGCATGTGCCCTCACAACACAAGAAAATTTCCCCTTTTTCAATCATATGATTTACAAAGAATTACATGTAGGGGTATATGAACACGATTTCGCTCTCTCTCCCAAAGAATTCACATGCATCATGTCATGAACCATAGGCTTGCCTCTAGTGTATTACTCCACTAATATAAGGACGCCTTATGTAAGATCACGTAGGACTTAACGGGTTGTAATGTAAGCTAAGGAACTAGTAAATACTGGGCTAACCAATAATAGCAACTAGCCTCCTTAAGTGCTTTTCAATACATCCCACCATCATTATGGGCATTGTTTCTTCCTTCCTCCTCTCATTCTTGAATTTTTTCTTTATTTTTGTTCCCATATCTTTAAGCACACTCGACTTAATAACAACGATTAGTTATACATGTTTATTTTCTTTAATTTCAGCAAGTGCACCCTTGACCTTTTCTTTACTTTCACCACTTCCGCTTTTCCTTCCTTTTCACAATTCTCACTCCTTGACACTGTGGGAAAATTATTTTTCTTGAGCGCTTAAGAGTTTTGGATCAAATTCATGGCTAATGAAAAGAAGGGATTAAGCTCGGTTTCTACCTCTCCAAAGAAAGAAAAAAATAGGCTAAAGGCTCAATGGGGCTAACTAGGATGTACATTCAAGGTAGGTATGATAAGGAAAAAAAACTTTCGATTTAATTAAAGAAATGCCTACATCCTTTCCTACAATACACATCCGTCTTTCATTTCGCACACACACCAGGCAAGTTCTAGACACTTCACAATAGCATGGAATAATCGAAACATCACCTCACACTCCATGCACATGCTCAACTCAAGACTTATTCACAGACTCTTCAATCAACTAATTAGAAGAATTCAATATTAAGCCTCAATCATACCGAATCGAACTCTATGGCCTAGGTATCTCAACATGTTTCACATTTGTATGCTTTCATACGAATCATCTTTGCATCTCAATATCATGTACAACACGCAACAAGAATTCCGAACCATGAAGTAGCGACACGTTTGGGAAACACACAAAAGAAAGAAAATAAAAGAAAGAAAAAAACTACTCCTATCGACTACATTTCCCTTAAGACGGTCGTCATCCATCCATCATAGGGAACGGTCACTATTTATGACTTCAGTTCAATGGGACTATTCTCGGTAAAAGCATCGAAAACAAAGGCTGAGAAACCCAATCATAAGAAAATTCAACAAAATTTTTTTAAATATATCGATAATTTCGATAGAAAACAAAAATATTTACACAACCAACCAACCAACAACAGCTCACACAACCACAACAGCTCACATTCATTACAACACCACTTAATTACAAAGCACATCACAAAGAGTCACAGGGTCACATTTTTTTCATAGGCACAACAACATAAACATAAACAAAAACAAAAACAACAACGAAACATCTAGCACCTAACTACTCCCACCCCACACTTAAACCGAACACTGTCCCCAGTGTTCACAAAATTTAATATATCACAAAGGTGGGTGGTGAAACTCCATGATCAATCAAAGTATTCCACTTCTTCATCAGGTGTCATTACCTCGTCTCCCATATCTGAATAGCCCCCACTGTACTCATCTGACTCAACATCTGAGTCCTCATGGTGGGTCTCCTCATCAGTGGGGACATCATCATCTACAGGCTCCACAAAAGCTGGCCCCACTCGGTGTAGAGCCCGGGCATTCTCGCCAAATGGGTAATCTAGCTCGAGCTGCCATAACTCATCTTCTGTTGCTGGCCTCCCTCCTATGCGCAACTACAACATCTGCATCCCGTACATGCGGGCTATATATTGATCATCCCGAGCATGTCGCTCGGCTAGTGTGAGAACTGGCCTGTGAGTAGTGTCAGGTGCCTTGGTTTTGGTGATGTCGAAGGCATACCTATCCATTTACGGGATGTAGTCCAGGGCCTCTTCCTCGATGTCATGGCCCCTCAGGAACGTGGTAAGAAAACCACCGAACCCGTACCTGTGCCCTTGATGGAGTCGGGCTCTCTTCATGGTGGAGATGATCACCACCCCAACATTTATCTCAAGCCCTTTCATCAGGGAATAAACCAAGCACACTCGATCCCAGGTGACATCTGTCATGTGCACCCCCGGGATCAGGCAGGAACACACAATTTTGAGCCAAATCCTGGCTTCCCTGTTCATTTGAGAGTAAGGCAGTGTCTGATGGTAGCCCCTCTCCTTGTGCCTGCTCCACCGTGCTGTCGAACGGGCTCCACACAGAGTGCGTCTAATATCCGCATAGGGTGGAGTTATGTTCAGCTGCCGGAGTACATGGGCGTCTGTGTCCCGCGCCCCCAATATGGCATTCAGGTGATGGGGCTCAAAGGTGACAACCTGCCCTCTTATCTTGATAGTGTGACTGCAGAGGGTCGGGTTCCAATTGGCATAGAACTCCAAAATTAGATGGAGATTGCACTCCTTGGGATCTTCAAAGATGAAGTTTAGCCCGACAGTGTCAATCCGGTGTACGATTCTGGGGAATTCCTGTGTCAGGGGCTCCCTTGCAATGTGCTCCTCAGGGAAGTATTTGGTCTCTTTGTGTTTTGCATACCATTTCTTCCCTTCATCTGTCACCCATCGGGTTCCGTATTGACGGCGTTGGCCGCGCGGAATCACTGGTGCTGCTGGAACTGCTGTTCCCAACCTGATTCTTTTTCTTCCGGCGCCCGATGTAGATGCGCCCTTTCCCTTGTCTTGCCTGCCTGACATCATTTCTGTAACATCGAACAGACAATCCCAATGTTATTCAAGTCAAAATTATCTTCGACTAAGGTTGGGTTGAGTTAGGCCACCCCACACTTAGTCTTTAGCCACAATTAAAACAATTCGGCAAGACAATCATGCTTTTCCAATTTTTACAATCAACATGCTTAGTGCATTTAGATAAGCCGATGGAATACTTACTATGTAATACTCAAACTTCGTACAACGAATCACAATATCGCCATCGATTCCATTACATCACATAGCACTTAGCGAAAAAAAAGTTTCTCAACAACCTATGCAATTCACCAATTTCATTTTCCCGGCAATTTCCTTGTTTACTTAGCATATTCATCTATATTCACCACGTCATTCAGATCACCCAACATGCACAACCCAATTATTTTCACATTTTCAACCAAATTTAGTTTCTTCCTATTCAAAATCTAACCCTAGCTACCAATTTCGTACAAATTCAATCAAACATGCATTCATCGAGTTCATATACTCACAACGAAACTATGAACATCAATCAATCATAATTTAAGTGAATTCAAACTTAAGTTACACTTAAGGCAAGGTTTACTCACTTCACATGCTCAAAAATTGAAAATTTAAGCAAAAATTGAGGTTAAGTTCAAGAACATACCTTTAATCCGATGAAATCGAACAAAAGTTGACGAATCTTCGTGCCTAGGTCCGTGTCATGTTGGGGGAGGGGGGAATTTAGGGAGTTTGTCGCGGAGGGAGTAGGAAATGGGGAAAAATGAAGGGATTTTGGGGTTAAAAGGGTGTTTTTCGCGCGGGTTACCCTGCGACCCGGTGTGACAAGATGCGATACACCTCAACGTGTAACGGAGGGTAACACGGAGCACCCCCTCCGTGACACGGAGCCATCCCGCCAGCCTTCTGGAATTTGTAAAAATTCTGAAATTGGCTTCAACGTGCCATGGAGGGTACGCGGAGGCCCTCCTCTGTGACACAGAACCAACACATAGGCTCACTGTAATGCCATTTTTTTTATTTTTCTCACCTTGATTTTTCTCCTTTGCGATTCTTTGCATTTTTTTGCCTTTTGTTCCACCAGAAAATCATCTCACAACAAGAAATTGATTAGAATTCATAGGTTTCAACACAAACACCATTTTTACTTTTATTGTTCTCTTTTTTTTTCTTTTTATTCACTACTCTATTCATCTATTACAAAATTTTCACGGGTTGCCTCTCGCGCAGCGCCTGGTTTACCGTCACGGGTCGACGTCATTGACACTCAATCATCCTCTAGAGTGATGGACGTTTTCTCTCGAATAATGTCCTCACCCCAGTAATGCTTACAACGTTGCCCATTAACCAAGAACGTGGCACTTCGATCTTCTTGCCACAACTCCATCGCCCCGTGCGGGGTCATTCTCACTACCTCAAACAGCCCTGACCATTTGGACCGCAATTTCCCTGGAAACAGCTTCAATCTTGAATTGAAAAGCAACACTTTCCATATGCTTATCGTGCCATCTCTTTGTTTTCTCTTTGTAGCACTTGGCACTTTCATAAGCATGCCAACGAAACTCATCAAGTTCGCTGAGTTGCATCAGCCTCTTCTTGCCCGCTATCTTTAGGTCCATATTCAATTTCCTCACGGACCAGAACGCTCGGTGTTCTAGCTCCACCGACAGATGACACGCTTTTCCATAGACCAATTGGTATGGAGAAGTCCCAATTGGTGTCTTGTAAGCAGTTCTATAAGCCCACAACGCATCGTCGAGTTTGTTTGACCAATCACTACGTTGTGCATTCACTATTTTCTGGAGAATCTGCTTCACTACTCTGTTCGACACCTCCACTTGCCCACTAGTTTAGGGATGATATGTTGTTGCCACCTTGTGGCGCACCCCATACTTAGCTAGCAACTTCTTGAAACTTGCATTGACAAAATGAGCCCCTCCATCACTGATAATGGCTCGGGGTGTCCCGAACCTGGTGAAAACGTGCTTTTTCACAAATTTTGTTACCACCTTGTTGTCATTCCTGGGGCAAGCTAGTGCTTCAACCCACTTTGATACATAATCAACGGCCACCAAGATGTAACGATTACCAAATGACGGTGGGAATGGGCCCATGAAATCAATACCCCATACCTCAAAGATCTCCACTTCTAGTATATGCTGCAGTGGCATCTCTTGCCTCCTACCAATTGTGCCTGTCCTTTGACATCTATCACACATTTTGACGTATGCCATAGAGTCTCTGAATAGTGTGGGCCAAAAGAAACCTGACTATAGCACCTTGTGCACTATCCGCTCGCCTCCGTGGTGCCCTCCATACAATGAAAAGTGACAACTCCTCAAAAGTTCTGCAATCTGGCTCTCCGGGATGCATCTTCTCGTAACCTGATACGGTCCCTGTTTAGACAAGTATGGCTCATCCAAAATAAAATACCGGCAATAATGCCTCAATTTTTTCCTCTGCTGAGTCGTAGCCTCCTGTGGATGGACTCCACTCACTAGCAAATTCACTATGTCTACATACCAAGGGATCTCAGCTTCCCCTATTGCCAAGAGCTGCTCATCCGGGAACTCCTCTTTGATGTTGTCACCTTCTTTCATATGCGACCGTCTTTCCAATCGCGATAGGTGATCTGCCACTTGATTCTCTCTCCCCTTTCTGTCCCTAATCTCTAGGTCAAACTCTTGCAACAACAAGATCCATCTAATCAGCCTGGGCTTTGCATCCTTCTTGTTAAACAGATATCGAATCGCTGCATGATCGGTATACACCACCACTCTAGAACCCACCAAATAGGACTTGAATTTATCAAACGCGAACACCAATGCTAGCATCTCCTTTTCTGTGACTGTATAATTAACTTGGTCAGCGTCTAGTGTTTTGCTTGCATAATGAATAGAATGAAAAATTCTATTCCTCCACTGCCCCAATACAGCTCCCACAGCCACATCGCTTGCATCACACATCAGTTCAAACGGTTGTTCCCAATCCGGAGAAATAAGGATAGGTGCTTCTATCAATTTTTGCTTCAACTCCTCGAATGCTCTGACACACTCATCATCAAACTCGAACTTCACTTCTTTTTCTAGCAACCTGCATATTGGTCTAGAAATTTTGGAGAAGTTTTTGATGAACCGTCTGTAGAACCCTGCATGCCTGAGAAAACTGCGAACACCCTTCACTGACACAGGTGGTGGTAGCTTTTCAATAACTTCGACCTTAGCACGATCGACCTCCAACCCCTTGCAAGACACTTTATGGCCAAGGACGATACCCTCCTTGACTAAGAAATGACATTTCTCCCAGTTGAGTACAAGGTTGGATTCTTCACAGCGAGCTAGCACCCTGTCAAGATTCTGCAAACAAGTAGCAAATGAATTACCGAAAATAGAAAAATCATCCATAAATACCTCAGTGAAATCTTCCACCATGTCGTGAAAGATTGCTATCATGCATCTCTGGAATGTGGCGGGTGCATTGCATAACCCAAATGGAATCCACCTAAAAGCATATGTCCCATAAGGATATGTGAAAGTAGTCTTCTCCTGTTCCTCCGGTGCTATGGCTATTTGGTTATAGCCAGAGTACCCATCAAGGAAACAATAATATTCTTGTCCAACCAATCTGTCCAATATTTGATCAATGAATGGGATAGGATAGTGATCTTTCCTTGTGGCTTTATTGAGCTTTCTGTAGTCCATGAAAATCCGCCAGCCTGTGACGGTACGAGTAGGGATCAACTCATTCTTCTCATTGGTGACCACGGTCATCCCTCCCTTCTTTGGGACACACTGAATGGGGTTGACCCATTCGCAGTCCGAAATAGGATAGATCACACCTGCATCAAGCCACTTGATTACTTCTTTTCTAACCACATCCTTCATCATCGGATTCAACCTCCGCTGAGGCTGTACAGTCGACTTTGCTCCTGTCTCCATGAAAATTATGTGTGTGCAAAAAGCTGGATTGATACCCCGAATATCTGACATCTGCGAGCCCATTGCTTTCTTCCTTCTTTTGAGGACCACCGATGCTTCCTTTATCTGTGCCTCTGTCAATTCTGTGGAGATGATGACTGGTAAAGTGTCATCTTCCCCCAGAAAGACATATTTTAAATGGGGAGGCAATGTTTTCAACTCTAGCTTTGGTGCTTCCTCAACAGATAGTTTTGGCAAGGGTTCCAGGGACCTCTGTAAAGGCTAAAAGTCATGCTTCCTGAGATACCATTGTGGTTCATTCAACATTTGCACCATCTCATAAGTATCTTTATCTACGAAATGATCGGAGCTCATCAATGCTCTTTCCAATGGATCTCGAGATTCAACAATCTAAAGAATTTCTGCTTGATTTAGCGCATTGATTGTTGAAAGCTCCTCATGTATGGCAGGAAGCTTCATGGCCTGATATACATCAAATACCTCCACTTTGTCATGCTCCCTTATGGTTAGCTGCCCTGCAACTACATCAATCAAAGCTCTCCCGGTTTCCAAGAAAGGACGTCCCAAAATAAATGGGACTTCCGCATTCGGCTCAAAATCCAAAAAAATAAAATCTACCGGGAAGATAAGGGAGCCCACTTGCACCAACACGTCCTCCACAATGCCATATGGTCTGGCTAAAGAACGATCCGCTAACTGCAAGATCACTGTAGTTGGTCTAGGACTGCCCAGCCCCAACTTCTTGAACACCGATGTCGGCATCAAGTTAATACTCGCTCCCGAATCGCATAGTCCACTAGCTCGGACACTTTTCCCAATTGTGATTTGAATTGTAAAGCTCCCAGGGTCCTTGAGCTTTGTTGGCAACCTGTTCTGTATCCGGGAAGTGCACTCCTCAGTAAGCGCCACTGTAGCATACTCCGTCAATCTGCTTTTGTTCGCTACAATGTCCTTGATATATTTTGCATACTTTGACACTCCCTGCAAAACATCAATAAGAGGTAAATTAATGTGTACCTGTTTAGGCACCTCCATGAACGTTTTGAAACACGCTTCGTCCTTGTGTTTCTTTAATCTTTGAGGGAACGGGGGTGGTGGTCTTTCTGCTTCATGCCTTCTCCTTCCCCCTCTCATCATCCCGTTCCCTATCTTTCTCTACTGCTCCTGACTGCTGAGGTGGTCTTTCTGGTTCCGCCTCCTTGAGTTGTAAACCACTCCTTGTGGTCACTGCATTTACTTTCTTGGGATTCAGGTCAGTGTCACTCGGTAGTCCTCCTCTTGGCCTGGTGTTTTGAGCTCCAGCTAGTTGTCTGTTCGGTGCTTTTGTTGGGGTTATAAACCGACACGCAAGTGCACGTGGTCAAACAAGTAGTAAGTGGCTTAAGTAAGCCAAGTATCGATCCACGAAGACTCTGGATAAGTGAAATTAGCTTAAGTATACTATATTTTTACTTCTACGTATGCTGACAACTGAACAACCAAAAATTGAAAGGTTTGTTTTATAAAATATATACTAAAACTACTAACAATTATCTACTTTGAATTTAAACTATGGATATGAGCATGCCGAGGTTAAAGAACATGTAATGAACTGATTATCATCATAAATTGGTTAATCTTTTCTTCCAGTTGCTAGCCAAGAACATTAGCCAAGAGATTAAAACTCTCGTATTTAATCTCACTTAAGAATCATAAACCATCCGTCTGCATTTCTGTGATCAAATGCAATTCATGACCTAGCAATACAATTCCGGTTCCTAAATTGACTAATACGGCTTTCAAGTATATTTCTATCAGGAAAGCACATCAAAACTCAATTTTCCCAAATCAAGTAAAGAACAATATCCTATTAATTCACAACTTTTCAATTTCGTGCTCTCTCGAGTGAAATCGGACTTTTTAGATATACATTAATGTCGGCCACACACCAATGCAGTAGAGACAAGAATTAATAGAACAACATGGAAGAAAAAGATGAAAAACCATATAATTCAATAATCAAAATTCATCACAAGTGTTCATAACCTCAGCAAGGAAGGGAATTAGCCACTCATTTGTGGATTAATCATCCTAAAACAAGTGTTAATCATACAAACAATTGAGTTAAAGAAGAAAGAAAGAGAGAAAAAACCCTGAACTTTTCGTCCCTCAACTGCCTATAACCCACGTCCTTGCTCCACCAAGTGGGAATTATGAAAAATAAACCTAAGTGTGCTATTTATAGTAGTAGGACTCTTTCCCGGAATAACACGCAACGTGTCACGGAGTGCATCGCGGAGCACGGCCTCCGTGACACGCTACGGACGCGGAAGCCCTCTGGAAATCACTCGAAATTGGCCCGGGCAGCACCCTGCTGCGTTGGCAGCGTGTCACGCTACTTGGGCAGCGCATTGGTAGCCCTTGGTCATGGAGGCCACCTGCCGTGGCATGTTGCCAACACGCAGGTGGGCTGTTCTGAGCGGCCTGCCTGCCGTGGCACGTTGCCAACGCGCAGGTGGGCTGTTTTGTGCCTCCTCTTCACCGACGTTCGCGTGTTAATTCCGTTTCCAAGCCTCTACTTTGCCAACTCATGGATTAGTTGCTCAAAAGTCATCAAAACCTACAAAATAAAGGCTAATCATGTTGGTTAGCACATATCTTTACTTCATCTTAAATTACATGAAAATGTATACAATAATCTTAGATAAACAAGACTAATTTAAGTCGTAAGCGTATCTCGGGCATATATGTTTGCCCGTGATCATTGTCCAAACTGGTACTCCAACGCCTTTGTAGCTAACTGATTGTTCTTTACCTCTGCTGCCAATTTCACATAATCAGCCTGCAATTGAGCTTGGTTTACTATCATTATTTTAAACATTTCCTCAATGCTGGGTGGTGGTGGAGGAGGTGCATTGTTTCCTCTATATTGAGTCTAATAGTTCTGCTGCCCTCCTTGATTTCTCTACGCACCCTGATTCGAACTCTGCCCTTGATGGCTGTTACTACCCCAAGAGAAATTCGGATGATTTCTCCAATTCAAGTTTTAATTGTTGCCATACTGTTGGTGATATTATTTCTCTGTACATGCCAAACAAAGTTCACTGATTCTGGATTTGCACCACAACACTCAACTGAGTGTTCATTACTACCGCATACTTCACACCAAAACTGCTACACTACATTAATTGGGGCTTGAGGTTGATTAAAGCTCATATTGATGAAGTGGGTGTTGAGTTGATTTTGCAAAGCAGCTATCTGTGCAGCTATAGCTGTAAAACCATCCACTTCCAAGACTCCTGCCGCTTTCCTTGTTCCTCCTCTAGAAGAGTCCGCATTCCACTCTAGATTTCCCTGCGATATCTGATTTAACAAAGTATACAACTCCTCATAAGTCTTTTCTAATGCTTGCCCCCCAGCTGCTAAGTCTAGCAAAATTTTTGTGTGCGATTCCAAACCCTCTATGAAAGTATGCACCAGCACATCATTGGATTGGTAATGGTGAGGACAATCCGTTAGCAATGATTTAAATCTTTCCCAAGATTGATACAGATTATCCCCCTCTCTTTGTTTAAAACTTAGAATCTGACTTCTAAGTCTTGCTGTTTTCTCGGATGGAAAGAACCGTATCAAAAATTTTCTTGCAATATCATCCCAAGTGGTGATAGAGTTAGGCGGCTCAGCTTTGAACCACCTCTTTGCTTCTCCCAATAATGAAAATGGGAATAATGTAAGCCTTACGTAATCGGATGATACTCCATCGGGGATGTAAGTGTCACTTATCTCCAAAAAGTTTTGGAGATGTTGTTGTGGATCTTCGTGAGGGAGACCTGTGAATTGCCCGCTGATGTGTAGCAATTGCACCATATTCTGTTTCAGCTCAAACCTCCCTCCTGGCTCAGGTTTGTGAATACTTGATGTAACATTGTTAGCATGTGGGATTGCCACTTCGCAAACCGGCCTAGCTGCCATTTCTTCGGGCACTAACACTGCCCTTACAAGTGGTGGATTCAGTTGTTGCTCTAGGATTGTCTGTCTGAGCAACTGCAGCTTCTTCTCTAGAGCTTCACTTCTTTGATGATGGAATTGTCTTTCCGGCTCTAAGTATGAATCCACCAGCTCCTTGTCTGTTGCCAGTGTTCAACAGAATTCAATATCTGCAAAAGACAGGCTAAGATCAATTTGTCAGCACGTAGATAGAAATTATAAACTAACACTAAGGAAACAATTTTACCAATTGCCAGTCCCCGGCAACGGCGCCAAAAACTTGTTCGGACTTTTCGGTGACAACACGCAAGTGCACGTGGTCGAACAAGTAGTAAAATGGATTAAGTAAGCCAAGTATCGATCCCACAGGGACTGAACTAAGGTAATAATTAACTTTAGTATTAATGAACTCTAAATTTAAAAATGCAGACAACAATTTAAATAGGATTTTGAGAGTTTAATTTCCTAATTTCTATGAGTCTAAGACAAAATGATAAAGTGAGTCTGAACTATAGTAATGAGCATGTTGAGGCTAAAACGAATATTCAGGGAAGTAATTTGTCGATACACTTCAGTTAATCTTTCCTTCGGTTGCTAGTCAAGAATTTTTGCTTATGGATTGAAACTTTCATATCCTACCCAACTTAAGAATCATGATCCTTCAACCTATATTTCTGTGATAAAAGAATTTCATGTTCTAGCCATACAAAACCGATTCTTTAATTGACTAATACGACTTTCAGATATATTTCTATTTTGAATGTAAATCAATTCTCAATTTTCCCAAGCTAAGAAGAGATCATACCCTATCAATTCACAACTTTTCAATTTCTTTTCTTTTCAAAATCAAAATTGGATATTTTAGATATACATTAACATTGGCCAAACATTAATGCAGTAAGAACAAGAATTGATAGAACAACCATTGAAGAAAAGATGAAAACTAAATTGATCAACAATTACATTCCACTACAATTGTTCTTAACCTTAGAAAGAAGTGAATTTAGCCACTCATTTGTGGATTAAACATCATGAAATAAGTGTAATTCATACAAACAACTGAGATAAAAGAGAAAGAGATAGAGAAGAATCCTAGAATTTTCGTCTCCTCAACTGCCTGTAACCCTCGTTCTTGCTCAACCAAGTCAGAATGATTAAAAATAAACCTAAGTGTGTTATTTATACTAGTGGGAATTTTTCCCAGAATAACAAGCAACGTGGAACAGAGTGTATCGCGGCGCACTCCCTCCGTTCCACAGTGCAAACGCGGACCCTCACTGGAAATTTATGTTCCAGGTAAATATAGGCAACGTTCCACGTCTTGTATCGCGTGGCATTGCCTCCATGTCACGGAGGCAACGCGGAGCTTCACTGGAATTTGCCCCGATAAATCATCCGAGGCAGAATGCCTCCGCGATGGCAGCGTGACACGGCTCCATCGCGGAACCCCTACATTTGCTGCTCTTCCTTAACCTTTTCCACTGCTTGCTTCCAAGTCCATTCCCAATTTTTACCAACATGTATCTTAGCTTCCTAAAATTACATTTCACCTGCAAAACAACACTAATAATGTTGGTTAGTATAAATTCTCATTTTAACTACAAATCACATGAGAATGCACACATAACGATAGATAAACAAGACGAAATAGAGCAATTGAGCATCACTTGGGCATACAATTCTGCCCAAGATCACCCGTATCGTCTAATTTAACAATATTTGGTTCTACTTTTTTTATTCATCTTTACTTATTTGCCAAAAATTATTCACTCTACACTCAAGTCTTTACCCTAGTTTTCACTATTCCATCAATTCTTATACGTACTTACCTCTTTGCCTAATTGAAAACTGATCCACGCTTTCCTCATTAACATGTACCGTCTTAGCTTATTCGCTACGTGCCGCTTTCTTAGCTTTAAACAGGAAAAACAAAAAATCTACTTTTTACCTTAAGCACTTTAAAACATTAACATATAGGAGGGATTAACAATATTATTAAAACGTTATTTCAATAAGCTCGTTTACCCTCAATCGGCTTAGGGTCACCTTCTTAGCTTAAGTTCAATTACATATCGTCGTCTTAGCATTTCCTACCAATTTCACTAAATGACCAAATATTAACATATATTCAACATCACATATACAGTATACTGCAAAGGACCAGCTCACAGTGCCCACGTTAAGGGGACTTCAGACTCGATTTAGAACTAAGGCAACAATCGTATAATAATTATGCCTTTCGCTTCACATTTGTTCGCTTCAACAATTCTTAATGATTCCAGATTTCTGCAAAGTATTTCCAACACTTTGGAAAGGATCATACATGCCTCAATATGATTTTAAAAATTTAGGAATATTTATCCTTTCAATAACTTAGTTTCGTGCTTGTAAAAATAAGGAAAGGGACGCCTTTATATACCTTGGCACGTCGATTATAATTTTGCCGAAAATCTTCCTTTCAAGATTACTCCTTAAGTCTCCTTCCAAGTCCAATTTACAAAAACAACAAGCAACAACTCTACTTCACCAAAGTTCTTGAAAAATTGGGCAGCAACATGCCACAAAAACACACAAAGAAACAACAACACAATACTACAACATTCTCCAAGTTATAACCTCATAAACTTAAAGAAATCAAAAAGGGAATTACTTACCCTTTCTTGGAGATGTTATTAGCTAAAGTAGGAGTAAACGCCTACTCTTTCCTCTGCCTAGAATCATCTGGGATATATTTTCACCATGTGATAGGGCTTGAGTTCTCTGAAATCTGAAAAAAAATCAACTAAAACGGAGTAGAAATGAGCTTTCTAGCTCAATTTTACTTCATATAGGCGGGCTGGCCAAGGTTTGGGCGGCACCCGCGTGCGGCGCCCATGCGACACACCCTCGCGCGCGCCTGCTGCCTACCTATCTCGGAGGCCGCGCGCCCAGGCGCTTTCCCAACCGACAGTGCTGTCTTCAAATGAGCATAACTTTATACTCCAAACTCCTATGGACGAGCGATTTTTTTCATTATAAACAAACTCAAATACCTTTCATTTGATAGGTTATGGGACTTATGGATCATTATATATTTGGAGATATGACCATTTAAAGTTGACCCTTATTTACAAACTTCACATACTCTTCTATTTTCCCTTTGCACATGTTTCCCTCTTCACCTACGAACAAAATACAATCCATAATTCCCTTAATATGACATATAACCATCAAATAATCATCAAAACAATTTCGGGGTGTAACAGCTTCAGACTCTCAAGGATCGTCAATTATATGCCAAATTTAGAAAGTGTGAGTTTTGGCTGAACTCTGTAGCATTTTTGGGTCATGTGGTATCAAGTGAGAGCTCGAGAGGGATTCCCGGTAAATCATTTGGGAAGACTTCTGGATACTCATATACTATTGGAACTGATTGAATAGTCGGGTTCTCGAATGTAGCATCCTTAACCCTAACTAGGTGGTACACGCAACCCTTGGAGATTATCTTTCTATCCTTAAGGTAGGAAATGAAATGACCTACAGACACAACTGAACTACCTTTCCACTCTAAGACTGGCTCACCCGAAAATCTGAACTCTACTGCACAAATTATAAATTGATTGAGGCGTGGAATGCAAATAGCTAATCCATGCCGAGGATAACATTAAAATTGGTCATGGTTAACTCTACTAAATCTGCTGAGGTGATTTTCAGAAGGACTGAGATAGGGAAATATCTATACACCTATCTCGCTATATTTGAATCACCAACATAGAGACTGAGAAGGGTTCTGATAAGATTCCGAGGCTGACTTTGAAACTACTAGCAATATAGGGTGTCACAAAAGATAAAGTAACCCCTAGACCTAACAATGCATATACATCAAGATGGAATACTCGTAACATACTAGTGACTACATCTGGGGAGACCTTCTACTCCTGGAAGATGCTAGGGCATAGAATGTGTTTTGGCATTGTCTGCCACCTGCACTAGTAGATGCCCCCTGCTGAGTTGGACGTGCTAGTAGAGCTACTGAGTTGGAACCTGCGCCTCAACCCCTATCATGACCCTGTCTAGCTTCTGGACAATCTCAAAGCATATGTACGGGCTTCCCACATCCGAAGCAAGCACCTGTACCCGCCAAACACTACCCTGTGTGTCTCTGTCCATATCTGCTACACTCTAGAGGGCTTATCTCCAAGTCTGGTCCTCTGACCTCTCAAGCTTGATGCTCGTCCGCTTTGATCACCCCTAGACCTGGATGGCACTCTCATAGCTGAAGGCGCTGGGGCTGAAGATCTCTGGTGGGACTGCTGATGATGCCTACTAGGTCTCTGTTGGGAGAATCTGATGCTATCAGTCCTGGCCCTCTTGGCCTCTCTCTTCTACTCACACATCTGCACCGCCTCTATCTGTTGGGCGTATAGGACTATCCAAGCAAAGTCAGTATCCTGAAGAAGCATTGCAGTCCAGCATTCCCTAACCAAGTAGTCTGCTATCCCTGGTAAAAAGTTGCTCACACGGGCTCTCTGGTCTGCCACGATCTCAGGTGCATACTTGGACAGATGAGTTAACTCCAAGTCATACTCCTAAACCATCATCTTTCCTTGCTTTAGATTTACAAACTCGGCCGCTTTGATCTCCCTCATCTCCCGAGGGAAGAACCAATCTAGAAAAGCGACATGAAGCTCATCCCAACTGATAGGACCTGCTCCTACTATCCTTCCATACCCCCTTCAACTGATACAAGGACAAATCGGCGCACTCTTCCCGAGTCACCCTCATAATCTGGGTGATCTTCAAAATCTCCTCAATGAACTCATGTGGATCCTCATCCACCTTCATTCCAAGGAACTGGGAGGGTTCATCCTCAGAAAGTCTCTAACTCTGTTGCCACCGCATTCCCATTATGAGGGGCATGCGCCACCGCCTGCTAATTGACATGGGCGGTCAAGGCCTGGGCTAACATGTGAATTGCTGCCCTAAACTCTACGTGGGCGACCAGCTCGGGTATATGCTCCTCATTGATTGGTGGGGCCTGCTGATGCCCGTCTCCATTGCCACCCTCATGGCCTTTTCCGTTTCAGTTTCTCCTTCCGTTAACTCTATGGGGAGGCATGATTCTGCAAATGTGTATAGCACGAGTTAGAAGGATAGAGACAAATTTGATCGCATGACTTAGATCATGAAAGAAGGAAACATTTCCTAAATGTCTCATAGCCTCTTTGTCACAAGTTTGGCGCACTTCACACCCATGAAAAAGACTCTACTTAACATGGCTTTCGGACACCCTAGGATTTTTCAAAATCTAATGCTCTGATGCCAAGTTTGTCATGACCAAAACATAGGCCTGGATTGAGACACGAGACAAGAAACCCCGAGAGGCTCCAACTCGACCCATGGCATGAACGTACATCTAACTCAATCATAGATAAGCGGAAGATCATCATAAATAACATAGCAGAAGTCTAAACAATGCTTAACATCTGAATACATGCATGAGTCTAACGCTGAATACACATTATGTCTGAAAAGCCGCTAAACTAATGAGATGATGGGACAACAACCCAACTAGCACAGTATAGTCTGAAAACTGAAAATATGGAACATAAATGAATAAAAGGGCCCTCGCAAGCTGAGGACTCACCAACTCTGAGCGGGAAGTAGTAAAGCTGTGAATCTAGCTATTGACGAGACTGAGTCTGGATATCTAAGCCTGTATCAAAAAACGATACAGCATAGAGTATGCGGTTAGTACATGGAATGTATTGAGATGCAAGGTAAGTAAAACCACTAAGTAAGTAAAATCATCAAACATGCATAGTATAAAACATAATTAAGTAAAGATTCTGAGAGTAGGGCTTGCATGCTATTTTCTAAAATCATGATCTGAATATAACTAAACATCATAATTGAATCAAATGACCCAAAGCTGACCATCGTCTAATGATGAAGCTGAATAATAACATACATGCAATATCTGAAATCATAACATGAGGAACCTTGGCTCAAACCATACCACAGGCTAAAAATAATGGGACTCTTGACTCCAAAACCATATGGCAAGATAATTCATGAAATCATAAGACATACTTGATCATATAGGCTTGCCCAATACTTAAATATACTTGAAAGCAACTTGATTCACTTTGAAACCATGAACATAAACATGCGTATTTCGAAGTCATACTTTCTTCATAAACATCACATCATACTTCAATATATATCTCATAGATCTCATCTTTCAAGAACATTCATGGATGGGAATCATAGTTTAGAAAACTTGAAAACATAATTTATAATTTTAAATATTGTAAAGTCTTCCCATTAATCATAATTCATCATTTAAAACATGCTTAGATCATACCCATGATTGAGATTTAGGAATTCATGCATCGAGTAAAAAACCCATGGAATCATCAATTAGAACATCATGAATTGAGAGGGAATTGGGCATGGGTGTGGACAGTTGCAGCAATTCATATCCTCACATACCTAAAGGGATCTGATTTTCACACTTCCTTGATTTCCCAGAGAGAATTGAGGAAGAACTTTGAAGAATTAGCCTTGATAACCTCTCAAACTTCTAAACTTGCATTCATGAATTAGGATAGGCTTAGAATGACTTAACCCTTCTTAAAACACTCCATTTTGACCTTAAAACAATGTAGTTTAGGCCTTAGGAAGAAAGGAATTATGGAAATTCCATAATAAAGTCGCAAGGAAGAACAGACTGCCAGTCCCAATGAGGGACTGGACGAGTCGTCGTCCCTGGCCACGACTCGTGGTCTGCTTTCTTCATCTTTACTGGAAATTGCATACTAATAGTCACCATGAGGTATTCAATGAATATTTACCGGTGATCGCAACTCATGATCACCTCCCGTCACTTCCACTGCAAAAAATCACCTGGCGGACACCACGGTGGACACCACAACTCGTGGTCTACCCGATGAGTCGTAGTGACCAATCCGTTAGGTACGCTGTCCGAATTTTCCAACTTTCATCCAAATCTTGACCACGACTCACATGAAGATCCGTGGTGTTGACGATAACTTTTGGTCACACCCGTGGTCACGTAAATTCCCAAATTTTCTACCAAGTCCCAGCCTCTCCCCATGAGTCACTTAATGACTCGTGGGGTCCCTTATGAGTCACTGGACGACTCGTCCTGTGACCTGGTGCAGAAATTCCTGTTTTCCTAGTTTCAATTCCTAGGTCTAATCTTAGGACATTCAGGGGTATAACAACATCTCTCCCTTGGGAATATTCGCCCTTAAATATTGAAAATCATACAGAAAAGCAGAGAAATGCAATCATCATACTCAAATACTGAACATACATGTTGAAAACTGACGGAGTGACTGACTCCGATTTGAACTACACATGACTTAACTGAATTTTCAAATCACATATATATCCATTTACATGGAAGAAACTGGGATACATAAGCTAAACATGAAATTGAATAGAGTATTAAGGAGGAACTGATACCTCAAGTTGAAACTAAGCCGTAAGGGAACAAATGTGGGTATTTAGCCATCATATCTGCTTTGACTTCCCATGTAACTCCCTCAATATGCTGATTCCTCCATAAAACATTGACTAAAGCTACTTTCTTTTTTCTTATCTTACGAACCTGACGATCCAGTATCTCCACCGGAACCCCTTGATAACTAAAGTTGTCTTTCACACTGTCATTGTCCACCGGAACAACTAGAGTTGGGTCACCCAAACACTTATTTAAGAGGCGATTCATGGAAAATTGAATGGACTGAAGTTAATTCTTTGGGAAACTCCAATTCATATGCTACCTTGCCAACCCGTTTCACAATCCGGTACAGGCCAGCATAATGGGGACTGAGTTTCCCTTATCTTATCACTAGCATCTAGGGAGAATGTTGTCCAAAAAGAGGTACTAAGAATGGTCTTAAGGCTTGTAATGTGGTGTCCATGGAAAGGGTTTAAGGCTCAACATTGGATAACAAGGATCGATGCTCATGGAGGGGATATGGGTGAAGTGACTAGACAAACGAAAGCCTAAACTCATGTTCTTGGCGCAACTACATCTAGGATTTCACCTTGAATCCCATTTGGGGCAAGTTCTGGAAAAGAGTCATTCTCAACACAAAATACCAATATTAGGAAATCAAAGCAAGCAAACATCATAAGCCAAACAGGGAATTAATAATGTATGACAAAGAATGCTATGTTATGGCATCAACACTTGCTCATAATCTTCATTCTCATGCCCTTGCTTTTGCAATTCCATTTCAACAAGAAATTCTTTTTGGTGGTGCCTCTCAAAACAACTTCACAAAAGACTCAAAGAAACATGGCATTTCCCTTAAGAATGATGCCACTCAATCCATCATCAGGAAAAACCAACCCCGTTTGACAACAAAAATAACAAAAATAACAGAGAATGCTTCTGGGGAAAGAACCCTGGTCAAAAGAAAATTCTCAGAGTTTTAATTGCTACACTACTACTTACAATGGCAACAAAAGAATAAGACTTTGGGGTCATTTCATTAAAGATTTTTAATATTTTGTAATTCAAAGAAAAGACCCCATTTAGTCACTAATCATTCATCATAAACAAAAAAACTTGAACCAAATCATTCATTCATTCATTTAAAATATGACATACCCAAAAAGGGAAGTCATCAATCACTGAAATAAAACTAAACAGCCCAACAAAGGCTGGACTTACTCAGACTCAAACAAAACATTAGAATTACAAAAGAAACATTCATCCCTGGCCCCCTCATCAATCGCGCTCATCCCTTCCCCACTTAAGATCATACATGGTCCCCAATGTAAATATTCAAAAGGGAAAGGGACAAGGAACTCCCTCAGCGGGTTACTCCTCTTCATCGTTAGCATCTGTCTCACCACTATCACCGTTGCTGGCCTCACCTAGCTCAGCTAAATCATCTCTCAACCCTTCAAACATATCATCAATTGGCCCCCGAACTGAGGAAGGAGTAGCCATTGTAGAATCCAAGGCGCTCATTTCAGGCACCTCGACTGAAGTCTGACTCTTCCACTCATGCACCTCGGTTCTAAGCAAAGTGACTATCCCTTCTACTCCATCCACCCTCTTGCATAAAGTGGCCACATTCTCATACAATGACTTGAGCTCCTTCTTGACAATTTTAGAAATGAGTGCTGGGAGGATCAAAGCCAAACATTTAAGTTGGCATTCATGCGAGTTTGTCATCTTCACAAGTCGATGAAGACCACTTGGCTGAGAGGATTATAGAGGGAGAGAAGCTCCTCACTGAGGAATATCACCCGATGCTTAGCCCGACATTTCAGGCTGGGACACATTGGACTCTGGGGAAATTAGTGATTGGGCTGACCCATGGGAGAGGGATTCTTCTTGCACTCCAAAGGCCTGAAATCGCTTTCTTTTAACTGCAGGTTCCTCGACATCTCTGTTAAGCTCAATATAAATCACACTTGAAGCAATGGAAGGAGTTTCATCTGGGAATAGAGGCACCCCAGCTGCTGAGCAAAGATGGGAAATTAAGATAGCATAGGGAATTGAGGTACTAGATTGCTGGGCATTTTTCTTCATTTTTTGAGCGACAATTTTCCCGAAGTTAATGGGGAATCCCGTCATTATGCAAGTGATAAGGATGGAGGTTTCGAGGCTGACCCTTTGCTCATTTTTTCAAGGGATGATCCGAGCACGAATAAAATCAAGCCACAACTTGGCCTCGAACTTCAATTCTTGGCGAGAAATCTCGCCACCCATAGAGGCCCAAAGAGGATTACCAGCAGCTATGATGCGGCCTACCGAAGTGAACTTGTCCTTCATATCATCCACCCTTACCATGTACTCTGTAGCAGAGTAAACTTCGTCCTCCCAGAATAGATAGTTGATGGCCGCCGGGGTTATATCAACCTCCACTCCCTGGATCATCACTGATGGAAAGCATGGGAAATCATCCACTTTGCCCCAGTGCTACATACTCTCCTGTCGGGATTGATATGAGGCGTAGAATTCAGCTACCAAGCTGGGGTAGTATGGTGGAAGGGGGTTGGCAAATGCATGACACTACTTGTCGAACTGCTCGGTAATGTTGGGAAAATCACCTTTTAGACCTACCAGATCGAACCACTTTTCCACAGTGATTGAATGGCCTTGGAAAATAACGTAGTGCTCTTGCATATTGGGGACGCATAAGATGATTGCCTCCTTTGTGTTGGCCCAAGATGTGGTAGCCTTTGCCTTGCCGTTACCTTTACTAGCAGAAGAAGCAGGGGCTTTTCCTTTTCCTGTGTTTTTGATTGAATACATGGTTTGTTTTTTTGCAAGAAGTATGTTAGTGATAAGAATTTGAAGTAGAAATTAAAAGAAAAGGGACTAGACTACGGAAGAACTTGAGAAATGAGGGAAAACCAAACAATCATGTAAAGATCCAAGAGCACTGGCGGAAAACTAGCGGTTCGCACATGGCATTTCACGGACCATCAATTGCCCGACGATGGCTTACAGAAAATTGGGCAGATGAGAGGGTTTCAGCATTTTAAGCGGTGAATCACTAGTCTAGGTTTGAGAACCACCAATGTAGTGCAGGATCCACTTAGTAACCAGAGCCAATTTTCAAAGTGAACAAATGCTCCATCAGCGATTCGCCGAATCTGATCGGCGAATCACCGGACCCTGTCGTCCCAAATTATTTACTCACTATTGACAAGCACCCATTAACACACACTCATGTCAAACATAATAAAAGAAACACTATTCCATTCAAACACATATTTATGACGTTTAGCCCTTAATAATAGCATTACCCCATCTATCATAGGGCAAAACGTCATGCTTAATGCAAATAGGTTACTCAGATTTCACCCTTTTCATAATGTCACACACAGAAGCACCTCCCCATACCATTCAACAAGCATGTCTTATTCAAGAATTTAACAAGGAAGGGAAACAAAGTAGCACATCTAAAGAGTTAAGCTCCAATAATAAGATTAAGACAAGGGAAATCTTTCTCCTGTTACATGAATCCCATTTTCTTTTCATCCGGGAAAAGCCAACTTTTTCTCAAAAATGTCTTTTTCATTTGATTCAATAGAGTTCCATTATATAGGAACAAATTTGATAAATACTAATAACTCTTGGATAGAGTATTAGAACAGAAAGATCAAGAAAATTATTACCAAGTTAGTAGATTGCTTGCACACACTGAACTTTCAAAAAGAGCTTAACTAAACCTTGCAATAGCAGATGTAGTGTAGAGAGTATGAGTGAAGTGAGTGTGTTGGTGATATATGGAGGGGGTTTTATAGGTGAAGGATGGAAGTGTGATAGGTTGCGGGTAAGGTGGAGAGTTTAATATGGGTGTGTTGGTGGGAAGTAGAAAGGTGGAAAGGTAGGAAAGTGGAAAGGTTGAAAATGGGTGAATATGGCGAATTGATAATGTTGGGTAATGGAAAGACAAAAATGGAATGAAAAAGTGTTTGGAAAAGGGGAACTATGGGAATATTTGCATAACAGAGTGGCTGGTTAGGTATTTGAGATTTTATGGGCCCACTTCTTAAATTCCCATTGTAGTAACTTTGCACCTCGACCATTGTGTCATCGGCGGTTCCCTAAATTACACCAGCGGTTCGCCGCTGTGATTTATTTGGCCATTTATTTTTCCTAGTGATCTGCTTCCTGTCGGCGATCCACTGGAGGTTCGTGAATGGTATCGGCGACCTGATAGTTATCACCCATTCTGCGATCGAGCTTTAGGTTTTCTATTCTCAATCGACAATCCAGTGGTGGCCCACGAATCTGATTCAGTGATTCACCGATGGGCCCGCCGGTTCTTCAATCCAAAATTCAGCCTTCTACCTTGTGCTCTCTTTCATTGGCGGTTCGCATTTCTAGACCGGCCGCTCGCCGGTCTATCGTCGTTCCTGCCCTCATGGTTTGTTTCTCCATTTGTTCTTCATTTCACAGCTCCTACACAAACAAAAACAACAAAGTATAAAATAATTCACTAAACACTTGGGTTGCCTCCCATGAAGCTCCTTAGTTAATGTCGAGGCATGACATAGACGCATTTTTAGCAACTCTTTTTCGATGAGTCACCATCTGACTCCATCTCCTTCAGCTTCCATCCCTTTTCCTCATTGTCATTTCGCAATACTCCTACCACTTTGCATTCGAGAGGTGTCACAGCTGATGGACACACCTTGAACATGACGTCCTCACTCCCAACCCAAAATTTTAGCTCTCAAAGCTCCACATCCACCACGCTCTCCCCGTAGCCAACAATGGTCTTCCCAAACTAGTAGGAACTTCTGCATCCATCTCACAATCCAGAATAAAAAAATAATTTGGTAGAATAAACTTGTCCACTCTCACCAACACATCTTTTAGCAACCCCGCGGTTCTTTTTATTGACCTATCTGCCATTAATAGCCTCAGTAACGTAGATTTCATGCTTCCGAGTCCCAATTTCTTAAAAATGAGCAGAGGCATCAATTTTATGTTGGTGCTGAGATCACATAGGGACTTTTTAAACACACATATCCCAATTGTGCATGAAATTGTAAAAGCTCCAGAATCCTCCCTTTTGGGAGCAAGATTACTCATCATCACCGCACTATAATGGTTTTTTTTCTCTTCAGTACCTGCATCAACTACCTTTTTCTTCTTTAGCAAGTCCTTCCTGAAATTTGCATAACCGAGCATTTGGAATAAAGAATCCAATAACGGTATATTTATGGACAACTTTCTAAACATGTCAAAGAAACTTTCTAAACTGATCATCCTTCTTTTTTTTTTGGTCAGCCGTTGTGGATAAGGAGGTGGGATTTTTGATTCAACCCTATCGTCATTCAAGGACTTCATGCGCGCCTTATCTTCATCAGCATGGAGGAGGATTTCGTCATCCTTTCCCTCTTTTTCCTCCTCACTCATTTCTTCAGTCACCGATGTCATGGGCATTTTATCAACTCCATCTTCTTCAACTGATTTTGGACTCTCCTCCTCAATAGGCTTCACCGAGGCATCTCCAATTACCTTGGCACTCCTAGTGACAATGGCCATGCATTGACAATCTTTCTTGGGATTAGGCATTGTGTCACTAGGTAGTGTTCCCTTCATCCGGGGATTCATTTGAGTTGATAGGTGATTCATTTGGGTTTCCAAATGCTTGATAGCAGCCGCGTGTGAGCTCATTATTTTAGAAAGGTTAGATACCTCACCTCTCAATTCCTTCACCCAACTCTTGGTCGACTCCACCTTCTTCAAAACTCTCGATAGCATTTATTCAATTTTTGAATTGCCCGCGTCACTCACGCCCGACTGATTTTGAGGATTTCCCTTTAGGTGGTGGAATGTATGTGTTCGAACTCCTGTAATAGCAATTACTCTCTTGGTTTGTCTCTCCATTACCCCATCTTTCATTCCTTTCAAGCCATCCTTGTGGTTCACGATTTCTCCATGCTTGATTGTCATCCCTTGGGCGCCATGGGCCTTGGTTTACTCCTTGGAAGCTAGGTCGAGGACCTCCCATTTGGTTACCCATATATTGACATTCTTTGTCATATCTCGATGATGATGACTCTCCTTCATATTGTAGGGGACATTTCATTCTCACGGCATTTACTACCTTTGGCCTTGCTCCCATCACGTTATTGGTCATCAATTCCAATTAAGTCATCATCTTGGCGAGGTTTTCATCCCACTCTTCATCCCGTTTTCACAACTCTGCTGCCAAAGCACTTGAAGTAATCTCATAAGCGGACACACTTGTTTTTCTTGTGTGCCAAGCCCTATTGGTCTTTATCATTTAGTCTAGGAGAGCTTTGTCCAACCCATATGTTTGGTCCATAATAGAACTACCATCTAGATTGTTTTCTACGTACTTGTTGATTGAATCAAGGTCCATATAGAAGCTTTGGAGAAGCGCTCCATCTGGCAATCCATGATTTGGGAAAAGAGCCACCTTATTTTTAAACCTTAACCACGCCTCGTGTAAAGGCTCTCCCGGTTCTTTCCTAAAATTTGTAATATCATCCCTCAACTGAAGAATCTTTGATGAAGGAAAAAATGGTCTAGGAAGGCCTCGGTTAGCTCCTTCCATGAAGTAATACATCCCGGATGGAGTTCCTCTAGCCACATTGTTTCCTCCCCCGTCAATGAAAAAGGAAAGAGTCTCAACCTGATGGACTCTTAGCTGATATTTGTTATATTGAAGGGCTGGCATATTTCCAAGAAATTCCTCAAGTGATGATTCACATCCTCACTTAGTTTTCAACCAAAGAGCCCCTTCATTTGCAACAAAGGAAGTATTGTGATGGTGACATGAAACACTGCATTCCCTACCATTGGTGGTAAGCGAATAGCTCTTGCAACTTCCGGCATCACCAGATTATCTTCCTCGAGTTCCATGTTCCCCTACACTGAGCTATCCCCTTCTTGGGAGTGATGATTCATGTGGTTATGAGCTCTTAACAACACAACAAACTCAAGTTAAGTAGCTACAATGCAAAATTATTTCAACTTAACAATCAACACCAAGATCATCAGGTGCTAGGTCCACGGCAATGACGCCATTTTTGATAATGTCCAAAATATATTCCTTAATTCAAAGAATATACATGGCCGAAGTATCAAAGCAAGTAACCCGACGAGTACCGGGGTTGAATACCATGAGGACTAGTGAATGATAATTTCAAGTGTCGATTGAGAAACTAATGTTAGTTTGCACCACGTAGATTTAATGTAAGACCAAATAAAATTGGGGGAGTTGATATTTTCAAAGAATTGTATTGGCTGATTTAGTGAAGTAAAATAGAAAGATCAGCTATGTTGTCAACAAGGGTGTGAAATACTAGAGGTGCGGTGTAGATGAAATACTAACTAGATCGGGACATGTGAGGTCATCTTGTGAGATCAATAAATGTAATAATCTTGGGAAGTGGGTAATCTCAGCTTCTCAGCCTATTGACTACCTCTAGCTAGAGTTTTATCAAAATTCTAACCACTATTTAGCTCAACTCAATTGATTTGGATTAGCAATTGCACTAGTCCTAGCTATTAGTTGCCAATAAGGAATAACAAAGCAATTTCAACTATTTCTAGCTTAATTTTACAATCTCCTATCCATACCCACTACTAGACTCCCTTCCAATACTTAATTATTCTCTCTCGAGAAACAATCAAGCATGAATAAATAGACTCATATCATAATCAATGGATCTTCATTAATAGATTGAAGAGAATCTAATAGATTTACACTTAATTGAACAACATGAAGATGACTCTAGAAATACCCAATCCAATTAAGTATTTATCATCACATACCTCTAGTTAATAATTTTAGCTATTCATTGTTAAGAAATTTAAAAAAACATTCATCAACAAAATCATTGAATTTAATAGCAAGAGTAGATAAATCAACTTCACAAAAATAATCTTCAACAATAGTAGAAACTTACTAGTACAAAAGGAAATAGAATAGAGTACTTTCTACAATTTTATTCAAAATCTCCCTCTTTCAACCAGGAGAATGTTCTTCCAGCTAAAAAGAGAAAAGATGATGTGATGTTAGCTTTTGTTCTTTCTTCAAATTCTCTATTTCTATCCTTCTCTCTGCTTTTCTAAGTATATAGTACTTTATATCCAATTATACACTGAAAAGTAGGGCACTTTTCATCTCATTTTTTGTAATACCCCGAAGGTGCCTGAGAATAAGACCCGGGAGTTGAATCTAAAATCTGAAGAAATTGGGGAAAATTGTTGCAGAACGAGAGGTTCCACGGATCGTGGGATCAACCTACGACTCGTGGGAGTGAGTCATGAAAGGTGTTTGGTTGTGGGTCAGTGGAGACAACGATGGGTCCAACGACTCATTGTAGGTTACAACAAGTCATCGTATGGAACCGTGGTGAGAGTTGGACTTGAGGTTCAGGGATGCCACGGGCAACCCAATGACCCGTGGTGAGGTACCATGGATCATGGTGAGTAGCTGTTGTTTGCTTAGTGAGGTGGTGAGTGTATGTGACGGAATGAGACCACAACTTGTGGGTTCTAGTAACAAGTCTTGTTAAGGCTTGTCATTGGAGAAAGTGCCTAGGTTGATGAAGGAAACAATGGATGATTATACGACCCATTATTTAGGTCGTTGTGTGAGCCAAGGCCTAGCCGGGACAGTGCAAAGTATGAGTATATACCACGGGTCATGGTATCCTCCTACGACCTGTAGGGTCGTCCGTGGTTTGGTCCAGTGAACAATTTTTCTGCGTAATTAGTAAGGGTATTTCTGTCATTCCTTCGCCCTAAGGCCCTATACTACGTTGTTTAAGGCTCATTTTGAGGGGTTTTTAGAGGGGAAAAGCCTATTCTAAGCCATTCTTTGCATGCATGCAAGTTTGAAGGGTTGAAAACGTGATTCAATGTTAAATTGCAAGGTTTCCATTGGGATCTCATCTTGGGAAATCAGAAAGTGTTAGTATCCACCTTTCCACGTATGTAAGGCTATGAGTGGGTGTCTTTTTCCATACCCATGCCCAATTTCTATCAAATCATGAAAATTATCTATGATCAAGTATGGAGTTTTTACCCAATTGCGTAATTCTTCAATCTCTATACATGGGTATGATTAGATTATATTTATATTGATGAATTGTGAAGCTTGGGAAGATTTTAAATTGATTTCAATTCAAATTATGTTTTCTAAATTATGAAATTAAATTCTCATGGATGAGAAGATCATAAAAGAAGAGAATGATGATGAATGTATGATGAGATGAGATTTGATGATGAAAAGCATGTTTCTAAAGCCACACGTGATTATGATATTGTTTTCAAAATGAATTGAGTAGATCCAAGTATGATAAAGCTTTGGGCAATGCCCACATGTTGATTTAAAATGATGATTTTCCCGAAATAAGCTTACCACATTGTTTAGAGTGAAGTCTCCCAAATTTCATATCATTAGCTTGTGGTATGTTGAGTTAAATATTTCTACATATAGCTTACCACCTGATTTGGAGTAGATGCTCCCACTTATATTTGAGCTTGTGGTATGTTTCGAAATAGAGCTTCTCATATGCATAAATTCATAATTGAGATGTATGTTAATGTTGAGCTTCATTTTCATATGATGTCGAGTCTATGCATGATTTCGTTATAGAGCTTTGTCAAAGGACAATGTTGTGCTTCGTTTCATACGATGTTGAGTTATACATGATTTCATTTTGGGCTTCATCAATAAACTATGTTGAGCTTCATGATATACGAAGTAGAGCATTGCATATTTTTAGGAGAAGAGTCTAGCATCGAGTAGGTTAAGGGTCGATCACCCTGTTCCCTAAAAATACGCGCCAACGTAGGTTGATACTGTTAAATTATTGGGACCTCCCTTGTGAGCTATCCCCGGCCCTATTGGCCCTTGAGCTTAATATATATATCATGGTATCATCCATAGCCCTGGCAAGGTTATGGACAGCTCTACCCACTTTAGTGTGATAGTTGGGACCACGTAAGCTCTATCGTGGTATGTCAGTAAAGTGACGAGTCTCCCATTGTCTATATGATTCATATTTGCATATTCATTACTCATGGAAGTTATCTTATGCATGCGTGTTCTAAATGCAAGGTTTGACTCATTGTTTAACTTTTATTACAAATGTTATGTTTCAGCTTTGAGTTATTCGAGTCAGTCATGAGGTTATAAAGCTATGCATGGTCATGTCATAATAAGATTACGATCTCAGAATGAATGCCTGTAGTTAACAGACTTGAAAGCTTATGATATGTTATGAAATGTTTTAAATGGTTTATTTTACTTAAATGGTTTTACTTACCTTGCATACTCGGTATATTTCACGCACCAACCACATACTTTCCATGTTGTATTGTTTCGTGATACAGGTCCCGGCTAGCAGCTTCATCCCCATTCTTAGTCAGCTTTGCAGAGTTTATATATGCTCCGAATTGGTGAGTCCTCATCCTTCGAGGACTAGACTTTCAACTTCGTTTATATATTTCAGTTTCAGTATTGTTGAGTTAGTTGGGGTCTTGTCCCATCAACTCATCCAGACTAGAGGCTTTTCAGACTTATGTATGTGTTAGCCTTGGATGTTATTCTGATGTGATGTTGAATTAGACTTCTGCTGAGATTATAATGATGCTTTCTTCAGCTTATTGAATGAGTTAGTTGTATGCTAATGCCATGGGTTGACTTGGGGTCTCTCGGGGTCCCTTGTCCCCTTTCTATGATCCGAGCCTCCGTTCGAGTCGTGACAAACTTGATATCAGAGCAATACGTTTGATGTGTCCTAGGGAGTCTGAAAGACACGTTAACTAGAGTCTTTTTAATGGGTGTGAAGCACGCCACACTTATGACGAAGAGGCTACTAGACATTTAGGAAATGTTTCCTTCTTTCATGATCTATGTCATGAGACGAAAGGTCTTTCTATCCTTCTAAGTCGTGCTATTCGCGACAGCAGAATCATGGCTCCTCGAAGAATGAACGGAATGAGGAATGGAGGTGGTGAAGGCAATGAAGATGGAAATGGTTATAGGCACCAGCTAGCCCCACTAATTCAGGAGCCTCAGGCACGGAAGCCAGCTGCTCATGCTGAGTTCCGGGCCGCTATCCAGATGCTCGCGAAGGCCTTGACCGCTCAGGTCAATCAGCAGGCCGTTGCGCATGTTCCTCAAAATGGAAATGCAGTAGCAGCTAGAGTCAGATATTCTTGAGAATGAACCCGCCGGAGTTCCTGGGGTCCAAGGTAGAGGAGGACCCACAGATTTCATTGATGAGGTTTTCTGTAATACTCTGAAAGTGCCTAGTAGTAGACTCGGGAGCTAAAATTTGAAAAATGTTGAAATAGGGAAAATTTCACAGAACGGACCATGGAACGACTCGTGGTATCAAACCACGGGTCGTTATATGCAGTCGTTGGTTAGGGAAGGTTGGGTGGCAGTGGAGGCAACGGACGACACAATGACTCATTGTTAAAAACAATGAGCCGTTGTCAGAAGGCGTTTGAAGAGGTTTGGTTCAGCAGGTGGCATACAGCGGGCCTTCAAATGACTCGTTGTGGGTTGTAATGAGTCGTTGTTACCGGTCATTGTTTGGTGCAAGAATTTCTAGTGTTGACGATGGATCAAGACCACGACTCATTGGAAGAAACCACGAGTTGTGGTGAGGCTCGTGATAAGAAGGTTCAACTTTGTGATAAGCAAACAACGGACGAAGTAATGGATCGTTGTTCCATAGGAGGAGTCGTCCTGTCTTTACATTGGTCAGTTCCGGAAGTAAGCTATAGCAGTGCAAACCATGAGTGATAGAATGGGTCGTCGTTAGATCTAACAACCCGTTGGTTCCGTCCATTGGTTTAGCCCGGCCAGTTTTCACAGAAGATTCATTAAGGGAATTTTCGACTTTTCCATGATATGAGACCCTAAACTACATTGTTTTAACTTTTGAAAGGTGGGTTTTTAGGGGGATAATTTATTCTAAGTCCATGTTCATGCATGCAAGAACATACAGAGGTAATCTAAGGTGATTCAAGTCTCTTCTCTTCAATTATTCCAATTTCCTTCTTGGGCAATCAAGGGAAGTTAAGAACAAGTTAATCTCAGGTATGTAAGGCTATCAATGGGTAATACCCATGCCCATCCTCTATGATTTTTACGAAAATCTTATTAAAAGCTCATGGGGTTATGAAGATGATTCATATAAAAGTCTAATGATTTGATAATGGGTTTTGCGATTTTAGATTTTTATCATAAACTATGGGTTTTAATTAGTTTTTATTATTTAAATTATTTATAATTTTATCAATTTCGGATTAAATGAAATTAAGCCTAATTATGCATGACCCATGATGTGTCGATTTATGATCTACTTTTCTATTATTAATACTTGCAAGCCCAGCATGAATTATGTTTTAAATTATGCATTTAATCAATTATCCATCATGATCTTTATGAATTTCAAGCTATATGTATGATTTACGAGTATGTACGAACCTTATGAATCATGAATTATGTTTTGGCTGACTCACGGGCCTTATGTTATGGCCAGTTCACATATGTACAAAAATGTTTATAATTATCATGATTTAACTAGCCCATGAATTCTTGTATGTTGTACTATGAGCACTATATATGCTTTGGGAGTAGTAGCGAACACCGAGTAGGTTCGGGGCCTATGTTCTGCCCCGGATCTCATAAACTACGTGCCACCGTAGTCATGTTGGGAGATACTATGGGATTTTCCCTGGTCCAAATGGCCTTTTTTCATGGTGATATCACACTTTCATGGTTATACCCTTGGCAAGGTACGAACACCCTCCCGACTAGGGTTATAAGTCGGGATTGATGTGTGCTCTTATGGGATATGTCGATTAAGAGAATCTCCCACTGTTTCTCATGATTTATACATGTTTAGGATTGAGTATATTGGCTCAAGACATGTTTAATAAATCTTTCCTATTATGATTGTGGGTACGATTGCATTACGAATGTTTTGAAAACCTTGAGCCTTACGTTATGTTATGATGTTTATGATATGAGCATGATGTCCTACGCTTATGATCATTTATGAGTTTTATATGTTTTAAATGTCCATTTTACTTACCTTGTATACTCAGTACATTCCACATACTGACCGCATACTTTCTATGTTATATCATTTCATGATACAGGACTCGGCTCTGAGGTTCACCCTCCTCAGTAGCTCCTCAGAGTTTGCTGTCAGCTTATTCAGTGAGTCATCATGTTTCGAGGGCCATAAGTTTAGACTCTATTGTTTCTCTTTCAGTTTCTATATCGTGGGGTTAGTTGTGGAGTTGTCCCATCAACCTATCCTTCATGATTAGAGGCTTTGTAGACTACCAGTTGTATTCAGCCGTCATGTATGGATTATGTATTATCCTTTCTCCATATTTATGACATGTTTACGTTTTCATATGCTAAGTCTTCTTCTTATGTGTTTGAATTAGATGTATGCTCATTCCATGGGTTGACTTGGCACACCCGGGAGGAAGCAGCCACTATCCTTGACAGGGTGACAAAGACAAATAGGGCCTGGCATACGAGGGAGGCTGATGGCAGGTACATATGATGTTGGTTTGACTGTAGACCAATGAAAGAAGGAGGAAGAACGCGATCAGGAGTTGGCTCACATGCGCACATCATTGGATTTGCTGACAAAGCATATCACGGGAGCAGGAGCCAACAAGGTAAATGCAGTGGGAACACAAAGAAGGGAGCAAGGAGTAGATCACTCTGATTCTAAAGTGGAGGCAAACTTCCAAGATAGACAAGTGGCGATTTTTCGAGCCAACGCCTAAGCGTCTGTACAAGACAATTGGTGCCAAGGTTCTGGAAATCAAGGTCGGAACCAATAAAGAGACAACTACAATAGGAACAGGTTTAGATATAGGAGCCGTGATCATAGCGAGAGGGAGAATAGAGGAGAAATGACGGATATTGAAATGACCGGGCTGGGGTCTATGTGCCTCCTAACACACGAGAAGGTGAGGCCGGACAATCAAAGTATGATGGCCGAAATGCTGAAAAAGGTGAGGTCCACGGATGATCAGTTAAAAAACATTCGAAGTTACTTATCTAGCGTGGGTCAGAAAGTGGAATCTCACGCCACCTCCATCAAGAAGATAGAACACTAACTTGGGCAACTGTCAGCATCAATGAACCCTAGACAAAAGGGTACACTTCCGAGCAACATTGTCCAGAATCCAAAGAATGATTCTCATTGCATGGCAGTGATGACTAGGAGTGGTAAAACCACAGTTGACCCCCCGTTCCCTATTGAAGTTAAAAGGAGGAAAGAGAGCGTGATTGAGGAAGAAGAGATTGGTGATGAGAAACAACATGATGAGTTGCAAGAGGCCCCTAAGGGAGAGAAGGAATGCGACATTGATCAAGGGGAAACTCTAGTGCAAAATGTTATCCCAAGATCCCCGCCACCATTCCCACAAAGGATGAAGAAAAGGCGGACAACGGTAAGTTCCAAAACTTTCTTTCAATTCTTAAACAACTTTCTGTGAATATACCATTGGTCGAAGCACTGGAGCAGATGTCGGGATATGCAAAATTCATAAAGGGCCTTGTAACAAAGAAAAGATCTATAAGCTATGAGTCGGTTGACAATATTCATCACTGCAGTACCATAGAAACAAGGGTCTTAGCTTAGAAAAAGGAAGACCCAGGGCCCTTCACGATACCTTGCACCATTGGTAATGTCGAGTTCGCAAGGGCACTCTATGATCTGGGAGCTAGCATTAATATAATGCCCTTGGTGGTGTTCAACAAGTTAGGATTGGGAGCCCCCATACCAACCAACATACGGCTTCTGATGGCCGACAGAACAGTAAAGAGACCAGTGGGCATCCTAGTTGATGTGCTCGTCAAGGTTTATAAGTTCATATTCCCAGCGGACTTCGTGCTCTTGGATTTCTAGGTCGATTATGAGGTCCCCATCATTCTGGGGCGACCATTCCTCGCTACTAGGAGGGCTCTAGTGGATGTGGAAGTTGGCCTGTTAAAATTCAGGCTAGACAAAGAAGAGGTCACTTTCCACATCTGTCGGACCATGAAGCAACCAAAGGAATTTAGTGTTATGTCAGCACTTGAGGATGAGTATGAGTCACTTGACGAATTCTGAGTAGTCAAGATACTTGCGTTGTTCCGCGACATTAAATCAGGTGCTTCTTGGGGCAACCCAAGTGGTGGTTTGGTGAAATCTGAGTAACCAGACCACCTGCGTTGTGCCGCGATGTTAAATCAAGCGCTTCTTGGGAGGCAACCCAAGTTAGTGAACTAATGTGTGCTTAGTGTGGAGGGAAACAAAAATAGGTGGCTGAAAAATCTGCTGCTAAGAGGACTCAATATGACTCATGGTAAGGTCCTACGAGTCATGGCAGCAGTAGTGGTAAAAAGCAGAGAAAATTTGAAGCAAAGTTCAACCTACGACACATCCTACGATTCATACCTAAATGGTACGAGTCATAGGATGCACTTGTAGGTCACCAGGTAAGTTCTCTGATGTTAAAATCATTACGGGTCAGGGGACGAGTCGTAGGATGTACGAGTCGTAACAGGTCAAAATTACCCAATTCGGCCCATATTTTTAAATTTTCCCTCACCTACTTAAACTTCAAAACTCATCATTCTCCCATGCGAAAAACTCACGACCCATGACTTGAGAACCCTCTTCCCAACACCTGTAACTTCCCGTTATCAAGAAATTAAGCACAAAATTCTTTCTTTAACTGAGTGTGCAGAGCCCTAGAAGTTGATTTCCAGTCTATGAATCGACAATCAAGTAAGTGATTTACATTGCAAGTTCTTAATGTTTGAAGGTGAACTTAAGGGAATCAAAAACCCATAAGAATCACTAGGTATGCTTGCAAATTAATGGGTATGTGCGAAAAACACCAACTCGACCGAAAACCCACTAGAAATTTATTGAATTTTCGCCCTAGAAAACCTAAAGGGAGCTACGGGTAGGGGAGGACTAAGTGGTGTAAAAAGGGAGTCTACCATATGCTAGACCTCGGGGAAATCTGAGTACCCAAAAATGTGCAAGACAAATACTTACACTGAGCAAAAGAAGCGAAAAAATGGGCTGGAAAAGGGTACGGAACATAGTAAGAATCATAGGTTGACACCATGAATCCTACTAAGTGCTCGTACCACTTATCTTGAAAAATTGATCTGGGAAGCCCACCCTATGACTTGTGGAATTGACCTACAGGTCGTACCACGAGTCGTGGTGAAAAACAGAATTTATTCAAAATGGGACTTCATCAGACGACTCAAGGTACGAATTGTATATTCATGGTAAGAGTCATACCTGCGAGTGGTGGGGCATCATTAGGACTTCTCACGAGTCATGCCTTCGAGGTAAGACTCGTACAAAGGACCCCTGATGAGATACTGAACTTCTTCTATCTAATTTATCTTTTTCAAAAATGGAATGCTAACCTCTTTCTCACTAGGTACAATGACATACAAATGCAGGGCAGACAAAACACAAGCCCGCAGGAAATTAATAGATGAAACAACAGACTCAGAGTCTGATCAGGCTGGAGATTCACCTAGTTGTTCACTTGAGGATTATCAAATAGACACCTCAGACACAGATGGAACCAGAACCACTGGGCAAGAGAAAAGGCTAAAGAAGAAGCAACCATGGCTATATACGCTCAAGCTCCCTAGTCCGAAAAGGGGGATAGAGAGGAACAACAAAGGCCAAAAACCAACTCCAACACTAAGGAAGGGTTAGAAGGGGCCCAATATGATGCAAAAAGCAGTGATGAAGTAGAGGAGGAGGAGACCCCTGCCATAGAAAACAGAACAATGCGGTGGAGAGTGTCGGGTGCTAAAGAGATATATGAATAAGCTATCGCTCTCACTGCCAAAAACAAACCAAAAAGAAGCATACAAGAAGAACCGCGGATCCTCACTAATTCCTTGAATGAATTTGAGAAGATGAAGCGTATTTTTAGCTTCTATGGGTTAGAATGGATGGACAAGACCCCTACACAATACACAGAGGATATCGTCAGGGAGTTCTACGCCAACTACCTGACCACAATGGAGGAGAAAGAAAAGGAGTGGCAGAAGATAAAGGAGTGGCCTTGCTTGGAGAATGTTCTATTCCAAGGGTGATTAATAGATGTATCCGATCGTCTATTGCACAGATGTTGTATGGACCTCAATTCAGACCAACAAGGATATCCCTAGAGTATGACTACAGGGTTGAGGCAACGAAGCAAATCAGGAGTCTGAGCAGGGGTGAGCGACAGAGGTAGTTGCAATGGCTAGTAGAAGTGATAGCTGAGAACAAGGATGATACTGAGTGGGTTACAGGTGGCAAGCAAGTGACAAAGAATTCACTCAATTTCATAGCAAAGGCCTGCTCGACACTGGTGAGACATCGATTAGCACCCAAAGTAGATGATAACACGTTGAGTGCTGTTAGAGCAGTGTTGGTGGCATGCCTCATGTCTCGCTACCCTCTTAACATCCCTAGGATCATAGCTACAAAGGTACGAGACCGGCCAGTGGAAGTAAGCATTACTATTCCATTTTAGTGCCTCGTATATAGTTTTTGCAAGGAGGCAAGAGTTCAGTGGGGTGATGAGAGATTGATCGGATGCCAAAGAATTGTAGACATAGGCATTATTCGGGATGAGATGAACCCGGTAAGAAGATCCAAGATACCTACAACTATCCCAGCAGGGGACATATAGGTGAGTGTCCCTAGTACTCAGGAGTAGAGTGAGACACCGGCTACAGATGCTAGTCATTCAGAGTCAGCTCCCAGCACCTCAGCTACACCGCTGCCCAATGTGGAGACTTATACTCCAGCAGGGTACATCTTTGTACCGCAGGATTTCCTCCAGAAGCTAGCAAAAAGATTAAACATGGACGAGCACAAAATTCCGGCAATGATAGAGAATGTAAAGCCATGGGTCAAATCCGAGATAGATGCAGCATCTCAGGCCCTTCATGCCCTCCTGGATAGTTTTGACAGAAGATTTAACTTGCGGATGGCAGAGCAGTCAGACACCGGCAGTCTCCGTGCTAAGTTGGGGGCTCTTCGGAGTCAAGTGGTTGAGTTGTCTTTACGGCAACCAACTATTATAGAAGCCCCCACTCTTCCGAACCTATATGCAGAGCTTGAGGAGGATATTGATTTGGCAGTATATTGGGGGCCAACTGCAGCCGATGATAAAGGCAAGAAGAGAGCTGCAGAAGATGCTGGTGAGGAGAGTTTGAGAAAGAAGAGAAAGAAGGAGAAGAAGGAGCGCAAGCGGGATAGAGAGGAAAGTATGCGGGCTCATGAGGAACATATGACTGAGCTGCATGAGAGAGTTAGAGGAGTGGGAAGCTCCACCACAGCTCAACCTGAGCTTGCTAGTCGCCATGACCCTTCGGGTGAGCCACATTCAGCCTTGGTTTCCACAAAGGTCATTCAAACGGCTACAGTCACTTGGGGGGGGGGGGGGGGGGAACCACTCCCCCAATTGTTACACCATTGAGTGCACCGGCCATCACTAGCGCCACTACTACCGCGGAGGTACCACCTTCGCAAGATGACAGAGGCGAAGTTTGAGTAGCCACAGGTATGTCCCTTTTCCCTTCATGCGTATATTTTATGCTTCGAGGAAAAAATTTATTTTTCAAAAAGGGGGGTGTACTTGTATTTTTGGGATATTTTTGTTCTCTTGAGGGTTTTGCTTGCCGCGTTTCTTTTCCCTCAGACATGCGATCTAGTAGAACTTGCATGTGTTAGGATTTTTTCTTTTTTGTTTTGATTTTTGTTTGATTAGACAGTAACTTAGGAATACTCAGCCAATGGATAATGCACTACTTTTGTTGTTTTTGAAAAATTGACCCTGTTTAAAAAAAATATTCTATGTATTTGTGACAACAATGCATGATTTCTGTGGATCGTTTTATGTCATTTAGTTATTAATAGTGTTAGTCTTGCTAAGTCATGTATGAACCAGATAGGTAAAGTAAAATAGTTCATCTACCACGTGTGAGTGAGGTCTTAGTATTCATTGTGGTATGTTATTGAAGATCTAGAACTTTCCTGGTTGGTCTCTACATAAGTTGAGGATGGTTGGTTAGGAGATGATCATATGCCATTTTTGTGTTAGCTCACTTTTAGCCTATATTGCCCTACCAAAGTTTCATGAATCCCTTGATCCTAAGTTTGAGCCTTAATAGACCATATTTATTTGATTTACCTGCTAACCGTACCCATTTATTTATAATGAACCTGTTTGGCCCTGGTCCTTCCTTGGATATTGTGAACCTCAACATAAGCAAAATACTTAAGTTGAGGGTGGCTAAAGTAGGGGTGCATAAATGGTGGGAGCGGGAGAAAAGGAAAGAAAAGAAAAAGAAGAGAAAAATGGTAAAAAAATAAGGTGTGGTGAGGTGAAAAAGTCAAAAGCTAAAAATTTGAGAACATGGAAAAAAAATTCGAAAGAGCTTGAAATTGTTGAAAAATGTGAAAAATCACCTCACAACCATGCAAATATTCTTAAATAGGAAAAAGGGATGAAAAGAAGACAAGAAGAATGAAGGATGAAATAGGAAAATTGTGTTGCCAATGAATGTAGTGCTAAGGAAGCGATAGTCACTCATAAAATCTTTCATCTTTATCATGTCCAACCCTAAGCCTACATTACAAGCCATATCAAGTCCTATAGTGATCTTAATTTGACCATCTAACAAACCAAAGTAGAGAAAATAAGGGCAAGCCTATGGTATCTGATGCATAATACTTGCAGTTCTTTGAGAGAGTGAGTGCTTCATTTGCCTAGTCCCATGTTTCATTTGATACTTCATACTAGAGTGGGGACTTCACATTTTGTGAGGGTACATAGATTATGTTTGCTTTTACCATTGGTTTTTGTGAAACACATAGGTGATGACTTGATTGCTTGTTGATAGCTAGATGACATGTCTTGATCGCTGAACATGATGTTTTGATGTTGCTTGCAATACATTAGCTAATGATGTTTCAGGAGGAAGGGTCAATAGAGTTGTATATAGAGTGCACATATTTGTTTGAGTTTTGGTTGTAGTATCTTAAGTTTATTTTCTAGTTAAGCGTCGTGTTTAGTTTTTCTTCTTCGCCTGAGGACATGCAAAAGTCTTAAGTTGAGGGTATTGATGTGCTGAGGATTTACAACACTATTGACGCTCAAAATTAAGAAAATAGCATGGACTAAGGTGTATTTATGTGAATATGAGGCACTTTTCCTTTGATTTCGGGATAAATGGGTGTTGGAACAATAAATTTCAAAAGGAAGCTAAATGTATGCTAAAAAGGCAAAAAATAGCAGTCCACAATATGATCAGTAGGATGAACCTACGAGTTATACTGAGGGCCCTGATAAGAAGCTGAAAGATAAAACTTGAAGATTGATCCCATGATACTTGTCACGGATTGTGCCATGGTGGTACGAGTCGTGGTAAGCCAGTCGTGATGAAATCCAGAAGAATTGCACAAGAGGCTAATTCTCAGTACGAGAGTACCCTACAACCCGTGAGATGAAGGTACGAGTCGTACCATATCGGTCGTGGTGAAGTTCAGAAAGGTTCAAAAGTACCAGGGTCAAGCCACGAGTGGAATGTATGAGTCATAGGAAGTAGTTACAAATCGTACCTTGTTCCAATACATAGACAAAATCCAGCCAACACTCCAGGCCACTAGTAAATGCTACGGTCAGTGAGAAGCCCCTACGAGTCTTAGGTGGACCCGTGACAAGGTAGGCTACAAATATGGAAACCGTCCTATTAGTTTAGAAAAAGGATTCTTGTGTCTCTATAAATACTTTATTTTTCACAGAGGACGAGGAATAGACTTAATTCTAGTAGGAAAACATTGTAGTGAGCGATTTTACATCACTGAAAGAGAGAATTGAGTTGGTTCAACCTTGTGATCAACCTTTTCTTGAATTCATCTTGTTCTTGCTACTTGTTATTCAAGATTTCGTGGGTTAATCGAAGGAATTGTTTTTCTCAATCATTTTTGTAAGTATTGTTTTATGTCTTCAACAATGAACACAAATCACAACCTTGCAACTATAAGAGGCTAAAACCTCTATAGCTAGGGTTGTGGGAACCATGGTGGATTAACAAGCTAGGGTTGCACAAAGTGATTCTGAAACCAATAGTAATTACTTATATTGTATTCTCTTCATCTTTAAGGATTCTTAACAGTGTACAACATTAGGAAGTGCCTAAATTCTTTACTTTCTTTAGTCGAAGAGGTAGAGATTAGGAAATGAGAATTACAACGGAGCCTTGATCTTGATGATCATTGTATTAACTTGAGTCATGGTCGCAGGATAGTAATATCTGGAACTTAGTGATAATGGTTAGTTTGCAAAACTCATTAGACTTGGTCGAGTAATTGAGGATAGTCATTCAATAGGAATCGGTCAATCATTTGAATAAACCTAAGTTATCAGTTCTGTAAGTAAGTATTGGTAAAGATCACGAGTGTATACCCAAAGTTGTTATGAATCCATGGGGAACACAAACCCTAGTTATCCTTTAATTATTGATTCACAAAAATAATCTTGACTACTGTTTATTTTTGTTATTGATTTTTATTGGAATCCCCCCATTGTGAAGTAATTACCATACAAGTTCATCTACCGACTGTAATCTAGATCTTCCATATTCCCTATGGGATCGACCCCAACCTCTAAGTTGGGTTCTTTATTGAAAAGTTCGCTTCATACTTCAGTAAGAGGTGTGGTTTGACCATTATCACGGGCTCAGGTTAAGCCCCGAATCTCATGAACTACATGCCACCGTAGGTATGTAGGGACCCATTCATTTTTGTCCGTGGCCCAATTGGCCCTTTTCATGTGTGATCACACCCTTCATGGTTCCTACCCTTGGCAAGGTACGAACACCCTCCTGACTAGGGTTACAAGTCGGGCTTCATGTATGCTCATATGGGGTATGTTGGTTAAGAGAATCTCCCACTGTTCCTCATGATTTACGCATGTTGTGATTATGTATGTTGGCTCAAGTTATGTTAAGCAAAGTTCTTCTATTATGATTATGACTATGCTTATGGTACGAATGATTGGAAAACCTTGAGCCGCATAATATGTTATAATGATTTATGATACGAGCATGTTTTCCTACTCGTAAGACCATTTATGAGTTTCATACATGTTTTAAATGTCCTCGTTACTTACCTTGCATACTCAGTACATTCTCTGTACTAACCATATACTTTCTATGTTGTATTGTCTGATGATACAGGTCCCAGTTCTCAGGCTCATCCTTATCCGTAGATAGATTTGGACTTGCTCATAGCATACTTGGTGAGTCCTCATGTTGCAAGGGATACATGTTCATGCTCTATGTTATTCCTTCAGTTTCTGGATATTGGATTAGTTGGGAGTTTTGCTATCAATCCGCCTTTCATGTTTAGAGGCTTATCAGACTAAAAAGTTGTATTCTACCACATTGTATAAGTATTGTAGTTTTTTCCCTTATGTTAGGTTATGATTACGTTCTCTATGCTAAGTGTTCCGCTCATGTGATTGAATTAGATGTATGCTCATGCCATGGGTCGACTTGGGGTCTCTCGCACCTCCTTGTCCCATGTCTACAATTCGGGTGTACATTTTGGTCATGACAAACTTTGTATCAGAGCCATAGGTTTATGTGTTCTAGGGAGTCTTAAAGCCGTGTTAAGTAGAGTCCTCTTCATGGGTGTGAAGCGTGCCACACTTATGACGAGGAGGCTACTAGACATTTAGGAATGTTTCCTTCTTTCATGATCTATATCGTTCGATGAACGTTCCTTACTCCTCTAATTTGTGCTATTCACATTTGCAGAATCATGCCTCTACGCCGAGTAAATTCTAGGAGGAACGGTAATGGTAATGATTATGAGGGTGCCCGTGATGGAGAGCATCAGCCAGCTCTACCCGTTCATGAGGAGCACATACCAAAGCTAGCTGCCCACGTTGAGTTTAGGGCGGTGATTCATATGTTGGCACAGGCTATGATAGCTCAGGTTCAGAATTAGACTATGGCACACTACTCGCAATATGGGAATGCGGCAGCTGCTAGGGTGAGGGAATTTTTGAGGATGATCCCTCCGGAGTTCACAGGGTCGAAGGTATATGAGGACCCACATGACTTTATTAAGGAAATTCTAAAGATCACCCAGGTTATGGGGGTGAATAATGGGGAATGTGTTGATTTGACCTCCTATAAGCTTAAGGGGTAGCACATATATGGTTCAAGCAATGGATAGGTTCTAGGACAGCGGGTGCAGGCCCAATAGGTTAGGTTGAGTTCCACATCGCGTTCATGGATCGATTCTTCCCTGGGAGATGAGGGAGCTCAAGGCGGCTGAGTTTGTGAATTTGAAGCAGGGCAACATGTCAGTCCAGGAGTATGCCTTGGAGTTCACTCGGCTATCTAAATATGCTCTGGAATTGGTGGCGGATCAGCAAGCTCGGGTGAGCCGCTTTGTGCATAGGGTAGCAGATTACTTGGACAAAGATTTCCGGATCGCCATGCTTCACCGGAACATTGATTTTCCCCATATTGTATTGCACGCGCATAAGATGGAGTCAATCTACAAGAAGCAGAGAGAGGCCAAGAGAGCTATGACCGACAGCTACGGGGTTTCTCAGGCCAAGTCAGAAGGTAGATCACATCAGCAGTCCCATCATAGGTCAACTGCTCCAGTTCCGTCATCGGCTAGCATGTTGTCCAGGTTCAGGGGAGACCAGAGGAGCAGGGCTACAGGCTCGAGGGATCATGGTAACATGCATATAGAGCGTACCTTCCTAGCTTGTGCAAGATATGGCAAAAATAATCCTGGGAGGTGCCTGGTCATTGCGGATGCTTTTTTTGGGTGTGGCAAACCCAAGCACATAATCAGAGATTTCCCTACAGCCGGTTCTACCGCTCCAGCAGCATGACCCCCTCAGCAGGGTGCCTCCACCAGTTCAGCAGGAGGTCAGCGCCAAAACTGATGTTATGCTCTAGTACCCTACCAAGAGTAGGAGGCATCGCCAAATGTGGTCACGGGTATGTTGCAAGTTTTCCATATTGATGCTTATGCTTTGTTTGATCCAGGAGCTTTCTTGTCTTTCATGACCCTTTACATTGTTAATAGTTTTGGAGTTAGTCCTGAAATTATGTTAGAACCATTCTCCGTATCTACTCTAGTCAGTGAATCATTTGCATTCTGGTGTTTCATAAGGTTACCTCCACGGACTTAGTAGAATTGGCCATGACTGACTTGGATATTATCTTGGGTATGGATCGATTATTTGCGTGTTATGCTTCGATTAATTGCAGGACCCGTGCAGTGGAATTTTAATTTTCGGGTGAGTCAGTTTTAGAGTGGAAGGGAAATTAAATGTGCCAGCCGGTCGGTTTATTTCATATCTGATGGCCAAGAAAATGATCTCTAAAGGTTGCATGTACTACCTAGTTAGGGTTAAGAATGTAGAGTCTGAGACCCTGACTATTAAATCAGTTCCAGTGGTGTACGAGTATCCAGAGGTTTTTCCCGATGATTTACCAAGTGTTCCTCCGGAAAGGTAAATTGATTTTGGAATTGATCTATTGCCCGATATTCAGCCTATCTCTATTCTTCCTTACAGGATGGTCCCAGCTAAGTTAAAAGAGTTAAAGGAACAATTGAAGGACTTGTTGGATAAGGGTTTCATTAGATCGATCAAGTCTCCATGGGGCGCACCGGTTCTATTTGTTCGGAAAAAGGATGGATCCCTTCGAATGTTTATTGATTATCGACAACCTAATAAGGTCACTGTCAAGAACAGGTACCCTTTTCCCAGGATTGATGATTTATTTGACCAGCTCCAAGGTTCCAAGTGCTTCTCGAAGATAGATCTCAGGTCTAGGTATCACCATCTCAGAGTTCGAGAGAGCGATATCCCAAAGACAGCCTTCAGGACCCGGTATGGCCATAATGAGTTTGTAGTCATGTCATTTGGACTAACCAATGCTCCTTCAGCTTTTATGGATCTAATGAACAGGGTATTCAAGGATTATTTGGACATGTTCATGATTATGTTCATGACATCCTTATATACTCCCGGAGTGAGGGGGAGCATGTCGCTCATTTGACAGTAGTGTTTCAGACCCTCAAGGAGCGTCAGTTGTATGTAAAGTTTAGCAAGTGTGAATTTTGGATGGACTCAGTGGCATTTCTGCGCCATGTGGTATAGAGTGAGAGCATAAAGGTGGATTCTCAGAAAATCGAAGCGGTGAAGAATTGGCCTAGACCGGTGAATCCTTATGAAATTCGGAGTTTCTTGGGCCTAGTAGGCTACTACCGAAGGCTTGTTGAGTGTTTCTCATCTATCGCGGCACCTTTGACCAAGTTGACTCAGAAAAAGATAAAGTTCCAATGGTCAGAGTATTGTCAGAAACGCCTCTAGGAATTGAAGACCTGACTCACTTTGGCACCAGTGTTAACTTTACCCGAGGGTACTGATGGCTTTGTTGTGTATTGTGATGCTTTGAGACTCTTATTGGGATGTGTGTTGATGCAATGGGGGAAGGTGATAGCATACGCCTCTCGACAGTTAAAGGTTCACGGAAAGAATTACCCGACCCATGATCTTGGGTTGGCCGCAGTGGTATTTGCACTGAAGATATAGCAGCATTACTTGTATGGGGTTCACGTGGATGTGTTCATGGATCAAAAGAGCTTACAATATGTGTTCACGCAGAAAGATCTTAATCTTCGGCGAAGGAGGTGGTTGGAGTTTCTAAAGGACTACGATATGAGTGTCCTTTACCACCTGGGCAAGGCTAATGTGGTTGCAGAGGCACTTAGTAGGATCTCTATGGAGAGTGTGTCCTATGTGGATGAGGGAAGGAAGGAGTTGATGAGAGATGTCCACCGACTTTCAAGGTTTGGGGTTAGATTAATCGACTCGACCAATGGCAATGTTGTTGTGCAAAATGGGTCAGAATCTTCCTTGGTGGTCGATGTCAAATCTAAGCAAGATGAGGATCCAATTTTGAGAAGGCTGAAGGAAGCGGTGCGGAGTCAAAAGGTGGAGGTTTTTTCCCAAAGTGGAGATGGTTTCCTTTGATACCGGTGTCGACTATGTGTTCCAGACGTTGATGATTTGAGAGTCCAAATATTGCATGAGGCACATGGTACCAGATATCCCATCCATCCGAGATCCACGAAGATGTAAAGGGACTTGTGGGAAATCTATTAGTGGGATGGTATGAAGAAGGATATCGCAGAGCTCGTAGCCAAGTGTCCAAACTGTCAGCAAGTAAAGGTTGAGCACCAAAGGATGGGAGGTGTACTTCAGGATATTAGCATTCCCACATGGAAGTGACAAGAGATTAATATGGATTTTATTGCAGGCCTACCTCGTACTCGCCAACACTATGATTCCATTTGGGTGGTGGTAGACTAGTTAACAAAGGCTGCACACTTCCTACCGATCAAGACCACAGATTCAGCGAATGATTATGCCAAGTTGTATATCCGAGAGTTGGTTCGACTTCATGGAGTTCCCTTGTTTATTATTTCAGACCGAGGTACCTAGTTTACCTCCCAAATCTGGCGGTCTTTTCAAAAGGACTTGGGACTCAGATTAAGCTCTACATAGCATTCCATCCGCAAACGGATAGCCAGGCAGAACGAACAATCCAAACTCTTGAGGATATGTTGAGGGCATGTGATATTTATTTCAAAAGTTAGTTGGGATGATCATTTGCCCTTGATCGAGTTTGCTTATAATAACAGTTATCACTCTTGTATCCAGATGGCACCGTTCGAGGCACTCTATGGGCGAAGGTGTAAATCTCCCATCGGATGGTTTGAGGTTGGTGAGATAGCTATGATAGGTCTAGATGTGGTTCACGAGGCGATGGTGAAGGTCCAGTCTATAAGGGACCGATTAAAAACCGCTCATAGTTGTCAGAAATCGTATGTTGATGTGAGGAGAAGAGATTTGGAGTTTGATGTGGACGACTGGGTATTTCTACTGGTATCTCCCATGAATGGAGTCATGCGGTTCAGAAAGAAAGGGAAACTCAGTCCCTTATATTGGTCCCTACCGGGTTGCAAGAAGAGTTGGTAAGGTGGCGCATCAGTTAGACTTGCCATCGGAGTTATCTTCAGTTCATCCTGTCTTCCATTTGTCGATTTTGAAAAAGTGTTTGGTGATCCAGCCTTGGTAGTTCGGGTAGACAACATTGGGGTAAAAGACAGCCTCAGTTATGAGGAAATTCCCGTTGAATTGATCGTCAGGTTCGAAAGTTAAGAAATAAAGAAATAGCTTCAGTTAATGTTTTATGGAGAAATTAGCATGTTGAGGAAGCTATGTGGGAAGCCAAAGAAGATATGATGGCTAGATACCCAGATTTGTTCTCTACCGGCTCAGTTCCGACTTTAGGTATGAGTTCTACTCTATGATCCCATTTAGTTTTCATGTTCAGTTAATGTGTGCAAGTTCCTTTTATATGTAGGAATGTGTATGTGAAGCATGAGATCAGTTCAGCTACGTGGTTTGGTTTGGAGGTAGTCATTCCGTGAAAATTTCGGTTAAAATGATCAGTATATGGCTATGATAAATTGTATGTTTCTATTTTTTGCTTGTTTCCTAGATTTGAGGATGAATATTTCCAAGGGGGAGATATTGTCATACCCCGGGAAGGCCTAAGAATAGACCCAAGAGTTTAATTTGAAAAGTGCAGAAAACTGGCAAAATATCACAGCACGGAACACAAAACGACTCGTGGTATGAAACTACCAGTCGTTGTATTCTGTCGTGGGTCGGGGAAATGTTGGTGGCAGTGGAGACAATGAGAGGTAAGACGACCCATTTTGGGATACAATGGGCCGTCCTTTGCAGTCGTGGTCAGGGTTAGGCTGGGCGACAGGGTAAACAATGGGAGACCCAACGACCCGTTAGGAGAAGCCACAGGTCGTTGGTCGTGGTCGTTGTTGGAGGTTAGTAATTTCTAGTGCAGGCGACGGGTTGAGACCATGACTCATTCGAAGGAACCACGAGTCGTGGTGAGGCTCGTGGTAAGTGGGTTCAGATTTTATGGTGAGCAAACAACGGACGGTGTAACAGATCGTGGTTCTAGAGGACGAGTCGTCCTGTCCGTCTGTTGGTTAGTTTTGAGAGAAGTCATTCGACAGTCTATTCAACGAGGGACATGACGGGTCTTTGGTGGTTCCCACGACCCGTTGGTACCACTCATGGGTTCCATCCAACCAGATTTCAGGGCAGGTTCATTAAGGGTATTTCTGAATTTTTCATGATTCAAGTCCCTAAACTACGTCGTTTTGGCTAGGGAAAGCTGGGTTTTTTAAGAAAATAAACCTTCCTAAACTCCGATTCATGCATGCAAGGATTTTGACAAGTGCTCTAAGGGGAGATTTCAAGCTTTTCACCTCAATTCCTTCAATTTCATTCTTGGGCTTTTAAGGAGGGTTAGGAGTTGATAATCCCAGGTATGTAAGATCTTCAATGGGTGGATTCTTCCACACCCATACTCCTTCTCTATTAATTACTCAAAATTTATTTAAAAACTCAAGGGGTTTTATATTCGGTTTGTATAAAATTTCATGATTTAATTATGGGTCTTGTGATTTTGAAACCCTATTATTATCTACTGATTTTTTATCATCTTTTGAGCTCTAAATTGATATTAATATGGCTTATTTCGAACTTCTAATCAATTAAGCTTGATTATGCATACCCATGATAAACCGATTTATGATCCATTGATCCATTAATGTTTTGATAATCCCAGCATGTATTATGAATTAAATCATAAATATATTATGTTATATATTATGATCTTATGGAAATTTAAACTATATGCAAAATATACAAGTATGTATGTATTTTATTAAGCATGAATTATGTTTTGGCCGACTCATGGGCCTCAAGTCATGGCTAGTTCATGTATGTTCGAGCATGTTTACGATTATCATGATTTAATTGGTCCATAAACTCATGTATGTATTATTATGAGCACTATATATGTTTTGGGAGTAGTATCAAACATCGAGTAGGTTCGAGTCTCAGGTTAAGCCCCGGATCTCATGAAAGCCACATTAAGTAGAGTCTTTTTCATGGGTGTGAAGCGCGCCACACTTATGACAAAGAGGCTAAGATATGTTTAGGAAATGTTCCTCTCCTTCATGATCTATATCGTGCGATGAAAGTCCTTTACTCCTCTAATTCATGCAACTCGCGTTTGCAGAATCATGCCTCCACGCCAAGTGAACACCAGAAGAAATGGTAACGATAATGATCATGAGGGTGCCAATGGTGAGGAGCATCAGCCAGCCCCACCCATTCACGAAGAGCATGCACCAGAGCTAGCTTCCCACGCTGTGTTTAGGGCAACGATTTAGATGCTGGCATAGGCCATGACGACCAAGGTCCAAAATCAGACAGTGGTGCATTACCTTTAGAACGGGAATGCGGTAGCATCAAGGGTGAGGGATTTCTTGAGGATGAGCCCTCCTGAGTTCACCAGGTCGAACATGGACGAGGACCCCCACGATTTCATTGAGGAGATTCTAAAGATCACCCAGGTTATGTGGGTGACGATGGGGAGTGTATTGACTTGACCTCCTATTAGCTAAAAGGGGTGGCTCATATATGGTTTAAGCAGCTGACTGATGCTAGGGCAGTGGGTGCAGGCTCGATAGGCTGGGAAGAGTTCCACGTGGCATTTTTTGTTAAATTCTTCCCTCAAGAAATGAGGGAGCTCAAAGCAGCGAGTTTGTTAATTTAAAACAGGAAAAGATGTTCGTTCAGGAGTATGCAATATTTCACTCGATTATCTAAGTATGCTCCAGAGTTGGTGGCAGACCTGAGAGCTCGGGTGAGTCATTTCATGCATAGGGTGGCAGATTGTTTGGATAAAGATTGCAGGATCGCCATGCTACATCGAGATATCGACTTTCCTGCATCGTTTTTCATGCTCAGCAGATGTAGTTGGTCTATCGGAGGTAGAGGGAGGCTAAAAGGGCTAGGACCGACAACTATGGGCTTTCTCAGGTCAGGTCAGAAGGTGGAAAGTGCAGCAGTCCCAACACAGGTCTATCGCTCTAGCTGCATCATCGGCCAACATGCCATGTAGGTTCAGAAGAGATCAGAAGAGCAGGGCTTCAGGCTCAAGAGATTAGGGTAGCATGCAGGTGGAGCGCACTTTTCCAGCTTGTGTGAAGTATAGGAGAATCATCCCGGGAGGTGCTTAGTTGGCTCAAATGCGTGTTTCGGGTGTGGAAGACCTGGACACAAACTAAGGGATTTCCCCTCAGCCAGATCAGGGGTCAGTGAGGCCCATGTGACAGCAGCCAGTTCTGCCGCTCCAGCATCACGTCCCCCTTAGCAAGGTGCCTCTACTAGTTCAGTAGCTGATCAGCGCCAAAATAGGTTTTATGCTTTAGTACCCCGCCCGAAGCAGGAGGCTTCACCAGATGTGGTCATTAGTATGTTGCAAGTCTTCCATATTCATGCTTATGCCTTGTTAGATCCAGGAGCTACTTTGTCTTTTGTGACTCCCTATATTGCAAGTAGTTTTGGAGTTAGCCCTGAAATCCTGTCAGAACCGTTCTCAGTCTCTACTCCAACCGATGATTCAATTGTAGCTAGGCGGGTGTATAGAGGTTGCCCCGTTACAGTGTTGCATAAGGTTACCTCCGCAGACTTAGTAGAGTTGGATATGACTAACTTTGACATCATTTTGGGTATGGATTGGTTTTTTGCATATTACGCTTTGATAAATTGTATGACCCGTGCGGTGGAATTTCCATTTCCAGGTGAGTTAGTTTTAGAGTGGAAGGGTAATTTTGTTGTACCTGCCGGTTGGTTTATTTCATTTCTTAATGCTAAGAAAATGATCTCTAAGTGCTGCATGTATCACCTAGTTAGGGTTAAGGATGTTTAGTCTGAGACCCCGACTATCCAGTCAGCTCTGATAGTGTGTGAGTATCCGGAGGTTTTTCTCGATGATTTTCAAGTGCTCCTCCAGAGAGGAAAATTGATTTTGGCATTGATCTCTTACTCGATACGCAGCCCATCTCTATGCTTCCCTACAACTCCAACTGAGCTAAAGGAGTTGAAGGATCAGTTGAAGGACTTGTTATATAAGGGCTTTATCAGGCTGAGCAAGTCTCCATGGGGTGTACCAATGTTATTTGTCTGGAAGAAAGATGGTTCCCATCGTATGTGTATTGATTAGCGACAATTGAACAAGGTCACCGTCAAGAATAGGTGCCCCTTACCCAGGATCGATAACTTATTTGACCAGCTTCAGGATGCCATATGCTTCTCAAAGATAGATCTCAGGTCCGGGTATCACCAGCTGAGGGTCCAGGAGAGTGACATCTCGAAAATCGCCTTTTCGGACTCGGTGTGATCACTACGAATTTGTTGTTATGTATTTTGGACTAAACAATGCCCCTGCAGCTTTCATGGACTTGATGAACAGGGTATTCAAGAAATATCTACACATGTTCGTGATAGTGTTCATCGACGATATTCTTATATACTCTCGGAGAGAGGAGGAGTATGCCGCTCACTTAAGAATAGTGCTTCAGACCCTCAGGGATCGTCAGTTGTATGCAAAGTTTAGCAAGTGTGAATTTTGTTGGACTCCGTGGCATTCTTATGCCATGTGGTATCGAGTGAGGTCATAAAGGTAGATTCTCAGAAATTAAAGCGATAAAGAATTGGCCCAGACCGGTGAATCCTTCAGAAATTCAGAGTTTCTTGGGCCTAGTAGGGTATTACCGGAGATTCGTTGAGGGTTTTTCTTCAATTGTAGCACCATTGACCAGGTTGACTCAGAAAAAGGTAAAGTTCCAATGGTCATAGGCTTGCGAGAAAAGCTTCCAAGAGTTGACTACTCGACTCACTTCAGCACCAGTGTTTACACTACCTGAGGGTACAGATGGTTTTGTAGTATATTGTGATGCTTTATAATCGGACTTGGGTGTGTGTTGATGCAGCATAGGAAAGTGATAGCGTACTCCTCAAGACAGTTTCAAATCCATGAGATTAATTACCCGATCTATGATCTTGAGTTGGCCGCGGTGGTGTTTGCATTGAAGATATGGAGGCACTACTTGTATGGGTTCCATGTGGATGTATTTGCGGACCACAAGAGCTTGCAATATGTGTTTATGCAAAAAGATTTCAATATTCAATAAAGGAGGTGGTTGGAGCTACTTATGGACTATGATATGAGGGTTCTTTACCACCCGGGTAAGGCTAATGTGGTAGTAGATGCACTTAGTAGGCTCTCTATGGAGAGTGTATCCCACGTGGATGATGCAATGAAGGAGTTGGTGAAAGATGTTCATCGACTTGCAAGGTTTGGTCGGCTCGGCCCATGGCTATGTTGTTGTGCAAAACAGATCTGAATCATCCTTGGTGACTGACGTAAAGGCTAGACAAGATGAGGATTCGATGTTAGTAAAGCTGAAAGAAGTCATCTGGAGTCAGAAGGTGGAGGTTTTCTCCCAAGGGGGAGATGGTGTGTGCGGTTGGAGGGTTGTCTGTGTTTTCTAGACGTAGATGATTTGAGGGACCAAATATTGCACGAGGCACATAGATCTAGGTACTCTATCTATCCGGGTGCCACCAAGATGTATCATGACTTGAGGGAAATATATTGGTGGAATGGAATGAAGAAGGATATTGTAGAATTTGTAGCCAAGTGCCCGAACTATTAGCAAGCTAAAGTCGAGCATCAAAAGCCGAGAGGTGTACTTCAGGATATTAGAATTCCCACTTGAAAGTGGGAAGAGATTAATATAGATTTCATTACAGGCCTACCTCGTACTCGCCGACACTATGATTCTATTTGGGTGGTGGTAGACAGGTTGGCTGCACACTTTCTACTGTTCAAAACCACAGATTCAGCAGAAGATTATGCCAAATTGTATATTCAGGAGTTGGTTCGACTTCATGGAGTGCCCTTATCTATTATTTCAGACCGAGGTACTCAGTTTACCTCCTAGTTTTGGTGGTATTTTCAAAAGGGGCTTGGGACTCAAGTTAAGCTCAACACAGCCTCTCATCCGCAGACAGATGGCCAAGCCGAATGAACTATCCAGACTCTCGAGTACATGTTGAGAGCATGTGCGATGGATTCCAAAGGTAGATGGGATGATCATTTTCCCTTGATCGAGTTTGCCTATAATAACAGCTATCACTCTACCATCCAGATGGCACCGTTCGAGGCTCTTTATGGACGAAGGTGTACATCACTCGCTAGATAGTTTGAGGTTGGTGAAGCAGCTATGATAGGCGCGATTCGGTTCATGAGGCTATGGTAAAGGTTCAGTTGATAACGGACTAGTTGAAAACCGCTCAGAGTCATCAAAAGTCATATACGAATGTGAGAATAAGAGATTTGGAGTTTGAGGTAGACGATTGGGTATTTCTAAAGGTATCTCCCACGAAAGGAGTCATGCGGTTTGGGAAGAAAGGAAAACTCAATCCCCGCTACGTTGGTCCCTACAGGATTACGAGAAGAGTTGGTAAGGTAGCATATGATTTGGACCTGCCCTCAGCATTATCTTCTATGCATTCCGTGTTACATGTGTCGCTTTTGAAGAAATGCTTGGAGATCCATCTCTAGTACTCTCGGCGGATAACGTCGGTGAAAAAGATAGCCTCAGCTATAAAGAAGTTCCTGTGGAACTATTAGACCTCCATGTTTGGAGACTAAGGAACAAAGAAGTAGCTTCAGTTAAAGTTCTATGGAGAAATCAGCATGTTGAAGGAGCTACATGGGAAGTCGAAGCGGATACGATGGCTAGATACCCGCATTTATTCTCACCGACTCAGTTTCGACTTGAGGTATCTGTTGTGCTCTATGACTCTATCTAGTTTTCATGCTCAGTTCGTGTGTTCAAGTTTCCTTTATGTGTATGAATATGTATGTGAAGTATGAGATCCGTTCAGCTACATGATATGAATCGAAGGTAGTCCTTCTGTGAGGTTTCGGTTTAAATGATCCGTATTTGGATATGTTAATTGCATGATTTCTGTTTTCTACTTGTTTCCTACATTCAAGGATGAATGTTCCCAAGGGGGATATATTGCAATACCCTAAAAGTGCCTAGGAGTAGACCTGGGAGCTAAACATTGAAAACTATTGAAATGGGGAAAATTTCACAAAAAAGACCATGGAACGACTCGTGGTATCAAACCACAGGTCGTTATATGTAGTCGTTGTTTAGGGAAGGCTGGGTGACAGTGGAGGCAATGGACTACACAACAACTCATTGCTGGAAACAACAAGCCGTTGTCAGCAGGCGTTGGAAAAGGTTAGGCTCACCAGGTGGCATACAGCGGGCCTTCCAATGACTCGTTGTGGGTTGTAACGAGTTGTTGTTTTCGGTATTTGTTTGGTGCAAGAATTTCCAGTGTTGATGATGGATCAAGACCATGACTCATTGGAATAAATCACGAGTTGTGGTGAGGCTCGTGATAAGAAGGTTCAACTTTTGTGATGAGCAAACAACGGACGAAGTAACAGATCGTTGTTCCGTAGGATGAGTCATCCTGTCTGTCCATTGGTCAGTTCCGGAAGTAATCTATAGCAGTGCAAACCACGAGCGACAGAATGGGTCGTCTTTAGCTCTAACGACCCATTGGTTCCATCCATTTTTTCAGTGTTCGGTCAGTTTGGTATAACTACACGCAAGTGCACGTGGTCGAACAAGTAGTAAAGTGGCTCAAATAAGCCAAGTATCAATCTCACAGGGACTGGACTAAGGTAACAATCTACTCAAGTGTCAATAAACTTTAACTCTAAATTGCAGACAACAGTGTAAAGAGAATTTTGATATTTTGTTTCCTAATTTTATACTAAGTCTAAAATGAATATACAATTTGAGTCTGAACTATAAGAATGAGCATGTTGAGGCTAAAATGAACCTGTAGAGAAATAAATTATCGATACAATGATTAATCTTTCCTCCGGTTGCTAGGCAAGAATTATTGCCTATGGATTAAAACTCTCGTATTTAACCCAACTTAAGAATCATGAACCTTCCACCTACATCTCTGTGATAAAAAGAAATTCATGTTCTAGCCATACAAAACTGATTCCTTAATTGACTAATAGGACTTTCAGGTATATCTCTATCCTGAAGGTAAATCAATTCTCAATTTTCCCAAACTAAGAAAAGATCATATCCTATCAATTCACAACTTTCCAATTTCTTGCTCTCTCTAGTGAAACCGGACTTTTAGATATACATTAACGTTGGCCACACATTAATGAAGTAAGAACAAGAATCAATAGAACAACCATGGAAGAAAAGATGAAAAACCAATTTATCAATAATCACATTTCAATACAAATGTTCTTAACCTCAGAAAGAAGGGAATTTAGCCACTCATTTGTGGATTAACATCGTTAAATGAGTGTTAATCATACAAGTAATTGAAATCAAGAAGGAGATAGAGAAAAACCCTGAGATTTTTGTTCCCTCAACTGCCTGTAACCCACGTTCTTGCTCCACCAAGTCAGAATAATGAAAAATAAACCTAAGTGTTCTATTTATACTAGTGGGAATTTTTCCCAGATTAACGAGCAACGTATCACGGAGTGCATCGCGGAGCACTGCCTCCGTGACACGCCACCAACGCGGACCCTCACTGAAATCCGGTCGTCCAAGTATTAAAACCCAACGTGGCACGGCGTGCAACGCGGGGCTACGCCAACGTGCCACGGCCCCAACGCACACCTTCACTGGAATTTTAGCATAATTTCAGCATCCGGGCAGAATGCATCCGCGATGGCAGCGTGACACGGCTCCATCGCGGAGCCCCTTTGCTTCGTGCTTTCCTTGTGCTTTTTTCCTTGCTAGATTCCGAGTCCAATCCCGATTTCTCCCAACATTCATCTAAGCTTCATAAAATTATATTTTTCCTGCAAAACCACGCTAATCATGTTGGTTGGTATAAATTCACATTTTATTACAATTCACATGAGAATGTACAAACATCGATAGATAAACAAGGCAAAATGACACATTTGAGTATCACTTGGGCATATAAATCTGCCCAAGATCACTTACCCCACACTTAAATCCTTGTTCGTCCCCGAACAATAATCTTACACCTCATGCGATTGACACTCAATCCTGGCTACTTTGGCTCAACAATTCAAACTACGGTTATACCGATTATGTAATATAGCAAATCATCAAGAAAACATGCATAGTCTTATCAATACAATGACCTTCAACACATTAAGACCTCCTAGACTCAAGAATCGACTCTCGATATCGGCAAAATCATGAAAATCAGCTGATCAAGATATCCGACACGAAATTCAATCTCTCGTCGAGCATGTGCCCTCACAACACAAGAGAATTTTCCCCTTTTTAATCACATGAACGCAAAGACATTACATGCAGGGGCATATAAACAAGATTTCGCTCTCTCTCTCAAAAGAATTAACATGCATCATGTCATGAACCATAGGCTTGCCTTTAGTGTATTACTCCACTAATATAAGGACGCGTGATGTAAGATCACGTAGGACATAACGGGTTGTAGTGTAAGCTATGGAACTAGCAGATACTGGGCTAACCAATAATAACAACTAGCCTCCTTAAGCGCTTTTTCAATACATCCCATCAACCTTATGGGCATTGTTTCTTCCTTCATCCTCCCATTCTTGAAGTCTGTCTTTATTTTTGACTCCATATCTTTAAGTACACTTGACTTAATAACAAAGAGTAGTTATACGTCTTCATTATATTTAATTTATAACGAGTGCACCTTTGACCTTTTCTTTCCATTCATCACTCTGTTTTTTCTTTGCTTTTCACCATTCTCACTCCCTGACACTGTGGGAAAATTATTTTTTTCTTGAGCGCTTAAGAGTTTTGGATCAAATTCGCGGATAATGAAAAGAAGGGGTTAAGCTCGGTTTACACCTTTTTGACAAAAGAAAAAAATTAGGCTAAAGGCTCAATGGGCTAACTAGGATGTACATTCAAGGTAGGTACAATAATGAAAAAAAAACTTTCGATTAAAGCAAAGAAATGCCTACATCCTTTCATACAATCCATATCCTTCATTTCGTTTTGTACACACACCAGGCAAGTTCTAGACACTTCACAATAGCATGGAAGAAACGAAACCTCACCACACACTCATTGCCCATGCTCAACTCAAGACATATTCACAGACTCTTCAATCAACTAATTACAAGAATTCAAACATTAAGCCTCAATCGCACTGAATCGAACTCTATGGCCTAGGTATCCCAACATATTTACAAAGTTGCATGCTTTCATACGAATCACCTTTGCATTTTAAATATCATGTACAACACGCAACCAGAATTTCGCAACCATAAAGTAACGACACGTTTGGGATATAAACAAACAAAAGAAAAAAATAAAAAATGAACAAAAGAAATCTACTCCTAACGACTACATTTCCCTTAAGACGGTCGTCATCCATCAATCATAGGGAACGATCACTAATTACGACTTCGGTTCAATGGGACTATTCTCAGTAAAAGAATCGAAAACAAACACCGAGAAACCCAAAAATAAAAATTTTCACAAAAGATTTTAAAAATATCGATAATTTCGATAAAACAAAAACAATTTACAAAACCAGCTAACAACATTCAACAGCACACAACAGCTTCACATAAATTACAATACAGACATACACACAAGAATCATAGGGTCAAGTTTTTCCAAGCACAACAACAGAACAGAGACATTAATAACAACAACAACCAGCACCTAACTACTCCCACCCCACACTTAAATCGAACACTGTCCCCAGTGTTCACAAAATTCAGCATAGCACAAAAGTGGGTGGTGAAACTCCCTGATCAATCAAAGTATTCCACTTCTTCGTCAGGTGCCGCTGCCTTGTCTCCCATGTCTGAATCGTCCCCATCGTCATCATCTGACTCAGCATTGGAGTCGTCGCGACGTGTCTCCTCATCTGTGGGGGCATCATCATCAGTGGGCTCCACAAAAGCTGGCCCCACTCGGCATAGAGCCTTGGCATTTTCGCCAAAAGGGTAGTCTAGCTCGAGCTGCCACAGCTCATCTTCTGTTGCCGGCCTCCCGCCTATGTAAAGCTGGAGCATCTGCATCCCAAACATGCGAGCCATGTACTGATCATCCCGAGCATGTCGCTCGGCTAGTGTAAGAACTGGCCCGTGAGTGGTGTCGGGTGCCTTAGTTTTGGTGACATCTAAGGCCCGCCTCTCCATCTGCAGGATGTAGTCAAGGGCCTCTTCCTCAATATCCAGGCCCCTCAGGAACGTATTTAGTAAGCCACCAAACCCGTACCTATTCCCTTGATGCAAACGGGCTCTCTTCATGGCAGAGATCATCACCGCCCCAACATTGATCTCCCGCCCTTTCATCAAGGCATAGACCAAGCATACACAATCTTGGGTGACATATGTCATATGCACCCCCGAGATCAGGCAAGAACAAACAATCTTAAGCCATATCTTGGCTTCCCTGTTCATCTGTGAGTAGGGCAATATCTGATGGTAGCCCCTCTCCTTATGCCTGCTCCACCATGCTGTAGACCGGGCTCCACACAGAGTGCGTCAGATGTCCACATATGGTGGAGTGATATTCAGCTACCGGAGCACATGGGCGTCTGTGTCCCGCACCCCTAAAATGGCATTAAGGTGATGGGGCTCAAAAGTGACTACCTGCCCCCTTATCTTTATGGTGTGACTTTTGAGTGTCGGGTTCCAGTTGGCGTAGAACTCCCGAATTAGGTGAAGATTGCACTCCTTGGGCTCTTCAAAGATGAAGTTCAGCCCGGCTACCTCAATCCTGTGAACAGTCCTAGGGAATTCCTGTGCCAACGGCTCCCCAGCAATGTGTTCCTCGGGCAAGTATTTGCTTTCCTTATGCTTTGCGTACCATTTCTTCCCCTCTTCTGTCACCCATCGGGTTCAGTATTGCCAACGTTGTCCGCGCGGAACCGCTGGTGCTGCTGGGACTGCTGTTCCCAGTCTGATTCTTTTCCTTCCGGCGCCCGATGTAGATGCGCCCTTCCCTTTATCTTGCCTGCTTGCCATTGTTTTTGTCAAACCAAATAGACAGTTTCAATGTTATTCAAAGTAAAATTAGCTTCGACTAAGGTTGGGTTAAGCTGGGCCACCCCACACTTAGTCTTTAGCCACAATCACAACATTACAGCAAGACAAACCTCTTTTTCTAACTTGCAAAAAGAAAAAAATAAACCAAAACAATAACAAAATTGCCTCGTGCATTCAGAGGGTTCGAAGGTATAAATTCTTTGTACTACTCAGACTTCGTACAGCTAATCCACTATTACCATCGATAACATTTCATCACATAGCACTTAGCGCAAATTTTTATCAACAAAACCGATGTAATTCCCCCAATTTCTATGCAATTTCAACAATTTCATTATCCCGACAATCCATCGTGCCTTTAGCATTTTAACGTTAAGCACAACATCATTTACTTCATTCAACATGCACAAATCCAGAAGAATTTCACATATCAACTCAATTTTAACTTCTTCACCTTTGAATTCTAACCCTAGCTACAATTTCGCAAGAATTTCAATCACCATGTATTTATCGAGTTCATATAATCACAACGATACTACGAACATCAATTAACAATAGCTTACATGAATTCAAGCTCAATTTACACTTAGGGCAAGTTTTCCTCACATCCTATGCTCAAAATCAAAAAAGTTAGACAAGAAATGAGATGAAGTTAACGAACATACCTTCAATTCGATGATATCGAAGAAAAGTTGAAGAATTTTAGCTCCTAGGTCCGTGTCATGTTGGGGAAGGGGGGATTTTGGGGTGTTTGACGCGGAGGAGATGAGGAATGGGAAAAAAATAAGTTAAAAAGGGGTATTTTCGCGCGGGTCACCCAGCAATCCAGTGTGACCTGACGCGAAATTGCCTTCAACGTGTCACGGAGGGTAACGCGGAGCATGCCCTCCGTGACACGGAGCCATCGCGCCAGTACTCTGGAATTTTTCAAAAATTCCAAATTACACTTCAACGTGTCATGGAGGGTAACGCGGAGCACTCCCTCCGTGACACAGAGCCATCACGCAGGCTCACTGTTTTGCCGCTTTTTATTATTTTTCTTACCTCGATTTTTCCTTTGCGATCCTTTGCATTTTACCCTCCGTTCAACCTGAAATTCATCTCACAACAAGAAATTGGTTAGAAATTATAGGTTTCACATAAAATACAAATTATGTTTTTGTTTTAATTTTTATTTTTCTCATTTTTTTTTCTTTTCTTTTTTCTACGAAATCTATTCACATATTACAAAAATTTCACGGGTTGTCTCCCGTGCAGCGCCTGGTTTATCATCGCGGCTCGACGTCATTAAGCTCAGTCATCCTCTAGGGTGACGGACGTCTTCTCTCGACTACCGTCCTCACCCCAATAATGCTTACATCGCTGCCCATTGACTAAGAACGTGGCACTCCGATCTTCTTGCCACAACTCTACTGCCCCATGCGGGGTCATTCGCACTACCTCAAATGGCCCTGACCATTTGGACCACAGTTTCCCTGGAAACAGCTTCAATCTTGAATTGAAGAGTAATACTTTCTGCCCCGGCTCAAAAATACGATGCACCACATGCTTGTCATCCCACCTCTTTGTTTTTTCTTTGTAGTACTTGGCACTCTCATAAGCATGCCAACGAAACTCTTCAAGTTTGTTGAGTTGCATTAGTCTCTTCTTGCCTGCTAGCCCTAAGTCCATATTCAATTTATTCACGGCCTAGAAGGCTCGGTGCTCTAGCTCCACTGGCAGATGACACGCCTTACCATAGACCAATCGGTATGGAGAAGTTCCAATCAGTGTCTTGTAAGTAGTTCTGTATGCCCACAATGCATCATCAAGTTCGCTTGACCAATCATTTGGTTGTGCATTTACTGTTTTCTGGAGAATCTCCTTCACTTCTCTATTCGACACCTCCACTTGCCCACTAGTTTGGGGGTGATATGCTATTGCCACCTTGTGGCGCACCCCATACTTAGCTAGTAGCTTCTTAAAACTTGCATTTACGAAATGAGCCCCTCCACCACTGATAACGGCTCGGGGTGTCCCGAACCTGGTGAGAATGTGTTTTTTCACAAATTTTGTTACCACCTTGTTGTCATTCCTGGGGAAAGCTATTGCTTCAACCCACTTTGATACATAATCAACGGCCACCAAGATGTAACGATTACCAAATGACGGTGGGAACGGGCCCATGAAATCTATGCCCCATACATCAAAGGTCTCCACTTCCAGTACATTCTGCAGCGGCATCTCTTTCCTCCTACCAATTGTGCCTGTATGCTGGCATCTATCGCACATTTTGATGTATGCCATAAAGTCTCTAAACAGTGTAGGCCAAAAGAAACCTGACCGTAGAACCTTGTGCACTGTCCGCTCGCCTCCATGGTGCCCCCCATACAACGAAGAGTGACAACTCCTCAACACCTCTGCAACCTGGCTCTCCGGGATGCATCTTCTCATCACCTGATCTGGTCCCTATTTAAATAAGTATAGCTCGTCCCAAATAAAATACCGGCAATCATGCCTCAATTTTCTTCTCTGTTGAACTGTCGCCTCAGGTGGATAGACTCCACTCACTAGCAAGTTGACTATGTCTGTGTACCATGGAACTTCAGCTTCCCCTATTGCCAAGAGCTGCTCATTCAGGAACTCCTCATTGATGTTATCACCTTCCTTCACATGCGACCGGTTTTCCAATTGCGATAAGTGATCTGCCACCTGATTTTCGCTCCCCTTTCTGTCCTTAATTTCGAGGTCGAACTCTTGCAACAACAAGATCCATCTGATCAGTCTGGGCTTTGCATCCTTCTTGTTAAATAGATACCAAATCGCTGCATGATCGGTATACACCACAACTCTCGAACCCACCAAATAGGACCTGAATTTATCAAATGCGAACACCAATGCTAGCATCTCCTTCTCTGTGACTGTATAATTACTCTGGGCAGGGTTCAGTGTTTTGCTTGCATAATGAATAGAATGAAAGATTCAATTTTTCCTCTGCCCCAATACAGCTCCCACAGCCACATCACTTGCATCACACATCAATTCAAATGGTTGTTCCCAATCTGGAGAAATAAGGATAAGTGCTTCAATCAATTTCTGCTTCAACTCCTCGAATGCTTTAACACACTCATCATCCAACTCAAACTTCACCTCTTTTTCTAACAATCTGCATAGTGGTCTAGAAATTTTTGAGAAGTTTCTGATGAACCGTCTGTAGAACCCTGCATGCCCAAGAAAACTGCGAACACCTTTCACCGACATAGGTGGTGGTAACTTCTCAATAACCTCAATCTTAGCACGATCGACCTCCAGCCCCTTGCAAGACACTTTATGGCCAAGGAAGATACCTTCCTTGACTAAGAAATGGCATTTCTCCCAGTTTAGTACAAGGTTGGATTCTTCGCAGCGAGCCAGCACCCTGTCAAGATTCTGCAAACAAGTAGCAAACGAATTACCGAAAACAGAAAAATCATCCATAATACCTCAACAAAATCCTCCACCTTGTCGTGGAAAATATCCATCATGCATCTCTGGAATGTGGCGGGTGCATTGCATAACCCAAATGGCATCCGCCTAAAAGTATATGTCCCATAAGGACAGGTAAAAGTAGTCTTCTCCTGATCCTTCGTTGCTATGGCTATTTGATTATAGCCAGAGTACCCATCAAGGAAACAATAATATTCCTGTCAGCCAACCTGTCTAATATCTGATCAATGAATGGGATAGGATAATGATCTTTCCTTGTGGCTTCATTAAGCTTTCTATAGTCCATGCAAATCCTCCAGCCTATGACGGTTCGTGTAGGAATCAGCTCATTTTTTTCATTGGTGACCACGGTCAACTCTCCTTTCTCTGGAACGTACTGAACGGGGCTGACCTATTCACTGTCCGAGATAGGGTAGACCACACCTGCATCAATCCACTTAATCATTTCTTTCCTCACCACATCCTTCATCGCTGGATTTAACCTTCGCTGAGGCTGAACAGTTGGCTTTGCTCCTGTCTCCATGAAAATCCTGTGTGTGCAAAAATATGGATTGATACCCTAAATATCTGACATTTGCCAGCCCATTGCTTTCTTCCTTTTTCTGAGGACACCCAATGCTTCCTTCTCTTGTGCCTCCGTCAATTCTGCGGAGATGATGACCGGCAAAGTCTCATCTTCCCCCAAAAAGACATATTTTAAATGGGGAGGCAATTCTTTCAATTCCAGCTTTGGTGCTTCCTCAATAGATAGTTTCGGCAATGGTTCCAGAGACCTCATTAGAGACTGAAATTCATGTTTCCTAGGATGCCTTTGTGACTCATTCAGCATATGTACCACCTCATAAGCATCTCTATCTCCGAAATGGTCGGAGTTCATCAACACTCTTTTCAGTGGGTCTTGAGATTCAACAATCTGACGAATTTCTTCTTGATCAAACACACTGAGCTCCTCATGTATGGCCGGCAGCTTCATCGCCTTAAATACATCAAATACCTCAACTTTTTCATGTGCCCGCATAGTTAGCTGTCCTGCCGCTACATCAATAAGTGCTTTCCCGGTAGCCAAGAAAGGACGTCCCAAAATAAATGGGACTTCCGCGTCTGGCTCAAAATCCAGCACGACGATGTCTACCGGGAAGAAAAGGAAGCCCACTTGCACCAGCACGTCTTCCACAATGCCATCAGGTCTGGCTAAGGAATGATCCGTCAGCTGCAAGATCACTGTTGTTGGTCTAGGACTCCCTAGCCCCAACTTTTTGAATACCAATGTCGGCATCAAGTTAATGCTCGCTCCCAAATAACATAATCCACGAGCTCAGATACTCTGACCAATTGTAATTTGAATTGTAAATCTCCCAGGGTCCTTGAGCTTTGTGGGCAACCTGTTTTGTATCCGTGAAGTGCACTCCTCCGTAAGCGCCATCGTAGCGTACTCAGTCAACTTGCTTTTGTTTGCCATGATGTCCTTGATATATTTTGCATACTTCGGCACTCCATGCAAAACATCAACCAGAGGTAAAGTAATGTGTACCTGCTTAAGCACCTCCATGAACTTTTTGAAACACGCTTCCTCCTTGTGTTTCCTTAGTCTTTGAGGGAACGGGGCTGGCGGTCTTTCTAGTTCAGCTTCCTTCTCCTTCCCCCTATCATCATTGTGCTCCCTCTCCTTTTCACCTGCTCCCGACTGCTGTGGTGTTGAGTTGCAAACCAATCCTCGTGGTCACTGCATTTACTTGCTTTGGGTTGGGGTCAGTGTCACTTGGAAGTCCTCCTCTCGGCCTGGTGTTTTGAGCTCCGGCAAATTGCCCAAACTGGTACTCCAGCGCCTTTGTAGCTAACTGATTGTTCTTTACATCGGCTGCCAATTTCACGTAATCAGCCTGCAATTGAGCTTGGTTAGCTATCATTGTCTTGAACATTTCCTCAATACTGGGTGATGGTGGTGGAAGAGGTGCATTGTTTCTTCTGTATTGCGACGGATAGTTCTGCTGCCCTCCTTGATTTCTCTGCGCCCCCTGACTCGAACTTTGCCCTTGATGGTTATTGCTACCCCAAGAGAAATTCGGGTGATTCCTCCAGTTGGAATTGTAGTTGTTGCCATACAGTAGGTGGTTGTTTCTCTGTACATTACCAACAAAGTTCACCGAATCAGGATTTGCTCCACAACACTCAGCTGAGTGTTCATTACTCCCACACACTTCACACCAAATCTGCTGCACTACATTCACTGGGCCTTGAGACTGGTTCATGCGCATAATATTGAAGTGAGTGTTGAGTTGATTCTGTAACGCAGCTATCTGTGCAGCAATAGCAGTAAAACCATCCACTTCTAGGACTCCTGCTGCTTTCCTTGTTCCTCCTCTTGATGAATCTGCATTCCACTCCAAATTTCCCTGCGAAATACGATTTAACAAGGTATACAACTCCTCATAATTCTTCTCTAATGCTTGTCCCCCAGATGCTGAGTCTAGCAAGATTTTTGTGTGGGGTTCCAAACCCTCTATGAAAATATGCACCAACACATTATTGGATTGGTGATGATGAGGACAATCCCGCAACATAGATTTGAATCTCTCCTAGGCCTGATACAGATTCTCTCCCTCTCTCTGTTTAAAATATAGAATTTGACTTCTAAGTCTTGCTATTTTACCTGATGGAAAGAACCGTATCAAGAATTTCTTTGCAAGATCATCCCACGTGGTGATGGAATTAGGTGGCTCAGCTTTCAACCACCTCTTAGCTTCTCCCAAAAGTGAAAATGGGAACAATGTAAGCCTGACATAATCTGATGACACTCCAGCGGGGATGTAAGTGTCACTTATCTCCAAAAAAATTTGGAGATGTTGTTGTGGATCCTCATGAGGGAGACCTCTGAACTGCCCACTGGTGTGCAGCAATTTCACCATGTTCTGTTTAAGCTCGAACCTCCCCCCTGGCTCAGGTTTGCGGATGCTAGATGTGACATTGTTAGCATGTGGGATTGCCACCTCGCGAACCGGCCTAGCTGCATTTTCTTGGGCACTAACATTGCCCTTACAACTGGTGGATTCTGTTGTTGCTCCAGGATTGTTTGTCTGAGTAACTGCAGCTTTTTCTCTAGAGCTTCTCTACTTTGACGATAGAATTGTCTTTCCGGCTCTAAAGATGAGTCCACCAGCTCCTTGTCTCTTGCCAGTGTTCAACAGAAATTAGTATCTGCAAAATACAGGATAAGACCAAGTTGTCAACACTAAGAAGAAATAGTAAACTAACACTAAAGAAAAATTTACCAATTGCCAGTCCCCGGCAACGGCGCCAAAAACTTGTTCGGTCAGTTTGGTATAACTACACGCAAGTGCACGTGGTCGAACAAGTAGTAAAGTGGCTCAAATAAGCCAAGTATCGATCTCACAGGGACTGGACTAAGGTAACAATCTACTCAAGTGTCAATAAACTTTAACTCTAAATTGCAGACAACAGTGTGAAGAGAATTTTGAAATTTTTTTTTCTAATTTTATACTAAGTCTAAAATGATATATACAATTTGAGTCTGAACTATAAGAATGAGCATGTTGAGGCTAAAATGAACCTGTAGAGAAATAAATTATCGATACAATGATTAATCTTTCCTCCGGTTGCTAGGCAAGAATTATTGCCTATGGATTAAAACTCTCGTATTTAACCCAACTTAAGAATCATGAACCTTCCACCTACATCTCTGTGATAAAAAGAAATTCATGTTCTAGCCATACAAAACTGATTCCTTAATTGACTAATAGGACTTTCAGGTATATCTCTATCCTGAAGGTAAATCAATTCTCAATTTTCCCAAACTAAGAAAAGATCATATCCTATCAATTCACAACTTTCCAATTTCTTGCTCTCTTGACTGAAACCGGACTTTTTAGATATACATTAACGTTGGCCACACATTAATGCAGTAAGAACAAGAACCAATAGAACAACCATGGAAGAAAAGATGAAAAACCAATTTATCAATAATCACATTTCAATACAAATGTTCTTAACCTCAGCAAGAAGGGAATTTAGCCACTCATTTGTGGATTAAACATCGTTAAATGAGTGTTAATCATATAAGCAATTGAAATCAAGAAGAAGGAGATAGAGAAAAACCCTGAGATTTTTGTCCCCTCAACTGCCTGTAACCCACGTTCTTGCTCCACCAAGTCAGAATAATGAAAAATAAACCTAAGTGTTCTATTTATACTAGTGGGAATTTTTCCTGGAATAATGAGCAACGTGTCACGGAGTGCATCGCGGAGCACTGCCTCCGTGACACGCCACCAACGTGGACCCTCACTGGAATCCGGTCATCCAAGTATTAAAACCCAACGTGGCACGGCGTGCAACGCGGGGCTAGGCCAACATGCCACGGCCCCAACGCGCACCTTCACTGGAATTTTAGCATAATTTCAGCATCCAAGCAGAATGCATCCGCGATGGCAGCATGACACGACTCCATCACGGATCCCCTTTACTTCGTGCTTTCCTTGTGCTTTTTTCCTTGCTAGCTTCCGAGTCCAATCCCGATTTCTCCCAACATTCATCTTAGCTTCATAAAATTATATTTTTCCTGCAAAACCATGCTAAGCATGTTGGTTAGTATAAATTCACATTTTAATACAATTCACATGAGAATGTACAAACATCAATAGATAAACAAGGCAAAATGACACATTTGAGTATCACTTGGGCATATAAATCTTCCCAAGATCATTCAGCCTGGCCAGTTTTCAGGGCAGATACATTAAGGGAATTTTTGACTTTTCCACGCTATGAGACCCTAAACTACATTGTTTTAGCTTTTGAATGGTGGATTTTTAGGGGGATAATTAATTCTAAGTTCCCGTTCATGCATGCAAGAACATAGAGAGGTAATCTAAGGTGATTCAAGGCTCTTCTCTTCAATTATTCCAATTTCCTTCTTGGGCAGTCAAGCGAAGTTAAGGACCAGCTATTCTCAGGTATGTAAGGCTATCCATGGGTAGTTTCTTCCACACCCATGCCCATCCTCTATGATTTTTACGAAAATCTTATTAAAAGCTCATGGGGTTTTGAAGATGATTTTTATAAAAGTCTTATGATTTTTGATAATTGGTTTTGTGATTTTAGATTTTCATAATAATCAATGGGTTTTAATCAGTTTTTATTATTTAAATCATTTATAATTTTATCAATTTCGATTTCTATTGAATTAAGCCTAATTAAGCATGACCCATGATGTATCAATTTATGATCTACATTTCTATTATTGATACTTGCAAGCCTAGCTTGAATTATGTTTTAAATTATGCATTTAATCTATTACCCATCATGATTTTTATCAATTTCAAGATATATATATGATTTATGAGTATATATGAACCTTACGAATCATGAATTATGTTTTGGCCGAATCACGGGCCTTATGTCATGGCTAGTTCATGTATGTACAAGAATGTTTATAATTATCATGATTTAACTAGTCCATGAATTCATGTATGTTATACTATGAGCACTATATATGCTTTGGGAGTAGTATCAAACACCGAGTAGGTTCGGGGCCTAGGTTCTGCCTCGAACCTCATAAACTACGTGCCACGATAGGTGTGTTGGGACCTCCTATGGGACTGTCCCAGGCCCAAATGGCCCTTTTTCATGGTGATATCACACATTCATGGTTCTACCCTTGGCAAGGTACGAACACCCTCCCGACTAGGGTCACAAGTCGGGCTTATGTGTGCTCATATGTGGCATGTCGGTTAAGAGAATCTCCCACTATTCCTCATGATTTATGTATATTTAGGATTAAGTATATTGGCTCAAGTCATGTTCAATAAAGATTTCCTCTTATGATTATGGGTACGATTGCATTACGAATGTTTTGAAAACCTTGAGCCTTACGTTATGTTATGATGTTTATGATATGAGCATGATGTCCTACTCTTATGATCATTTATGAGTTTTATATGTTTTAAATGTCCGTTTTACTTACCTTGCATACTCAGTACATTCCACGTACTAACCGCACACTTTCTATGTTGTACTGCTTCATGATACAGGACCCGGCTCTCAGGCTCACCCTCCTCGGTAGCTCCTTAGAGTTTGCTATCAGCTTATTTGGTGAGTCCTCATGTTCCGAGGGCCATACGTTCAGACTCTATTATTTCTCATTCAGTTTCTATATCGTAGGGTTAGTTGGGGATTTGTCCCATCAACCCGTCCTTCATGATTAGAGGCTTTGTAGACTACTAGTTGTATTCAGCCATTATGTATGGATTATGTATTGTCCTTTCTCCATATTTATGACATGTTTACATCTTCTTTTGTTAAGTCTTCAACTTATGTGATTGAATTAGATTTATGCTCATGTCATGGGTTGACTTGGAGTGTCCTGAGGCTCCTTGTCCCATGTCTGCAATCCGGGTGTACGTTCGGGTCGTGACATTGTCAAGATCACCCATATCATGGGGATGAGTAGTGTTGAGTGTGCAGAGTTAGCCTCCAATCAGTTGAAGGGGGTTGTGCATATCTGGTTCTGCCAATGGAAGGACAACAGGGTCACAAGAGTAGGTCCGATTACATGGGAGGAGTTTCAGGTTGCATTCCTAGATTGATTCTTCCCTCGAGAAATGAGGGAGTTCAAAGCATTTGAGTTCGTGAATTTGAAACAAGGGAGGATGACTATCCAAGAGTATGCTCTTGAGTTCACTCGCCTATCGAAATGTGCCCTTGAGTTAGTGGCTGACCAGAGGACGCGGGTGAGCAGATTTGTGCATGGTATAGCAGGTTACTTGGACAAGAACTATAGGATAGCCATGCTGCACTAGGATATGGATTTTCCTCATATTTTGTTGTACGCCCAATAGATGGACGCAGCTCATTCGAGGGAAAGGGAGGCCAAGAAGGCCAGGACTGAGGACCACAAATTCTCTCAGTAAACGTCCGGTGGTGGGCACCGATAGCAGACCCACCAAAAATCTTCAGCCCCAACATCCTCAGCACTAAGAGTGCCATCTAGGCCCAAATGTGATCAGAGAGGGCGGGCATCAGGCTCGATGGGTCATAGCAGTAGACCCGCATATTCCAACATTCCAGCTTGTCATAGGTATGGACGAGGACACACAGGCTAGTGTTTGGCAGGGTCAGGAGCTTGTTTTGGATGTTGGCAGCCTAGACATATACTCAGAGATTGTCCAGCTGCATGCAGGTTCATGATAGGGGCCGAGGCCCAGGTTCTAGTTCAGTAGCCCCTCCCCCATACTCAGCACATCAGGGGGCATCTACTAGCATAGTTGGCGGTCAGTTCCAGAACAGATTCTATGCCTTAGCCACCCGTCAGGAGCAGGAGGCCTCAGCAGATGTGGTCACCGGTAGGTTGAGAGTTTTTCATGTTGATGTATATGATTTACTAGATCCAGGGGCTACCTTATCTTTTGTGACACCATATGTAGCCAATAGCTTTGGAGTCAATCCTGATGTCTTGTCAGAGCCCTTCTCATTTTCTACTCCATTAGGTGACTCGGTTATAGCTAGATGGGTGTATAGAGATTGCCCAGCCTCAATTCTTCATAAGGTTAACTCAGCAGACTTGATAGAGTTAGCCATGACCGATTTCGATGTTATTCTTGGCATGGATTGGCTATATGCATGCTATGCTTTAGATAATTGTAGAACCTGGTCAGTAGAGTTCAGATTCCCGGGTGAGCCAGTCTTAGAATTGAAGGGTAGTTCAGTTGTGCCTGTAGGTTGATTTATTTCCTACCTTAAGGCCAGAAAGATGATTTCTAAGGGTTGCATGTACCATCTAGTTAGGATTAAGAATGTCGAGTCTGAAACCACGACTATCCAGTCAGTTCCAGTAGTAAATGAGTATCTAGAGGTCTTTCCTAATGATTTTCCAAGTGTCCCTCCCAAGCGAGAGATTGATTTTGGTCTAGATCTTCTTCCCGACATGCAACCTATATCTATTCCACCCTAAAGAATGGCTCCATCCGAGCTAAAAGAGTTGAAGGATAAGTTGAAGGACTTGTTAGATAAGGGCTTTATTAGGCTGAGTAAGTCTCTATGGGGTGCACCAGTGTTATCTGTATGAAAGAAGGATGGTTCCCTTCGCATATGTATTGACTATCGATAGTTGAATAAGGTCACCGTCAAGAATAGGTACCCATTACCCGGGATTGATGATTTGTTCGACCAATTTCAGGGCGCCAAGTTTTTCTCCAGGATTGATCTCAGGTCCGGGTATCATCAACTCAAGGTTTGAGAAAGTGACATCTCGAAAACCGCCTTCAGGACTCAGTATGGTTCATTTTGAATTTTTGGTTATGTATTTTGGACAAATCAATTCCCCTACATCTTTTATAAATCTAATGAACAGGGTGTTCAAGGAATATTTGGACATGGTCGTGATTGTATTCATCGATGATATTCTTATATACTCTCGGAGCGAGGAGGATCATGCTGCTCACTTCAGAGAAGTGCTTCAGACCCTCAAGGATCATCAGTTGTATGCAAAGTTCAGCAAGTGTGAGTTTTGGTTGAACTCGGTTGCATTTTTGGGCCACGTGATATCAAGTGAGGGCATAAAGTTTGATTCTCAGAAAATCGAGGCAATGAAAAATTGGCCCCGACCGGTGAACCCATAAGATATTAGGAGCTTTTTGGGTTTAGCGGGTTACTATCGTAGATTTATTGAGGGCTTTTCATCTATTGCGGCACCTTTGACCAAGTTTACTCGGAAGAAGGTAAAGTTCCAATGGTCGAAGGCTTGTGAGAAAAGCTTCCAAGAATTGAAGACCCGACTCACTTCAGAACTAGTGTTGACCCTACCCGAGGGTACGGATGGCTTTCTTGTGTATTGTGATGCTTCGCGAGTCGAATCTTCTGTGTGTTGATGCACCATGGTAAAGTGATAGCATATGCCTCAATACAATTGAAATTTCATCAAAAGAATTACCTGACCCATGATCTTGAGTTGGCCGCGGTGGTATTCTCCTTGAATATATGGTAGCATTACTTGTATGGGGTCCATGTGGATGTATTCAAGGATTACAAGAGCTTACAATATGTGTTCATGCAGAAATATCTCAATCTTTGGCAAAGGAGGTGATTGGAGCTACTAAAGGACTATGACATGAGTGTTATTTACCATCCCGGTAAGGCTAATGTGGTAGCAGATACACTTAGTACGCTCTCTATTGAGAGTGTGTCCCATGTGTATGAGGGGAAGAAGGAGTTGGTGAAAGATGTCCATCAACTTGTAAGGTTGGGAGTTAGATTGGTTGACTCTACCGATGGCAGCATTTTTGTGAAAAATGGATCAGAATCGTCCCTGGTAGTGGATGTGAAAGCTAGGAAAGATGAGGATCTGATATTGATAAAGTTGAAGGAAGTTGTTCGGTGTCAAAGGGTGGAGGTCTTCTCCCAAGGGGGTGATGGGGTGCTGTAGTACCAGGGTCATCTATGTGTTCCCGGTGTCAATAATTTGTGGTGCCGGATATTGCATGAGGCACATGGGTCTAGGTATTCTATTCATCCAGGTGCCACCAAGATGTATCATGACTTGCGGGAAATATATTGGTGGAATGGCATGAAGAAGGATACTGCAGAATTTGTAGCCAAGTGCTCGAACTGTCAGCAAGTGAGAGTTGAGCATCAAAGGCCGGGAGGCGTACTTCAGGATATTAGCATTCCTACTTGGAGTGAGAAGTGATTAATATGGATTTCATTACAGGCCTACCTCAGTAAGAAGTGATTAATATGGATTTCATTGCAGACCTACCTCGTACTTGCCAATAATATGATTCCATTTGGGTGTTGGTCGATAGGTTAACCAAGGCTGCACACTTCCTACTGGTCAAAACCACTGATTTAGCGGATGATTATACCAAATTGTATATCCGGGGTTTAGTTTGACTTCATAGAGTGCCCTTGTCTATTACTTCATACTGTGGTACACAGTTTACCTCCCTGATCTGGTGGTCTTTTCAGAAGAGACTTGGGACTCAAGTTAAGCTTAGCATAGCCTTTCATCTGCAAACGGATGGCAAAGTCGAACAAACAATCCAAATCCTTGAAGACATGTTGAGAGCATGTGTGATCGATTTCAAAGGTAGCTGGGATGATCATTTTCCCTTAATCAAATTTTCTTATAATAACAGTTGTCACTCTAGTATCTAGATTGCACCGTTCGAGGCTTTTTATGGGAGAAGGTATAGATCGCCCATTGGATGGATTGAGGTTGGTGAGATAGCCATGATAGGACATGATTCGATTCATGAGGCTATGATAAAAGTTCAGTTGATAAGGGAGAGGATGAAAACTGCTCAGAGTCGTCAAAAGTCATATGCAGATGTGAGAAGGAGAGAGTTGGAGTTCGAGGTGAATGATTGGGTATTTCTAAAGATATCTCCCATGAAGAGAGTCATGCGGTTCGTAAAGAAGGAAAAACTCAGATCCCGCTATATCGGTCCCTATCGGGTTATGATAAGATTTGGTAAGGTAGTGTATGAGTAGAACTTGCCATCAGAGTTATCTTCAGTTCATCCCGTCTTTCATGTATCGCTCTTTAAAAAGTGCTTTGGTGATCCATCTTTAGTTGTCCTGGTGGAAAGCGTTGGTGTGGGAGATAGGCTTAGTTATGAGGAAATTACAGTTGCGATCTTGGATCATCAGGTTCGGAGGCTGAGGAACAAAAAAGTAGCTTCCATGATGGTGTTATGGAGAAATTAGCATGTTCAGGGAGCTACATGGGAAGCCGAAGTGACTATGATGGCTAGATACCCTCACTTGCTCCCTACCAGCTCAATTTCAGTTTGAGGTATCAATTTTTGTCTAATTCTCTAATCAGTTTCCATGTTCAGTTCATGTGTTCAAGTTTCTTTTATGTGCATGAATATGTATGTGAAGCATGAGATCAGTTCAGCTATGTGTTATGAATTGGGGGTAGTCATTCTGTAAAATTTCATGCTCAGTTCGTGTGTTCAAGTTTCCTTTATGTGTATGAATATGTATGTGAAGTATGAGATCAGTTCAGCTATATGATATGAATCGGAGGTAGTCCTTTCGTGAGGTTTCGGTTTAAATGATCAATATTTGAGTATGATAATTACATGCCTCTGTTTTCTGCTTGTTTCCTACATTCGAGGATGAATGTTCCTTAGGGGGAGATATTGTAATACCCCAAAGGTTCCTAAGAATATGACGCGAGTTAAATCTGAAATCTGCCAAAATTGGGGAAATTGTTGCAGAACGAGAGGTTCCATGGATCGTGGGATCTATCTATGACCCGTGGAAGTGAGTAGTGAAAGGTTTCTGGTTGTAGGTCAGTGGAGACAACGATCGGTCCAACGACTCGTGGTGAGAGTTGGGCTTGAGATTCAGGGATGCCATGGGCCACCCAATGACCCGTGGTGAGGTACACGGATCATGGTGAGCAGCCATCGTTGGCTTAATGAGGTGGTAAGTGTATGTGATGGAATGAGACCACGACTCGTGGGTTCTAGTAACGAGTCGTGGTAAGGCTCATCATTGGAGAAAGTGCCTAGGTTGATGAAGGAAACAACGAGGGTGATTATACGACCCATTGTTTATTGAGCTTTTTCAAAGGACAATGTTGAGCTTCGTTTCATATGATGTTGAGTTGTGCATGATTTCATTTTGAGCTTCATTAATAGACGATGTTGAGCTTCGTTATATATGATGTATATCATTGTATGTTTTTGGGAGAAGAGTCTAGCACCAAGTGGTTTAAGGGTCGATATTCTTATGCCCCAGAACTACGCACAAAGTAGGTTGATACTATTATATTATTGGGACCTCCCTTGTGAGCTATCCTCGGCCCTGTTGGCCCTTGAGCTTGATATCGATATCATGGTATCTTTTATAGCCCTGGCAAGGTTATGGACGGCTCTACCTAGTTGAGTGTGATAGTTGGGACCACATAAGCTCTATCGTGGTATGTCGATTAAGTTACGAGTCTCCCACTGTCTATATGATTCAAATTTGCATATTTATTACTCATGGAAGTTATCTTACGCATGCATGTTCTAAAGCAAGGTTTGACTCATTGTTCAGCTTTTATTATAAATGTTATGTTTCAGCTTTGAGTCATTCGAGTCAGTCATGAGGTTATAAAGCTATGCATGGTCATTTCATGATAAGATTACGATCTCAAAACGAATGCCTGTAGCCCTTATTATCAAACTTGAAAGCTTATGATATGTTATGAAATGTTTTAAATAGTTTATTTTACTTTAGCAGTTTTACTTACCTTGCATACTCGATACATTCCATGTACTGACTGCATACTTTCTATGTTGTATCGCTTCATGATACAGGACTCGGCTCATAGCTTCAGCCCCGTTCTTAGTCATCTTTCTGGAGTTTATATCTGCTTAGGATTGGTAAGTCCTCATTCTTCGAGGACTAGACTTTTAGCTTCTTTTATATATTTCAGTTTCAGTATTGTTGAGTTAGTTCGAGTCTTGTCCCATCAACTCATCCAGACTAGAGGCTTTTCAGACTTATGTATGTATTAGCTTCGGATGTTATTATGATGTGACGTTGAATTAAACTTCCACTAAGATTATATTGATTCTTTCTTTAATTTATTGAATGAGTTAGTTGTATGCTTATGCCATGAGACGACTTGGGGTCTCTCGAGGTCCCTTGTCCCGTGTCTACAATCGGGGCCTCCATTAAGGTCGTGACATTTTTAGTGTTGGATGATTATACTCTTATGAGCACCGTTCTATAACCGGCAGAAGCACCGGTGGTTCACCGGTTACAATCCGTGAACTGCTGGGTGTCTTTTTTGCATCTTCACTAAATTCCAGTGAACTCTGGGGGTTCACCCGGCATTTCGTCGATTCGAATCCATGAACCGCCGGCTCTTCAAGCCATTTTCCAGACCTTCTGAGTATCATTCGGCAACTGGATCAGCGTCTTGCCGCTGGCAAGTCTTGAAACGCCGATGGCATTACTCCTCTAAGGTAGTGATATTAGGCTCTTGGCTGGCATTTCGCCGATTAATGTCTGCGAATCGCCGATTCACCCTCACTTCCTTATTTTTGCTCCCATGTTTCTCTTTTCTTCAGTTTTAGCCATCTACACACAACAAAAGCAAAAAGGGCATAAAATCCAAATAATCAACTCAAGAGCTAAACAAAAACTCAAGTTTTGGAGCCTAACGAATTGGTAAATTACCAACTCATCAAAGCATGATTTGAGGTTGACTCCTTCAAGAATGACTTTATTGATATTTGTGATAAATTTCAAATTCATGAATGGGATACTTTCACAATGCCCTTGGATCCTTACTTTCCCAAGTTGGTGTGAGAGTTTTATGCCTCTTATAGGGCACAACAAGACATCTTGAAGCTCAAAGGTCGAGCTGATAAGATGCCATGTTTATCATCTGTGTTGGTATCTGCCAAGAAGTTCACATCACCCCAGATGAAATCAACTATATTTATTGGGCTGGCCCAGTGCATCTAAGTTGAGACTTCAAAACAAAATTAGAAGATAAACATGATCAGTTTTAGTTTGGGTGCCCAAAATAATTATTGTGGGTCAACCGCATTGGGCTGTTATGAAGGGCATTATTCAACGACATGACCTCGATTTTGAAGCACGAATGTGTCTTGATCTGGTAATTGCCCACATTATTCTCTCCAAAATCACAACACACGTTCCAATTGAGATTGCAATCCTAGTAGCTTGCATCATAGATTGTAGACACATAAATGTGGGGGAGATTATGTCTAAGCTATTAAAAAGGAAGTCTAGGAAAAAAGCAACCTCTATGCCCTATCCTATTCTCATTAGTCTACTTTGCCTTCGTGCCAACTTCCTATCAAGATCCGAACATAGACCCGGGTCACAACACAAGACAAGGAGCCTCGAGAAACTCCAAGTCGATCCATGGCATGAACATACATCTATCTCAATCAAATAAAGTAGAATACTCAACATGATAACATAGCGGAACCATAATCATGACATAACATAGAAATCAAAACGCACTTCATACATGAAAGCTGAATACTATACATAAAGCCCTCACTTCCTTCTTTTTGCTCCCATTTTTCTCTTTTATTCACTTTTAGCCATCTACACACAATGAAAGAAAAAAGGGCATAAAATCCAAACAATCAACTCAAGAACTAAACAAAAACTCAAGTTTTAGATCCTAATGAATTGGTAAGTTATCAACTCATCAAAGCTCGATTTGAGGTTGACTCATTCAAGAATGACTTTATTGATATTTATGATAAATTTCAAATTCACGACTGGGATACTTTCACAATGCCCTTGGATCCTTACTTTCCCAAGTTGGTGTGAGAGTTTTATGCCTCTTATAGGGCACAACAAGACATCTCGAAGCTCAACGGTCGAGCTGATAAGATGCCATGTTTATCATCTGTGTTGGTATGTGCCAAGAAGTTCACATCACCCCAGATGAAATCAACTATATTTATTGGGCTGACCCAGTGCGTCTAAGTTGAGACTTCAAAACAAAATTGGAAGACAAACATGATCAGCTTGCGTTTGGGTGCCCAAAATAATTGTTGTTGGTCAACCGCATTGGGTTGTTATGAATGGCATTATTCAACGACATGACCTCAATTTTGAAGCACGAATGTGGCTTGATCTGGTATTTGCCCACATTATTCCCTCCAAAATCACAACACATGTTCCAATTGAGATCGCAATCCTAGTAGCTTGCATCATAGATTGTAGACACATAAATGTGGGGGAGATTATGTCTAAGCTATTAAAAAGGAACGCAAAGAAAAAAGTAACCTCTATGCCATATCCTGTTCTCATCAGTCTGCTTTGCCTTCGTGCTAACTATCCTATCAAGATCCGAATGTAGACCCGGGTCACAAAACAGGACAAGTAGCCTCGAGAAACTCCACATCGACCCATGGCATCAACATACATCTATCTCAATCAAATAAAGTAGAATACTCAACATGATAACATAGTGGAACCATAATCATGACATAACATAGAAAGTGAAATGCACTTCATACATGAAAGCTGAATACTATACATAAAGCCCTCACTTCCTTCTTTTTGCTCCCATTTTTCTCTTTTGTTCACTTTTAGCCATCTACACAACAACGAAAGAAAAAAGGGCATAAAATCCAAAATAATCAACTCAAGAACTAAACAAAAACTCAAGTGTTAGAGCCTAACGAATTGGTAAATTACCAACTCATCAAAGCTTGATTTGAGGTTGACTCCTTCAAGAATGACTTGTTTGATATTTATGATAAATTTCAAATTCACGACTGGGATACTTTCACAATGCCCTTGGATCCTTAATTTCACAAGTTGGTGTGAGAGTTTTATGCCTCTTATAGGGCACAACAAGACATCATGAAGCTCAAAGGTTGAGCTAATAAGATGCCATGTTTATCATCTGTGTTGGTATGTGCCAAGAAGTTCACATCACCCTAAATGAAATCAACTATATTTATTGGGCTGACCCAGTGCGTCTAAGTTGAGACTTCAAAACAAAATTGGAAGACAAACATGATCAGCTTGAGTTTGGGTGCCAAAAATAAATGTTGTGGGTCAACCGCATTGGGCTGTTATGAAGGGCATCATTCAACGACATGACCACAATTTTGAAGCACGAATGTGGCTTGATCTGGTATTTGCCCACATTATTCCCTCCAAAATCACAACACATGTTCCAATTGAGATTGCAATCCTAGTAGCTTTCATCATAGATTGTAGACACATAAATATGGGGGAGATTATGTCTAAGCTATTAAAAAGGAAGGATAAGAAAAAAGTAACCTCTATGCCCTATCCTGTTCTCATCAGTCGTCTTTGCCTTCGTGCCAACTATCCTATCAAGATCCGAACGTAGACCCGGGTCACAACACGGGACAAGGAGCCCTGAGAAACTCCAAGTCGACCCATGGCATGAACTTACATCTATCTCAATCAAATAAAGTAGAATACTCAACATGATAACATAGCGGAACCATAATCATGACATAACATAGAAAACGAAATGCACTTCATATATGAAAGCTGAATACTATACATAGTCTGAAAGCCTCTAACATATCTGATGGGTTGATGAGACAACACCCACAACTAACTCGACAAGTCTTGAAATCTGAGCATAAAGGATAACTAATATCAACTGATACTCGAGAGATGAGGACTTACCAATGAGCAGGATGCTAACTCCAGGAATGAGCTAGTGATGGTGTTGGGTCTAAACGTTGGAGCCTGTATCATGAAATGATACATCATAGAGTATGCGGTCAGTACGTGGAATGTACTGAGTATGCAAGGTAAGTAAAACGGACATTCAAAATACATAAAAGCTCATAAGAGTAGGACAACATGCTCATAACATAAATATAATAATGTAACATAAGGCTCAATGTTTTCAAAACATTCATAATCCATGCATTATCATAGTCATAAGAGAAAACTTATATAAATTAACTTGATCCAAAGTAACATAAAAATAACAATGCATAAAAACATGTGGAACAATAGGAGGACTCATCATAACTAACACCATCATGGTAGAGCCTTACATGATGCCCCAACTATCTAACTCAAGTGGGCAGAGTCATCCCAAGCTTGCCAGGCAGGGGACATGCAGTATGCGATATCACGAGAGAGGGGATCCTTTAACATTGTAATGTATCAACATGGACCTATGGTGGCACGTAGTTATGAGACACCAGTCTAGTCCTTTGAATTCTGGGCTATTCGGTGCTAGACACTGCTCCTAAAAACATGCACATTAGGCTCGTATGTAAATCATAAACATCATTCATGAGATTCATGAACAAATAAACATTAACATAGTTGATCCCCATTTACATACATGTTTATCCATGAATCAAGGGCCCATAAATCGGCCAACGTCATAAATCGAGCAATCACGAAATCCATATCATAAATCATAAATCGTACTTAAACATGTGGGAATTGGTCAATACTTCAACATTCTTGAAAAATACTCAATTCAATTGGAAACATGATTATAAACATGGGTAACTTGAAAATATGCTTTTCATTGTTAATATCTCATCATACATGAACATTCATCATAAATCTCAACTTTCATGAACTTCTCATAAATGGCCTTTTAAATTTATAAAGCTTGAAACATGATTTTAATGAAAAACAATGTAAAACTTGCCCATGATCCGTTATTCAAAAATAAAAACTATTTGGATCATACCCAAGTAGAGAATTAGGAATTTCATGCATTGGGTTAAAACGCCATAGAATCAACATAGGAATTTCCATGATTTAGAGAGATATTGGACATGGGTGTTGTTCGGGCTATACGTGATGGGTATATAGCTGCACGCAAGTGCACGTGGTCGAACAAGTAGTAAAATGGCTCAAGTAAGCCAAGTATCGATCCCACAGGGACTGGGCGAGGGTAACAATCTACTCAAGTGTCAATAAACCTTAACTCTAAAAATGCAGACAACGGTGTTAAGAAAAGTTTGGTATTTTGGTTTCTAATTTTATACTAATTATAAAACGAATATACAATTTGAGTCTGAACTATAAGTATGAGCATGCTGAGGTTAAACGAACATGTAGAGAAACGAATCATCTATACAATTTGGTTAATCTTTCCTCTGCTTGCTAGTCAAGAATTATTGCCAATGGATTAAAACTCTCGTATTTAACCCAACTTAAGAAGCATGAACCGTCCACCTACATTTCTATGATAAAACGTAAATTCATGTTCTAGCCTTACAAAACCGATTCCTTAATTGACTAATACAACTTTCAGGTATATTTCTATCCTGAAGGTAAATCAATTCTCAATTTTTCCAAACTAAGAAAAGATCATATCCTATCAATTCACAACTTTCCAATTTCTTGGTCTCTCGAGTGAAACCGTACTTTTTAAATATACATTAACATTGGCCACACATTAATGCAGTAAGAACAAGAATCAATAAAACAACCATGGAAGAAAAAATGAAAAACCAATTGATCAATAATTACATATCAATACAATTATTCTTAACCTCAGCAAAAAGAGGATTTAGCCACTCATTTGTGGATTAAACATCATTAAATAAGTGTTAATCATACAAGCAATTGAAATAAAGAAGAAGGAGATAGAGAAATACCCTGAGATTTTCGTCCCCTCAACTGCCTGTAACCCACGTTCTTGCTCCACCAAGTCAGAATTCTTAAAAATGAACCTAAGTGTTCTATTTATACTTGTGGGAATTTTTTCCGGAATAACAAGAAACGTGTCACGGAGTGCATCGCGGAGCACTGGCTCCGTGACATGCCACCGACGCGGACCCTTACTGGAATTTAGTCGTCCAGGTACTTAGGCCCAATGTGGCACGACGTGCAACGTGGGGCTAGGCCAACATGCCACAGCCCCAACACGCACCTCCACTGGAAATAGGCATAATTTCACCATCCAGGAAGAATGCATCCGCGATGGCAGCGTGACACGGCTCCATCGCGGAGCCCCTTTAATTTGTGCCTTCAAGTGCTTTTTCCTTTGCTAGCGTCCGAGTCCTATCCCGATCTTTCCCAACATGCATCTTAGCTCCATAACTTTATTTTTTTTTCTACAAAACAAAGCTAATCATGTTGTTTAGTATAAATTCACATTTTATTACAAATTACATGAGAATGTATAAACATCGATAGATAAACAAGGTAAACTTGACACATTTTAGTATCACTTGAGCATATAAATTTGCCCAAGATCACTTAACCCACACTTAAATCCTTGTTCGTCCCCGAACAACAATCTTACACCTCATGCAATTTACACCCCATCCTGGCTACTTTGGTTCGACAATTCATGCTACGGTTATACCGATTATTTATTACAACAAATCATCAAGAAAACACGCATGGTCCTATCAATACAATGACCTTCAACACATTAAGACCTCCTAGACTCAAGAATCGACTCTCGATATTGGCAAACTCATGCAAATCAGCTGATCAAGATATCCGACACAAAATTTAATCTCTCGTCAAGCATGTGCCCTCACAACACAAGAGAATTTTCCCCTTTTTAATCACATGAACTCAAAAGATTACATGCAGGGGCATATAAACACAATTTCGCTCTCTCTCCCAAAAGAATTCACATGCATCATGTCATGAACCATAGGCTTGCCTTTAGTGTATTACTCCACTAATATAACGAAATGTGATGTAGGATCACGTAGGACTTAACGGGTTGTAATGTAAGCTACGGAACTAGTACATATTGGGCTAACCAATAATAGCCACTAACATCCTTAGGCGCTTTTTCAATACATCCCATCAACCTCATGGACATTGTTTCTTCCTTCATCCTCCCATTCTTGAAGTCTGTCTTTATTTTGACCCATATCTTTAAGCACACTTGACTCAATAACAAAGATTATTTATACATCTTCATTATATTTAATTTATAACAAATGCACCTTCGATCTTTTCTTTCCTTTCATCACTCTGCTTTTCTTTTCTTTTCACCATTCTCACTCTTTGACACTGTGGGAAAATTATTTTCTTTTCTTAAGCGCTTAAGAGTTTTGGATCAAATTCACGGATAATGAAAAGAAGGGGTTAAGCTCGGTTTACACCTTTTTGACAAAAGAAAAATAATAGGCTAAAGGCTCAATGGGCTAACTAGGGTGTACATTCAAGGTGGGTACGATAATGAAAAAGAGAAACTTTTGGTTAAAACAAAGAAATGCCTACATCCTTTCCTACAATACACATCCTTCATTTCGTTTCGTACACACACTAGGCAAGTTCTAGACACTTCACAGTAGCATGGAAAAAATGAAACCTCACTATACGCTCATTTCACATGCTCAACTCAAGACATATTCACAGACTCTTCAATCAGCTAATTACAAGAATTCAAACATTAAGCCTCAATCACATTGAATCGACTCTATGGCCTAGGTATCTCAACATATTTACAAAGTTGCATGCTTTTATACGAATCACCTTTGCATTTCAAATATCATGTACAACACACAACCCGAATTTCGCAACCATAAAGTAACGACGGGTTTAGGATACAATCAACAAAAGAAAAACACAAAACTAAAAGATGAAATGAACAAAAGAAATCTACTCCTAACGACTACATTTCCCTTAAGACGGTCTTCATCCATCCATCATAGGGAACGGTCACTAACTATGACTTCGGTTCAATGGGACTATTCTCGGTAAAAGAACCGAAAACAACCGCCGAGAAACCCAAAAATTTAAAAATTTATAAAAAAAATTTTAAAAGTATCGACCATTTCGATAAAACAAAAATATGTACAAAACCGGCTAACAACATTCAACAGCACACAACAGCTTCACATTAATTACAATACAAAACATAAACATCACAATCACAGGATCACACTTTTTTCACAGGCACGACAACAGAACAGAAACATACATTAAAAACAACAGCAACCAACACCTAACTACTCCCACCCCACACTTAAATCGAACACTGTCCCCAGTGTTCACAAAAATTACCATAGCACAAGAGTGGGTGGTGAAACTCCCTGATCAATCAAAGTATTCCACTTCTTCATCAGGTGCTGTTGCCGCGTCTCCCATGTCTGAATCACCCCCATCGTCATCATCTGACTCCACATCGGAGTCGTCACAATGTGTCTCCTCATCTGTGGGGACATCATCATCCGTGGGCTCCACAAAAGCTGGCCCCACTTTGCAAAGAGCCCTGGCATTTTCGCCAAAAGGGTAGTCTAGCTCGAGCTACCACAGCTCCTCTTCTGTTGCCGGCCTCCCGCCTATTTGCAGCTGGAGCATCTGCATCCCGTACATACGAGCCATGTATTGATGATCCCGAGCATGTCGCTCGGCTAGTGTAAGAACTAGCCGGTGAGTGGTGTCGGGTGCCTTAGTTTTGGTGACATCTAAGGCCCGCCGCTCCATCTGTGGGATATAGTCAAGGGCCTCTTCCTCAATATCCAGGCCCCTCAGGAACGTGGTGAGTAATCCACCAAACCCGTACCTGTGCCCTTGATGCAAACGGGCTCTCTTCATGGCGGAGATAATCACCGCCCCCACGTTGATCTCCAGCCCTTTCATCAGGGTGTATACCAAGCATACACAATCCCGGGTTACATCTGTCATATGCACCCCCGGGATTAGGCAGGAACAAATAATCTTCAGCCATATCCTGGCTTCCCTGTTCATCCGTGAGTAGGGCAAGGTCTGATGGTAGCCCCTCTCTTTATGCCTGCTCCAACGTGCTGTAGACCGGATTCCACACAAAGTGCGTCTGATTTCCGCATATGGTGGAGTGATATTCAGCTGTCGAAGCACATGGGCGTCTGTGTCCCGCACCCCTAAGATAGCATTAAGGTGGTGGGGCTCAAAAGTGACTATTTGCCCCCTTATCTTGATGGTGTGACTTCTGAGTGTCGGGTTCCAGTTGGTGTAGAATTCCCGAATCAGGTGCAGGTTGCATTCCTTGGGCTCTTCAAAGATGAAGTTCAGCCCGGCTGCCTCAATCCTGTGGACAATCCTGGGGAACTCCTGTGCCAACGGTTCCCTGTCAATGTGTTCTTCAGGGAAGTATTTGCTTTCCTTATGCTTCGCGTACCATTTCTTCCCCTCCTCTGTCACCCATCTGGTTCCATATTGACGGCGTTGGCCGCGTGGAACCGCTGGTGCTGCTGGGACTACTATTTCCAGTCTGATTCTTTTTCTTCCGGCGCCTGATGTTGATGCGCCTTTTCCCTTGTCTTGCCTGCTTGCCATTGTTCCTGTCAAACCAAACAGACAGTCCCCATGTCATTCCAATTAAAATTATCTTCGACTAAGGTTGGGTTAAGCTAGGCTACCCCACACTTAGTCTTTAGCCAAAATCACACATTACGGCAAGATCGTTCTTATTTCCACAAACAAACAACAAAACATAAAAATTATGCTTAGTGCATTCAGAGAATTCGACGGTATACGTTCTATGAACTACTCAGACTTCGTAAAGCTAGTCACAGTAATGACCATCGATAACATTTCATCACATAGCACTTAGCACGGAGAAACAAAAGAAAATTTTAACAACATGAACCTATACAATTCACCCATTTCTTGCATCTCACAATTTAGTTACCCCGAAAATCCGTCGGTCTTTTACCATATTAAGAGTTAGCACAACCAACTCATCTCACCCAACATACACAACCCAGCAAGAAATTTAACGTTCAACTAAATTTTCCCTTTTTAAACTCAAATTCAAGCCCTAGTTATGATTTTACAAAAATTCGATTAAGCTATGTAATTATCGAGTTCAGGCAATCACAATGATACTCCGAACGTCAATCAACAATAATTCAATTGAATTTAAGCTTAATTTCTACTCAGGGCAAGTTTTCCTCACTTCCTAAGCTAAAAATCGGGAAAAATAAGGTAAGAAATGAGATGAAGTTAATAAACATACCTTAAATTTGATGATATCGAAGAAAAGTTGATAAACTTGAACTCCTAGGCCGTGTCATGTTGGGGAAGGGGGGAATTTCGGGTTGTTTGTCGCGGAGGAGGTGAGGAATGGGAAAAAATGAGGGAAAATCGGGGTTAAAAGGGGGGTTTTTCGCGCGGGTCACCCGGCGACCCGGTGTGACCCGTCCCGAAATACACCTCAATGTGTCGCGGAGGGTAACGCGGAGCATGCCCTCCGTGACACGGAGCCATCGCGCAGGTGTTCTGGAATTTGTAAAAATTCCAAAATTACCTTCAATGTGTCACGGAGGGTAACGCGGAGGCCCACCTCCGTGACACGGAGCCATCGCGTGGGCTAACTGTTTTGCCACTTTTTATTATTTTTCATACCTCGGTTTTTCCTTTGCAATCCTTTGCATATTTATCCTCCGTTCAACCTGAAATTCATCTCACAACAAGAAATTGGTTAGAATTATAGGTTTCAATTAAAATCAAAAATTTTGTTTTTAATTATTTTATTATTTTTTTTTCTTATTCTACGAAATCTAATAAAATATTACACAGAAATTTCACGGGTTGCCTCCCGTGCAGCGCCTGGTTACCATCGCGGCTCGACGTCCTTAAGCTCAGTCATCTTCTAGGGTGACAGACGTTTTCTCTCGACCACTGTCCTCACCCCAATAGTGCTTACATCTTTGCCCGTTGGTTTTCCCAATAACTCTCGTGACTCAACTATCTGGGAAACATCAACTCGATCAATCACGTTGATCACCGAGAGTTCCTCATACACAGTCGGGAGCTTGGTGGCCTTGTATACATCAAACACTTCCACCTTGTCGTGTGCTCGCATAGTTAGCTGCCCTGCAGCTACATCAATCAGCGCTTTCCCGGTCGCCAAGAAAGGGAGTCCCAAAATAAATGGGACTTCTGCGTCTGGCTCAAAATCCAGCACGACGAAATCTACCGGGAAGATAAGGGAGCCCACTTGCACCAGCACGTCCTCCACAATGCCATCAGGTCTGGCTAAGGAACGATCCGCTAGTTTCAATATCATTGTTGTTGTTCTAGGACTCCCTAGACCCAACTTCTTGAATACCGATGACGGCATCAAATTAATGCTCGCTCCCAAATCACATAATCCGCGAGCTCGGATACTCTGCCCAATTGTAATTTGTATAGTAAAGCTCCCAGGGTCCTTGAGGTTTGTGGGCAACCGGTTTTGTATTCGGGAAGTGCACTCCTCCGTGAGAGCCACAGTAGCATACTCAGTCAACCGACTTTTGTTCACCACGATGTCCTTAATATACTTTGCATACTTTGGCACTCCCTGCAAAACATCAACAAGAGGTAAGTTAATATTACCTGTTTCATCACCTCCATGAATTTCTTGAAACACGCCTCCTCCTTGTGTTTCTTAAATCTTTGAGGGAATGGGGGTGGTGGTCTTTCTAGTTCATCCTCCTTTTTCATCCCACTTTCATCACTTTGCTCCCTCTCAACTTCTGTTGCTCCCGATTGTTAAGGTGGTCTTTCTGGTTCCACCTCTTTAAGCTGCAAACCACTCTTTGTGGTCACTGCATTCACTTGCTTGGGGTTGGGATCCGTGTCGCTCGGGAGTCCTCCTCTAGGCCTGGTGTTTTGGGCTCCAGCAAATTGCCCAAATTGATACTCCAGTGCCTTAGTAGCTAACTGGTTATTCTTTACCTCGGCTGCCAATTTCACATAGTTAGCCTGCAATTGGGCTTGGTTAGCTATCATTGTCTTGAACATCTCCTCAATGTTGGGTGATGGTGGTGGAGGAGGTGCATTGTTGCTTCTATATTATGCCTGATAGTTCTGCTGCCCTCCTTGATTCCTCTGCGCCCCCTGACTCAAACTCTGCCCTTGATGGTTGTTGCTACTCCAAGATAAATTCGGGTGATTCCTCCAGTTGGAATTGTAGTTGTTGCCATACTGTAGGTGGTTGTTCCTCTGTACATTTCCCACAAAGTTCATCGGATCAAGATTTGCTCCACAACACTCAGCTGAGTGCTCACTACTCCTGCACACTTCACACCAAATTTGTTGCACTACATTCACTGGGGCTTGAGTCTGGGTCATGGTCATGTTACTGAAGTGGGTGTTGAGTTGATTCTGTAAAGCAGCTATCTCTGCAGCAATAGCTGTAAAACCATCCACTTCTAGGACTCCTGCTGCTTTCCTTGTTCCTCCTCTTGACGAATCAGCATTCCACTCCGGATCTCCCTTGAAATACGATTTAACAAGGTATACAGCTCCTCATAAGTTTTCTCCAATGCTTGTCCCCCAGCTGCTGAGTCTAGCAAGATTTTTGTGTGGGGTTCCAAACCCTCTATAAAAGTGTGCACCAGCACATCATTGGATTGGTGATGATGAGGACAATCCCGAAACATAGACTTGAATCTCTCCCAAGCCTGATATAGATTCTCTCCCTCTCTATGTTTAAAACTTAGAATTTGACTTCTAAGTCTTGCCGTTTTACCGGATGGAAAAAATTGTATCAAGAATTTCCTTGCAAGATCATCCAACGTAGTAATAGAATTAGGTGGCTCAGCTTTCAACCACCTCTTGGCTTCTCCCAAAAGTGAAAATGGGAACAATGTAAGCCTGACATAATCTGATGACACTCCAGCGGGGATGTAAGTGTCACTTATCTCCAAAACATTTTGGAGATGTTGTGGATCCTCATGAGGGAGACCTGTGAATTGCCCTCTGGTGTGCAGCAATTGCACCATGTTTTGTTTGAGCTCGAACCTCCCTCCTGGCTCAGGTTTGCGGATGCTAGATGTGACATTGTTAGCATGTGGGATTGCCACCTCGCAAACCGGCCTAGCTGCCATTTCCTCGGGCACTAACATTGCCCTTACAACTGGTGGATTCTGTTGTTGCTCCATGATTTCGTCTGAACAACTGCAACTTTTTCTCTAGAGCTTCTTTCCTTTGACGATGAAATTGTCTTTCAGGTCTAAATATGAGTCCACCAGCTCCTTGTCTCTTGCCAGTGTTCACAGAAATTAGTATCTGCAAAATACAGGCTAATACCAAGTTGTCAACACTAAGAAAAAATAATAAACTAACACTTAGGAAAAATTTACCAAATGCCAGTCCTCGGCAACAGCGCCAAAAACTTGTTCGGGCTGTACGTGATGGGTATATAGCAACACGCAAGTGCACGTGGTCGAAAAAGTAGTAAAGTGGCTCAAGTAAGCCAAGTATCGATCCCACAGGGACTGGTCTAGGGTAACAATCTACTCAAGTGTCAATAAACCTTAACTCTAAAAATGCAGACAACAGTGTTAAGAAAAGTTTGGTATTTTGGTTTCTAATTTTATACTAATTATAAAACGAATATATAATTTGAGTCTGAACTATAAGTATGAGCATGCTGAGGTTAAACGAACATGTAGAGAAATGAATCATCAATACAATTTGGTTAATCTTTCCTCCGGTTTCTAGTCAAGAATTATTTCCAATGGATTAAAACTCTCGTATTTAACCCAACTTAAGAAGCATGAACCGTCCACCTACATTTCTGTGATAAAACGAAATTCATGTTCTAGCCTTACAAAACTGATTCCTTAATTGACTAATACGACTTTCAGGTATATTTCTATCCTGAAGGTAAATCAATTCTCAATTTTCCCAAACAAAGAAAAGATCATATCCTATCAATTCTCAACTTTCCAATTTCTTGCTCTCTTGAGTGAAACCGTACTTTTTAGATATACATTAACATTGGCCACACATTAATGCAGTAAGAACAAGAATCAATAGAACAACCATGGAAGAAAAGATGAAAAACCAATTGATCAATAATTACATTTCAATACAATTATTCTTAACCTCATCAAGAAGAGGATTTAGACACTCAATTGTGGATTAAACATCGTTAAATGAGTGTTAATCATACAAGCAATTGAAATAAAGAAAAAGGAGATAGAGAAAAACCCTGAGATTTTCGTCCCCTCAACTGCCTGTAATCCACGTTCTTGCTCCACCAAGTCAGAATTCTTAAAAATGAACCTAAGTGTTCTATTTATACTTGTGGGAATTTTTCCCGGAATAACAAGCAACGTGTCACGGAGTGCATCGCGGAGCACTGTCTCCGTGACATGCCACCGACGCGGACCCTTACTGGAATTTAGTCGTCCAGGTACTTAGGCCCAATGTGGCACGACGTGCAACGCGGGGCTAGGCCAACGTGCCATGGCCCCAACGCGCACCTCTACTGAAAATAGGCATAATTTCACCATCCAGGAAGAATGCATCCGCGATGGCAGCATGACACGGCTCCATCGCGGAGCCCCTTTAATTTGTGCCTTCAAGTGCTTTTTCCTTTGCTAGCGTCCGAGTCCAATCTCGATCTTTCCCAACATGCATCTTAGCTCCATAACATTATATTTTTTTCTGCAAAACAAAGCTAATCATGTTAGTTAGTATAACTTCACATTTTATTACAAATCACATGAGAATGTATAAACATCGATAGATAAACAAGGCAAAATTGACACATTTGAGTATCACTTGGGCATATAAATTTGCCCAAGATTAGGTGTGAACGAATTCACCCACTTATAACCCTACATACATGGGGAAGATCTGATTTTACCAACCCTTGAAAGCCCTATGAAAGATTGAAGGAAAACATGAAGAACTTTAACTTGATTGCCTCCTAAACCCCTTCAATATGCATGCATGGATGTGAATGAGATTTGGATAATTTTTCCCTCATAAAACACTGGATTTCGATCCTTATACAACGTAGTTTAGGACCCTAGTACTTAGGAATGATGAAAATACCCTTAATCAATTTCCTGAAAATTCTACGCTGGCTGTGACAATGACCGATCCTATAGTCGTGCCTTCATACCACGACACGTCGTATCCGTCTGTTACGTCTCCTTCCAATTTTTAACTCCTCAGATTCTAGTTTCATGACTGGATAGGACGATTTGTTACAACAAGTTATGGTCTGTTGAATCCTCCAGTTATTTCCCTTGACGACCTGTACCTGGACCTTTCCCATGAGCCACACCATGACTCGTGCCTACTTTCAACCAGTTGTGTTTTGCATCCGTCACCTTGACTGGAGATTTTCCTACTCCATCACATGATTACTGAAAACGATCCGTCATTACTCACAACTAGTCTTCCCATGACCCGTTACTTCCTCCTAGACTAAGGACCAGCCTCACCATGATCACAAAAAATGACTCATGGCATCAAACCATGGGTCGTTCCATGACCCATTACTCCCAACTTTGACCCTGCTGTACCTCACCATGAACACTTCCTACGGACCGTTGGTGGAACCAAAGATCTGTTGCATGACTCATTCTGTGATAATTTTCCAGATTTCTACCAACTTCCATTTTTAAATCCTGGGTCTAGTCTTAGGCACTTCCGGGGTATTACATATCCTTTATTCATTCCACTGGACAACATAGCGAGGGCAGAGGGAGTGATTACTTTGGCACCAAGATGGACAAGGATGCCCCATGTTCAAAGTGTCCTAAGTTGACTATAGAACCAGCAGCTCCCACACCTTCAAGGTCTCATGAAAATTCATTGTTTTCATCCCAACCAGCAGGGCTCTCTCACCACCAGCAAAGGGCATTCTGGAGATGGTACATAGGGACTGGGGCCATGATTTACAATTATTAAAATTGGAAAAGGCTATTCCCTCTATGATTCAACAAGCCATAAAAAGAGCCATGAGACCGATAATTGACAAATTGGGAGGCTTATGTGCGAGAGTTGCTGTTTTTGAAAATGAAGTGGTGTCCATAAAGAAAGAACTTTATAGCTGAAAGGAGATATTGTCACCAAACGTATTGATTTCAATGTGCCGGCCCCTGAGGAGGCTCAACCAGCAGGTAGCAGGAGTCCTCCAGATGATTGGTGTGTGGGCTATGACAGCCCATCTGAAGTGATATTTGATAAGGAAATATACCACAGCATATCACTCCGCCCTAGTATGTGCACTGTCTATGAAGTGGATCCATCTTGGAAGGCTGGTGTGGTGGATGAAACTTTCTATCATGTGAAGAGAACTCCTCTGGACAATTGGAAAGTAGCATCACTGGGCAAGACACTCATTATTCCACCTAACCAGTTGATGCCCTCTGCATCCGAGACTACTTCATGGCATTTTGATGAGGTCACCTACTCATGGATCCCTCGTTCCCCTCGCTAGATCCTTTAGGGAGTCTTCTTGCCCTTGATTGTTCTTAACTTGTACATTGAGGATAATGTAACCTGTTAGTTGGGGGTCGGGTGTTTTCCCTCATGATTGGCTTGTGTCTACCTTGTTTGTTTTGAAAATTAAAAATCTTTTGTTGAATTGTTAGTGTCAATGATGGGTTATTCTAAATTGCAAAATGTTGTTGACCCATGTTTTGATTATTTTCTTTGTTCATATTAGTTAGTAAATAAACTTCGAGGGTTTTCTTTATGTCACAATTCTTTCCCAAGGAGTAATTTTCTTCTCTTTTCTTTTCTTTTATTGTCGAATCGGGTTGCATTTTCCAATGATGGATTGAGAGGAGACTTTATTAAGGGAAAATGCCAAGATTAGAGTCCTCTCTGAGTCGGTTTTTGTGATGGATTTTGAGTGGTACCATCAAAAATTTTTGAAATGACATTGAATAGAAAAATAAATTTTGAGGAAAAAGGAGCATATGAATTTAAAATTTAAGTATTATTTTGTCATATGTTGTGCATTCCTCGTTCGCCTTTTGATTCACATGCTATCATGTTTTAGGTCATACTCTTATTGTGGTTATTAAATTGTGTGAACCCCTTGGAGGTGATGCTTAGTGAGGTAAGGTTTCAACTAAATTTTCATGCATAAATGGTTGTCTAGAACTTTCCTCAAGTGAGATTCAAGGAGAATTCCTAGATGTAGTTGCACTTACAACATGATTTTGGGCTTTCTTTTGATAGCTACTTTACCTATATGACATCCTTAAACATGAATCCTTGCTAGCTAATATTGAGCCTTTAAACCTTTTTCTTCAGAACCACATTACAAGCCTATTACCCCTTTTATAATCCCACTTTGGCACCCGTCTTCCCTAGTGTTAGTTGTGAGAGAAAATGAAAAAATGATGCTTGAGTCCAAAAAGTGTGGGAAAAGAAAAGGAAAAGATGAGGCAAAGGTCTAAGTTTGGGTGTTGCAAAAATGAAAATGGGAAAAATGATGTGAGATTGAATGTGAGGTAGCACCACATTACGAAGAAATAAATGAATTTGTTGGGTGAAAAGAGCTGAATTGTGGAAAGTTGTTGCCTCTTGCTTAATTGAGATTAAATGTGGTAGTGGTTCTTGTTTCAAAAGTGAAAATGTTGTTCAAGGAGAGATAGGGTGGGGGTGATCCCAAGAGAAAATGGAGTATGCAATAAGGTTCACAAAAATGGCATTAGGGATATTCTAGTCACCGGAACTAAAAAGTTATCCTATCTTTATCCCTAACCTTAATTATGACCTCCAAGTCCTAATTGATTTTAAGTGTAGCAACTCTACATTAGTGGAGAGTTATACGAAGGGAAAATCTATGGGCCAAGTTGTGTACATGAGAATTTCTTTGTGAGAGTGAGCATATTCGTTCCATTCTATAATTCCTTTGACTGTGAATTACTAAAATTTTAAATGTGATTCTCTATTGATATGAGTGACATCACTTCCTTGGAGAAAATACTTGCACGTACCAAAAGCGGTGATTGAGACAAGAATGTAGCGAGTTTAAGGAAAACTTTGAATGCAAATTTTTAATGACTTAAGACACTATATAAGTTTTCTTTAAACAACCAAGCCCTTTTTTTTGAATGAAGGAATCAACTGTGAATCATGTCAACTTATTGTGGTTATCTCATGAAGCATTTGCATATAGTGTTGAGTCTCCTTTCAGTGAGCTATTTTGGGGTTGTCTGCGTCCTAGTGGTCCCTTGTGAAAAATCTCATGTAGAGCAACATGCTTACTTCAATTGTTCAGTTGTAAAGAATTTCCTTGCTTGAGGACAAGCAATGGTTAAAGTTTGGGGGTTTGATGAGTTGATAATCTACCAACTCATTAGGCTTTTAAACATGAGCTTTTGCTTGATTTTTAAGTCATTTAGGTGGATTTTATGATCTTTCTCTTTTGTTTTGTAGACAATCAATTTAAAGAGAGAAATCAAGAAGTTGAACAAAAGCATAGAGCTAAAGAAGAGGACAAGCATTCCACCAGATGAGACCGGCAAAATGCAGGAGCCCATTGTGTTGAATTGGAAGGTGCACCTGCAGAATGGGGATTAGCACCTGCGAACCGCTAGCGCCAATGCCGAATTATGGATGGAGTCACTGGCCCCCACCTGCATTGTAATGGCGCCCAACAGATGGGCACCGGCAATATGTTGGTGACTCGCAAGTGAGGCTGTCATCCGAAGGCAAAAATCATCCAGCACAGGATTTAAGGAGCATATTTAACCTACTTTTACACATTCATTAAAATGTGCTGAACAATCCATTCCTTATCATCATCATAATATTGAATTGTATTGTATTGAATAGCTTTAGATTTTTAAGACAAAGAAAGAATAGAGTTAGCTTTTCTTCACCTTCTTCTTCTTCCTCAAGGTACAAACCTCCATTGAAGACAAATCAGAGATTGCTATTAACTCTTAATGATGAATTTTATGAATTTATTTAGCAATATGATTTTATATTCTCATTTATGAGTGTTAAATACTTTGCTAGGGATGTGCGTAAGATTGGGGATAAATTGGATTAGGTATAGCTAGATTTATCTTATAATTACTCATTTAGTATAAATGTATTATTTTCTCCAAATTATAATTGAATTATCTATAGTTGCAAATCTGGGTTATGCTTACTTATTTTATTTTTGCTTGAAATAAGGGGAATAGAATAAGGGTGAGAAAACAATTATAGGTATTTGGGTCTTGACTATGTTAAATTGTGCTAGAGATGGAAAAAGTCCATTTTCATACACCCATTAAAGAGTTGAGGCTAGAGATAGTTCAGTTCTTACCCAAGCCATAATGGATGAATTAATTAAGATCTTGGGGTATGAGAAAATCTGAGGAAAGAGGAACCCGAGTGGTTGAAAAACTTCGGGTGCCACTTAATCCATGGTTATTTATGCCTATGTGTAATAATTTGATTTCCTGGTTGAGTCTAATCCAATTGATGCCCCATCAATAGCATACCCCTAGCCCTTGTTCATATTAGTCAGATTCAGTCCTTCCGTCAGTCAGATCTTCAGAGTTAGCATTATACAGCTGTTGGTGAGTCCTCATCTTTCGAGGGCCTTTTTATCAACTCGTATCAGTATTTTTAGTTTCAGTTTCATAGTGAGTTAGTTAGGGTCTTTTCCCATAAACTCGTCAGGTTATAGAGGCTTATCAAACATAGCATGTATTCACCTATGAACCAGTATTATGTTTTACGTTGTTTAGATGTTATTGGATTTAAGACTTCCACTTAAGCATGTTTTATTATTTCAATTACTGCTTGTTGTATGCTCTTAGCTATTATGTGCATGCCATGGGTCGACTTGGAGCCTCTCAGGGTTCCTTGTCCCGTGTCTCTATCCAAGCCTATGTTCAGGTAATGAAAAATTATGTATAAGAGCATTAGGTTTTGAAGTGTTCTAGGGTGTCTAAAAGCCCTATTAAATAGAGTCTTTTTCATGGGTGTGAAGCATGTCGCACTTATGACGAAGACGCAGCGGAATATTTTAGGAAACTTCCCTTCTTTCATGATCTATGTCATGCGATGAAATGTCTCTCCATCTATCACGACCTAAACATAACCCCGGATCGCAACACGGGACAAGGAGCCTCGAGAGACTCCAAGTCAGCCCATGGCATGAGCATACATCTAACTCAATCAATAAAGCGGAATAATTAGCATAATAACATAGCAGAAGCATAATCATAACATAACATGTAAAGAGAAACACACTTCATACATGAAAACTGATACTACACATAGTTTGAAAGCCTCTAACATATCGGATGGGTTGATGGGACAAAACCCCCAACTAACCTGTAATGTCTGGAAAACTGAACGTAAGAAGTAACTGATATCAACTGGTCCTCAGAGAATGAGGACTCACCAAAGCTGGGTATTAACTCCGGAACGAGCTAATGACGGTGCTAGGTCTGAAGATCAGAGCCTGTATCATAAAATGATACAACATAGAGTATGAAGTCAGTACATGGAATGTACCGAGTATGCGAGGTATGTAAACCGGACATTTAAAATACATAAAAATTCATAAGAGATCATAATAGTAGGACAGCATGCTCATAACATAAATATCATACTATAACATAAGGCTCAAGGTTTTCAAAACATTCGTAATCCATTCATTATCATAATCATTAGAGAAACCTTATAAATCATAACTTGAGCCAAAGTAACATAAACATAACAATGCATAAAATACGTGGAACAATGGGAGGACTCATCATAGACGACACCATCATGGTAGAGCCTTACATGATATCCGAACTATCTCACTCAAGTGGGCAGAGTTGTCCCAGGCTTGCCAGGCAAGGGACGTGAATTATGTGATATCACAAAAGAGGGCATCCATTAACATTGTAATATACCAACATGAACCTATGGTGGCACATAGTTATGAGACACCGACGTAGTCCTTTGAACGTCAGGCTACTCAGTGATAGGCATTTCTCCCAAAAACATGCATATTAGGCTCGTACGTAAATTATAAACATCATTCGTGGGACTCATGGCCAAATAAACATTAACATTGTTGATCCCCATTTACATACATGTTTAGCCATGAATCAAGGGCCCATTAATCGACCAACATCATAAATCGATCAATCATGAAATCCTTTTCATAAATCATAAATCATACTTGAACATGAGGCATTGCCCTATACTTTAACATGCTTGAAAATACTCAATACACTTGAAAACATGATTATAAACATGGGTAACTTGAAAACATTCTTTTCATCATACATGAACATTCATCATAAATCTTAACTTTCATAAACTTCTCATAAATGGGAATTTTAAATTTATAAAGCTTGAAATATGATTTTAATGAAAAACAATGTAAAAATTTCCCATGATTCATAATTCAATAATAAAAACTCATTTAAATTATACCTATGTAGAGAATTAGGAATTTCATGCATTGGGTTAAAACCCAATAGAATCATCATAGGAATTTCATGATTTAGAGTGAGATTGGGCATGGGTGTGAACAGATTCACCCATTCATAACCCTACATACCTAGGGAAGATCAAATTTCACCACTCCTTGAAAGCCCAATGAAAGATTGAAGGAAAACTTGAAGAACTTTAACTTGATAACCTCCTAAACCACTTCAATATGCACGCATGGATGTGAATGAGCTTAGGATAGATTTTCCCCTCATAAAACACTGGATTTCGAGCCTTATACAACGTAGTGTAGGACCCTAGGACTTAGGAATGATGAAAATACCCTTAATAAATTTCCTAAAAATTCTGCACTGGCTGTGACAACGACCGATCCGGCGAGTCGTGCCTTGATACCATGACTCCTGGTATCCGTCTGTTGTATCCACTACTCATTCTCAACTTCTTAGATTCATCCCACGACTCGACAGGATGAGTCGTTACAACAAGGTACAGTCCATTAAATCCTCCCATTACTTCCCCTGACGACTTGCACCTGGGCCTTCCCACGAGCCACACCACAACTCGTACCAACCTCCAACGATCCGTGGTCTCCATCCATCCCTTTGACTGGGAACTTTCCTACTCTTTTCCCGCAGTTTTTCACCATGATCCTTTGCTACTCACAATGGGTCGTCCTATGACCCGTTATTTCCTCTTAGGCTAAGGATCAATCTCACCACAACCACCAGCAATGACTCGTAACATCAAACCACAGGTCGTTCCGTGACCCGTTACTTCCAACTTCAACCTGACTGTACCTTACCACGGACACTTCCTACGGATCGTTGGTGTACCAACGATCCGTTACATGGCCCGTTCTGTGATGGTTTTCCAGATCTTCTCCAACTTTTATTTTTAAATCTCGGGTCTAGTATTAGGTACTTCCGGGGTATTACAATATCTCCCCCTTGGGAACATTCATCCTTGAATGTGGGAGAACATACATAAAATAGAGAAATGCAATCATCATGCTCAAATACTGATCATTTAAGCTAAAAACAGACGGAATGACTATCTCCGATACAAAATACATGGCTGAACTGAATTCATGAATCATATACACATCCACATACATGAAAGAAACTGGGGCACATGAAATGAACATGAAAAATAAATAGAGTTTTCCGACAAAGCCTGATACCTCAAGATGGAACTGAGCCAGTAGAAAATTAATGTGGGTATCTAGCCATCATGTCTGCTTCGGCTTCCCACATAGCTCCTTCAACATGATGATTCCTCCATAAAACGTTGATTGAAGCTACTTCCTTGTTCCTTATCCTTCAAACCTGACGATCCAGTATTTCCACCGGAACCTCTTCATAACTAAGGTTGTCTTTCACACCAACACTGTCCACCGGGACAACTATAGTTGTATCATCTAAACACTTCTTTAAAAGCAATACATGGAATACATGATACACAAAAGCTAATTCTGAGGGGAACTCAATTCATATGCCAGCTTGCCAACCCGTTTCACAATTTGGTAGGGGCCAACATAACGAGGACTGAGTTTTCCTTTCTTTCCAAACCACATCACTCCCTTCATGAGAGACACCTTCAGGAACACCCAATCATCCACTTCAAACTCGAGTTCTCTCCTTCTCACATTGGCATAGGACTTTTGACGACTTTGAGCTGTTTCAACCTGTCCTATATGAGCTGAACTTTCCCCATGGCCTCATGGAATGAATTTGGTCTTATTATCACAACTTCACCAACTTAGAACAAACCAATAGGCGATCTACATCTACGCCCATAGAGAGCCTCAAACGGAGCCATCTGAATACTGAAATGGTAGTTGTTATTGCATGAAAACTCGATACGAGGCAAATGGTCATCCCAACTACCTTTGAAGTCAATCGCGCATGCTCTCAACATGTCTTCGAGAATCTAAATTTTCCGCTCCGCTTGACCATCCATTTGCGGTTGAAATGTTGTGTTGAGCTTAACTTGAGTACCTAGTCCTTTTTGAAACGACCTCCAAAACTAAGAGGTAAATTGGGTACCTCTGTCTGATATGATGGACAAGGGCAGTCCATGCAGCCGAACTAACTCTCAGATGTATAGTTTGGCATAATCCTCCGCCGAATCCATGGTTTTTACTGGTAGAAATGAACAGCCATGGTCAACCTGTCCACAACCTCCCAAATGGAGTCATACTGTTGGTGAGTGTGAGGCAAACCTGTTATGAAGTCCATATTGGTTTCTTCCCACTTCCAAGTAGGAATAGTGATATGTTGAAGCACACCTCCTGGTCTCTAATGCTCGACCTTCACCTGCTGATAGTTTGGACACTTAGCCACAAGTTTTGTGATGTCTTTATTCATGCCATCCCACCAATTGACCTCCTGTAAGTCATGGTACATCTTGGTGGCACCTGGATGGATTGAATACCTAGATTCATGAGCCTCGTGCAACATCCGGTTCCTCAAATCACCAACATCCAGAACATACAAGCAACCCTGGAATCAAAGCATACCATCTCCCTTTTTGGAGAAGACCTCTACATTCTGATTTTGAACGGTTTCCTTTAACTTTACCAAAATAGGGTCCTCGTCTTGTCTAGCTTTTTACATCATTCACCAAGGATGATTCTGATCCATTCTAAACAATCACACCACCATCAGTCAAGTCAACCAACCGAACTCCCAACCTTGCAATTCGATACACATCCTTCACTAGCTCCTTCCTCCCTCCATCCACATGGGACACACTCTCCATAGAGAGTCTACTAAGTGCATCTTCTGCTACATTGGCTTTACCTAGATGGTAAAGGAAACTCATATCATAGTCCTTGAGTAGCTCCAACCACCTCCTTTGCCGAAGATTGAGATCCTTCTGGGTAAACACATATTGTAAAATCTTATGGTCCGTAAATACATCCATGTGGACCACTTATAAATAATGTCACCACATATTCAAGGAGAATACTACTGTGGCCAATTCAAGATCATGGGTCGGGTAATTCTTCTTATGAACTTTCAGTTGTCTGGATGCATATGCTATAACTTTCCCATGCTGCATCAATACACACCCATGTCTAATCCTTGAAGTATCAGAATACACCACGAACCCGTCGGTACCCTCGGTAAGGTCAACACCGGTGTTGAGGTGAGTCGAGTCTTCAACTCTTGTAAGCTCTTCTCACAAGCTTCCGACCATTGGAATTTCACCTTATTTTGGGTCAATTTGGTCAAAGGTGCTGCAATAGAGTTGAAATCTTCAATAAATCTCTGGTAGTAGCCAGATAAGCCCAAAAAGCTCTGGATGTCTAAAGGATTCACCGGTCTAGGCCAATTCATCACCGCTTCTGTTTTCTGAGAGTCCACTTGTATGCCCTCACTTGATACCACATGGCCTAAAAATGCCACTGAGTTCAACCAAAACTCGCACTTTCTGAATCTAGCATATAGTTGGCAATCCCTGAAAGTCTGTAGCACCACCCTCAAATGGGCGGCATGCTCCTCCTCTCTCCGAGAGTATATCAACATGTCATCAATAAACACAATCATGAACATATCCAGGTATGGCTTGAACACCCTGTTCATCAAGTCCATAAAAGCTGCAAGAGCATTTGTTAGTCCAAAAGACATAACTACAAACTCATAATTACCATACCGCATCTTAAAGGCTGTCTTCGAGATGTCCCTCTCCTGAACTCTGAGCTGATGGTACCCAGATCTGAGATCCATCTTCGAAAAACACTTGGCACCCTAGAGCTGGTCAAATAAATCATCAATCTTGGGTAGAGGATACCTGTTCTTGACGGTGACCTTATTCAATTGCATGTAATCAATACACATACGAAGGAAACCATCTTTCTTTCGGACAAAGAGAACTGGTGCACCCGATGGGGACTTGCTCGGTCTAATGAAACCCTTATCCAAAAGATCCTCAACTGCTTCTTCAACTCATTTAGCTCCGCTAGAACCATTCTGTAGGGAGAATAGATATAGGTTGTGTGTCGAGAAGAAGGTCAATACGAAAATTGATTTTCCTCTTGGGAGGAATACCCGATAAATCATCAGGGAACACTTATGGATACTCACATACCACTGTAACTGACTAGATAGTCGGGGTCTCGGACTCAACATCCTTAACCCTAACTAGGTGGTATCCACAACCCTTAGAAATCATCTTCCTGGCCTTAAGATATGAAATAAAATAACCTACAGGCATGGCAACTAGGTGGTATCCACAACCCTTAGAAATCATCTTCCTGGCCTTAAGATATGAAATAAAATGACCTACAGGCATGGTAGAGCAACCCTTCCACTCTAAAACTGACTCACCCAGGAAGCGGAACTCCACCGCACGGTTTCTACAATTAACAGAAGCATAACATGCATACAACCAATCCATGTTGAAAATAATATCAAAGTCAGTCATGGCTAACTCTACTATGTCTACGGAGGTGACTTTATGCAATACTGTGATCGGGAAACTTCTATACACCCACCTAGCTACAACTGAATCACCAATCGGAGTAGAGACTAAGAATGGTTCTCATAGAATTTCGGGATTGACTTCAAAGCTACTAGCAATTTAAGGTGTAACAAAAGAAAAAGTATCCCCTGGATCTAACTAAGCATAAGCATCAAGGTGAAACACTCGCAACATACCAATAACCACATTCGCTGAAGACTCCTGCTCCTGACGCGAGGCTAGGGCATAGAATCTGTTTTGGCGCTGCCCGCCACCCCCACTAGTGGATGCACCCTGTGGAGCGGAACATGCTGGAGCTGCTGCTGACCTAGTAGTTTGTGCGCGGCCTCTATCATCATCCTGTCTAGCAAATAGACACGCTCGGCGCTTGTGGTCGGATCTATCGCACCCATAACAAATATTTGAGCTAAGCAAGCACTCCCCGGCATGACTGTTGCCACACTTCCCGCAGGCTAGAAAGGTGCTCTCTACCTAAATGCCCCTCTAGTCTCTCGAACCTGAGGCCCTTCTCCTCTGGTCACCCTTAGGTCTAGATGGAACACTAGTTGATGATGGTGCTGGACCTAGTGACCTCTACTGAACTTGAGGGCGGTGACCACCGCTGGACCTCTGCTGAGTAAACCCATACTATCTGTCCGGGCCCTTTTTTACTCTCTCTACCTCATATGTGCCACCTCCATCTACTGGGTGTATAAGAAAATCCAAGGGAAATCCATATCCTGGTGGAGCATAGCGATCCTGGAATCCTTGTCCAAGTAGTTCTCCACCCCATGAACAAACCTGCTCACTCGCTCCCTCTGATCAACCACTAACTCTGGGGCGTACTTTTATAAGAGAGTGAACTCAAGGTCATACTCTTGTACCATCATCTTTCCCTGCATAAGATTCACAAACTCGGCTGCCTTTAACTCCCTCATCTCATGAGGGAAGAACCGATATAAGAAAGCAACATGGAACTCCTCCCAAGTGACAGTGCCTGCTCTGGCGGCCCTACTATCTTTCCACTATCGAAACCATATGTGTACGACCCCATTCAACTGATATGAGGCCAAATATGCACAATCGACTCCATTCACCCCCATGACCTGGGTGATTTTCACAATCTCGTCAATAAACTCATGTGGATCCTCATCCACTTTGAACCCAAGGAATTCTGGTGGGTTCATCCTCAAGAAATCTCTGACCCGATCTGCCAATGTTTCCATTTTGCGGAACATGCACCACTGCCTGCAGGTTGATTTGAGCAGTCAAGGCCTGTGCTAGCATCTAAATAGTTTCCCTAAATAAGCATGGGTAGTCGGCTCCGGTGCATAATGCTCCTGTACTGGTGGGGCTTGTTGGTGCCCGTCTCTATTTCCATCCTAGTGGTCGTTTCCCTTCCCATTCCTCCTACAGTTAACTCTACGGGGAGCCATGATTCTGCAATCGCGAATAGAATGAGTTAGAAGGATAGTGGGACATTTCATCTCACGACATACATCATGAAAGAAGGAAACATTTCCTTAATGTCTCGTAGCCTCTTCATCATATGTGTGGCGTGCTTCACACCCATTAAAAAGACTCTACTTAGCTTCAAACCTATTTCTCTGATACCAAGTTTGTAATGACCCGAACATAGCCCCGGAATGCAACATGGGACAAGGAGCCCCGAGAGATTCCAAGTCGACCCATAGCATGAATATACATCTAACTCAATCAATAAAGCAGAATACTTAGCATAATAACATAGCAGAAGCATAATCATAACATAACATGGAATGCAAAACGCACTTCATACATGACAGCTGAATATTACACATAGTCAGAAAGCCTTTAACATATCAGATGGGTTGATAGGAAAACACTCCCAACTAACCCGACAAGTCTGGAAAACTAAATGTAAAGAGATAACTGATATCAACTGGTCCTCGGAGAATGAGGACTCACAATTGAGTTGGGTGCTAACCCCAGGAACGAGCTAATGATGGTGCTGGGTCTGAAGATCAGAGCCTGTATCATGAAATGATACAACATAGAGTATGCCGTAAGTACGTGAAATGTACCAAGTCAGCAAGGTAAGTAAAATCAAAATTTAAAATGCATAAAAGTTCGTATGAGATTATAAGAGTAGGACAACATTCTAATAACATAAATATCATAATGTAACATAAAGCTCAAGTTTTTCAAAATATTCGTAATCCATTCATTATCATAGTCATAAGAGAAACCTTATAAATCATAACTTGAGCCAAAGTAACATAAACATAATAATCCATAAAACATATGGAACAATGGGAGGACTCGTCATAACTGACACCATTATAGTAAAAGCCTTACATTAGGCCCCAACTATCTCATTAAGTGGGCAGAGTCATCCTAGGCTTGCTAGGCAAGGGACATGCATTATGTCATATCACGAAAGAGGGGATCCATTAACATTGTAATGTATCAACATGAAGCTACAATGGCATGTAGTTATGAGACACCGGCATAGTCCCTTGAACGTCGGGCTACTCGGTGCTAGACGCTGCTCCCAAAAGCATGCACATCAGGCTCATATGTAAATCATAAACATCATTCATGGGATTCATGGCTAGATACACATTAACATCATTGATCCCTATTTAAATACATGTTTAGACATGAATCAAGGGCCCATTAATCGGTCAACGTCATAAATCAATCAATCATGAAATCCATTTCATAAATCGCAAAATCATACTTGAACATGTCGGCACTTCCCTATACTTTAACATGCTTGGAAATACTCAATTCACTTGAAAACATGATTATAAACATGGGTAACTTGAAAACATTATTTTCATCATTAATACTTCATCATACATGAACATTCATCATAATTCTTAACTTTCATGAACTTCTCATAAATGGGCATTTTAAATTTATAAAGCTTGAAACATGATTTTAATGGAAAACAACGTAAAACTTGCCCATGATTCATAATTCAATAATAAAAACTCATTTAGATCATACCCACGTAGAGAATTAGGAATTTAATGCATTGGGTTAAAACCCAACAGAATCATCATAGGAATTTCATGATTTAGAGAGAGATTGGGCATGGGTATGAATGGATTCACCCATTCATAACTCCACATAGCCGGGGAAGACAGATCTCACCATTCCTTGAAAGCCCAATGAAAGATTGAAGGAAAGCTTGAAGAATTCTAACTTGATCACCTCGAAAACCCCTTCAATATGCATGCATGGATGTGAATGAGCCTAGCATAGATTTTTCCCTCCTAAAACACAACATTTTGAGCCTTAAAAGACGTAGTTGAGGTCCTTAGACTTAGGAATGATGAAAATACCCTTAATGAATTTCTTGAAAATTTTGTATTACTAGTGACCACGAGCGATCCAACGAGTCGTGCCTTAATACCACGACTCGTGGTATCCGTCCGTTGCATCCACTGCCCATTCTCAACTTCTCAAATTTGGTCCCATGACTCGACAGGACGAGTCATTACAATGAGGTATGGTCCGTTGTATCCTCCCGTTACTTCCCCGGGCAACTTGCACCTGGGCCTTCCCATGAGCCACACTATGACTCCTACTAACCTCCAATGAGCCGTGGTCTCCATCCGTCCCTTCGACTGGGAACTCTCCTACTCTTTTCCACGGTTACTCACCACGATCCATTGCTTCTCATAACGTGTCGTCCTATGACCCGTTACTTCCTCTTAGGCTAAGGATCAATCTCACCACAACCACCAACAATGACTGATGACATCAAACCATGGGTCGTTCCATGACCCTTTACTTCCAACTTCAACCCGACTGTACCTCACCACGGTTACTTCCTATGGATCATTGGTGGTACCAATGATTCGCTACATGACCCATTTTGTGATGATTTTCTAGATTTCTGTGAACTTCCATTTTTAAATCCCGGGTCTAGTCATAGGCATTTCCGGGGTATTACATTGTCCTTCTAACTCATGTTATACACGTTTGCAGAATTATGCCTCATCGCCGAGTTAATGAAAGAAGAAACAGAAATGGAAATGGCCATGAGAATAGCAACGGGAATGGACACCAGCAGGCCCCACTAGCTACAATACTCCAGAAGTGGCTAAGAATAGATCCAGGAGTTAAAAGTCAAAAACTGCTGAAATTGGGAAAATATTGGAGAATGGGTGACCCTACGGATTGTTGGTCCAACCAATGACCCATTGGGGTGAGTCGTGGAAAGCATCTGGTCTGGGGACAATGGAAGAAACGACTGATGTGATGAATCATTGTGGGAAACAATGAGTCATCATTTGTAGTCGTGGTGGGAGATGTACTTTAGCATCTGGGAAGCAATGGGTCATCCCATGACCCGTCATGAGTTACCACTGACTGTGGTTAGAAGTCGTTGTTTGAGTGGTGAAATTTCCAGTGGGTTCGATTAAAGGAAACCACGACTCATTTGTGGATACAACGAGTAATGGTGAGGGTCATTGTAGGATGAGGTGCCAAGTCTGCAAGAGAAAACAACGGTCGACAGAACAACCCATTGTACAATATGACAACCCATCATTTTAAGTTGTGTGTTGAGCTGAGACCTAATCCTGGACAGTGTATGGCACTGATCGTCACCACAGGTCTTGGTATCCTCCAATGACCCGTTGAAGCGCCCGTTGGTTCATCTAGTGAAGAATTTTCTGCGTAATCATAAAGGGCATTTTCATCATTCCTACGTCCTAAGGCCCTATACGACATCATTTAAGGCTCGTAATGGTGGGTTTTAGGAGGGGAAAACCTATTCTAAGTCATTCTTTCATGCATGGAAACTTAGAGAATTAAGGGAGGTGATCTAGAGCAAGCTTTCAAGGTTTTCATTCAAATTCTTTTTGGGCAATCAGAGAAGTGGTAAAATCTAACCTTTTAGGTATGTATGGTTATGAGTGGGTATTTCCTTCCACAACCATGCCCAATTTCTATCTAAGTTATGAGAATTTCCTATGACCAAGTTATGGGGTTTTCACCCAAATGCATGAATCTTCTATCTCTTTACATGGGTATGATTAAATCGTGTTTTTATTATTGAATTACGAAGAATGGGCATATTTTAAGTTGTTTTCAATTAAAATCATGTTTCTAGTTTTATGAAATTAAAGGCCCATTGATAAGAAGTTCATAAAAGAAGAGATTTGTGATGAATGTATGATGATGATGAGATATGATGATGAAAATCATGTTTCAAAGCTACCCATGATTATCATATAGTTTTCAAAATGAATTGAGTAGTCCCAAGTATGATAAAGTTTTGGTCAAGGCCCTTATATCAATTATGTATGAGGTATTGTCTCTAAGTAAGCTTACCACATGGTTTTTGGAGCAAAGACTCCAATTATCTTTGAGCTTGTGGTATGTTTTGAACTAAAGCTTCTCATATGCATGATTTCACATTTGAGATGTATTTCATTATTGAGCTTTGTCAATAGAAAATGTTGAACTTCAATATAAAATGATGTAGAGCGTATGCATGTTTTTGGGAGAAGAGTCTATCACTGAGCGGGTTAAGGGTCGAACACCCTATTCCCAAAAACTACGCGCCAACGTAGATTAATACTATTATATATTATTGGGACCTCTCTTAAGAGATATTCCCCTCCCTAATGGCCCATGAGCTTGATATCTATATCATGGTATCTTCCTTAGCCCTAACAATGCTTTGGGCGGATCTACCCAGTTGAGTGTGATAGTTGAGACCACGTAAGCTCTATCGTGGTATGTCGGTTAAGTGAAGAGTCTCCCAGTGTTCCATATGATTCAGTCATGCATATTTATTACTCATGATTATTATACACACATGCATGTTTTAAAAGCAAGGTTTGACTCAATGTTATACTTTTCTATAAATGTCACATTTCAGCTTTGCGTCATTTGAGTCAGTTGATGTTATAAAGCTATTTATTGTTATGTTACGAAAAGATCATGATTTCATAAAGAATGCATGAAAGCCCTCCCCTCAGATTCTTAAAGCTTACGTTATGCTATGAGATGTTTTAACTGATTTTCTTTACATAAGCGGTTTTTACTTACCTTGCATACTTGATACATTCCATGTACTGACCGCATACCTTCTATGCTATATTGTTTCATGATACAGGACCCGGCTCTCAAGTTCAGCCTCGCTCTTAGTCAGCTTATCGGAGTTAGTGTTTGCCTTTTGGTGAGTCCTCATCTTTCGATGGCTAGACTTTTTAGCTTTCTTTATGTATTTTAGTTTCAGTGTTGTTGAGTTAGTTAGGGTCTTGTCCCATCAACTCGTCATGTTTAGAGGCTTTTCAGACTTATGTATGTATTCAGCTTCGAATGATGCATTCTGATGTTATGGTTGAGTTAGACTTTCGCTAAATTTATTATGTTAATTCTTTTGTATGTTGATTGAGTTAGATGTATGCTTATTCCATGGGTTGACTTGGTATCTCTCGGGGTCCATTGTCCACTGTCATGATCGGAGCCTCCGTTCGGGTCATGACAAATTTGATATTAGAGCAGTAGGTTTGAAGTGTCCTAGGGTATCTGAAAGATGCGTTAAGTAGATTCTTTTTCATAGGTATGAAGCGCGTCACACTTATGATGAAGGGGCTATGAGACATTTAGGAAATGTTCCCTTCTTTCATGATCTATATCATGCAATGAAAAGTCTTTCTCACGATTGCAGAATCATGGATCCTCAAAGAATGAATGGAAGGAGGAATGGAGATGGTGAAGGCCACGAGGATGGAAATGATCATGAGCATCAGCAAGCCCCCCAGTTCAGGATCCCCAGGCACCAGAGCTAGCTGCGCATGTTGAGTTTCGGGCCACTATTTAGATGCTTGCATAGGCCTTGACCGCTCAAGTCAATCAGTAGGCCGTTGCGCATGTTCCATGAAATGGCAATGCAGTGGCGGCTCAAGTCAGAGACTTCTTGAGGATGAACCCGTTGGTGATCTTTGGGTCCAAGATAGATGAGGACCCTCATGAGTTCATAGATGTGATGGTCAAGATCATCCAAGTCATGGGGATGAATGGTGTGGAGTTCACAAAGTTGGCTTCTTACCAGTTGAAGCGGGTTGGGCATATCTAGTTTCGCCAATGGGAGGATAGCATGGTCGTAGGAGCAGGTCCGATCACTTGGGAAGAGTTTCATGTTGCATTCCTAGATCGTTCTTCCCTCGGGAGATGAGGGAGCTGAAGGTAGCTGAGTTCGTAAATTTGAAGCAAGGGAGAATGACAGTTCGAGAGTATCCCCTTGAGTTCACTCGCCTATCAAAATATGCCCCTGAGTTAGTGGCTGACCATAGGATGCGGGTGAGCAGATTTGTGCATGGGATAGCAGGTTATTTGATAAGGAATACTGGATTTCTATTCTCCATCAGGACATGGACTTCCCTTGGATGGTGTTGTATGCCCAGCAGATGGAGGCGGCACATTCGAGAGAGAGAGAGGCCAAGAGGGCCAGGACCAATGACCATGGATTTTCTCAGCCGAGGTCAGGAGGTGGGCATCGTCAGCAGACCCACTAGAGATCATCCGCCTCGGCTTCTTCAGCATTGAGTGTGCCATCTTGGCTTAGACATGATCAAAGAGGGCGAGCATCAGGATCGAGGGGTCAAAGCAGCAGACCCACAGATTCAAGCATCCCAGCTTGTTGCAGATATGGTAGGGGGCACTCAGGCCAGTGCTTGGCAGGTTTTGGAGCTTGCTTCGAGTGCGGACAACCCGAACACACGTCAGATTAGGGGCCTTGGCCCAGCTTCTAGTTCGGCAGCCACTCCCTCACGCTCAGCACATCAAGGGGAATCTACTAGCACAGCTGGCAGTAAGCGCCAGAATAGATTCTATGCCTTAGCACCCCATCAGGAGTAGGATGTCTCCCTGTATATGTCACTGGTATGTTATGAGTCTTCCATGTTGATGTTTATGCCTTATTTGATCCGAGAGCTACCTTGTCTTTTGTGATGCCTTATATGGACATTAGCTTCAGAGTTAGTCCCGAAGTCTTGTCAAAACCCTTCTCAGTTTCTACTCTAGTAGGTGACTCAATTATAGCTAGCGGGTGTATAGAGATTGCCCGGTCTCAGTTCTTCAGAAAGTCACCTCAACAGATTTGATAGAGTTAGCCATGAACGGCTTTGACATTATTCTCGGCATGGATTGGTTATTTGCATGTTGTGCTTCAGTTAATTGTAGAACCCGGGCAGTAGAGTTCAAATTTTTGGGTGAGCCAGTCTTATAATGGAGAGGTAGTTCAGTTGTGCCTGCAGGTCATTTCATCTCTTACCTAAAGGCCAGGAGGATGATTTCCAAGGGGTGTATGTACCATCTAGTTAGGCTTAAGGGTGTTAAGTCTGAGACCCCGACTATCCAATCCTTACCAGTAGTACATGAGTATCCAGAGGTCTTTCTTGATGATTTATCGGGAATTCCTCTCAAACTTGAGATTGATTTTGGTATACATCTTCTTCCCGGCACCCAGCCAATATCTATTCCACCCTACCGAATGGCTCCAGCTGAGCCAAAGGAGTTGAAAGAGAAGTTGAATGAATTGTTAGATAAGGGCTTCATTAAGCCGAGTAAGTCCCCATGGGTTGCAACAATTCTCTTCGTCCAGAAGAAGGATGGTTCTCTTCGCATTTGTATTGATTATCGACAGTTGAACAAGGTTACCATCAAGAATAGATGCCCTCTACCTAGGATTGATGACTTATTTGACCAGCTTCAGGGTGCCAAGTGTTTCTCCAAGATTGATCTCAGGTCCGGGTATCACTAGCTCAGGGTTTGGGAGAGTGGCATCCCGAAGACAACTTTCAAGACCCGGTATGGTCACAACAAATTTGTTGTTATGTATTTTGGACTTACCAATGCCCCCGCAGCTTTTATGGACCTAATGAACACAGTGTTAAAGACATATCTGTACATGTTCATGATCGTGTTCATTGATGACATCTTGATATACTCTTGGAGCGAGGAGGAGCATGCCACTCATTTGAGAGTAGTACTTCAGACGATCAAGGAATGCTAGCTATATGCCAAATTCAGCAAGCACGAGTTCTGGTTGGATTCAGTAGCGTTCTTGGGTCACGTGGTGTAAAGTGAAGGTATAAATGTGGACTCACATAAAATAGAGGCGGTGAAGAATTGGCCCGGACCGGTGAACCCTTCAAATATCATGAGCTTTTTGGGCTTAGCAGGTTACTATCGGAGATTTGTGGAGGGTTTCTCATCTATTGCGGCACCTTTGACCAAATTGACTCAAAAGAAGGTGAAGTTCCAATGGTTGGAGGCTTGTGAGAAGAGCTTCCAAGGTTGAAGACTAGACTTACTTCAGCACCAATGTTGACCCTACCCGAGGGTACCGATGGTTTTGTGGTGTATTGTGATGCTTCAAGAATCGGTCTCGGGTGTGTATTGATGCAGCATGGGAAAGTGATAGCATATGCCTCAATACAATTGAATATTCATGAGAAGAATTTCCCGACCCATGATCTTGAATTGGTTGTGGTGGTGTTCGCATTGAAGATATGGCGACATTAATTGTATGGGGTCCACGTGTATGTGTTCACGGACCACAAAAGTTTACAATATGTGTTCATGAAGAAAGATCTCAACCTTCGGTAAAGAAGGTGGTTAGAGTTACTCAAGGACTACGATATAAGTGTCCGCTACCATCTGGGTAAGGCTAATGTGGTAGCGGACACACTCAACAGACTCTCTATGGAGAGTGTGTCCCATGTGGATGAGGGGAAGAAGGAGCTGGTGAAAGATACCCATCGACTTGTAAGGTTAGGAGTTAGGTTGGTCAACTCAATTGATGGCGGTGTTGTTGTGCAGAATGGATTAGAATCATCCTTAGTGACGGATGTGAAAGCTAGAAAAGATGAGGATCCGATTTGGGTAAAGCTGAAAGAAGTTTTGCGAAGTCAGAAGGTGGAGGTCTTCTCCCAAAGGGGAGATGGTGTGCTTCAGTACTAGGGTCACCTATGTGTTTCGGATGTCGATGATTTGAGGAGTCGGATGATGCATGAGGCTCATGGAACCAGGTACTCCATTCATCTGGGTGCCACCAAGATGTATCATTACTTGCGGGAAATATATTGATGGAATGGCATTAAGAGGGATATTGTAGAATTCGTAGCCAAGTGCCCCAACTTTCAGCAAGTAAAGGTCGAGCATCAATGGTCGGGAGGCATACTTCAGGATATTTGCATTCCCACTTGGAAGTGGGAATAGATTAATATGGATTTCATTACAGGCCTACCTCATACTCGCTGACAGTATGATTCTATATGGGTGGTGGTAGATAGGTTGACCAAGGCCGCATATTTTCTACCGGTCAAATTCATGGACTCGGTGGAGGATTATTCCAAGCTATATACCCGGGAGTTGGTTCGATTGTATGAAGTTCCCTTGTCTATTATTTCAGATCGAGGTACTCAATTTACCTCTCAGTTTTGGCGGTCTTTTCAAAAAGGGCTTGGGACTCAGGTTAAACTCAGGACAGCATTTCATCCATAGATGGATGGTCAAGCAGAGCGACAAATTCAAACTCTCGAAGACATGTTTAGAGCTTACGTGATGGACTTTAAAGGTAGTTGGGATGATCATTGGCCCCTGATCGAGTTAGCTTACAATAATAGCTATAACTCCAGTATCCAAATGGCACCATTCGAACTCTTTATGGGCGGAGATGTAGATCGCCCATCGGATGGTTTGAGGTTGGTGAGGCAGCTATGATAAGGCTAGATTTGGTTCATGAGGCTATTGTGAAGGTTCAGTTGATAAAGGACAGGCTGAACACTGCTCAGAGTCGCCAAAAGTCCTACACCGATGTTTTGAGAAGAGAACTTGAGTTCGAGGTGGATGACTGGGTGTTCTTGAAGGTATCTCCCATCAAGGGAGTAATGCGGTCTGGGAAGTAAGAAAAACTTAGTCCCCACTATGTTGGCCCCTACTGGATTGTGAGAAGAGTTGCCAAGGTGGCGTATGAGTTGGAGTTTCCCTCAGAGTTATCTTCCATGCATCCCGTGTTTCATGTATCGCTTTTGAAGAAGTATTTGGGTGACTCAGCTCTAGTTGTGCCGGTGGGCAGTGTTGGTGTGAGAGACAACCTTTGCTATGAGGAGGTTCCGGTAGAAATATTGGATCGACAAGTTCAGAGGCTAAGGAACAAGGAAGTAGGTTCAGTTAAAGTATTATGGAGGAATATGCATGTTGAAGGAGCTACGTAGGAAGCTGAAGCGAATATGATGGCTAGATACCCACATTTATTCTCTACCGGCTCAGTTCCAGCTTAAGGTATCAGCTTTTGCACTCAGACTCTATTTAGTTGTCATGTTCAGTTCATGTGTTCAATTTCTTTTATGTATGTGGATGTGTGTGTTAATCATGAAAACAAATCAACTATGTGGTTTGAATCGGAGGTAGTCATGCTGTTAGTTTTCAGTTTAAATGATCAGTATTTGAATATGACAATTGCATGTTTCTGTTTCTGCTTGTTTCCTACATTCAAGGACGAATGTTCCCAAGGGGGAGATATTGTAATACCCCAAAATTGACTAAGAGCAGACCCAGGAGTTAAAAGTTGAAAATTGCTAAAACGGGTGACCCAATAGATCGCTGGTCCAACCTATGACCCGTTGGGATGAGTCGTGGAAATCATCTAGTCTAGGGATAGAGGAAGCAACGACTGATGTAACAACTCATTGTTGGAAATGATCCGTTGTTTGTAGTCGTGGTGGGAGATTACTTTAGCATCTACGAAGCAACAGGCCATCCCACGACCCATCATGAGTTACCATGGATCGTGGTTAGTAGTCGTCATTTGAGTGGTCAAATATCTATTGGGTTAGATGGAAGGAAACCACGACTCGTTTGTGGATGTAACGAGTTGTGGTGAGGCTCGTTGTAGGATGAGGTGCCAAGTCTGCAAGAGGAAACAACGGTCGACAGAACGACCCGTTGTATATTATGATGACCCATCATTTTAAGTCGTGGGTTGAGATGAGACCTAAGCCTGGATAGTGTATGGCACGGATCGTCACCATGGGTCATAATATCCTCCAACGACTCGTTGAAGCGCCCGTTGGTTCATCCAGTGAAGAATTTTCTGCATAATAATTAAGGGAATTTTTGACATTCCTACATCCTAAGGCCCTATACTACATTGTTTAAGGCTCGTAATATTTGGTTATAGGAGGGGAAAACTTATTCTAAGTCTTTCCTTTCATGCATGCAAACTTAGAGAATTAAGAGAGGTGATCTAGAGCAAGCTTTCAAGGTCTTCATTCAAATTCTTCTTGGGCAATCAGAGAAGTGGTAGAATAAAGCCCTTTCAAGTATGTAGGGTTGTGAATGGGTGTTTTCTTCCATACCCATGCCCAATTTCTATCTAAGTTATGAGAATTTTCTATGATCAAGTTATGGGGTTTTCACCCAAATGCATGAATCTTCCATCTCTTTACATGAGTATGATTAAATCGTGTTTTCATTATTGAATTACGAAGCATGGGCAGATTTTAAGTTGTTTTCAATCAAAATCATGTTTCTAGCTTTATGAAATTAAAGGTCCATTAATAAGAAGTTCATAAAAGAAGAGATTTGTGATTAATGTATGATGATGATGAGATATGATGATGAAAATCATGTTTCAAAGCTACCCGTGATTATGATATTGTTTTCAAAATGAATTGAGTAGTCCCAAGCATTATAAAGTTTCGGACAAGGCCCTTATATCAATTATGTATGATGTATTGTCTCTAAATTAAGCTTACCACATTATTTTTGGAGCAAAGGCTCCCAATTATCTCTAAGCTTGTGGTATGTTTTGTACTAAAGCTTCTCATATGCATGATTTCATATTTAAGATGTATTTCATTATTGAGCTTTGTCAATAGACAATGTTTAGCTTCATTATAAAACTATGTAGAGCATGTGCATGTTTTTAGGAGAAGAGTCTAGCACTGAGCGGGCTAAGGGTATATCACCCTATGCCATAAAACTATGTGCCAACGTAGGTTGATACTATTATATATTATTGGTACCTCCCTTGCGAGCTATTCTCGTCCCTATTGGCCCATGAGCTTGATATCGATATTGACGTGCCCGATTCGCGTGTGTGTACGGGTCGTGCAAGTAATATAGTGGCTCTTTTAGACAACCAAAATGTCGAACCCACAGGGACTGGACCCATTCCTCTAACTATCCATTTCAAGTGTGATCTTGACTTTCGCAAGTGTCAGTTATAGAAGTTTCCGAGGGAGATTTAATTAAGTCTAGTTTTGGTCAACGAAATATCCTGAATTTACTCTAGGAGCAACATAGAGTTAAAACCAGCTAATCATGTGATACTACAATTTGCAATGGGTTAAGCATGAAACTATCGATTATTATTTCAAATAAGTAGAATTGCATGTTCATGGTCTTTCGAGCCTCTAAACACGGCAAACTAGCCTCACTGCATCATTGTGAGTGAGGATGCTAATTTCTAGTTCGCGGGAAATTAATTATGTTGTGGTTTATAGGGAAACGATTAGGGACTTTCGTGCGTCTAACCATTTAACTCAACTTAGCCTCACAACAACTTCTTCGAGTGGTGATGTGATAATCCTAAGTGGTTTTTAATAACCCCCGTTTATCAACAAAGCAAGGCGTTAGGTATATTTCTATCCTAACACGAATTTATATCGTGAGATACAAACATGCTCCTTACATTCTTATGTCCTGACCTAGGTAATTCTTTCTCAAGTAATTGCCCAAGATAACATATATGTTTTAATGTTGATCAATCATAAAAACAAGCAACAATCCAGAATGCAAGACGAAAACAATAATCAATCCAGCGTGGCATGCTGCTCAAGCGGCGTGATGGCATGCTGCTGGCGCGCAGCTGGCCTGGCGTGGCACGGTGCTGGCACGCAGCTCGCCTGCCTGCATGCTGCCTTCTCTCGTGCGCCTGGAATAGGCATGGCACAGCGCTGGGCACGGGACACTCACAGCGTGGCTTGCTGCCTGGCGCGGCCAGCCTTGCCAAGGCATGCTTCTTTGCCGGCTTTCGCAATTTGCTCCCGACTCCATTCCTCTACTTCACCAACTTATGAATTCGTTCCTCAAAATCCTTGAAACCTACAAAACAAGGACTAATCATGTTGGTTATCACACATATTCACATCTATATAAAATCACATGAAAATGTATAAAATAACTTAGATAAACAAGACTAAATTAAGTTATCAAGCGTCACTCGGGCATGCTATTCTGCCCGAGATTACAACCCCACACTTAAAGTCTTGTTCGTCCTCGAACAACCTTTTACATCTCATGCATATGGAGACTCACCCATAACTCATTTAGCAAGAATATTCAAGCTACAGCTATAATGATTACGTATGATAACATGCTAAAAATAGAGCATGCACGATTTGATCATCGAAATGAAATACATCTATGTTAAGACTTCTTAACCTCGAGAATCGACTCTCAATCTTGGTGATTCATGCAAAGCAACTGATTAAGAAATCCCACATGAATTATATCCTTCATTCAACATGTGCCCTCACGGAAATAGAGTTACCCAATTTCACATGCAAAAACAATTTTTAAATCACAACATGTGCGGGTACATGAATAGAATTACGCTCCCTCTCACAAAGAATTCACATGCATCATGTAATGACCCATAAGCTTGCCCTTAGTGTTTTATTCCACTAATTTAAGGATGTGTGAATGTAAGATCAAGTAGGACTTAATGGGTTGTAACGTAAGCTAAGGGACAGGTAGGTACTATTCTGGCCTATAATAGTGACTAACTTTCCCAAGCGCTTTTAATACATTACGCCCTCATTACGAACTTCCCTTCCCTTACTTCACCTTTTTCTCCTTTTAGCATTCTTTTCCTCTTATGTTCCCCCTTTATTTAGGCACTTTTAGCTTATTAGTAAGGAGCTCTATAAATAACTTTTCATTAATTTATTTTCTTACTCCTTATAATAATCAGCCGTTTTCACACAAGTGCACCTTTGTCCTTTTCTCCACTTCTACAACTTGCTACTTTTCCTTTCTTTTCCTTCTTCTCACTCCTTTACTCTTTCATATTTTTCCCTTAAGCGCTTAGGAGTTTTGGATCAAGTTCAAGGCTAATGAAAGAAAAAGGATTAAGCTTATGTTGCAGCTGTCAAAGAATAGGCTCAAGGCTCAATAGGGCTAACTAGGATCAAATTTTCAAGGTAGGTAAAATGAGGGATAAAAATTTGGTTCATTCAAAGAAATGCCTAGATCATCATCCTTCATTTCGTTTTATAAACACACCAGGCAAGTTCTAGACAATCCACAATATCACAGAATACTCAAAAACCTTACACTCATGGCATATGCTCAATTCAAGACACATTCAGCAGACTCTTAACTCAGCTAATCACAAGAATTCAGATTAAGCTTCAATCATATTGAGTCAAATTCAAGAGCCTAAGTGTCTCAAACAAAGTTATACACTTGCATGCTTGAACACTGAACATACTTGCATCTTACAATCCTGTATAGCACATAACAAGAACATCAAGCACCAATTAGTTATGGTTTCAAAAACCCAAAACCTATCAACTAATTTTTCCTCAAGACGGTCATCATCCATGCATCGTCGGAAATAGTCCCTAACTATGACTAAAAACACTATATATAGACAAAAGAAAGAAAAAGAAAATTTTTATTCTTCGATTCAAAGACCCCCCATCAGAAAAGAACCGAAAAGAAAAACCAACGGGTGATGAATTCATGCTTGACTCCCAACAATTTTCAATTTTCTCACAAATTTCACACAAGCATTACATTCACCAAAAATTCGTTAAGCACAAAAATTTTGAAATTTTTCTCACTCCACACTTAAATCACGCTATGTCCTCATAGCATCAAATTAACATTTAAAGGATGAGAAATACTCTCTGGACCTCTATGCTAGCTAAAAGCTTGCTTTCCTTTCAAGTTTTCAGAGGTGGGTGTTCGACCCCACACTTCTTCTATTCCATGCTCTTTAGCTTTCACCTTCTCGATACTCAGACTTCCCTCCATCTGTGCTTAACTTTCCACCAAAAACACAAACAAAATGAACATCACAAAATCAACACAAAATCAAAATTACAAATTGTACCTGAGGTACGCTTGGGTTGCCTCCCAAGCAGTGCCTTATTTTACGTCGTGGCACGACGTGGACTGTCCTTTTTAGGACATCCTTATACCTGGGTTCTCTTTCGAGAACCGTCTCCTTTTCTTTTGCTGTTTAGAGGAAACAGCCTCCACTTTGTTCCTCTCTTTCTCCAACTTCTTCTCAATTTGAAGTCCTCTATCAGACTCGGGCTGAACACTTGACCTTGCCTTTGGCCGTGCACCTGTGGAATCCTCCACCCCACACTCATCCTCTAACAGCACACTAACTTGACAAAGGTTTCTGTAGTGTGCAGATGGGTTCATTTCTTGGTAAACGCGGAAGATTTCTTCTTCATCCTCAACCCTCATTTTCAGGGTCCCTGCTTTCAAGTCAATCACCGCTCCTCCGGTGGCCAAGAATGGTCGTCCCAAGATCAAGGGTACCTGGTCATCAACCTGAAAATCTAAGACAATAAAATCAGCAGGTATAATGAACTTACCTACTTTGATGAGAAGGTCCTCTATTATTCCATCAGGTGTCACTCGCGACTTGTCAGCCAGCTGCAGCATCAACCTTGTCAGCCTCGGTTTTCCCAACCCCAGGGTGTTGAATAAGGATAGGGGCATTAGATTAACTGCTGCCCCTAAGTCACACAAAGCTTGTAGCACCTCAGCTTTACCAATTTGTATGGGGAGGGTAAAACTCCCTGGGTCTTTGAGCTTCTTTGGCATTTTGCTCAATACCCTGTGACTGCACTCCTCAGTCAGTGCTACAGTCTGGACATCCACCAATCTGACTCTGTTCGCCATCACGTCCTTCAAGTATTTAGCATACTTGGGAATTCCCTGCAAAACATCAATAAGAGGCAAATTTATGTGAAGTTCTTTGAAACTCCCAAAGAACTTTTTGAAGCATTCCTCCTCCTTGCTCTTTCTGAATTTCTGAGGGAATGGTGGTGGTGGTCTTTGTGCTGGCTGTAATGAAGGTTGTGCATTTTGTTGCCCAGCACTCTGATTCGCTCCCGTGTCGGTGGATGGTCCTGGTCTAACCAACTCCGGCTGCACATCCTTTCTCAACTCTTTAGACACTGCATCAGCTAATTGCTTTCCTCTTCTAAGACTGATGGCATTGATTTGTCGGGGGTTAGGATCTGCATCGCTTGGTAATCCCCCCAGCGACCTCATGTTCTGAGCAGCTGCTAACCGACCCACTTGTTTTTCAAAATTTCAGGTGGCTACTTGCTGATTCATTAAATCTGTTGCCATCCTCGCCTGATTTTCCGCTAACTGATTCTGGGTCTCCATAATTTTCTGTAGTGTTTCCTCAATGCTTCTACTCACTTGCCCATCATTCTGCCTATTTTGCTGATACTGTTGTTGTTGAGGTTGCATATAATTCTGCTTTTGGTTTCCACCCCAAGAAAAATTTGAGTGGCCCTACCAATTTCTGTTGGAGTTGTTCCCAAAATTCTGATTCCTATGCACATTACCAACAAAATTGACTGATTCCGGATTGGCTCCACAAGATTCGGCATTGTGCACATTATTACCACAAATTTCACACCAACTCGGAGTTTGCTGAACCGCATTAACCTGGCCCTGGTGTTGGTTCATACTCAGTTTATTGAACTGAGTCATCATTTGATGTTGGAATGAAGCTAACTGTGCTGCCAAGGCATTCAAACCATCTACTTCTATCAACCCCGCTCTCTTTCCTGCCCCCCTCGATGACTCGCTGTGCCATTCTGGATTTCCTTGAGCAATTCTGTTCAACAAAGTGTACAACTCATCATATGTCTTCTCCAAGGCTTGCCCACCCGATGCAGAGTCTAGTAATATTTTTGTGTGTGGGTCTAGACTTTCTACAAAGGTATGAGCCAGCACTTCATTTGATTGCTGGTGATGGGGGCAGTCTCTCAACAATGACTTGAATCTTTCCCAAGCCATATATAAGTTCTCATCAGGCCTCTGCTTGAAACTGAGTATTTCACTTCTCAACTTTGCAGTTTTGCCTAAAGGGAAGAATCTAATAAGGAAATTTTTAGCCAAGTCATTCCATGAAGTTATGGAGTTCGGTGGCTCAGCCTTCAGCCACTATTTTGCCTCTCCCAACAGTGAAAATGGGAAGAGGGTCAGTCGGACATAATCTGTGGACACGTCGGTGGGGACAAACGTGTTACTAATCTCTAAAAAGCTCTGTAGGTACTGCTGCGGGTCCTCATGTGTCATCCCAGTGAATTGACCACTAGAATGTAACAGCTGCACCATGTTATGTTTAAGCTCAAAGTGCCCTCCAGGCTCCGGTTTACGGATGCTAGAGGTCACATTCGTCGCTAGTGGGATTGCCACTTCGCGAACTGGTCTTGCTGCCATTGCTTTCGATGACAATTGTTCTTGTCCCGCGGGTGGTTGTTGTTGTACCTTTTCTTGAAGTGTCTTCAGCTTTTTCTCTAAAGCTACTCTCCTTCGCAAATGGATTTGACGTTCAGGTTCCAGAACGGTTCCACAAGCTCTTTACTTCTAGCCAGCTCGGCAGGACAACTTGTCACCTGCAAATAAATAGACTAAGACCAAGTTTCTCAACACTTAAAGAAATTTCAAAAATCACACAAAAACAGATAAATAATCAAAACTTCGCCGAGTCCCCGGCAATGGCGCCAAAAACTTGACGTGCCCGATTCGCGCGTCCACAAGTGTACGGGTCGTGCAAGTAATATAGTGGCTCTTTTAGAGAACCGGAATGTCGAACCCACAAGGACTGGACCCATTCCTCTAACTATCCATTTCAAGTGTGATCTTGACTTTTGCAAGTGTCGGTTATAGAAGTTTTCGAGGGAGATTTAATTAAGTCTAGTTTTGGTCAACGAAATATCCTGAATTTACTCTAGGAGCAACATAGAGTAAAAACCAGCTAATCATGTGATACTACAATTTGCAATGGGTTAAGCATGAAACTATCGATTATTATTTCACATAAGTAGAATTGCATGTTCATGGTCTTTCGAGCCTCTAAACACGGCAAACTAGCCTCACTGCATCATTGTGAGTGAGGATGCTAATTTCTAGTTCACGGGCAATTAATTATGTTGCGGTTTACAAGGAAACGATTAGGGACTTTCATGTGTCTAACCATTTAACTCAACTTAGCCTCACAACTACTTCTTCGAGTGGTGATGTGATAATCCTAAGTGGTTTTTAATAACCCCCGTTTATCAACCAAGCAAGGTGTTAGGTATATTTCTATCCTAACACGAATTTATATCGTGAGATACAAACATGCTCCTTACATTCTTATGTCCTGACCTAGGTTATTCTTTCTCAAGCAATTGCCCAAGCTAACGTATATGTTTTAATGTTGATCAATCATAAAAACAACCAACAATCCAGAATGCAAGACGAAAACAATAATCAATAACTTAATTCCAAAACAAAATCATAAAATCACAATCATAATTCATGGCTTCAACCCTAGAGGAAGGGTTCTTGCCATTCATGTTCGTAAAACTACAACTAACTACTACTAAACTAACATACTTACATGAATTTGGTAGATGAAGGGAATTTGCCAAACCCTAGATGAGTTCTCCCACTTCTCCCTTCACTCCTAGGTAGTTTTCCAGAATAAAATCGTGACAAAGTGGTTTTAGGAGCTCAGGGACCTATTTATAATAAATGAGAAACGTGCACAATTTAGCATGTCGTGGAATGGCTCTGTGTCACGGAGTGTATCGCGGAGCACTGCCTCCGTGACACGGTGGTAACACGAAGGCACACTGGAAATCAACAAATATCGACTCTAGGCAGCCCCTTGCCGCGATGCCCAGCATGGCACGTTGCTCAAGCGGCGCGATGGCATGCTGCTGGCGTGCAGCTGGCCTGCCGTGGCACAGCGCTGGCATGCAGCTCGCCTTCCTGCATGCTGCCTTCTCTCATGCGCATGGCATAGGCGTGGCACGGCGCTGGGCGCGGCGCACTCACAGCGTGGCACGCTGCCTGGCGCGGCCAGCCTTGCCAAGGCATGCTTCTTTGCCGGCTTTCGCAATTTTCTCCCAACTCCATTCCTCTACTTCACCAACTTATGAATTCATTCCTCAAAATCCTTGAAACCTACAAAACAAGGACTAATCATGTTGGTTAGCACACATATTCACATTTAGATAAAATCACATGAAAATGTATAAAATAACTTAGATAAACCAGACTAAATTAAGTTATCAAGCGTCACTCGGGCATGCTATTCTGCCCGAGATCAGATATCATGGTATCATCCTTATCCTTGGATAGGCTTTGGGCGACTCTACCCACTTGAGTGTGATAGATAGGACCACGTAAGTTCTATCATGGTATGTTGGTTAAATGAAGAGCCTCCTAGTGTTCCATATGATTCAGTCATGCATATTCATTACTCATGATTATTATACACACATGCATGTTCTAAAAGCAAGGTTTGACTCAATGTTCAGCTTTTCAATAAATGTCGTATTTCAGCTTTGAGTTATTCGAGTCAATTGATGTTATAAAGATATATATTGACATGTTATGAAAATATCATGATTTCAGAAAGAATGCATGCAAGCCCTCCCCTCAGATTCTTAAAGCTTATGTTATGCTATGAGATGTTTTAAATGGTTTCTTTTATTTAAGCGGTTTTTACTTACATTGCATACTCGGTACATTTCACGTACTGACCGCATACTTTCTATGTTGTATTGTTTCATGATACAGGACCAGGCTCTCAAGTTCAACCCCGCTCTTAGTCATCTTATCGGAGTTCGTGTTTGCCTTTTGGTGAGTCCTCATCTTTTGAGTGCTAGACTTTCAGCTTTCCTTATGTATTTCAGTTTTAGTATTGTTGAGTTAGTTGGGGTCTTGTCCCGTCAACTCATCATGTTTAGAGGCTTTTCATACTTATGTATGTATTCAGCTTCGGATGATGTATTATGATGTTATGGTTGAGTTAGACTTCCGCTAAGTTTATTATGTTAATTCTTCTGTATGTTGATTGAGTTAGATGTATGTTTATGCCATGGGTTGACTTGGGGTCTCTCGGGGTCCCTTGTCTCGTGTCGCGATCCGGGCCTCTGTTCGGGTCGTTACACCAGCCCCCTAGGATCATCTGCCCGAGAAGGTTATCCATGCAGAGCTTAGGGCAGCCATCTAGATGTTGGCATAGGCATTACCGCCCAGGTCAACCAGCAGGGGTTAGCGCATGTTCCCCAGAATGGGAATGCGATAGTGGAGGGAGTTAGGGATTTTCTTAGGATGAACCCTTTGAAGTTTCTTGGGTCAAATCTGGGCGAGGATCTACATGAATTTATTGATGAGATACAAAAGATCACCCAGATCATGGGGGTGAAGGGGGAAGAGTGCGCAGACCCAGCCTCGTATTAGTTGGAAGGGGTTGCACATATCTAGTTTGGACAGTCGAAGGATAGCATAGTTATTGGAGCAGGTACCATTGGTTGGGATGAGTTTCTTACCACATTCCTGGATCGATTCTTTCCCCATGAGATGAGAGAGATCAAGGTAGCTGAGTTTGTGAACCTGAGGCAAAATAATATAACAGTCTAGGAGTATGCTTTTGAGTTCACCTGTTTGTCCAAATATGCACCAGAGCTGGTGGCTGATCAGAGGGCTCGGGTGAGCAGGTTCGTGCATGGAGTAGCAAACTACCTGGTCAAGGATTGTAGGACCTCTATGATTCATCAGGACATCGACTTTTGTTGACCGATTTTTTATGTCCAGTAGATGGAGGTGGTGCATCTTAGAGAGAGGGAGGCCAAGAGGGCCAAAACACAGTTATGGGTTCTCTCAGCACAAATCAGGAGGTAGACATCGTCAACAGTCCCATCAAAGGTCAGTAACTCCAGTTCCATCATCGACCAATACTCCATCTAGACCGTGAGGTGACCATAGGAGCAGAGTATCAGGCTCAAGGGGACAAAGGAGCATGCAGGTAGAGCGTACCTTTCCAATCTATGGGAAGTGTGGCAAGAATCACATATAGGAGTGCTTGATTGGATCATATATCTTTTTTGGGTGTGGTAAACCTAGGCACAGGTGCCGGGAGTGCCTTTTAGCTAGGCAATATGATGGTATAGGCCGTGCTCAGGCTACCAGTTCAGCACCAGCACCAGCACACCCAGCTTAGCTGGGTGCGTCCACTAGTGCAGGTGGTGGTCGATGCAAGAACAGGTTCTATGCACTCTTGTCACGACAGGTGAAGGATACTTCACTCGATGTGGTTACTGGTATGTTACGAGTGTCCACTTTGATGTATATGCATTGTTAGATCCAAGGGCTACTTTATCTTATGTGACACCCTATGTTTCTAGTAGTTGCGGAGTAAGTCCCGAAATCCTATCAGAACCCTTCTCAGTCTCTACTATAGTCAGTGATTCAATTATAGCTCGATGGGTATATAGAAATTTCCCTGTCACAGTCCTTTAGAAAGTTACCTCAACAGATTTATGTAATACCCCAGAAGCCTTAAGATCAGACTCGAGAGTTGAAACGGAGAAAATAGGTTTTTCTGCACCAAGTCACAGGATGAGTCATCCAATGACCTATCAGGAGTCCCACGAGTTGTTAAGTGACTCATAGTGAAGGAATTGAACTTGTTTGACAATTTGGGAATTTAAGTGACCACGAGTGTGACAACGAGTCGTGGTCAACACTACGAGTCGTCAGGTGTCCCATGGTTAAGGGTTTGACTGGAGACTTGATGAATGGGGAAGTAAAGGTAACGACTGGTCACCACGAGTTGTTGGGTACACCACGAGTCGTGGCGTCCCTTGTGGTGAACCTCAGAGGAAGAATGGGTTGTGTTCATGATGACTGGTGACCATGAGTCGTGGTCACTAGTAACAATCCGTCCAGTCCCTCGTCGAGACTAGCAGTCTATTTTTCCCCACCATTTTACCAAGTGCTTTTTCATAGTTTCTATGTTCCTAAAGCCTAAACTACATTGTACTAAGCTGAGAATAGGGTGTTTTAAGAAGGTTTAAGTCATTTTAAGCCTATCTTAATTCATGCATGCAAGTTTAGAAGTTTGAGAGGTGATCAAGGCTAGTTCTTCAAAGTTCTTCCTAAATTCTCTTTGGGCTATCAACGAAGTGGTAAAATCAGATAACTTCAGGTATGTAAGGCGATGAATGGGTGAAATTTTTCATACCCATGCCCAATTCCCTCTCAATTCATGATGTTCTAATTGATGATTCCATGGGGTTTTTACCTAATGCATGAATTCCTAAGTTTCAATCATGGGTATGATCTAAGCATATCTCAAATGATGAATTATGATTAATGGGCATATTTTACAATGTTTTAAATCATAAATTATGTTTTCAAGTTTTCTAAACTATGATGGCCATCCATGAATGTTCATGAAAGTTGAGATCTATGATATATATTTTCAAGTATGATGTGATGTTTATGAAGAAAGTATGATTTCGAAATACCCATGTTTATGTTCATGTTTTCAAAGAGAATCAAGTTGATTTCAAGCATGTTTATGTATTGGGCAAGCCCATATGATCAAGTATGTCTTATGATTTCATGAATTAGATTACCACATAATTTTGTGTCTTATGATTTCATGAATTAGATTACCACATAGTTTTGGTGTCAAGACTCCTATTATTTTAAGCTTGTGGTATGGTTTGAGCCAAGCTCCTCATGTTATGATTTCAGATTATGCATGTATGTTATTATTCATCTTCGTCACTAGACAATGGTCAGCTTCATTGAAAAATGATAGAGAGCATATGCAAGGTTTTGGGAGGAGTGTCTAGCACCGATTAGGCTAAGGGTCAGTCAACCTTGTGCCTCAGAACTACACCCAACGTAGGTTTACCTATATACTTTGGGGCCTCCCTTGTGAGCTTCCCCTGACCCCAAGGGGCCTTGAGCTTGATATCAATATCATGGTAGCTCCCTTAGCCCTGGCAAGGCTTTGGATGGCTCTTTCCACTTGAGTATGATAGTCAGGACCATGTAATCTCTATCGTGGTAATGTCGGTTATATGACAAGTTTCCCATTGTTCCTCATGATTTCAGTTATGCATGTGCATCTGTCATGATATTATGTTTTCATCAGGTTTGACACAATGTTCAGTTTTACTTATGATTATCCGTTTTCAGCTTTGGGTCATTCGATTTAGTTATGATGTTCAGTTATATTCAGATAATGATTTCAGAAAATAGCATGCAAGCCCTACTCTCAGAATTCTTATCTTGATTATGTTTTATACCATGCATGCTTAATGATTTTATTTACTGAGAGGTTTTACTTACCTTGCATACTCAATACTTTTCACATATGGACCGCATACTCTTTGCTGTATCATTTTAGATACAGGCTCCGATATACAGACTCAGTCCCGCCGCTAGTCAGACTTTTGGAGTTAGCACTTCTCAGTACCAGTTGGTGAGTCCTTATCTTGCAAGGGCCCTTCTTATTAGTTGTGTTTTGTCTTTTTAGTTTCAGACTATAATGAGTTATTAGGGTCTTGTCCCATCAACTCGTCAATATTAGAGGCTTATTCGGACGTAGTTTGTATTTCAGCTATTAATTCATGTATGTACAAAGATGTTATGATTGTCTAGACTTCCGCTATGTTTTTTATGATGACCTTCCGCTTATCTATGAATGAGTTAGATGTATGTTCATGACATGGGTCAACTTGGAGCCTCCGGGTTTCTAGTCCTGTGTCTCGATCCGAGCCTATGTTCGGGTTATGACAATTTAGTTGTTACACCCCGTAAGATGTTAATGACTAGCATACATGTGCATGTGCTTGTAGTGAGCGGTTAGATCATGCCACATGTGGGAGAAGTCTCGACAGCAGGATGCGTGAGTGCATCATCGGGTGGATCGACAGGGACGAGCGAGGCCAGGCTGCAAGGGCCTGCATGACACAGTAGCCCTTCTGTGTGATGGCCCGTGTGACGCGGCAGCCACTTGTTGTAGTGAGCTGCACAGCACCATGGCCCACGCGATGGGCCCGACCTCCACTTCCCTCTACATATATATATTTAAGTTGGGTAAGTTGGATTTGTTTTATAATTTCCCCTAATTGAATAGCTCAACCTTGGCGACTTAGCTCTCGAGGTTTTCATCGGTTTTTCGCTAAATTACGTTGTTAAACTCCATTAAAACGTAAATTCATTTTGGATAACGAATTATAGGCATATGAGGAACGTCCCTGCCGAGTTATTTCTTGAAAACTCACTTATAGTACCAGAACTCTGCCGAGTAAAAGTTGTCGGAATCACTTCTAATTGAGTCCTAAGCAACTGTTATGAAGGGTAAGCATTTCTACCTTCTGGACTCTTGGGAATTTGTGGGTTTTCAGCTGAATTGAATGAAGTTGAGTTGCAGTCAATGTTCATTGAAAAATATTGTTATTTGCTAGGTCTTAGTATTGAAATAGCCTTATTCTCTTAGCGTAAAGGCTGTATTTGAGTGGAATTACTGGCTTTAGGTTGGAAACATTTTGGGTGAATGAAAGTTGGCATTTGAGGTATTTTAAGGTTTATCTCATCGGCAAGTTATTCTCATCGTATAATGATATGACCTGTGCCCTCGAAAGTAGATAATGACCTTATATGTTGTGATTAGTTGCTGCAAGTAGATAATGAATATGTATGTTGTGGTTAGATGCTACAAGACATATTTAGAGTATACCATAGTATCCCTTGTCGGGAAAGGGGTATGTTAAGTGTATCTAACGCTGGGTGCGCCTCAGAGAGTTCCCAATTCACCTATTTACTATTTAGAAGTATTTTGATGTTTTGTTGTCATGCCAAGGCCTTAGGAGTTTATGGTTAGTTTTTGGGCCTAACTTTGCAAGTTGGACAGCATAGGGCATAGCCGGGCAATATAGCTTTCAGTTTGACGCCTATATTGTCAGTAAAGCTCGCCTAGATGCCGTAGGAACACTTTAATGCCTCCAGGTCTAGAATTGGTATAGGGTGGTCTTACCTTCGAGTTAGTGGCACCAGGGTTGCCCAGTGAACTGAGCGACAACCTACCATATGATTGGCTACTATCAATGACCGTTAGTGTCAGTAGACTCAATGATTGTCCTACAGGTCGCTTAGGAAACCGCTCCAATTGTTACAAGTTTGATAGACTAGTCGCTGCCCTGAGAAGGGAAACTTATTAGTAGTGAGATGTGAGGCCAACGTCCTAGGCTACTCTTATAGGTGCCTAGGTACATTTTTCCCTGAAGTGCTAGGTCTATATATACCTGCCTAGGTGGCTATGAACCACCCAAAGGAGCCATATAAAATTTGGATAGACCTAGTTAAGGTCCAAAAGGTCTAGAACCAGTGTATCACAGTGTTACTTCCAGGCTAAGAGTTCTAGTAAGCTTCCTGTGGAGAGTTAGGGCTGACTGCTTAGGATCGTATCCGATTGGTAGCAGCCCTATAGCCGTCCCAAGAAATGGAATCATATAGACAATTGGCTACGACCTTGTTATTCATTTATGAACTATCTTTTCCCCAGCATGACCTTCAAAGTATTGCTTAGGCCACTCTGGACCTCGCCCTACTCCGTCATGGCCGTCAGAGACTATAATCACTGCCAAGAGCCTCTGGTCAGGTGTAGGCACACGGGGTGTGCCTGTTGACAGCTATGTATCCTTTCATTAACCAACCTCAGGGTTGCTAACTGTTTCGTCGCCTACAGGGCTATTGGATTGCTTAAAGGATCTATGTGATATCGCTCAGAGGAGTCATGTGATGTCTGAAAGGACTATATTCAGGCCTATAAGGCCATATTTAGGTCCATCGACGTATGGACCTCTTCTTATGACATACCAGAATTATTTACCCTCTGTCGAGCCTTGTTTGCCCACGGTACAGTTACACGAGCCCAATGGGCTTAGTTGCAGACCTAGAGGCTAGGTGGTTGGCTGTAGTTACCAGTAGAATCATAAGGACCTTGATAGGGGTATATAGATTGAATTTTACTTGCCAGGGGTTATGGGGCCCTGGTAGGTTATTTTAGTGTTGCTTGCAACTTCAAGGATTATAGGGGCCAGGTTAGGTTCTTGTTTGTATACATGCTTGTTAGATATAGTTTATGGATGTATTGCCGTGCAACTTCAGTTCATATTCGTGTAGTGATTTACAAGATGCAAGTTATGGATAAGAAAGCTTACAAGTTAACTTCTGCCCTTCTTGCTACTTACTTTCTATTCTATATTAGCTTCTATCCAGCTTTTATTACTACCTTACATATTCGGTACATATTGTACTGACACCCACACAAGGGGCGCTGCATCCTTACCTGCAAGTTTAGACAGACAGGGTTCAGGTCCTCCATTAGCAGCTATTCGGAGTCAGCAGATTGGTCAGCTCCTTTCATTTACAGTTGCCAGGTAGTGGAGGTTTTCTCTTTCTACTATACTATTTTGGGTAGGTCAGGGGTCTGCCTTGACCACTATTCCACTCTTAGAGGCTTGCAGACTACAATCTTTAGTTAGTTGTTCGTGTTGGTCGTGTGGGGCCTATATTTGTTATGTTTTCTATGTTGGCTGTGTGGGCCTAGTGTAGCTTCCAGTTAGTGGCCTTGTCGGTTGTAAATTGTATATGACTGCCTGTCTTTCTTTTTGCTATAACTAGATAGCATGGTGGTTTTGTTGGCCCGCAAAGGATCCCATTATTATTATGTTGGTAGGTTAGGTATTTTCTTTTACAGGTTTACTATGTGGCCTTGTCGGCTGAGGTTGTATTTACAGTCGAGACATAGTTTTCTTTTTACTTGATGGTGAGTTGCTGGAAAGCACCAGAGGTGCATATGTCTAGCCAGGTCAGCGCAGGTCCAAGTGTTCACTAGGTGCCAGTCATGCCTCCCAAGATGGGGCGTGACAAACTTGGTATCATAGCAACATCATGTCCTAGGGATTCTGCAAGCCATGTCTAGTGGAGTCTTGCTTATAAATGTGTTGTGCGCCACATTCTATAAGAGGAGGCTACGAGGCATGATAGTATGGTTACCCTTTCGTCTTTCACATCATGCTATAGAGCCGAGTTGTAGAGGGTTGAGTCCCTAAGCTTTCATTGCTATGTCCGTCTAAATAATGTTGATATGAGATAGACTACAGCCAGCCTCAAGTTAGATACAGCAGTAGGAGAGGGTACCAGTGAGGTTCCATAGTTGGGGGATAGCCCCACATGAAGGCAAAAGGGGGACGTCTTTTTAATATCCCCAGCATCCTCCCTGGGCAATTGAAACCTTATAAGATAACAAACATGCCAGTACTGTTCCCAGCCATTTCTATACTCTCAGAACAGGAGGTCAGGTGTGTTGTGTATATATATATGTTAGCTTATTCTTTAGATACTCAATATTAGACAAGGACAATAGCTACTGTAAATCACCTGAAAGGTGTAAGAGGTTGTGAAATTATGGGATTTTTACCTCAAGCCTTTTGAGTTTGTTGAGTTTCGCACCTTAGCTCTGTTATAGAATGATAAGGTTATTTCCTGCCTCCCAGCCTTTTCTCAGTATAACAAAGAGCCTAAGTTTTAACGTGATTTTGCCCAGAAGAAATAGTAAAGGAGGGCTAGATCCGTTGATTCCGAGAAAGTGTTAGAAAGTGGTTAAGACCCCAGGTGCTTAAATAAGTCACTCAGATCCTCACGGCAGTAAATTAGAAGGGTAGGTAAGATTTCTAGTAGCACCCAAGTATGGGTGAGAGTCCATAAGTAGTAGATTCCCAACAATAGCAAAGTTTAAGTCAGAAATAGACTAAACCCACTACAGTGTGTGGATGGCGGTAAGGGATACTTGAAGAAAATTGGCTATGGCCCTAGTTTACTATGACAAAGGACAAAGAGATTATATGAGGGGAACCGGCCTAAATATGGGTCAGGATGATACAGGTTGGTAGATTGGCCAGTGTATTCTTGCCTATATGGTGCATGGGGCATGAACCCCTGTTTGCAGCCTATAGTAGTAAGGGCAAGACATGAACATTGATCTCTGGAGGAGAGAAGAACCACCTCTAGGCTGAAGCGGGCAAATGGAGCTTTGAATTGCCACTGAACATCGAGAAATGATCATTAGGCTGACATCTAAAGAATGGTGAGATTGTAAACTAGAAAGCAGCAATATTACCACTAGTTGTGGAGGCGAAGAAAGGACAGAACAGAGACCCTATCCTAGTACAGCCCGAAGACAAGACCCAGCAGAAGGAATCATCGGCCTTTGAGATATTAGGGGATGGAGTGTTGAGACCCAAAGCTCGACTCTACGATCCAAATGTTGTAGGGATTCGTTAGTAGGCCATAGTAAAGGTACACCATATCCGTTATTCCCTCCACCTGGGTTTGACAAAGACACGTCCTGTTAGAAAAGAGGTCTACTGATGACAAGGGAAGAAGAAATATATGGTTGAGTTGTAGCACAGGGCTCCAATTGCCAGCAGGGAAAGGCTGGATATCAGAAATTGGGTAGGTTAATTCAGGAGATAGTCATGCCTACGAGGAATGGGGAAGTAGTCAGTACGAATATAGATACAGGTTTACCTCGTACTAGGTGTAAATTTGACCCTATTGGAGTCATTTTCTAAAGGTTAATGAGATCAACTCATTTCTCGCTGGTTAGAATTATGTTTGAGCTAAAGATTACGCTGAATATGATACTAAAGAAATAGTTCGACTATATGATGTCCCAGTGTCTATTAAATTTTGACAAAGGGGAACAACTCACAGCTAGGTTTTGGAAAAGGTGTCAGAACAGATTGGGATGCAATTTAATTTGAGTATGACTTCTCGTCCCCAAAATGAATGGACAAGAAAAGCATGATTCAGACGCCTAGAGAGATGTTACGGGTGGAAATGTAGGTCCCCAATATGAAGGCCTAAAGCAGGTAGGTCAGGGGTAATTGGACCTGGCATACCACATCTGTCAGAAGAAAAAGTTAAACTCCTTAGCAAGATTTTACTGATATCCCAGAATCACTAGAAGTCCTATTCCAACTTACAGCATAGGGACTTGGAGATTGAGGCAATGACTGGATATTCTTTATGATTTTTCCAAAGAAGGGTGTTATGAGATTAGACAAGAAGGGCCAACCTAGCCATAGATTTATTGGGCCATACTGAACCCTCTTGAAGATCGGTCAAGTGTCCTACGAGATAGAGTTTCCTTCAGTGATAGGATCTATTTATTAATGTTACACGAACATGTAGAAGACTTATTCTCAGATTGAGCCAGTCGTAGATGCTCAGGGTATAGAAGCACCATCCCACAGGGAGAATTCAATAGTTATATTAGATTGGCAGGTTCGTAGGTTGAGAACTAAAGATGTAACCTCTGTTAAAGTCCTATGTAGGAACAGAAATGTAGAGGATGTGACTTGAGAAGTTGAGGACAACATGAGGTCTAAACACCCTCACTTATTTCAGGCTTACCTAGATTATGCAGCTGAAGTTACATGGTTATATAGTTATTGTTTTATGGCTTACATTATTAGTACTGCTTAGTGGTTCGCTTTTATGTTGTGGAGTTATGGAGTATCATTGCTTCTAGCATCCTGTGAGATACCTATTTTGGACTTTTTTGCATTTCAGGTTTTCGGATAATCCACATTATAGAGGAGACTCTACTGAAATTTTTTTGCCAATAGTTAAAGGAATTGAGTCTCTTAAGCTTAAGATTACATTTGAGGATGAATGTTTCTTAAGAGGGATGGTCTTACACCTTGTAAGATGTGAGTGACTAGAGTACGTGTGCTTGTGCTTGAGGTGAGTGGTTAGAGCATGGCACGTGCGAGAGAATTCTTGGCAGCAGGACGCATGAGTGCATCATTGAGTGGGTCGGTAGGGCCGAGCGAGGCAAGGCATCGACGGTTGGGCGAGTCAAGGCATCGAGGACCTGTGCGATGTGGCATCCTTGCTACATGATGCGACAGCCATTCGGAGTAGTTAGCTGCATGGCGTGGCAGCCCCGTGGCGCGATGGCCCACACGATGCGCCCGACCTCCACCGCCCTCTACATATATATATTCAAGTTGGATAAGTTGGATTCATTTAATAATTTCCCCAATTGAGCAGCTCGACCATGACGACTGAGCTCTCGAGGTTTTCATTGGCTTTTCTACAGATTATGCCGTTAAACTCTGTTCAAACACAAATTCATATGGAATAACGAGTTATACGCCTATGAGCAATGTCCCTATGGAGTTATTTCATGAAAATTCGCTTGGAGTACTGGAACCCCACCGAATAAAAGTTATCAGAATCACTTCTAATTGAGTCGTAAGAGACTGCAAGTGATGGGTAAGCATTTCTACCATCTAGACTCTCAGGAATTTGTGGTTTTCGGCTGAATTGAATGAATTTTAGTTGTAGCCAATTTTCACTGAATATTATCATTATTTGCTGGGTCACAGAATTGAAATAGCCTTATTCTATTAGCATAAAGGCTGCAATTGAGTGGAATTATTGGCTTCAAATTGGAAACTTTTCGGGTGAACGAAATTCAACATTCGAGGTATGTTAAGGCTTATCTCTTCGACAAGTTATTCTCGTTGTATAGTGATATGAACTATGCCTTTGAAAGTAGATAATGATTTTCTATGTTTTGATTAGCTGCTACAAGTAGATAATGATTTTGTATGTTGTGGTTAGATGCTATAAGATATATTGAGAGTATACCATAGTATCCCTCGTCATTAAAGGGGTATGTTAAGTGTGACTAACACTGGGTGCTCCATAGAGAGTTCCCTCTTCACCTATTTACCATTTTGGAGGTATTCTATTGTTTTACTATCGTTCCAAGGCCTTAGGAGTCTATGGTTAGCTGTTGGGCTGACTTGGCAAGTTCGACAGCATAGGGCGTAACCAGGTGATATAACTTTTAGTTTGACACCTATTTCGTTAGTAAAGCTTGCCTAGAGGCTATGGGCATACTTTAATGCCTCCAAGACAAAAATTGGGATAGGGTGGTAATACCTTTAGGTCAGTGGCACTTGGGTTGCCCTGTGAACTGAGCGACAGCCTACCATATGATTGGCTACTGTTAGTGACTGTTAGTTTCAGCTGACTCAATGTTGTCCTACGGGTCGCTTAGGAAACCACTCCAGTTGTTACAAGTTTGATAGACTAGTCACTGCTTGAGAATGGAACCTTATTAGCAGTGAGATGTGAGGCTAATGTCCTAGGCTACTCTTATAGTTGCCATGTTACCGTGAAGGGATGGGTCCTAATATACCTGCCTACGTGGCTATGAACTGTCCAGAGGAGCCATTTGAAATCTGGACAGACTAAGTTAAGGTCCAAAGGGACTAGAACTACAGTATCACATTGTTACTTCCAGGCTAAGAGTTATAGTAAGCTGTTTGTAGAGAGTTAGGGCTGACCACTTAGGAACATATCTGGTTAGTAGCAGCCCTGTAGTCGTCCCATGCAAAGGAATCATATAGACTGTCACCTATGACCTTGTTGTTCACTTATGAATTATCCTTGCCCTAGCATGACCTTCAAAGTATCGCGTAGGTCACTCCAAACATCGCCCTACTCCGTCTAGGCCAGCAGTGATTATAATGAATGTCAGGACCCTCTAGTCAGGTATAGGCACATTGGGTGTGCCTGTTGGTAGCTATATGGACTATTTTAGGGGCGAGTATTGGTTGCGTGAGGCCTAAGGGGATAGTTATGCCTTTTGAGGGGCTAGATTGAGGCTAATATGTTGTACTTCAGGTGGGAGTGACCCTACCTAGGATAGCCTTCCGTTGACCAACCTCAGGGTTGCTAACTTTGTCGTCGCGTACACGGCTATGAATCGCTCAGAGGAGCTATGTGATATCATTCATAGGATCTATGTGATATATGAAAGGGCTATATTTTGGCCTATAAGGCCATATTTAAGTCCATCCACGTATGGACCTCTTCTTATGCCGTATCGGCATTACTAATGCTCCGTCGATCCTTGTGTGCTGAGGGTGCAATTACAGGAGCCCATATGGCTCAAAAATAGTTACAGGATCCAAGCAGGCTTAGTTGCAAACCCAGAGGTCAGGTAGGTTGGCTATCGTTACTAGTAGAATCATAAGGACCTTATTAGGGGTATATAGAATGAATTGTACTTGCTAGGGCTTATGGGGTCCCCGGTAGGTTATTTCTGTGTTGCTTGCACATTCCAATCTTATGGGGGCTAGGTTAGGTTCTTCTTTGTATACCTTCTTGTTAGATATAGTTTATGGATATATAGTTGTGTAGCTTCAATTCATATTCATGTAGTGATTTACTAGATGTAGGTTATGGATAAGAAAGCTTACAGGTTAACTTCTGCTCCGTATTGCTATTTACTTTCAGTTGTTTATCAGTTTCTATCTAGCTTTTATTATTTCTTTACATATTCGGTACATATTGTACTAATGCCCACGCATGGGGCGCTGCATACTTGCCTGCAGGTTTAGACAGACAAGGTTCAGGACCTCCGTTAGCAGCTATTCTGAGTCAGCAGATTGGTCAGCTCCTTTCATTCAGAGTTGCTAGGTAGTGGAAGTTCTTTCTTTCTATTGTACAGTTTTGCGTAGGTTGGGGCCCTATCCTAACCACTATTCCACTCGTAGAGGTTTGAAGATTACAGTCTTCAGTTAGTTATTCGTGTTGTCCATGTGGGGCCTATATTTGTTATGTTTTGTATGTTGGCTGTGTGGGGCCTAGAATAGCATGCAGTTAGCGACCTTGTTGGCTGTGGTTGGTATATGACTGCCTGTATTTCTTTCTATTATGACGAGATAGCATGATGGCCTTGTCGGCCCGTAGCAGATCCCTTTACTATTATGTTGCTAGATTAGCTTTTTTTTACAGGTTTGCTATGTGGCCTTATCGGCCGAGGCTATATTTATAGTTGAGATATAGTTGTTTTTTTTCTTGATGGTGAGTTGCTGGCAAGAACCAAAGGTGCATATGTCTAGCCAGGTCAGTCCAGGTCCTAGTGTGGCATTAGGTGCTAGTCATGCCTCCCACGGTAAGGCATGACATTAGTAGAGCTAGCCATGACAAAGTTTGATATTATCTTTGACATGGATTGGCTACATTACATGTTATGCCTTAGTAAATTGTAGAACCCATACGGTAGAGTTTCGATTTCTAGATAAGCTAGTCCTAGGATGGAAGGGTAGTTCAGTTATGCCTGTAGGTCGCTTCATTTCCTACCTTATGGCGAGAAAGATGATCTCTAAAGGTTGAGTGTACCATCAAGTTAGTCTTAAGGATGCTACATCTAAATCCTCGACTATCCAATCGGTTCCTGTAGTGTGTGAATATCTAAATGTGTTTCAGATGACTTACCGGGAATTCCTCCCGAGCGGGAGATCGATTTTGGTATTTTCCTTCTTCTCGATATGCAGACTATATCTATTCCACCTTACAGAATGGCTCTGACTAATCTAAAGGAGTTGAAGGAGCAGTTGAAGGATCTCTTATACAATGGTTTCATTAGATCTAGCAAATCCCTGTGGGGTGCACCAGTTCTCTTTGTCCGGAAGAAGGATGGTTCCCTTCGGATGTGCATTACTATCGGCAGTTGAATAAGGTCACTGTTAAGAATAGGCATCCCCTCCCCAGGATTGATGACTATTTTGACCAGCTTCAGGGTGCCAAATGTTTTTCAAAGATAGACCTCATATCCGGATATCATCAGCTCAGGGTCACAAATAGTGACATTCCGAAGACAGTCTTCAGGATTCGGTATGGTCATTATGAGTTTGTAGTTATGGCATGTAGACTGATGAATGCTCCTGCATCTTTTATGGATTTCATGAATAGGGTGTTCAAGTCATATTTGGACATGTTCATGATTGTGTTCATAGACAAGGAGCAAAGAGGAGCATGCCACTCATTTGAGGGTGGTGCTACAGACTCTTAAGGATCGCCATTTGTATTCTAAATTCAGCAAGAGTAAGTTTTTGTTAAACTCGATAGAATTTTTGGGTCATGTGGTGTCAAGTGAGGGTGTGCAGGTGGACTCTAAAAAGATAGAATTTGTGAAGAATTTGCCTAGACCAGTGAGTCCTTTGGATATCAGGAGTTTCTTGGGCTTAGCTAGATACTGGAGGTTTTTGGAAGAATTTTTATCCATTGCATCACCATTGACTAACTTGACCCTGAAGAAAGTGAAGTTTCAATGGTCGGAGCCCTGTGAGAAGAGTTTCCAAGAGTTAAAGACTCGACTCACCTTAGCACCAGTGTTGACTCTACTTGAGGGTACCCATAGGTTTGTGTATATTGTGACGCCTCAAGGAACAATCTTGGTTGTGTATTAATGCTGCATGGTAAGGTTATATCCTATGCTTTCAGGCAGCTGAAAGTCCATGAAAAGAACTATCTAACTCACTACCTCAAGTTGGCGGCGGTAGTATTTGCCTTGATATTTGGAGACACTATCTATATGGGGTCCATGTGGATGTGTTTACGGACCATAAAAGCCTACAGTATGTTTTCACCCAGAAGGATCTAAATCTACATCAAAGATGGTGGTTGGAGCTTTCTAAAGATTACGATATGAGTGTCCTTTATCATCTGAGAAAGGATAATGTGGTGGAAGACTCTCTTAGAAGGCTTTCTATGGAGAGTGTGTCCCATTTAGATGAGTAGAGGAAGAGTTAGTGAAGGATGTGCATCGGCTTGCATGGCTTAGAGTTTGTCTTGTTGACTCGATAGATGGTGGTGTCATTATACAGGATGGATCAGAATCTTCCTTGGTAATAGAAGTCAAGGCCAGGCAAGATGAGGATCCTATTTTGGTAAAATTGAAGGAAGCTGTTCAGAATCAGAAGGTGGAGGTCTTCTCCTAAGGGGGAGATTGTGTACTACAATATTAGGGTCGTTTATATGTACCGGGTGTTGATGACTTGAGGGAGAGGATGTTAAATGAGGCTCATGGTTCCAGATATTCTATACATCCTGGTGCCACCAAGATGTACCATGACCTACAGGAAGTTTATTGGTGGAATGGCTTGAAGAAGGATATAGCAGAGTTTGTGGCCAAGTGTTCGAATTGTCAACAGGTGAAAGTTAATCATCAAACACCTAGAGGTGTGCTTCAATACATTAGTATCCCTACTTTGAAGTGGGAGGAAATCAATATGGACTTCATTAAATGGTTGCCTCGTGCACGTCGATAGTATGACTCTATATCGGTGGTCATAGACAGGTTGACTAAAACAGCTCATATTCTACTAGTCAAAACTATCGATTCAGCGGAGAATTATGCTAACTTGTATATTCGGAAGCTAGTCCAATTGCATGGAGTTCCCTTGTCCATCATTCAGATAGAGGTACTCAGTTTACCTCCCAGTTTTGGAGATTGTTCTAGAAGGGGCTTGGCACTCAGGTTAAGCCTAGCACAACTTTTCACTCGCAAACAGATGGTCAGGTTAAACAGACCATTTAGACTCTTGAGGATATGTTGAGAGAGTCTGTGATTGATTTCAAGGGTAGTTGAGATGATCATTACCTCTCATCGAGTTTGCATATAACAACAATTACTATTCCAACATTCAAACCGCTCCATTTGAGGGTCTTAATGGGCGGAGGTGTCGATCGCCTATTGGTTAGTTTGAAGTCAGTGAAGCTATATTGATAGGACCAGATTCAGTCATGAGGTTATGGAGAAAGTTCATCTTATAAGTGAGAGGTTGAGAACAGTGCAAAGTCGTCAAAAGTCCTATGCAGATGTGAGGAGGATAGAACTTGAGTTTGAGATTGATGATTGGGTGTTCCTGAATGTATCTCCCATGAAGGGAGTGATGAGATTCAGAAAGAAAGGGAAAGTAAATCCCTATTATGTTGGCCCGTACCGGATTGTGAGACGTGTTGGCAAGGTGGCTGATGAGTTGGAGTTTCCCTCAGAATTGGCTTTAATGCATCCCGTTTTCCATGTGTCACTTTTAAAGAAGTGCATAGGTGATCTTGCATTGGTTGTTCTGGTGGACAGCATAGGTGTGAAGGATAGCCTTATCTACGAAAAGGTTCCAATTGAAATCCTTAATCGTCAGGTTCGAAAGTTAAGAAACAAAGAAGTAGCTTCAGTAAAGGTTTTGTGGAGGAATCAGCATGTTGAGGGAGCTACGTGGGAACTCGAAGTAGATATGATGACTAAATACCTGCATCTAATCCCTTCCGATTCAGTTCCAGCTTGAGGTATCAATTTCCTCCTTAATACTCTATTCAGTTTCACGTTCAGTTCATGTGCCCTGATTTCTTTCATGTTAATGTATGTATGCGTGATTCATGAATTCTGTTCAGTCATGTATTCCACTCTAGAGTCAGCCACTCCGTCAGTTTTCAGCTTTAGATGTTCAGTATTTGAGATGTCAGTTATATTCCCCAGCTATTTAGTATATTTACCCCACATTCGAGGATGAACGTTCCCAAGGGGGAGATATTGTAATGCCCCGAAAGTGCCTAAGACTAGACTCGAGAATTTAAAATGAGAACAATAGTAAAAAAATCTAAGATTTGACTTAGAACGACTCATCGTATGAGTCGTGGGAAGGTTCAACAACCCATAAGATCCACCCGTGGTCAGATTCTACAGTAGGAGCCTCAGTGGTAATGGGTCCAGGGACGACCCATTAGGTGATATAACTAGTCGTAGGTTAAGGTCGTTGTTTGTCTCTGTGATGCCAAGGTTGGATGGTATGAGTCGTGGTACGACTCATTATGAGGAGCCACGAGTCGTGGTGCCTGCTCGTGAGGAGGTGCAATAAAATTTTCACAGAGGTAACGATGGGTCCAACCACCCGTGGTTTGGAATACGAGTCGTTGGTTAACTCGTGGTGGAAGTTTCAAAAATTGTACATGTGGAGTCAGCGGTGATGATGAGAGGACACAACAGGTCATTGTGTCAAGTAATGACTTGTTCTGTCGAGGCGTCATCGCAGGACCTGAGAATTGAGGGAAATTTTGAAGGAAGTAATGGAGGGATACCATGAGTCGTGGTATCGAAGGACGACTCATGGTATGATTCGTGGCCAGTAGTAGTGTTAAATTTCCAAATTTTCCATTAGGGGTATTTTCATAATTCCTAAGCTCTAAGGTCCTAAAATACATCGTTTTAAGCTCAGTTAGAAGGGTTTTAAGGGTGCTTCCATAAGCCTTACCATTCCATGCATGCAAGTTTAGAGCCTTTCCTTGGAGATCAAGCTTGAGAAATTCCCCAATTCCTTCTCCAATTTCCTTTGGGCTTTCAAAGGGGAGTGTGAATCAGATTTACTCAGGTATGCAGGATTATGAATGAGAGTTCCTTTCACTGTCATGGTCAAAATTTTTCTCAATTTCATGAATTTAAAGTCTAGATTCAAGTTCCTAATCTTAGAGGGTTTATTCCTAATTTTGTGAAATTCTCTATGATCTATCTATGGGTCAATTCCCTTCATGTGTCAAATCATTTTTTAAGATTTATGGGCAAATTTTATACCCATTTTGATTATTAATTCATTATTTCAAATTTTAATTTAATTTTGCCAACTATGAAAGCTTCATGAAAAGTCAAGTTATGATTCTATTATGATTTTGATCTCACTAAGCCTAAATTATGATTTATGATTCATGTTATGATTTCTCTTCAAATACTCTTCATGGATTTTGAATATCAAGTATATGTATTTTCACAAGTATGCACGTTATTCATGATTTATGAAATTATGACACTTGGACGACTCACGGGCCCTTATTTATGGTTAATCATGTATTTCATGTATGATCAAGTATGTTATGATTTATTTGGCCATGAACCTCATGAATGATTCATGATTCATGATTACGATATGAGTCTCATGTGCATGTTTTTGGGAGCAGTGTCTACCACCGAGCAGACCCGGCGTTCAGATAAACCCCGTGGTCTCAGAACTATGTGGCACCATAGGTATTTACATATATGTATGGATCCCCTGTGATATCACACATGCATGTCCCTTGCCTGGTAAGCCTAGGACGACTATGCCCACTTGAGCAAAAAGTTGGAGCGTCATGTAAGCTCTATCATGATGGTGTCGATTAAGATGAGTCCTTCCATTATTCCTCATGATTTATGCAGGGTCACGTTTATGTTACTTTGGCTCAAGTTATGTTTTATAAAGTTTCTCTTTTTACTATGATTATGAATGTATTATGAATGGTTTGAAAACCTTGAGCCCTTATGTTTACATTATGATATTTACTTCATGATCATGTTGTCCTACTCTTCTGAACTCTTATGTATTTTAACTATCTGTTTTTACTTACCTTTCATATTCGATACATTCCAAGTACTGACCGCATACTCTATGTTGTACCGTTTAATGATACAGGATCAGACATTCAGGTTTAGTCCCGACGTTAGTGATTTCTTCAGAGTTAGCATCATCTAGCTGTTGGTGAGTCCTCATATTTTGAGGGCCTTTTTATCAGCTCGTATCAATATTTTCAGTTTCAGTTTCGTAGTGAGATAGATAGTATGGTCCTTGGAGGATGAGGACTCATCAACAAGAAGACGTTAACTCCAATAAGTTGTCTAAGAGCGGGGCTGAACCTGAGAGTCGGGTCATGTTTCATGAAATGATACATCATAGAAAGTATGCGGTCAGTACATGGAATGTACCGATTATGCAAGGTAAGTAAAACTGCTAAAGTAAATAAAATCACTTTAAGACAATGCAGTAGTCAAAACATAAACATCATTAACTGAGAGTAGGGCTTGCATGCATTCTTTCTAAAATCATGATATTTTCCTAATATGACACTACATACTTTATAACATCCAACTGACTTGAATAACTCAAAGCTGAAACATGAAATTTATAGAAAAGTTGAACATTGAGTCAAACCTTGCTTTTAGAACATGAATGTATAAATTAATAACCATGAGTAATGAATATGCGAATTTGAATCATATAGACAATGGGAGACTCGTCGCTTAACCAACATACCACGTTAGAGCTTACGTGGTTTCGACTATTACACTCAAGTGGGCAAAGCCGTCCAAAACATTGCCAGGGCTAAGGACGCTACCATGATATCAATATCAAGCTCATGGGCCATTCGTCCCAGGGATAGGTCACAAGGGAAGTCCCAATAATATAATAGGATCACAAGGGATGTCCCAATAATATAATAGTATCAACCTACGTTGGCGCATAGTTCTGGGGCATAGGGTGATCAATCCTTAGCTCGCTCGGTGCTAGACTCTTCTTCCAAAAACATACAATTCTTTACATCATATATAACAAACTTAACGTCGTCTATTGACGAAGCTCAATGATCAATACATCTGAAATACGAAATCATGCATATGAGAAGATTTAGTTCAAAATATATCATAAGCTGAAAACATACTTGGGAGCCTTTGCTCCTAATCTAAGTGGCAAGTTTGCATAGTAAGACTTAATTCAAAACATACCACAAGCTAGAATATAAAATTTGGGAGTCTTCGCTCCAAAACAATGTGGTAAGCTTAGATCGGGAAAATCATCATTTAAACTTAACATGTGGGCATTTCCCAAAGCTTTATCATACTTAGAAATACTCAATTCTCATTGAAAACATCATTATAGACATGGGTAGATTCAAATCATGCTTTTCATCATAATATCTCATCATTATCACATTTACTTCACAAACTCACTTTTCATGATCATATCACCAATGGGCTTCCACATTCATAAGGCTAGAAATATAATTTTAGTCGAAATCATTGTAAAAATCATCCCATGATTCACAATTCAATAATAAAATTATAATTAATTCATACCCATGTAAATAAATTGAAGACTCATGCATTTGGGTAGAAACCCCATACTTGATCATAGGAAATTCTCATTTTTAGATAGAAATTGGGCATGGGTGTGGAAGAAGACACCCACTCATAATCCTACATACCTGGAAGGGATTGATTCTACTACTTCTCTGATTGCCCAAGAAAGATTTGAGTGAAAACCTTGAAGAATTGCTCTAGATCACCTCTTCAACATCTCAAGCTTGCATGCATGGAATGACAAAACTTAGAATAGGTTTTCCCCTCCTTAAATCCACAAAAACGAGCCTTAGACCGCATAGTATAGGGCCTTAAGATGTGAAAAAGTTGAAAATGCCCTTAATGAATCTTCCCTGAAAACTGTCCTGGTCAGTCCAACGGGTCATACCAATGAGTCGTTGGAAGCTACAACAACTCGTAGTATGGCCCATCATATACACTGCTTAGGCCTTGCTTCCGGAAGTCAAACCATGGCTAGACAAGATGACTCGTCCTTTGGTCCAATAGGTAATCGAGTCGATCATTGCTTGCCCCTTTGACATTTCTGAACTCCCTCACAGTGAGTCTCATAACGACCTATTGTTTCCTCCAACTGGTTGTTGTCTCCATCCGTTAAGTCCATTGGGAAATTGACCATGCAAACAACGACTGCGGACAATGAGTCGTTGTTTCTCACGATGGGTCGTTAGGTGACCTATTATCTCACCACATGTGAAGGTCCACACCTCACCACGACTACAAATGACGGCTCGTTGTTTCCTACAACGAGTTGATACATAGGTCGTTGTTTCCACTACAACCCAGGGCTCCTGAACCCACGACTGGTAACAACGGCTCGTGGTTCCCAATAATGAGTCGTTACACCTCTCATTCTGAGATATTTTTATCAGTTTTCAGCAGTTTTAAATTTTTAACTCCCAGATCTGATCTTTGGGTTTTCGGGTATAACGTATCTCCCCTGTGGGAACATTTGTCCTCGAATGTTGAAATCAAGCAGAAAATAGAAACATGCAATTATCATGAATTAATACTGATCGCTTAAACCGAAAGTTAACGGAATGACTACCTCCGATTCAAAAATATACAACTGAACTGAATTCACAAATCACATACTCACTCATATACATAAAAGCAACTTGCATGTATGAACTGAACATGAAACTAAATAGATTCATAGAGCAAAACTGATACCTCATGCTAAAATCGAGCCGGTAGAGAATAAGTGTGGGTTTTAGCCATCATATATGCTTCGGCTTCCCACGTAGCTCCTTCAACATGCTGATTCCTCCATAATACTTTAACTGAAGCTACTACTTTGTTCCTTAACCTTCGAACCTGACAATCCAATATTTCCACTGGAAATTCCTTATAGCTAAGGCTATCCTTTACACCAACGCTGTCCACCGAGACTACTAGAGTTGGATCTCCTAAGCATTTCTTCAAAAGTGATACATGAAACACAGGATGCACGGAAGATAACTCTGAGGGCAAGTCCAACTCATACACTACCTTACCAACTCTCCTCATAATCCGGTAGGGACCAACATAGCAGGGACTGAGTTTTCCTTTCTTCCCAAACCGCATGACTCCCTTCATGGGAGATACCTTCAGAAATACCCAATCTTCCACCTCGAACTCCAACTCTCTCCTCCTCACATCAGCATATGACTTTTGACGACTTTGAGCGATTTTAAGCCTCTCGCTTATCAACTGAACCTTCACCATAGCCTCATGAACCGAATCTGGCTCCATCATAGCTGCCTCACAAACCTCACACCATCTGATGGGCGATCTACATCTCTGCCCATAAAGAGCCTCGAACGGTGCCATTTGGATACTGGAGTGATAGTTTTTATTGTAAGCAAACTCGATCAGGGGCAAGTGATCATCCTAACTACCTTTAAAGTCCATCACACAAGCTCTCAAAATGTCTTCGAGAGTTTGAATCGTCCGCTCCTCCTGGCTATTCGTTTGCAAATGAAATGTTATGTTGAGTTTAACCTAAGTCCCAAGCCCTTTTTGAAAAGACCACCAAAAACTGAGAGGTAAATTGAGTACCTCGGTCTGAAATAGTAGACAAGGGAACTCCATGTAATCGAACCAACTCCCGGATATAAAGTTTGGCATAATCATCCGTTGAATCTGTGGTTTTGACCAGTAGAAAGTGTGCAGCCTTAGTCAACCTATCTACCACCACCCAGATAGAATCATAGTGTCGACGACTACGAGGTAGGCCTGAAATGAAATCCATATTAATCTCTTCCCACTTCCAAGTGGGAATGCTAATATCCTAAAGTACGCCTCTCGGCCTTTGATGCTCGACCTTCACTTGATTATAGTTCGGGCACTTGGATACAAATTCTATAATATCCTTCTTCATTCCATTCCACCAGAATATTTCTGGCAAGTCATGATACATCTTAGTGGAACCTGTATGAACAAAGTACCTCGATCCAAGAGCCTCATGTAACAATTGACTCCTCAAATCATTGACATCCGGAACACATAGGCGATCCTGGTAGAACAACATACCATCTCCCCCTTGGGAGAAGATCTTCACCTTCTGACTTCGACAACTTCCTTCAGCTTTACCAAAATTGGATCCTCGTCTTGTCTAGCTTGCACATCAGTTACCAAGGATGATTCTGATCCGTTTTTCACAACAACACTGTCGTCGGTCGAGTTGACCAATCTAACTCCTAACATTGCAAGTCGATGGACATCTCTCACCAGCTCCTTCTTTCCCTCATCCACATGGGACACACTCTCCATGGAGAGCCTACTAAATGCATTCTCTACCACTTTAGCCTTGCCCGACTGGTAAAGGACACTTATATCATAGTCCTTGAGTAGTTCTAATCACATCCTTTGTTGTAGATTGAGATCTTTCTATGTGAACACATATTGCAAGCTCTTATGATCCGTGAATACATCTACGTGGACCCCATACAAATAATGCTTCCATATCTAAATCATGTTTCAGGTAATTCTTCTCATGGATTTTCAACTGTCTAGAGGCATATGCTATCACCTTCCCTCGCTGCATCAATATACACCTGAGTATGATTCTTGACACATCACACACCAGAAATCCATGGGTCAACACTGGTGCTGAAGTGAATCGAGTCTTCAACTCTTAGAAGCTTTTCTCACAAGCCTTCGACCATTGAATCTTTTCCTTCTTCTGAGTCAGCTTGGTCAAAGGTGCTACAATAGATAAGAAGCCCTCAACAAACTTCGAGTAGTAGCCAGCTAAACCCAAGAAACTCCGAACATCCGAAGGATTCACCGACCTGTGTCAATTCTTCACCACCCCGATTTTTTGAGAATCTACCTTTATTCCCTCACTCGATACCACATGGCCCAGAAATGCCACGGAGTCTAACAAAAATTCGCACTTACTGAACTTGGTATACAATTGGCAATCCTTGAGAGTCTGAAGCACTACTCTCAAATGAGCGGCATGCTCCTCCTCGCTCTGAGAGTATATAAGGATGTCATCAATGAACAAAATCATGAACATGTCTAGATATTGCTTGAACACCCTGTTCATTAGATCTATAAAAGTTGTAGAGTCATTGGTTAGTCCAAAAGACATAACAACAAATTTATAGAGACCATACCTAGTCCTGAAAGCAGTTTTCAGGATGTCACTCTCCTGAACCCTAAGCTGGTGATATCTTGATCTGAGATGAATCTTGGAGAAACACTTGGCACCCTGAAGCTGGTCAAACAAATCATCGATCCTGGGCAAAGGATACCTTTTCTTAACAGTGACCTTTTTTATCATACTTAGAAATGCTCAATTCTCATCGAAAACATCATTATAGACATGGGTAGCTTCAAATCATTCTTTTCATCATAATATCTCATCATTATCACATTTACTTCACAAACTCACTTTTCATGATCATATCACCAATGGGCTTCCACATTCATAAGGCTAGAAATATAATTTTAGTCGAAATCATTGTAAAAATCATCCCATGATTCACAATTCGATAATAAAATTATAATTAATTCATACCCATGTAAATAAATTGAAGACTCATGCATTTGGGTAGAAACACCATACTTGATCATAGGAAATTCTCATTTTTAGATAGAAATTGGGCGTGGTTGTGGAAGAAGACACCCACTCATAATCCTACATACCTGGAAGGGATTGATTCTACTACTTCTCTGATTGCCCAAGAAAGATTTGAGTGAAAACCTTAAAGAATTGCTCTAGATCACCTCTTCAACCTCTCAAGCTTGCATTCATGGAATGACATAACTTAGAATAGGTTTTCCCCCTCCTTAAACTCACTAAAACGAGCCTTAAATGACGTAGTATAGGGCCTTAGGACGTGGAAAAGTCAAAAATGCCCTTAATGAATCTTCCCTAAAAACTGTCCTGGTGGGTCCAACGGGTCATACCAATGAGTCGTTGGAAGCTACGACGACTCGTGGTATAGCCCATCATATGCACTGCTTAGGCCTTGCTTCCGGAAGTCAAACCACAGCTAGATAGGAAGACTCGTCCTTTGGTCCAACGGGTCGTCGAGTCGATCGTTGCTTGTCCCTTTGACATTTCTGAACTCCCTCACCATGGGTCTCATAACAACTCGTTGTTTCCTCCAACAGGTCGTTGTCTCCGTCCGTTACGTCCACTAGGAATTTGACCATGCAGACAACGACTACTGACAATGAGTCATTGTTTCTCATGATGGGTCATTGGGTGACCCGTTATCTCACCACATGCTAAGGTCCACACCTTACCACGACTACAAACGACTGCCCATTGTTTCCTACAACGAGTCGTTACATAGGTTGTTGCTTCGACTGCCACCCAGGACTCCTGAACCCACGACTAGTAATAACGGCTCATGGTTCCCCATCACGAGTCATTACACCTCTCATTCTGAGATATTTTTATCAGTTTTCAGTAGTTTTCAATTTTTAACTCCCCGATCAGATCTTTGGTTTTTCGAGGTATAACAGAATTGGACCTTGGCTGTTGGGGATACCACGGGTCATCCAACGACCCATGGTGAGAGGTGACGACCCATGGTTACCAGTCGTATTTTGGTTTCCAAATTTTCTAATGGAGGTAACGGATCAATACCACGACTCATTGGAAGCAATCGCGAGTCATGGTGAGGCTCGTAGTAAGAGAAGTTCAGGATTTTCAGTAAAGCTAGCAACGATCGATCTAACAACCCATCGTTTGAAGCAACGACTCGTCCTGTAGAGTTGTGGAAAGAATATGAAGGCATGAAGTAAGGAAGTGACCCAATGACTGGATACCACGAGTCGTGGTTTCTTGCAATAACTCGTGGGATCAGTCATTGGTTCGCCAAGGACAATTTTTCAGAGAAATTTCATTAAGGGTATTTTCGACCTTTCTATGTTCTAAGGCCCTAAACTATGTCGTTTTATGTATTTTTCTGGTCATAATAAGACATGTTAAGTCCCTCTTGCATAAGCCATTCCCATGCATGCAAATTAAGAATATTTTAGAGAGATCAAGCATAGTTTCAAGCTTTTCCCTATCAACTCTCCATTGGGCATTCAAGGAACTCAAGAATCTGATCTTACCCAGGTATGTAAGGTTATGAATGGGTGTTTCCATTCACACCTATTCCCATTCTCTATCAATTTATGAAAATTTATCAAAAATCTCATGGGGTTTTGAATTCAATTTTTGTGAAAATCTAATGATTTGCTAATGGGCTACTATGAATTGTCATTTACATCATATTTTATGGATTTTGATCATATTTTACAATTATCTTACTTATAAAATTATTGATTTCAATTTCTACCAAATAAGGCCTAATTATGCATGATCTATGATGAATTGATTTATAATCTACGCTTCAATTGTTGATATTTACAAACCCAACATGCTTTATGATTTGAAATATAGATTTATTCAATTACCCATCATGATTTGATGATTTTCACGTTATATGTATGATTTACGAGTATGTACGAAACCTATAATTTATGAATTATGTTTTGGCTGACTCACGGGCCTTATGATATGGATAGTTCATGTATGTACAAGTATGTTTATGATTATCATGATTTAACTAGCCCATGAATTCATACGTGTTATACTATGAGCACTATATATGTTTTGGTAGTAGTATCAAACACCGAGTAGGTTCGGGGCCTAGGTTTTGCCCTAGATCTCATAAACTACGTGCCACCGTAGGTATGTTGGAACCTCCTTTGTGACTATCCCCGGAAGAAATGTCCCTTTTCATGGTGATATCACACTATCATGGTTCTACCCTTGGCAAGGTACGGAAACCCTCTCGACTAGGGTTACAAGTCGGGCTTTATGTGTTCTCATATGGGGTATGTCGGTTAAGAGAATCTCCCACTGTTCCTCATGATTTATGCATGTTTATGATAACGTATATTGGCTCAATTTATGTTCGATGTAGCTATTCCCTCATGATTATGACTATGAATGTATTATACATGTTTCGGAAACCTTGAGCCTTATGTTATGTTATGTTATGATACTTACGATATGAGCATGATGTCCTACTCTTATGTTGTTATATGAGTTTTTACATATTTTAAAATTTTTGTTCTATTTACTTTGCATACTCGGTACATTCCACGTACTAACCGCATACTTTCTATGTATCATTTCATGATGCAGGACTTGGCTCTCAGGCTCATCCTCATCCTTAGACCATCTCGAGATTATTATTAGCTTTGTTGGTGAGTCCTCATGTTCTGAGAGCTGTTTGACTAGACGTTCATGTTATGCTATGTTTCAGTATTTGCCGGGTTAGTTAGGGGTATTGCCCCATCAACCCATCTTATAAAGTAGAGGCTTTCAGACAAGTATGTAGTACTCAGCTTATGTATATGTCTAGTGTTTTTTTTTCGAATGCTATGATATGTTATGTTATGTTTACATTTCCGTATGTTATATGATCAGTCTTTCGTTCAAAGTGAATGAAGTTAGATGTATGTGTTACACCCTATAAATGTTAACGATTAGTAAGTGTACATGTGGATTGGTGATGAGTAAGAAGAGCTTGACGCATGTGGAAAAAGGCTCAAAAGCAGGGTCGGACGGGACTAGTGTTCATAGGGCTAGCCCGACGCGCCAGCCAGCAATGCACTGGCCAGTGTGGGGCGCCAAGCCTGCTGCCTTAATGAGAGGCGCGGCGCGCTAGGGTGGAAACCTCAATGGGAGGCGCAATGCACACCCCTGCCACCGACCTCACTTATATATATATAGCCCCTCTTCAATTGTAATTCATTTTCCACATTTGCCTTCGGCCAAAGAGAGCAATAAATGAGGTTTTCAATGGTTTTTCATCCGATTACGCTACCAAATGTCGTCCAAATTCAAATTAACTTCAGGTATTGAGTTCTAAGCCTATAGGGAGCATTACTACGGAGTTATTTTCGTGAAATTCGCCCGGCGAATTGTAACCCCATCGAGCCAAAGTTGTCCAAATTACTTCAAATTTATTTATATACGATCACAAGCTTCAAGTAAGCATTCTCCCTTCTGAACTCTTGGGAAATAATATGTTCATAAAGTAGGAATACCATAACCCCGTGCCCCCACCTTAAAGGATCCCAACTCATCACCCGTGTTTTGTTAAGTTGAAGTATAGTCAATACTGGTATTAAAAGTTATCATTTTACGCTGAATTTGGTACTGAAATTCGTTGCTTTCTCCCAGTATAATGGTTACAGCTAAAGAGAGCTGGCGAATACAAGTTGAAACTCGTCGGTTACTCAGGAAACGACAATTGAGGTATGTAAGGCTTAACCCTCGGCAAGTATACTCTTCGTACAGTGTTACGACTTATGTTCTCAAATAGAAATGATGATTTCACGTGCTTTGGATAGTTGCTACCATTAAAGTGTGATTAAACATGTTTGAATTAGTTGTTTCTAGTATATAAAGATCAGATATTCTACGAGTAACTGCCATGAATAGATTATGGTTATATATCTATTATGGTTAGCTATTAGAAATGTATATGGATTATACCCCAGCATCCCTCCTCAGAAAAAGACATGATAAGCATGATACGTGCTAGAAGTGTCATATAAACTCTTCTATTCTCCGGTTCATGATTTTAGTAGGATTGTATGTTTTATTTCTAGGACTAGACCTTAGAAACTCGTGAGGGTTAGCGAGCCTGAGTTAGTAAGTTGAACAGCATAGGCATGGTCAGGCGACATAACTACCAGTTTGGCATATGGGTTGCCAAAAAAGCACGCCTAGAAGCCATTGACGTAACCGCACATCCCAAGGCCTAAAATGTAGATAGAATAGCCATACTTTAGAATTAGTTACACTAGGGTTTTCTGGTGTACTGAGTGACAGCCTACCACCCTATTAGCTATTACCAATGATTGCCAATCCTAGTGTACTTAGATGTTATCACATAGGTCGCCCATGAAGCCAGCCCGTCTAGGTCAAATAAACCTGTGGGTACCCTAAGGAATGGGACCTTATCAGCAGTTAGAGGTTGAGCCAGCACCCCAGCTGGTTCTTATAAGGTATTCAGGTACAGATTGCCAGGAATGGTTAAGTCTATGAAAAGTTGTCTATAAGATTAAGAATTGCCCAGAAAAGTAATATAAGATTTGAGTAGACCAAGATAAGGTCTAAGGGACTGTTAGTACCATGATAGTACAGGAAGGATTAGGGGTTGATCGCTCAAAAGCATGTTCGACCAGGACCATCCCTACAGTTGTTCAAAGGAACTAAGTAGTTAGCCATTCGCGACCCCTCGCAGTTGTTTAAGAGCTATAGTTGTCCAGGCAGGACATTCTGAGTTATGTTAGACCACTCCATATCTCGCCTTATTTAGTTCAGACTATTAGGGATCATGATCACTATCAGAATACTCTAATTAGATATAGGCGCACGACGTGCCTGCAAGTAGCCTTACAAACAATCCAAGGGGCGAGCAGTGGTGGCGTTAGGCCCAGAAGGCCAGTTACGCCCTTTGAGTGGCTAGATTGAGATGTTAGTACAACACCTGGGTTGGGGTTCCCCTTATTTAGGAGCCTTTTATGACCACTCCAGGGTTACTAGCTGTGTCGACGCCTGCCAGGGGCGAGATGACGTCACTCTACAGAGCGGTATGCCATCCGCAAGGGACGTAGATGGGGTCCCAGGTCCTCATATAGTCCATTCCATGGCTGGACTATTATATTTCATATCGGCACCACAGCCCCATTGAGCTTGGTGCCCGGGGTGCAGACAGCAGGGGTCCACCAAACTCAGACACAGTTATAGTACAGGGGCTGAGCAGGCTCAGTTGTAGACCCAAGGGACCGGTAGGTTGTCTATAGCACCAGTAGAGTCATAGAAACCTGGTTAGGGGTATATAGATTGAAGTGCACCTACCAGGGCTTGTGGACGCCCCGAGTGGTTTATTCCGTATTGGTTGTACCTTCCAGGCTTATAGGGGCTAGGTTAGGTTCTTGTTTGCATTTTTGACTGTTAGCTATAGCGTATTAATATATGATTATGTGGTCATAGCTCATGTATGTGTAGTGTTTTCTAGATATAGATTGTGAATAAGCCAGCTTACAGGTTAATCTCTCTGCCTCTCCTTTCTACTCACTTTCAGCATTTCACAGCTTTCATTCAGCTTATTTACTGCCTTACATATTCGGTACATATTGTACTGATTCCCAAATATGGGGCGCTACATTACTTGCCTGCAGGTTTAGACAGACAGGGTTCAGGATCTCCAGTAGTAGTTGTTCAGAGTCTGCAGTTGGGACAACTCCTTTCATTCGGAATTTCCAGGTTGTATAGATTTCTGTATTTCAGTTATATAGCATTTCGAGTAGGCTGGGGCCCTGTCCCATCCACTATTTGTATTCTTAGAGGCTTGCAGACTACAATCGTCAGTCAGTTAGTAGTATGTTGGCCGTGTGGGGCCTTAATCAGTTATTCTTCGTATGTTGGTCGTGTGGGGCCTAGTATAGTAGCTCGTCTTCATTTTTGTTATAACTAGACAGCATAGTGGCCTTGCGGCCTGCATAGGATCCCTTCTGTTGCTTGTTGTTGGTTAGCTGTTTTCGTTTACAGGTGGCTATACAGCCTTGTTGGACGGAGGCTGCATTTACAGCCGAGATATAGCCCGTTGCTTTCTTGAATCGAGTTGCAGGTTGGCACCAGACCTGGATAAGCCTAGCCAGGTCAGTTAGTTTCCAGTGTGGCACCAGGTGCAAGTCATGCCTCCCAAGGTGAGGCGTGACAAATTTGGTATCTGAGCAGTTCGTATCCTAGGGAGTCTGCAAGCCGTGTCTAGTAGAGTCTTGTTTATAAATGTGTTATGCACCACATTTTATAAGTAGGAGGCTACAAGGCATGATAGTATGGTTGCCCCTCTTTCTTCTTAGATCGTGCTATAGAGAAGAGTTGTATAGGGTTGAGTCCCTAATCTTTTCTTGCTATCTCTTTCTAGGACAATATTTGATATAAGATAGATCCAGCCAATTACAAGAGAACTATAGTAGTAGGAGGAGGTACCGGTGAAGTGCTACAATTGGGAGGCAGTTAGCCCAAGGGTGGAAGTAGACGTCTTTTACATTTCCCCATCGCCTTCCCGAGGTACCAAGAACCTCACAATGAGATAGATATGCCAGTTCCATTGCCAGTTCTCCCTACAACCTCAAATAGGGGGTTAGGAGTATAGTATATATGTACATATGAGATGGTTTACCTACTAGATATTTAGATTAGCCAGGGGCAACAGTTAATGTTGAATTATCTGAAAGGTGCGAAGAAGGGGGCAATCATCGGATTCCTACCTCTAACTCTTTAGATATTATACGGTTCCATACCTCAGTCTAATAGAAAGTGTAAGTATCAACTGGTTTACCTACTAGATATTTAGATTAGCTAGGGGCAACAGTTAATGTTGATTTATCTAAAAGGTGCGAAGAAGGGGGCAATCATAGGATTCCTACCTCTAACTCTTCAGATATTATAAGGTTCCATACCTCAGTCTAATAGAAAGTGTAAGTAACAATGCTATGGTGCCCAAAATGAATAGTAAAGGAGGGCTAGAATTGTTGCCTCCGAGGAGGATTAGGGAGTGGTTAAGACCCTCAGTATTTACAAGTTATCTAGATCCTTATGGTAGTAAGCCAAGAAGGGGGATAAGGGTGTCAATACCCCTCAAGTGCGTATGAGAGAGTCCAACAGTGATAAGCCCCCAGTAATAGTAAAGCTCAAGTCAGAAAAAGGGAGCTGATTCTGCCATAGCATTCTAATAACGGCAGGGCCTACCTGTAAGATAATGGTTATGACCCTAGATGATGATATCGAAGCACAAGGAGATCATATGAACAAGATAATCCCGAGTGCGAGTCAGGAAGGATACAAGTCAGTAGACCTGGTCGGTAACATCCTTGAAAGTATGAGGTAAGGAGCATGAACCTCATAACTCGGTCCAAGGGAGCACGAGGAACGGCACAAGTATATAATGGGGGAAAACCAGAATCACCTCCAGGTTGATAGAACATAGGATTACCACTAAATATTGAGAACTGAGCATTGGGCTAACAGTTAAGAGATAGTAAGATTGTAACCTAGAATGCTGCAATACCCCCGCAAGTTGAGGAGGTAAAAGAGCACCGACACAGAGACTTTAACCTAGAATATCCTGAAAACAAGGCCCAGTAGGAAGTCATTGGCCCTCAAGACAATAAGGGGCTGATTCATAAGATCCAGAGGTCGACTCTACATTCCAAGGGTAGTAGAATTTCAAATAGCAAACCATAGCAAGGTGCATGTGTCCATTACTCCCAGAATTTAACGAAAATGCAACGAGATGGTATGGAAAGACAGAAGATATCATTGAATCATAGCAGTAGAGCTCTAGTGACAGGCTAGAAAAGACGAAATAGCTGGAATTGAGCAGTCCAATATAGGAGATGGTCGTGTCTGCAAGGGAGTGGAGAGTAATTAAAATGAATACAGTCACAAGGTTATCTTATACCAAGTGTAATTTGACTTTATTTAAACCAGTATAGAGAGGCTAGTGAGATTCATTCGTGTCTCCCAGATGAAATTATGTCGCGGTTAAGACTTATGCCGAGTTAAATATCCCAGAAATAGTTGGATTGCGTGGAGCCTCGATGTTTGATAAACTCTGATGGAAAGACATAATTTACGACTAAGTTATAGGAAAAGGCATTAAAACTGATGGCGACACATGTCAGCTCAAGCACGGTTCCTCATACCCAAACAGGTGGCTAAGCAGAATATACAACTCAGACTCTAGAGGTCCATTATAAATGGGAGTGGTAGCCCCCTAAATGATGACTTAAAGCAGATAAATCAGAGGTAGGCAAACCGGGGCATGTTAAAACAGGCAGACCGAAAAAGCCAAACTTATCAGGAAAAAGGGTACAGACAACTAGGGTTGTCAAAAGTTTTACCCTAACGTATGGTGTAGGCAGTTAAGAATTGAAGAAGTGGATGGATATCCTTGAAGTTCATCAATACAGGGTGTTATGGGATTTTCAAAGCTTATTGTAGATTCATTGGCCATATCCTATCCTCTAGAGAATAGGCCAAGTGGCAGATGAATTGGAGTTGCCTCCAGATCTCAAACCAGTCCTTTCAACTTTCATATGTTGATGCTGCGAAAGGGCATAGATGACCCATTCTGACATGTTCCATTTAAAGATGGTCAAGTTACTGGAAATTAGCCCACAAAGAAGTTCTAGTGGCCATATGGGATCGGCAAGTTTGTAGGTTGAGAACTAAAGATATCGCCTCTTATAGTGGCCATATGGGATCGGCAAGTTTGTAGGTTGAGAACAAAAGACATCACCTCTGGGGTATTGTGGTGAAACAAGAATAGAGAAGGAATGACCTGGGAAGCTAAAAATGACATGAGACCCAGATATCCTCATTCGTTCCAGGCTTAGTCTAAATTATGCAGTTAAGCAAAAAAAATGTTGATTCCATTGTTGTTTTATGATTTATGTTGTATATATTGTTTAGTTGACTGCAATTATGGGTGATGAAAGAGTTCTTATGATGTCATGTGAGATATTTGCATTGGACTTTTCTGCATTTTAGGATTTTTAGATAGTCCATATTACAGAGGAGACTCTGCCGAAACTTTTTCAGAATAATAGTCCAAAAGGTTAAGCTCCTGTGAATTGAAGTAGACATTCAACTACGAATGTTCCTAAGAGGGGGAGGATGTTACACCCCGTAAATTTAACAATTAGTGAGCGTACACGTGGATTGGTGATGAGTAAGAAGAGCTTAATGAATGTGGAAAAAGCCTCAAAAGCAGGGTCGGACGAGACCAGTGCGCACAGGGCCAGGTTGACGCGCCAGCTAGCAGTGCACTGGCCAGCGCAGGGCGCCAGGCCTGTTGGCGCTTTGAGAGGCACGAGGTGCCAGGCCTACTGCCTCAATGAGAGCCGCGGGGTGCCAGGCTTGCTGCCTCAATGAGAGGCGCGGCGTGCCAGGGTGGAAGCCTCAACGGGAGGCGCGAGGCACACCCCTACCACCGACCTCACTTATATATATATAGCCCCTCTTCAATTGTATTTCATTTTCCACATTTGCTTTCGGCCAGAGAGAGTAATAAATGAGGTTTTCAATGGTTTTTCATCCAATTACGCTACCAAATGTCATCCAAATTAAAATTAACTTTAGGTATTGAGTTCTAAGCCTACAGGGAGCATTACTACGGAGTTATTTTTGTGAAATTCTCCCAGCGAATCGTAACTCCGCCGAGCCAAAGTTGTCCAAATTACTTCAAATTTATTTCTATATGATCACAGGCTTCAAGTAAGCATTTCTCCCTTTTGAACTCTCGGAAAATAATATGTTCATAAAGTAAGAAGACCATAACCCTGTGCCCCCGCCATAAAGGATCCCAACTCATCACCCGTGTTCCGTTAAGTTGAAGCATAGTTAATATTGGTATTAAAAGTTATCATTTTTATGCCGAATTAGGTAGTGAAATTAAATTATGCCTAATTATATAAGTTTTATGCTGAATCAACTTATGATCTTTACATCAATTGTTGATATTCATAAACCCATCATGATTTATGAGTCATAATATTGATTTCTTCAAATGTCCATTATGAAGTTAAGATTTAAAAATCTATACATGATTTACAAGTACGTGTGAACCTCATGATTTATTAATTATGTTTTGGCCAACTCACGGGCCTTGCTCTCATGGCTAGTTCATGTATTTACAAGCACGCTTACGATTATCATGATTTAACTAGCCCATGAATCTCATGCATATAATACTATGAGAAATATATATGTTTTAGGAGTACTATTTAACACCGAGTAGGTTCAGGGCCCAAGTTTTGCCCCGAATCTCATAACTACGTGTCACCGTAGGACATGATGGGACCTCCCTTGTCACTGTCCCCTTTTCCCAAATGGGCCATTTCATGATAGTTACGAATGGGAGTATTACTTCACTTCCATGCCCAAACCCTCTTCTAAATTCTTGAAATTCAAGGCTGATGAATCTATAGTGTTTTAACCCAATTTGTAAAATTCTCTAAGTATCTATCATGGGTAAACTCTATTCATGTTTTAACGTTATTTTAAGATGCATGGGCATGTTTTATAATGATTTAAATTACGAATTTATGATTTGAAAGTTTTACAATTATGATGCCCAATTATGAATGTTCATGAAGAGTTAAGATTAAGAGTTATGTTTTCAAGTATGATGAATGTGTATGATGAAAGTATGATTTCAGATTATCCATATTTATATTCATGATTTTGACTATCAAGTCTATTTCAAAGCATGTATAAGTTTTGGCAAGCCCATATGATCATGTAAGTTTCATGATTTAATTCAATTTCATGTGTTTAGCTACCACATGGTTTTGGAGTCTAGACTCCCACTTTTTATCTTGTGGTATGGTTGAGTCGAGGCTTCTCCTGATATGTTTTCAGATTATGCACATACTATTATGATTCAGCTTCGTTGCAAGACGATGGTTCAGTTTCATTGAAAAATGACACAGAGAATATGCATGTTTTTGGGAGTTATGTCTAGCACCGAGTAGGCTAAGGGTTCAGTCAACCCTGTCATGTAGTTCTGTTTAGATTATATAGGACCTCCTTTGGTAGCCTTCCCTTACCCCGAGGGGCCTTCAACTTGATATCGATATCATGGTAGCGCCCTTAGCCCTAGCAAGGCTTTGAAAGGCTCTTCCCACTTGAGTGTAATGATTGGGACCACGTAAGCTCTATCGTGATAATGTCGGTTATATGACGAGTCTCCCATTGTTCCTTATGATTTTAGTTATGCATGTTCATCAGTCATGATATTATATTTTCAGTAGATTTGACCCAATATTCAATTTTACTTATGATTATAAGTTTCAGTTTTTGGGTCATTTGAATCAGTTATGATATTCAATCATGTTCAAATCACGTTTTCAGATAATAGCATGCAAGCCTTACTTTCAGAATCTTATGTTGAAATATTTTATGATATGCATGATTTCAGTTTTACTTATTAAGCGATTTTACTTACCTTGCATACTTGATACATTCCAAGTACTCACCGCATACTCTATGATGTATCATTTCATGATATAGGCTCGGACGTTTAGGTCCAGTCCCGCCGCTAGCTAGATCCTCAGAGTTAGCATTCCCAACTTGTTGGTGAGTCCTCATCCTTCGAGGACCTTCTTACCAGTTTATTATTAGTTTCAATTTATTAGTGATTTAGTTGGGGTCGTGTCCCATTAACTCGTCAGATTCTAGAGGCTTGTCGGAAATATTATGTCTTCAGCTTCGGATCAGTGTTATGTATTCGTCATTCAGATGTTATTGGATATTTAGACTTCCGCTATTTCAAATGTTAGATTTCCGCATTTATTAGGTTGAGCTTTAGTTGTCATGTTCATGCTGTGGGACGACTTGAAGCCATTTATGGTTCTAGATTTCGTGTCTAGATCCGAACCTATGTTCGGGTCATGACAAAATAAAAGAAGATTGATAAGTGAATAAAAGAAACTAATGTTAATCATGGAGCCTAATTCTATGATTGTTTCTGATATGTTCAATAAAAATATCACGAGCAATCTAGTTCTCAAGCCTTTTATTGAAGATATCATTGCATTAACTACACATAGAGAGGTGATGCTTGTCGCACCCTATTTAAAGAGAAACTCAGCATGTGACAACTCTTGTAGGATTATTTATAAAGAGGAGTTTTCATCTAACAAATTATAGTGCATTAGGCATCGAACTAAACTAATTAACAGGAAAAACCTATTTAACTAGACTATCATCACCAGTATCTGAAAAGAGTTCAAGTTACCCCGAAAGTATGGTATTGGGCACATTTTGAGGACCACAAATATAGGTCCATTCCAGATTTATTATTATATTATTATGTGGGAAAAAATAAATGAGCAAAAAGATCAGTTTGTTTTTATAAAAACTAACTTAGCTATATGACAAGCCCAAAATAAATTCTTATAAAGTATAAATAAATAAACAAATTAAATATATGCTAAATCATTAATGTAAGACTAGATGATAATATATTGACTAAGTTTCCTAGCGATTAAACATATAAGACTTATTTCAAGATATATAAAGATTCAAACATAACTTAGATTAATTCATCAAATAGCATGAAACCTATGTGATAAGATAATTTAGACATGCATAACTTATTTATTAAGTACTAAAATAAAAAAAATATGAAGGAAGTTACTAGTTAAGCTAGATTATTTAGACAAGCGCGAAGAAAGAAATCTGAAAAGATACAAAAAGTACATCGTGAACTATTTTTTATTTCATAACTCACAATATATAAAATTCTTAATCACCCCAAACAAAATGAAAGAAAGATAAGAGAAGTTATAATTTTTAAATTATTTTTTAGATTCTTTTCAGATATTAGACAAGAATTAAAAGAGTTTCTAAAATCAAAAATAATATATGTTGCTTTATATGGATGACAACATGATATTATGAATCGTGACCTTCAACCTTGGCAACAAAATAAATTTGAGGTCAGTCTTAAGTTGAAATTTCCTGATAATATATTTTAAAAGATAAATCAAGACTTGAGTTCTAAAACTTAAACACGTAAGAATATTTACATAGAAATATAGATAATCACTTGTAAACCTTTGTTGATGTTGCTTCTAGGGAAAATGTCGGCTTTGTTTAAGAATTCAGAATTAGACCTCATAATTCCTTTACTTTCTCAATAACTATATGTTAAGGAATAGGATTCATATATAATTAATAATTTACAAACCACACAACCTATTTCCAATTGAAAAGAGAAAATAGGCAGCGACTTTGATAAAAATGTTACAAAAAGAATTATATACAAAATAGTAGCTAAAAAGGGATTAAAAAAAGAGAAATCTAAGCTAATAGCACAATTCCTAGCCCCCTTTAATATCTCCTTTCCACTATTATACAACGTTTACACATGCTTATTACAAATTGAGATAATAAAAGACAATACAAAAAATAAATCTAAAATATATAAATTGCCCCCATGGTCTCTCTTCCTCTAAATCCCGAGCAACTCTTCACTGTACCGAAACAAAGGTAAGGGGATACTTGCTTCAAAAGACTAAACAAGTATAGGAAATGCATATATATATATAGACACAAATAGTAGCATCATACATATAACACCCAAAGGTTTATACTTCATCATGTAGACATAAATAAAATGGTAAATAATAAATCAATTTAAACATGCACACCTCCAATAACACATGAATCATTTTTATATTGGCTAACCCATGAAAAAACTAGAGAATAGTATGAAAAATGAATAGTTTGATGAACTAACCAGTTAGGGACGAATTAAGAATAAGAAACACCAAGTGAATCAATGAGTCCAAAAAGTAGAGAAACAAAGTCTCAAATAACAAGTAGCCTTCTTAAGTGTTAAAGAAAAGAGAAAATCTATATTTCTAGAGAATTAGTCGTGTTCAAATGTTAAAGAAAAAAGAAAGTCAAAGTTGTATTGCTAAAGAGCCAGTGAGGTTCAAATGTTATTTTCTAAAGAATAAGCAATGTTTGAATTGATAGGACTTAGAATAGGGGAGGTTCGGGTTCTACAGAAAAGACAAAGTAATCGTAAGGGAGTGGCTGCAGCCGCTCCAGAAAACTCTGAGGTCCTAGCTTAGGTTCTGAATCTTCTAAGCATCCTTGTGGATAATAGGACAGCACCAGCAACTCCCACAGGGCAGCAATAAGGGATATAACATGTATATGTTGTGTCTCCCCATATAGATGAAATTTCATAGGTAGTGATGTTCTCGAGGCCGGTAGACAAATCGATAATGACTGGGAAGGAGCATGACCTACTTTGGCCTTCACGAAAATGAAGCCTCCCACATTCTACGGCTTTGAGGCAGAAGAAGCCTATGAGTTCATCATCGACTACCATAAGAGGCTACATAAAATGGTGGCGGTGGAGAAGTATGGGGTGATTTTCTCACATTCCAGCTGATGGGTGATACTATGCTCTGGTGAAGAGCATTCGTGGAGTGCAGACTGGCGGGGTCACCACTACTTACCTTGACCCAGTTCTACTCCACCTTCCTAGAGAAGTATGTGCCTCGCACCCTGCGATAACGGAGGTGAGATGAGTTAACCACCATTGAGCAGGGGACCTCTTCAGTTGCTGCCTATGAGGCTAGGTTTTACTCACTGTCCAGGTATGCTCTACCCTTATTGCCCACTAAAAAGAAGAGAATCAAGCAGCTTCTTAAGGGCATGAATGTGGTCCTTCAGCTATCAGCCCTCCAGATGGTCTCTACAGGTAAGACCTTCCATGAGGTAGTAAAGTTTGTGAAGAATACGGAAGGGGTGAAACAGGATGGGTATACAAAGAACGTTGAGAAGAAGGTCAAAAGGTGGGTACTTGCAGTGGTTCCTTTGCTAAACTTCGGTTCCCCAGGGGCACTCAGGGTGCCCTGTTCATTCATCTACGTAGGTTTCAACTAGGAGTCCACCAGGGACCACTCAGTGACCTTCAGGTGTAGTTGGGAGTGCCTAGATAGTTTGCTCAGATTTTGGGGCTCATCCTATTTCCTTCGTTCCAGATTAGAAGCTAGTGAATGATAAGGTGTTCCATGAGTGTGGATAATATGGCCACATGCACTGAGGGTGTCCCAAGTTTGATCTGGAAGGGAAGATTGTTCCGCACCCAACTCTTCGAGCTCCAGCCCCAGCCGGGAAAAGAGGTAGTGCATTCAGTAGGGATCGCCCATAGCTTGGGTGGGGCAGTCATCCAGCGGTTAGAGGGGGTACCCAGCCTTGTAGAGGAGGTCTCAAAAGGGAAGGGGTGATACTCAGTCTGGTAGAGGGGTTGCACAGCTCAATAGGAGTGGGTCTCAGGCAGGTAATTAGGCCTACTTCTATCATTTCCTGGGCGACCTGAGGTAGAGACTTTAGACGTAGTTATCACAGGTACGATTCTTGTATGTGACAAAAGGATAACAACCTTATTTAATCCTAGCTCTACTTTTTCCTATGTATTTGCTTATTTTGCTAGGGTTAGATCTTACTTGTGATAAACTTGATATTCCTATCCATGTTTCTACTCCTGTTGGGGAATCTATGGTTGGGGATAGGGTCTATCATTCTTGTTCAGTGGACTTCATGGGTTGTGACATGGGGGTAGACTTGGTGATCTTAGACATGGCAGACTTCGATATGATTTTAGGAATGAGCTAGTTGTCTCCTTACCATACCACTCTGGACTTCCATGCTAAGACAATCACCATCGCAATGCCAAGATTCTCTAGGTTAGAGTGGAAAGTAAATTATAGCCCTGGTCCTAAAAAGCTTATCTCTTATATTCATGCCCGAAAGTTGATAGGGCGAGGGTGTTCTGCATATCTAGCCCACATTTGGGATACCATTACAGAGGGTCCTTCCTTAGAGTTGGTCCTGGTAGTTTGTGAGTTCTTAGAGGTATTCCCCACATATTTGCCTAGCATACTGCTAAAACGCGATATTGACTTTTGCATAGATTTAGAGACAAGGAACCGACCTATTTCCATACCACTGTATAGGATGGCACTAGCTAAGTTGAGAGAACTTAAGGAGAAGTTGCAGGAATTACTTAGTAAAGGGTTTATTAGGCCGAGTGTCTCTCCATGGGGTGCCCCGGTGTTGTTTGTGAAAAATAAGGATGGTAGCATGCGAATATGCATTGATTACCGTTAGCGGAATGAGGTAACCAATTGAAATAAATACCCTCTTCCTCAAATAGATGGATTGTTTGATCAGTTACAAGGGGCAGTAGTATTCTCAAAGATTGACTTGAGATCGAACAATCATCAACTGAAGATTCGTGTTGAGGATATTTCCAAGACAGCCTTCCGAACCAGGTATGGACATTATGGGTTCCTAGTCATGTCCTTTGAACTCATTAATTCTCAAACAGTGTTCATGAGCATGATGAATGGTATCTTTAAAGCCTATCTGGATTCGTCTGTAATTGTTTTCATTCATGATATTTTGGTGTACTCTAAGACTAAGCTAGAGCATGAGAATCATCTGAGAATTGTATTAGGGTTACTGAAGGAGAAACAGTTGTATACCAAGTTCACCAAATGTGAATTTTGAATGGAATCGATGTATTTTTTGGGCCGTGGAGTCTCCAAGGAAGGGATTAAGGAGGATCCAGAGAAGGTGGAGGCGGTTGAAAACTAGGTTAGTCCTACTACGGTGACAGAGGTATGGAGTTTTGTGGGACTGGCTAGCTATTACCGCTGATTTGTGAAGGGATTTATAGCCATTGCCTCGGTGTTGACAAGGTTGACCCAAAAGGATATACCTTTCCAATGGTCCGAGGAATGTAAAGAGTGTTTTCAGAAGCTCAAGACTTTACTAACACCGGCACCTATTATGGCACTACCGGTGGAAGGTAAAGATTTTGTAGTATATGATGAAGCCTCATCGTCTGGGTTGGGTGTTGTGTTGTTGCAAGAAGGATAGTTCATTGCTTAGGCTTCGTGGCAGATGAAGGTGCATGAGAAGAACTACCCCACACATGACCTGGAGTCGGCAGCGGTGGTGTTTGTCCTGAAAATGTGGAGGCATTACTTGCATAGGGCCCATTGCAAGGTGTTCACAAATTATCATAACTTGCAGTACGTGTTCTCCCAAAAAGATCTTAATCTGAGGAAGTGGAGATAGATGGAACTGCTTAAGGACTATGATGTTACAATTCTATATCACCCAAGGAAGGCAAATGTGGTGGCAGATACCTTGAGCCATAAAGCTGTGAGAATGGGCAATTTGGCACGTTTGGAAGCTACCCAGTGCTCCATGGCTAGAGAAGTTGAGACCTTGGCCAACAATCTGGTGAGACTGACATTGGCAGAGATAGGACGGATATTATACAGTGTGGAGGCTAAGTCTGCATTTCTAGAAGAAGTGAAAGCTAGGCAATTTGAGAATGAAAAATTGAGTAAGATTTGGGAGAAGGTTTTATGAGGGGAAGCTAAGGAAGCAGTATTAGATGAGGAAGGGGTCCTAAGAATAAGGGGACATGTATGTGTTCCCCGGGTGGTGAGCTGATCAAAACCATTCTATTAGAAGCTCACAGCTCAACATACTCTATCCATCCTGGGGTTATTAAAATGTATCATGACTTGAGAAAACGACATTATTGGTGTGGCGGAATAAAGAGAGACATAGTTGAGCTTGTCTCCCAGTGCCTAAATTGTCAGCAGGTGAAGTATGAACATCAGAAACCTAGGTGAGTACTTTAGAGGATGCCCATTGCAGAGTGGAGGTGGGAGCTAATAGCAATGGACTTCGTGGTTAGCCTGTCAAAGACGTTGGGGAAGTTTGACTCTTTTTGGGTAATCGTTGACAAATTAACTAAGTTTGCCCACTTCATACCTATTTAAGTGATGTACAATGCTGAGAGACTGGACAAATAGTATGTGAATGAGGTGATTCAGTTGAACGGGGTGCCAATTTTGATTGTCTCGGATAGGGGGTACATAGTTCACTCCCACTTTTGGAGGACCTTGCAGGCTAAACTAGATACCAGGTTGGACTTGAGCGCATCCTTCCACCTGTAGATAGATGACCAGTCGGAGAGAATGATATAGATGTTATTATACACGCTTCGGGCTTGTGTGATTGATTTTGGTGGCCATTGGAATAAGCTTTTGCCTCTGGAAAAAATTTGTTTACAATAATATCTACCAATCGAGCAATTCCATAGCGTCATTCAAAGCTCTATATGGGAGGAAACACAAGTGTCCAGTTAGTTTGTTACACAGGTCTCCAATCAGTTGGTTCAATGCATTTGAGGTGAGACCTTGGGGAATTGACTTACTTAAGGAGTCCTTGGAAAAGGTTTTGTTGATTCAGGAGTGACAGGTGTCTATTCAAAGCAAGCAGAAACAATATGCAGACAAAAAGATAAGAGATATAGAGTTCATGGTGGGAGAGAAAGTGTTTCTCATGGTCTCCCCTGTGAATGGGGTGATGAGGTTTAGGATGAAGGGAAAATATAGCCCGAGATACATTAGGTCGTTTGAGAGTCTTCGGCGTGTGGGGGAGGTATCTTATGAATTAGATTTTCCGCTAGGACTATCAGGAATACATCCAACATTTCATGTCTCCATGTTGAAGAAATACCATAGGGATGGGTCTTACATAATCAAATGGGATTTGGTGTTGCTTGATGTGAACTTGTCGTAAGCGGAGGACCCCGTGGCTATGATAGAAAGGTCCGCAAGTTGAGATCAAAAGAGATTGCAATGGTAAAGGTACAGTATAAGAACCGTTCCATAGAGAAAGCCGTTTGGGAGACCGAGGCTGACATGGGGAACAAATATCCCAAATTATTTATTGAATCTGGTATATCTCCTTTCTCGATTTTGTAATCCATTCGGTGATGAATGGTATTTTAATTGGTATATGATGTAATGACTCGCCTATTGTTATGAGGTAGAATAAGCCAGAAACACCCCTATTGCTTAGGTCGTTGGAACTAAGGTGTTGTGTAAGTGTTTGTGAAATTTTGAAGTGAGGAATGGTTTGTGCATAGGTAATGGGAGCAACTGGTTACGAGGGACCGTTGCAGCATAGGAGAAAACCACTACAATGAGACCGTTACCACGGTTGGAGGCTCGTCATAACGGACCAAGAGATTTACCGTCGGATTCATTGTGGCTACATCTTGGGCTCAATAGCAGGTCTGCTAGAGCAAAAACGTGACTGCTGCAGTGGAAAACAGGAGGCGGTAAATGGGTTTAAAGTGGGGTTTCAGGGGTTTTATCCCATAATCCTTCTTTCGGATAAAGAGAACTAGTGCAACCCATGGGGACTTTCTCGGTCTAATGAAACCCTTATCTAATAGATCCTTCAACTGTTCTTTCAACTTCTTTAGCTCAACTGGATCCATTCTGTAGGAAGGAATAGATATAGGCTTCATGTCAGGAAGAAGGTCAACACCAAAATCAATCTCCCGCTCGGGAGGGATTCCCAATAAATCATCTGGGAAGACTTTGGGATACTCACATATTACTGGAACTGACTGGATATTCGGGATCTTGGACTCAACATTCCTAACCCTAACTATATGGTACACACAACCTTTATAAATCATCTTTCTAGTCGTAAGGTAGGAAATGAAATGACCTACATGCACACCTAAACTACCCTTCCATTCTATGACTGGCTCACCCGAAAATTTGAACTCTACTATCAGGGTTATACAATTAATTGAGGCATAATATGCAAATAGTCAATCCATTCCAAGGATAACATCAAAATTAATCATGGCTAACTCTATCAAATCTACTGAGCTGACTTTCTCAAGGACTGAGACTGGGCAACTTTTTATCACCCATCTAGCTACAACTGAATCACCTACTAGAGTAGAAACTGAGAAGGGTTCTGACATGATTCAGGACTGACTTGAAAGCTACTGGCCACATAAGGTGTCACAAAAGACAAGGTGGCCCCCGGATCTAACAAAGCATAAACATCAAGATGGAAAACTCATAACATACCAGTGACCATATTCGAGGAGACCTCCTTCTCCTGATAGGATGCTAAGGCATAGAATCTATTTTGGCGTTGATCGCCATCTTTGCTGGTAGATGCCTCCTGATGTGCTGAGTGTGCAGGTGGGGCTGCTGAACTAGAAGCTAGGCCTCGAACCCCAGCATGGTCCTATCTCACTGTCGGGCAATCTCTGAGCATGTGTCTAGGCTTCCCACACAGGAAACAAGCACCTGAACTTGTCAAGAACTGGCCTATGTGCCCCCGACCATATCTGCGACAAGTTGGGATGCTAGAATTTGGGTGTCTACTACTTTGAACCCTAGAGCCTAATGCTTTCCCCCTCTGATCATGCCTAGGCCTGAATGGCACACTCAATGCTGAAGATGCTGGGGTTGAAGATCTCTGGTGGGTCTGTTGTCGGTGCCCACCTCCTAACCTCGGCTGAGAGAATTTGTAGTCATCGGTCCTGGCACTCTTGGCCTCTTTCTCCCTCATATATGTCGCCTCCATCTGCTGGATGTACAAAACTATTCGAGGGAAATCCATATCCTAATGGATCATGGTGGTCCTGAAATCCTTGGCCAAATATCCCCCCACGTCATGAACAAACCTACTCACCCGCGCCCTCTGATAATACACTAACTCTGGGGTGTACTTTGATAGGCAAGTGAACTCGAGGGCATACTCTTGCACCGTCATTCTCCCTTGCATAAGGTTCACAAACTCAGCTGCCTTCAGCTCCCTCATCTCACGAGGGAAGAACCAACCTAAGAACGCAATATGGAACTCCTCCCAAGTGACAAGACCTACTCCGGCAGCCCTACTATCTTTCTTTTGATTAAACCAGATGTGTGCAACCCCTTTTAGCTGATATGAGGCCAACTCCACATATTTAACTCCATTCACTGCCATGACTTGGGTGATCTTCACAATCTCATCTATGATCTCATGCGGGTCCACATCTACTTTTTTCTCGAGGAACTCTGGTGGGTTCATTCTCAAGAAATCCCTAACTCGAGCCGCCTCTACATTTCCATTTTGTGGGACATGCGCAACCGCCTATTGATTGACCTGAGCAGTCAAGGCCAGCGCGAGCATCTGAATAGCTGCCTGAAACTCAGCATGGGCAACCAGCTTCGGTGCATGGTGCTCCTAAACTGGTGGGGCCTGCTGGTGCCTATTTCTATTGCCATCCTCGTGGCCTTCTCTATCCTCATTCCTTCTACCATTTACTCTTCAGGGAGCCATGATTCTGCCATCGTGATTAGAATGAATTAGAAAGATAGGGAGCCATGATTCTGCAATCGTAGCCTCTTCTTCATAAGCGTGGTGCACTTCACACCCATAAAAAAGACTCTACTTAACGCGGCTTTCAGACATCCTAGGACACTTCAAACCTATTGCTCTGATACCAGGTTTGTCATAACCCGAACGGAGACTTGGATCGCAACATGGGACAATGAGCCCCGAGAGACTCCAAGTCGACCCATAGCATGAACATATTGTCACGCCCCGCCTTGGGAGGCATGACTGGCACCTGGTGCACTACTAGGACCTGGACCTCTGGACTAGCTGAACCTAAGCACTTCAGGTGCCAGGTTGGCTCTAACCCTAGATTCAAGAAAATGACGGGCTATATAATGGTTGTAAATACAGCCTCCGGCCGACTACGCCTATAGCCACCTGTAAGAAATCAACATCTACCTAGAACAACTGAATTAATAGGGAACCTATGCGGGCCAATAAGGCAACCATGCTGTCTAGTTATTTCTGAATCAAGAAAACAAGTGCTAAACTACTACGTGACCAGCAAGGTCACCACTACCAACTGAATAAGGCCCCACAAGGCCATCATAAACAAACTAAAACATACACACGGCCTCACACGACTGATACAGCTAACCACAGGGAATATACAATCTGCAAGCCTCTAAGAATACTGATAAGATGGTCGGGACAGGGCCCCGGCCTACCCATACTGTACAACAAAAGAAAAGGAATAAACCTCTAGCTGTCTAGCTCTGAATGACAGGAGCTGATGACTCCGTGTAAGGCTAGAATCACGAGGGATCAGCTCCTCATCTATGAGTACCTGCAGGCAAGTAATGCAGCGCCCCAAAATGGGCGTTAGTACCGCTGGTACTGAGTATGCAAAGCAACAACTGGAAAAAAATTGAAGACAAGCAATATAACTGATAGAACTGAAATAGAAAGAAATAGACTGTAACTGACTGAAAGTATGAGTTTAAGACTGTCCTCAACTATGCTGAAAAGAGTAGGGGTCGTACCTGGTAATGTGGAATTCTACTGTCTATCTATTCATAACTAACATAACATGGCATAATATAGCATAACATAACATAGCACACATAAATCTTACCTGCCCCCATAAGCCGTAAGGCACAACCAACATGCAATCTATACCCCTACCCCGGTTATCCCATCTCCCATAGTAACTATAATCATCCTGTCGGTCCCATGGGTATGCACTTGGGCCCGCTGAGCCCCTGACTATAACTGTACTTGAGTCCGGAGGACTCCTGAATCAACACCCCAGGCGTACCCGCTCGACGGGTGTGTATAAAGGCCGACCAAGGCAAAATATGGGGAAACTGGCATCCCATATTCGTCCCTAGGGGACAGCATGCCACTCCGTAGAGCGACGTATCATCTCCCTCTAGCGGACGATTCGATACAGCTATTAACCCTGGGGCTGTCATGGATGCTAGGTAATCCAACCCAAAACAAGAGAGTCAAGTCTCAACTAATAATACTAACTGCGTATGCAACATGCTGAAACTATGATAGTAATGTGTGTGCATATGTAGTATATACTGAAACTGATAATGGCATATATATAATTCATGCTGGAGCTGATAATAGTATATGTATACTTTTTGTCATGCTGAGCTGAATCGACTACTTAAATAAGATATAATATATCTGGAAAAATCTACTGAGAATCATATTGTTTAACTAAGTCTCATAATAAACATGATTTACTACTTCTAACATGCTTTCTTAAATTCATATTAAGGTACTATTCTGTTTCTGAACTACTTTACTGGAATTTATGTTGCTTTACTAAATTTCGGGCTGAACGCGGTAATATCCTGTCGTGCTTTACTAAATTACATATTGGGCATGTTGAACTGTTTCTGACACGTTCTACTGGGTTTCATACTGGTTTGCTCTACTGGAATTACTGACTTGCCGAAAGAAACTAGTTTCACATACCTTGTCCGTTAACTTTCTGAGTATCTGGCGTAACTCGGCTAATTTTCAGCTATTTCTTCCAACTGCATTCATATTCATAGAAATTAGAACTAAATTCATCGATATTCTAGAAGAAAATTCTACTTTGAATATATATATATAGCCCAAACTTTTGACTTATCGAAAAACAGTTGAAAACTCGCTATTTCTCGAAAGTCCAGAAGGGAGAAATACTCACTTTAGGGCTAGGAGTATATTGACACTAATTTGGAGCAATTCCACTTACCTTAGCTTGGTAGGGCGATGATTCGCCGGCTGAATTTCACGAAACTAACTCCATAGGAATGCTCCTTGCAGCTTAATACTTCACTACCCAAGATTAATTCAAGTTTGGACCGCGTTTAATAGCGTAAACGGAAGGAATCTCAAGGAAATTCTTCGTACCCTCTGTTTTCTAGTTGCTCTCTGGAAAATATCTAATAATTATCACAAAAAATTTAAGTAGGGTCTTTATATACTTGGGGCTGAACCTCACCTCTGTGGCACGTTGGCCATCGCGGAGGTGAGCCCTCTATGACACGTTGGCCATCGCGGAGGGGGGGTCTGCCCAGCCTCCTCTTGCGATGGTTCGACGTGGCACTTGTCCGGTCTTTCCCTGGGCCTTTTTCTAGCATGTGTGGAATTCTAAAACTCTTAACCAACATGCGAATAGGCCATCTAAATGTCAAGAATTTACGGGGTGTAACACATACTTCTAACTCAATCAATAAAATTGAAGAATCAACAAGATAATCTTAGCAGATGTCTAAAGTAAATATAACATCATAATACACAATCTGAAGTTGAATACATCCTTTGTCTAAAAAGATTCTAAACATGACGAGCTGATGGGACAAGACCACAACTAACTCAATAAAACGGAATCTGAAAATACATAGAGAAAGTCTGAATAAGTCTAGTCCTGTGGAGATGAGGACTTACCAACAAACATAGGATGCTATCTCTGAAGACTGACTAAGAGCGAGGCTGAGTCAAAGTGTCGGTTCCTGTATCATGAAACGATATATCATAGAGTATGCGGTCAGTACGTGGAATGTACTGAGTATGCAAGTAAAACCGCTCAACTAAGTAAAATCATTTAAGAACATGCATAATGTAAACATAAACAATAAGATTCTGAGGGTAGGGCTTGCATGCATTCTTTCTGAAATCATGATCTCGTAATAACATAAACAACTTCATAACTGAAATGATTGACTTGAAGGTTAATTCTGATAGTTATGAATAAAACTGAAAACCTGCTTTAGAACATATGTAGATATATATATAAATCTCGTGAATGATTAACATGCATAATTGAAGTCATGAGGAATAATGGGAGACTCGTATTTTAATCGACATACCACGATAGAGCTTACATGGTCCGAACTATCACATTCAAGTGGGTAGAGTCGTCCAAAGCCTTTCCAGGGCTAGGGACGATACCATGATATCGATATCAAGCTCGTGGCCCAATAGGGCAGGGGATATCTCACAACGGAGGTCCAAAAGTAATATATATAATAGTATAAACCTAACGTTGGTGCGTAATTCTGAGGCATAGGGTGATTGACCCTTAGCCTACTCGGTGCTAGACACTACTCCCAAAACATTCATACACTCTACATCATTTTCCAACGAAGCTCACATCATATAATGATGAAGCTTAATAATCAAATACATCTCAAATATGAAATCATGCATATGAGAAGCTTTAACTCAAACCATACCACAAGATGAAAAATAATTGGGAGTCTTCGCTCCAAAACCATGTGGTAAGCTTAATTCAGGGAATCATAAATCATACTTGAACATATGGGCATTGCCCAATACTTTAATATGCTTGGAAATAGTCAATTCACATTGAAAACATGATTATAAATATGGATAGCTTGGAAACATGCTTTTCATTGTAATATCTCATCATAATCATACATTTAACTCAAATCTGATCCTTCATGAACTTCTTGCCAATGGGCTTTTTTAACTCATAAAACTTGAAACACGATTTTTAATTGAAAACAATATAAAACTTGCCCATGAATCATATTTTAATAGCAGGGACATATTTAAATCATACCCATCTAAAGAATTAGGAATTTCATGTATTAGGTTAAAACCCTATAGATGTGACATAGGAAACTCATGATTTAGAGAGGTATTGGGCATGGATGTGAAAGGATTCACCCATTCATAACCCTGCATACCTGATTGTAGTTGATTGCCCATTCCTCTTGACCATCCGTTTGCGGATGAAATGTTGTGTTGAGCTTAATTTGAGTCCCAATCCCTTTTTGAAATGTTACACCCCAAAAATTTTTTGATGATTATTTGATGGTTATATATCATATTAAGGGAATTATGGGCTATATGTTGTCCGTAGGTGAGGAGGGAAACATGTGCAAAGGGAAAAGTGAAGAGTATGTGAAGTTTGTAGATAAGGGTCAACTTTAAATGGAAATATCTCCAAACATATAATGATTCAGAAGTCCCATAACCTATCAAATGAAAGGTATTTGATTCTAGTTTATATTGGAAAAAACCTCTCATCAATTGGAGTTTGGAGTAAAAAGTTATGCTCATTTAAAGACAGCACTGTCTACTGGGAAAGCGCCTAGGCGCGCGGGCGCCGAGACAGGCAGGCAGCAGGGGGGGCGCGTGTGAGGGAATGTCGCATGGGCGTTGCACGCGGGCGTCACCCATGCCTTGTCCAGCCTGCCTATAAGAAGTAAAATTGAGCTATAAAGCTCATTTCTACTCCATTTTAGTTGATTTTTTAAAAAAATTCAGAGAATTCAAAGCCCTATCACATGGTGAAAAGATATCCCAGGTAAGAAACTTCACTCTTGTCTCTTTTGGACTTTGGGGAAGAGAACCTTAGAAGAAAGTCATGGTTTGTTATTTTCTTGTTGTTGATTGTGGTGTTGTTGCGTTTTTAGCTAGTTCTAGGCAGGAGAAAGAGTAGAAGTGTCACACCCCGAGCCTATACCCTTGGCGTAACACGGTACTTGAAGCCACAAGTGACCCCAAGTCAACCCCTAGTCTATCAGTTACTAGCATTCTAAGTAAACATGCACAGTGGAACTTTGAAATAATATCATAAAATATTCATGAGAGGCAAGTCTGAAAACATAAAGTTCAACAGTAGAATAGTACTGATAAATCTGAAAATCATGTCTGTCTGAAATCCATCTAATAGAGGAGTTGCTGGGACAAGCCCCCAGCTAACTCTAAGTCTAACCGAAACTAATACATGACTGAAAGAAGTAAAATAGTGCCCTCGGATGATGAGGACTCACAATTCAACTGCGGCAACGGAGAATCTGAACTGCAGCAACTAACGGTGCTGGGTCTGAGAACCTACAACTGTATCGTAAAATGATACAGCATAAAAGTATGTGTCAATACTTTGAATGTACTGAGTAAGTGGGAGAAATATAACTGAAAATAAAGTCTGAGTTGAAATGACACGCAATGACCAACAGGTAAGCTGAACTGAACTACTGATATAATTTGAAATAGTCAAGATGACCCTGCCTGATGGTCAAGGACATGGCCTAAGTATGAAACACTGAGGCTGAGATACTGTACAGAACTGAGTTAAACTGAGGACTAGAACTGAACTGAGTTTCTTATTCTGTAATTGGACTAGACTGACTAGTGGGAGAGTCTATAACCGACATTTAACCACGTGAGATAGACGTGGAGTCCGATGTATACACCCCACCGGTGGGACCCAATATACCTTGCCAAGGTATAAAGGCATGAACTGAGTGATCACAAAAGTCTGGGGCCAATCAGGCCAAGGAAGAAAAGATAAAAAAAACCAATTGATCAATAATTACATTTCAATACAATTGTTCTTAACCTCAGCAAGAAGAGGATTTAGCCACTCATTTGTGGATTAAAAATCGTTAAATGAGTGTTAATCATACAAGCAATTGAAATAAAGAAGAAGGAGATAGAGAAAAACCCTGAGATTTTCGTCCCCTCAACTGCCTGTAACCCACGTTCTTGCTCCACAAAGTCAGAATAATTAAAAATGAACCTAAGTGTTCTATTTATACTAGTGGGAATTTTTCCCGAAATAACAAGCAACGTGTCACGGAGTGCATCGCGGAGCACTGCCTCCATGACACGCCACCAACGCGGACCCTTACTGGAATCCGGACGTCCAGGTAGTTAGGCCCAACGTGGCACGGCGTGCAACGCGGGGCTAGGCCAATGTGCCACGGCCCCAACGTGCACCTCCACTGGAAATAGGCATAATTTCACCCTCCAGGCAGAGTGCATCCGCGATGGCAGCGTGACACGGCTTCATCGCGGAGCCCCTTTAATTCGTGCCTTCAAGTGCTTTTCTCCCTTGCTCGCTTTCGAGTCCAATCCCGATCTCTCCCAACATGCACCTTAGCTCCATAACTTTATATTTTTCCTTCAAAACAACGCTAATCATGTTTGTTAGTATAAATTCACATTTTATTACAAATCACATGAGAATGTATAAACATCGATAGATAAACAAGGCAAAATGACACATTTGAGTATCACTTGGGCATATAAATTTGCCCAAGATCACTTACCCCACACTTAAATCCTTGTTCGTCCCCGAACAATAATCTTACACCTCATGCAAATGACACCCCATCCTAGCTACTTTGGCTCGACAATTCAAGCTACGATTATACCGATTATTGAATACAGCAAATCAACAAGAAAACATGCATGGTCTTATCAATACAATGACCTTCAACACATTAAGACCTCTTAGACTCAAGAATCGACTCTCAATATCGGAAAACTCATGCAAATCAGCTGATCAAGATATCCGACATGAATTTTAATCTCTCGTCGAGCATGTGCCCTCACAACACAAGAGAATTTTTCCCCCTTTTTAGTTACATGAACTCAAAGACATTACATGGAGGGGCATATAAACACAATTTCACTCTCTCTCCCAAAGGAATTCACATGCTTCATGTCATGAACCATAGGCTTGCCTTTAGTGTATTACTCCACTAATATAAGGACGTGTGATGTAAGATCACGTAGGACTTAACAGGTTGTAATGTAAGCTACGGAACTAGTAAATACTGGGCTACCAATAATAACAACTAGCATCCTTAAGCGCTTTTTTAATACATCCCATCAACCTTATGGGCATTGTTTCTTCCTTCATCCTCCCATTCTTGAAGTCTGTCTTTATTTTTGACCCCAAATCTTTAAGCACACTTGACTCAATAACAAAGATTATTTATACATCTTCATTATATTTAATTTATAACGAGTGCACCTTCAACCTTTTCTTTCCTTTCATCACTCTGCTTTTTCTTTTCTTTTCACCATTCTCACTCCTTAACACTATGGGAAAATTATTTTCTTTTCTTGAGCGCTTAAGAGTTTTGGATCAAATTCACGGATAATGAAAAGAAGGGGTTAAGCTCGGTTTACACCTTTTTGACAAAAGAAAAATAATAGGCTAAAGGCTCAATGGGCTAACTAGGATGTACATTCAAGGTGGGTACGATAATGAAAAAAAGAAACTTTCGGTTAAAGCAAAGAAATGCCTACATCCTTTCCTACAATACACATCCTTCATTTCGTTTCGTACACACACCAAGAAAGTTCTAGACACTTCACAATAGCATGGAAGAAATGAAACCTCACTATACACTCATTTCACATGCTCAACTCAAGACATATTCACAGACTCTTCAATCAGCTAATTACAAGAATTCAAACATTAAGCCTCAATCACACTGAGTCGAACTCTGTGGCCTAGGCATCTCAACATATTTACAAAGTTGCATGCTTTCATATGAATCACCTTTGCATTTCAAATATCATGTACAACACGCAACCAGAATTTCGCAACCATAAAGTAACTACAGATTTTGGGATGCAAACCCACAAAAGAAAAAAAACTAAAAGAAAAGAGACAAAATGAACAAAGACATCTACTCCTAACGACTACATTTCCCTTAAGACGGTCGTCATCCATCCATCATAGAGAACAGTCACTAATTACGACTTCGGTTCAATGGGACTATTCTCGATAAAAGAACCGAAAACAAATGCGGAGAAACCCAAATATTTAAAAATTCATGAAAAATTTTAAAATATCGATCATTTCGATAAAACAAAAATATGTACAAAACCAGCTAACAACATTCAACAGCTTCACCGTAATTACAAAACAGACACACACAAAAATCACAGGGTCACAAGTTTATCCAAGCACAACAACAGACAGAGGCATTAATAATAACAACAGCAACAAACACCTAATTACTCCCACCCCACACTTAAATCGAACACTGTCTCCAGTGTTCATAAAATTCAGCATAGCACAAAAATGGGTGGTGAAACTCCCTGATCAATCAAAATATTCCACTTCTTCGTCAGGTGTTTGTTCGGTGCTATTTCGATTGGTATTATATATTATAAACCGACACGCAAGTGCACGTGGTCAAACAAGTAATAAAGTGGCTAAGTAAGCCAAGTATCGATCCAAGGAGGCTCAGGGTATGTAAAATTTGCCTAAGTATACTATATTCTTATCTTACTTCTAACTATGCTAACAACAACGTAACCAACAGTTAATTGAGTTTTTGTTTATAAAATATATACTAAAACTATTAACAATTATTTACCGTGAATTTAAACTATGGATATGAGCATGCCAAGGTTAAGAACAAGTAATGAATTCGATTGTAATAATAATCCGGTTAATCTCTTCCTCATGTTGCTAGCCAAGAACAGTAGCCTAGAAATTAAAACTCTCGTATTTAATTTCACTTAAGAATCATAAACCATTCGTCTACATTTCTGTGATCAAATGCAATTTACGACCTAGCAATACAATTCCGGTTTCTAAATTGACTAATACGGCTTTCAAGTATATTTCTATCAGGAAAGCACATCAAAACCCAATTTTTCCAAATCAAGTTAAGAACAATACCCTATTAATTCACAATTTTCCAATTTCTTGCTCTCTCGAGTGAAAGTGGACTTTTTAGATGTACATTAATGTTGGCCAAGCACTAATGCAGTAAGAACAAGAATTAATAGAACAACATGAAAGAAGAAGAAGAAAACCATATCATTTACAATCAAAATTCACTACACATGTTCAAAACCTTAGCAAGGAAGAGAATTAGCCACTCATTTGTGGATTGATCATCCTAAAACAAGTGTAAATCATATATACAATTGATTGAAAGAAGAAAGGAAGAGAAGAAATCTCTTAGCTTTTTCGTCCCTCAACTGCTGCTAACCCACGTCCTTGCTCCACCAAGTATGAACTAAAACTGCCCTAATTAAAATAAACCTAAGTGTGCTATTTATACTAGTGGGAAATTTTTCCCGGAATAACAAGCAACGTGTCACGGAGGCCAACGCGGAGCCTTGCCTCCGTGACACGGCGTGGACGCGGACCCTCACTAGAAATCCAGGGTCCGGTAAATTAGCCTCAACGTGGCACGGAGGCCAACGCGGAGGCCTATCTCCGTGCCACGGAGCTGTCGCGAGGCTTCACTGGAATTCGTCCATTAATTCCCTCTCCAGGCAGTGTGCCTCCGCGATGGCAGCGTGGCACGGCGCCATCGCGGAGCCCTTATATTCTGCACATTCCAATGTCGTCTCCATGCTCGCATCCAAGTCCAACTCCGATATTTTTCCAACATGCATTTTTGCTCCTAAAAATCATATTTTCCTGCAAAACAAATGCTAATCATGTTGGTTAGTATAAATTCATATTTTATTACCAATTACATGAGAATATATACATATTGCACACAAACAAGGCGAAAATAATACGTTTGAGTATCACTTGGGCATATAAATCTGCCCAAGATCACTTACCCCACACTTAAATCCTTGTTCGTCCTCGAACAACACATACACAACTCATGCAAATTACATCCCAACCTTCGTCACTATGGTGCGACAATTTACGCTACGGTCATACCAATTATTCAATTTTTTGCAAATCATCACGAAAACATGCTTGGTCTTACAATACAATGACCTTTAATACATCAAGACTTCCTAGACTTTAAGAATTGATTCTTGATATCGGCAAACTCATGCAAATCAACTAATCAAGAAATCCGACACGAAAATCAATCTTTCATCAAGCATGTGCCCTCACAACTCAATAGAATCTTCCCCTTTTTGTTCATGCAACACAAAAACATGCAAGTAGGGGCATATAAAAATTAATTTCACTCTCTCTCCCAAAAGAATTCACATGCATCATGTCATGACCCATAGGCTTTCCCTTAGTGTATTACTCCACTAATATAAAGAAATGCAATATAGGATCACGTAGGACTTTAATGGGTTGTAACGGGGCTATGGATCTAGTATATTGTTCGCGCTCTGCTGCTCGGTATATATTATACACCGACACGCAAGTGTACGTGGTCAAACAAGTAATAAAGTGGCTAAGTAGCCAAGTATCGATCCAAGGAGGCTGCTCTAGATATGCAAAACTGCCTAGTTTACTATATCTCTATTCTATTTCTAACTATGTTAACAACAATCCAATCAAGATTTGAGTAAGTTTTGTTTCTAAACTAATTATCTACTAAAATTAATAACTACTATTTACGTTGAGTTTAGACAATGGATATGCACATGCCAAGGTTAAGAACGAGTAATGAACTTGATAATCATGATAATTTGGTCATCTTTTTCTTTATATTGCAAGCCAAGAACGTTGCCTAGAAATTAAAACTTTCGTATTTAATTTCACTTTAGCTTCATAAACCATTCGTCTATATTTCTGTGATCAAATGCAATTTATGACCTAACACTACAATTCCGGTTCCTAAATTGACTAATACGGCTTTCAAGTATATTTCTATCAAGAAAGCACATCAAAACCCAATTTTCCAAAATCAAGTTAAGAACAATACAATTTTTAGCCAGATTCTGGCCTTCCTGTTCATCTGCGAATAAGGCAGAGTCTGGTGATAACCCCTCTCTTTGTGTCTGCTCCATCGGGCTGTGGATCGAGCCCCACACAATGTACGTCTGATGTCGGCGTACGGTGGGGTGATGTTTAGCTGGCGGAGAACGTGGGCGTCTGTGTCCCGCGCTCCAACGATGGCATTCAGCTGCTGGGGTTCCAAAGTGACAATCTGCCCTCTGATTTTAATAGTATGGCTCCTGATGGCCGGGTTCCAGTTGGCATAAAATTCCCGGACCAAATGAAGGTTGCACTCCTTGGGCTCCTGAAAAATAAAACTGAGCCCAGCTGCCTCAATCCTCTGCACCATGCGAGGGAACTCCTGTGCAAGTGGTTCCCTTGCAATATATTCCTCCGGGAAGTACTTGTTCTCCTTATGCTTTGCGTACCATTTCTTCCCTTCATCGGTGACCCATCGTGTTCCGTATCGGCGGTGTTGACCGCATGGAACAGCAGGTGCAGCTGGGACAGCAGTGCCCAGTCTCATTCTCTTTCTGTCGGTGCCTGAGGTTGAAGCACCCTTGCCTTTATCTTGTCGGCTAGCCATTGTACCTGTCAATTTACACAGACAAGCACAACGTTAAGCTAAAAACTTGTTAGTTTTGGCTAAGGTCGGGTTAAACAAAATTTACCCCACACTTAGTCTTTAACACTATTTACAACATGTTAGCAAGGATAGATCTATTTACACCCCAAACACAATCACTATAAACATATTGCTTAGTGCGTTCACAAAAATTCGACAGCATAACGGCTAGCGAACTACTCAGACTTCATACAGCTAACCCAATCCTACCATCGACAGCTATTCACCCATGGCACTTAGCAACAATAACAACAACCAAATAGAAACAACAATACAAACATTTTATATACACTAATCTAAGCAATTCAACCAATTCACATATTACGCAATGTCCCACTAAAAATCGAGAATTAGTCGTCTTTCACCAATTATACAATATTTACCATGACTTATCTCCAATAATAAACACACCCCGGCATCAATTTCATCAAACTATCAAGTTACCCACGTTAAAATCCAACAACCCAAGCCCTAGAACTCAATTCGACAATCAATATTGAATTATTCAATCAATCGATAAGTTCAAACGTCAACTACAATAATCCAAACATAATCAATCACAAAATAATTCACATCATGTTTAATTTTTACCTAGGGTGATATATCTCACCTCACATGCTCAAAAGTGACAAAACTCGCCAAAAGTTTGAGATAGAAGATGAAAACATACCTTGGATTTGAAGAACCGAAAAAAACTCGACGTTTTCCTTGCCTATTAACGTGGCACGGAGCTTGGGGGTAGGGGAATGGGTGTTTGGTCGCAGAGGGTAGAGGGAATGGGGAAAATAGGGGCGAAATCGGGGGTTTTTATTAAGAAAACACGTGGGTCACCCGGAAACCCGGTGTGACCCGGCACTGGGATAAGGGCAACGTGTCACGGAGGTTAACGCGGAGGCCCTCCTCCGTGACACGGAGCCAACGCGTTGGCTTACTGGAATTTTAAAAAATTCCAGATTTGCCTTCAACGTGTCACGGAGGCCAACGCGGAGCATTGCCTCCGTGACACGGCGCCAACGCGCCATTGCTCTGTTTCACTATCAAATTTTATTTTTCATACCTCGCCTCGTTTTCTCGATTCCACGTATTTTTCCTTTGGTATACCTGAAAATCACCTCACTAAACAAAAATTGGTTAAATGACTAGATTCCCTACTAAAAGAATAAAAATTACTAATTAAAATGCACATTTAAACCTAGTCAAGAAAAAGAAGAGAAAATAAAATAAAAGAAAAACTTTACACTAAGGAAAAAGAAAGAAAAATATTTTTCACGGGTTGCCTCCCGTGCAGCGCCTGGTTTAACGTCGCGGCTCGACGTACCACGTTTCACCGCTTTTTCCTCCGCCTTGAGGATATGAATTTCACCCCTAATTTCTTCTCTAATTTCCTCTTATGCTCCTGGGGTGGTGGTGAAAAATTGTAAGCACCAAGCAGTAGATGCTTTCTTTTGAACTTATTGGCCCTTGAGTAAGTGAAGTCATTTTGGCTCTCTGAGTTAGCGAATTTCAAAATATACGGGGCTTGGTCCTCCTCTAGACATTTCTCTATAATCTTGGAAGACTCTATTTCTGTGTTGTCAACCAAAATTAATGTCGAAAAATGCTTCGAGTGTGGTCCAATCAACCTCAACTCTGAAATTGCATTGTGCTTGACTTCCTTACTCGTGTACACCTTTTCAACATTGACATCTATTTCTCCATTAATGTCAAATGGGAGATATTCTTTCTCTTCTTCCATGAATGGATTTTCTATAGGTATGAGCTGATCACGGGGACACTCAAGAGATTCTAATTGTTGGGCTTCATCAAAAAATTTACCCTTGTATTCCTCTTGTAGTTCCTCTTGAATATCGGCTAAATCTGCCACCTGCAAATTATCACAAGCTTCAGCCTCAGCACACATCTCCGTGAGTTTGACGCTCATCCTGCTTACAGCCTCGGCATTCTCCTTTTGCTGAATTATCAATTCTACCACCGACTCCTTCATTGCTTCTGATTGCTCCAGGAGTTGTTTCATCATGTCCTCTATTTGAACTTGGCGTCCCAAGTCCTCATTTTCAACATGCCTATATTCAGCAAAAACAACAAAAGGATCATAGGAGGGGCTTGGGGGAGGGGAATATGCCTTTGGACAATCACCCCAATGGCCATATTGACACCCACATATATTGCACGTGTTACAGTTTTGCCACAAGTGGGGTCCTTCGCAATTCATGCAAGATTCGCCGAAATATGCGTATCCACCATTTATATTCCAAGATGTCATGTCAATGAGGGTATCCAAAAGAGAGAAAAATTAAAATGAACAACGAATTAAAACAAATACTAAGACCAAGTTGTCAACACTTAAGAAAATAAAACAAAAATACAGTAAATTTACACTAAACACAATTTTACAAATCGCCTAGCCTCCCCGGCAACGGCGCCAAAAACTTGTTCGCGCTCTGCTGCTCGGTATATATTATACACCGACACGCAAGTGTACGTGGTCAAACAAGTAATAAAGTGGCTAAGTAGCCAAGTATCGATCCAAGGAGGCTGCTCTAGATATGCAAAACTGCCTAGTTTACTATATCTCTATTCTATTTCTAACTATGTTAACAACAATCCAATCAAGATTTGAGTAAGTTTTGTTTCTAAACTAATTATCTACTAAAATTAATAACTACTATTTACGTTGAGTTTAGACAATGGATATGCACATGCCAAGGTTAAGAACGAGTAATGAACTTGATAATCATGATAATTTGGTCATCTTCTTCTTTATATTGCTAGCCAAGAACGTTGCCTAGAAATTAAAACTTCCGTATTTAATTTCACTTTAGCTTCATAAACCATTCGTCTACATTTCTGTGATCAAATGCAATTTATGACCTAACACTACAATTCAGGTTCCTAAATTGACTAATATGGCTTTCAAGTATATTTCTATCAAGAAAGCACATCAAAACCCAATTTTCCCAAATCAAGTTAAGAACAATACCCTATTAATTCACAACTTTCCAATTTCATGCTCTCTCGAGTGAAATTGGACTTTTTAGATATACATTAATGGTGGCCAATCAAGAATGTAATAAGCACAAGAATTAATAGAACAACATGCAAGAAGAAGAAGAAACCATATCAATTATTACCAACATTCATTTCACAAGTTCAAAACCTCAGCAAGAGAGGAATTAGCCACTCATTCTTGGATTAATCATCCTAGACTGAGTGTGAATCATGCATACAATTGAAGGAAAGAAGAAGGGAAGAGAAGAAAACTCTTATCTTTTCTATTCTTCAACTGCCACAAAACCACGTTCCTGCTCCCACTTCTGAACTCAGGCTAAAAAAACTAAAACTAAAACAACTCTTTTAAAAATAACCTAAGTGTGTTATTTATACTAGTGGGAAATTTTTCCCGGAATAACAAGCAACGTGTCACGGAGGCCAACGCGGAGCACTGCCTCCGTGACACGGCGTGGACGCGGACCCTCTCTGGAAATTTCAGGGTCCGGATAATTGGCTTCAACGTGGCACGGAGGCCATCGCGGAGCCCTGACTCCGTGCCACGGAGCTGTCGCGATGCCTCAATGGAATCTGCCAATTAATTTCCTCTCCAGGCAGTGTGCTACCGCGATGGCAGCGTGGCACGACGCCATCGCGGAGCCAGTGTAAAATGTGCCATCCGAGGTCTTTTCCACGCTCGCATCCAAGTCCAACTCCGACATAAGTCCAACACGCATTTTTGCTCCTAAAAATCACATTATCCTGCAAAACAAATGCTAATCATGTTGGTTAGTATAAATTCGCATTTTATTACCAAATACATGATATTATATACACATTGCACAACAAACAAGGTAAAAATGGTACGTTTGAGTATCACTTGGGCATATAAATCTGCCCAAGATCATATATATACTGGATTAGCCAATAATAGTCGCTAGCATCCTTATGCACCTTTTCAACTCATTCCCATCGACTCATGGACATTGTTCCTCTCTTTCCTCTTTTTCTCCCATTCATGCTGGTTTTCTTTCGTACAGCCCATTTCATCAAACACACTTGACACAAAACAAAGGGTTTTCATGTACCCTCACTATCATTTAATTATAGCAAGTGCCTCTTCAACATCATTTTTTCTTTCCTCACTCTGCTTTTTTTTTTCTTTGATTCCTTACTCCTTGACACCTTGGGAAAATTTTCTTTTCTTCGTAAGCGTTTAAGAGTTTTGTATAGACTTTTACAGCTAATGAAAAGAAAGAATGAAGCTTGGTTTATACAATTTTGGACAAAAAAAAGAAATCGGCTAAAGGCTCAACGGGCTAACTAGGGTATACAACATATAGAAAGGTAGAATTCGACAAGAAAAAAAATGGAAACTCTCGGTTAAAACAAAGAAATGCCTACATCCTTTCCAACACTACACTTCCTTCATTTCGTTTTGTATACACACCAGGCAAGTTCTAGACAATTCACAATGGCATGGAATACCAAAACCTCACTTCACACTTCATGCACATGCTCGAATCAAGATTCATTCACAGACTCTCTAATTAGCCAATCACATGAATTCAAGATTAAGCCTCAATCATACTGAATCAAATTCTACAGCCTAGGTAACTCAACATATTTACCAAATTGCATGCTTTCAAACGAATCATTTTCACATTTTGAACATCATTTACAACACGCAACGAAATTTTTGCAACCATAAAGTAACTACAGTTCATTGATGCAATCCACCAAAGAAAAATTAAAAACAAATTAAAATCCTACTCCTACCGACTACATTTCCCTTAAGACGGTCGTCATCCATCCATCATAGGGAACGGTCACTAACTATGACATTGGTTCAATGGGACTATTCTCGGTAAAAGAACCGAAAACAAACTCTGAGAAACCCAAAAAAATAAAAACCAAAAATTTTTGCAACACATCGATCATTTCGATAGAAAGAAAATATTTACAAGTGCAAAATATTCTCGAAAATTTTGAAAAATATCGATCATCTCGATAGAAAAAAAAATCTTTACAAAATATTAACACTGGCAACCATAACTTTTCATACCACACATCATTAACCACACAAACAAATATATACACATACACCACAAATCAGTTCATAACAGGGAAAGCACAAACATACATACAGCAAATTAGAGCCCAAGTCCCAGCACCTAGCTACTCCCCACCCCACACTTAAATCGAACATTGTCCCCAGTGTTCACAAAAATTACAAAACACAATTTCGGGTGGTGGAACTCCCTATTCAATCGAAATATTCGACTTCTTCATCTAGTGCTGCTGCCTCGTCGCCCATATTTGAGTCAGCTCCATCGTCGTCATCGAACTCCACATCGGAGTCCTCACGACGTGTCTCCTCATCAGTAGGGACATCGTCATCAGTCGGCTCCACGAAGGCTGGTCCCACTCGGCATATGGCTCTGGCATTCTCGCCAAATGGGTAATCCAGCTCCAGCTGCCATAATTCTTCCTCGGTGGCTGGTCTCCCACCAATCCGTAGTTGAAGCATCTGCATGCCGAACATACGTGCCATGTATTGATCGTCACGAGCATGTCACTCGCCCAAAGTCAGCACTGGCCCGTGTGTGGTGTCGGGGGCCTTAGTTTTTGTCACATCGAGGGCCCTCCGCTCCAACTGCGGAATATAGTCCAAAGCCTCTTCCTCGATGTCGAGGCCTCGGAGGAAGGTGGTGATGAGTCCGCCAAACCCGTATCTGTGGCCCTGGTGCAGTCTGGCTCTCTTCATGGCGGATATAATTACCGCCCCAACATTAATCTCAAGCCCTTTCATAAGGGCATACACCAAGCAGACACGGTCCCGGGTCACATCCGTCATATGAACTCTCGGGATCAAGCACGAACATACAATCTTCAGCCATATTCTGGCCTCCCTGTTCATCTGCGAATAAGGCAGAGTCTGGTGGTAACCCCTCTCCTTATGTCTACTCCATCGGGCTGTGGATCGAGCCCCACACAACGTACGTCTGATGTCGGCGTACGGTGGGGTGATGTTTAGCTGGCGGAGAACGTGAGCGTCTGTGTCCCGCGCTCCAACGATGGCATTAAATTGGTGGGGTTCCAGAGTGACAATCTGCCCTCTGATTTTTATTGTGTGGCTTCTGATGGCCGGGTTCCAATTTGCATAGAACTCTCGGACCAAATGAAGGTTGCACTCCTTGGGCTCCTGAAAGATAAAGCTGAGCCCAGCTGCCTCGATTCTCTGCACAATACGTGGGAACTCCTGTGCAAGTGGTTCCCGTGCAATATGTTCCTCGGGGAAGTACTTGTTTTCTTTATGTTTCGCGTACCACTTCTTCCCTTCATCGGTTACCCATCTTGTTCCGTATTGGAGGCGTTGGCCGCGTGGAACAGCGGGTGCAGCTGGGACTGCGGTGCCCAACCTCAATCTTTTCCGTCCGGTGCTTGAGGTAGAAGCACCCTTGCCCTTGTCCTGTTGACTTGCCATTGAACCTGTCAATATACATAAACAGCACAACGTTAAGCTAAATACAAGTTAACTTAGGCTAAGGTCGGGTTAAACTAAGTTTTACCCCACACTTAGTCCTTAACTATATTTACAATACTTCGGCAAGGATTACTCTATTTACAACCCCAAACACAAACAACTATACAACATATTGCTTAGTGCGTTCACGAAAATTTCGACAGCATAACGCTTAGCGTACTACTCAGACTTCATACAGCTAATCCTAATCCTACTATCGCTAACATTTCAACCATCGCACAAGCAATAAAAACAAAAACTAAAAACAACGATAAAAACATTCTATATACAAATGAATCCAATTAACCAAACCAATTTACACAATTTTCGCATTTTCCCCAACAATTCGAGAATTCGTCTTCCCACAACATTCACACAATATTTACCTCGACTTATCTCAATTTACAACCACACCCCGGCATCGAATTCATCAAATTATCAAGTTGCCCAAGTCAAATTCAACAACCCAAGCCCTAGAATACAATTCTACAATCAAATTTGAATTATTCACATAATCGACAAGTTCAAACGCTAATTACAACAATCCGAACATAATCAATCACAAAATAATTCAACATCATGTTTAATTGCTACTTGGGGTGATATATTTCACCTCACATGCTCAAATTCGACTAAAATCGCCAAAAACTTGAGAGAAACGATGAAAACATACCTTTTAGTTGAAGAACCGAAGAAATTTGATGTTTTCCTTGCCTATTAGCGTGGCACGTTGGTTGGGGAGGGGGAATTGGGTGTTTTGGTCGCGGAGGAGGAGAGAAATGGGGAAAAATTGGGCAAAATCGGGGTTAATTTAAAGAAAAACACGCGGGTCACCCGGCAACCCGGTGTGACCCGGCACTGAATAAAGGGCAACGTGTCACGGAGGGTAACGCGGAGCCCCTCCTCCGTGACACGGAGCCAACGCGTTGGCTCTCTGGAAATTTTTAAAAATCTGATTTTGCCTTCAACGTGTCACGGAGGGTAACGCGGAGCCACTCCTCCGTGACACGGAGCCAACGCCCCAGTGCACTGTTTCTTCAATAAAAATTATTTTCATACCTTGCCCTATTTTTCCCGCTTCCATGCATATTTTTCTCCGTTAGACCTGAAAATCACCTCACTAAACGAAATTGGTTAGATTACTAGATTTTCCTACTACCATGAAAAAAAATACTAACTAAAACGACAAAATTTGTACGAAATCAAGAAAAAGAAAAAATAAAATAAAAATACAAATTAATTACACTTTACTAAAAGAATAAAAAAAATAGAATATTTTTCTTTTCACGGGTTGCCTCCCGTGCAGCGCCTGGTTTACCGTCGCGGCTCGACGTCCATTATGCTCAATTTTCTACTAGGGTGAGGGACGATTTTTCACGATCCTTGTCCTCCCCCCAGTAGTGCTCAACCTCATCTGGTGGCCTTCCTGTTAACTCTCGGGAATCATTCATTATATTAGCATTCCTCTGATCAATCACATTGATCACCGAGAGTTCCTCATTTACAATCGGGAGTTTGGGTGCTTTGTACACGTCAAACACTTCTATCTTGTCATGTGCCCGCATTGTAAGTTGACCCGCAGCTACATCAATTAATGCTTTTCCGGTTGCCAAAAAGGGTCGTCCCAAAATAAATGGGACTTCAGCATCTGGTTCAAAGTCCAGAACAATAAAATCGACCGGAAAAATGAGGGAACCCACTTGCACTAACACATCCTCAACAATACCATCCGGTTTAGCTAAGGACCTGTCCGCTAGCTGCAAGATTACCGTTGTAGGTCTAGGACTCCCCAGACCTAACTTTCTGAATACCGAAGATGGCATCAGATTTATACTTTCCCCCAAGTCGCATAATCCACGAGCTCAGATACTTTGCCCAATAGTCAGCTGGATAGTAAAACTTCCAGGGTCTTTCAGTTTCGTGGGCAGTCTATTCTGAATTCGGGAAGTGCATTCCTCCGTTAAAGCCACCGTGGCATACTCAGTCAAACGACTTTTGTTAGCCACGATGTCTTTAATATATTTTGCATACTTTGGCACTCCCTGCAAGACATCAACAAGAGGTAAGTTAACATGTACCTGTTTAAGCACCTCCATAAATTTCTTGAAACACGCCTCCTCCTTGTGTTTCTTAAGTCGTTGAGGGAACGGGGGTGGAGGCCTTTCTGATTCTGCTTCTTTAGTCTTCCCCCTATCAGAACTTTGTTCCTCCTCAACATCTGCTGCTCCTGACTTTTGAGGTGGTCTTTCCGGTTCCACCTCCTTCAACTGTAAGCCACTCCTCGTGGTCACCGCATTTACCTGCTTCAGATTAGGATCCGTGTCGCTAGGTAGTCCTCCTCTGGGTCTTGTATTTTGGGCACTAGCAAATTGCCCAAACTGATATTCAAGGGCCTTGGTCGCCAATTGATTGTTCTTCACTTCGGCTGCCAATTTAACATAGTCAGCCTGCAATTGTGCCTGATTAGCGATCATGGTTTTGAACATCTCCTCAATAGTCGGTGATGGTGGTGGAGGAGGGGCATTGTGATTTCTGAATTGAGCTTGATAGTTTTGCTGCCCTCCTTGATTTCTCTGCATACCCTGACCAGAACTTTGGCCTTGTTGGTTGTTGCTACCCCACGAAAAATTCGGATGGTTCCTCCAATTTGAGTTGTAGCCACTACCAAACTGCTGCTTATTTCTCTGTGCATTGCCCACAAAGTTAACAGAATCAGGATTTGCACCACAGCATTCAGCTGAATGCTCACTACTACCACACACTTCACACCACATCTGCTGGACTGCATTGACCGAAGCTGAAGGCTGGTTCAAGTTCATATTGCTGAAGTGATTATTTAATTGATTTTGCAAGGCAGCTATCTGTGCAGCGATAGCTGTAAATCCATCCACTTCAAGCACTCCCGCTGCTTTCCTTGCTCCACCTCAAGATGAATCTGCATTCCATTCTGGATTGCCTTGTGAAATTCGGTTGAGCAAAGTGTACAGCTCCTCGTAAGTCTTTTCCAGCACTTGCCCTCCAGCTGCTGAATCTAACAGAATTTTAGTGTGGGGTTCCAAACCCTCAATAAATGTGTGTACCAACACCTCATTGTACTGATGATAATGAGGACAGTCCCGCAACATGGATTTAAATCTTTCTCAGGCTTGATATAGATTTTCTCCCTCCCTCTGTTTAAAACTTAGAATTTGACTTCTAAGTCTAGCTGTTTTACCAGAAGGGAAAAATCTAATCAAAAACTTCCGTGCAAGATCATCCCACGTTGATATAGAATTGGGTGGTTCAGCTTTTAACCACCTCTTAGCTTCACCAAGTAAGGAAAATGGAAATAAGGTGAGCCGAACATAATCAGGTGACACTCCAGCGGGTATATAAGTGTCACTTATCTCCAAAAAGTTTTGGAGATGTTGTTGTGGATCTTCATGAGGGAGACCAGTAAATTGCCCGCTTGTGTGCAAAAGTTGCACCATATTCTGCTTTAATTCAAATCTCCCTCCAGGCTCTGGTTTGCGGATGCTAGAATGTACATTGTTAGCGTGTGGGATTGCCACCTCGCGAACCGGCCTTGCTGCTGCTTCATCGGGCACTAACACTGCCCTCACAACTGGTGGATTTTGTTGCTCCATAATAGATTGTCGGAACAACTGCAGCTTCTTTTGTAGAGCTTCTCTACGTTGACTATGAAATTCATGTTCAGGCTCTAAGTAAGATTCCACCAGCTCCTTGTCCCTTGCCAGTGTTCACAGAAACAAAATCTGCAAAATACAGGCTAAGACCAAGTTGTTAACACTTAAGAAAATAAAAATAAAAATACAGTAAATTTACACTAAACACAATTTCACAAATTTGCCTAGCCTCCCCGGCAACGGCGCCAAAAACTTGTTCGGTGCTATTTCGATTGGTATTATATATTATAAACCGACACGCAAGTGCACGTGGTCAAACAAGTAATAAAGTGGTTAAGTAAGCCAAGTATCGATCCAAGGAGGCTCAGGGTATGTAAAATTTGCCTAAGTATACTATATTCTTATCTTACTTCTAACTATGCTAACAACAACGTAACCAACAGTTAATTGAGTTTTTGTTTATAAAATATATACTAAAACTAATAACAATTATTTACCGTGAATTTAAACTATGGATATGAGCATGCCAAGGTTAAGAACAAGTAATGAATTCGATTGTAATAATAATCCAGTTAATCTCTTCCTCATGTTGCTAGCCAAGAACAGTAGCCTAGAAATTAAAACTCTCGTATTTAATTTCACTTAAGAATCATAAACCATTCGTCTACATTTATGTGATCAAATGCAATTTACGACCTAGCAATACAATTCTGGTTCCTAAATTGACTAATACGGCTTTCAAGTATATTTCTATCAGGAAAGCACATCGAAACACAATTTTCCCAAATCAAGTTAAGAACAATACCCTATTAATTCACAACTTTCCAATTTCTTGCTCTCTCGAGTGAAAGTGGACTTTTTAGATGTACATTAATGTTGGCCAAGCACTAATGCAGTAAGAACAAGAATTAATAGAACAGCATGAAAGAAGAAGAAGAAAACCATATCATTTACAATCAAAATTCACTACACATGTTCAAAACCTTAGCAAGGAAGAGAATTAGCCACTCATTTGTGGATTGATCATCCTAAAACAAGTGTAAATCATACATACAATTGATTGAAAGAAGAAAGGAAGAGAAGAAATCTCTTAGCTTTTTCGTCCCTCAACTGCTGCTAACCCACGTCCTTGCTTCACCAAGTCTGAACTAAAACTGCCCTAATTAAAATAAACCTAAGTGTGCTATTTATACTAGTGGGAAATTTTCCCCGGAATAACAAGCAACGTGTCACGGAGGCCAACGCGGAGCCTTGCCTCCATGACACGGCGTGGACGCGGACCCTCACTGGAAATCCAGGGTCCGATAAATTAGCCTCAACGTGGCACGGAGGCCAACGCGGAGGCCTATCTCCGTGCCACGGAGCTGTCGCGAGGCTTCACTGGAATTCGTCCATTAATTCCCTCTCCAGGCAGTGTGCCTCCGCGATGGAAGCGTGGCACAGCGCCATCGCGGAGCCCTTATATTCTGCACATTCCAATGTCGTCTCCATGCTCGCATCCAAGTCCAACTCCGATATTTTTCCAACATGCATTTTTGCTCCTAAAAATCATATTTTCCTGCAAAACAAATGCTAATCATGTTGGTTAGTATAAATTCACATTTTATTACCAATTACATGAGAATATATACATATTGCACACAAACAAGGCGAAAATAATACGTTTGAGTATCACTTGGGCATATAAATCTGCCCAAGATCAGTGTTGTTGCCTCGTCTCCCATGTCTGAATCGCCCCCATCGTCATCATCTGACTCCACATCGGAGTCATCACGACGTGTCTCCTCATCTGTGGGGACATCATCATTGGTGGGCTCCACAAAAGCTGGCCCCACTCGGTATAGAGCCCTGGCATTTTCGCCAAAAGGGTAGTCTAGCTCGAGCTGCCACAGCTCCTCTTCTGTTGCCGGCCTCCCGCCTATGCTCAGCTAGAGCATCTACATCCCAAACATGCGAGCCATGTACTGATCATCCCGAGCATGTCGCTCGACTAGTGTAAGAACTGGCCCGTGAGTGGTGCCGGGTGCCTTAGTTTTGGTGACATCTAAGGCCCGCCTCTCCATCTGCGGGATGTAGTCAAGGGCCTCCTCCTCAACATCTAGGCCCCTCAGGAACGTGGTCAGTAGGCCACCAAACCTGTACCTGTGCCCTTGATGCAATCGGGCTCTCTTCATGGCAGAGATAATCACCGCCCCCACATTGATCTCCAGCCCTTTCATCAAGGCGTAGACCAAGCATACATGATCTCGAGTGACATCTGTCATATGCACCCCCGGGATCAGGCAGGAACAAACAATCTTCAGCCATATCCTGGCTTCCCTGTTCATCTGTGAGTAGGGCAAGGTCTGATGGTAGCCCCTCTCCTTTTGCCTGCTCCAACGTGCTGCAGACCAGGTTCCACACAAAGTGCGTCTGATATCCGCATATGGTGGAGTGATATTCAGCTGCCGAAGCACATGGGCGTCTGTGTCCCGCGCCCCTAAGATGGCATTAAGGTGGTGGGGCTCAAAAGTGACTATCTGCCCTCTTATCTTGATGGTGTGACTTCTGAGTGTCGGGTTCCAATTGGCGTAGAATTCCCGAATCAGGTGCAAGTTGCACTCCTTGGGCTCTTCAAAGATAAAATTTAGACCGGCTGCCTCAATCCTGTGGACAATCCGAGGGAATTCCTGTGCCAATGGTTCCCTAGCAATGTGTTCCTCAGGGAAGTATTTGCTTTCCTTATGCTTGGCGTACCATTTCTTCCCCTCCTCTGTCACCCATCTGGTTCCGTATTGATGGCATTGGCCACGTGGAACCGCTGGTGTTGCTGGGACTGCTGTTCCCAGCCTAATTCTTTTCCTTCCGGCGCCTGATGTTGATGCGCCCTTCCCTTTATCTTGCCTGCTTGCCATTGTTCCTGTCAAACCAAACCGACAGTCCCAATGTTATTCCTATTAAAATTAGCTTCGACTAAGGTTGGGTTAAGCTAGGCTACCCCACACTTAGTCTTTAGCCACAATCATAACATTACGGCAAGATCATATTTATTCCCCATTTAGATAAAAAAACACAAAAACAAAACTAATATTCCTCGTGCATTCAGAGAATTCGACGGTATACATTCTATGTACTACTCAGACTTCGTACATCTAGTCACAACATTACCATCGATAACATTTCATCACATAGAACTTAGCAAGGAGAAACAAATAGAAAAAAAAAATATCTACATGAACCTATACAATTCACCCATTTCTTGCAATTTCAACAATTTCATTAACCCGAAAATCCGTCGGTCTTTTAGCATATTAACAGTTAGCACAACCAACTCATCTCACCCAACATACACAACCCAGCAAGAATTTCAAAGTTCAACTAAATTTTCCCTTTTCATATTCAAATTCAAGCCCTAGCTATGATATTACCAAAAATTCTATCAAGCTATGTAATTATCTAGTTCATGCAATCACAATGATACTACGAACGTTAATCAATAATAACTCAATTGAATTTAAGCTTAATTTCTACTTAGGGCAAGTTTTGCTCACATCACATGTTCAACATCGAAAAATTCAACAAGAATTGAGATAGAGTTGAAGAACATACCTTGAATTCGATGAAATGAAGAAAACTTGATGAAAATGTGTGCCTAGGTCCATGTCACGTTGAGGGAGAAGGGGTTTTTGGGATGTTTGTCGCGGAGGGGATGAAAAATGAGGAAAAATGAGGGGAATTCGGGGTTAAAAAGTGAAGATTTCGCGTGGGTCACCCGGCGACCCGGTGTGACCCGACGCGAAATTACCCTCAACGTGTCACGGAGGGTAACGCGGAGCATGCCCTCCGTGACACGGAGCCATCGCGCAGGTGTTCTGGAATTTGTGAAAATTCCAGAATTACCTTCAACGTGTCACGGAGGGTAACGCGGAGGCCCTCCTCCGTGACACGGAGCCATCGCGTAGGCTCACTGTTTTGCCACTTTTTACTATTTTTCATACCTCGATTTTTCCTTTGCGATCCTTTGCATATTTATCCTCCGTTCAACCTGAAATTCATCTCACAACAAGAAATTGGTTAGAATTTATAGGTTTCACATAAAATACAAACTTTGTTTTTATTTTTTTTATATTTTTCTCAATTTTTTTTCTCTTTTATTTTTTTTCTACGAAATCTATTAAAATATTACAAAAAAAATTCACGAGTTGCCTCCCGTGCAGCGCCTGATTTACCGTCACGGCTCGACGTCATTAAGCTCAGTCATCCTCTAGGGTGACGGACGTTTTCTCTCGACTCCCGTCCTCACCCCAGTAATGCTTACATCGCTCTGGTGGTTTCCCCAATAACTCCCGTGACTCAATTCTCTGAACAACCTTAGCTCGATTAATCACATTGATCACCGAGAGTTCCTCATACACAGCCGGGAGCTTGGTGGCCTTGTATACCTCAAACACCTCCACCTTGTCGTGTGTTCGCATAGTTAGCTGCCCTGCAGCTACATCAATAAGTGCTTTCCCGATAGCCAAGAGAGGACGTCCCAAAATAAATGGGACTTTCGCGTCTGGCTCAAAATCCAGCACGACGAAATCTACTGGGAAGATAAGGGAGCCCACTTGCACCAGCACGTCCTTTACAATGCCATCAGGTCTGGCTAAGGAACGATCCGCTAGTTGCAATATCACTGTTGTTGGTCTAGGATTCCCTAAACCCAACTTCTTGAATACCGATGACGGCATCAAGTTAATGCTCGCTCCCAGATCACATAATCCGCGAGCTCGGATACTCTGTCCAATTGTAATTTGTATTGTAAAGCTCCCAGGGTCCTTGAGCTTTGTGGGCAACCTGTTTTGTATCCGGGAAGTGCACTCCTCCGTAAGAGCCACCGTAGCATACTCAGTTAACCTGCTTTTGTTCGCCACGATGTCCTTAATATACTTTGCGTACTTCGGCACTCCCTGCAAAACATCAATAAGAGGTAAGTTAATATGTACCTGTTTCAGCACCTCCATGAACTTTTTGAAACACGCCTCCTCTTGTGTTTCTTTAATCTTTGAGGGAACCAGGGTGGTGGTCTTTCTAGTTCAGCATCCTTTTTCTTCCCCCTCTCAACACTTTGCTCCCTCTCAGTTTCTGCTGCTCTCGACTGTTGAGGTGGTCTTTCTGGTTCCACCTCTTTAAGCTGCAAACCACTCCTTGTGGTCACTGCATTCACTTTCTTGGGGTTGGGATCAGTGTCACTCGGAAATCCTCCTCTAGGCCTGGTGTTTTGGGCTCCAGCAAATTGCCCAAACTGGTACTCCAGCGCCTTTGTAGCTAACTGATTGTTCTTTACCTCGGCTGCCAATTTCACATAGTCATCCTGCAATTGAGCTTGGTGATCTTGGGCAGATTTATATGCCCAAGTGATACTCAAACGTATTATTTTTGCCTTGTTTGTGTGCAATATGTATATATTCTCATGTAATTGGTAATAAAATGTGAATTTATACTAACCAACATGATTAGCATTTGTTTTGCAGGAAAATATGATTTTTAGGAGCTAAAATGCATGTTGGAAGTATATCGGAGTTGGACTTGGATGCGAGCATGGAAAAGACATTGGAATGCGCAAAGTATAGGGGCTCCGCGATGGAGCCGTGCCACGCTACCATCGCGGAGGCACACTGCCTGGAGGGGAAATTAATTGGCAAATTCCAGTGAGGCCTCGCGACAGCTCCGTGGCATGAGATAGGCCTCCGCGTTGGCCTCCGTGCCACGTTGAGGCTATAATCCCAGACCCTGGAATTCCAGAGAGGGTCCGCGTCCACGCCATGTCACGGAGGCAGTGCTCCGCGTTGACCTCCGTGACACGTTGCTTGTTATTCCAGGAAAAATTCCCACTAGTATAAATAGAACACTTAGCTTATTTTTAATGAATTCAGACTTGGTGGAGCAAGGACGTGGGTTAGAAGCAGTTGAGGGACGAAAAAGCTAAGGGATTTCTTCTCTTCCTTTCTTCTTTCAATCAATTGTATGTATGATTTACACTTGTTTTAGGATGATTAATCCACAAATGAGTGGCTAATTCTCTTCCTTGCTGAGGTTTTGAATAATGGTGATGAATTTTGATTGTTAATTATATGGTTTTCATCTTCTTCTTCCATGTTGTTCTATTAATTCTTGTTTCTACTGCATTAGTGTGTGGCCGACATTAATGTACATCTAAAAAGTCCAATTTCACTCGAGAGAGCACGAAATTGGAAAGTTGTGAATTAATAGGGTATTTTTCTTAACTTGATTTGGGAAAATTGGGTTTTGATGTGCTTTCCTGATAGAAATATACTTGAAAGCCGTAGTAGTCAATTTAGGAACCGGAATTGTAGTGCTAGGTCATAAATTGCATTTGATCACAGAAATGTAGACGAATGGTTTATGATTCTAAAGTGAAATTAAATACGAGAGTTTTAATTTCTAGGCTAATGTTCTTGGCTAGCAACATGAAGAAAAGATTAACCAAATTGTGATTATCGTCAAATTCATTGCTTGTTCTTAACCTTGGCATGCTCATATCATTCACAGTAAATATTTGTTAATAATTTTAGTATATATAATTTATAAACAAAAACTTATTTAACTATTGGTTACGTTGTTGTTAGCATAATTAGAAGTAAGATAAGAATATAGTGTACTTAGGCAATTTTACTTATCCAGAGTCTCCTTGGATCGATACTTGGCTTACTTAGCCACTTTATTACTTGTTTGACCACGTGCACTTGCGTGTCGGTTTTAACCATATACCCTAAGCACCCGAACACTTGGTTAGCTATCATTGTCTTGAACATTTCCTCTATGCTGGGTGATGGCGATGGAGGAGGTGCATTGTTGCTTCTGTATTGTGACTGATAGTTCTGGTGCCCTCCTTGATTTCTCTGCGCCCCCTGACTAGAACTTTTCCTTGATGGTTATTGCTACCCCAAGAGAAATTCGGGTGATTCCTCCAGTTGGAATTGTAGTTGTTGCCATACTGTAGGTGGTTGTTCCTCTGTACATTTCCAACAAAGTTTACCGAATCAGGATTTGCTCCACAACACACAGCTGAGTGTTCACTACTCCCGCACACTTCACACCAAATCTGCTGCACTACATTCACTGGGGCTTGAGACTGGTTCATGCTCATATTACTGAAGTGGGTGTTGAGTTGATTCTATAATGCAGTTATTTGTGCAGCAATAGCTGTAAAACCATCCACTTGTAATACTCCTGCTGCTTTCCTTGTTCCTCCTCTTGACGAGTCCGCATTCCACTCCGGATTTCCCTGCGAAATACGATTCAACAAGGTATAAAGCTCCTCATAAGTTTTCTCCAATGCTTGTCCCCACGCTGCTGAGTCTAGCAAGATTTTTGTGTGGGTTTCCAAACCCTCTATGAAAGTGTGCACCGGCACATCATTGGATTGGTGATGATGAGGACAATCCCGCAACATAGATTTGAATCTCTCCCAGGCTTGATACAGATTCTCTCTCTCTCTATTTAAAACTTAGAATTTGACTTCTAAGTCTTGCTGTTTTACCGGATGGAAAATTTCGTATCAAGAATTTCCTTGCAAGATCATCCCACGTAGTGATAGAATTAGGTGGCTCAGCTTTCAACCACCTCTTGGCTTCTCCCAAAAGTGAAAATGGGAACAATGTAAGCCTAACATAATCTGATGACACTCCAGCGAGGATGTAAGTGTCACTTATCTCCAAAAAATTTTGGAGATGTTGCTGTGGATCCTCATGAGGGAGACCTGTGAACTGCCCGCTGGTGTGCAGCAATTGCACCATGTTTTATTTAAGCTCGAACCTCCCTCCTGGCTCAGGTTTGCGGATGCTAGATGTGACATTATTAGCATGTGGGATCACCACCTCGCGAACCGGCCTAGCTGCCATTTCCTCGGGCACTAACATTGCCCTTACAACCGGTGGATTCTGTTGTTGCTCCAGGATTGTTTGTTTGAGCAACTGCAGCTTCTTCTCTAGAGCTTCTCTCCTTTGACGATGAAATTGTCTTTCCGACTCTAAATATGAGTCCACCAGCTCCTTGTCTCTTGCCAGTGTTCAACAGAAATTAGTATCTGCAAAATACAGGCTAAGATCAAGTTGTCAACACTAAGAAGAAATAGTAAACTAACACTTAAGAAAAATTTACCAATTGCCAGTCCCCGGCAACGGCGCCAAAAACTTGCTCGCGCGGTGTTTGGGTATATAGCTACATGCAAGTGCACGTGGTCGAACAAGTAGTAAAGTGGCTCAAGTAAGCCAAGTATCGATCCCACAGGGACTAGACTAAAGTAACAATTTATTCAAGTGTCAATGAACTTTAACTCTAAACTGCAGACAACAGTGTGAAGAGAAATTTGATAGTTTGTTTCCTAATTTTATACTAAGTCTAAAACGAATATACAATTTGAGTCTGAACTATAAGTATGAGCATGCTGAGGTTAAACGAACATGTAGAGAAATAAATTATCGATACAATTTGATTTATCTTTCCTCCAGTTGCTAGTCAAGAATTATTGCCTATGGATTAAAACTCTCGTATTTAACCCAACTTAAGAATCATGAACCTTCCACCTACATTTCTGTGATGAAAAGAAATTCATGTTCTAGACATACAAAACCGATTCCTTAATTGACTAATACGACTTTCAGGTATATTTCTATCCTGAAGGTAAATCAATTCTCAATTTTCCCAAACTAAGAAAAGATCATATCCTATCAATTCACAACTTTCCAATTTCTTGCTCTCTCGAGTGAAACCGGACTTTTTAAATATACATTAACGTTGGCCACACATTAATGCAGTAAGAACAAGAATCAATAAAACAACCATGGAAGAAAAGATAAAAAAAAACCAATTGATTAATAATTACATTTCAATACAATTGTTCTTAACCTCAGCAAGAAGAGGATTTAGCCACTCATTTGTGGATTAAACATCGTTAAATGAGTGTTAATCATACAAGCAATTGAAATAAAGAAGAAGGAGATGGAGAAAAACCCTGAGATTTTCGTCCCCTCAACTGCCTGTAACCCACGTTCTTGCTCCACCAAGTCAGAATAATTAAAAATGAACCTAAGTGTTCTATTTATACTAGTGGGAATTTTTTTCGGAATAACAAGCAACGTGTCACAGAGTGCATCGCGGAGCACTGCCTCCGTGACACGCCACCAAAGCGGACCCTTACTGGAATCCGGACGTCCAGGTAGTTAGGCCCAACGTGGCACAACGTGCAACGCGGGGCTAGGCCAACGTGCCACGGCCCCAACGCGCACCTCCACTGGAAATAGGCATAATTTCACCCTCCAGGCAGAGTGCATCCGCGATGGCAGCATGACACGGCTTCATCGCGGAGCCCCTTTAATTCGTGCCTTCAAGTGCTTTTCTCCCTTGCTCGCTTCCGAGTTCAATCCCGATCTCTCCCAACATGCACCTTAGCTCCATAACTTTATATTTTCCTGCAAAACAACGCTAATCATGTTGGTTAGTATAATTTCACATTTTATTACAAATCACATGAGAATGTATAAACATCGATAGATAAACAAGGCAAAATGACACATTTGAGTATCACTTGGCATATAAATTTGCCCAAGATCATATAATACATTCGTAGTCATAATCATGAGGGAAAACCTACATTGAACATAACTTGAGCCAACATACGTAATCATACATACATAAATCATGAGGAACAAGGGAAGATTCTCTTAACCGACATACCCCATATGAGTGAAGCCCGACTTGTAACCCTAGTCGAGAGGGTGTCCGTACCTTGCCAAGGGTAGAACCATGAAAGTTTGATATCACGATAAAAATGTCCATTTGGGATGGGGACAGTCACAAAGGAGGTCCCACCATACCCACGGTGGCACGTAGTTTATGAGATCTAAGGCAGAACCTAAGCCCGGAACCTACTCGATGTTCGATACTACTCCCAAAACATATATAGTGCTCATAGTATAACATGTATGAATTCATGGGCTAGTTAAATCATAATAATCATAAACTTACTTGTACATACGTGAACTAGCCATGACATAAGGCCCGTGAGTCGGCCATAACATAATTCATAAATCATAGGTTTCATGCATACTCGTAGATCATACATATAATTTGAAAATCATCAAATTGTGATGGGTAATTGAATAAATCTATATTTCAAATCATAAATCATGATGGGTTTGTAAATATCAGTAATTGAAGCGTAGATCATAAATCGTCTCATCATAGATCATGCATAATTAGGCTTAATTTGATAGAAATTAAAATCAATAATTTTATAAGTAAAATAATTGTAAAATCTGATCAAAATCCATAAAATATTATGTAAATCACAATTCATAGTAGCCCATTAGCAAATCGTTAGATTTTCACAAAAATTTAATTCAAAATCCTATGAGATTTTTGATAGATTTTCATAAATTAATAGAGAATGGGAATGGGTGTGAACGGAAATACCCATTCGTAACCCTACATGCCTAGGTAAGATCAGATTCTAGAGTTCCTTGAATGCCCAATGGAGAATTGATAGGGAAAAGCTTGAGACTATGCTTGATCTTTCTAGAATCTTCTCAATTTGCATGCATGGGAACGACTTATGCAAGAGGGACATAACCTATCTTATTATGACCAGAAAAATACATAAAACAACATAGTTTAGGGCCTTAGAGAATAGAAAGGTTGAAAATACCCTTAATGAAATTTTTCAAAAAAACTGTCCTGGGCAAACCAACGACTGATCCCACGAGTCATTGCATGAATCACGACTCATGTTATCTAGTCGTTGGGTCCACTACCTCACTTCATGCATTCGGATTCTTTCCACGGCTCGACAGGACAAGTCATTGCTTCAATCAACGCATTGTTAGATTGATTATTGTCATCTTTCCTGAAAATCCTAAACTTCCCTCACCACGACTCGTGGTTTCTTCCAATGAGTCGTGGTCTTGATCTGTTACCTCCACTGGAAAATCTGGAAACCAAACTACAACTAGTAACCACAGGTCATCACCTCTCACCACGAGTCGTTGGATGACCCGTGGTATCCCCAATTTCCTAGGTCCAATTCCTTCCACGACTACTAACAATGACTCATGGCTTCCAACCAAGAGTCATGACATCATCCGTCATGTGACTTTTTCCTAGTTTTTCAGCCAACTTCAAATTTTGATCCCGGGTCTAATCTTAGGCACTTTTGGGGTATTATAGTTTTTAAGCTTTTCTCCGTCTCAATTTCCGGGTCTGATCTTTGGGCTTTCAGGGTATAACAGTAACGAGTGGTGACCACGAGTCGTGGTCACCAGTAACGAATCATGAAGTCATTCATGACGAGCCCAAATGACTTGATAAGCAGTGTACTGGACGGACAACACTACGAGTCGTGGCCAGTAGTGATGAGTCGTCATATCCTTCGTGGGGATGACTGGCAGTTATTTTTTGCAAATTTAGTAAGGTTTTTTTCATAATTCCTAAGATCCTAAGGCCTAAACTACGTCGTTTGAGTTATGAATGATGACTTTTAAGAGGGTTAAATTCATTTTAGGCCATTTTGACTCATGCATGCAAAGATAGAAAATTAGAGGGGGTGATCAAGCTTGTTCTTCTTCAAATTCTGTTCAATTCCTCTTGGGCAATCAAAGAAGTGTAAGAATCAGCTACAATCAGGTATATAGGGTTATGAATGGGTGAATCCTTTCACACCCATGTCCAATCCCTCTCTAAATCATAAATTTCCTTTGTCCAATCTATGGGGTTTTAACCTAATGCATGAAATTCCTAATTCTCTACACGGGTGTGATTTAAATATATTTCTACTATTGAATTATGATTCATGGGCAAGTTTTATATTATTTTCAACTAAAATCATGTTTCAACTTTTTATGAATTGAAAAGCCCATTGATGAGAAGTTTATGAAAGATGAGATTTGTGACGAATGTATGATTATGATGAGATATTATGATGAAAAGCATATATTCAAGCTACCCATGTTTATAGTCATGTTTTCGATGTGAATTGAGTATTTTCAAGAATGTTATAATATTGGGCAATTCCCACATGTTCAAGTATGCTTTATGTTTTCCCGAATTAAGCTTACCGCATGGTTTTGGGGCGAAGACTCCCAATTATTTGTCAGCGTGTGGTATGATTTGAGTTAAAGCTTCTCATATGCATGATTTCATATTTGAGATGTATTTGATTATTGATCTTCGTCAATAGACGATGTTGAGCTTCGTTGAAAAACGATGGAGAGCATATGCATGTTTTTTGGGAGTGGTGTCTAGCACCGAGTAGGCTAAGGATCGATCACCCTGTGCCTCAGAACTACACGCCAACATAGGTTTATAATTATACATATATTACTTTGGGACCTCCCTTGTGAGCTATCCCCTACCCTATTAGGCCACGAGCTTAATATCGATATCATGGTGTCGTCCCTAGCCCTGGCAAGGCTTTGGACGGCTCTACCCACTTGAGTGTGATAGTTGGGACCACGTAAGCTCTATCGTGGTATGTCGGTTAAAAGACGAGTCTCCCATTGTTCCTCATGATTTCAGTTATGCATGTTCATCAATTCATGAGTTTTGTACATCTATAAATGTTCTAAATCAGGTTTGACTCAATGTTTAGTTTTACTCATGACTATCATATTTAAGCTTTGAGTCAATCAATTCAGTTATGATGTTATGTTATGTTGAGATCATGATTTCATAAAGATGCATGCAAGCCCTGCTCTCAGACTCTTAATTGTTTATGTTCATCATTATGCATGTTCTTAAATGATTTTACTTATTTAAGCGGTTTTACTTACCTTGCATACTCGGTACATTTCACGTACTGACCGCATACTCTATGTTGTATCGTGTCATGATACAGGACCCGACACTTAGACTCAGCCTCGTTCATAGCCAGTCTTTAGAGTTAGCATCTTACAGTTGTTGGTGAGTCCTCATCTCTCGAGGACTAGACTTATTCATATTTCCTCTATGTATTTTTAGTTTCAGCTTTATTGAGTTAGTTAGGGTCTTGTCCCATCAACTCGTCATGTTTAAAGGCTTTTCATACAAATAATGTATTCAGCTTCAGATTGTGTATTCTAATGTTAAGTTTATTTTAGACTTCCTCTAAGATTATCATGTTGATTCTTCAGTCTTATTGGTTGAGTTAGATGTATGTTCATGTCATGGGTCGACTTAGAGTCTCTCGGGGCTCCTTAGCCCGTGTTGCGATCCAGGCCTCTGTTAGGGTCATGACAAACTAGTTCATGAAACTATGTTTGTTGATGTAGGATATGCATCGTTCAATTGGATCGAGTGAATCCTCTATGTGCCCCAGTATGAGCTTATTATGGATTCTTGCTAGGAAATTTATAACATGTATGTCTCATACCTAGCAAGGTATGAGATGGCTTAGCTAATCAGGCTGAGATCAAACTTCATTTTATCACATGATAGATTAGATTATGTCTGTTATATTATTAAACTCCCATAATGAACAGTCTAATAAAAGAAATACGAACTTTGAGGGCAACCTAACATGATTTTGACACTATTTTGACTTTCACGTGATTTGACTTTGATTCTTGATCTATCCTTCTACTTTAGCTATCATATTTTATTCTATCATATTACATACATCACGATCCTATGTACTTACGTCACTTTTTCCGGGGCCACTGCATTGTTTGATAATACAGACTCAAGTACTAAGACAGATAGCCGAGCAGCATATTAGGTTTGACATACATTCAGTTATTGGTAAGCCCCTCTTACTTTTGGGATGATGTCTTGTATTCAACTTTTCAAGATTTGTTAAAGGTATGTTGAGTGTCTTGTCCCAGCAAGATGGCTATTCATGTTATGTTAGAGGTTTATAGATTAGTCTGTCTAGTATATTCTCATGTCATACATTCGTGTTTGACCTCAATGTCATTTATGTACTCAATTGATGATTTTATGGAAAAGATTTAAATTCTTTATACGTAATGACTTTTACCATCTTAAGCTTTGAATTGTTCATGTTCCGCTCACTATAGATAAATATTCTATATTTATGCCATATTATGAGGTTCAGTCGGGCCAGTAATAGCATCTGATCTCGGTCACGCATGGGCCCAGGGTCAGGACATGACATAGAGCTTCCAGCCGGTTATCGAAAAGATGAATATGGTTCAAACTAGCCCCTTGAACTCCTCTATCTAGAATCCACAACATTCTTGGGCCTATCATAGAAACGTTAATCGGTGTCGAGGTTCTTCTATTTTCTTCAACCCTCATCTTAGTTGTGTACCTATGATTTGCTTCATTCCACGTCTTAGCGAGGAATTCCCTCAAACTTTCCTTTAGCTTCCGTGAAAAGTTGGAGCTATATGGGTTTAAGCCATCAGTCAACGTGGTTACAGCCAGTCTTCCGGTATGTAGGCATTATCATCCTTTTTCACTGGAATCTTTCTACAAAGCCCATTGCAGCTCTCCCTAGCGGTGTTTTTATTTTGAAGATGTTCCCCAGATGGGTTTCGACCTTCCGAGCTCCTGCTTGAGCCTTTACGAACACATAAGCATAGCAAAAGAATCAATAAAATTTTCAAGTAATAAAATATACCAAGTTAGAGCTCCCTTTGTGAAAGTTTGACCAAACTTCTTGAGCATCACATATTTGATTTCATTCAGTAGCAAATGGTTGTGTAAGCCACCACATGCTCCTTTGGGTCTGTCATTCCATTGTATTTTGAAAAATCCGTCGCCGGAGCAACAGATGGCTTGAAAGGTAACTGCGAGTACTTGTTTGTTCTAAAAAGATCATTTAAACAAAATCCTATTTCGTACTGCGACAGACGACTAATTAAAATAAAAACAATTCAGAAACTCAGTTGTTCATATAGGGACGACTTTAATTTTTTCTTAATTACTAGAAAAAAGCCCACAAACCAAATGACTATTTGGTATAGGTCGTTAACATTTAGTTTGAAATGGGAGGTAGATGATTTGTCCTCATCGTTAATACCATTACACCAATATAATGTAATACACTAAACGACACTCATCAACAAATTCTCGTCAGAAAATACTAATGATCTGTATTTCTAACAGCCAAAGTAAGAGGTTGGACTGTATGCTGTTGTGATAAAAATTACAGCATGGATTTAGGAGAAATGACAGAAATCACTTCGCAGAATACATTTCACACATGGAGAGAAAATAAAAATTTAGCGACCTTCACTATTTCATTTTTCCTGAATATGTTCATGTTGTTTCTTTTCCCTTGGCTCTCCCTACCCCTGTTCTCTGCAGAAAAGTGCCTATTCTTCTGTATGTGTTTCGGAAGGCGAGAAGGCTGTTATATATGTACAAGGGATCCACCACTTGCTGATATCACTATGTCTATCTGGTCCGGAACTCATTCCTGAATCTAGTTAGATTATTGGAAAACTTATCTCTGTTCTTCTGATCCAAGCTTCGAGTTATATCAGCCATAAGTTTATCAAAGCACAGAGAAAGACGTTGTTGTTGGTCTGCTGGCTGCAAATGGAAATGAATAAAGAGGATCTGTCAGAATGGGTCATTACTCCGGGAAAGAGTGCTCATATAATTTGCTTGTATACCAACAATCCACCTCTTTAGCCTTGTAGCAGGAAGAAAGACTGTTTGATAACAAACAATGATACCAAATACACCAACAGTAAAGCAATGGACAGAATAAATTATTCCTAACATATTTGCTCCTCACCTGTGAAGACAAAATCTGAGCTCTTAAGTTTGAGAACATCTGCAAGACGCAAGTCAAAATCAGATCACGTATCGTAATAACCAAACATTCCTCTCCACTACTTGCATTTAGAATCTAAATTATTCTTTCTTTCACAGTGTAATGCATTCACTAAATGATTTCTTCTTACACAGAGAATTACAAATAGTCCAGAAATCGGTGGTGCAGATGGATAAACAAGGAATATTAGTCATAAAGGAACTCCATGGATCAAACCATGACAACCTTTTAGAAAGAAGCAATGGGCTAAGCAAAGGGACAACATCAAGAACAGTGAATACAAGGACTATTTCTGATATTTAATTGGTCTAGAAACTTTTAAATTAAGAGCACATCTCAACCGTAAACGCAGAATTAAATCCGCTGATTCAATCAACATTCATAAAGTTATGCTTGCTTGTGTTACTACTGCAATTTGATGAAATTCAGAATGTGGAACTGGCATATGTCAACCTTCCCAGAGAACCCAAATACTGCATTTTTCTTGAAAAATTTGTGTCATAGGCACGTCTGCATCGTGCAGTTTTTGATATTATAAGTAGTAAGGAATCTTAATCTGACAAAAATCAGGCACCTCTTCACTGATGAGTATCATACTCAGCATCGGGCGACTTAGGCTCCACTGGTTGCCAGAGTCTTCAAATAGAACAATCTCAAAGAGCGCCTTCAGTATCTATCAGGAACATTGGCATTATAAATGAATCAGCTCCATATCACGAGACATTTTTTTTTTCATTTGATAAGGTAAAATGAATTTCATTAAAATCAGTACCAAAGAGTTACTATGAAGGGTACAAGAAGGAAATTATAAATTTTGACAATTTCCCCATGCTATCTAAGAAATCCAAGAAAAGTAACATGCTATCTAACATATAACCCTTACACTAAAAGTATAGATTTTGTAAATTAAACAACTATGCTTTACTGTAATACCCCTACCCTGAGTGTGCCTTAAATAATATGAAGTACTGTAGGGACGATATTTTTCTTTAAGTTATCTCAAAATAATATCCACATTATATTTTTAAAATTATAATGATACAGTACATGCACTCTTTTGAGATTGGATTGATTAATAAGAATTCGATGAGTACGATCCTAGGTATTTTATTATTACTGGTTCTCCTTTGAAACAAATACCAAATAAAGTAGATTGTAAAGATTAATTAATAGTTGTAATCGCGACACAGAATTTTTTTTTTTGATAACCGTGGTGTCCAGGCCAGCTTGTTCGCACCTCGACTAATTCCACAGGATACCTGCCACCTCCCACCAGCAATAGGTACCAGGTAACTCTATCCACCAAGGCTAGGACAGATGGGAAGAAATCACCTAGTGTTTTTTGTCTCTGATAAGGTATGAACCTGAGACCTCATGGTTCTCACCCACTTCATTAACCACTAGGCCACAACCTTGGGTGTGGCACAGAATTAGAGACTTGAGTTATCTAGAGAACCTAAAAGCATTCTAGAATGTAATATGATATATATCATATGTAAAACCCCATACATTTCTACACTTAATTTGAGCTAGTAGCTAGTTTTGCTTTAAATCAAAAAATTAAAGAAATCTCGATCTGTGTGGGACCCACACAAGGATATTAAAGTCCTTGAAGTATGTCAATGAGGCTATGGTGTATTGGAGAGGGCTTAGAATGGAAGAAAGGTCGAATCGTGAAGCGAGTACCACTTAGATTTGCACAAGACCTAACATTTAAGGAGTACAACTTGGATTTGCGCCCCTTGACAGGTACAACCTATAAGTACCCCATGGACGGGATTTTGGGTCTCATCGAGGCAATTCTCTGTCAAGCAAATCCAACAAAGAACAACTTCCTACCAATCAAGGTAAGTTTTTCCGAGTACTTCTTGATTATTTACTGTACCTAAACACTAATATTAACAAGATTTAATCTTGAAATCCATAGATTTTATCTCAGCTTCAAAGAGGTCAAGAACACCCAAAATTTGGTATTCAAGGATTTGGACTACTGATTGCAAGAGGTTTCTAGTAGTACTTGGGAGTTTGTACCTAAACACTCTAGTGGTACTTGGAAGCTTGTTCCACTACTTCCAAGCAAGTCTACAGTTGATTATCGTTAGGTGTATATGGTGATGGTTAGACCTGATGGACAAACTGATCACCTAAAGGCACGATTAGTCGTCAAGGGTTGTAGAAAGATTTTCAGTCTCGATTATGGTGATACCTTCTCTCTTATGGCTAAGATTGCTTTAATTGGTCTTTTTTTATCTATGGTTGTTGCTCGCCATTGGCCTCTCTACCAGTTGATATTAGAAATGCTTTCTTCATGAAGATCTTGTTGATGAGGTATATATGGATCAACCACCTAGTTTTATTGCTCGGGGGAGTCTAGTAACATGGTTCGGAAGTTTAGCATCATTGTTCATGAATTTGGCACGATACGAGGTGAAGCTAATCATTTTGTATTTTATCAACACTCTGCTCCAAGTTTCTGCATGTATTTGGTGGCTTACCTTGATGACATAGTCATCACAGGTAATGATGACGAGGGAATTACCAAATTGAAATATCACCTTTATTAGCACTTTCATACTAATGATCTTAGCTAGTTAAGGTACTTCTTGGGCACTGAGTTTCTAATTGCAAATCAGGAATTATCATTTCACAAAAAAAGTATGCACTATATATTCTTGAGGAGAAAGGGATGACAAGTTGTATGCCTATTGATGCTCTGGATCCAAATGTTAAGCTCCTACGATATCAGGGGAGCCTCTTAGTGATTAGAGAATATATAGGAAGTTAGTAGGGAAGTTGAATTATCTCACTGTGACTCGACCTAACATTGCCTTCTCGATTAGTGTTGTAAGTCAGTTCTTAGATTCTCCTTGTGACAGTCATTGCAATGTTGTTATTTGCATTATTCGATACATAAAATATGCTCCAGGGAGAGACATCAGAAAATTGTTGGATATTAAAAAGCAGACTCGCAGGGTCACCCTCTGATAGATGATCCACTTCTGTTCTAGTCGGGGGAAATTTGGTATTTTGAAAAATAAGAAACAAAATGTGATCACTAGATCTAGAGTAGGAGAAGAATATTGAGCTATGGAAAAGGTGACATGTGAACTCATACGGATTAAGAAACTACTAAAGGAGTTGAAATTTGGAGAGATTAGAGAAATGGAACTTGTGTGTGATAATGAGGACGCACCGCAGACGAGAGGACCAAACATATAGAGATTGATTGTCAATTTGTTAGAGTGAAGGTGCTAGGTCCTCTCAGGAGGCATCATCACAAGGATCGTTCAGTCAAATGATCAACTTGCAAGCATTTACCAAGTCCCCATCCGGTTCCAGATAAGTTATATATGTAGCAAGGCTCGTTCAGTCAAATGATCAGCTTGCAGACATTTACCAAGTCCTCATCTGGTTCCACATAAGTTATATATGTAACAAGAATGGTAATATAATTTGAAGGTACCAACTTGAGGGGAATGTCAGAATCCTTGTATATATTCTACAATATATGTAAATATAGTAGGTAGCTTGATTTACTCCTATTGTAATTAGGTATTGATTTGTATTGGTTTCCTTTCCTTTTTTAGGACATATAAACACAGTTATTTAAACCGCAATAGCTTGACAGAATAATCAAGTCGAGTTCTCTCTTAGAGTCTCTTCGGCGTCACAAAAACAAAGGCGGCATTATAAAATTTCATCCCATTATGCTACATATCATGCAAAGCTAACCATAAAAAAACCATATGTGGTCCGTAGACCACGTCCCTTGCTCTTCTCTTCTTACTCTCCACATAATAATTTAAAAAAGAAAAGAACCCTATCTTCCTTCACATTTAAGAAAATACATACTCCAAATGTAGGACAGATGCTCCTGCTATCACAAAATTTCATCTCTGCCTTGCTCAAAGAACGGATGTCTACAAGATTCAAGGATACTGTATAATAGAAAGAGATCAACCACTTGGAGCCATATGGATGGATACTTTTTTTCTTGGTTATCTCTTCAGAAATGTAACAGAAGTTTTCTCACTAAAGAAAAATCATTTTCAAGTCATTTTACTGAAGCTCATCCTTACTTTTTGTAGACTGTCCTAAGAACATTGCTGTTCACAAGAGGCCTTCTGTTGAACATAAATTTAGCATGTGAAACTTTTGATTAGAGTGGTCATGATATGCCATCTTTTAAAATCCACTGTATTTTCCCAATAAAAATACTATATAATCCCGTCCCCGGAACAAAAGGATGTATATAAGAACAAAAAAATGAAAGAAACCTCATGAAATAAATGGGACAAAACACACAGGAAGGATAGGGGTCACCAAAGAGAATAGAGTTCCCCCCTAAAATATTGGAGTGACACAGCTTAACCCAATTTCGTGCCACCATATGCAGTTTCTAAAAATGTTCTTGCAATCGTTATTGCTTTAGATAAAAAAGAGTAGTTGAACTTACTTCAAGAAATATGTTTGGACAATCTGTTAAATGTTGTGCCAGGTTAAGAGCCATGGGGTTAGTAGGTGACTCTCCGGCTGTTATGTGTTCGAAATAAAACGTAGCCAAGTTGTCCACAGCAGATGCACACTACAACAAAATAACTAGAGTTAGTTTGTTGAGAATATTATGTGATTATCCCAGAACAAGTTGTCCACAGCAGATGCACACTACAACAAAATAACTAGAGTTAGTTTGTTGAGAATATTATGTGATTATCCCAGCAGCTTTGTTGTTGAAGTTTGACCATCTCATTTAAAAGCTTAACATGTCAAAAAGAGCACACTTTTTCGTACAAAAGTATATTATGTCTTCCTCACGTGTGGACCTGATTCTTTATCAATGGGACAAACACATGAAAGTATTTTTTGTGTTTTTGGGTGGTGGCAAGTCTCAGGACCTTATGCTGCTCTGATATCATGCTGAAATATGTGACAGCCTCATATTTAAGCTCAAGTTGTTATCACACTTTTAATTACTTAATAATATTATGCCTCAACACTTGCAAAGATTAAACAGATACAAAGAAATGGCATTCGACATTCCAAAGACAATGGTCGTCACAAAGAACAAACCTGTGATTTGATATTTGCATCAAGCACTTTAATTCCAGACTCAAGAGATCCAGCAATAAATAGAAAGCTACTTGAGTCCAAGTTTAGTATCAAATTGATCTGGTTTTTCATCATGATCTCGAGGAATGTAAAATAAGCTCCTGAAAGCTGCAGGATAGACAATTGGAAGTGGTTATATTTCCTTAATGGTATAAAGTTATTATATATAGAAGCGAAAAAGTATACGCACCTCAGAATTCATGTAAGAGGTAAGCCCCACTCCAAGGAAGCGGGGATAAAACTACTAAAAACAAACCACTTGAGTAAATTAACTCAATTTGACACTATGCTCATTCAAAGAGAATTGCATGTTGAGGTTCTAATTTTTAGGAAGCAGCAATAGGGTTGATAGAGCAGAATAATCTTTTCCAGAATAACAATGAAAAGGTCCACTTTTCAAATAAGTGGTTACTAGTTTAACAAATTTGACTCAATCATACCAACCAAAAGAAAGTGAAAAGAGCAAACTACAAGAGCTAGAAGGATCTACAAGAGTCTTAGGCAACGTATTGCATAACTGAAATGGCACCACAAATCGTTTATGTATTTAATATGGCATCCAAGGAGCAGAATTGAAAGTCGAAATGGAATAAAGACCACTACAGTTCTTTTATACTCTCAAGTACGATGAACATGGGAGATACATCAGCTTCAAAGTCTTACAAGGGGAGAACAAATTAGTCATTATTACGCCAGAAGCAGCATTTAAGGAAGGGTTGGGTCTTATGGACCAAAAGATCTACAACTTCATTAATGGCACATAAAAGGTAAAGGAGAAGGTGTTGTCGGCCAATAACTTCCCTCAGCTCGAGTCTTCGTACAAAGAAGCCTTTAGAAGTAACAGATGGACAACAGTGAGGGCTAAAGCATCACCAATCATAAAATAGCAGCTCGTGAATCAGTGTTCCTAGAGGCTCAACTATCTCAGAGAAAGAGCTTTTGTGAAGATGCATCGTCGGAAATTTTCAGGGTACGCCATCGACATTGAACACTGTTAGGAAATGGGCTTGCAACTCATCGAAGAATGCACTTGGAATAAATGTGTATGCAGTGAATGATGCTCAATTTCTTTTTGAACACCCCTCCAGGAAGGTAGCAAAACACGTTTTGAGAGGAGAATGGTATTGGAGAAAGACAAAGTGGTATCTAGATTGGTGGAAAATACCACCGGATGTTGGCCGGAAGAGATGAAGAGGGATTGGGTGTTGACTAGGACTCCCTTTTGAGTCTGGTCTCAGAAGGTCTTCAAAGAAATAGGCCTTCAAGGAAATAGGCAACCCTAGTGATGGTTGACCTCAAGAACCTAAATGAAGAAGAGTTAGTAACAAAAGAGCCTTTACTAATGGAATTTGAGAAAATTGCTAAGCATGAGGAAGCGGCTTGGAAATAAATATCCAGGGCTCTGTGGCTCATATAGAAAAACTAAATTCTTCCATAAAACAAATGCTCATAGAAGACAACAAATTGAAACTGTGTAGAGATGGAGAAAGTAGTGAATCAAGAAGACATCAAGAAAGAGATTCTGGCATATTATCAGAAATTATATGCTGAGACAAAGATATGGAGACCTCAGTGCAATCTCAGGAACTGTCCAATGGTATACAACAGAGGACAACCAGATGCTGCAAGGTCCACGTGAGCCACAGGAAATCTTGGCTAGCATCAAAGCATGTTCAAGCGACAAGACTCCATGCGCTGATGGGCTTTCAATGGCATTTTTCAGACACTGTTGGGAGGTAGTTAACAAGGAAGTTGTTGATGTTATCCAAAATTTGAACCATAAAGGGGTTTTCGAGAAAAGCTTTAATGCTACTTTGGTGGTCTTAATCCTAAGAAAGTGGCGGCCAAAGAGCTGAAGGACTTCAGGCCTATCAATCAGATAGGTAGTGTGTACAAAATCATCTCTAAGCTCTGAGCTGAGAGACTAAAAATGACGATCCATGAACTGATTGATAGCCAACAGAAGGTTTTTATCAGAGGTAGGCAGATAATGGATGCTATCCTAATAGCTAATGAATGGGAGATACACAGATAAAGTGTAATATACCAGGAATACTTTGCATGTTAGATATTGAGAATGCTCTGACCATGTCAATTGGGATGTCTTTTTTGTGGAATTCTTCAGAGAATGGGATTTGAAGACAGATGGATCTATCCGCATCAGTACAGTCAAGCTCTGAATGTTGGTAAATGGATCCCCTTCTGGCTTCTTCTCCTCTCAGAGAGGTCTGAGGCAAGGATATCCCATGTCACCTTTCCTTTTTATAATAGCAATGGAGGGATTGAATTATATGTTGAACATGCAAAGTAAAATGATTGGATTTTGCGGTTTCAAGGTGAATGCTAGGGATGCCAACAGTCTAGAAATATCCCATCTATAGTATGCGATGATACTCTAGTGTTTTCTGATGCTGATAAGAGTCAATTGAGATAGTTAAGAGTGATTTTTTTTTTTCCTTTTAGAAGTTGTCTCTGATTTACACATTAACTGGAGCAAAAGTTTCATGTATCAAGTTAATGATACACCTGAGATACAGTCCTTGGCAAAGATTCTAGGATGAAGAATAGGTGAGATGTCCACCATGTACTTGGGCATGCCACTGGAGCTAAAAGTAAATCAATAGGCATTTGGAATGGTGTTCTGGAGAAGTGTGGAAAAAACTGACAAGCTAGAAGAGCTATACCTTTCTCTAGGAGGAAGGTTCGTTGTGATTAACAGTGTGCTGGACCACTTACATGAAGTCCCTGTTCCAGGCCCCTGTAAGTGGGTTAAAGAGGATTGATGCTATTAGAAGAAACTTCTTATGGCAAGGAAACAATGAGAATAAAACACTCCATCTGATTAACTGAAGACTTTAACAGACTTTAACAGTCAGCAAAAAGTTTGGTGGATGGGGAATTGGGAACATCAGAATAAAAAATCAGTGTCTTATGATAAAGTGGCTATAGAGGCTAGCTGATGATGAGAACTCACGGTGGACAGTGGTAGTTAAAACAAAGTATTGGGTGGAGAATAGATGGACCACCAAAGTGAACACATCTTATGGGGCCAGTGTGTGGAGAACTATCAGGAGCTTATGGCCAGCAGTACTTAGAAAGACTTCTCTCAAGGTGGCTAACCGTATGGAATTGTCATTTTGGAAATACAAATGGCAGACAGAAGAACCTCTGAAGCAGCTATATCCTCTTTAATCATTGCCAGGAAAAAAAGGCATCAGCGGGAGAAGTGTGGACAGCACACAGGGGTGGAACTTGAGTTTTCACAGATATCTAAATGATTGGGAAGTGAATAGAGTAGCATATTTCTACAGCACCTTAGCGCAGTTCAAAGGGACCGCTGAAGCTGAGGACTGGATGTGATGACAAGGTGATAGTCAAGGCAAGTTCTCTATTAAGTCAGCTTATAACGAACTCAATCTTTCAAGAAATCGGGTGGGTTGTTAGCCCTGGAAAATGATATGGAAAGTTAAAATTCCTCACAAGATGGCCTGCTTCACCGCGTCGCTGGCCAAAGAGGCAGTACTGACTCAAGGCAACCTAGCTAGAAGGGGCTTTCAGCTACCTATGTGGGGAGCAAGCAGAGATTCCACCATCTTCTTTCTTCATAACACTTGGACAAACCAACTGTCTAGAATATTCATCAACTTGAGGGGTATCCAATGGATAATGCAAGGTGGGTAGTTGATTTATTAGACAACTGGAGTACGGAGGGTAATTTATCTAGTCAAAAAGAGATGGAAAATTGTTCCAACTTGTATCTGGTGGACAGTGTGGAAAGAAAGAAATCAGAGATTCTTTGGAGACAAAGGAAACTCTACACAATATGAAGATGGACTGTCTAGTTTTGTACTATTTTTTGTATAAACATGACCTTTTAGAAGATGCAGAGTCTATTTTTAAGATCTTAGATTATATATAGAATCCAAGTGTGTTGCATCTTTTTTTTTTCTTTTTAATCTCACTTGTAAATTTTTAGGGTGACTTCAAAACATGTGCAGTTTACTTTTACTTTTATATATAAAAATGTTACAATCCTCAAACAAAAAGAAAAAAAAAAAAAAAAAATCCAATCAAAAGAAAATGTAAGCTATAGAAAAAAACAATATACCCAGTATAGTCCCACAAGTGGGGTTTGGGCAGGGTGAGGACCTTACACCTACCTTCATGGGGTAGAGGTTGTACCCAATAGACCCTTAGCTCAAGAAAATTGCTTTTCAGCATACGATTCTCTTCCAACACAGACAAAGAAGAGAGAAGTATGATCTCGAATGGAGAAAAGTCCAACAGACATCACGAAAGAATGGCAGCGCCACCACCATCTTCTTAATGATTTTTATATCACCATTCCCTTTTTCAATTAATTTTTTATTTTCCGACTTTCCTATTCAAGTTTACAAATACTGATTAAAATTAATTGCTTCATATAGAGTCTGGAATTTTGTCTTCTCACAGATCTTTTCAGCCAAAGAATTTTGTATATAGGATGTTAAAAGCATCATTAAAAATGTCTTACTACTAAAGATTGGTTCTCTTTTATAAAATTGTGACATTAATATTCAATTGTATTTTGATTTTTTTTTTTATTGACCGCCCATAGCAGTATGCTAGTGAAATTAAATTGGACCTACTTAAACCAAGCTAAATAAGATAACATCCATTAAATATGTGACCCTACAGTTTTTTACAAAAATAAATTATGGCAACAAGAAGGTTTTTTTGAGGATAGCCAATTTGTATGTTGGAAAAGCAATATTGATGGGCAACAGAAAGCAGATGAGTAAAAGAGAGATTTCATTAGGAGAAATCCATCCATCTTGCTTGAATAATTTCTTTCTTTAGGGTAAAAAGAGGAACGGTTGCAAGAGGGGAACTGAAACCAGGGTAGCAGGTATTTTATTTGTATAATGGAAGTACAAGAGAAGGGGAAGCAAAATTGAATTCCAGTTTAACTTCTTCAACCCTCAGAAATAGACGAAAGAAGTACTTTCACTTTTCTGGCTGTACCCAACCACCTGAGGAGAATATTAAGAACATTCTTAAGGGAATCAAAGGTTAATCAGACATAGCTTAACTACAATTAGGGCTTGAATGCAAGAAATCAAGGCAGTGATAGCAGTAAAAGAGATATTTCATTAGGAGAAAACCGCAAGTACATAAATGGAGAATAGCATGTGCTTGATTACACCAACAGAGGATGAAAGCATCTCCAGAACAATATTATCAAGCCCTAAGAATCAATATATAGGAAATGCGAGAATGTGAAACATTTGCTTTATAGCCATGTAGTAACACAAATGAGGAACCTGTATGGCGTCATCTGGAATATGCCCAGTAATGTAGAACAACTCATGTGGAGCTGGAAACATATAAGTAGAAGGCTAAGGAGTTAGAGAATGGGAAATCACTCCCAAAGTGTCATGGAGCATATTGGAAAAAGGAACTACTGAGCATTTCAAATCATTCAGATACAGATGACATCCCTTTGGATGTGCGAGTGCTTATCCGGTCAACACTCCGCCCCATACAACATAGTTCGTCTAACAACCACTCTATAAAACTTACCTTTAAGTCACGGTGGCATTCTTATCACATAAGAAACCATAATGGCCAAAAAACAAAAGGACTATTTCTTCCTATCCCCCCCCCCCCATCCCCGCCCCAACGCACAATGTTGACCTCTCAAACGTCTCAGCAGTTTGTATATTTTATTAGCACACTTTTAAGTATGTTTTTTAGCTGAGTGGATGTAGACAATTCGCCGCAGAAACCATACTTTACACCTGCAACAAGCCCATAGGAACTTGGGCTCCAACTTGGTGCATATGTGACGCTCCCGTTCTTTGTTGGGAGTACACTCCCAAATAAGTAGAACGCTGACAACAAACTATGGAGCTTGTTGCCAAGTTTATATGTTCCAAAATCACATAGATATCTTTGCTTAATGCATAAAGCTGCAAAAGTTTTTAACAGTACCAGTTTAAACATACTATTTTGTTAACATCGTATAGTAAGAGGAATTAATTCTCAAGTAATAAGCATCTAAGAATAAAATTACCAGAGAGCTTTCTGAATCAACCAGCTCTTAATATAATACCTTTCTGTATGCGAGTAGATCTTCCAAAGGAATAGATAGAGCCATCCTCATAGCAATGTCAAAAGCATCTGCAAGCGCTCTGTCGCCATAAATCTCAAACACCCCAAAGTTGACATAGTTACCAGCAAGTGCTACAGCATACAGTGAAGCATAAGCAATTACATAATGAAAGGACCAACAATTCAGTTCTTAACATTCTCATTTGTTATCATTTTACATTTTCGGGGTTACTGTACTATTCATTAGCTAAATACACTGACAGAGAGAACCCATATAATCTGCTGGGAAAGAGCAACATATATTCTGTGCAAGGGAACAGAAAGACAATGAGAAAGGGGAAGAAAGGAAAAAGAAAAACAAAGGGTAAATAGAACTTGCTTAAATAGCTAAGTTGACTGTTAAGAACAATAAGGTCATAGAATTCCAAGTTTATAACAAAATCAACATTACAAAATATACTAATTTCTTATTCAGAGGAAAGAAACTTAGTCAAAACAAATAATAAGATACTTTAGTTGATGATATCTTAGTTAAGTTCATCACGCCTAGAAGCCAAAAGCCGGGGGGGGACAAGACAACCTAAAGCACAAGTAGTGAGCTCTGAAACTCTCCATTTGAAGGGCCAACGATTACACGGGGAATTCTTAGTTCTTACCAAAACGGATTAAAAGCTAAATAAATTCCTACCTCTTGAAAGAATAGTCAAGCAAATCCAAATACCCTTGTATTTGAACTGATACATATCCACGTGATTAGGTAGAGAGAGAATTCCGGATCCATATGCAACAATCAATTTGCTGACTTCTCGAAAAAGAAGAATGCCATTGGGAGATGAGGTTTCAAAACTAAGTCGTTGGGACTTGTTCAGCACAAACTCAGCGATGAATTTAAGTAGCGGTGTGGTCACCTATTCCATGCATTAACAGAAATTAAGACAGTTATATTAGCTATAAGGGTAGAAGAAGCTAAGAAGTCTCCAGTGTGCACCAAAGCACAAGCACTTTCTAAGCATCAATTTCTGCGGTATAATAGAAGACTTTCTTAAATTTGTAAGGGAAAATTGCCCCCTATAAAAGTTGATACCCCAAAAAGTACTTAATTGATGATCTTGTCAAGGGCGAACAATTTCATCAATTCAGTACTCTTCATTTTACCAGCATGTTGACCCATATACACAAACATTCTTTATCCAGGACCCATACTGCAATCAGAGTAGCTCATTATTGTCTTAGCAAGTAAATGTGAAGAGCGAAGTATATACATAGTATATTTAGATGTGGTTCTACGGGATATGACTTCTATGGAAGCATGCGTGGAAATCAGAGCGGTAGTAAGGATTCAAAACCAGAAACTCCAATGCTCTTTGAAGAACAATTAAACCTTAACAGCAACAACAATATGCCCAGTGAATCCTACAATGTGGGATCTGGTAAGGGTAGAGTGTATGCAGACCTTACCCTATCTTGGGGAGGTAAAGAGGTTGTTTCCAGTAGACCCTCGGCACAAGTAACGAATTTTCAAAGTTTAGAAAAAGGAAATACAGCAATAAAGAAACATGGCAACTAATAGAAAGCAGTACGTAGCATTTTGTTAAAAAAAGGAACATCAACAACAGCTAAATAATGCAATAAATGAGGCACCAAGAACAACAGGTGGTAACAGATATTGAAAAACAAGAATCTACAAGGATAATGTTAATACTACTGTTAAGAAAGAAGAAACAGAAACGACAGATATGGTGCACTAAACTACCACCAAGCCTATCAAGCAAAACATCGAGACGACACTCAACTACCAACTAACCTTCTACCCTAATTCGCGACCTCCAAGTCCTAAAAGAATACTAAATTTTAACTGCATTCAACGCATTGCGTGCATTCAGTATAACTCCAAACATTATTTTCACCAGTTATATCATTAAAAATATTTGATTTGCTAAGCATTTGTTTTTTAAAAATATAAAAAACTTCTAGAACTAAAGGGTCGTTTGATAGCTAGTTTAGCTATGAGTTATGCAAGTATTAAATCCTGCACAAATAATACCATGTTTAGTTGGTTAGGGTAAGTTATTTATGAATAAAATTAATATGGTGCTTGGTTTGCAATTTGAAAATCTATATAACTAATACATGTACAAGTCATGAGAGATTCTATGTATTATTTTATGCAAGATAAAAGGTGGAATAAGTAATAGATGAATAACTAAATCCTGCATAACTAATCCCTTCATAAAATAATACATAGATCCCCCATAACTAATATATATATTACTAATATCTACATAACACTTACCAGCTAGCAAACGACCCCTAACTGCTCTGTTACCAAGCAAGAATTACAACTATATACAAGAGGCTAGGGAAGCAGTTGTTCATCATCCTCCCTGCTTGTTGACAGAGGGGTATTTATGGAATTTAAGAGTTTTTCTGCTTTAAGAAATTGTGCTTTGATGGAATAGTGTATGTACTATTCCTTACTTGAATGCAAAAATCTATTTCTTTTACTTAATGTCGCGTGCATCCCCTGCACACACTTGTTGGAACCCTTTTTTCGGAGAACATTTATACCCAAAAGTTGTTGCTTTATTACTCTATATGCCCTTGGGATTCTTGTAAATTTAGTAACTTTTTGAGAGCTTTTTGATGTTCCAAAAGTAATGACTGGTGTCATATTAACAGTACATACATAGCATCTTCATCTATACTCTCTTTTTGTAGCCTATGCTCCTTCGCTTGAATCTTTTTTTTTCCTTCCATATTAGCCTATATTACTCTATTAGCATCCATATTAGTTTGCTAGGTGTATATGTTGGTCTAAATCTTGTAAGAAAATATTGAATCACAGTCTAAAATATTGTAAGTGATTGAAACTATTAGATGTCAGTATAATGTTTTACTTGTAAGGTTGAACAGTATATGAGTAAACATTAGAGTCAATTATAATATTGTCCAAAAAAATTATTTTTCAAGAACTACATTTGCACAATTTTTAGAAATAGGAATAAAATCTAAATGATATCCTCAAAAGGAAGAGACATTCCCATCTAGCGAGTCATGTCGCTGCCTTCTTCAAGTGCAACAAAATGTAGAAAAATTGACATATAACTGTCCACCAAAATAATAGCCAGCAAATCCATAATTTTTGCATATTAATGTATAATATACATAAATTATACCTATTTTATACATAATACTGTATATGTTATATATATTTGGCTAGCGAATGTAATTATTTTTGACCGACCAGGCAAATGTATAACTTGCCCCAGATTTTACTTAGACAATTTATATTCTCCTGTAACATAAATTGTTGGGCGCGTTGCGGACACGGGCTCCAGTGTCTAATTTACAGATAAAACGATAACTGTGCTTTGACGATGATAAGAGAACCATGGCAAGGGAAGGATATCAATATAACCAATTATGGAGTCTACATGAGCTTATGTAATCACCAGTGCAGTATGTCGAGATGTGGATTAAGTCTCACCTCTGGAGTGTCTGTCCATATTGTTATCGCCTTAAGAAGAAGAGGAATATGTGTTGGATATAACCAATCAAATAGGAAACCGTATGTCCTTCGGCTGTTGAACAGTAGGAATAGGAGGACAAAGTAAAACTGAGTGTGTGTAAGAAAATCAACTCTTGTGCCTCAACAGAAAATATTCATATCAACCATGTTACTAACCTACTTGTAGCCATTGCAATTCCTCTGAGATCCCTCATCAACCCAATTAGTGCTTGTTTAACATCATCAGTGCGAAACAAGGCATCTGGTATCAATTCCAGACTCAGCAAGACCTTTTATTGCATCATTAGACTCGAATCATCAGTTTGAGAAGCAGAAACATAATTAAAGCTTCAGAACTTTAATATTAAAACGAAACACTAGGAGCAATGAATTCATGGAAAAGAGAGTAGTGCCATTTGTGGTGCATCTAAATAAAAAGAAAGCTGGGTAAAAATCTTCTGCACACTATTCAAGGTAAGACAAATAGGGAATTTACTTTAATCACTGTCCCAAACACATGAATACCTGCAAAAGTGGATCCATTGATGCTTTAAATTTCAAAAAGCTATCTTCCATAAAGATCAACAAGCCAATAATGTAGTAGAATGTAGTTCTACTACGAGAGCACCTGTAATCTCCCAAAAATGGGAATTCTTCTCTCTGAATATGCAAAATTTAAAATATCATTCCAACCAAAGCCACAAATGTTTAGAAACAACAGAAAAGAGAGCAGTATACAACAATTACATATATACTTACATTCCGATTGGAGATTATTAATTGAGTAGTATCCAACTTTACAAGAAGTTTTGCGGTCATATATCTGTGAATCCAGGAAAGTGAAAGTAACTAGAATAGAACCATGAGATGTCCTCAATTTTAATAATAGCAAAAAACTTGAGAAGAAAAGTAAGGTGATACTTGCCCAGATGCCATTTCCAACATGAGATTTAATGTTTGACAGATGACTTCCTCGCTCTAATGAAAAACAAGAGAAATAATGATCCACGTTAATGGAAGAATCACAAGAATCAACTATGACAATTACCTCTCCGTAAAACTTAAGATTGGTTGCTATCTTCCCAACAATGAAATTCAATATAAACATATGATCCTGGAGCCCAAGAAGCTCAGCTAATTTAGCATATAGTTGCTGCAGAGGAAAAAATGGATTAAAACCACAGTAGAAAATGAGAATAGAAAGTTTAGTACTTGGGTATGATAGCAAACAAATTTCAATTATGTACCTTAGATGAATGTATTGCTTGATCTCCAACATACGACTTTCTGAAGTTCTGGAAGAAGACAAGAATAGCTAGATCAAGACGCTGTTTGCTTGTTTCCGCATATCTCTGCATTATATGATGAATTACACAAACAATAACATAAGAACCAAAATGTCGCCCAATATGTACAAATTTGACCAAGTTCCTACGGGAAAAAAATGCAATGCTCGAATGTGTACAAGAGACGATGCTATTGACACAATAGAGTTGCACCTTAAGTCAATTCAGGAGAACATGAACAAATAACTTTTCTACATTTCAGTGCTATATTTTCCAAAGTATGAGGAGGAAATTTGAGTGGACCTGACTGCGTAAACCACTATCAGTAACATTTATCAGCCGCAGTACACGTGCTGAAAGTTCTGCATCAAGGATTTCTTGAGATTCCCCACTGAAAGTGGAAACAAAGATGAGAGGAAATTAGGAGAATGGCTAACCTAGAAGTTTCACAACACAGTAAAATAAGTAAATAAGCTGGCAATACCTGTATCCGCTAAGTTGCTTAGTCTTAACAATAGCTGCAATTATGTGAACTAACCAAGCAAATTTTGTTTCCACCACCGTAAGAACCTGGGGATCAGCAGATTCCTGTTTCTAACAGAGAAAAAGGTATCACGGCAAATGCATAAGCTCTGATAGGCCTTCACTCTTGCAAATCATAAGAAGAAAATCTAAGCATACCATATACATCTGCAACAGAGGATCGGTAATCTGAATAATGTATGAGCTACAGCTCTCATACTGTATCAAATAAAACCGAATTCAGAAATTTCAGTAAGTTCCAAACACCAACAGTGAGAACATATACTGAACAGTCTAAAAAAGAAATAGAAAGTCAAGCAGCTTTCAGAACACTTTGATAATCTTTGTAGTGACAATACTTTAGAGTCTGAACCTGAAATCTGCAGAGATAAGGAAGGAAATCGAGCTGATCCTGAAGAAGTTCAACATTGTCAAGGGGATTCTCTGAGAGATCAGAGACTTCACCCTGCAACGCAAAACATAACAGAAAGTAAATTAAAGCCACAGGTTAATATGTGAACTTTTGATGCAACCTCATATGCAAAATTGATTCATTGCTACCTGAAAGGAACCAAATCTTGATGTGATAAAACTTTTGACAATCTCTGGCACAAATTCACTAAGCAGGCTTGGTGCGTCTCCCTTCAAATATGGCACCGACGAAACCAATCTAGACCACAGTCCAAGAAGGTAGTAAACGCTGCTGCTTGCCCACTGATCATGGGGAATAAATAACCATAAATTTAGCAAAAACAGAGTTAAAAATAGTGACTGAAGGCTATTCTTTAATCCAGTAATCAAAGAGATGACCTGCCAAGACTGCAAAGATCTCAAGGTAAATTCGGCAACCAGACGTATCCAGTCCCCATAACTTTCCACATTGACAAGCTCCGATAACTGTGAAAGAAGTATCAAGACCACAGAAAGAAGGCACATCAAACACATTGCAGAGATCAATAGAAGGAAGATGAAACAAAATATCACGGCCTGGTCAGACTTGAGACAAAAAATAAATTCTGCACTGAGCATGCCAATCAGAAGCAAACTGAAGAACAAGCAAATTATCCATGAGTATATCTTAATGAAGGCTTTGATGTGGTAAACTGCTATTGAAGAATTGGTAATACCGGTAAGGAAATGGACTTTGGGCCTAACTCAATTCCAAAGCTAGCTCAAGAGATGAGGATAGCCCATGATCATATAAGGATACAGATTTGCCTTAAATCCACCAATGTGGAACTTAACACTCCCCCTCACGCCCAGGACTAGATATCTGGTGTGTGTGCAATTGGGGTGAAAGAAGACTGAGGTGAGGTGGCTCTAGTACCATGCTATGGAAATTTGGCCTAACTCGGCCCCAAGAACCAGCTCAACCTCTTAATAATATTTCCTCAGTCTTTATTTCTCACATGATATCTGAGCTACCGTGAGAAACTGCCAGGACAGAAAAGTCGGTCACCACACATCTTCGGGTGACTTTCAGATCTTCCCTAGGCACTTGTCCAGTACTTCATCTTTTGAGTGGTAAGCTCCACCTCTATCTGGAGCAAGTTGAGTTCAATACTTTTTAGTATTTATATATGGATAGCTTGGATAGGTTGGGGCCTTGTCCCAACAATATATCAGTTGTACAGCTTTTCAGGCTTCAGTAGAGGTTTCACATACTAGTGTTATGTTTTTATTCAGTTGTTATGTCAGTGCTTGTACACTTTGGGCCAGAATCCCCTCATATTGTACATTTGCAGCTCTTACTCAAAACGAGCCTATTAGCTTCCCTTTTATGTTTTCAGACTAATTAGCATAGTATGATTCAGTATGTATGCTTATATCAGGTTTATGTGTTCAAATAGAACATAGTCCACTTAGCTAGGGTTGGGTTGTGAAAATATTAGAGGTGGGAGATTTCCACAACACAATCAGCCCTCTGATTCACCTTGAAGCCTCTGATCCAGTTATTTTCTTGTGTCTTTTTAATCATATCATTCAAGCCCTCTATTGCAATGATGAAAAGGAAAGGAGAAAGTGGACCCCCCTTGCCTTAGACCCCTTTGAGAAGGAAAAAAACCTACTGGTGTGCCATTTACTAGGAATGAAATTTTCACATTGGTGATACAATATTTTATCCACTTGACCCATTTTTCCCCAAAACCCATTTTCTTCAGTGTGTCCAACAAGTAAATCCAATTGAGATGGTCATAAGCCTTCTCAATGTCTAGTTTACATAGAATACCAGGGACCTTGCTTTTAATTCTTGTATCAACACATTCATTGGGGGCAATCAAGATAGCATCCGTAATCTGCCTTCCTCTTATGAAAGCCATTTGATGGCCATCTACCAGTTTCTCCACCACCTTCTTCAGCCTCTCATTCAGTAGTTTGGATATGATCTTGTAACCACTTCCCACCAAACTGATTGGTGTGAAGTCTTTTAATTCTTTGGCACCTTCGGACAAGCTAAGGCACCAAGTACCAATCCGCCCAGACCTAGGCTCAAGGCATCACAGCTCAACTTAGTATGTGATTTTGTACAATAAAAATATCAAAAGCAAGGATCAAAGTGAGTAGACGAACAATAAACTAACATACAGTAACACTACATTGTTTGGTTTTGGGTGAAAATCTCCTAACCACATCACATCTCCAAGTAGCTCCATTCAGTGGCTAATAGGATCTCCTACAAGTAGGTTCAACATATAAAGAGATTACGATGTCTCCCAAGTGCTTCATCACGGTCTTGTTCACACGACGTTGTTATCATTAGTTTTTGTAGGTATTGTAGGTGCATAAAGGATGCACAAGTACCGGGGGCTATTCGTAAGATAAGGTGGGGAAGAGCGATCGAGCTAGAAGAGATCCCCGTGGATTTTTGAAACAATGCATGCAAGGCAGATATGGAGTGGTTGACTGGATTGTTTAATGTCATATTTAGGACGACTAAGATACCAGAAGAATGGGGTGGAGTACAATAGTTCTGTTGTACAAGAATAAGAGCGATATTTAGAATCACAACAACTATAAGGGTATCAAGCTACTAAGTCATATTATGAAAGTTTGCGAGAGGGTAGTCAAGACGTGTATGAGGAGGAGTTTGTCTATCTCCGAAAATCAATTCGGATTCATGCCAGGGCAATCAACTACAGAATTCATTCATCTTGTAACGAGATTGTTCGAGTAGTATAGGAATAGGAAGAGAGTTTTACATATGATATTCATTGACCTAGTCCTCTAGAGATGCTTGAAGTTTAGAGGTGTACATATAGCTTACATTAGGGAAATTAAAGATATGTACGATGGAGCCGAAACCCTAGTTAGAAAGGTGGGATGTGACTCACAACACTTCCCGATCGTGATGGGATTGCACCACCGGTCAGCCATTATAGCCTATTCCTATTTGCCTTAGTGATGGACGAATTGACATGGCATATTCAAGGAAGGTGTTGTGGTGCATGTTTTTCGCGGACGACAAAGTTTTGATTGACGAAACGTGTGGTGGAGTTAACGATAAGCTGGAAGTTTGGACACAGGCCTAGACTCTAAGGTTTCAGGTTAAGCAGGACTAAAACGGAGTATTGGGAGTGAAAGTTCACTGACATAATGCATGAGGCAGAGGTGGAAGTGAATATCGATGCACAAGCCATAATCAGGAGAGGAAATTTCAAGTACCTTTAGTTAATAATCCAAGGAGATAGAAAGATTAATAATGATGTTGCACACCGTATTGAAGCGGGAAGGGTGAAATGGAGGCTCGTCTCCGAGATACTATGCGATAAGAACATGTCGAGAATTAAAGGTAAGTTTTATAGAGTGGCATCTAAACCGATATTATTATATGAGGCAGAGTGTTGGCTAGTCAAGAATGCTCACATTCAGAAGATGCAGGTAGCGGAGATGAGAATGCTCAAATGGAAGTGTGCATACTAGGAGATATATTATTAGGAACGAAGTTATACGGGGCAAGGTTGGAGCAGCCTCCATAGCAAACAAGATGAGGGAAGCGAATGTGAGGAGGAAGTGCGCGCGGATGCACCAGCAAAGAGGTGTGAGAGGCTGGTGGTAATGGAGTTAGGAGAGGCAGAGATAGGCTGAAAAAAGGAGTTGGGGAAAGTGATTAGACAGGCACTGGCACAACTTTGGCTTACTAAGGACATGATCCTAGATAAGAAGGTGCGGAGATTGAAAATTAAGGTAGAAAGCTAGTAAGTGACCAAGTGTTGTCGCATTTTATGTGGGAGAGGTAAGGGTTATTTAGTAGTTGTGTCGTCCCTTATTCTTCTAGATGTAGTACTACAAATTACCTCATTTGCCTTCTATCTTATTATTTTGCTTTCATTTTATTCTTGCAATCCTTCTTTATTAACATCTCTTTTAAGTCGAGGGTCCATCGGAAACAACATCTCTGCCCCACAAAGGTAGGGATGTATCTGATCATCTCATTGAATAAGTAATCATATAAATAATATTGTTGAAATATTTGATCATCACATCGACAAAGCTTAAACTATTAGAGATTACTTCTATTCACTAAATTATATTTTTCAACATGTTCCTTCACATGCGGGACTAATTCTTCTTTATGAGCAAACCATATGGAAATTCTTTTTCATAATGGGTGGCAGTGTCCATAGTTTCTTTTTATGAGCCAAGCACAGGAAAATTCTTTTTGATAATGGGTGGCGGTGTTAATGGTTAGAGAGAGCACAGTTTTACCCAATAGATTATATTTTCAACAAAAAAATACATAAATCCCGAAATCAATATAAACAACACAAAATTACCAACCAAATTAAAGTGCTTAAGCATATAAATAACAAACAATAACAATTAAGAATCACAATATAACACAATAACAACAAATAAGTACACGCAACACAGAGAAATTTAAGTTGGATGTGTTGATCTATCCATCTTTTTATTTCTTTTCATATATTTGTTTAAGAGCAAGCTATGAATATCTTGAAATCTTTGATGTCACTTTAAATCCCTCCTCAACTTTATAAAGATATATATATTCTGGTTATGAATATTCTAATTGAACATAGGCCAACATATGATTCTAAAGGAAATATCTCAACCAAGGAGAGCTGGTACAAATAATGATGAAAAAGCCCAAGAAAGACCTCTTGCTCTCTATAATTACTTATGCTTAAAATTTTGGGCTTTCACATCCAATTGGCACAAACCAAATATTTTTCCCATTTCAGCTCTTACAACATTTGTTATGTTGTTCATATTTATACAGATTAAACTCCTAATTTCCAATGATGAAGAAGAAAGTGGACGTCCAGCAGAGTAGCAAGAAGCTTCACTTTTATCAGATTTTCTGAGGCATCTGCAATCATTTCTTAGCCTCCAGGATTCGAGTTTATTAGCCACGGAAAAATTCTGATCCCTTTATCAACAAAGTCGGGTGCAAACAAAAGCAGTTTCTGCTTCATTCAAGAAAGATGATAAGACCCCACAATGAAAATATCTCCTTTTGGGGGGCCCTTGGTAGTTATTGACATGCATAACATAGGGCGTCTCCTTAATACATAGATTGTATCACTTTCCTGGCCCGTGACTGGCGGCCTGGCGCATGAACTGGACGGAGCAAGTGTGGGCAGGAATTCAGAAAAGGAGGGAAAGAGTAGAGAGGCAGGAAGGAAGTGAGGAGTGGAAAGTGCAAACCCGTTCTTTAAAACATACAAAAGCATTTTAGAGCCCTCCATATAAAAAATAAAACAAGCGACTGGTGGAAAGCAAATTTTAGAAACACACGACCTTTGATCTTAACAAACCTGCTTGACCACTACTCTAAAGCCATTGTATTTGTCAAACAGATTTGATATATACTACAGGTAAGAAGATAAAAACTTTAAGGTGTCTTTGGTATGGGGAAATGTTTTCCAATTTTTCCATCTTTGGCTGCGCAAAATATTTTGGAAAATGTTTTCTCTAGAAAAATAAGTTCCTTAAAAATGAGGAAAATAACTTCCCTTGTGGGAGTAGGTAAACAAGTACCATTAGTGGCATTTCAAACTCATTGTCACCTCTCCACACCCGACAGCCCCCAAACCCCACCCCTTGACCATCCCACCCCCGCCACTGCTAAACTCCCACGCCATCATACCCCTGTAGTTGTATTTTAAATTAGATATAAATGTTTGGACAATATATATTCGCTTACGTACCAACCACTAGAAAATACGTAAGAAACTCAATTTTTTTTTAAGCAAACATTTTCCTTTGTACTAAACACACCCTAAGGGGTCATTTGGTAGGGAAACAAGTTATCCCGGGATTAGTTATCCTAGGATTCTTATTATACCCTTAATATGGGACAAGAATAACACTATAATCCCGAAATAATTAATCTCGGAATAAGTTATCCCGAGATTTTATCCCCAACCAAACGTGGGATAAACCCATCTAAAAATTAATCCCAATATTATTATCCCTTATCCCTCATACCAAACGAGCCCTAAGTGACAAATATAAATAGTAAAAACTTTTAATGAAGTGGATTCAATTGAATCCCTTTAGATGAACCTAGGTCCTCCCTGGATTTAATATACTAATCTAATGAAATTTTCCTTTCTTCTCTTGATCATAACTCTAAGAAAACATGGATATACACAAAAGAAATTACAAAGTTTACAAGATATGATTTCAAAATGCTATCTCAGTTAATAATGCATAACGGAAAAAAATGAGAAAACAACATCTTAGCTATACATACATATGAAACAAATAATTACAGCCGATTTCAGCCGGATCCCCCGAAAGATCCATAGATACAGAGTAGACATTAACATCATCTATGTACAACAAAAACAACACCTCAATTTCAAACAAGTTAAGCCGAATATATGAATCCTCACAAAAAGAATTTAAATCCACGTCGATGCCTAGCATTACTTTTTCATATTATCAAGAAAAAGAAGGTAAGGGAGCAAAGGCTTCATACCTGATAATTGACTTTAAAACGTCCAAGAAGCCGACAGAACTCATGATAATTATCATGATGGGCCAGACCTGTTGTCACAAGGGGAAATGGGGATTAATTTCATCAAATCCTATAACAGAAGATAGCAAATGTAACATTCTAAACCATCATCCTCTTGCTCGATAATCAATAGGAATAAACTTTGTTCGTGTTCCTTTCTCCCTCCCAATCACTCCATATCTAAAACTAGGAGAAAAAGAACATAGGAAAAATATGTTATCAAACTCAAAAGGCTTATCAACAGATTAAACCCAAGCATCAGAGGCCAGATGGGTTCGGCTCATAATATAGAAATTTGGAAAATGATCATTATGGATTTTGTGACAAGTTTACCTAGTTCATGTTACACCCCATAAGTTTCTAGTATGTAGTTGGCCTATTCGCATGTTGGTTGGAAGTTTTAGAATGTCTTACGTGCGAGGAAAGGGCTCGGGAAAAGGCCGAAAGAGTGCCAAGCTGGGATTTCGCAAAAAGAGGCCGAACCGAGCTGTCAGAGGGGCAAAGTGGCACGAAGGCTCTACCTCCGCGTTAGCCAACGTGGCACGGAGCCAAAACGGCGCGTTGGCCAACGTGCCACGTTGCTATGCATCTAGCTGCAAGTATATATAGGCCTCACCCTTAAATTTTATGTCATTTCCACATAAAGATCGACTAGAAACAGAGGGAGGACGAAGGGTTAAAATAATTTTCTTCTGATTACTCCGCCAAATGCCGTCCAAACTCAAATTAACTTCGGGTATCGAAGTATAAAGCTGCAGGGAGCATTTCTACGGAGTTAGTTTCGTGAAATTCGCCCGGCGAATCGTCGTCCCGCTGAGCCAAATTGATTGGAATTGCTCTAAACTAGTGTTAATACAATCTCAGGCTTAAAGTAAGTATTTCTCTCTTCTAGATCCCCGAGAAATTACGAGTTTCGATCGTTCTTCGATAAGCTGAAGAATAGTCAGTATATATACATATAAAGTATTGTTTTCTTCCAGCATAGTAATGAAGTTAGCTCTATTCTACCGTGAATGTGATTACAGTTGGGAAGAACAGCTGAATACCAGCCGAACCTCACCAGTTAATCGGTAAACGGCGAACGTGGTATGAAAGCTTAACTCTCGGCAAGTATCCTAGTCGTACAGTGTCACGACTGGCGTATCTCGAATAGAAATAACGATCTCAGACCCTGCAGACGGTTTCTACCATTAGATTATAATTCGATAAGTTGTAATTAGTTGTTATTGATATACATGTATAAATATCAGATATGTGGCGATTAGCTGCTAACAGGATTACAGTTACATAGATTCTGGTTAGCTGTTAGAACTCATATACAGATCGTACTGCAGGACCCCTCGTTAAAAGGGGAGCAGGTTAAATGTGACTCACATATGATGCTATAGAAACTCTTTTATTCTCAGCTTTTTGGGATGGTAGACTTGTATGTTTGTTGCCAGACCTAGACTTCAGAGGCTCGTAAGAGTTAGTAGCCTGAATCAGTTAGTTAAACAATATGGGCGCAGTTAGGCGGTCTAGCGACCAGTTGGCGCCTGTATTAGCAGGAAAGCATCCTTAGAGGTCATTAACGTTATCGCACGTTCCAGAACCAGAAATAGAGACAAAATAGGTATATTCCAGAGTTAGCGAAACCAGGGTTCTCCAGTGTATTGAGTGATCGTATGTTGTCCCTTTAGCTTTATCAGTGATTGTCAGTCTTAGTCGATTTAACAGCTATCATGTAGAATGCCCAGCAAGCCAACCAGTCGTCCAAGTCAGATAAACCCGTGGGTACCCCAAGGAGGGGTCCACATCAGTAGCCAGTGACGGGCCAGTACCCTAGCCGGTTCTCATAAGGTATTCAAGTACAGAGTCCTAGGAGAGGGCCAGTCTAAATAGAATTGCCCATAAGACTGACAATTGCCCAGAACAGCAATATAGATCCGAGTGGATTCAGATAAGGCCTAAGGAGTCGGTAGTACTCTGCTAGTACAGTGTTTACCAAGTTAGGGAGATCGGTAAGCTCCCTATGAAGAACCAAGGACCGATTGCCTAGAAGTAAGTTCGACCAAGCCCAGCTCTATAGTTGTTTAATTAGAAAAATAAAGTAGTTAGCCGTCCGTAACTCCTCAGTTATGCATGAGCTACAGATGTCCGAGTAGGACATTCAAGAGTATTGTTAGACCACTTCAGACGTCACTCTATTTAGCCCATATTATTAGAGATCATGATCACTATCAGGATCCTCTGATCCAATACGTGCACATGGTGTGCCTGTAGATAGTCATACAGATTATCCCAGGGGCGAGTAGCGTTAGCATGAGGCCCAGAAGGTCAGATACGCTCTCGCTATACAGATAGATTTATTTGTCAGTTTCTCCAGTATAGTAATTCAGTATGACCCTCAGTAAAGCGTGTCAGGAGTATGTGATTGTGTGCAGTTATTGTTATCAATTGAGACCTGTATTTGCATTGTTTGGGCTGGATTACCTGTATAGCTTCCGTGACCGCCCCAGGGTTAATAGCTGTGTCGCCTCGTCCGCCAGAGGGCAAGGATATGTCGCTCTACGGAGCGGCATGTCTTCCCCAAGGGACGAAGATGGGGAGCCAATTCCTCATATTTTGCCGTGGTTAGCCTATACACACCCCCACCGAGCGCTTGCGCCCGGGGTGTAGATATCAAGAGTCCTCTGGACTCAGGCACAGCTATAGTCAGGGGCCCAGCGGGCCCAAGTTGCATACCCAAGGGATCGGCAGGATGCTCGTAGTTAGTAGGTGATGGGATATGACCTGGATAGGGGTAAATAGATTGAAGTGTACTCACTAGGGCTAATGGGGGCCCGCGTGGGTTGTTATGTGTTGATTGCACCTTCCGGCTTATGGGGGCCAGGTAAGGTTTATGTTTATGTTGTTAGTTACTGATAGTTAGACAGTAGGACGTCTCGTAGTCAGGTACGACTCCTACTCCTTTCATTATAGTTATGTATAGTCCAGATTTTACTACTTCAATCAGCTTCAATCCGTTTCCTTTACTTCAACTATGGTCAGTTTTACTCTTTACTCTCAGTCAATTAACAATTATTGCTTTACATACCCGGTACATATAGTACTGACGCTCTTCCCGGAGCGCTGCATTACTTGCCTGCAGGTACAGATAGACGAGGAGCAGATCCCTCGTAGTTTCAGTCAGCCGCATAGAGCCATCAGCTCCTTTCTTCCGGAGCTGTGTGTCAGAGGTTTATTTCTTTTGTTTGTACAGTATGGGTAGGCGGGGGCCCTGTCCCGACCATCTTATTACTCCTAGAGGCTTGCAGATTGTATCATTCCCTGTGGTTAGATGTATCGGCCGTGTGTAGGTTCTCGTGTAAGGGTTCTCGTGTGGGTTCCTCCCCGCCCCACCCCCACAACATCAATAAAATAATTACCTTATCACAAAAAGATCTAAGATGGATTTTCCCATGTTAGGCATCTACATCTACAGATTCTAGCACCAAAAGAGACATTGTCTCAAAATGGACCTATTTAGGCTTCTGGAGGCCAAATGTAGCAATCCTCTGGCAAGACCAAAACAAATGTCTGCAAATTCAATGGCCTAGCATGGTTGGATATGATACTCACACATTAGATTCATAGCAAAAATATAGCAATACAAAATGTAAAATTTGATAAAATGCTACTCTTACTAAGAAATAATTAAGATGACCAAAGAACTGGAACTGAAAAATAAAATAAAACCACCGGGAAAGTAATAACAAAAAATCCAAAGGCCAATCTTGATCTTCAAAGTTATAAATACAAAGCCCATACAACTAATGTTATCTGCTATGATTATGATGGCTATAAATAGGACCAAGATATTTGAGAATCAACAATCTTAATTCACCTTTCCCAGTTTGCATAATGTCTTTGGTTCCTGTCATCAGGTGTGCCAGGAATTTAACTCTAGAAGTGTCGTTTGTAAAGAGCGATCTCCTTACTGAAGCCAACCGGACTAAACACTCTAAAGCCTGAGACAAGATTAAGCGTGTTACACTAGTCATTTTAGTGCTACAAGTTTGGAACTTGAATTATGGACTTAAAAGAGAATCCTTGACAACAGTTGAGCAACTCAACTTTATTGTTCAAACCACCTGTTACATGAGATTTGTAGTAAACCATTACAAGAAAAAAGATGAGACAACATATCGTTAATTTCAAGCCTGTGAACAAGTAAGATTCTTAGCAAACTGATTTTCTTTTGGTATTGATCAAAGGAGTGATTTCCAAAACAGTTCACTAATCATTCCAAGGATTAAAACAGTAATTTGCTTGACCAGCTTACACAGCAATAGTGGCAACATAAATACTGAATTTACATGTTTCAGAAGAATACAAAAGAATGAGCGGTTGCTACAAAGGGACATGCTCAGTCAAAATTTACTTCTTTTGTTTACAAAGAAGTGACAAAATTAGCACATTGAAAAATTCAAAGTCCCAAACCAAGAAACATTCTCGCAATTTTATGGAAATAGAAGCTAGTCACATGTTAAGCAATAAGTATCAATGCTCTAATTTCCTTAGATAAATGTAACTACGATAAGTAGAGAGAGAGAGAAAGCAAACGACAACAATAACTATTAATTTTTAATTTTTTTTATAACCATGGGGCTACCTGCTACCTCCCACCAGCAACAGGTACCAAGTAACTCTATCCACCAAGGCTTAGACAGATGGGATGAAATCACCTAGTGTTTTTGTCTCTGTCGGATTTGAACCTGAGACCTCATGGTTCTCTTCCCACTTCATTGACCACTAGGCCACACCCTAGGGTGCCTATTATTATAAGCATAAATCAACTAATAAAATAGTTCATGTATCTAAAATGTTCTAAATAATCAAACCATACTTAACATAATCATGTAACTTATGATAAGTCAGCAACTAGTATCATGGTTTCAGAGCAAAGTTTAATAATCATGACAATACAAAGCAAAAATCCACTTGAATGCACTAGAAACAGTAAGATACTGACCTCCTTCGATGTGTTAGGCTTATTGATCTCATAATAGTAAAAAAAAATCTGCACTGTTGATTGATCCTCCAGGGCTTGCTTCCATGAAGATGGGATCTGCAACAATGTTAAGTGAGCAATATGATAGTTGCAGATAGGTTAGACAACTTGATAAATACATGTTATAGAAGATAAAACAACCTGAATAGTACTAAAATCGTCTGAACTTTCATCAATTGTCGTTCCCATAAAGTCGAATGATAAACATTTTAGGGACAGAGCAAGAGCTAGTTCTTGTAGTTTGCTGCTAGCCGCATTCTCAGTAACTGTTACTGCATATCAAGAACAAGCAACAACAGTGAGACAAGTAAATTCCACATAGCAATGTAAACTATCACAATTATGATTGTATCAGATGGAGCATTACCATCATTTTTCAGTTGGGCCATCGATGTCAGAGATATTTGGAACACTTGAAGAAGCGATTGATCTCTGAAGGAGCAAGCCACCCTACGATGCTGTGCTGATGGCAATCCAGGACTAGGCTGGATATTTTATCAAGAAAATGTATAACCACATGAGTTAATTAGCAGCGTGAACTTGCTGATTAAAGAACCTAATTATATTATTCTTAGGTCCATATCAGAACTCTTAAAATCAGAAGAAAAGGTACCTAGCTATCAAATTGCAACAATAAGCAACATAAGATACACCTAATCATTCTTTCTTCCACTCATTATACTAAAGGAAATTCCAATATAATGATCTCAATGGTTTCCTGAATTATGCCAGGAGCTGGACTAAAAAGGTAAAGAGTTGTAGGATACAACAAAGTAATTTAACAGCAAAAGGGGATGAAAAATCCAATACTATATTGACGTCAAAAGCTAGGGACTTTCACACGTTAAGAGATTGCTGATAGATCACATTAAGAAAGTCACAAGAAAAATGAACATTTTTTTCACAACCCATTAGGAGATTTAGGATATGTCATTCAGCAGTACATATTTCTATAAGCTTACGACACTAGCCGTTGAACCATTGCATGGTATCTCCTTTACTAGTTTCCCTTTTTGGATTTCATCTACATGGTTTTGGCAGGATATGACATCAGTCAGTCAAGGTCATATTAAGAACTATAAGCCTTAAGAAAGACTGACCTGGTTCATCTCTGACACGAGTTGATTTAAAATCTTCAAACCAATTGCATAACGAGATGCTGTCTGAGGCATAGATATCACACATCAGAAAAAACAAACCAATTAGAACTTTTTTTTTTTGAAACTGATAACATAACAAACCAAATAGAATATTCATTTACCAAATTTGCAAATACACTAGTGTAAGTCATAGCAAACTTACGGAAAGAAGGAAAATTAAAAAGGCCAAAACCAAAATTAAAGAGAAAGAGCAGGTGGTATATGATATCTATCAATCTTCACAGAATGTATGCTCACATTCTTTCCTCGCCAGAATTTGGACACTCATAAAGAAAATATGAATATTCTTGAACCCTCTTAAAGCTGAGAAAATCATAAGTAAAAATGTGCAAAGAATGTCCAATAAAGTCCAATAAACCAAAATATATCAGTTACTACATTCCACATCATTAAGATCAGCCTTCTTAATTTGTCACTCACATCAATAACATCTTCTTCTTGTACTCTGCTATTTAATTGCAGTTCTGCTGTGAACAAATGGGATCTATCAGGATTACTTTGCAAGCAATTAATTGTGTGCCTAAACCTAATCCCATAGCTCAATCACATCCACAAGGTCAACATGAAGTAATTGATGAAAAAAGAGCTGAACGTGAAGTGCGGGATAAATCAGAAGATGCAAAAGTCATTACTCCTTCAACTTTGTTGCTATACAGAAAAAGAATAAATAAAGCTTACCTAGAATCACCAACAACAACAACATATCCACAGTGCGGAGGGTGGTGTGTATGTAGCTTTATCCCTACCTTGTGAAGGTAGAGAGGTTGTTCCTATTAGACCCCCGACTCAAGTAACGCATATAAAAAAAAACAAGTATGTAAAGCAAATACAGTAGCGAAGAAGCAATGCTGAAAACAACAAAGAAGAGAATAATAGCAGCAACAAATAGTATGATAACTGACTTTACCTACAAGGACAGTTTCACTGACCTAAGAACCATTTCCTTTAGCAGTGGCTAAGGATATAATATTATATAAAAGCAAAGAAGCAAAGGAAACAATAGTTAATACTAAAACCGAAGAATAAGATATTACCTAGAATCACCATGGATACACATAACAACAGAATGAGAAAACGCGCAAAACCCCAGTAATATAGTTGCAGTCAGATGAAGGATTTACATTGACGTACTATTCTCTCCGTTTTATTTTGTTTCTTGGTTAGAAGTTTACGAATGTAAAGAGAGCTATATATCTTGTGATCTTAAACTAATAGTGTGTATAATAGACCAAAAATACCCTTTGAATTTTGTTGCTTTAAACATATCATGTCATCCTATGAGGAGGTGTCATTAAGGAAAAGATGAGAATGTTGAAATTAAAGACTAACTAAATAGAGAAAGGTGGCCTTTTTTCCAAAGAGACTGAAAAAAAAAAGCAAGACAAAAAGAGAAAGAAATGTTCGCACTCATGAGAACAAAAAGTTTTGCACAGGAGAAGGATGTGAACACAGATAACATGAGATCAATTTTAAATGAAATGGTACTATATTACATAATTTAATTTTTGGTGACATTTTTCAAGAAATTCTCCTATTATCGCAACCTTCAACTATCAAGCATAAGTTGAAAACTAATATGACAACAGCTCAAACATTGCTTTTTGGGTCTCTTTGCTAGCAATAGCGTTAAGTCAAGTAAATTGGATTGGAGTACTACTTTAATCCTTAATGTTAAGACTATTGTAGATTCATTTAGGATATTAGTACGTGGTTTGACTAGGGATGATTAATTTGATTTGATTTAATTTGATTTAACTAGATTGGATTTAATTGAAGTAGTTATGCCTAGAACTATGGATATAGAGGAGTGGCAACATATGAAGTTCTAGAAAAATCTCAACCAAACTAAAGGGAATAATCAAATTCTTTCATCATTTCTCTTCTTTTTTTTCCTTCCTATTTAACATGGTAGCAGAATTAGGGAATTGAGACTTACTCAACACAATTGACCAAAAAAACTACCATGCTTGCTGGAGGGACTGTTTGCCAAGAAGATAGGTTCACAAAAACCCTAGGTCTCTAAAAGAAGAGCAGAGCCGTGATAATCCTACACTCTGAACCCCATCACTGAAACCTCATCATCAGCCTTCACACGTGACCATAATCCTCATGACTCTCCATAATCCTAACATGATCGTGAGTCTTCATAACCCTAACACGATCATGCCTGTTGACATTTTAGGGATTCAAAATTGTTATATTATTGATGATTATTCCCTTCGAATATGAGTGTTCTAAATGAATTGTTTTGAATTGATTCCAATCTATCCGAATTATCTGCTGAGATCCGCAATCACTTCGGTGGTTCAATTAAGGTACTTGAATATTGTTGAAGAGTACTCATCTTTCCCTTTACCAATTTCAAGTTTCACAAGGAATTAACCATTGAACCTTTTGTTCATTTACTCCTTAACAAAAAGGAATTTATCTAAGTAAAACTCGCAGCTCATTGAAACAGCATGTTACCTCATCCCCATCATGTTCTCTTTATTTTAGGAAGATGCTGTTTTCTTCACTAATTATCTAACTAACTGAATACCTTTTGAGTGCTACAACATCAAACCTCACTTACTTCTCTTTTCAAGCTAAAATTCTAACCACATTGCAAGTTTTTATACTTGTTTTGTTATGATCACACTTCAGAAAAAGACAAGCTTTAATCCAATGCAGATAAGTGTGTCTCTCACATAAACCCTCATCTTCAAAAAGATTACAAATAAATATTGTCTCAATACAGACAAAACTCCATCACTTGCAATATGCAAAGTACCCATTCTAGCAATTCACAGTTCATGTATAACTTTCTGAGTTGCATTGTTTGTCCCTGTCCTATAGTACGTTTATGTCAACCCTGTTTCCTTACTCTGAAAGGTCCTTCCTGTCAAATTTATCTAATGTTCATACTCCAAAGAATGTTAGCAAAGCTTGGAACATTCAAGGTGACGAAATAGAAATGTATGATAGAAAAAATGACTGCTCTATACTCTGACAATAATCTTTGGAACTGGTTCAACTATCAAGGGAAATATTGTTTTTTCGGTGTCACTAGGTTATGTTGTGAGAGCGTGACCAGATGGCAAAATAGACAAGTTAAAGGCTCGCTTATTTCCAAAGAGTACACGTAAATTTGTGGTCCTGATTACACTGATAAGTTCTCTCTCGTTGCTTAAATTACATCTATCAAACTACTTATTTTTCTGGCATCAATGCAACGCTTAACACCTCCAAAATTGGATATTAAGAATTGATTTTTGCATGATTTACTAGCCACATTTGATGGATTGCTTATTTCTCTTGTAACAATGTGCTACTAAACATTTCATGAATGGATCTTAAGAACAAGCTTATTTCTCACACAAAGTCGAGCACAAGCTATTGCTACATCATTACAAAATGTTTGGGAGCTCTTTGATAAATGGACCAAAAGAAAAAAAATTCTCTAATATATTTTCCATTTGTATTGAATTGCCAACTAATCTAAACATCCAAATTCTATTTTAGAATCTAAACAATAGTAACTATGCCATCAAAAACCCTTTTATTTCTCTCCTTCCATATAGTATAGCAAATAGATGATGGGACAGTTCTCTAATTTTGTTCAGCACTTTGTTTCCGAACAAGCAACTGAAAAGCTCTTTAATTGACCTTTCTCTTTATGAGAAAGGTACAAATTTCCCAACAAACTTTTCTTGCTACACCGATACCCATCATTTGACCAGATAAAGGGATTAAATCCCAACTCAATATATCATCATCATTAATTTTGCTCTATGTTTCCTCAATTTAATTCCAATGCTAAAATATCAATAAGAACGTAGGTCAAGTTCAATAATTTGTTTCGATTATTTGGTAAAACCAAAAAAAAAAGGAACCAAACCGCCAATACTGAAACCAGAAAAAATTATACACATTGGTTTGGTTTAGTTTTAATATTTAAAAAAACTCGACTTAGTTGATTTGGTTTCCTTTTAAGCAAAAATCGAGTCAACCCGTCCACAAACACCCCTACTTTTAGCTAAGTCTGTACGAATTTCAAGAGATAGAAGATTCCTCGAAACAACTTGCTTACAAGTGATTTAGGTCCCTCGTCCAACATTTTCAATCACCATGGTGTAATACCCAAGAACCATTGCATTTGGAGGTCTCCATAAGGCATGATGAATCTCAAGCAAGCTTTTTGCATATTATTTTTATGTGTTACTTGCACCTTTTGGTGAATCTGATAAATTTCTATAATTTTGAACAGCCACACATCTATCATAATATCTCCATTTCTACGACAATCATCTTGTGAATATGATAGATCTTAGAAGCCCAACATTAATCGCTCCAACTATAACATTATTAGTCTTACACTCGTTTTATAGAACTTTCTTCTATCCTCCCAAGTCCCCAGCATAACACTTTGCATTTCTCCATTTCAACTATCTTATTTTGATTTCTTCATTTATCATACCATTCTCCTCTAGATATCTGAATTGTTCGCATTTAGGCAGCACAATGTTATTTAAACTTATCTTAATTTCACTCTTCTTATATTGGCTCAATTTGCATGGCATATATTCAGTCTTACTCCTACTTATTCTAAATCCATTACTCTCTAGAATGCTTCTCCAAACTTCAAGCTTTAGCCCGACACCCTCACTAGTTTCATAATTCAGCACAGTCTGACAATAGCATGCAGTATGGAACCTCATCATGTATATTGTTAATATATGCATGATTGGGATAAAAAGTAGGGGCTCAACTTCGATCCCTCATGTAAACTAATGGTTATGGGGAAACTATTATGCATCTTTTACAACAAAAAGAAATGTGCATCTTTTACCACTACTCTCGCACTAACAACAGCTCCTTCATATATATCTTTTATGACACTTGCATATATTTTAATATTGAATTCCTTTCCTCTCCAATATCCATCACAGAACTTTCTTGGTAGTCTATGATACCCTTTCTCTAAGTCAGCGAACCATCTCTAAATTTTTCTTCCTCTCCCTATAAATTTCCATCAATCCGTTTAGGAATTTCATTATGCATAAAAAAAGGAGTTCAGCAAATTTGTAACAGATGTAAATGCTATGCTTGAGAAAATAATCAAAGTATTCCATCATTTTCTCACACTTTGTTTCCCTTTTTTCTTAATAAACAATTATCAAGGCCTCAGTCATTTTTGCTGATCAAAATTGAGTTTCTTTGACCTTCACCATTGATAAAGGTTTTTCTAGCCTGTCCTTCATGTGAGTTACCATTCTTTGATCTTTTCATATGTATGGATTCTTTTATTGTCATGTTCCAGCCTATGTTGCTCGGATCCTCCAAAATATCGTCAGAGACGTGTTGTTTAGAGGATCCAAAATGGGTGCCGTTGTACTTTTGGAGGATCCTAGCAGCATACGTTCCAGCAAGATCTGACAATACATCAGAAATAAAGCTCAAGCAACTTACAATATTCAACTCAATTGCAGAACCTGACTAACCAAGAACCTCAAAAAATAGAAAAAATTCTGCAGGTAACGTTAGTTATGAGTATAGCTAGAAACAAGTCAAGAACAAAAGAAAGAAGACGCAACTACCATGAGTGCCAGTCTCAACCAACACCATGCCAATTATGCAAAATGAACTCTCAAAAGTTTCCAGCAAAACGGAGGTGTGGCATGTTACTTGCAAATTCTGCAGGTAACATTAGTTATGAGTATAGCTAGAAACAAATCAAGAACAAAAGAAAGAAGACGCAACTCCCATGAGCGCCGGTCTCAACCAACACCATGCCAATTATGCAAAATGAAATCTCAAAAAATTCCAGCAAAACGGAGGCGTGGCATGTTACTTGCAATTTCTAACAGAAGCAAAACAGGAAGAGCACAGTAGAGAGAGTCTACATGAAGAAAACATACTGCACTCCAACTATAGAACCACAAAGGCATGAATTTTCACAAACTAGATACAAGCAAAAAAGCTTTAAGAGGTCCTCAAACCATCATCTTGTGCAATTTCTCCATCCAATCATATACACTAGAGGTTAAAAGAAGATCTTAAACATCATTACCTGATTCAGAAAGCTTGTAGATTCTTTGACCACCTCTCTAAAAATGTCATCCTCAAACCACCCATACTTTGTAACTCGACAAAATAGTTGAATCAAAGATGCAGTTACAAAAGGCTCCAAGTTCATTCCTCTTGTTGCCAGGTAATTTATGAGATAGTTGCCTTCACAAAAGGAGCAGATTAGACTAGATGTAGTAGTAACGTATGTGTGAGAGAGATATAATCAGTATTTTACAACCATGGAAACATCAAAAAGCATCAAATAAGCACAACCATGTTAAATGCCAAAATCTGAAGAAGACTCCCAAGATCATCCACTACAATGGTGCGACTTAGTATTACCTTTACCAACATTTCTAGCTTTTGGCAAGCAGATCCTTTGAACTTCTATAGGCAGCAAAATATTCAAGCAGTAAAATACAGAGCCCCAACCATAAATGTAAAGAAATAACTGATAGCCTTTACCTTCTTCCTTATTAGAATAGTGAATATGATGCCAATACCACTACTTTTACCTTTGTATACTCTAATTTAATGAGAAATAAAGAAATAAAGATGGGATACAAAAGAAGCATAAAAGTAAGTTGCAAATAACATAGAGAAAAGGAGAGGGGGAGGACAGAGAAGTAAAAAGAAACAATTATAGAAACATAGGAAAAAATCTCTACAGTCAAACTAGAACATTACGAATATCAAGACGGATCTGCAAGGATAAGCGCTGTTCTGTCACTTGCTTCAACAAGCTTGAACTAGCCAGCATCAATGCATAAGGAGTTGATGCATTGTCTAGAATGTACTGACATTGTGAAATGTAGCTGCTATTTACTGAGAAGCATTTTAGTGTATTCTCTGCATGAGCTCGCTCGGCAGAATCCTGTGAATTGTAAAGCCTCTCACACAATACTTCAAGGTGCGCTAAGCTCTCCATTGATGAAGTAGTAAGAGAATCTCCTAGAGCTCAGATAATCAAACAATACAAGTTAAAGATGTCAAATGCTTTCTTAAATTAGTAACCAATGAACATTTACAAATTCTAAATTCGAGAGGGAAATAAGATATATGGAAAACCTCAATCCATTTCAGGTCATCAGACTTCTTCAAAATTGCACAGATCAAATTAATAAAGCAACACTACAAATTACAGGAACTTAGTGATTTGTCTGTTTTACGTTACAACTATCCCTAGATATAAGGATGATTTGAATAGTTCCCATTGAACTGCTCAGCAAACCCGAACAAGGTCACCTTTGCTCCTGTACATAACCAAATAGTGTTGTTCCTGAAATTTAATAAATAGAGAAAGAAAGAACTATAAGCTATTGAAGAAAAGACTTTGAGTTGGAGAGAAGAAGCTGATTTATCTTTCAAAGTCTACTTTGAACCCAAAAACCCATGAAGCGGAAACATAACTCCCTGAACATGTACAGATAAAATACAGTTTTATCATTACAAAAGTGCATGCATTTGTTGGATTCTCCAGTGGTAAGCAAGATATTTCTTATTAAAAATTCATTAATTAGCCGCCTGTATTAAGTTTGAGGTTTCACAACCAAGATGGACTAACCTTTTATGTATTACAAAATTGAACAAATAAGGGACTAATTTCTTTTCCTTCATGGCAAAAGCTTTGAAGTATGTTCAGTGGTTGTAGATTTGGATTTGGCTTTATATATAATTTATAAGCAGCAGCAAAATTTTGTGTGATATTATTATGTTTTTAGTTGAAGGGTCAAGGTTATTCAGCTATTGTCTGTTTCTAGCAATGAGTTTTTGCTTTTCCCTTCCTTTTTTCTTTTGGATAGGTCAAACCTTGTAATGAGTTAAGTTATAAAATTTCAATATGTCCAGCTTGCTGATCTCGAGGTCGCCGAGAAAACACTGATTCCTGTGCTGGACTATATTTGAGAGGCAACTAGTATGAAGGCCAACTATTACCTTCTTCAAGAAAAGAGTACGAAGACTAAATGTTGTAAGACTGAACTCGTACTGAAATAAGATCCACACCAACACAATGATGTTTTCCCTGACATTCTTTCTTACATAGACCCTGTGGCACCCTTGAATTTTGACATTGGTTCCCCATTCCGATTTCTCTTTGTTCAACTGCACTGTATGGTGTATGTAACTGAAGTTTCTTAAGTGGGTTCCTTCATATAAACTATCAAAAGAAAACAAAAGGCGGCACTAAACTCAACAATAGTTTACATTTCATATCATACACCTTATCCATTTCTTTTCTTACTATTTCCACAGTGTAATATCCAGAATCTTGATTATATTAACATCAAGTAGCAAATCCTAATTAGTTCGGTATTAAAAGATTCATATGGCGGTTAACAACTTGATTTGGCATTACAAGAGTTGATTCATTGATTCGATTGGAAATTTAGTACATAATAGCAATTTTGAATTCATGGAATTGCAAATTAGGTAGTAAAAATCTGTATCCTTTTCTTTCTCCTATTTTCTAGTCAGAAAGATATCCAATTGAAAACTAGAAGACCTACAAATATATTCCACAAAACTGATAAGTAATTATTCAATGGCAGGTTATTAAGATACATCTTATAGCCTTATCCTTGTTCTTCTCTCTCCCTTGGTTTTTGGAGAAATATCCAGAAGATGGATCAATAATGAGCAATAGCAGATTAGTGCAAACATAAGGGAAAGAAAAGAACAAGGATAAGGCTACAAGATGTATCTTAATAACCATCTGGATTCATTAATGCTAATTAATGATTTGTGACGACACAGACAGCTGTCATAATCAGACATGAAATCTTCTCAACCCAGTCGGAGCAGACACGACACATTGCAACATCTCAAATTCAATAGAGAGAAAGAGAGAAAACATACAAAGCCGATATCCCTGGAGGAAGGGATCCCTAGGAGTTCGCCGGAGAAAGAAATAAAGAGAAGACGAGGGGAAGTGTAGAGAGTTCAATCGCCTTGCCCAATGTAGTAGAAATGGGCGACTCGTCGAAAAGGAAATCTGCGTGGGCGGATTTAATTGTTTTTGGGGGATTGAAATAGGGAAAGGTACACACAAGATACAAGAGGAGAAGACTTTTAGGGGGTTTTTGGTCGAGCTTCTTAAGCTGGCCAAACTTACACGGTGTTTGGTTTCGGCTTATAAGCCAGTCAAATCAGTTTATACATATTTTTTAATTTTTTATAATATTTATTTTTATTAAAAAGTATTTAAAAATATTAAAAAGTGCTCTAAAAATATTAAAAGTTAAAAGTTGGTGGATTTCAATTTCTTTTTGGTTTTAAGTTATTTAAGTTTGACCAAATTATTTATCTTTTTATCCCATAATATTTTTCTAAGTTCAATAATACCATCATTCAAATCTTTAACAAAATTTTATTTTTTGTACATACTAGAAAAAAATAATTAAAAATTTGAAAAGGAAAAAAAGAAAAAAAAAGTCGAGGTAGTATTAATTCATTTAAATTATTATATTCAATTTTACAAATAAAAAATAGCATTATACTCCTAATAAAAAGTAAAGGGGAGATTTGCCTAATTTTATTCAAATTATATATTTTAAAAATTAAAAATAACTTAAATAGCTTATAAGCACTTTTCCGCTTATCTCTGTTTTTGGTAAAAATAAAAGTGCTTATGAGTTAAGTATTTATAAGTCAAAATAAATTAAAAGTCATAAGTTGGTCTCTCCCAACTTATTATTTTTCAGCTTATAAGCACTTTTAGTTTGATCAAACTTTTACGATTATAACCCTAATATTATTGTATAATCCCTAAAATGCCCTTATAAAAATAAAACCCTAACCCTCGCCATCACGTTACTTCCTCACCTACTATTTAAAACCCATCATATCTCTTCTACCAACATAAAAATCAATAAGAAAGTTTTTCAACCTTAGAAGCAGTTAGATCATCATCTCAGTTAGAAAGCTTTTTATTTTTTTAAATAACCGTGGTGTCCGGGTCAGCTTGCATGCACCTCGACTAATTCCACGGGATACCTACCACCTACCACCTACCACTAGCAATAGGTATCAGGTAACTCTGTCCACCAAGGCTAGGACAGATAGGAAGAAGTCACCTAGTGTATTTTGTCTCTGCTAAGGTTTGAACCTGAGATCTCATGGTTCTCAACCACTTTATTAACCACTTGGCCATACCTTTGGGTGCAAGAAATCTTTTTACTTTATTAATCTATTTTTCTTTATCTTCTTTATTTTACAAAATTTGTTTGCATTCTTTAATAAGGAAGAACATAATTATTTTGCCAAAAAGTTTGATACTTCTTTTCTTTTTCTTTTCATGCTTTTTTATAATTTTTCGTATTCTGATATATGTGGTGTTATGGTTAACTATTATGTAGTCATATATAGACAGTATTGATTATATGAGTTATCAAAAATCTAATATGTAAATATTATCTCAAAAAATATATAAATTAGTGGTTGCTTCAAACCTTTATTATCCTGTACAAAAAAAAAAGTTGGTCTTGATGGCTTAGAATTATTTTTTATTTGCACTATTGAAATAATATCATTATTTACGTATGTTTAAAGCTAAATGTGACATTCTCTTCAGATTGTTTATATCCAATCATGTCAGAGAATATCTCAGGACGAACTAATGCTAAGTGGGACGATTTTGCTCATATTAAATTTTTTGAATTGTGTGAGTGTGAAATTAGAAAAGGAAATAGGCCAAATACGTATTTTTCCAAGGATGGATAGAAGAATATAGTAAGTGAGTTCAACAAGAAGACGAGAAGATTATATACTTGCAATACCCTAGAAGTGCCTAAGACTAGACTCGGGGTTTGAAAATGGAAAATAGTAGAAAATCTGAGATTTCTTCTCAGAACGACTCATTGTACGGGTCGTTGGTGGGTCTAACGAGCCGTTGGAGGTGCTCGTGGTGAGAATCTGCAAAATGGAGTTGAAAGTAATGGGTCTCAGAACGAACAATTAGTCGATATAACGGGTCGTTGGGAGGATGGTCCTGGTCAAAAAGGGTTGGCACGAGTCATAGGACGACTCGTTGTTCTGAAGGACGAGTCGTTGTATGGTCCCGTTGGAAGGGTTCCCAGAAGGTAGGCAGTGGTTACAACGGATGGTTTCCGCGAGTCGTGAGAGCTAGGTACGACTCGTGGTACCGGTCGTGGTAGTAGACCTGAGTCCGAAAAGTGGGGTGAAGCAACGAGGGAAGTAACAACTCGTTGGAGCCAGTAACGACCCATTGTACCGGTCGTTATCACTGGTAGTGCAGTTTTGTCAGGTTTTTTATTAAGGGTATTTTTGTCATTCCTAAGCCCTATGGTCCTATATTATGTCATTTTAAGCTCAGTTAGTAGGGTTTTAAGGGTGTTAAACCTATTCTAAGCCTCACCATTTCCATGCATGCAACTTAGAGTCTTTCCTTGGAGATCAAGTTTGAAGAATCTCTCCAAATCTTTTTCAATTTCCTTTGGGCTTTCAAGAGGGAGTGTTGATTGATCTTGGGCAGATTTATATGCCCAAGTGATACTCAAACGTATCATTTTTACCTTGTTTGTTGTGCAATGTGTATATAATATCATGTAATTGGTAATAAAATGCGAATTTATACTAACCAACATGATTAGCATTTGTTTTGCAGGTAAATGTGATTTTTAGGAGCTAAAATGCATGTTGGAACTATGTCGGAGTTGGACTTGGATGCGAGCGTGGAAAAGACCTTGGAATGCATATTTTATAGGGGCTCCGCGATGGAGCCGTGCCACGCTACCATCGCGGTAGCACACTGCCTGAGTAGGGATTAAAATGGCAATGTCCAGTGTGCCTGCGCGTCTTCTCCGTGGCACGGAGATAGGCCTCCGCGATGGCCTCCGTGCCACGTTGAGGTTGAATTACCGGACCCTGTAAATTCCAGTGAGGGTCCGCGTCCACGCCGTGTCACGGAGGCAGTGCTCCGCGTTGGCCTCCGTGACACGTTGCTTGTTATTCCGGGAAAAATTTCCCACTAGTATAAATAGCACACTTAGGTTTATTTTAATTAGTTTTTTTTTGAGTTTTGAGTTTTTAGACTGAGTTCAGAAGTGGAGAGCAGGAACGTGGGTTAGTAGCAGTTGAAGATTGAAAAAGCTAAGGGATTTCTTCTCTTCCTTTCTTCTTTCTATCAATTGTACGTATGATTTACACTCATTTTAGGATGATCAATCCAAGAATGAGTGGCTAATTCTCTTTCTTGCTGAGGTTTTGAACATGTGTAATGACTATTGATTTTAATTGATATGGTTTTATTCTTCTTCTTTAATGTTGTTCTATTAATTCTTGTTCTTTACTGCATTAGTGATTGGCCAACATTAATGTATATCTAAAAAGTCTAATTTCACTCGAGAGAGCAAGAAATTGGAAAGTTGTGAATTAATAGGGTATTGTTCTTAACTTGATTTGGGAAAATTGGGTTTTGATGTGCTTTCCTGATAGAAATATACTTGAAAGCCGTATTAGTCAATTTAGGAACCGGAATTGTAGTGCTAGGTCATAAATTGCATTTGATCACAGAAATGTAGACGGATGGTTTATGATTCTAAAGTGAAATTAAATACGAGAGTTTTAATTTCTAGGCAAATGTTCTTGGCTAGCAACATGAAAAAGAGAATTAACCAAAATTATCATGATTATCAAGTTCATTACTTGTTCTTAACCTTGGCATGTTCATACCCATTGTCTGAATTCAAAAGTAAATAGTTGTTATTAATTGTAGTATATATAGTTTAGAAACCAAAAACTCAAGTAACTATTGGTTACATTGTTGTTAGCATAATTAGAAGTTAAATAGAAATATAGTAAATTAGTCAATTTTACATATCTTGAGCCTCCTTGGATCGATACTTGGCTACTTAGCCACTTTATTACTTGTTTGACCACGTGCACTTGCGTGTCAGTTTTTAATATAAATTACCAACCCGAGTACAAAGCCGAGCATTGATCAGATTTACCTAGGTATGTGAGGCCATGAATGAGAGTTCCTTTCACTCTCATGCCCTAAATTCTTCTCAGTTCCATGGATTTTAATTCTAGATTCAAGTTTCATGATCTATGAGGTTTATTTCAATTCTTGTAAAATTCTCTATGATCCATCTATGGGTTAATTCCTTTCATGTATTAAATCATGTTTTATGATCTATTGGCAGATTTTATGACTATTTTGAATATAAATTTATAGATTTGAATTTAAATCCAATTATGCCCAATTATGTATGTTTTATGAAAAGTCAAGTTATGATTTTATTATGATCTTGATCTTAATTAGCCCAATTATGATTTATGCTTTATGATATGATTTCTCTCAAGTACACATCATGGATTTATGAAATTTCAAATTTATACATGTTTTACAAGTATGCATGGATTTCATGATTGATGGATTTATGACTACTCTTGCCCAATTCATGAGCCCTTGTTCATGGCTAATCATGTAAGTTAAATGGGGATCAATGATGTTATTATTTATTTGGTGATGAACTTCATAAATGATTTTACGGTTACTATATGACCCTTAATCCGCATGTTTTTGAGAGCAGTGTCTAGCACCGAGTAGCCTTGCGTTCAAAGGACTACGTCGGTGTCTCACAACTATGTGCCACCGTAGGTTTATATATATCTAAATGTTAATGGATTCCTTTTTTGTGATATCACATACTGCACGTCCCTTGTCTTGCAAGCCTGTGATGGCTCTGCCCACTTGAGTGAGATAGTTGGGGCATCATGTATGCTCTATCATGATGGTGTCGGTTATGACGAGTCCTCCCATTGTTCCGCATGTTTTTATGTATTGTCATGTTATATTACTTTGGCTCAAGTTAAGTTTCTATAAAGTTTTCCTATGATTATGATTATGAATGAGTTATGAATGATTTGAAAACCTTGAGCCCCCATGTTATGTTATGATATTTACTTTACGTTCATGTTGTCCTATTCTTATGCACTCTTATGTATTTTAACTGTCCGTTTTACTTACCTTGCATACTCGGTACATTCGAAGTACTGATCGCATATTTTATGTTGTATCGTCTCATGATACAGGTTCAAGAATTCAATCTCAACCGCATCTCTAGTCTTGCTTATCCCTCAAACCTATTTAGCAAGTTGTTGGTGAGTCCTCACCCTTCGAGGACATTCTGTTATCTATGGTTATGTTTTCAGTTTCAGACTTTGTTGAGCTAGTTGGGGGTGCTGTCCCATCAATTCATCAGTATTTTTAGAAGCTATTCAGACATGATGTAGTAATCAGCTTGTCATTGTTGATTCTTTCTTTTAGATGATATGTAGGCAGACTTCCGCTTAAGCATGTTTGTTATATCAGTATCTGCTTATAGTATGCTTCTTATTGTTATGTTCATGTCATGGGTCGACTTGGAGCCTCTCGAGGTTCCCTGTCCCGTGTCTCTATCCAGGCCTATGCTCGGGTCGTAACAATACTAGAAAATAAATGAAATATCATTGGGATCACATGAAAGCTAATTGGACTCTTTTTAAGCATTTGATGAAAGGTGAGACAGGTTTCGGATAGGATGAAGCAAGAAAAACAATTATTGGAGATGATGATTGGTAGGAGCGAAAACTTAAGATATATCATTTGCACCTTTCTGTATTCTCTTAATTGTTATTTTTATTTTTATTTTATTAAAGTAGTTTCAAATTATTTTATATGAGAATCCTAAATACAAAAAATTTAGGAATAAAGACCTCTCCCTTATATGGTTCCACTACAATGCATTATTTATGGATATTGTTGCCACAGGAGAGAGAGCACGCTCAGCCAATCAAGAACAGTTATATGAAGATGAATTGGATGACGACGATAGAACAAAGTATGTTAATGATATCGAGGGAGACCAATTCAGTCATCATAATATTGAAAAAAGCGATGAAGGTGGTGATATTATGAATGTTAATTCCATTAGATTTCCTGAGCCATCATTGAGATTTCCTGAGCCATCATTGAAAAAGCAAAAGTCTATAGATGGAAGTGGCACTAGCGACAAAATGAAAAAGTTTAAGAGAAAGCATGGTTCATCACCACTAAAAGAAGATATACACTCACTAGTTAAGACTTTGAAGTCTACCAACAACACATCTATATCTCATGCAGAATCTGACCCCACTATAGAAAAGTGTATAGATGTTTTGGAAAATATTCCTGGTATTCTGGGAGGGAGTGATATTTTTAATTATGTCATGAACATGTTGACCCAAAAGGAGATGCGACAAGCATTTTTTAGGTTGTTTAGCAACGAAGCAAGGAGATCTTGGTTAGAGTATAACCGCCAGTATTTCGTTCAGAACATCCCTTTTAAGCCTATTTGAGAAGCATAAATTAATAATGTCTTACGCAAAGTACATTAATATTTCAAAACTTTTTGACATTTGTTTAGTTTAAATTTAAATTATGTGCATGGATGATTATACTTTCTTTATGTTTTGTTGCATGATGTTTAGACATAGTAATATTATGCTTAAGCCTTTTTTCTTATTTCAGTTTATATCTGTGGTAGTATGTTTGATTAAAAATTTTATTATCTATTTTATTAGTAGTATTTATGATTCTTTTATTAATTCCTAAAAACATGTATGTCTGTCATTTTCAGCTAAATGGATAGCTGGAACATTATCGAATTGATATCTGCTCATCCAAGTGATTTGTTACATGAAAAAAATGAAGAAGAGGAAGAAGAAAGCCAAGAAGACAAGAAATGGATGGCTTTGCATCATATAACATGTAAGATTATCTTGGGGTATTATGAAAAATATATTTGCAAAGAACCTTATCATACATCTGAACGGACTGGGAATGCATTTATACATGAGATATCACATGGAAATGAGATTCGTTGTTATGAAAATTTTTGATTGAGGAAATTGGTGTTTCTTAATTTATGTAAAGACCTACTGAGAAATATGGTCTTAAGTCAATGTGTGGAATGTTCGTAATGAGGAGCTAGGCATCTTCTTAATGATTTGTGTACATGGTGCCGGAAATCCATTCTTACATGAGATTTTTCAACACTCGAGAGAGACAATTTATAGGCACTTCCATAGTGTTCTAAAGGCTATTGGTAAGCTTGTAAGAGATATTGTTAAACCACACCCTAGTTATAATGACAGTGTTGGAGATCACAAGCCATGTAATCAACAATATCTTTGTCATGACCTGAGTTCATACCCTAGCCGTAACACGGGACAAGGAACCCCGAAAGGCTCCAAGTCGACCCATGGCATAATCACAACACTTAAAATTAGAAACGACTAACAACATGAATAAGCGGAAGCTAATAACAAGAATCTAATATAACCCATAAGAGCAATTTTAACAACACTTAGATAGAATCTGTCTAGATAAATCTGAAAGTCTTCTACTAAACTGATGAGTTGTTGGGACAAGCCTCCAGCTAATTCCAAAAGTCTGAAAACTAAAACATAAAGGTAATAAAACATAAATCATGTCCTCGGAAGATGAGGACTCACCACTAGCAGCCGAGAGAGGATAAAGCGTATCTACCCACGGGGCTGAGTCTGGAGACCTGAGTCTATATCATGAAACGATATAGTACATAAAGGCATGCGTTCAGTACTTGAAATGTACGGAGTATTCGGAGAGCGTAAATAAACTAAAACATAAAAGTATACAAGAAGGAAATAAACCGAACACTTTAATGATAATATAACTGAAAGGAGATGCCACAATCTTATATGAGATATACATACACATTTTTAAAGTAACAAATTTATAAGGGCATTTATTGAACTATGATCAACTAATATGCAAAGGTTATAACTGAACCAATACCGAGGACCGAAGCCATGAATGATATCATAGAGGGTCCCTGACTGTCTAAGGGAGAGTCTATGACTGTCTAAGGGAGCATCTCTGAAGGTCAAAGGGAAATATTCTTAGCTAGAGAGGATCCCTTATTGTCGAAGGGAGAGTATGCTCTAATATAGAGAGTCACTGGCTGACCAAGGGAAATGTTCTCAGCTAAGGAGAGTCCCGACTGACTAAGGGAAACGTTCTCAGCTAAAGAGAATCCCGACTGACTAAGGAAAACATTCTCAACTAAAGGTAATCCCAACTGACTAAGGGAAACATTCTCAGCTAAAGAGAATCCCGATTGACTAAGGGAAGTGTTCTCAGCTAAAGAGAATCCCGACTGACTAAGGAAAGCATTCTCAGCTAAAGAGAATCCCGACTGACCAAGGGAAGCGTTCTCAGCTAAAGAGAATCCTGACTGAGTAAGTTGAAACATCCTCAGCTAAAGAGAATCCCCACTGACTAAGGCCAATCTATATTGCAACAGCTAATCAGAGACGAAAACATTTATGGATTTCATCATTCAACATTCTTTTCGAAAGGACTAGGGCTACCTTCAATTACACACAAGCCCAACAGTCTGAAATATCATTCTCATGCTTTATCATCATAATTCACATTGTCATGGAGTCAAATCTATATTTGTTCAAGCATCTTACACTAACGAGCATGCTATAGATTCACATTATGCATTATACTTTCACGACATTCAAATTCCGAATTCATCTCATTCAATATGTAGCATAGGGTCATGCATGGTCCATAGATCCAATTCATACTTTATTATAGATATATTACTTCATTTATTTATACTTAAGGAGAATCCATACAATTAACTCATACTTCAACATTTACTACAAATTCATGGGAGAAGCATACATGTTTATTTCATAAGACCTATTTCTCAATTTACTTCTATTCATGAGAAAGGTGCAATAATTAGGCCATTATCATAGATTCACCTCATACCCGGTCAACTCCATCGAAAACATAATGAAAATGCATATTTTACTTTCAATTGATCAAGCCCATAAACTCTACTCTCATCTCAACGTATTAACAATTGCATATTCAAGTTCTTAGGAATAATCATACGATCTTCACATATTTAAACATGGATACAAGTTATTACGGTAATCGAATGAACAATAATAAAGTCCCATTCAAAGTTCAAGCCATTTTATGAAGAACATTCTATAATCTCACATTTTTCATCATCTAACACATAATTCAAGATAACCAGATAATTTACATTCATAATTAATTTATAATCACATTAGATTTTCGTACTCAAGAAAATGCAGAAGAAATTACCCATCACACAAACCCTAAATCATGCTTTTCTAGGTTAATTGAAATCAAGTTTTTAATAATTATTTTGAGGCACAAGGATGGAAGATTATCCTTGTTGAAAGACCCGCATACCTGGTAGAAGAACCCCACTCGAAATCACACCTTGAATCTTTGATGAAAACTTTGGGGAAACCTTGATATTGAGATGGGAGGAAGGAGAGTTGAGAAAATTAGGGTTTAGGCATGAAAAACCCTTAAATACGTCCCACAAATACTTAAAACGACACCACTTAAGAACTAGGAGCATCGGACTTTACCAAAATACCCATGGAAAAAACTGAAGAAATTGCCCGATCTGGAACCACGACTCTCGTGACGAGTCGTTATCTCCTCAAACGACTCGTTCAACCCGTTAGGTACACTGAAAAAATTACACAACTTCAACTCCTTTAACCCATGACCAGCATAACGAGTCGTTACCTGCTCTAACGACTTATTAGACACACTCATTAGGTACACTAGAACTACCTCACGGCTTCAGCTTCTCCCATCTAACGACTGACATGATGTATCATTGCCACACCTAACGAATCGTCACATCCTTCTGTCATCCCCACTATACCAACTTTATCCCTTCCAATGATTGACACCACGGGTCGTTACCAGCTCCAATGACCCATTACGACCATTCGTTGCCACTGACTAGGAACCCTTTTCGCCATATAACGACTGCTTCCACGACCCGTTAGAGGGACTAACGACTCGTTATACAAGTCGTTCTGGAGTATATTTTGCAAATTTTTCTATTGAACTCATTTCAAATCCAGGTTTTAAATCTTAGGTACTTTTAGGGTGTTACATTATCTCCCCCGTGGGAACATTCGTCCTCGAATATTAGTTGAACATACTGAAAAGATAGGGACAAAATTGAAATTCAAAATCAATCAATCACAGCTAACACCAATGGAGTATTTGACTCCGGGCTAACCTTATACACCAAAATTGAATATCAACATTGAACTTGCATACCATGGCACAAGAGAAACCGAAAGTCATGATACTAACATGGAACTAGATAGAACACTAAAAAGGATTCTTCCCCTGTATCTAGCACTGAACTTGTCATGCCCCACCCTGGGAGGCATGACTAGCACCTGTGCCCTAGTAGGGTCTGAACTGGCCTAACTGCTTAAGCACCTCTGGTTCCTGACTAGCACTAACTCAAATCAAGACAACAATGGGCTATATCTCGGCTGTAAGCACAACCCCCTGCCGACAAGGCCTTATAACTACTTGTAAAAGAAAATAACTATCTAGAAACAGGTGGTAATGGGGAATCCTGTGCGGGTCGACAAGACCACCATGATATCTAGTTATGACTAAAAATTAAATCCAGGACTAAACTCAGCTATGACCGCCAAGGCCGCTAACTAACAGCTAAACAAGGCCCCACACGACCAACACGCAAGATAAAACACATATGACCCCCACACGGCCATCAACAGCTAACCACAGGGAATCTAAAATAATCTGCAAGCTTCTAGGAGTGATATACTGGTTGAGACAGGGCCCCGACCTACCCATAAACTGTATAACAAAAGAGAGTCAACCTACTAACTATTAGCTCCCGAGGAATGGAGCTGACCGTTCTGCTAATCTTGACAAAAAACTAGGAAGGTACTGATCTGCGTCTATTGGCACCTGCAGGCAAGTAATGCAGCGCCCCCATGAAAGGCTTCAGTACAATATGTACCAAATATGTAAGGCAATAATCGTAATTAACTGAATAAAAGAAATGAAACTGAAGATAACTGAAAGGACAGGGTAGAGATACTACTTGAATAGCTGAACTTTCTACTATCTAATTTAGCAGTAACTAATGCAAACAAGAACTTTACCTTGGCCCTATAAGTCGGAAGGTACAACCAGCACATAATAACTTACCTAGGGCCCCCATAAGCCTTGGTGAGTATACCTCAATTTATATACCCCTAGCAAGGTCACACTGGGTCAACTAATAACTATAGCCGTCCTACCAGTCCCTTGTGTCCGCAATTGAGCCTGCTCGGCCCCTGACTGTAGCTGTGTCTAAGTCCAGTGGACTCCTGATATCTGCACCCCGGGCACCAAGCTCGACAGGGGTGTGGTGCCGATACAACATATAATAGTCCAGCCATGGAATGGACTGTATGAGGACCTGGGACCCCATCTTCTTCCCTCACGGACGACATACCGCTCCGTGGAGCAACGTCATCTCGCCTCTGGCAGGCGTCGACACAGCTAGTAACCCTGGGTTGGTCATGAAAGGCTATACAGGGCGTAGTCAATCCCAAACTAAACATAGGATACTGGTTCCAGCTAATAACAATAACTATTCACAATAATATGTTTCTGGATCTCTTACTGGGATTTAAACTGAGCTACAATACTAAAGAAACTAACTTACCGAAGGAATTCGCCTTAACATAACTCAATCGCCGATTTCTGATTAACTGGCGGGTTTCAATTCGTGTTCAATAGCTCCTTCCAATCGTAATTGTACTACTGGGAAAATGAGACTAGTTTCAGTACTAAACTTAGCCTAAATGATAACTTTCAATATAAATATTAACTATACTCCGACTCAATAGAACACGGTCGAAAATGTATAATTTCTCGAAAGTTCAGAAGGGAGAAATACTCATTTGAAGCCTGTGATTGTATAGAAATCAGTTTGAAGAAATTCTGACAACTCTGGCTTGATGGGGCTATGACTTGCCGGCCGAGTTTCACGAAAATAACTCCGTGGTAATGCTCCCTACGACCTTAAACTTCGATACCCAAAGTTAATTTGAATTTGGATGGCATTTCATGGCGTAAACGGACGAAAGTTTATTGGTTTCTTCGCGGTTTCTCTCCTCTAGCCGTGAATACTTTGGAAATGACTTGAAAATGAACTTAGGCCTACTTATATATAATAGGGCAATGGACTGGGGTCCGTGGCACGGACCCTGTTGTGCCAATTTACGGGCGTGCCATGGAGCCCAACGTGCCAGGGGAGGGTCCGTGACTCGTTGCCCCTTTGGGCAGTTGGTCCGGCCTTCTCCCGTGCGGTCCCAATTTCATGCTCGTTCGACCTTTCCTCGGGCCCTTACTCGTATGCGTCGTACTCTAAAACCCTTGACTAACGTAGGAATAGGCCGACTAAATATTAGGAACTTATGGGGTGTCACATCTTCCCCCCCTTAGGAACATTCACCCTCGAATGTCACTTTAGCTTACGGGAATCTAACTCTTTTAACTACCTATCCTGGAAAAATTTCGGCAGAGTCTCTCCTGTAATATGGACTATCAGAAAATCCTGAAACACAGAAGAGTCCAACACAAGCATTTTGCATAACACTATAACCACTTTTTCGCAACAAAATTGTACCCAGCTGAGCAATATATGTAACACACATCATAAAACAAAACTAAATCGTAAGTGTACCTCAACTGCATGGTCTGAGCTAAGCCTGGAACAAGTGAGGATATTTGGATCTCATATCATCCTCAGCTTCCCAGGTTAGGTCTTCTCTATTCCTGTTTCTCCACAATACCTTAACAGAAGAGACATCTTTAGTTCTCAGCCTATGAACCTGCCGATCTAATATGGCTACTGGAACTTCTTCATAGGCTAACTCCTTAGTAATCTGAACATCATCAACTGACACAATTCGAGACGGATCTCCTATGCACTTCCGTAAGATCGACACATGAAAGCCTAGGTGGACAAATTCTAATTCCGAAGGCAAATCTAGCTCGTATGCCACTTGGCCTATCCTCTAGAGGATTCAATACGACCCTATAACTCTCGGGCTAAGCTTGCCCTTTTTACCAAACCTCATCATGCCCTTCATTGGCGAAACCTTCAGAAATACCCAGTCACCTATACTGAATTCTGGGTTTCTATGTCGTATATCAGCGTAAGATTTCTGGTAGCTCTGAGCTGTCAGCAGACGTTCTCTGATAAGCTTTACTTTCTCTTCTGACTGGTGGATTATGTCTGGTCCTATTAACTCCGATTCTCCAACCTCGAACCAGCCAACTGGGAACCTGCATTTTCGCCCATATAAGGCCTCATAAGGCACCATTCGGATCGCCGAATGATAACTGTTATCATAAGCAAACTCAATAAGGGGTAAATGTTCATCCCAGCTGCCCCCAAAATGCAGCACGCACACCCGTAACATATCCTCGAGCATTTGAATTGTACTTCTACCTGTCCATATTTTGAGGGTGGAAGGCCGTACTCAGGTTAACCTGTGTCCCCAGGCCCTTCTGAAAGGACTGCCAGAATTTAGCTGTAAACTACGCCCCTCTGTCAGAAATGATCGATACTGGAACACCATGCAATCGAACTATCTCTCTGATATACAGTTCAGCATAGTCCTCAGCTGAGAAGGTAGCCCTAACTGGCAGCAAAATGAGTTGATTTCGTCAATCTGTCTACAATCACCCAAATAGAATCAAATTTGCATCTGGTATGGGGTAATCTAGTTACAAAATCCATATTGATAGCTTCCCATTTCCACGTAGGCACTTGTCACGACCCGAACGTATACCTGGATCGTAGACATGGGACAAGAGACACCTAGAGATCCTAAGTTGACCCATGGCACATGCATACAACTAATCTCCTTTAAATAAGTGGAATATCAAACATAAAACATAGCCGAAATGTAACCATAGCATAACACCAGAAAATACTAGGCGTACACATAAGCTGAGTACTACATATTGTCTGAAAACCTCTACTACATACGATGGGTTAATGGGACAACATCCCCAACTAACCCTAACAATACTAAAACACAAGATAACATACAAGTCTGTCAGACGATCCTTGGAACATGAGGACACACCAATAAACTGAGATGGACTAAGGATGAGGATGAGCCTGAGATCCGGACCCTGTATCCTGAAACGATACAGCATAGAAAGTATGCAGTCAGTACGTGGAATGTACTAAGTATGCAAGGTAAGTGAAGCGAACATTTAAAAGTAAAATAAACTCGTAATAAACATAAGAGAAAAAAATATTCATTTTTATTATTTATTTATTAATTATTAATATTTTGGTCAATTGTTGAATAAAATCAACTGAAAAGGGAAATATACTTTGTAAGAAAACATAAGGCTCAAGGCTTTCAAATCATTCATAAAGCGTTCATAATCATAATCGTAAGTAACTTTATCAAAACATTACTTGAGCCAATAACATAAACATAACAATGCATAAAACATACAGAACAATTTGAGGAATTGTCATAACCGACACCATCATGGTAGATCCTTTCATGATGCCCCAACTGTCTAGCTCAAGTGGGCAGAGCCGACCCTGGCTTTCCAGGCGAGGGTCGTGCATTAGGAGTGATATCACATTTGAGGGGATCATTATCAATACAATACATCATTAGAAACCCACGGTGGCACGTGGTTATGAGACACCGGCGTAGTCCTTTGAACGCCGGGTTGCTCGGTGCTAGACTTGGCTCACAAAAAATGCATATAGGCTCATACGTAAATCAATAACATCATGCATTAAGATTCATTGGCTAAAGGATGACATTTATCATCATTAATCCCCTTTAAATCATGCTCAACCAAGAACCAGAGGCCCTTTTTATCGGTCAACATTATAAATCGATAAATCATGTAATTTATTTCATAAATCATAAATCATTCTTCAATATGTGGGCATTGCCCAATACTTAATCATACTCAATTCATTCGAAATATGCTCATAAACATGGGTAACTTGAATTCACGCTTTTCCATCATCAAAAAACTCAAAATATTGCATATTCATCGTAAATCATAACTTTCACGAACCTTTATCAAATGGGCATTTTTGATTTAAAAAGATTGAAACATGATTTTAAAGAAAATAATATAAAACCTGCACATCATTCATAATTCAATAATTAAAACTTAATTAAATCATATCCATAAAGAGAAATCACATTTCATGCACTTGGATAAAACCCCATAGAATTTGAATAGGAGAATTGATGATTTAAATCGAAATTCGGGCATGGGTACAAAAGGATTCACCCATTCTAGACCCTACATACCTAGGAATGGATTGATTCCAATGTTCCTTGAATACCCACTAAGAAATTGACGGAATTTTGGAGAAGAAGACCTTGAATCTCCCTAAAACCCCTCTAAAAGCTCTTGCATAGGAATGGGTATGAATTAGGGACTTAACCCATCTTAACACACTCAGAAAAATACATAAAATGACGTAGTTTAGGGTCTCAAATCATGGAAAAGTCGAATATGCCCTTAATAAAATCTCTCTAAAAAATTGGTCTGGACGGACCAACGGACGTACCAACCAGTCGTTGGTAGCTACCATGACTCGTGGTATGGCCCATCACATGGACTGCCTAGGTCCGATTCCCGGATTCAAACCATGATTGGACATGACGGGTCGTCTTTACCTCTAACGGATCGTTGGTTTCCCCCTTTGAAAAAAATTAGAACTCCCTAACAATGAGTCTCGCCACGACTCGTTGCTTCCTCTAACAGGTTATGGTGTGCGTCTGTTAAGTGCACTGGAACCCTTATGTCCTCTCACCATGACTCATGACAATGGGTCATTGGATGACCTATTACTTTCCCAACCTGCTCAGGTTACACCCTCCCACGGGTACAGACGACGACTCGTTATTTCAAGCAACGAGCCGTTACTTCGTCCGTTGTCACCAAATGAGTAGCATGCTTCTCGCTCCGAGAGTGTATAAAGTGTCATCTATGAACACAATCACGAACATGTCTAGATATGGCTTGAACACCCTATTCTTCAGGTCCATAAAAGCTATAGGTGCATTCGTTAGTCCAAAAGACATAATTACAAATTCATAATAGCCATATCGATTTCTAAAGGCTGTTTTTGGAATGTCACTCTCCCGAACCCGAAGCTAATGGTATCCGAACCTGAGATCTATCTTTTAAAAGCATTTGGCACCCTGAAGCTGATCAAATAAGTCATTAATCCTAGGAAGAGGATACCTATTCTTGATGGTGACTTTGTTCAACTATCGATAGTCAATGAACATCCGACGGGAACCATCCTTCTTTCGGACAAATAGAACTGGTGTACCCCATGGAGACTTGCTAGATCCGATGAAACCCTTGTCTAGTAGGTCCTTCAACTGATCTTTTAGTTCCTTTAGCTCAGCTGTAGCCATTCTATAAGGAGGAATAGATGTAGGCTGCGTGTCGGGTAGGAGGTCAATACCAAAATCGATTTCCCTCTCGGGAGGAATATCCGATAGATCATCTGGGAACACTTCTGGATACTCACCACTGAAACTGACTGGATAGTCGGGTTCTCGAATGTAGCATCCTTGACCCTAACTAAATGGTACACACAACCTTTAGAAATCATCTTTCTGGCCTTAAGAAAGGAATGAAACAACCTATAGGTACGACTAAACTACCCTTCCACTCTAAGAATGGCTCACCCAGAAATCTGAACTCTACTGCCTGGGTTCTACAATTAACTGAAGCATAAAATGCAAATAGCCGATCCATGTCGAGGATAACATCAAAATCAGTCATGGCTAACTCTACTAGATCTGCTGAGGTGACTTTCTGAAGGACTGTGACCGTACAACTTTTATATACCCATCTGGCCATGATTGAATCACCCACTGGAGTAGAGACTGAGAAGGGTTCCGACAAGATTTCTAGACTGACTCCGAAACTACTAGCCACGTAAGGTGTCACAAAAGACAAGGTAGCCCCTGGATCTAACAAAGCATATACATCAATATGGAAAACTCACAACATACCAGTAACTACATCGGGGGAAGTCTCCTGCTCCTGTCGGGAGGCAAGGGCATAAAATCTGTTTTGGCGCTTGCCGCCAGTTGAACTAGTCGAAGCAACCTGCTGGGAGGGATGTGCTTCTGGAGCTGTTGAACTAGCGGTTAGCATACGGGCTCCACCACCCCCTAATCTGGCTGTAGGGCAATCCTTGAGTTAGTGTCCTCGTTTTCCACACTCGAACCAAGCATCTGAGAAGACTAAACACCTCCCTGGGTGATTCTTGCCACACTTCGCATAGGCTGGGAAGATGCGCTCTATCTGCATGCTACCCTGACCCCTTGAATCTGAGGCCCTGCTCCTCTAATCACCTCATAGTCTAGAAGGTGGACTAGCTAATGATGATACTAGAGCAAAAGACCTGTGATGAGACTGTTGGCGATGTCCGCCCCTCGATCTAGGATGAGAAGTCCCATAGTTGTCTGTCCTTGCCCTCTTGGCCTCTCTCTGCCTCCGATACACCGCCTCCATCTGCTGGGCGTGTAAAACTATGCGGGAGAAAGTCCATGTCTTGATGCAGCATGGTGATCCTATAATCCTTATCCAGGTAGTCAGCCACTCCATGTACAAATCTGCTCACCTGAGCTCTCTGATCTGCCACTAACTCTGGGGCATACTTGGATAAATAGGTGAACTCCAGAGCGTTCTCCTGAACTGACATGTTACCCTACTTCAGATTTACAAACTCAGTCGCCTTCAACTCCCTCATATCACAAGGGAAGAACCGATCTAGAAAGGTGGCATGAAACTCATCCCAACTGATAGGGCCTGCTCCCACTGCCCTACTATCTTTCCATTGCTTGAACCAGATATGCGCAACCCCTTTTAACTGATAAGAGGACAAGTCAACGTACTCCCCATTTGACACCCCATGACCTGGGTGATCTTCAGAATCTCATCAATGAATTCATGCAGGTCCTCATCTACTTTTAACTCAAGGAACTCTGGTGGGTTCATCCTTAGAAAATCCCTAACTCAAGCCGCCGCCGCATTCCCATTCTGAGGGAGATGCGCCATCCCTGCTAATTAAGCTGGGTGGTTAGTCCTGTGCTAGAATCTGTATGGCTACCCTGAATTCAGGATGGGTAGCCGGCTCTGGTGCATGATTCTTATGGGCTGGTGGGGCTTGGTGGTGCCCCTCTCTGCTGCTGTTTCCGTTTCTCCTTCCATTTACTTGGCGTGGAGGCATGATTCTGCAAATGTATATCTCACGAGTTAGAAGGGTAGATACACATTTCATTACACGACATGAGATCATGAATAAAAGGAATATTTTCTAAACATTTCGGCTTCACACCCATGAAAAAGACTCTACATAATGCGGGTTTTATACACCCTAGGACACTTCAAACTTATTGCACTGATACCAAGTTTGTCATGACCTGAACATAGACCCGAATCACAACACGGGGCAAAGAGCCCCGAGAGACTCTGAGTCGACCCAAGGCATGAACATACATCTACTCAATCAAATAAAGGGGAATACTCAACATAATAACATAGCAGAAGTTTAATCATGGCATAATACAGAAAACGAAATGCACTTCATACATGACAGCTGAATACTATATATGGTCTGAAAGCCTCTAACATATGGGTTGATGAGACAACATCCCCAAGTAACCCGACAAGTCTGGAAAACTAAACATAAAGGATAACTAATAGCAACCGGTCCTGGGGAGATGAGGACTCACCACTGAACTGGATGCTGACTCCGGTAAATGAGCTAATGACGGTGTTAGGTCTGAAGGTCGGAGTCTGTATCATAAAATGATACAATATAGAGTATGCAATCAGTACTTGGAATGTACTGAGTAAGTAAAACGTACGTTAAAAATATATAAAAGTGCATAAGATTAGGACAACATGATCATAACATAAATATCATAATGTAACATAAGGCTCAAGATTTAAAAATATTCGTAAATCATTCGTAATCATAACACGAGAGAAAAGCTTTATTAACATAACTTGAGCCAAAGTATATAATCATACTCATACTCATACATAACTCATGAGGAATAGTGGGAGATTCTTATAACCTACATACCCAATATGAGCACACATGGAGCTCGACCTGCAAACCCCTAGTCAGGAGGGTGTTCGTACCTTGCCAAGGGTAGAACCATGAAAGGCGTGATATCACTCATGAAAGGCCCATTTGGGGCAAAGGGGACAGTCTCAAGGGAGGTCCCATCATGACCTATGGTGGCACCTAGTTTTGAGATTCGGGGAAAAACTTGGGCCCCGAACCTACTCGGTGTTAAATAATACTCTTAAAACATATATGGTGCTCGTAGGATACGTACATGAAATTTATGGGCTAGTTAAATCATGATAATAATAAGCATGCTTGAAAGACATGAACTAGCCATGAAATAAGGCCTGTGAGTCATCCATAATCATAAATCATAAATCATGGCATTCATACATATTTGTAAAACATGTATATACTTAGTAAACATAAACTCATGAGGAGAATTTGAGTAACTCCGTATCATAAATCATAAATCATGATGGGTTAAAGAACATCAAAACAAAGGTAAAATCATAACTCAATTTATCACAGAACATGCACGATTAATTTATAGAAATTTAAATCAATAAATTTAATATCGAAAAAATCTGACCATGATTCATAAAATATGATGTGATACATGAGAGATATTTACCCATAGATAAATTGTTATGATTTCATAAAAATTTGGGATAAAACTCCATAAGATTTTTAAATAGAATTTCATGAATTAGGAGAGATTGGACATGGGTGTGAACGAATTCACCCATTCATATCCCTACATACCTGAGAGACTTGGATTCTATCATTCCCTTACTTTCCCAAGAGAAATTGAAGAACAATTGTTGAAGAACCTTGGGGTTTTATGCTTGATCACCCTCTACACTCTTGAACTTTGCATGCATGGGTTTTGAATGCTAGAATGACTTAGCATATCCTAATACACCCTGAAAATAGCTTAAAATGACGTAGTATAGGACCCTATGGCTTAGGAATGACGATAACACCCTTAATAAATTCGCAGTTAAAAACTGACTGCTAGTCCTAACGAGGGGCTGGACGAGTCGTCTTCCCAGAAATGAGTCGTGGCTTGCTGTCATCGTGTGCACTGTCCATTTTCCTGAATGGGTCCCCACGAGGGACCTAACAAATTTTGGTTGGTGACTATGACTCGTGGTCACCCCTCGTGGTCTCCACTGTCCAAAATCCCACTAACCCTTGATTGATCTTGACCACTGCTGACTCAATGAGTTGTGGGGTCTGACCATGACTCGTGATCATGCCCGTGGTGTCTTCACATTACAAATCTCAGAATTTGAGGCCCACCCCTTACCAAGAGTCACCTAACGACTCGTGGTCACCTCCCACGGGTCACAGAATGACTCGTTTTGTGACCTGATGTAGATTTTCCAGTTTTATCCATTTTAACTCCAGGGTATGATCCTAGGACTTTTGGGGCATTACAGTGGGATGAGTTGTGGTTAGCTGTTTGCTGATGATTTTAGATTTTTGGCAGTGAAGGTGATAAGTGGTGACCACGAGTCGTGGTCACCAGTAATGACTCATAGGGTCCCCCGTGATGAGTCCTAGATAAATTTTGGACAGTGCAAATGGTGACTGAGACCACGTCGTGGTCCCTGGTAACAATTCGTCCAGTCCCTCGTGGGGACTGGTAGTCAGTTATTTTTTGCGAATTTAGTGAGGGATTTTCCGTATTCCTATGATCTTAAGGCCTAAACTACATCATTTTAAGCTCGAAATAGGTAGTTTTATGAGGGGTAAGTTCACTTTAGTTTCATTCACATTCATGCATGCAAGTTGAAGGCTTAGAAGGTGATCAAGCTTAGGTTCTCTACAAGTTTTTCTTCAATTTTCATTGAGCAATTAGGGGAGTGGTTAAATCAGTCCATCTCAGGTGTGTAGGCGTATGAATGGGTGAATTTGTTCACACCCATGCCCAATTTCTCTCTAACTCATGAAATTCTAGTAATAATTCTAGGGAGTTTATCCCAACTTATGAAATCCTTATGATCTATCAATGGGTTGATTCCTTTCATGTATACATTCATGTTTTACAAATTATGGGAAGGTTTTACAACTATTTTAATTGTAAATTTATGGATTTAAATCTCTACAAAACTATGCCCGATTATGAAGTTTTATGGAAGTTCAAATTATGATTCTACTTTGATGTTGATGTTCATTAACTCATTATGATTTATGAATTATGATGTGATTTCTCCCAAATTCTCATCATGAATTTATGAATATCAAGGATATACATGTTTTACAAGTATGCGTGAATCTCATGATTTATGATTTATGATTATGGCTGACTCACGGGCTTTATTTCATGGCTTGTTCATGTATTTTCAAGCATGCTTATGATTATCATGATTTAACTAGCCCATGAATTTCATATATGTTATCCCATGAGCATTATATATGTTTTAGGAGTAGTATTTAACACCGAGTAGGTTCGGGACCTAGGTTTTGTCCCGAATCTCAGAACTACGTGCCATTGTAGGTTACGATGGGACCTCCCTTGAGACTATCCCCTTTGCTAAAATGGGCCTTTCATGAGTGATATCACACCCTTTCATGGTTCTACCCTTGGCAAGGTACGAACACCCTCCCGACTAGTGGTTTACAGGTCGTGCTCCATGTGTGCTCATGTAGGGTATGTCAGTTACTAATCTCTCGGTGTTCCTCATTATTTAGGTATTATTGTGATTATATACTTTGGCTCAAGACATGTTTAATAAGGCTTTTCTCTTCTGAGTATGATTATGAATGATTTACGAATGTTTTGAGAACCTTGAGCCTTATGTTGCATTATGATATTTATGTTATGATCATGTTGTCCTACTCTTATGAACTTTTATATATTTTAAATGTCTATTTTACTTACCTTGCATACTCGGTATATCGCACGTACTGACCGCATACTCTATGACGTATCATTTTATGATACAGGCTCCGATCTTCAGACTCAGCCCCTCCATTTGCTAGTTCCGGAGTTAGCATCCATCCTAGTGGTGAGTCCTCATCTCCCCAAGACCATTTATTATCAGATATCTTTGTATTTTCAGTTTTCAGACTTTTTGAGTTAGTTGGGGGTGTTGTCCCATCAACCCATCAGTTATGCAGAGGCTTTCAGACTGTATGTAGTAATCAACTCGCCATGTATTATGTGGATTTTGATTTCGATGTTATGTTGTTCTTAGACTTTCGATATGTTTATTATGTTAAGTCTTCCACTTTTTTTGATGGAGTTAGATGTATGTTCATGCCATGGGTCAACTTGGAGTCTCTCGGGGCTCCTTGTCCCGTGCCTCGATCCGGGCCTATGTTCGGGTGGTGACAGTTGACGACCGTCTTGTGGGAACATTAGTCAATAGGATTTTTGTTGAACTCTTAACTGAATGATTGATTGCTTAATACTTTTGTTGAGTGCTATACATGATTGTAAGAGGCAAGTAGATTTGAATTGTGAAGCATATTGAGCAAAGTGTATGGCCTTGTTTAAGACACTTAGGCTCAGGAATATGACTTTGTATGTTTTATGCTTAAATTTTGAATTCATTAGATTAGCTAAATTGAGAGTTAGTATGGGTCTATCTGGAATTGAACATGTGCAGTGAGTGTAAGGTTCTTCGTATAATCCATGCTATCATGTAGTGTCTAGAACTTGCCTGGTGTGTTTGCAAAACAAAATGAGGGATGTTAATTGTAAGAGATGATTTAGGCATTTTTTTGAATGAGACTAATTTTTATCCTTTTCTTTACCTACCCTTAATGCATGATCCTAGTCATCCCCATTGAGCCTTTAGCTTATTCTTTGATTAGCAACATCAAAAGCTTAATCCTTTTCTTTCATTAGAACTAAATTTGATCCAAAATTGCTAAGTGCTTAAGTGAAAAATGCAAAAGAGTTAAGGAGTGAGAATCGTGAAAAAGAAGGGAAATAGTAGTTGTGGAATTTGAGTGAAAGGTTAGAGGTGCACTTGTTTAAAATGCATAAGTGTTGGTAGGGAGTAAAAGAACAAAAGAATGAAAAACGTGCTTAAGTACTCTTTACTAAGAAGATAAGTGTGCTTAGAGAAATGGGGAAGCCAAAAGGAAATTGAGAGTGAAAAGAACAAGAGGCAAAGTGAAAGAAGAAAAAAAATTGATGTATTAAAAGCGCTTAGGGGAGATAGTCACTATTACTGGCCAGAATAGTACCTACCTTTCCCTTAGCTTACATTACATTACAACCCTATATGTCCTTCCGTCCCTTTTCTTACATTACATTACAACCCTATAAGTCCTATTTGATCTTACTTTTTGATGTTCCTAGAGTAGCGGAGTAATACACTAAGGGCAAGCATATGGTTCATTATGTGTTGCATGTGAATTCTTTGTGAGAGTGAGCATAATTGTATTCATATACCCATACGTGTTATAAATTGTACACTTGCGAGTGAAAATGGGTATCGCTCTTGTTGTGAGGGCACATGTTTCAGGAAAGATAGAATTCATGTTAGACTTCTTGAATGGCTAATGTGCATGAGTTTTCTGTGGTTGTAGAGTCGATTCTTGAGGCTAAGAGGTCTTAACTTGATTGTATTGGATTTGAATTGTTTTATATATATAACATGCTTTATTTGTACTTGCTATCTGAATCAGTCATTGTAGCCTTAATTTGAGTCTTCTTGCATCAATTAGTAAATTGTAAGTCTTCTTGTGCATAAGATGTACTAGAGTTATTCGAGTACGAACAAGGCTTTAAGTGTGGGGTAGTGATCTTGGGCATATTTACATTCCCAAGTGCTATTTTATAACATAGTTTTAGCCATGTTTGTTAATTAAATTAATTATATTCTTATGTAATTTTGTATATTCGTGGCCATGCCATGGACTAAAAAAAATGATTAGCTCTCTTTGTAGGTTGAAATTGCCAGTGGATGGAGCTCAATGTGAAAATAATGGTCCTAATCTTGAAGATAAATGTTAAGGGATAGATTATGGATGGTGAGTCAAGCTAAAAAGGAATTTTGGGTTCAACAACATGCCACTGAGCAAAGAATTAATTTATATGAGCAGGGGCTGCAAAATAGTGAGCATCCCCGACAACAGAGTATCACGGAGGCAAATCTCCGCGATAGCCAGCATGACATGGAGGCAGTCCACTGCAGGCCAAGTTTTGATAATTATAAAAGGAACACTTAGCAATTTAATTGGATATCACGTTTTATTTTTTTGGGAAAACAGAGAGGAGAGAAAGGAGAAACAAGGAATTTCACCTAGGGTTCGAATTCTTTAGTTCTATTTTATCCATTCTTGTAAGAACTTTAATTCAAACATGTTTTTGAATCATTGTATGAACATGAGTGACTAAAACCCTTCTTCTAAGGTTGAGGCCACATGACATGATTGTATTTCCATGAATTCATCTTTGGTTTGAGTTTGCTTTGTTGTTTTGTCTTGCATTCTTGTTAATTATCATTTTGATACTTGATCATCATTGAAATGCACTTGTTAAGCTTAGGAAAAAGCTTGAAAGGGCAACCCTAGGTTAGAAATAAAGAATACAGGGAGCAAGTTCTTGTCTTCAAGTCACGGTTAGGATAGCATTTATACCTAATTAGCCTTGTTTGGTTAATTAAACGGGAAGAAAGCTAGACACTTAGGATTAAATTATCACATCACCACTCTCAGACGTAGTTGTGAAGTTAACTCTAGGTTAAATGATTAGACGTACGAAAGTCCATAATCAAGGGCATAAACCTCGTAAACCACATCCACATTGTTAATTGCTCACGAATTAAGATGTCACATCCCCGCTCAATGATGTAGGTGTGAGACTAGTTTGTTGTGTTTAGAGGCTCGAAAGACCATGAACATTGCGTTTCACTTTTTGAGACAACAAATGAATTTTCAATACTTATACCATTGTGAATTCGAGCATTGCATGAATGCTAGATCTTAACTCTAGATGCTTCTCATTACTATATTTACGAACTATTTGTGATCACCGTAGATGTAGATAAAATAATCAAAATCTCTAAAACCAACACTTGCGAAATTTGAAGTAACACTTGAACTTGAATATTCACTGAATTAGTCCAGTCCCTGTGGGTTCGACATCTAGCTCTTCAAGAGTTACTATATTACTTGTACGATTGCATACGCTTGCGTGTGAACTGGGGAACAATAGGAACCTATAATCATAAATGGTTCCAAGTCGACCCATGAAATGAACATGACAACTAAATCTCAACAGAATAAATGTGTAAATCTAAAATTTTATATAACGGAAGTCTGAAAATTCAATAACATCTGAACAACAAAATACATAATACTGATTCAAATCTGAATACATACTATGTCTGATAAGCCTCTAGAATCTGATGAGTTGATGGGACAAGACCTCAACTAACTCACTAATCAACTGAAACTGAAAATAACAGGTAAGAAGGTCCTTGAAGGATGAGGACTCACCAACAAGCAGGGAAATGAAAACTCCGGGGATTTATCTAGTGGCGGGACTGAACCTGAATGTCTGAGCCTGTATCATGAAACGATACAACATAGAGTATGTGATAAACACTTGGAATGTACCGAGGATGCAAGGTATGTAAAATTGCTAAGTAAGTAAAATTGAAATCATGCATATCATAAAACATTTCAAGTTAAGATTCTGAGAGTAAGGCTTTCATACTAGTATCTGAAAACATGATTTAAATATGACTGAATAGCATAACTGACTCGAATGACCCAAAGATGAAACTGATAATCATAAGTAAAACTGAACATTGGGTCAAACTTGCGAAAAACATAATATCATAACTGATGAACATGTGATCTTGGGCATATTTACATGCCCAAATACTATTTTATACCATGTTTTACCCATGTTGTACCTTAATTTAAGAATAATATCATGTATTTTGTGTAATTTGTGGCCATGTACTAACAAATATGATTAGCTCTCTTTGTAGGTTGAAATTGCCAATGTATGGAGCTCAATGTGAAGATAATGGTCCTAATCTTGAAGATACATGTTAAGGAACAGATATGGATGATGAGACAAGCTAAAAAGGACATTTGGAGTCAACTCCATGCCACGGAGAAGCATTGGGGCGTTCAACAATGTGCCAGGGAGCAAAGAATTAATTTATATAAGCAGGGGCTACCAAACAGTGAACCTACGTGTTTGCTCCGTGGCACGGAGGAAAAGTGAAGAACTCTGCCTAGGGTTGATTATATTTCATTCTACTTTAATTATTCTTGTAAGTACACTACTTTAAACATGTTTTTGAGTATTTGTACGAATATGAGTAGCTAAAACCCTTCCTCTAGGGTTGAGGGTACGTAAGATGATTGTAATTCCGTGAATTCTTATTGGTTTGAGTTTTCAGTTGTTGTTTTGTTTGACATTCTTCATTATTGTTGTTTTTACGCTTGATCAACATGAAAAAAATGCGTTAAGCTTAGGTAAAAGTTTGAGAGAGTAACCCTAGGCTAGAACAAGAGAATGCAGGGAGCAAGTTCTTACTTTTATGATAGGATTCGCAATTAGGATAGAAATTGTACCTAATTTGCCTTTGCTTGGTTACTAAAACGGGATGAGCTAGACACCAACTTAGAATTATCACATCACCACTTGTAGAAGTAGTTAGGAAGCTAAGTTCGGTTAAATGATTAGAGGTATGAAGGTCCCTAATCAAGAGCACAAACCCCTTAAACCACATCCATGTAGTTGAATTGCCCACAAAGTTGGATGTCACATCTCCGCTCAATGATGTAGATGTGAGGCTAGTTTTTCGTGTTTAGAGGCTCGAGAGACCATGAACATCGCTTTTCCAACTATGTGAGACAACAATTGATAATTGTATACTCGAACCATTTGTGAATTGTAGCATTGCATGATTATTAGGCCTTAACTCTAGTTGTTTCTTATATTTTTTTCAGATTATTTTGTGACCACCCCTAGATTTAATTATGATTTCCCAAAAACTTCTATAATCAACACTTGTGAATGCTAATCTTACACTTGAACTTGAATATTCACTGAATTGGTCTAGTCCCTGTGGGTTCGACATTTGGCTCTGAAAAGGGCCACTATATTACTTGTACGACCGCGTATGCTTGCGAGTGTGCTGGAGCGCAACAACATGCATAATTGAAAATCATGAGAAACAATGGGAGACTCATCATATAACCTATATTATCACGATAAAGCTTACGTGGTTAGTGGGCAGAGCAGTCCAAAGCCTTGCCAGGGCTAAGGGCACTACCATGATATCAATATCAAGCTGAAGGCCCCTTGGGTATAGGAAAGGCTCAGAAAGAAGGCCCCAAATAATCTGAACATACCTAGGTTGGCACATAATTCTGAGGCATAGTGTTGAGTGAACCCTTAGCCTACTCGGTGCTAGACACTATTTCCTAAAATATGCATATGCTCTCCATCGTTTTTCAACGAAGCTGAACCATCATCTTGCAACGAAGATGAATCATAATAGTACATGCATAATCTGATAACATATCATGTGGAGCCTCGGCTCAACCATACCACAAGCTGAAAAGTAGGAGTCTAGACTCCTAAACCATGTGGTAAGCTAATAATATGAAATTTGAGTAAATCATGAAACATACTTGATCATATGGTCTTGCCCATACTTATACATGCTTTGAGATAGTCAAAAATCATGAATATAAACATGGGTAATTCAAAATAATACTTTCATCATATATATCTCATCATACTTGAAAACATAGATCATAATCTCAACCTTTCATGAACTTTCATAATTGGGCATCATAATTGTGAGTCTTTGAGATCATGAATTTGTAGTTAAAAATCATTGTAAAACATGCCCATGAATCTTAAAACAAAATTAGAAACATGAATAGATTTTATCCATGATAGATACTTAAAGAATTTCATAAATTGGCTTAAAACTCCATAGACTCATCAACCTTGAATTACATGAATTTAGAAGAGAATTTGGGCATGGAAGTGAAGGAATACTCCCATTTATAACCCCACATACCTGGGTACTTATATTTCACAATCTTCCTTGAAAACCCAAGCGAATTGAGAAGAACCTAAGGACTCCTCTAGCTTGATCTCCCCTAAACTCCTTGATCTTTCATGCATGGAATGGGAGGGTTTAGAATAGGTCAGTACTCTTAAAACCCTTCTAACTGAGCTTAAAACTACGCAGTTTAGGACTTAGGAGCTTAGTAATTATGAAAGAACCCTTACTATAACGCAGGGAAAATACACAATGCTAGTCACCACTAGGGACACCATCTTGTGGTGACCCACTCATTGGGTACACTGCCCAAAATCAACATCCATGCCTGCTCTTTCCCACGACCAACTCCACTAGTCGTGGAGTCACTTCACGACTCGTGGGTTCCTCCTATGGTCACACCTTGCCCACGAACCTTTGCCATCCTCTTCTTACTTTAGAGTCACCTAATGACTCGTGAAGTCTCTCATCGGGTCACTGGATGACTTGTACTGTGGCCCAGACAGTATTTTCTTGCTTTCTTTGGTTGAACCCTCGGGTCTGATCTTAGGGACTTTCGAGGTATTACAGATGGTGGCCAATCAGAAGGCTAGGGTGGCAGATTTGTGAATGGAGGTGCAGATTATTTGGTCAAGGACTACAGGACCACTATGCTTCATCAGTACATTAAATTTCCCTGATTGGTCTTGTATGCCCAGCAGATGGAGCAGTGCAGATGAGGGAGAGGGAAAGAGACACTAAACGAGGGCCAGGATAGACAGTTTCAGGTTTTCTCAGCAGAGATCTAGTGGTGAACGTCGTCAGTAATCCCACCATCGATCATCAGCCCCAGAACCATCATCAGCTAGTGGGGCATCCAGGTCTAGGCATGATTAGAGTGGAAGGACATCGACTCTCGAGGTCAGGAGAGCCTAGCATTCCTGTCTGTGGAAATTAAGGCAGGAAGCACAATGAAGAGTGCTTAGCAGGTTCAAGGGCATGTTTGGGTGTGGGCAGTCTGGCCACATGCTCCGAGATTGTCCAGCGGCTAGACAAGGCCATGGTAGAGGTCATGACCCAACTTTCAATTTAGCATCTCCACCAGCACACTCATCTTAGCATGGTGCATCCACTAGTGCAGGAGTGGTCAGTGTCAAAATAGGTTTTATGCCCTATCATCATGTTAGGAGTAGGAGACCTCCCTAGATGTAGTCATTGGTATGTTACGAGTATTCCATCTTGATGTATATGCATTGTTAGATCCAGGGGCTACCCTATCATATGTGACCCCATATGTTGCTATTAGTTTTGGAATTAGTCCCAATTTCCTATCGGAGCCCTTATCAGTATCTACTTCAGTCGGTGATTCAGTGATAGCTCGACGGATATATAGAATCCCTATCACAGCCCTTCAGAAAGTCACCTTTGCCGATCTAGTAGAGTTAGTCATGACTGATTTTTATGTAATCTTTGGTATGGATTTGTAGCATGCATGTTATGCCTCAGTAAATTGTTGAACCATGCTGTAGAGTTTCGATTTTCGGGTGAGCCAGTCTTAGAATGGAAGGGTAGTTCACCTGTGCCTGTAGGTCACTTTGTTTCCTAACTTAAGGCTAGAAAGATTATTTCCAAGGGTTGTGTTTACCATCTAATTTAGGTTAAAGATGCTACATTTGAGACCCCGACTCTCTATTCAGTCCCTATAGTGTGTGACTATCCAGAGGTTTTCCCAGATGATCTACTAGGAGTCCCTCTCGAGCGTGAGATTGACTTTGTTATTAACCTTTTTCCCCGATACGCAACTTATATCTATTCATACTTACAGAATGGCTCCAAATGATCTAAAGGAGTTGAAAGAGCGGTTGAAGGATCTCGTAGATAAGGGCTTCATCAGACCTAGCAAGTCCCCATGGGATGCACCAGTTCTTTTTGTTCCAAAGAAGGATGGGTCTCTTCGTATATGCATTGATTACGGGTAGTTGAACATGGTTACAATCAAGAACAAGTATCCCCTACCCAAGATTGATGAATTGTTTGATCAGCTTCAGGTGCTAAGTGTTTCCTAAAGATTGACCTCAGGTCCGGTTATCATCAGCTCAGAGTTAGGGAGAGTGACATTCTGAAGATAGCTTTTCGGACTCGGTATGGTCACTATGAGTTTTTATTTATATCTTTTGGACTAACGAATGCTCCTACAGCCTTTATGGATTTGATGAATAGGGTGTTCAAGCCATACTTAGATATTTTCATGATTGTCTTCATATATGACATCCTCATATATTGTCATGACTCGAATATAGACCCAGATCATAACACCGGACAAGGAACCTCGAGAGGCCCAAGTCGACCCATGGAATAAGCATATATCTAACTTTGTTCACTTTAAGTGGAAGGCTGAACATAAGGCATATAGGAGACGTAAACATAGCATAACATATCATAACGTAAGAAATCTCTAGACATACACGCAAGCTGAGTACTACATATTGTCTGAAAGCCTCTACTGCATAACGTGGGTTGATGGGACAACACCACCAACTAACCCAACCAAGTACTAAAACATAAAATAACATAAGGTCTAGCCAAATGGCCCTCGGAACATGAATACTCACCAACAAGCTGAAGGTGAACTCTGGGATGGTCTAAAGATGAGGATGAGCCAGAGAGTCGAGTCCTGTATCATGAAATGATACATCACAGAAAGTATGTGGTCAATATGTGGAATGTAATGAGTATGTAAGGTAAGTAAAACAGACATTTAAAACATGTAAAAACTCATAAAACATCATAAAAGTAGGACATCATTCTCATATCGTAAATATCGTAACATAACATCACATGAGGCTCAAGGTTTTCAAAATATTTATAATACATTCGAAATCATAATCATGAGAGGAAAGCCATATTGAACATAACTTGAGCCAATATACATAATCATAGATATGCATAAATCATGAGGAATAGTGGGAGATTCTCTTAACCGTCACACCCTATATGAGCACACATGAAGCCCGACTTACGGGAGGGTATCCGTACCTTTCCAAGGGTAGGACCATGAAAGTTTGATATCACTATTAAAGGGTCATTTGGGTCGGGGACAGTCGCATAGGAGGTCCCAACATACCTATGGTGGCACATAGTTTATGAGATCCGGGGCAGAACCTAGGGCTTGAACCTACTCGGTGTTCGATACTACTCCCAAAACATATATAGTGCTCATAGTATATGATCTTGGGCAGAATTTCATTCCCAAGTGATACTCAAATGCTTCATTTCGACTTGTTTGTATATCATTATTGTGTACATTCTCATGTGATTTGTAGTTAAATGTGAATTTATACTAACCAACATGATTAGTGTTGTTTTGCAGGTAAAATGGAATTTTGGGAGGCTAAGATACATGTTGGTAAAATTGGGAATGGACTTGGAAACAAGGAGTAAAAAAGGACATGGAAGATCAGCAAAAACAAGGGCTCCGAGATGGAGCCGTGTTACGTTGCCATCGCGGAGGCTCTCTGCCTCAGAGGAAATAAATTTGGCAATTTCCAGTGAAGGTGCACGATAGCACCGTGTCACGTTGGCCAGGCTCCATGATGCAGGCCGTGGCACGTTGAGTTTAAATTGCCTAGGGGGCCGACTTCCAGTGAAGGTCCGCGATACCTCCGTGGCACGGAGGGAGTGCTCCGCGATACACTCCGTGCCACGTTGCTTGTTACTCCGGGAAAAATTCTCAATAGTATAAATAGTACACTTAGGTTTTATTTTAAACATTCTGACTTGGTTGAGCAAGAACGTGGGTTACAGGCAGTTGAGGGGACGAAAATTCTAGGGTTCTTCTCTATCTCTTTCTCTTTTATCTCAATTGTTTGTATAAATTCTACTTATTTGATGATGTTAAATCCACAAATGAGTGGCTAAATTCACTTCTTGCTGAGGTTAAGAACAATTGTAGTGGAAGGTAATTGTTAATCATTTCAGTTTTCATCTTTTCTTCAATGGTTGTTCTATCAATTCTTGTTCTTACTGCATTAATGTTTGGCCAATGTTAATGTATATCTAAAAAATCCAATTTTGATTTTGAAAAGGAAAGAAATTGGAAAGATGTGAATTGGTAGGATATGATCTCTTCTTAGTTTGGAAAATTGAGAATTGATTTACATTCAGAATAGAAATATATTTGAAAGTCTTATTAGTCAATTAAGGAATCGGGAATGTATGGCTAGAACATGAAATTCTTTTATCACAGAAATGTATATTAAGGCTCATAATTCTTAAGTTGGATAGGAGTCGAAAGTTCCAATCCATAGGCTATAATTCTTGACTAGCAACCGAAGGAAAGATTAACTGAATAGTATTGATAAATTAATTCCCTGCATGTTCGTTTTAACCTCAGCTTGATGATTACTATTTTGTAGACTCATTTTATAATTTTGCCTTAGATTCATATAAATCAGTAACTCAAATTCTCAAAATATTATTTATTTGGTTCTCTGTATTCTTAAAGATATAGTTCATTAACACTTAAGTTAATTATTACTGTAGCTTAGTCCCTGTGGGATCGATACTTGGCTTTACTTTAGCCACTTTACTACTTGTTCGACCACATGCACTTGCGTGTAGTCCCCACAACACTGAACAGTATAACATGCATGAATTCATGAGCTAGTTAAATCATGAAAATCATAAACATTCTTGTACGTACGTGAACTAGTCATGACATAAGGCCCGTGAGTCGGCCAAAAACATAATTCATGAATCATAGGTTTCATGCATTCTTGTAAATCATACATATAACTTGTAAATCATCAAATCTTGATGGGTAATTGAATAAATCCATATTTAAAATCATAAATCATGCTAAGCTTGTAAATATCAACAATTGAGACATATATCATAAATCGATTTATTATAGATCATGCATAATTAGGCTTAATTTAGTAGAAATCGAAATAAATAAGTTCATAAAGAAAATAAGTGTAAAATCTTATCAACATCCATAAAATATGATGTAAATCATAAATCATAATAGCCCATTAGCAAAACATTCTGTTTTCATTAAGTTGAATTCAAACCCCGTGAAATTTCGATAGATTTTTCATAAATTGGTTGAGAATGGGCATGGGTGTGAACGAAAACACCTATTCGTAACCCTACATACCTGGGTAAGATCAGATTTCAAAGTTTTTGAATGCCCAAAGGAGAATTGATAGGAAAAAGCTTGAATCTATGCTTGATCTATCTAGAATTCTCTTAGTTTGATGCATGGGAATGGCTTAAGAAAAAGGGACTTAACCTGTCCTATTATGCCTGGAAAAATACTTGAAACGACGTAGTTTAGGACCTTAGAGCATAGGAATGATGAGAATACCCTTAATAATTTCGCAGGAATTAACTGCTCGTCAGCCTCTATGAGGGACCTAACGAGTTGTTGCCACCACCCACGAGTCATCACCTCAGTCGTTAGGTACACTATCTATTAAATCACCTGGGCTCGTCAGGGGTGACTTCACGAGTCATCGCAGGTGACCATGACTCGTGGTCACCACTCGTCATCCTCACTATCCTGATTCAAATAAACCCTGTCCTGCTGACCACGACCCTCCCCATGAGTCATGGTTTCTGACCATGATTCGTGGGAGTATATCCGTTAGGTGCACTGCCTTACACTTTTCCCCTTCTTAATTCTCTTAGCCACGACTGACTTGACGAGTCGTGGGGCCTGACCATGACTTGTGATCATGCCCGTGAGGACCCCATTCCACTATTCCTTCAACTCAACCCAGTCTTTCACCCTGAGTCTCCTTACGACTCGTGGTCCTCCCCCACAAGACACAGGACGACTCGTTCTGTGACCTGGTGCAAAAATTTCAGTTTTCTCTATTTAAACTCTGAGGTGTAATCTTCGAGCTTTCGGGTATAACAGTATCTCCTCGTTGGGAACGTCATGTTGAAAATCATACAAAAACGCAGAGAAATGCAATCATCACACTCAAATACTGATCATTTAAGCCGATAACTGAAGGAATAACTATCTCTGATTCAAACTACATGGATGAACTGAATTCACGAATCATATACACATCCACATACATAAAAGAAACTTAAACACATGATATGAACATAAAAATTAAATAGAGTTATAGTGTTATACCCCAAAAGCTCAAAGATCGGTCCTGGGAGTTTAAACGGGAACATTGTGAAATTGATGTTGCAGGCACAGGACGAGTCGTTGGACGACTCGTGAGGAGACCCCACGAGTCGTTAGGTGGCTCATGGGGAGGCCTGGGGAAATAAAGGATTGAGGTCCCCACGAGTGAGGTAACGACTCATGGTCAGTTACCATGAGTCGTCATGTCGATCGTGGGGTGGTGTGGGAAAATAGATGGAGAAGGAACCAGTGTACTCAACGGAAGGGACCCTAAAAGTCGTGGCCGGTCCCAATGACTCGTGAGGTGTGTCGTGATCAATCAAGGTGAGTTTCTTTTGATGCTAAGGCAGTGTACATGACGGGAGGTGGCAACGAGTCATGACCAGTGGCAACGGGTCGTTAAGTCACCCATTGGCTGGTGCGGTCGAGGGCACACAGGCCAGTGCTGGGCAAGGTCAGGAGCTTGTTTTGGATGTGGTAGCCTGAACATATGCTCAGAGATTGTCCCGCTGCGAGACAGGATCAGATTGGGAGCCGAGGCCCAGCTTCTAGTTCAGCAGCCCCTCCCCCACGCACAACACATCAGGGGGCATCCACTAGTGTAGCTGGCGGTATATACCCGAAAAAATTCTATGTCGTAGCCAATCGCCAGGAGTAGGAGGCCTCATCAAATGTAGTCACCGGTATGTTGAGAGTTTTTCATATTAATGTGTATGCTTTGTTAGATTCGTGGGCTACCCTATCTTTTGTGACACCATATATAGCCAGTAGCTTCGGAGTCAGTCCCGATGTCTTGTCAGAGCCCTTCTCAGTTTCTACCCCAGTAGGTGACTCAGTTATAGCTAGACGGGTGTATTGAGATTGCCCGGTCTCAGTCCTTCATAAGGTCACCTCAGCAGATTTGATAGAGTTAGCCATGACAAATTTTGATGTTATTCTCGGCATGGAATGACTATAAGCATGATATGCTTCAGTTAATTGTACAACCCGGTTAGTAGAGTTCAGATTTCCGGGTGAGGCAGTCTTAGAATGGGAGGGTAGTTTAGCTGTGCCTATAGGTCGATTTATTTCCTATTTTAAGGACACAAAGATGATTTCTAAGGGTTGTTTGTACCATCTAATTAGGGTTAAGGATGTGGAGTTCGAGACCCTGACCATTCAGTCAGTTCCAGTAGTACGTGAGTATCCAGAGGTCTTTCCTGATGATTTGCTAGGTGTCCCTCCCAAGCGGGAGATTGATTTCAGTATAGATATTCTTTTCGACACGCAACCTATATCTATTCCGCCTTACAGAATGGCTCTAGTCGAGCTAAAAGAGTTGAAGGATTAGTTGAAGGACCTGTTAGATAAGGGTTTTACCAGGACGAGTAAGTCCCCATGGGGTGCACCAGTATTATTTGTCCAGAGGAAGGATGGTTCGCTTCAGATATGTATTGATTATCGACAGTTGAATAAGGTCACCATCAATAACAGGTATACTTTGCCCAGGATCAATTATTTGTTTGATCAGATTCAAGGTGCCAAGTGTTTCTCCAAGATTGATCTCAGATCCGGGTATCACCAGCTCAGGGTTCGGGAGAGTGACATCCCAAAAACCGCTTTCAGGACTGGGTATGTTCACTACAAATTTGTTATTATGTGTTTTGGACTAACCAATGCCCCTGCAGCTTTTATGGATCTAATGAACAGGGTGTTCAGGGCATAAATATGTTTTATGTTTTATTTTTAAGAGAGATCGATGAGAGAAGAGATTTTGAGGGGAGAAAGAGAGAATTGAGTTGATTTGACTTGTGATCAACCTTTTCTTGAATTCTTCTTGTTCTTGCTACTTGTTCTTCAAGAATTTGGTGATTAATTAAAGGTAAGTGTTTTTCTCATTCATATTTTTAAGTATTGATTTATGTTTCCAATCATAAATCCAATCACAACCTTACAACTATGAGAGGCTAAAACTTCCATAGCTAGATTTGTGGGAACCATGATGGATTAACAAGCTAGGGTTGCACAAAGTGATTCTAAACCAATACAAACGCTTATATTGTATTATCTTCATGCTTAAATGTTTCATAACGGTGTGCAACGCTAGGACATACCCCAATTCTTTACTTGCTTAGGTCTAAGTGGTAGAGATTTGGAAAAGAGAATTACAACGGAGACTTGATCTTGATGGTCATTGTGTTAACTTGAGTTGTGGTCACAGGATAGTTAAATATTGAACTTAGTGATAACGGATAGTTTGGAACCGCTCATGAGACTTGGTCGAGTAATTGAGTATAGTCATTCAATAGGGACTGGTCACATTTGAATGAACCTAAGTTATCAGTTCTATAAGTAAGTATTGGTGATGATCACGAGTGTATACCCGAAGCAGTTATGAATCCGTGGGGAACACAAACCCCGGTTATCCTTTAATAATGATTCAAAAATGAACGTTTGGTAATTGTTTTTATTATTGCTTTTCTTTAGAACCCCCCAATTTTGAAGTAACTACCTTACAAGTTCACTTACCGGCTGTTATCTAGTTCTCCCATATTCCCTGTAGGTTCGACCCTAATGTCTAGTTGGGTTCTTTATTGACAACGTTTACTTCATACTTTAGTAAGAGGTGTGGTTTGAGCATTATCAAAAAGTGGCGCCGTTGCCGGGGAATACGGTTGAGACTAGGCTATTTGCTTGTATTTGACTTTCTGGTAGTTATTTCCTTAATTATGTTTATTTTTGTGTTTTTGATACCCACAAGCTGTTCTCCGGTGAATGCCAAGCACTCGGAGTAGAGGAGATCCCCTTGTTCCACTAAATCCAGAAATCGAAAGAGCACTGCACAAAATGGAGAACCACGAGCAAAAAGAAGCCTTCATAGATGAAAAGGCTAGGCAAGCCGAGCTAGCTCGGCAAGCTGCACTACAGCAGGTGAAGATGATAGAGATGATGTGTAAAGGCTGATGTAGTGGCAGGTATATATGTTGTTGGTTTGACTGCATATCAACGAAGAAAAAAAGAAGAATGCGACCAAGAGTTGGCTCATATGTGCACATCATTGGACTTGCTAACAAAGCATATTATAGGAGCTGGGGCCAAACAGGTAAATGTAGTGGGAACTCAAGGGAGGGAGCAAGGAGCTAATCATTTTGATTCTGAGGAAGATGCAAACTTCCTGGATAGCCAGGTGGCGGGTTTCCGAACCAACGCCTAAGCATTTGGACAAGACAATTGACGCAAAGGTTTTGGTATCAAGGTCGGAACTAGTATAGAGACAACTACAATAGAAACGGGTTTCAGAGACCGGAGCCGAGGTCGTGAACGCGAAGGAGAGTAGAGATGAAATGATGGATACTGCAATGACCGATTTAGATTCTATGTGCCTCCCAACGCACAAGAAGGGGAGGCTGGGTAGTCAAAGTTGGAGACCATGATGGATGAGATGTTAATGAAGTTGAGGTCCACTGATGATCAGATAAAGGAGATTCGAAGTGACTTATCAAGTATGGGTCAGAAAGTGGAATCTCATGCAACAGCCATCAAGCAAATCGAACATCAACTTGGGCAACTGTCAGCATCAATGAACCCTAGACAAAAGGGTATACTACCTAGCAACACTGTCCAAAATCCAAAGAATGATGCACATTATATGGCAGTGATGACTAAGAGTGGTAAAACCACAGTTGACCCCCCGTTTCCAGTTGAATTTGAGTGGATGAAAGAGAGCATAATTGAGGAAGATGATACGAGTGTTGAGAGAGAGAATGGTAAGTTGCAAGAGAACCCGAGAGGTGAGAAGGAACCTGACATGGATCAAGGAGCAACCGAAGTGCATAAAGCTATCCCATGACCACCGCCACCAGTCCCTCAGAGGATGAAGAAGAAGGTGGAGAATGGTAAGTTCTAGAAATTCCTTTCAATGCTTAAGCAACTATCCGTGAACATACCATTGGTTGAAGCATTAGAGAAGATACCGGGATATGTAAAGTTTATGAAGGACCTGGAGACTAAGAAGAGATCTGTTAGCTATGAGCCTGTTGATAATGTGCATCACTGTAGTGCCATAACTACAAGGGTCCTAGCGCAGAAAAAGAAAGACCTAGGTGCCTTCACTATACCATGTATGATTGGTAATATCGAGTTCATAAGGGCACTATGTGATCTGGGAGCCAGCATTAATTTGATGCCCTTGGCAGTATTCAAGAAATTGGGATTGGGAGTCCCCACACCGTCCAACATTCGGCTACTGATGGCCGACAAAATAGTTAAAAAGCCAGTGGGCATCCTAATCGATGTGCTCGTCAAGGTAGACAAATTTATATTCCCACCAGACTTCGTGATTTTGGATTGCGAGGTTGATTATGAGATCCCCATCATTTTGGGGCGACCTTTCCTTGCAACAGGGAGGGATCTCGTAGATGTGGAAGTCGGTCTGCTAAAGTTTAGATTAAACCAACAAGAGGTCACTTTCAACATCTGCAGGACAATGAAGCAACCCAAGGAATTTAGTGTAATCTCAGCACTAGCGGATGAGTATGAATCGCTTGACGAATTTTGAGTAGTCAAGAGATTCACGTCGTGCCGCGACATTAAATCAGACGCTTCTTGGGAGGCAACCCAAGTGGTAGTTTGGTGAAGTCTGAGTAACTGATCTTGGGCAGATTTATATGCCCAAGTGATACTCAAAAGTACCATTTTCGCCTTGTTTATCTATCAATGTGCATACATTCTCATGTAATTGGTAATAAAATGTGAATTTATACTAACCAACATGATTAGCATTGTTTTGCAGGTAAAATGTGATTTCGGGAAGCTTAAATGCATGTTGGATGATATCGGAGTTGGACTTGGATGCGAGCAAGGAAAAGGCATTGGACAACATGAATTAAAGGGGCTCCGCGATGGAGCCGTGTCACGCTGCCATCGCGGAGGCATTCTGCCTGGATAGGGAAAATTCGCCCAAATTCCAGAGAGGTTCCGCGTTTGCTCTGTGGCACGGAGCCAGTGCTCTGCGATGCACGCCGTGCCACGTTGAGCCTAAATTCCCAGACCCCCAGTTCCAGTGAGGGTCCACGTTCGTAGCGTGTCATGGAGGCAGTGCTCCGCGATGCACTCCGTGACACGTTGCTCGTTATTCCGGGAAAAATTCCCAGCAGTATAAATAGAACACTTAGGTTCATTTTTTAATATTCTGACTTGGTGGAGCAAGGACGTGGGTTACAGGTAGTTGAGGGACGAAAATATCAGGGTTTTTTCTCTCTTTCTTTCTTCTTTAATTCAATTGCTTGTATGATTAACACTCATTTTAAGATGTTTAATCCACAAGTGAGTGGCTAATTCCTCTCCTTGCTGAGGTTATGAACAATTGTAATGAAATTTGATCATTGATTCTTTGGTTTTTCATCTTTTCTTCCTTGTTGTTCTATTAATTCTTGTTCTTACTGCATTAGTGTGTGACCTACATTAATGTACATCTAAAAAGTCCGGTTTCACTCGAGAGAGCAAGAAATTGGAAAGTTGTGAATTAATAGGATATGTTCATTACTTGGTTTGGGAAAATTGAGTCTTGATTTGATTTCAGGATAGAAATATACCTGAAAGTCGTATTAGTCAATTTAGGAACCGGAATTGTATGGCTAGGACATGAATTACATTTGACCACAGAAATGTAGACGGATGGTTCATGATTCTTAAGTGAGGTTAAATACGAGAGTTTTAATCTCTTGGCAAATATTCTTGACTAGCAACAGGAGGAAAAGAATAACCAATTTATGATGATAATCACTTTCATTACATGTTCGTTTAACCTCAGCATGCTCTCATTCATAGTTCAGATTCAAAGTAGATAATTGTTCTTAGTTTTAGTATAAAAATTTATAAAACAAACTATCAAACTTTTGGTAACACTGTTGTTTGCATTTTTAGAAGTAAAATATAGTACACTTGAGCAAATTGCACTTCATCCAAGTCTCTGAGGGATCGATACTTGGCTTACTAAAGCCACTTACTACTTGTTCGACCACGTGCACTTGCATGTCGTTTTATATACCCACAATCACCCGAACAGTAACCATGCTAGCTATGTTGTGCCGCGACGTTAAATCAAGCGCTTCTTGGGAGGCAACCCAAGTTATTGAACTAATGTGTGCTCAGTGTGCAGGAAAATTAAAAACAAGAGGCTGAAACATCAGCTGCTACGACTCTGAGTATGACTCATGATGGGATCCTACGAGCCATAGCAGCAGTCATGGTAAGGATTAGAGAAAAAATGACTCCAAGCTCCGACCTACGATTCATCCTACGGATCGTATCTCAGTTGTACGAGTTGTAGGATCCATTCGTGGGGCGGCAGGTAAGTTTTATTCAACAAAGTCACTTACGAGCTCAAGGGACGAGTCGTAGGTACTTCCTACGACTCATGGTACAAGTCATGATGGGTCAAAAATGGCAATAATACCTGACTCGGCCCAAATTCTTTTAAAATTTTCCCCTACCTATTTAAACCCAACAAACACCTTCTCCCACGCTAATAACACTCAAAATCATGACTTGACCTCACCTCCCCACACCTATAACTCAAAATCACCGAACAATCGAGCAAAACTTTTGCTCAACCCAAGTTCTGACAAACCCTATACAGTGATTTCCAGTTGATAAAGCATCTATCAAGTAAGTATGTTGTATTAAACATTGATAACACTTATATACTGAAAGTGATGGTGCCAAAACACCTGTGAGTCAATCACTATGCTCGAAAATTGATTTTGAAAGGAGAGACAATGATTAGGGTGTTGTGAAATGGTTCTTTGACTAGAGAGGTGCTAAAATTTTTATGAACTTAGGTATTGAAACACACAAAGAGTTGGGGGTAGTAGGTTAAAAGGGGGAGGATTGAGCATGGTTGAATTGAGTTAATGACGTGCCTAGACCTGGGAGAAATTTGAGTACCTAAAAATATGAAAAGAGAACCCTTGCAAACTGAGAAAAGAAAATCTGGAAGTGGTATGAGGCACAATATGGATCATAGGTATATACTACAAGTCGTACTGAGCACTCGTACCACCAAATTGACCAAGGTTGCATAAAAAGCTTTTCCTATGACTCGTGAAATTAACCTATGGGTCATACCATGAGTCATGGAAAAATCCAGAGAAGTACGAACTCAGGGCTTCATCAGACGACTCAAGGTACGGACTGTACCTTTGTGGTACAAGTGGTACCTGCGAGTCGTACTAAAATTTGGATGAAATTTTGGGACTTCTCACAAGTTGTACCTTCATGGTACGACCCGTAGTGATGACCCGTGATGAGAATCTGAGACTTTCCTTTCTAATTCTTCCTTTTCAAAAATGGAATGCTAACTTCTTTTTCTACAAGTACAATGACTCAGAAGCGAAAGGCATCCAGAGCAACAACCTGGAGAACATTAATTGATGAAACATCCGAGTCCGAGGATAGAAAAGCAGGCAATTACCCTAGTGGTTCACTTGAGGACTACGAGATAGACACTTCTGACACTGATGGAACAAGAACCAATAGGGAAAAAGCAAAGGCCCAAGCCGAAGCAACCACTGCCACATCCGTTCAAGCTCCCAAGTCTGAGGAGGGAGTTAGAGAGGAACAACAGGAGTCATGAAATGACTCCAATGCTAAAGAAGGGTCAGGGGAGACCCAAAGTGGAGAAGAGAGCAGAAATGAAGAATTAGAGGAGGAGGCTCCTAATGTTGTACAAGAACAGACCCCAGCCAGAGAAAACCATACAATTAGACGGAGAGTGTCGGGAGCTAGAAAAATCTATGAGGAAGGCATATCTCTCACCGCCAAGAATAAACCAAGGAGGAGCATCCAAGAAGAACCACGGATCCTCACAAACTCACTGAATGAAGTTGAGGATATGAAGCAGATTTTTAGCTTTTATGGTTTTGAGTGGATGGCCAAGACTCTAGAACAGTACACAAAAGACATAGTTCGGGAGTTCTATGCCAACTATTTGGCCACCATGGAGGTAAAGGCAAAGGAAGGGCAGAAGATAAAAGACCAGCCTCGTCTGGATAGTGTTATAGTCCGAGGTCGAGAGGTTGATATATCGGAGCGGACCATCGCTCGGATGTTGTACGGACCACAATTCATGCCTACAAGGATGATGCCAGAGTACAATCACAGGGTGGAGGCAGTGAAGTAGATTAGACAGCTGACTGTGCAGGAGCAACAGAGGCAGCTGCAATGGCTAGCAGGGGTGATTGCTGAGAACAAGGAAGAAGCTGAGTAGGTTACAGGTGGAAGCAGGTGACCAAGAACTCACTAATTTTCGTAGCAAAAGCCTACTGGACACTAGTGTGCCACCGGTTAGCACCTACAGTCAACGACAACACATTGAGTGCTAACATAGAAGCTTTGGTGGCATGCCTCATGTCTCGTTACACCATCAATATCCCGAGGATCATAGAAGATGAGATACGAGACTGGGCGGTGGGAGTGAGCACGACTATCCCATTCCCGAGTATTATATTCAGATTGTGTATGGAGGCAAAAGTTCCATGGGGTGACGAGCGGTTGATTGGAGACTAGAGAATTGCAGACATAGGTCTAATCCTAGATGAGATGAACCTGGTAAGAAGATCCAGGATTCCTACAGCAATTCTAGCAGCCCAGATAGCAGGGGATGCACAGGTGAATGTCCCCATTACATAGGAGTAGAGCGAGACACCGACTACAGATGCCGGTCATTCAGAGTCAGCTCCTAGCACCTCAGCTGCACCACTGCCCAGCCTGTAGACTTAGACACCAGCAGGGTATACTTTGGTACCACAAGACTTGCTCCAGAAGCTGGCCAAATGATTGACCACGGCGAAGCGAAAGATTTAGGCCATGATGGACAATGTAATACTACAGGTCAAGTTAGAGAAGAGGCAGTAGCTCAGGCTCTACATGCTCACCTGGATAGTTTTGAGAGCCGTTTCAATGTGAGGATGCCAGAGCAGACAGATAACAGCAGTCTCTGTGCGTAGTTAGGGGCTCTTCGGAGCCAAGTAGTTGAGTTGTCATCACGACAACCAACAGTTTTAGCAGCCCCCACTCTTTCGGACCTAGATGCCTAGCCTGACGAGTAGATTGATTTGGCCGCATATTGGGAGCCGACTACAGCCGTTGAAAATGGTAAGAAAAGAGCTGCTGAGGATGTTAGAGAGGAGAGTTTGGAAAAAAGGAGGAAGAAGGAGAGAAAAGAGCATAAGTAGGCCAGAGAGCAGAGAGCATGTAGACTCATGACACACATATGTCTGAGCTGTATGAGAGAGCTAGAGGAGCAGGCAGCTCCACCATAACTCAGCCCGAGCTTGCCAGTGGCCATGACCCTTCGGGGGAGCCACATTCAGCCCCGATAGTTACAGAGGCCGTTGAAGCAGCCACGATTACTAGGGGGGACCACTCCCCTATTGAATCATCATTGAGCGCGCCGGCCACCACTAGCGCCACTATTACAGCGGAGGTACCACCTTCGCAAGATGACAGGAGCGCCTAGTGCGCCACAGGTATGTTCTCTTCCCTATGTTCTTATAGTTCGTGCTTTAGGGCCGAAGCTTATTTTTCAAAAAGTGGAGGGGGTGTACTTGTGATTTTTGATTCGTCTGAGAGTTTTTCTTGCCGTGTTTCTTTTTCCTCAGGCATGCTATCTAGTAGAACCGTATGTGTAGGATGTTTAATTTATATCTTGTGATTTTTGTTCAATTATAAAGTAACTTAGGAATACTCAGCCAATAAAAATGCACTAGTTTTGGTTTTTGAAAAACATTGACCCTGTTTAAAATTTTTTGATGCAATAGCTATGTATTATTGACAACATGCATGATTTCTGTGGATCTTTTGATGCCATCTAGTCTATTAATATGAGTAGTCTTATTAATCCATGGATAAACTAGACAGGTGAGGTGAAAATAGTTCATGTACCATGTGTATGTGAGGTATAGTATTTAGTTCGGTATTGTGTTGAAGTTCTAGAACTTGTCTGGTTGGTCTTTGCATAGGCTAAGGATGATTGGTTAGGATATGATCATAGGCCATTTTTGTTTAGCTCACTTTTAGCCTATATTACCCTACCAAAGTTGCATGAATCCCTTGATCCTAAGTTTGAGCCTTAATTGACCATGTTTCTTTGATTTACCGATTAACCGCATTTGTTTAAAATGAACTTGTTTTGGCCCTGGTCCTTCCTTGGATTTTGTGAACCTCAACATAAGCAAAATGCTTTAGTTGAGGGTGGCTAGAGTAGGGGTGCATAAATGGTGGGAACGGAAGAAAGAAAAAGAAAAGAGAAAAGAAATGGTGAAAAATGAGGTGTGGTGTGGTGAAAAGAAAAGAGATGAAAAACATTTAGAATCTTGAAAAAGAAAACTCAAAAGAAAAAAATGCTAAAAAGGTTGAAAATACACCACACCCATACAAATGTGTATAAAGACAAGTGAAAAGGGAAGAAAACGGGGAATGATAGAATAAAGGGTGAAATAGGTGAATGGTGTAGCCAATGTATGTAGTGCCAAGGAAGGGATAGTCACTTATAAAATCTTCCATCTTTAGCATATCCATCCCTAAGCCTACATTACAAGCCGTACCAAGTTCTATAGTGATCCTAACTCGACCATCTGATAAACCAAAGTAGAGAAAATAAGGGCAAGCCTATTTTATCTGGCACATATACTTGTAACTTCTTTGTGAGAGTAAGCGCCTTACTTGTTTAGTCCCATGCTATGTTTGACATTTCATATCTGAGTGGGGACTTCATTTGTGTGAGGGTACATGGATTAGGTTTGCTTTTACCATTGATATGTGTGAAAAACATTGGTGATGACTTGATTACCTGTTGATAGCTAGATGACATGTCTTGATCCCTGTTTATGATGTTTTGAGGTTGCTTATAATGCATTAGCTAATGTTGTTACATGAGAAAGGGTCGATAGAGTTTGTATAGAAAGTGCAAGTTTTGTTGAAGTATTGGCTGTAGTATCTTAAGTCTATTTTCTAGTTGAGCGTCATGTTTAGTTTTCTTTTTGCCCGAGGACATGCAAAAGTCTTAAGTTGAGGGTGTTGATGTGTTGTGGATTTATAACACTTTCGACGCTCAAAACTAAGAAAATAACATGGACTTAGGTGTATTTATGTGGATATGAGGCACTTTTCCTTTAGTTATAGGATAAATTGGTGTTAGAGCTGAAAATGCAAAAGATAGCCTGAAGTGTGCAAAATAGGCTCAGATTGCAGTCCACAATACGAGCCATAGGAAGGTCCTATGAGTCGTACTGGTGGTCGTGAAAAGTTGCAGAAGGCTAATATTGAAGAGATGCAATATAGGAGTCTTAGTACGAGTCATACCAAGCTTGTACGAGTCGTGGTGATGAAGTCGTGAAAAGATTCAGAAGATTTGCATAAGAGGCTGACTCCTGCTATGGAAAGAAAGTACGAACCGTGGAATGAAGGTACGAGTCGTACCATGGCGGTCATGATGAACTTCAGAAATATTTCAAAACCTCAGAGTCAAGCCACGGGAGCTCAGTAACGATCGTGGGATAGAGGTACGATTCATACCAACATCCAACACTTAGCCAAAAATCTGCTAGTCATGCAAGGTACGAAAGGATGCTACAGGCCGTATGATCAAGCTATGGATCGTAGGAGGACTCGTGATGTAGGCAAAACCAGATATGAAAATTCACCCTGTTAGCTTACGAAAAGGATTCTTGTGTCTGTATAAACAAATTTTATGTTTTATTTTTAAGAGAGATCGATGAGAGAAGAGATTTTGAGGGGAGAAAGAGAGAATTGAGATGAAGAAGATGATGAAACCCTAGCTTGACTTGAGAGAGAAACTTCAGCTTATGATTCTTTAACGAAATGAGGACTTAGGATAGGTTAAACCCTTAATACACCCTTTAAGAAACCCAAAACGACGTCACTTAGGGGTTAGAAGCCTAGGAAGTTATGAAACTATCTATGGGAAATCATATTTAAAATCCTGTCTGCCAGTCATCATGACTCATACCATGAGTCGTACCACCCTACCACGACTCGTGGTATCCATCCTTCACATACCAGTCCATTTTTCCACTTCTCTGATCCTTATATAACAGGCACTCACCACGACTCGTTGTTTTCTACAATGAATTGTTACATAACTTGTAATTAGGAAACCCATCCTATATCCTTACTGAACTTTCTCCTACGACTTCTCATCACGACTCATGACAAGGTCTCATGAAATGTTACTTGACTCATTACTTTAGGATTGTCTCTACAGATAGTGACTATGACTCCTGACCATGAGTCATACCCACTCACCAAAACACATGGGTTGGACTCGTAGTCTTGGAAATGAAAATTTCATTGGCTTACCACGAGTCTTCCCATGATCCGTTACATGAATCCATGACTGGTACAATGAGTCCTTCTAAGAAAAATTATTAGATTTTTTGCTCCTTCTACTACTAGTCTAGGGCTTGATCTTAGAGAGTTTTAGGGTGTTATACAAAGGATAGTCACTTAAACACTCCTCACGTATCCTTTTGGTCTTCTCCCTATTTTACACATGCCATTTCCAGACTAGTACATAATGCTTTCCTACATACACTGCGACATCTTATGCTATCTATATTGGTCATTTAACTCTTGCTGGGGGAATTTTTTGTAGCTTAATCATAGAGATTATTTTGTAAGTACCTTTGATAAGTTATTTGATAGTGTAAATATCTTTTACAATGTTAGTGCATAATAAAACTCAAACTTAGCCTTTAGAACTCCACAACACCTGCACAGGTGATACATATGCCATAGCTAAAATTCTTCTTTTTGTTGCACTCAAGCTTAGAGCCATGTGGATGCCTTTATATTGTCAACTATATATAGGAGTTTTCTTACTATGCAATGATTTCTGCTGTATAAATAGGGAAGGTTGACTATTAATTTATTTTGTTTTGTTTTTGTGACAACAAGCTAGTATGTGTACCTTTGGGCAGCTTCTTTATCCAGAGGAACTAGAGTAAAGATCTGTTTTAAGTTATGTAAATATTTAGTATGTGTACCACAACTAAGTTATGTAAATATGTAATATGTACACCAAAAGTTTTTGTTGTTAGATATTTTAATTTTTAAAGTTATGTAAATATTTGTTTGACAAGAAATAAGACAAAAATGTTTATTTCTAATAGTTGAAGACAATGTATCCATGAATAAATTAAAACAAGAGAAATAAAAAAAGTTGAGTATCTTCTTATCTGTTAATGGGTCTCAAAGCTTTTCGAATTAATTTTTTTTATATTCTTGCAAATTTGTTGATGTTGCTGGATAACACATGACGAAATCTAAGCTGTTTTTTGGATGAACGGCTTAACTATTGCTTGTGTAAAAGTGACATATATTATTATACCAATAGTTATTTATTGTTTTTTCTAAATTTTGGACTTACAGATTTTGAAGATTGAAGTTACAACTCAGGATGCAAATTTACAAGATGCACAAGCTCATTATTATTTTGCTAGGAATGCAATGTAAAAATTGATGTCATAGTCTAGCATAGGATGTCAGCTAAGTCTTTTTGTTAAGTGTTGAGCAAATAGAAACTAACATCATGGGATGTTAACAATTTTATTATATTTAACAATTCTCTCTCTCTCTCTCTCTCTCTCTATATATATATATATATATATATATATATATATATATATAATATTGTCTTTTTTATATCTGGACTTTCAGTATCTATTTGACATTTATTGATGAATTATATTTTTATCACATCTAGCTTCACGACCACTGGTAATCAATGAAAGACTAGAAATGTTGCTCGTCTCTAAAGGATAATGTAGGATTAGAAATGTTGCTTGTCTCTAAAGGATAATCTAAGACCAGCAATGTTGCTCGTCTCTAAAGAATAATCTAGGACCAATTAGTTGCTAGTCTTAAAAGGATAACTTAAGACCAGTTAGTTGTTAATCGCTAAAAATGTTTAACTACCAAAAAATAAAAAAATTTCCTTGACATAGATTGTCTATTAGGGATGATGTCGCCCAAGTGCATGCAAGCACATGTGGTCGTCAAGTAATAAAGGATTTTAAAGTCCAGATATCGTACCCAATAGACTTTTCAATTTAATCGTTATAGGGTTGTTACTTTAATTTCACTAATCTACAAAACTGTAAAAATGAAGATTGGTTTAAAAAGTTAAACTACTAAAACTTCAAATATCAGATTAACTAAAACAATTATAAGCTTGATTGTATTTCGATGATGGTGAAAGACTTGTGCAATGACACTTGGTTAGTTTCAAATTGAGTTTTCAAGACGTAATTAAAATGGTATGATTCTTTCTATGGTTGATAGTTGCAAGTTACTATCCCAATTCTTGCCACTATCCCTAGCATCCAAGAACTATTTCATTAACCCTAACGCCTATATCTTTACGGTCGCAGGAGAACAATGAAACGACGATTATGCCTACTCGTATTTCAACCAAACGGGGTTGAAGGGTATATTCCTATCCTCAACAACAACTTCTATCCTATCTCCAATGGGTTTAAAGGTCTTCAAATTCCCATTCTATATTTATTTTTAATCCTTTCGATTTCCTTTCCTAAGTTCAATCGAAAGCCAATGGATTACTTACAAGGTCATCAATCTCATAAATAATAAATAAACACAAATAAATACAAACAACCATAATTGAAGAATCAAAAACAAATTTAATCAGTCTTTCGAATAATCAACAATTCACCATGGCCACAATCCTAGAATATAAGTTTAGCCACTCATAGACAAATGGAAAAACAAATGTTTAGTCATCATCATACAAAATATGAAGTAAAGAAGAGAAAACCTAGTTGTAGAACTATGTCTTCCTTCCAAACGGCTTATAAGCTTTCATATGAACTACGAAATGTAAAAATGATTAAAGACTGCTCCAAGATGTCAAAAGCTACTTAACAAATGACCTGCCTCTATTTATAGATGAGTCTTCAAATAATGTTTTACCCCTTCAAAATATGGCTTTAAAAACAACATTTTCTGCCCCGGAATGACCCTAGCGTGCCACCCCATGTATCTCACCACAGACTTAGTCAAATTTCCAACAATTTCAACTCCGAACAAGGCTTGGCGTGCTGCCTCCTATATCTCACCAAGGTGTTCATCAAATTTCTCTAAGTCCGGATACCTCTGTGCGGGGCGCCACTCATCTCGCCAAGTTTGTGAAGTACAATTCTTTGAATTTTAAGGGCTGGGGCGTCAACCTGAAGTTTTTGTTTTCTGAAGTTTGGGACTTGGTGCGGGGCGCCAGCCATAGCCCTAGACCCATCAACTTCTCAAATCTTCATTCCTTGCATCATTTTGAGCCCATTTTGATTATTCTCCTGCTCAAATCAACTCAAATCGTTTGTTAGTGCATAAAACACACATATACATGAATTTAAGCATAAATTAAGGATTATGAACACAAAACATGATCAAATATGGGTTAAATACATGGAAAATAGGCATAACAATATGTCCAACATCACCACCCTACACTTAAACCATTTTTCATCCTCAAACAATCTTTAAAACATACCTAAACTCATGTTTCGCCATCACACTTGACACCTCTATCAACTCTTACTCAACCGACTAGCATGGATCATTCATAAAGTGATTTATCATAAGGAACACAGTTTCATCAAGCACATATGAAAGCTTGACAATCAAGATCACACAACCTCTATAAATGACTCATTGTTTCAACACAAAGAGCCAACATGATTAAATGTGACACATGCAACAAGTAGTACACCGAATTAGACCTCTTGTGCCCCTCATTTTTTTTGATTTTCCTCTCCTAAATTCATCTATGTAAAGACATGGAGCACGATAAGTAAGGCATACTCACATTCACAAATGATGTAATGCACATAATGTAATCATACCATACGCTTTCCCTTCATGTATTTTTAGACTACCTAATTGTTTCAAGAGATTAAGGACAAGAACTTTTCTTGATTGTAATGCTGGATTACGGACGGGTAGGATTCATATTTTATTTTATAGTTAATACCACCCAAGCACTTTTAAGACATATTTCACTTTTCTTGTCCACCACCTTTTCCTTTGTTTGTTCACCTTTCATCTACTCACCCTTGTCTTTTCTTTTCATGCCCCATTTTTTACTACTTGACTGCTAGTTTTCTAATCATAGAATCACTAAGAATTTTGCAATTAAAATTCTCTTTTTCAATTTCCTAGCAGTAAGTAGACAACACAATTTTTTTATGGGCACCCGTTCTTCTCACTTTTCTTTTCTTACTACAACTTTTTCTTTTTCCCTTAACATTTTACTTCGATGGACCTTTACTTTGAAGTCTCAAAGTACCTAAGACTACTTTGGATCAATAAGTATTAGGTCTAACAAAAAGAGGGATTAAGCTACTATTGAGGCTAAGAAAGTATAAAGCTTTTAGGCTCAACGGGGGTAACTAGGAAGAATGATTAGGAAGGTAATACAACTATAGGAAAAAGAAATGGTTTCCTGAAAGAAATGCCTTGATCATCTCTCAACTTCCTGATAACGGGCAAAAATATATGCCCGAGATACTCTTTATTACTTCAATTAGTCTTGTTTATCTAAGTTATTGTATACATTTTCATGTAATTTTATATAATGTGGAGATGTGTGCAAACCAACATGATTAACCTTTGTTTTGTAGGTTTTGATGATGTTTGAGTAACTAATCCATGAGTTGGTGAAGTAGAAGCTTGGAAACGGAATTAACACGCGAACGTCGGCAAGGAAGAGGCACAAAATAGCCCACCGGCGCGTCGACAAGGTGCCACGGCAGGCAGGCCGATCAAAACAGCCCACCTGCGCGTTGGAAACGTGCCACGGCAGGTGGACTCCGCGACCATGGGGCTGTAACGCGCTGCCCAGGCAGCGTGACACGTTGCCAACGCGGCAAGGTGCTGCCTGGGCCGATTTCGGGTGATTTTCCAGAAAGCCTCCGCGTTCGTAGCGTGTCACGGAGGCCGTGCTCCGCGATGCACTTCGTGACACGTTGCTTGTTAATCCGGGAAAGATTCCTACTAATATAAATAGCACACTTAGGTTTATTTTTCAGAGGGAAGACTTGGTGGAGCTAGGACGTGGGTTAGCAGCAGTTGAGGGACGAAAAAGCTAAGGGTTTTTCTCTCTTTCTTTCTTCTTTCAATCAATTGTACGTATGATTTACACTCATTTGAGGATGATCAATCCACAAATGAGTGGCTAATTCTCTTCCTTGCTAAGGTTTTGAACATGTGTATTGAATTTTGATTGTGAATTATATGGTTTTTCATCTTCTTCTTTCATGTTGTTCTATTAATTCTTGTTCTTACTGCATTCGTGTGTGGCCAACATTAATGTACATCTAAAAAGTCCAATTTCACTCGAGAGAGCAAGAAATTGGAAAGTTGTGAATTAATAGGGTATTGTTCTTAACTTGATTTGGGAAAATTGGGTTTTGATGTGCTTTCCTGATAGAAATATACTTGAAAGCCGTATTAGTCAATTTAGGAACCGGAATTGTATTGCTAGGTCATAAATTGCATTTGATCACAGAAATGTAGACGAATGGTTTATGATTCTAAAGTGAGATTAAATACGAGAGTTTTAATCTCTAGGCTAATGTTCTTGGCTAGCAACATGAAGAGAAGAATAACCGAATTATGATTACTATCGAATTCATTACTTGTTCTTAACCTTGGCATGCTCTTATCCATAGTTTCAATTCAAGTAAATATTTGTTAATAGTTTTAGTATATAGTTTATAAACAAAATTATTTAACTTTTGGTTACATTGTTGTCAACATAATTAGAAGTAAACTAGAATATAGTATACTTAAGCAATTTTACTTATCCAGAGTCTCCTTGGATTGATACTTGGCTTACTTAGCCACTTTATTACTTGTTTGACTACGTGCACTTGCGTGTCGGTTTTTAATATATACCGAGCAGACCGCGAACAAGTTTTTGGCGCCGCTGCCGGGGAGGCTAGGCGATTTGTGAAATTGTGTTAAGTGTAAATTTACTATATTTTTGTTTTATTTTCTTAAGTGTTGACAACTTGGTTTTAGTATTTGTTTCAATTCTTTGTGCATTTTAATTTTTCTCTCTTTTGGATACCCTCATTGACATGACATCTTGGAATATAAATGGTGGATACGCATATTTCAGCGAATCTTGCATGAATTGCGGAGGACCCCACTTGTGGCAAAACTGTAACATGTGCAATATATGTGGGTGTCAATATGGCCATTGGGGTGATTGTCCAAAGTCCTATTCCTCTCCCCCAAGCCCCCGCTATGATCATTCTGTTGTTTTTGCTGAATATAGGCATGTTGAAAATGAGGACTTGGGATGCCAAGTTCAAATAGAGGACATGATGAAACAACTCCTGGAGCAATCAGAAGCAATGAAGGAGTCGGTGGTAGAATTGATAATTCAGCAAAAGGAGAATGCCGAGGCTGTAAGCAGGATGAGCGTCAAACTCACGGAGATGTGTGCTGAAGCTGAAGCTTATTTAGCCGATATTCAAGAGGAACTACAAGAGGAATACAAGGGTGAATTCTTGGATGAAGCCCAACAATTAGAATCTCTTGAGTGTCCCCGTGATTGGCTCATATCTATAGAAAATCCATTCTTGGAAGAAGAGTTAGCGTATCCCCCAGTCGACTTTAATGGTGAGATAGATGTCGATGTCGAGAAGGTATATGCAAGTAAGGAGGTCAAGTAAAATGCAGTTTCAGAGTTGAGGTGTATTGGACCACACTCTACGCATTTTTCAACATTAAATTTGGTTGACAACATAGAAATAGAGTCTTCCAAGTTTGTAGAGAAATGTCTAGAGGAGGACCAAGCACCATATATTTTGAAATTTGCTAACTCAGAAAGACAAAATGACTTCGCTTACTTAAGGACCAATAAATGCAAAAGGCAATATCTACTGTTTGGTCCTTACAATTTTTCACCACCACCCCTGGAGCATAAGAGGAAATTAGAGAAGAAATTAGGGGTGAGATTCATATCCTCAAGGTGGAGGAAAAAGTGGTGAAACTTGGTACGTCGTGCCGCGACGTAAAATTAGGCGCTGCTTGGGAGGCAACCCAAGGGTACCATGGGTACCATTTTAATTTCTTGCATTTATGTTTATTTTATTTATTTTTCATCTTGTGTTGTTTTGGTGGAAAGTTAAGCACAGATGGAGGGGAAGCCTGAGTACCCGTGGAGGAGGAAGCTAACAAGCATGGAAAAGAAAAAGTGTGGGGTCGAACACCCACTTGTCCATAGTTGAAGAAAACCATGCTGTCAGCTAGGCCTAAAGGCCTCAGGGAGTATTTCTCACCCTTTGTAACCTTTAGTTTGATGCTATGCGGACATAGCATGATTTAAGTGTGGGGTGAGGGAAATTTCTAGGAAATTTTAAAATTTCTGTGCTTAATGATTTTTGGTGAATGTAATGCTTGTACAAAAGTTGGTGAGAAATTTGAAAATTTGAAAAATTTGAAAAAATTAAGCATGACTTCATCACCCGTTGGTTTTTCTTTTCGGTTCTTTTCCGACGGGGGGTATTTGAACCGAAGAATAAATTTTTTTTTCTTTTCTTTTTTCTTTCTTTCCTGGGTCTGTATATAAAGTTTTTAGTCATAGTTAGGGACTGTTTCCGACGATGGATGGATGACGACCGTCTTGAGGAAAATTAGTCGATAGGTTTTGGGTTTTTGAAACCATAACTAATTGGTGCTGGATGTTCTTGTTATGTGCTATAAATGTTTGTAAGATGCAAGTATGTTCAGTGTGAAGCATGCAAGTGTATAACTTTGTTTGAGACACTTAGGCTCTTGAATTTGACTCAATATGATGGAAGCTTAATTCTGAATTCTTGTGATTAGCTGAGTAAGAGTCTACTGATTGTGTCTTGATTTGAGCATGTGCCATGAGTATAAGGTTTTTGAGTATTCCGTGCTATTGTGGATTGTCTAGAACTTTCCTGGTGTGTTTATAAAACGAAATGAAGGATGTGAATTGGAGGAAATGATATAGGCATTTCTTTGAATGAACCAACTTTTTATCCCTCATTATACCTACCTTGAAAAATTAATCCTAGTTAACCCCATTGAGCCTTGAGCCTATTCTTTGACAGCTGCAACATAAGCTTAATCCTTTTTCTTTCATTAGCCTTGAAATTGAACCAAAACTCCGAAGCGCTTAAAGGAAAAATCCGAAAGGGTAAAGGAGTGAGAAGAATGGAAAAGAAGGAAAAATAGCAAGTTGTAAATAGTTGAGAAAAGGAAAAAGGTGCATTTGTGTGAAAATGGTTGGTTATTAGTAGGGAGTAAGAAAAGGAATGAATGAAACATATTGCTTAAGTACTCCTTACTAATAAGCTAAAAGTGTCGAAAGAAATGGGGGAACAAAAGAGGAAAAAGAAAACTAAAAGGAGAAAAAAGGTGAAGTGAGGGAAGGGAAGTTTGTAATGAAGGCGTGATGTATTAAAAGCGCTTAGGAAAGATAGTCACTATTACTGATCATAATAGTACCTACCCGCACCTGAGTTACATCACAACCTAAAAAGTCCTACTTGATCTTACATCCACACATCCTTATATTAGTGGAATAAAATACTAAGGGCAAGCTTATGGGTCATTACATAATGCATGTGAATTCTTTGTGAGAGTGAGCGTAATTCTATTCATGTACCCACACATGTTGTGATGTAAAAAAGTTGTTTTTGCGTGTGATTGGGTAACTCTCTTTCCGTGAGGGGCACATGTTGAAAGAAGGATATATTTCATGTGGGATTTCTTAATCAGATGATTTGCATGAGTTTGCTAAAATTGAGAGTCGATTCTTGAGGTTAAGAAGTCTTAACATGGTTGTACTTCATTTCAATGATCAAATCAGGCATGCTCTATTTTTAGCTTGTATCTTACGTAATCATTATAGCCGTAACCTGAATTATCTTGCTAAATTAGTTATGTAGGAGTCTCCATTTGCATGATATGTAAAAGGTTGTTCGAGGACGAACAAGTCTTTAAGTGTGGGGTTGTGATAACGGGCAAAAATATATGCCCGAGATACTCTTTATTACTTCAATTAGTCTTGTTTATCTAAGTTATTGTATACATTTTCATGTAATTTTATATAATGTGGAGATATGTGCTAACCAACATGATTAGCCTTTGTTTTGTAGGTTTTGATGATGTTTGAGTAACTAATCCATGAGTTGGTGAAGTAGAAGCTTGGAAACGGAATTAACACGCGAACGTCGGCAAGGAAGAGGCACAAAATAGCCCACCGGCGCGTCGACAAGGTGCCACGGCAGGCAGGCCAATCAAAACAGCCCACCTGCGCGTTGGCAACGTTCCACGGCAGGTGGACTCCGCGACCATGGGGCTGTAACGCGCTGCCCAGGCAGCGTGACACGTTGCCAACGCGGCAAGGTGCTGCCTGGGCCGATTTCGGGTGATTTTCCAGAAAGCCTCCGCGTTCGTAGCGTGTCACGGAGGCCGTGCTCCGCGATGCACTCCGTGACACGTTGCTTGTTAATCCGGGAAAGATTCCTACTAATATAAATAGCACACGTAGGTTTATTTTTCAGAGGGAAGACTTGGTGGAGCTAGGACGTGGGTTAGCAGCAGTTGAGGGACGAAAAACCTAAGGGTTTTTCTCTCTTTCTTTCTTCTTTCAATCAATTGTACGTATGATTTACACTCATTTGAGGATGATCAATCCACAAATGAGTGGCTAATTCTCTTCCTTGCTAAGGTTTTGAACATGTGTATTGAATTTTGATTGTGAATTATATGGTTTTTCATCTTCTTCTTTCATGTTGTTCTATTAATTCTTGTTCTTACTGCATTCGTGTGTGGCCAACATTAATGTACATCTAAAAAGTCCAATTTCACTCGAGAGAGCAAGAAATTGGAAAGTTGTGAATTAATAGGGTATTATTCTTAACTTGATTTGGGAAAATTGGGTTTTGATGTGCTTTCCTGATAGAAATATACTTGAAAGCCGTATTAGTCAATTTAGGAACCGGAATTGTATTGCTAGGTCATAAATTGCATTTGATCACAGAAATGTAGACGAATGGTTTATGATTCTAAAGTGAGATTAAATACGAGAGTTTTAATCTCTAGGCTAATGTTCTTGGCTAGCAACATGAAGAGAAGAATAACCGAATTATGATTACTATCGAATTCATTACTTGTTCTTAACCTTGGCATGCTCTTATCCATAGTTTCAATTCAAGTAAATATTTGTTAATAGTTTTAGTATATAGTTTATAAATAAAATTATTTAACTTTTGGTTACATTGTTGTCAACATAATTAGAAGTAAACTAGAATATAGTATACTTAAGCAATTTTACTTATCCAGAGTCTCCTTGGATCGATACTTGGCTTACTTAGCCACTTTATTACTTGTTTGACCACGTGCACTTGCGTGTCGGTTTTTAACCCCTACCAAAGCACCGAGCACTTCCTATCAACTAGTTATACTACATACACTAAGGCAAGTTCTAGATGTTACAATATATACATACAAAGCAATTCAGCTCACCTTTCATGGCAACAAGAATCTAATCGGTTTCTACAACTACATATTCACAAAATCATATTGATTGACAAGTTGATTCATTATTAAGCCCTAAGAATATGAGTCAAATTAAAGAGATATGTGTGTCTCTCCTGGATCATCACTCATGCAATTAAGATGAATACTCCATTTACTCCAGCATAACAACTAAGCAGAATATCAACAAGTATACAAGCAGATGATCTATGACTCAATCTTTAAAAAAATGAGACAAAACTTCCCTTAAGACTGTCGTCATCTATCTATCATAAGGAAACATCATTACTCTGCGACTGCAAAGACTCAAACAAAATAAAAAAATTGACTCCTGAAATAAAATAACCAAAAATAACATAGTCAAGGCTAACAACAAGTCAAAATATCCCAGGCATTCAAGTCAACATCACCATACTAGCTATTACAACCCATGACATACGAATCGTCAAGCTACTACTACGAGGAATGACACAATATTGGTATGACCTACTACAAATATAACAATCAAAGAACAAAATGAATCTATATTTCCTCCACCTACACTTAAAAAGGTGCACTATCCTCAGTTCACACACAATCATATCATAATGGGAGAGAAAAAAACTTCCTGGGTTGCAAAGCATCATCCTCTGGATTGTAGTCCTTATCCTCATCATCATCTTTGCCCTCAACCTACATGGCGCTCGTAGCAGCATCATCCTCCTAATTCATATCTAAATCATCAACACTATCAGTAAAGACTGTGGCCTCATCATCATCAAGAGACTCCTCAAAGGATGGGCCCACTCAACACATCAGCATAGCACTCTCCGTGAGCGGGTACCGTGCCTCTAAAGCTGTCATCTCCTCTGCAGTAGCGGGTCGACCTCCTAGCTTCAACTGTAATTCCAGCATCCCAAATATACGACCCTGCCAACTCTCATCACGGGCTTGTCGATCAGCTATAGTAAGAAGAGGGCCTGTGGAAGGGATAGTCTCCTTCACCTTTGTGACGTTTATCATGTTACCAACCAAGTATCCTGCCAAAGATAAGACAAGGTCTGCATCTTCCTTCTCAATACCTTCCTCCCTCAAGAACATGGTCAAGAAGCTGCCATGAGAATACTTCTATATGTAATTATCTCGTGATCTTCTCATATTGTCATGAATCACAACACCAAAGTTGATTGGTATTCCCTTCATCAACATGTATACTAAGAAAATCCTCTCTCGAGTCACCTCTACCATATGTGTCCTAGGGAGAAAGACAACATATACCAACTTAACCCACACCTTTGCCTGGCTAGTCAAATAAGAAAACACCATTGTGGAATGAGTGCCATTATGATCCCTTGTCCAACAGGCAGATGAGTACTCACCACATAAAATGTGATGGATGTCTCTGTATGGAGGCTTTTCCAATAAGATTAAATACTCCAAAGGATCTACTGTAGGTGTCTCTAGGATGACATTGAACCTTTTATCTATGAATCGCACCACCTGACCTCTGATCTTTACCTTGGTGCTCTCTTCTAATGAGGTATCCCAATTTGTGTAGAACTCGCTCACCAATGTGAGGTTTCACCTCTCCGGCTCATTGAAGATGTGACCTGCTCCCTACTCACGTATCTTGTCCCAAATGGCTGGAAAGTCAAGTGCCAAGCGACCCTCATCTATCCAGTTCTTAGGTGTATACTTGGCTTCTTTGAAAGTGTTGAACAAAATAAGTCCATAAGGCTTTACCTCTTTTTCTCCAAATCTCCTTGCGGGGCCGGGTTTGAAAGCCGAAGAACTAGTCCCCCGTTTTTCCTTATCTAGACCACTTGCCACTTGGATCTGCAACAACCACCTCCTTTCCTTTTGATGCCATGGTACCTAACAAGAAAAATCAAGAACTTGACGAAATTTGCTCATGAACAAAATGGCTAACTAATTATGTGTTGAAGATGCAAAATCCAACCCACACTTAATTTGCTAGCAGGCTTGTGAGAATTTGTCAAATGGAGTACTCAAGACTTCTTCCATCATCATCCAATCTCAACAATTTAATTTAATTCACTAACTCCATACTACACTATGTTCAGGGATTTTTCTTTCTTTTCAACTCTCTTTTAGCTCTTAGCTTTTCAAGTATGCTTCACCTACGCCATCCCTCTCACTTTTTTCCTCCAATTCATAACTCAAGTAATTCATGTAATGAAGTAGAACTATTCAATACCTCAACAAACAATAATCAGTTTACTACCATTCATCACAAATTAATCGAGATTTCAACTACTCAAGCATTATTCATATTCAAGAATTAATACCCATGTATTTTCTCTCTCTACAATTAATACATCTACCCACTAATATTCAAGACTTCAATTCACCAACCCCCATCATCCTCACAAGTTCAAATCACCATATTCAACCAAGAATCAAGATATCCAACAAAGATAACATATTATCATGGATGAACTTAAGACTTTAAGCTTATCAAGCTTTTCCCCAACAATGGTGATTTGAGTTCTAAATCTTGGGGGAGAAGGGTGTGGGAGCATGCTTGCATCATTGTCTAACCAAGAGAGAAGAAATATACTTACTTGAGTTGAAGATGAGAGCTTCACCAAAGCTTTAGGGAAGACTACAACGGAAGGGAGAGGGGAGTGGGGAGCTACGGCTTAAGGGAGAGAAAGAGAGGAATTTTTGCTTCTTTTATGTTTTTCAACTTTTTGAGGAAAAAGGATGAATGGGACTTTAAATAAATAAGTGGGTAAGGGAGTTTACATAATTTTAAGGTCTTTTGAGTCAACATTGACTCAAATTGACCAAAAGTTTTCATCCATCAAGCCCCTGGTGTGCTACCCCCTCTGTTGCACCGTAAAATTAGAATTTTTTTTTCTCTGGAGACAGCAGGATGGCGCTGCACACCACCCATAGCCTCACCTGACAAAATATTTTTCTTCTAGGATTTAACTCTTGGCATCCCATGCCAGGCATCTCACCCCAGACTTAACTTTTTAGCTTAATGTCCAACTTGTTCTTGTCTCTTACGCCCTGTTCATCTTTACAAACAAAGAAAAATATACAAAATGTTAGAAGGATGGGTTGCCTCCCACCAAGAGCCTTAGTTATAGTCGTGGCACGAAATTCATGGGTTGTCTCCTAGACAACGCCTAATTTAATGTCGCGACATGACTATGGTCCCCGTTACTCCTTCATCTGGGTGGACTTGTGACCATATCAAGGATCTACTGAACTTTCATGCAGCACCTACTTCTCTACAAACTGATTACAATCTCCAGGTTCTTCCACAGGCTTCACTGTAAAGTCTTCATAGTGAGGTGGACTTCGTGCTACTCTGAACACTTAAAACACTACCTCCTGACCATCTACTGTCATAGACATCTTGCCCAACTGAACATGTATAACAGCGTTAGTGGTGGCTAAAAATCCTCTCCCCAAAATGAGGGGAATTGTTGCATCTGCCTCATAGCCCATGATTATAAAGTCCACCAGCAGGATGAATAGTCTTACCTTAATCAAGACATCTTCAATGATTCCATCAGGATAGGCCAAAGACCAGTCTGCCAGCTACAACGTCACTATTGCAGGACGTGGTTCACCTAATCTAGAGTTCTAAACATGGATGTAAGCATCAAATTGATGCTCTCACCCAAATCACTTAAGGCCGAACCAACTTCCTTCCTCCCAATAGTGACGGGGATAGTGAAGCTCCTGGGATCCTTTAGCTTTTTAGGAATTTTGTTCTTGATTCGAGAACTGCACTCTTCCATAAAAGCCACAGTTTCAAACTATGTATGCCTTCTCTTATTGGCCACGATATCCCTGAGATACCCGGGGTACTTCGGGACTTCCTACATTTCACGATTCGAATATAGGCCCAGATCAAGACACGGGACAAAAAACCCTGAGAGGCTACAAGTCGACCCATGACATGAACATAACATCTAAACTCAACATAATAAAGTGGAAGTCTTCATATATATATATATAGAGAGAGATAAAGTTGAATCAACAACGACAAGCTGATTTCTACATAATATCTGAAAAGCCTCTAACATAACTCATGAGCTGATGGAACAGCACCCCAAACTAGCTCGACAAAGTATGAAACTGAAAGAACATAACAAACTATAGATGACTGAACATCCTCCAAGGATGAGAACTCACCAATAGCGGCTGGATAGGTATAAGAGGGAAGCAAGGGCTAATGATACGATTGAGATTGATCCCTCGGGCCTATATCATGAAACGATACAACATAGAGTATGCGGTCAGTACTTGGATTGTACTGATTATGCAACTTAAGTAAAAACAAATAATTAAAATACATAGGAGTTCATATGCGTAGGACAACGTGATCATAAAGTGAATATCATAATGTAAACATAAGGGCTCAAGATTTTCAAAACATTCAAAAATCAGTCATAGTCATAATCATAGGAGAAAAGTTTCATTAAACATGACTTGAGACAAAGTAACATAAACATAACCATGCATAAATCATGAGGAACAATGGGAGGAATCATCTTAACTGACACCATCATGATAGAGCCTTACATGATACCCCACTATTTTGATCAGGACCTTCCCCGGCTTGCCAGGCAGGGGGACGTGCATGCGTGGTGATATCATAGGGATACAATAATAAATATATATAAACCTATGGTGGCACATAGTTCTGAGACCACATGATTTTCATTTGAATGCCGGGTCTATTCGGTGCTAGACAGTACTCCCAAAAACATGCACATGAGGGCTCATATCATAATCATAAAATCATTATTGAAATTCAAGGACAAGTAAATAATAACATGATAAATCCCACTTGAAATACATAATTAGCCATGAACAAAGGGCTCGTGAATCAGCCCAAAAGTCATAAATCCATAAATCACGAAATTCATGCATATTTGTAAAACATTCTTACTTGATGTTCATAAGTCCATGAAGAGTACCTGAAGAGAAAGCATAATATGAATTATAATTCATAATTTTATACTTGATAAAATCAAAATCATAATAGAAGCATTACTTGACTTTTCATGAAGATTGCATAATTGGGCATGATTAAAATTTGAAATTATAAATTTATAATCAAAATATCCATAAAATCTGCCCATAGTCCGTAAAACATAATTTGATACATGAAGGGAATTGACACATAGATAGATCATAGAGAATTTCAAAAGAATTGAAATAAACCCCATAAGATCATGAAATTTGAATGTAGAATAGAAATCCAGAGAATTGAGAAGAACCTAGGGCATGGGAATGAAAGGAACTCCCATTCATAGCTTCACATACCTGGGTAAATCGATTTCACACTCCCACTTGAAAGCCCAAAGGAAATTGGAGAGACTTTGATTAAATTCTTCAAACATGATCTTCAAGGAAAGGTTCTAAGTTGTATGCATGGAGGAGAATAGGCTTAGAATGAACTTACCCCTCTTAAAACACACTATTTAGAGCTTAAAAAGACGTAGTTTAGGACTTTGAAACTGAGGAATTATGAAACTTCCCTAATTTAAAACGCAGGGAAATTACTGACTTCCAGATGCTATGACTCGTCCTACAATCGTACATCAATCATACTAGTCGTGGTTTCCTTTCGTTGGAGCCACTGCTCATCTATGAGTTCTGAAGTTCCCACGTACCACACCATGACTCGTACCTTCTACCAATAGATCGTTGAATCCTGTCATTACCATGACTGGGAGAAAATCCCTGCTCCTTCCTACAGGTGCAAGTAATGACCCGTTGTTACTTACCACGGCTCGTACCTTGACCCATACCATCCAACTCTGCCAACCTAGACCCCCAACCAACGGGTCATTACCACGATCCGTGGTTCCTCACCATGGGTCGTACCACGAGTCTTACCTTCCCTCCTGACAATCCAGAACCAAACAATGACTCTAGCCCACGACTCATACCAACATTCCACGAGTCATTACTTGACTCGTTGTTACCAACTTTTTCCACGAAAATGCTGACCACGAGTGAGTCCTACGGGTCATAGGTCCTTCTTACAATTTGTACCCTGAGTCAACTTGAGTCAACATTGTAGATTTTTCTGCTGTTTTTTGTTCCAACTTCCCGAGTCTATCCTTAGGCACTTCCCAGGTATTACAATATCTCCTCCTTTGGAACATTCATCCTCAAATATGGGTAAGCATACTGAATAGCTGGGAAAATGCAACTACTATACCAAATACTGAACATTTAGGCTGAAAACTGACGGAGTAACTAACTCCGAACTAGAATACATGACTGAACTGAATTCATAAATCACACATACATTCATTGACATGAAAGAAACTGGGACACATTAACTGATCATGAAATAGAATACAGTACTAGGGAGGAAACTAATACCTCAAGCTGAAATTGAGCCAGAAGGGAATAGATGTGGGTATCTAGCCATCATATCTACTTCGTCTTCCCACATAGCTCCCTCAATGTGCTGGTTCCTCCACAACACCTTCGCTGAAGCTACTTCTTTGTTTCTTAGCTTTCGAACCTGACGATCAAGTACTTCCATTGAAAATTCCTCATAGCTAAGGCTATCCTTCACGGCTACTCTCTCCACCAGAACAACTAGAGCTGGATCACCCAAGCACTTCTTCAAGAGCGATACATGGAAAACTGGATGAATTGAAGCTAATTTGGAGGGCAACTCCAACTCATAGGCAACCTTGCTAACACATCTCACAATCCGATATGGACCAACATAATGGGGACTGAGTTTCCCTTTCTTTCCAAACCTCATCACTCCCCTCATGGGAGATACTTTCAGAAACACCCAATCATCAACTTTAAACTCAAGCTCCCTCCTCCTCACATCTGCATAGGACTTTTGATGACTCTGAGCTATTTTCAACCTTTCTATTATAAGCTGAACTTTTTCCATAGCCTCATGGACTGAATTTGGACCTATAAATGTAGCTTCACCGAACTTAAACCAGCCAATAGGTGATCTACACCTTCGCCCCTGGAGATCCTCAACGGAGCCATCTGAATGCTGGAATGGTAGTTGTTGTTATATGCAAACTCAATGAGACGCAAATGATCATCCCAACTACCCTTGAAATTGATCACACACGCTCTCAACATATCCTCCAGGGTCTGAATGGTACGTGCTGCTTGACCATCTGTTTGCGGGTGAAATGCTGTGCTAAACTTAACCTAGGTACCAAGGCCCTTCTGAAATGAACTCCAAAACTGGGAGGTAAATTGAGTACCTCTATCTAATATGATGGACAAGGGCACTCCATGCAACTGAACTAACTCCCGAATATATAATTTAGTATAATCCTCCACTGAATCGGTAGTTTTGACCGGTAGAAAATGAGCTGCTTTAGTCAACCTATCAACAACCACCCAAATACAGTCATACTGTCGGCGTGTACGAGGCAACCCCGTAATAAAGTCCATATTGATTTCCTCCTACTTCCAAGTAGGGATACTAATATCTTGAAGCATACCTCCAGGTCTTTGATGCTCAACCTTTACTTGTTGACAATTCAGACACTTAGCCACAAACTCTGCTATATCCTTCTTCATGCCATTCCACCAATAGACTTCTCGTAGGTCATGGTACATCTTGGTGGCACCTAAATGGATAGAATATCTTGAACCATGAGCTTGATGAAACATCCGCTCCCTCAAGTCACCAGCATCCTATACATACAAATGACCCTGATATCGGAGCACACTATCTCCCCCTTGGGAGAAAACCTCGAACTTCTAATTTTGAACCGCTTCCTTCAATTTCACCAAAATAGTTTCCTCGTCTTTCCTAGCCTTAACATCGGTCGCTAAAGATGATTCTGATCCATTCTAAATAATGATACCACCATCTGTCGAGTCAACCAAACGAACTCCTAGTCGTGCAAGTTAATTCACATCCTTTACTAACTCTTTCCTCTCCTCATCTACATGAGATACACTTTCCATGGAAAGCATGCTAAGAGTGTCTGCCACCATATTTTCCTTTCTCGGATGATAAAGGACACTCATATCATAATATTTAAGAAGCTCTAACCACCTCCTCTGACGTAGATTCAAATCCATTTGGGTGAACACACACTGTAGGCTTTTATGGTCTGCAAACACATTCACATGGACCCCGTACATATAATGTCTCCAAATCATCAAGGAAAATGCTACCGCCGCCAATTCGAGATCATGAGTCAGGTAGTTCTTTTCATGGACCTTCAGCTTCCTGGAGGCATAGGCTATAACCTTATCGTGCTGCATTAACACACAACCAAGGCCGATCCTTAAGGCATCACAATATACCACAAGCCTATCGGTACCCTTAGGTAAGGTGAACACTGGTGCTGAGGTGAGTTGAGGATTCAACTCTTGGAAACTCTTCTCACAAGCCTCCGACCATTGAAACTTCACTTTCTTCTGGGTCAATTTAGTCAATGGGGTTGCAATGGATGAAAACCCTCAACAAATCTCTGATAATAACTGGCTAAACCCAAGAAACTCCTGATATCCGAAGGATTCATCGGTCTAGGCCAATCCTTCACTGCTTCTATCATTTGAGAGTCCACCTGTACACCCTTGCTTGACACCACTTGACCAAAAAATGCCGCTGAGTTCAACCAAAAATCACATTTAATGAACTTAGCATATAACTGGAGATCGTTGAGAGTCTGTAGCGCCACCCTAAAATGAGCGGCATGCTCCTCCTCGCTCCGAGAGTATATGAGAATATCATCTATGAACACAATTACGAACATATCCAAAGATGGCTTGAACACCCTATTCATGAAATGCATAAAAATTGCAGGAGCATTCAATAGTCCAAAAGACATAACTACAAACTCATAATGACCATACCGAGTCCTTAAGGCTGTCTTTGGAATATCACTCTCTCTAACTCTGAGCTGATGATACCCGGATCTGATATCTATCTTCGAAAAGCACTTAGCACCCTGAAACTGGTCAAACAAATCATCAATCCTAGGGAGGGGATACCTGTTCTTGATTGTACCTTTTTTCAATTTCCGATAATCAATGCCATTCGAAGGAAACCATCTTTTTTTTGGACAAAGAGAACTGGTGCACCCCATAGGGATTTGCTTGGTCAGATGAAACCCTTCTCTAAAAGATCCTTCAACTACTCCTTAGACTTCTTTATCTCAGTTGGAGCCATTCTATAAGGAGGAATAGATATAGGCTGTGTGTCGGGAAGAAGGTCAATACCAAAGTCGATCTTCCGCTCGGGAGGGATTCTCGGTAAATCATTTGGAAACACCTTTGGATATTCACACACCGCAAGAACAGACTGGATAGTGGGGGTCTCGTATGTAGCATCCTTAACCATAACTAGATGGTACACACAACCCTTAGAAATCATCTTCTCGGCCTTAAGGTAGGAAACGAACTGACCTACAGGCACCGTTGAACTACCCTTCCACTCTAGGACTGGCTCACCCAGAAATCTAAACTCTATTGCATGGGTTCTTCAATTGACTGAGGCATAACATGCATGTAGCCAATCCATGCTGAAGATAATATCAAAATCGGTCATGGCTAACTGTATTAAATTCGCTGAGGTGACTTTCTGAAGGATTGTGATAGGGCAATTTCTATATAACCATCGAGCTATAACCGAATCACCGACTGGAGTAGAGACTGAGAAGGGTTCTGATAAAATCTGGGGACTGACTTTGAAACTACTAGAAAAATAGACATCTGACCCAATCAAGCACCCCCCTATATGATTCTTGCCACACTACTCGCAGGCTGGGAAAGTACGCTTTGTCTGCATGCTACTCTGGCCCCTCGAACCTAAGGATCTGCTCCTCTGATCACCTCGCATTCTGGACGGTGCACCAGCCAATAATGGCGCTGGAGTAAATAAGCTATGATGAGACTGTTGGTGATGTCCGCCTCCCGATATTTGCCGAGAGAACCCATATCTGTTTGTCTTGGCCCTCTTGGCCTCTCTCTCTCTCTCTTAGTGCACCGCCTCCATCTGTTGGGAGTACAAAACCATTTGGGGAAAATCAATGTCCTAATGAAGCATGCGATCCTACAATCCTTTTCCAAATAGTCCACCACTCCATGTACAAACCTGCTCACTTGAGCTCTTTGATCAGCCATTAGCTCTGGTGCATACTGGGACAAATGAGTGAACTCTAGAGCATACTCCTGGACTATCATGTTACCCTACTTCATGTTCATAAACTCCGCTGCTTTAATCTCCCTCATCTTATGAGAGAAGAACCAATCTAGAAATGCGACAAGAAACTCCTCAAAACCAATAGGGCCTGCTCAAACTGCCCTGCTATCCTTCCATTGTTTGAACTAGATGTGCACAACCCCTTTCAACTGATATGAGGCTAGATCGCCACACTCCTCTCCGGTCACCCCTATGATCTGGGTGATCTTCAAAACCTCATAAATAAACTCATGTGGATCCTAGTCCACCTTTAACCCAAGAAACTCCGGACGGTTCATCCTCAGAAAATCTCTGACTCTTTCCACTACCGCATTCCATTCTGAGGTACACGCGCTACCGCCTATTGATTGACCTGGGCGGTCAAGGCCTGAGCTAGCATTTGAATGGCTGCCCTGAAATCAGCGTGAGCCACCTTCTTAGGTACATGATCCTCATGGGCTGGTGGGGCCTACTGGTTCCCATCTCCATTGCCATTCTCATGGACATTTCTATCACACCCCAAAACTAGGGTAGGGCACAACTGGCATTCGATTCATGATTGATCGAGAAGACGGCAATATAACATCTGTAGATGTAACACTAAGGCTGACCAAACCACCTATCACAACCAACCAAGATAAATATTGGGCCCACAATGCCTTGACAATTATAAATATGCAACCTGCCGACAAGGCTACAATAAAGATAAGCAGAGCAATGAAAAACAAACACGACTACATAACCAACATTACTATACAAACTAGTCCACATCATCCTCTACAGAGTAAACAAACTTAAATGCACGGGACATGGCCCCGTCCTACCCATGCTGTACACAAAACTCAAAATAGACAAAACTAGGACATGACTCCTGGAAGAGAGGAGCATACCACTATTTTGCTGGAATCTGGCTCCTACTGCATCCGATGATCTAAGCCTCGGCCTATACCTGCAGCACGATTGCAGAAAAGGTCCCAATATAAAGAGACGTTAGTACGAATAAAATGTACTGGTATGTAAGGCTGAAAACTGTAAACATGTAAGATAAAAATGATAACTGGGCCAAAACTAAGGAATAGTAACAACCCGAAATCCTGAAAACAGAAACCTGACAATAACTCATTATTGAAGTGTAAATGTAATCATCTAATGCACAACAAATACTATAACAGAAATGTCTGCATCCAGCCAATCATAAAATCCATATACAATTCATCTAGCCAGTGAACCACACCGGGGTAAAAATAAAAATCTGTCCAGTTGGTGTACCACATCGGGGTAAAATAACAATACCTCCAGTTGGTGTACCATACCGGGGTAAAATAAATAAATCTTAAACAAAATCATAAATGAAGCCGATATGGCTTATACTAGACCAACTTAATACGTACAACATAGAAATGACAAATACTAAACATGTGGCCTGCATAGGCCTCCTTTGTAATACATAACTGCAAGTGAGTACATATAATATGTACAGCTAGAAAATAGAACTTAAATGCATGTATTCAAAACTTGTACAAATCATAAGGAACTGAGGATGACATAAGAGTTTCAACAAAATTTATAAATCGTGTTCAAGGGACATTAGAGCTCAGAAACTCGGCAGCTTGTCGTTCGGCTTAAGGGAAAGGGATTATGAAATCTCCCCTTGGCCTGATATATTTCATAACATACACATAATATAAAGGAAAACCATAACCAGGTAATCCTAATTCAATAAGCTCGTTTACCCTTGATAGCTTGCGACATCTTTACGTGGCTTAAAATCGTTTACACGTCATCATCTTGGCTCTTTCACCAATTTCAGTTAGCAATCAAACCTTTAAACACATTTAATATTACATATACATATACATACATATATATATAACATACATTAAGGACCAGCTAACAATGCCCACGCTGAGGGGTCTCCAACTCAATGTACAACTACGGCAACAATCAACACAATATCACACTTTAGATATCTCACTTTGGCTAGGCATAATCTTAACATTTAACCTCAATAAAACATGAAACTTTAAAGATTAAATGAAGCTTAACATACTAACTCAAGACTTTTAAAGAGATTTCTGTATCATTCAATTCGCAACACAGAAATCGTGCTTAAAAGAACGATAGACGGGGCGCCTTACATACCTTTCTCCGATGAAATTTTCTCTAGCCAATTTCTTATTTCAATGATCAGCCTTCAACCTCCTTAATCCAGTGGTTTTATAGGCCAATGACAAGCTTAATATATAGCACAAAATTCAGAAAAAATAACTAACCAAAAGCAGTCACAATAGCAACAAAAACACACGACAACATCAACAACATTTAGCCATTTTCTCAACTAGTTTTCACTAACTTTTGAGGGAGAAAAAAGAGGAAACTTTTTACCTTATTTTTGATGTAATTCTTCCCCTCAATATGAAGTATAATTCCAGAAAAATAAAGATAAAAAAATCCTAAGGAAAACGAGCAAAACTCAGCTCACAAACAGTCCATCGGCAGCTCACTTAGCTGCCAATTTCCAGATTTTTGCTTTGCAATTTGAGAGGTTTAAAAGGGGTGAAATCCTTACCTTTTGCTGGGGGTTTTTTTATTGGTTAAAAGTAGGAGTAATTGACCTCAACTTCTTGTCCAAAAATGCAGCAACCTTTCTGCTCAAAACACAGCAAAAACAGTTTATCAACACACCAAACACACCTCCAACTTCTAGTCTTTTAATCAAGAATTCAAGCAAGGTTTGGAGTAGAATTCTTACCTTGTATACTTGTGATTAATCCCTACCAAGAGGGAACGTATATGTATATTATAATAGCTTCAATAAAGCAGAAAATTCACCATAGGAGCACTGACCAAGTGCAGCCAAAACAACCACCAACACACCACTTTTACCTTATGATAGCTCCCGTTCACTTAGCTTTACTTTTAATGGAGTTTAGCTTGGTGTTCTCCTTAGTTGTTTGCTGGAAATTTGAGAGAATTTTAGAGGATAAGCAAGCACCTCAATTCTGGAACCGTTGAAAATGATTTCATAACACACAAGTTAAAATATAGAGGTTGTTGGGCGGTGGCCGTTTTTAGGGCGGTGGCCACCTCACTGCCTGATAGTGTCACGGTAAAACTTTTATAACTTTTTACTCCAAACTCCAATTGATGACCAGTTTGATGTTCTGAAAACTAGACTCAAAGACCTTTAATTTGATAGGTTTTGGGGATTCTAAATCATTATATATTAGTTGATATAGTTGTAGTTGTTTAAAATTGACTCTTACTTATGAACTTTACATACTTTTTGGTTTTCCGTTCGTACACATTTCCCTTGTCATCTACGACCAATATACAACCCGTACTTCCTTTAACTTAGCATAAAAACATCAAATAATCACCAAAAATAATTTTGGGGTGTGATATTCTCCCCCACTTAGGAACATTTGTCACTGAATGGAAATTAATTTCACTTAATATGCTTCAAAATAGATACTCAGTAACTTAGGTATAAAACACATACCTCAATATCACGCCGACATCGTGAATAGGTGAGGATATTTCTTCTCCATTTCCTCCTCATCCTCCCAAGTCACTTCTTCGATGTTATTACTTCTCCATAATACTTTAACTGAGGCGATTAGTTTGGTCCGAATTTTCCTTACTTGCTGGTCAAGTATAGCAACTGGGACCTCGATGTGCATCATCCCCTTAGTAATCCGGACATCATCGATAGGCATAACTCGGGTTGGGTCTCCTATATACTTCTGCAACATCGATACATGAAATACTGTGTGGACTGTCGCTAGATCTGGTGGCAACGCCAGCTCATTGGCTACTTTGCCTATCCTGCGGATAACTCTGTAAGGCCCAACATATCTAGGGCTCAGCTTGCCCTTTCGGCCAAATTGCATGACACCTTTCATAGGCGACATTTTCAGGAAGACCCAATCATTAACAGAAAACTCCAGCGCTCGACGACGTACATAGGCATAAGACTTCTGCCTACTCTGGGCCATCTGAAGCCGATCTCTAATAAGTTTCACCTTTTCAATAGCCTGCTGCACTAAGTTTTGCCCCAATAACTCTGCTTCACTGAGTTCAAACCAGCCCATTGGTGACCTGCACTTCATCCATATAAAGCTTCATATGGGGCTATCTGAATACTTGCCTGGTAGCTGTTATTATAGGCAAACTTAATCAAGGAAACATGATCATCACAACTTCCGACAAAATCTAAAACACAGGCACGCAACACATTTTCAAGCGTCTAAATGGTGCATTCAGCCTGTCCATCTGTCTGAGGATGAAATGCGATACTGAGGCTTACCTGAGTGCCTAAGAATTTCTAGAATGACTTCTAGACATTTGTTGTGAACTGAGCACCTCTGTTAGAAATAATGGACAAGGGGACGCCATGTAGGTGAACTATCTTCCATATATAAATCCTAAAATAATCCTCTGCAGCATATGTAGTCCTAACTGGAAAAAAATGAGCTGATTTAGTCAATCTATCAACTATTACCCAAATAAAATCATGCTTCTTGCTCGTTCGAGGCAATCCTGTAATAAAATTCATATTTATTACCTCCCATTTCTAGGCTGGAATTTCTATATCCTGCATCAGACCTCCAGGCCTCTGGTGCTCAATCTTCACCTGCTGGCAATTAGGACCCTAAGTCACATGACTTGTGATATCCTTTTTCATGCCATTCCACCAATATAGTTGCCTCAAGTCACGATACATCTTTGTGGCACCTAGGTGTACTGAATACCGAGAGTAATGAGCTTCATTCATAATCTATTCCCCTAGCTCACCCACATTAGGTACACATAGACAACCCTGGTATCTCAGAACTCCATCGGGTCCACAATCAAATAGGCTCTGCTTCTATTGTGGTATACTGTTTCTCAGTAAGACTAACTCTGCATCATCATATTGTCGTTGCTTAACTTTCGCTACCAAGGACGATTCTGTTGTGTTTTTGACAATAACACCCCCATCTTCGACATCCAATAACTGAATTTGTAAGTCAGCCAACTGTTGTAGAGCCTTCATCATTTCAATCCTGTCAACTTGAATATGACTCAAGCTACCCATAGACTTGCAATTTAGCGCATCAAACTACAACAGTTGCCTTGCCCGAATGATACAAAATGCTAACATCATAATCTTTCAGCAATTCTAACCACATTCTCTGGCGTAAATCCAACTCCTTTTGCTGAAACAAATACTGGAGGCTTTTATGATCTCTGAAGATATCAACATGTACTCCATATAAGTAGTGGCGCCAAATCTTCAATGCAAATACCACTGCGGCCAACTCAAGATCATGGGTAGGATAATTTTGCTCATGCTTCCTCAACTGTCTAGAGGCATAAGCAATGACCTTGCCATGTTGCATCAGAATACAACCTAGCCCAACTCTCGAAGCATCACAATAGACCACATAACCCTCGACACCCTCTAGAAGAGTCAAGACAGGTGCTGAAGTCAGCCTATCCTTCAACTCCTGAAAACTTCGCTCACATGCCTTTGTCCACTGAAACTTAGCTTCTTTATGAGTCAACTTTGTCAATGGTGCAGCGATAGTAGAGAAACCTTCCACAAATTGGTGATAATAACCTGCTAACCCCAGAAAGCTGCAAACCTCTGCAGGATTCAAGGGTCTGGGCCAAGTTTTTACTGCCTTTATCTTCTGACTATCCACTCTTATATCTTCAACTGTAATTACATGACCAAGGAAAGCCACAGATGTTAGCCAAAACTCACATTTAGAAAATTTATCATATAACCTGTGTTCCTGTAGAGTCTGTAATACTGTTCTCAAATGATCTGCAAGCTCGACCTAGGGTCGCGAGTAAATTAGAATATCATCAATGAAGACGATCACAAAACATCAAGAAAAGGCCTAGACACCTGATTCATCAGGTCCATAAAAGCTGCTGGGGCATTAGTAAGCCCAAATGACATCACTAAGAACTCATAATGTCCATATCTAGTTCTGAAGGCAGTCTTGGGTATATCAACTTCCCTAACCCGTAACTGATGGTACCCGGACCTCAAATCAATCTTTGAGAAGCATCTGGCACCCTGTAACTAATCAAACAGGTCATCAATCCTGGGAACTGGATACTTATTGTTAATCGTAACCTTATTCAGCTTCCTATAGTCAATACATATTCTTAACGACCCACTTTAACACAAAGAGCACTGGTGCACACCAACGCGATACACTAGGTCGAATGAATCCCTTCTCAAGCAGATCTCTCGATTGCTCCTATAATTCCCTTAGTTCTGCTGGAGCCATTCTGTAAGGAGGGATCAATATAAGCTGAGTACCTGGAAGTAGATCAATAGAAAATCTATCTCCCTTTTAGGAGGAATTCCAAGCAAATCCTCTGAAAAGACCTCGGGGAACTCATTGTCACGACCCAGACGTACACCCGGATTGTAGACACTGGACAAGGGACCCCGAGAGACCCCAAGTCGACCAATGGCACATGCATACAGCTAATCTCATTCAAATAAGCGGAATGATAATCATAAAAACATAGCGGAAACGTAATTATGGCATAGCATCAGGAAATACTGGACATATACATAGCTGAGCACTACATACTTTTCTGAAAGCCTCCAATACATAAGATGGGTTGATGGGACAACATCCCCAACTAACCCGACCAATACTGAAACATAAACAACATGAAAGTCTATCAAACGACCCTCAGAACATGAGGACTTACTAATAAGTTGAAAGCGTAAGCTGAGATGGACTAAGGGTGAGGATGAGCTTGAGATCCGGACCCTGTATCATGAAATGATACAACATAGAAAGTATGCGGTCAGTACGTGGAATGTACAGAGTATGCAAGGTAAGTAAAATGGACATTTAGAACTCATAAGTAAACATAGGAAAAGGACATCATACATATATCATAAACTCTGTAAAAAAACGTAAGGCTCAAGGCTTTTAAATCATTCATAAAGCATACATAATTATAATCGTAAGTAAACATTATCAAAACTTAACTTGAGCCAATAACATAAATATAACAATGCATAAAACATGCAGAACAATGGGAGGACTCGTTATAACCGACACCATCATGGTCTTCCTTTCATGATGCCCCAACTATCTCACTCAAGTGGGCAGAGTCGACCCCAGCTTGCCAGGCGAGGGTCATGCATTAGGCGTGATATCACATTTGAGGGGACCTGTATTAATATAATATATATAACATTAGAACCCACGGTGGCACGTGGTTATGAGACACCGGCGTAGTCCTATGAATGCCGGGCTGCTCGGTGCTAGACACGGCTCCCAAAAACATGCATATAGGCTCATACATAAATCAATAACATCATGCATTAAAATTTATTGGCTAAAATATAACATTCACCATCATTGATCCCCTTTAGAACATGCTTAGCTAAGAATCAAAGGCCCTTTTCATCGGCCAACATCATAAATCGATAAATCATATAATTCGTTCATAAATTGTAAATCATTCTTCAACATGTGGGCATTGCCCAATACTTTGACATACTCAATTCTTTCAAAAAAATATGCTCATAAACATGAGTAACTTGAAAATCATGCTTTTCCATCATCAATAAACTCAAAATATTGAATATTCATCATAAATCATAACTTTCATGAACTCGCATCAATGGGCATTTTGGATTTATAAATTTTGAAACAAAATTTTCAAGAAAACAATATAAAGCCTGCCCATCATTCATATTTCGACAATTAAAACTCAATTAAATCAAACCCATAAAGAGAAATCACATTTTCAAGAATTTGGGTAAAACCCCATGGAATTGAATAGGAGGATTCATGATTACATTCGAAATTTGGGCATGGGTGTGGTAGAAATCACCCATTCTAAACCCTACATACCTGAGGCAGACTGATTTTACTCTCCTTTGAATGCCCACAAAGAAATTGATGGAAGCCTTGGAGAAGAAGACCTTGAATCTCCCTAAAACCTCTCTAAAAACTCTTGCATGGGAATGGGTATGGATTAGGGACTTAACCTATCTTATCATACTCAGAGAAATACACAAAACGACTTAGTTTAGGCTTTAGAAACTTAGGAATTATGAAAATACCCCTATTAAAATGCAGGAAAAACACTGCTAGGGCTCCTAACGAGGGATCTCACGAGTCGTTGCCAAGGGGCATGACTCGTGGCCACGACCCTTGAAGTCTACTGTCCAAAACACTCAGGGGGACCCCACGAATCATGGTGGCTGACCATGACTCGTGGTCACCACCCGTGACCCCCACTTCCCCAAAACCCTGATCAACCCTTTAATGCAGACCATGGGTGACCTCACGAGTCATGAGGTTTGACCACAACTCGTGGTCAGGCCCGTGGCCTTCTCAACCTGAGCTTGCCCAGCCTGCTGACCACGAGTTACATCACGACTCGTGGTCACTCCTTACGACCCACATCACGAGTCATCCTGCAACTTGATGCGAATTTTTAGTTTTTCTTCGTTTTTACTCTCGGGTATGATCCTTGTGTTCCCGGGCTATAACACTGATTTACAATATGAATTGATTAGAGAGTCGTAGGCTCATATTTCAAGTTTCTTACTCGAACCTAGTGAGAAATACAATCTTTGGATCTCAACTTCTGAGCCTTAAGGTATGAAATATACTTACCTATAGGCGTAGGCGGCATTACCTTTCCATTCCCTGACTGGCTCACTGGGAAAATAAAATCTGAAAACCTTAGCTCTGTAATCAACATTAGAATAACATGCCACCAACCAATCCATAACCATAATGACATCAAAACCAATCATTTCAAGCTCAACTAGATCAGCTAAGGTTGATCTATCACATACCAATACTACACAGTTCTGGTAAACTCGTCTAGCTAACACAGATTCGCCAATTGGCATAGAAACAGAAAGTGGTATAGATAATAACTCAGGGACTGTCTCAAACTAACTCGCAACCAATGGAGTAACATAAGATAGTGCAGAACCAGGATCAAGTAAAACATATACTGCACGAGAATAAATAATCAAAGTACCTGTAACAACATCAGGTGAGGCCTCCTGGTCCTGTCGACCACCCAAAGCATAAAATTGATTTTGGGTTGCCCTAGAACTAGAAACCTCTCTCCCTTTGCCTCTGCCATGACTTGCTGCTAGCTGAGGATCAAGTCTGGGAGGTCGAACGGAGGATGATGAAGCAACCACTGATCGCGCCTGATCCTCCTCGAACCTATCTGAACAATCCCTCATAAAGTGCCCTGGCTGCCTACAATGATAGCATACATTCCGTCCCTGACGAAACTGACTTGAATGAGACTTCCCATACTGAGGACAAGGTGGAAATGGTGGTCTCATCTGACCCGCCTGCTCCTATCGTCAAGAGATAGATGGAGTTGGGCCTTGGTCTCTTCTCTGTCCTTGAAACTGAGGTGGGGCACTCCCTACAGGCATAGATGATTGCCTGGATGACTCAGCCCCTGGATCACCCTACGGGCCTCTATAAGGACCCACAGTCCTAGCTCTATTTCGTTGCTCTTGCTCTCTCCGAGTATCCCATAATTGATGAACCAAATCCATCGCACTTTGGGCGAAAGCATGGATTCATGAAATGTCCATGTGCTCCTGAGTAGATACCCCCAAATAATCTGGAGCTATATGAAGCCCCAACCCTAACACGAACCGATGAACTCTATCCTCCATTTCTGAACCATGTGCGGAGCATACTTGGAAAGAGAATTAAACAGAAGACAATACTCACACACACTCATACTTCCCTGCTCTAGGTGCAAAGACTGCCTAGCTCGAGCCTGTCGAAGCTCTCGGGGTAGATAGTGGTGCATAAAGGCCTCGGAGAACTCTTCCCACTCAGCTAGCGGTGCATCGACTCCTCTGGAATGAGCCCAAGCCTCATACCACAATATAGCCATATCACATAATCTGAAGGCCTCCAACTCTACTTCCTTAGTCATTGTAGCTCGCATCACCTTTAACACCCTATAAGTCTTTTCAATAAAGTTCTGAGGATCCTCGCTCAGATCTGATCCGGTGAATATAGGAAGGCTCAAACTCAAGAACTCATAGGCCATAGAACTCTCAGTTGCCTGGCCTCTATGTCTCTCCATCGCTTCCAATCGTCGCTCTTGACCTGTGGCTATACGAGCCATCAACTGAACAACTCCCTCAAGACCCTGTCCTTCCGAAACAATAGGAGGTACCATAGGCACGGGAGGATCTTCCACCCTACTACCCTCAGGTACTGCTAGTGCGGGAGGAGCTGGAGGTCTATCTACCATTGCTCTGACCGGTGCGGGAGGAACTGTAATACTTGTGGTAGGAGACTCACTCTGAGCCTCTGACCTGTCTCCCTGATCCACTGGAGGGTGACTAGTACCCTCGCCAATGGATGTGCCAATCAACCTCGTAGTCATCATCCTTGTCATAGGCGTACTCTGAAATAATAACACGATTTAGATATCACAATACTTATGACCTCGACCTATAGCACGAACTATTAGTAAAAGAAGTGAAACAATTCCTAAATGTCCTGTAGCCTCCTGATTATAAGTATGGTGCACAACATACCCATAAACAAGACTCTACTAGACACGACTTGTAGACTCCCTAGGACATGACTTCACTCTGATACCAAGTCTGTCACACCCTAAAACTGGGGTAGGGAGCAACTGGAACTCGATTCATGATTGATCGAGAAGCCGGCTATATAGCATCTATAGATGTAACACTAAGGCTGACCAAGCCACCTGTCACAACCAATCAAGATAAATACTGGGCCAATAATTCCTTGATAATTATAAATATGCAACCTGAAAAGCCGACAAGGCTACAATAAAGCTAAGTAGAGCAATGAAAAACCAACACGACTACACAACCAACACTATTATACAAACTAGTCCACATCAGCCTCTACAGAGAAAACAAACTGAATGCACAGGATAGGGCCCCGACCTACCCATGCTATACACAAAACTCAAAATATTCAACACAAGGACATGGCTCCTGGAAGAGAGGAGCATACCACTATTCTGCTGGAATCTGGCTCCTATTGCATCCGATGATCTGAGCCTCGGCCTGTACCTGCAGCACGATTGCAGGAAGGGTCCCAAGATGAAGGGACATCAGTACGAATAAAATGTATTGGTATATAAGGCTGAAAACTATAAACATGTAATATAAAAATGATAACTAGGCTAGAATTAAGGAATAATAACAACCTGGAATCCGGAAAACAGTAGTAACAACCTGGAATCCTGAAAACAGAAACCTGACAGTAACTTATTATTGAAGTGTAAAGGTAATCATCTAATACACAATAAAGACTATAACTGAAATGTCAGTAGTCATCCAATCATAAAATCTATACATAATTCGTCCAACCAGTGTACCACACCGGGGTAAAAATAAAAATCTATCCAACTGGTGTACCACATCGGGGTAAAATAACAATACCTCCAGCTGGTGTACCGCACCGGGGTAAAATAAATAAATATTAAACAAAATCATAAATGGAGCCGATATGGCTTATAGTGGACCAACTTAATACGTACAACATAGAAATGACGAATACTAATCATGTGGTCTGCATAGGCCTCCTTCATAATGCATAACTACAAGTGAGTACATATAACATGTAAAGCTAGAAAATAGAACTTAAATGCATGTATAAAAACATGTATAAATCATAAGGAACTGAGGATGACCTAAGAGTTTCAATAAAATTTATAGATCGTGTTTGTAATACCTCAAAAGCGCCTAAGATTAGACACGAGATCAAAATTTGAAGTTGGCTAAAAAACTAGGAAAAATATTGTAGGACGGGTGATGTCACGACTCGTGGTCGAAAACCATGAGTCGTTGTTAGAAGTCGTGGGAGGAATTGGACCTTGGCAGTTGGGATACCACAGATCCTCCAACGACTCGTGGTGAGAAGTGACGACCCGTGGTCACCAGTCGTGGTATGGGTTGCTAGATTTTCCAGTGGAATTAACTTCTTGATACCATGACTCGTTGGAAGCAACCATGAGTCGTGGTGAGGCTCGTGGTAAGGGAAGTTTAGATTTTCAGAAAAGTTGGCAACGATCAATCTAACGACCCGTTATTTGAAGCAAGGACTCGTCCTGTCGAGTCGTGGGAAGAATCTGAAAACATGAAGTAAGGCACTGGACTCAACGACTCGATACCACGAGTCGTGGTATCATGCAACAACTCATGGGATCAGTTGTTGGTTCACCCAGATAAGTTTTATAGAGATTTTTCATTAAGGGTATTTTCGACCTTTCTATGCTCTAAGGCCCTAAACTACGTCATTTTATGTATTTTTATGGGCATGATAAGATAGGTTAAGTCCCTCCCGCATAAGCCATTCTTATGTATGCAGATTAAGAGGATTTTAGAGAGATCAAGCGTAGTTCCAAGCTGTTCCCTATCAATACTTCATTGGACATTCAAGGAACTCTAAAATCTGATCTTACCTAGGAATGTAGGGTTACGAATGGGTGTTTCCGTTAACACCATGCCCGTTCTCTATTAATTTATAAAAATCTATCAAAAATCTCATGGGGTTTTGAATTCAATTTTGTAAAAAATCTAATGATTTACTAATGGGTTGTTATGATTTGTGAATTACATCATATTTTATGAATTTTGACCATATTTTACAACTATTTTGCTTATAAAATTATTGATTTCGATTTCCACTCAATTAAGCCTAATCATGCATGATCTATGATGAATCGATTTATGATCTACTCACCAATTTTTGATATTTACAAACCTAGCATGATTTATGATTTTAAATATGGATTTATTCAATTACCCATCATGATTTGATGATTTACAAGTTATATGTATGATCTACAAGTATGCATGAAACCTATGATTCATGAATTATGTTTTGGCCAACTCATGGGCCTTATGTTATGGTTAGTTCACGTATGTATAAGAATGTTTATGATTATTGATCTTGGGCAGATTTATATGCCCAAGTGATACTCAAACGTATCATTTTTACCTTGTTTGTTGTGCAATGTGTATATAATATCATGTATTTGGTAATAAAATGCGAATTTATACTAACCAACATGATTAGCATTTGTTTTGCAGGATAATGTGATTTTTAGGAGCTAAAATGCGTGTTGGAACTATGTTGGAGTGGACTTGGATGCGAGCGTGGAAAAGACCTTGGATGGCACATTTTACACTGGCTCCGCGATGGAGCCGTGCCACGCTGCCATCGCGGTAGCACACTGCCTGGGCAAGAATTAATTAGGCAATTTCCAATGTGCCTGCGCGTCAGTTCCTTGGCACGGAGATAGGCCTCCGCGATGGCCTCCGTGCCACGTTGAGGCCAATTATCCGGACCCTGCAATTTCCAGAGAGGGTCCGCGTCCACGCCGTGTCACGGAGGCAGTGCTCCGCGTTGGCCTCCGTGACACATTGCTTGTTATTCCGGGAAAAATTTCCCACTAGTATAAATAGCACACTTAGGTTTATTTTTAAGGTTTTTTTTTATTTTTAGTTTTGGAGTTTTTAGACTGAGTTCAGAAGTGGAGAGCAGGAACGTGGGTTTGTGGCAGTTGAAGAATAGAAAAGCTAAGAGTTTTCTTCTCTTCCTTTCTTCTTTCCTTCAATTGTATGCATGATTTACACTCATTTTAGGATGATTAATCCAAGAATGAGTGGCTAATTCCCTTCTGTGCTGAGGTTTTGAACTTGTGTAATGAATTTTGGTGATAATTGATATGGTTTCTTCTTCTTCTTGCATGTTGTTCTATTAATTCTTGTGCTTACTACATTATTGATTGGCCACCATTAATGTATATCTAAAAAGTCCAATTCCACTCGAGAGAGCACGAAATTGGAAAGTTGTGAATTAATAGGGTATTGTTCTTAACTTGATTTGGGAAAATTGGGTTTTGATGTGCTTTCTTGATAGAAATATACTTGAAAGCCGTATTAGTCAATTTAGGAACCGAAATTGTAGTGCTAGGTCATAAATTGCATTTGATCACAGAAATGTAGACGGATGGTTTATGATTCTAAAGTGAAATTAAATACGAAAGTTTTAATTTCTAGGCAAACGTTCTTGGCTAGCAACATGAGGAAGAGGATAACTAAATTATCATGATTATCAAGTTCATTACTTGTTCTTAACCTTGGCATGCGCATATCCATTGTCTAAATTCAAAAGTAAATAGTTGTTATTAATTGTAGTATATAAATAGTTTAGAAACAAAAACTCACTCAACTCTTGGTTGGATTGTTGTTAACATAGTTAGGAATAGAATAGAGATATAGTAAACTAGGCAGTTTTACATATCTAGAGCAGCCTCCTTGGATCGATACTTGGCTACTTAGCCACTTTATTACTTGTTTGACCACGTGCACTTGCGTGTCGGTTGATAATACTTAATAATAACCGAAGCAGACCGCGAACAATTATCATGATTTAACTAGCCCGTGAATTCATGCATGTTATACTGTGAGCACTATATATGTTTTGGGAGTAGTATCGAACATTGAGTAGGTTCAGGGCCTAGGTTCTTCCCCGGATCTCATAAACTACATGACACCGTTGGTATGTTGGGACCTTCTTTGTGACTGTCCCCGGCCCAAATGGCTCTCTTCATGGTGATATCACACTTTCATGGTTCTACCTTTGGCAAGGTAAGGACACCCTCCCGACTAGGGTTATAAGTCGGGCTTCATTTGTGCTCATATGGGCTATGTCGGTTAAGAGAATATCCCACTGTTCCTCATGATTTATGCATGTTTATGATTATGCATTTTGGCTCAAGTCATGTTAAATAATGATTTTTCTCTAATGATCATGAGTATGATTGTATTATGAATGTTTTGAAAACCTTGAGCCTTATGTTATGTTACAATATTTATAATATACGAATGATGTCCTACTCTTATGATCATTTATGAGTTTTATATATTTCAAATGTCCGTTTTACTTACCTTGCATACTTGGTACATTCCACGTACTTATCGCATACTTTCTATGTTATATCGTTTCATGATACAGGACTTGGCTCTCAGGCTCATCCTCATCCTTAGTCCATGCCAGAGTTCGCTTTCATCTTTGTTGGTGAGTCCTCATGTTTCGAGGGCCAGTTGAGTAAGCATGTATGATGTTCTATATTTTAGTATTTGGCTGGGTTAGTTGGGGGGTATTTTCTCATCAACCCATCTTGCATGTTAGAAGCTTTCAAACAGTATGTAGTACTCAGCTTATGTGTATGTCTAGTGATTCCGTGTGATATGATATGCTATGTTACGTTTGCATTTCCACTATGTCTTATGTTCATTCTTTTTCTTAAAGTGAATGAAGTAGATGTATGCTTATTTCATGGGTTGACTTGAGGCCTTTCGGGATTTCTCGTCCCGTGTTACAATTCGGGTCTACGTTTGGGTCGGGACAAACTTGGTATCAGAGCCATAGGTTTTGAAGTGTCCTAGGGTATCTGAAAGCCGCGTTAGGTAGGTTCTATTTCATGGGTGTGAAGCACGCCACACTTATGAAAAAGAACCTACGAGACATTTAGGAAATTTTCCCTTCTTTCATGATCTATGTCGTGCCATGAAAAGTCTTTCTATCCTTCTAATTCGTGCTATTCATGATTGCAGAATCATGGCTCCTAGAAGAATGAACGAAAGAAGAAATGGAAACGATGAAGGCCACGGAGATAGCAATGATCATGGGCATCAGCAAGCCCCACTTGTTCAGGAGCCCTAGGCACCAGAGCCAGTTGCCTACGTGGAGTTTCGGGCGGCTATCCAGATGTTGGCGCAGGCCTTGACCGCTCAGGTCAACTAGTAGGCTATGCACATATCCTATAGAATGACAATGTGTCAATGGACTAGATTAGATATTTCTTGAGGATGAACCATCCAGAGTTCCTTGGGTCCAAGGTGGATAAATATCCGCACGACTTCATCGAGGAAATTCTAAAGATCACCCAGGTTATGGGGGTGACCAATGGAGATTGTGTTGATTTGGTCTCCTATCAGCTAAAGGGGGTGGCACACATATGGTTCAAGTAGTGGAGAGATGCTAGGGCAGTAGGTGCAGGCCCTATAGGTTGGGAAGAGTTCCACGCGACATTCTTGGATTGGTTTTTCCCCCGAGAGATGAGGGAGCTTAAGGCGGCTGAGTTTGTTAACTTGAAGCAGGGTGACATGTCAGTTCAGGAGTATGCATTGGAGTTCACCCATCTATCCAAGTATGCGCTAGAGTTGGTGGGAGATTAGAGGGCTCAAGTGAGCCATTTTGTACATGGAGTGGCGGACTACCTGGATAAGGATTGTAGGATCTCTATGTTGCATCGAGATATAGACTTTCCCCGCATTGTGTTGCATGCTCAGCAGGTGGAGTCGGTGTATCAGAGGCAGAGAGAGGCCAAGAGGGCTAGGACCGACAGTTACGGGACTTCCTAGGCCATATCAGGGGGTGGACAGCGTCAGTAGTCTCAGCACAAGTCTATTGCTCCAGCACCATTATCGGCCAGTACGCCATCTAGATTTCGAGGGTATAGGAGCGGGGCTCCAGATTTAAGAGGCCAGGGCAGCATGCAGATAGAGTTCACTTTCCCATCTTGTGCGAAGTGCAGCAAGAATCACCCAGGGAGGTGCCTAGTTGGTAAGGATGCTTATTTCGGGTGTGGAAAACGGGGGCACAAACTTAGAGATTTCCCTTTAGCTAGATCAGGGGGCGGTGGAGCCTGTATGCCAACAACCAGTTTAGCTGCTCCCGTAGCAGGTCCCCGTCAGCAGGGTTCCTCGACCAGTTTAGCTGGCGGTCAGCACCAAAATAGGTTCTATGCTCTAGCACCCCATCAGGAGCAGGAGGTCTCCCCCGATGTTGTTACTAGTATGTTGCGATTTTTTCATATTGATGTTTATGCTTTGCTAGATTCGAGAGCTACTTTGTCTTTTGTGACTCCTTACATTGCTAGTGGCTCTAGAGTTAGCCCCGAGACTCTGTCAGAACCATTCTCAGTTTCTACTCCTGTTGGTGATTTGGTTGTAGCTAGGCTATAGAGGATGCCCGGTCACTATATTGCATAAAGTAACCTCCACAAACCTTGTAGAGTTAGCCATGACTGACTTTGATATTATTCTAGGCATGAATTGGTTGTATGCGTGTTATGCTTCTGTTAATTATATAACCCGCAGTGGAGTTCCATTTTTCGGGTGAGTAGTCTTAGAATGGAAGGGTAGTTCGGCGGTACTTGTAGGTTGTTTCATTTTCTATCTTAAAGCTAGAAAGATGATTTCTAAAGGTTGCATGTATCATCTAGTTAGGTTTAAGGATGTTGAGTTCGAGACCCCGACTATCCTGTCAGTTTCAGTGGTTCGTGAGTATCTAGAAGTATTCTCAAATGATTTACCAAGTGTTCCTCCCGAGAGGAAAATTAATTTTAGTTTTTACCTTCTACTCGACATGTAGCCTATATCTATGCCTCCTTACAGGATGGCTCTAGCCGAGCTAAAGGAATTGAAGGATTAGTTGAAGGACCTACTAGATAAGGGCTTCATTAGGCCGAGCAAGTCTCCATAGGGTGCACCAGTGTTATTTGTCCAGAAGAAGGATGGTTTGCTTCGGATGTGCATTGACTATCGGCAATTGAACAAGGTCACCATTAAGAAAAGGTATCCTTTGCCCAGGATCGATGATTTGTTTGACCAGCTTCAGGGTGCCAAGTTCTTGTCAAAGATAGATCTTAGGTCCGGGTATCATCAACTCAGGGTTTAGGAGTGTGATATCTTGAAACAGCCTTCAGGACGCGGTATGGTCATTATGAGTTTGTAGTTATGTCTTTTGGACTAACAAATGCTCCAACAGCTTTTATGGACTTGATGAACAGGGTGTTCAAGCAGTACCTGGACATGTTCGTGATCGTGTTCATTGATGATATCCTTATATATTCTCAGAGAGAGGAAGAGTATGCTGCTCATTTGAGTAGTGCTTCAGACTCTCAAGGATCGTCAATTGTATGCCAAGTTCAGCAAGTGCGAGTTTTGGTTGAACTCGGTACCATTTTTGAGCCATGTGGTATCAAGCGAGGGCATAAAAGTAGATTCTCAGAAAATTGAGGCGATGAAGAATTGGCCTAGACTGGTGAATCCTTCGGATATTTGGAGTTTCTTGGGCCTAGCTGGCTACTACCAGAGATTTGTTGAGGGTTTCTCATCAATTGCAACACCTTTGACCAAATTGACTCAGAAAAAGGTGAAGTTTTAATGGTCGGAGGCCTGTAGAAGAGCTTCCAAGAGTTGAAAACTCGACTTACTACCGCACCGGTGTTGACCCTACCCGAGGGTACGGATGGTTTCGTGGTGTATTGTGATGCTTCGAGAATAGGACTCTGGTGTATTGATGTAGCGAGGGAAAGTGATAGCATATGCTTCTAGACAGTTGAAAATTTATGAGAAGAATTACCAAACCCATGATTTGGATTTGGCCGCAGTGGTATTCGCATTGAAGATATGGCGACATTACTTGTATAGAGTCCATGTGGATGTGTTTACAGACCACAAGATCTTACAGTATGTGTTCACACAGAAATACCTCAATCTACAGAAAAGGAGGTGGTTAGAGCTACTCAAAGATTATAATATGAGTATTCTTTACCATCCAGGTAAGTCTAATGTGGTGGTGGACGCACTTAGTAGACTCTCGATGGAGAGTGTGTTCCATGTGGATGACATAAAGAAAGAGCTGGTGAAAAATGTGCATCATCTCGCAAGGTTAGGAGTTAGGTTGGTTGACTCACCGATGGCGGTTGCTGTTCAAGGCGGATCCAAATCGTCCTTGGTCACTGATGTGAAGTCTAGACAAGACAAGGACCCGATTTTGGTAAAGTTGAAGGAAGCTGTTCAAAGTCAACAGGTGTAGGTCTTCTCCTAAGGGGGAGATGGTGTGCTTCAGTACCAGGGTTGCCTATGTGTTCCAAATGTTGATGATTTGAGCAGCCGAATATTGCATGAGGCCCATGGATCCATGTATTCGATCCATCCGGGTGCCACCAAGATGTATCGTGATTTACGAGAAATCTATTAGTGGGATGGCATGAAGAAGGATATTGCAGAATTCGTAGCCAAGTGCCTGAACTGTCAGCAAGTGAAGGTTGAGCATCAAAGGCCGGGAGGAGTACTTTAGGATATTAGCATTCTCACTTGGAAGTGGGAAGAGATTAATATAGATTTCATCACAGGTATGCCTCGTACTCGCCAACACTATGATTCTATTTGGGTTGTGGTAGACAGGTTGACCAAGGCTTCATATTTTCTACCGGTCAAAACTACGGATTCGGCGGAGGATTATGCCAAACTATATATCCAGGAGTTGGTCCGAATACATGGGGTGCCCTTATCTATCATTTTAGATCGAGGTACTCAATTTACCTCTTAGTTTTGGAGGTCATTTCATGTATCTCTTTTGAAGAAATGTTTCAGAGATCCAGCTCTAGTAGTTTTGGTGGGCAGCATTGGTGTAAAAGATAGTCTCAGCTATGAGGAGGTTCCGGTGGAAATATTAGATCATCAGGTTCGAAAGCTAAGGAATAAGGAAGTAGCGTCAGTTAAAGTATTATGGAGGAATCAGCATGTTAAAGGAGCTACATGGGAAGCCGAAGTTAATATGAAGGCTAAATACCCAAATTTATTCTCTACCGGCCTAGTTCTGACTTCAGCTATCAGTTTTGCCCTATAATTCTATTTATCTTTCATGTTCAGTACGTGCATTCAAGTTTCTTTTATGTATATGGATGTGTATGTGCAACATGAAATCAGTTCAGCTATGAGATATGAATCGGCCGTAGTCATTCTGTTAGCTTTCGGTTTAAATGATCAGTATTTGGGTGTAAGGATTGCATGTCTTTGTTTTTCTACTTGTTTCCTACATTCAAGGATGAATACTCCCAAGGGGGAGATATTGTAATACCCCGAAAGTGCCTGAGATTAGACCCAGGATCAAAATTTGAAGTTGGGCTAAAAAATAGGGAAAAGTATTGCAGGATGGGTGATGTAACGACTCGTGGTTGGGAACCACGATTTGTTAGCAGTCGTGGGAGGATTTGGACCTTGGCAGTTGGGGATACCATGGGTCATCCAATGACTCGTGGTGAGAAGCGATGACTTGTGGTCACCAGTCATGCTATGGGTTGCTAGATTTTCCAGTGGACTTAACGCTTGATACCACGACTCATTGGAAGCAACCACGAGTCGCGGTGAGACTCGTGGTAAGGAAAGTTCAGATTTTCAGGAAAGCTGACAACGGTCAATCTAACGACCCGTTATTTGAAGCAACGACTCATCCTGTTGAGTCATGGGAAGAATCTGAAAACATGAAGTGAGGCAGTGTACCCAACGACTCGATACCACGAGTTGTGGTATCATACAACGACTCGTGGGATCAGTTGTTGGTTCACCCAGATTATTTTTTCAGGGATTTTTCATTAAGGGTATTTTCGACATTTCTATACTCTAAGGCCCTATATGTCATTTTATGTATTTTTCTGGGCATGATAAGATAGGTTAAGTCGCTTTTGCATAAGCCATTCCCATGCATGCAAATTACGAGGATATTAGAGAGATCAAGCATAGCTCCAAGCTTTTCCCTATTAATTCTCCATTGGGCATTCAAGGAACTCTAGAATCTGATCTTACTCAAGTATGTAGGGTTACGAATGGGTGTTTCCATTCACACCCATGACCATTCTCTATTAATTTATGAAAATCTATCAAAAACCTCATGAGGTTTTGAATTCAATTTTGTGAAAATCTAATGATTTACTAATGGGTTGTTATGATTTGCAAATTACATCATATTTAATGAATTTTGATCAGATTTTACAACTATTTTGCTTATAAAATTATTGATTTTGATTTCTACTCAATTAAGCCTAATCATGCATGATCTATGATGAATCGATTTATGATCTACACACCAATTGTTGATATTTACAAACCCAGCATGACTTATGATTTTAAATATGGATTTATTCAATTACCCATCATGATTTGATGATTTACAAGTTATATGTATGATCTACAAGTATGCATGAAACCTATGATTCATGAATTATGTTTTGGCCGACTCACGGGCCTTATGTCATGGTTAGTTCACGTATGTACAAGAATGTTTATGATTAACATGATTTAACTAACCGATGAATTCATGCATATTATACTATGAGCACTATATATGTTTTGGGAGTAGTATCGAACACCGAGTGGTTTGGGGCCTAGGTTCTGCCCTGGCTCTCATAAACTACGTGCCACCATAGGTGTGTTGGGATCTTCTTTATGATTTTCCCCGGCCCAGATGACCCTTTTCATGGTAATATCACACTTTCATGGTTCTACCCTAGGCAAGGTACGGACATCCTCCCGACTAGGGTATGTGGGGTATGTTGGTTAAGAGAATCTCCCACTATTCCTCATGATTTATGCATGTTTATGATTATGTATTTTGGCTCAAGTCATGTTGAATAAAGATTTTTCTCTTATGATCATGAGTACGATTGTATCGCGAATATTTTGAAAACCTTGAGCTTTATGTTATGTTACGATATTTATGATATGAGCATGATGTCCTACTTTTATGATCTTTCGTGAGTTTTATATATTTTAAATGTCTGTTTTACTTACCTTGCAGTCTTGGTACATTCCACATACTAGATGCATAATTTCTATGCTGTATCGTTTCATGATACAGGACTCGGCTCTCAGGCTCATCCTCATCCTTAGTCCATCCCAAAGTTCGCTTTCAGCTTTGTTGGTGAATCCTCATGTTTTGAGGGTCGTTTGAATAAGAATGTATGATGTTCTATGTTTTAGTATTTGGTTAGGTTAGTTTGGGGTATTGTCCCATCAACTCATCTTGCATATTAGAGGCTTTCAGACAGTATGTAGTACTCAGCTTATGTGTATGTCTAGTGATTCCGTGTGATATGATATGCTATGTTACGTTTGCGTTTCCGCTATGTCTTATGTTCAGTCTTCCACTTAAAGTGAATGAAGTATATGTATGCTTATGACATAGGTCGATTTGGGGCCTTTCGAGGTTCCTCGTCCCATGTTACGATCCGGGTCTACGTTCGTGTTGTGACAGTGTTCAAGGGACATTAGAGCTCAGAAACTCGCTAGCTTGTCGTTTAGGTTAAGGGAAAGGGATTATCTCCCCTTGGCCTGCCATATTTCATAATGTACACATAAGATAAAGGACAATCATAACCCTGTAATCCTAATTCAATAAGCTCGTTTACCCTTAATAGCTTGCGACATCTTTACGTGGCTTAAAATCGTTTACACGTCATCATCTTGGGTCTTTCACAAATTTCAGTTAGCAACCATACCTTTAAACACATTTAACATAAAACATATATATATACGTAACATATATTAAAGACCAGCTAACAATGCCCACGCTGAGGGGTCTCCAACTCAATGTACAACTATGACAACAATCTTCATATATATATAGAGAGAGAGAGATAAAGTTGAATCAACAACGACAAGCTGATTGCTACATAATGTCTGAAAAGCCTCTAACATAACTGATGAGCTGATGGAACAGCACCCCAAACTAGCTCGACAAAGTATGAAACTGAAAGAACATAACAAACTATAGATGACTGAACATCCTCCAAGGATGAGAACTCACCAATAGCGGTTGGATAGGTATAAGAGGGAAGCAAGGGCTAATGATACGATTGAGATTGATCCCTCGGACCTATATCATGAAACGATACAACATAGAGTATGCGGTCAGTACTTGGATTGTACTGATTATGCAACTTAAGTAAAAACAAATAATTAAAATACATAGGAGTTCATATGCGTAGGACAACGTGATCATAAAGTGAATATCATAATGTAAACATAAGGGCTCAAGATTTTCAAAACATTCAAAAATCAGTCATAGTCATAATCATAGGAGAAAAGTTTCATTAAACATGACTTGAGACAAAGTAACATAAACATAACCATGCATAAATCATGAGGAACAATGGGAGGAATCATCTTAACTGACACCATCATGATAGAGCCTTACATGATGCCCCACTATTTTGATCAGGACCTTCCCCGGCTTGCCAGGCAGGGGGACGTGCATGCGTGGTGATATCATAGGGATACAATAATAAATATATATAAACCTACGGTGGCACATAGTTCTGAGACCACAAGATGCATGGTGATATCATAGGGATACATGCGTGGTGATATCAGGACCATCCCCGAGTTGCCAGGTAGGAGGACATACATGCGTGGTGATATCACAGGGATCTAATGATAAATGTATATAAACCTGCGATGACATGTAGTTCTGAGGCCACGGGGTGTTTCTTTGAATGTCGGGTCTACTCGATGCTAGATAGTACTCCCAAAAACATACACATGAGGGCTCATATCATAATCATAAAATCATTCATGAAATTCATGGCCAAATTAACAATCACATGATGAATCTCACTTGAAATAAATGATTAGTCATGAATAAGGGCTCGTGAATCGGCCAAAAGTCATAAATCCATAAATAATGAAATCCAGGCATACTTTGTAAAACATTATTACTTGATATTCATAAGTTCATGAAGAGCAATTGAAGAGAAATCATAACATGAATTATAAGTCTTAATCTTAGACTTGATAAGATCACAATCATAATAGAAGCATAACTTGACTTTTCATAAAGATTGCATAATTGGACATGATTCAATTTAAAATCTGAAACTATAAATTTATAATCAAAATAGCCATAAAATCTGCCCATAGTACATAAAATATGATTTGATACATGAAGGGAATACACCCATAGATAGATCATACAGAATTTTACAAGAAACTGAATAAACCCCATAAGATCATGAAATTTGAATCTAGAATTGAAATTCATAGAATTGAGAAGAGCCTAGGGCATGGTAATGAAAGAAACTCCCATTCATAGCCTCACATACTTGGGTAAATCGGTTTCACACTCCCACTTAGCCCAAAGGAAATTGGAGAGAATTTGATGAAATTCTTCAAACTTGATCTTCAAGGAAAGGATCTAAGCTGCATGCATGGAGGAGAATAGGCTTAGAATGAACTTACCCCTCTTAAAACACACTATTCAGAGCTTAAAACAATGTAGTTTAGGACTTAGGAACTTAGGAATTACGAAATTTCCCTAATTTAAAACGCATGGAAATGACTCACTGTCAGATGCCATGACTCGTCCTGCGGATCGTACCTCGATCCTACAGGTTGTGGTTTCCTTTCGTTGGAGCCACTTCTCACCTCTGAGTTCTAAAGTTCCCAAGTACCACACCACGACTCATACCATCTACCAATGGATCATTGAATCCTTTAGTACTGGGATAAAATCCCTGCTCCTTCCTACGGGTGCAAGTAACGACCCGCTGTTACTTACCACGGGTCGTACCTTGACCCGTACCATCCATCTCCGCCAACCTAGAACCCCAATCAATATGTCCTTACCACGATCCGTGGTTCCTCAGCACGGGTCATACCACTTCCCTCCTGACAATACAGAACCAAACAATAACTCTGACCTACGACTCCTGCCAATATTCCATGAGTTGTTACTTGACTCATTTTTACCAACTTTTTTTCCACGAAAATGCTGACCACGAGTGTGTCCTACAGGTCGTAGGTCCTTCCTAAAATTCATACCCTAAGTCGTCTGAGTCAACATTGCAGATTTTTCTGTTGTTTTTCATTCCAACTTCCCGAATCTAGCCTTAGGTACTTCGGAGTATTATACTGCAAAAGATCCAGCAACAGAATATTCATATGAACCTGCTTTAAAACTCAATAAACTTATTACAAGTTGTGTCCTCTGTCTTCTTCTTCAACATTTGGGGGAATGAAGGAGGTGGTCTAGCTACCACAATTTTCAATTGTGGGTTTCTAGACTCCCCCACCTCAGTCTTAGAGCTCACAGCCCGTTCCTCAGCAACTTTTTTTTTCTGGTGACAGCCTCACCCAGCTCTTTAACACTACACAAAAAAATTGCGCTCACATTTTCCTTGGGATTTTCTCGGTGTTACCTGAGAGTGCCCCTTGTTGTCTGTTGTTTTGTTGTAGAGCCAATTGTCCCATTTGCCTTTCAAGCTCATGGATGGACTTTTGCATTTCATTGACCACTTGTATCTACTGCACCATTCATTGCTTCATTGTCTCCTCAAGAGAACTGCTCTGCTACTGGCCCTGTAGCCTTTGATATGTGTTCTGCGGCATTTGGAAATTTTGATTCCCTCCCCATGTGGGATTTGCTCCATTCTAGTCCCTTATTATAGCCATTACCTGCAGAACCTCCACCACGACCTTGTTGTCCCTTAAAATATACAAATCAAGGATTAAGTGGATAACCTAAATAGGCATGGCTTTCTTCACACGCCTCACATGATGGTGGTGGAATATATGCCTATTTTACCTACTTCACTTGGCCTCCTGCTGATGTGGTCATGAACTTACTAATCGCATTTATCAACTGGCTAATGTTTGCCATGATTGCTGCTACTCCATCCACCTCAAGCTTTCCGGGCACCTTTGTTGCTGCAAATCCTCTATCAGAGTCTTGATAATCCTAACTCCCTGCAGACACGAGGTTCAAGATAGCCTCAATTTCAATCATATAATCTGTCCCTGTGCAGTAGCATCTAGGAGTATCTTTTACTCGGGCTTTAGACCCTCAATGAAGATGTGCCCAATTATCTCCTTCGGTTGCATGTGATGTGGAAAATCCCTCAAGTAACCCTTGTAACATTTCCATGCTTGAGCTAGAATTTATCCTTCTTTTTGTATAAATCCGGAGATTTTTCCCCCAGTTTGTTAGTTCTTCTCGAAGAGAAAAATCGGTTGATGAACTTATTGGAGAGATCTCCCAAGTGGTGATGGATCTTGCAGGCTCATTCTGAAGCCACTCCTTTGCTTCCCCGATCAGTGAGAATGGAAATAGAGTCAACTTGACATATTCATCTGGCACGTTTTGGTAGTGAAAATTTTCACTCAGCTCTACAAACATCATCAAATACCTGTGGGGATTCTCGTACGGCTTGCCCTGAAATTGGCAAATGTTTTGAACCAATTGTACGATCCCCTCACTCAACTCAAAGTTCTCAGTGATGGCCGGTTTGATGATTGCTTAGAAGCATTCTCAAAATTAGGCCTAGCTAAATGCATCACTAGAACTCTCTCATTCACTTCACTTGTTGCCTGCCTGATGTTTTCCATAGCTAACCTTCAAAAGGTTCTCTCTGTTTCAAGATCAAGAGAAGTCAAAGGTGGTCCGTGACTTCTCATGCTTGGCATACATTGAGGCAAACAACCCTGTGAACTTCAACAAAAACAAGAAACAAAAGTAAAATATAAACTAGCGAAAAAAAATTCTAACCTACAAATGATTAAACAATATTCAGGTCCCTAGCAACAACGCCAAAAACTTGATGTCGCCCAAGCGCACGCAAGCGCACATGGTCGTCAAGTAATATAGGATTTTGAAGTCCAGATATTTTACCTAAGGGACTTGTCAATTTAATCGTTATAAGGTTATCACTTCAATTTCACTAATTTACAAAACTATAAAAATGAAGATTGGCTTTGAAAATTAAACTACTAAATCATCAAATATAAAATTAACTAAAAACATTTGTAAGCTTGATATTATTTCGATGATGGTGAAAGACTAGGGCAATGCCACTTGGTTGGTTTCAAATTGAGTTTTCAAGACGTAATGAAACTAGTAAGATTCTTCCAATGGTTGATAGTTGCAAATTACTATCCCATTTCTTGCCTCTATCTGTAGCATCCAAGAACTATTTCATGAACCCTAACACCTATATCCCTATGGTCGCTGATCTTGGGCAGAATTGCATGCCCAAGTGATACTCAAATGCTTCATTTCGTCTTGTTTATCGATTGTTATGTGTACATTCTCATGTGATTTGTAGTTAAATGTGAATTTATACTAACCAACATGATTAGTGTTGTTTTGCAGGTAAAATGGAATTTTGGGAAGCTAAGATACATGTTGGTAAAATCGGAAATGGACTTGGAAACAAGGAGTGGAAAAGGACATGGAAGATCAGCAAAAACAAGGGCTCCGCGATGGAGCCGTGTCACGTTGCCATCGCGGAGGCACTCTTCCTCAGATGAAATAATTTGGTCAATTTCCAGTGAAGGTGCACGATAGCATTGTGGCACGTTGGCCAGGCTCCGCGATGCAGGCCGTGGCTCGTTGAGGTGAAATTGCCCGGGAGTCGACTTCCAGTGAAGGTCAGCGATACCTCCGTGGCACGGAGGGAGTACTCCGCGATACACTCCGTGCCACGTTGCTTGTTATTCCGGGAAAACTTCTCAATAGTATAAATAGCACACTTAGGTTTTATTTTAAACATTCTGACTTGGTTGAGCAAGAACGTGGGTTACAGGCAGTTGAGGGGATGAAAATTCTAGGGTTCTTATCTATCTCTTTCTCTCTTATCTCAATTGTTTGTATGAATTATAATTATTTGATGATGTTTAATCCACAAATGAGTGGTTAAATTCACTTCTTGCTGAGGTTAAGAACAATTATAGTGGAATGTAATTGTTGATCATTTTAGTTTTCGTCTTTTCTTCAATGGTTGTTCTATCAATTCTTGTTTTTTACTGCATTAATGTTTGGCCAATGTTAATGTATATCTAAAAAATCCAATTTTGATTTTGAAAAGGAAAGAAATTGGAAAGATGTAAATTGGTAGGATATGATCTCTTCTTAGTTTGGAAAATTGAGAATTGATTTACATTCAGAATAGAAATATATCTGAAAGTCTTATTAGTCAATTAAGGAATCGGGAATGTATGGCTAGAACATGAAATTCTTTTATCACAGAAATGTAGATTGCTCATGATTCTTAAGTTGGATAGGAGTCGAAAGTTCCAATCTATAGGCAATAATTCTTGACTAGCAACCGAAGGAAAGATTAATTGAATTGTATTGATAAATTAATTCCCTGCATGTTCGTTTTAACCTCAGCTTGCTCATTACTATTGTTCAGACTCACTTTATACTTTTGCCTTAGATTCTTATTAATTAGTAAACTCAAACTCTCAAAATATTATTTATTTGGTTGTCTGCATTCTTAAAGATATAGTTCATTAACACTTAAGTTAATTAGTACCGTAGCTCAGTCCCCGTGGGATCGATACTTGGCTTTACTTAAGCCACTTTACTACTTGTTCGACCACGTGCACTTGCGTGTAGTCACCACAGCCCGAACAAGTTTTTGGCGCGGTTGCCGGGGACTGGCAATTGGTAAAATTATTTTCTTAGTGTTAGCTTACAAATTCTATTTAAGTGCTGACAACTTGATCTTAGCCTTTCTCTTGCAGATATTGAATTATGTTGACCACTGGCAAGAGACAAGGAGTTGGTGGATTCATACATAGAGCCGGAAAGACAATTTCATCGTCAAAGAAGGGAAGCTCTAGAGAAAAAGCTATAGTTGCTCAGACAGGCAATTCTGGAGCAACAACAGAATCCACCACTTGTGAGGGAAGTTCTAGTGCCCGAGGGAATGGCAGCAAGGCCGGTTCGTGAAGTGACAACCCCACATGCTAACAATGTTACATCTAGTATTCGCAGACCAGAGCTTGGAGGGAGGTTTGAGCTTAAACAGAACATGGTGCAATTGTTTCACACTAGCGGGCAATTCACAGGTCTCCCTCATGAAGATCCACAACAACATCTCCAAAACTTTTTGGAGATAAGTGATACTTACATTCCCGCTGGAGTATCATCCGACTACGTAAGGCTTACATATTCCCATTTTCATTATTGGGGGAAGAAAAGAGGTGGTTGAAAGCTGAACCACCTAACTCTATCACCACTTGGGATGATCTTGCAAGAAAATTTTTGATACGATTCTTTCCATCCGGGAAAACAACAAGACTTAGAAGTCAGATTCTAAGTTTTAAACAAAGAGAGGGGGAGAATCTGTATCAAGCTTGGGAAAGGTTCAAATCATTGCTAAGGGATTGTCCTCACCATCACCAGTCCAATGATGTGTTGGTGCATACTTTCATAGAGGGTTTGGAACCCCACACAAAAATTTTGCTAGACTCAGCAGCTGGGGGACAGGCATTAGAAAAGACTTATGAGGAGCTTTATACTTTATTAAATCGTATTTCATAGGGAAATCCAGAGTGGAATGCAGACTCTTCACTAGGAGGAACAAGGAAAGCGGCAGGAGTCTTTGAGGTAGATGGTTTTACAGCTATCGCTGCACAGATAACTGCATTGCAAAATCAACTTAACAACCACTTCAGCAGTATGAGCTTGAATCAACCACAAGCCCCAGTTAATGTAGTGAAGCAGGTTTGGTGTGAAGTATGTGATAGTAATGAACACTCAGCTGAGTGTTGTGGTGCAAATCCAGATTCAGTGAACTTTGTTGGGAACGTCCAGAGAAATAATCACCAGCAGTATGGCAATAATTACAACTCAAATTGGAGGAATTATCCGAATTTCTCTTGGGGTAGTAACAACCATCAAGGGTAGAGTTTGAATTAGGGTGTGCAGAGAAATCAAGGGGGGCATCAGAGTTATCAGTCTCAGTACAGAGGAAACAATGCACCTCCTCCACCAAACAACAAGATCGAGGAAATGTTCAAAACAATGATAGCTAACCAAGCGCAAATGCAGGCTTACTATGTGAAATTAGCGGCAGACTTAAAAAACAACCAGTTAGCTACAAAGGCGTTGGAGTACCAATTAGGACAACTAGCTGGAGCTCAAAACACCAGGCCCAGAGGAGGACTACCGAGTGACACTGACCCGAAGCCCAAGCAGGTCAATGCAGTGACCACAAGGAGTGGATTACAACTCAAGGAGGTGGAACCAGAAAGATCACCTCAGCAATTAGGAGCAATGGAAAAAGATAGGGAACATGATGATGAGAGGGGGAAGGAGAAGGCAGCTGAAGCAGACAGACCACCACCCCCATTCCCTCAAAGATTAAAGAAACACAAGGAGGAAGCTTGTCTTAAAAAGTTCATGGAGGTGCTTAAACAGGTACACATTAATTTACCTTTGGTTGATGTTTTGCAGGGAGTGCCTAAATATGCAAAGTATATCAAGGACATCGTAGCCAACAAAAGCAGATTGATAGAGTATGCTATGGTGGCGCTTACTGAGGAGTGCACTTTCCGAATTCAGAATAGGTTGTCAACAAAGCTCAAGGACCCTAGGAGCTTTAAAATTTAGATCACAATCGGGCAAAGTATCCGAGCTCGCGGATTATGTGATTTGGGAGCGAGCATAAACTTGATGCTGATATCGGTGTTCAAGAAGTTGGGGCTGGGCAGTCCTAGACCAACTATAGTGATCTTGCAGTTAGCAGACCATTCTTTGGCCAAACCAGATGGCATTGTGGAGGATGTGCTGGTGCAAGGGGGCTCCCTCATCTTCCCGATGGATTTTATTGTCTTAGATTTTGAGCCGGATGCGGAAGTCCCATTTATTTTGGGACGTCCTTTCTTAGCAACTGAGAGAGCGTTGATTGATGTAGCTGCGGGGCAGCTAACCATACGAGCGCATGACAAAGTGGAGGTATTTGATGTGTATAAGGCCATGAAGCTTCCGACCATCTATGAGGAGCTTTCAGCAATCAATGTGCTAAACCAAGAAGAAATTCTTCAGATTGTTGATTCTCAAGATCCTTTGGAAAGAGCTTTGATGGGCTCTGATCATTTCGTAGATAGGAATACTTATGAGATGGTGAAAATGCTAAATGAATCAAAATGGTATCTCAGGAAGCAAGACTTTCAGCCATTGATGAGGTCCCTAGAACCATTTCCAAAACCATCTATTGAGGAAGCACAAAAACTGGAGTTGAAAACATTGCCTCCACATTTGAAATATGTCTTTCTGGGGGGAGATGACACCTTGCCAGTCATCATCTCCGCAGAATTGACGGAGGCACAGGTAAAGGAGGTATAGGTGGTTCTCAAGAGGAGGAAGAAAGCAATGGGCTGGCAAATGTCAGACTTTCGGGGTATCAATCCAACTTTTTGCACACACAGAATTTTTACGGAGGAAGGAGCAAAGCCAACTGTACAACATCAGCGGAGGTTGAACCCAGTGATGAAGGATGTGGTTAGGAAGGAAGTGATTAAGTGGCTTGATGTAGGTGTGGTCTATTCTATTTCAGATAGAGAATGGGTCAGCCCCATTCAGTATGTCCCAAAGAAAGGAGGGATGACCGTGGTCACCAATGAGAGAAAAATGAGCTGATCCCTACACGCACAGTCACAGGCTGGCGGATTTGCATGGACTACAGAAAGCTCAATGAGGCCACAAGGAAAGATCACTTATACCGTTTATTGATAAGATATTGGACAGAGGTAGGTCAAGAATATTACTGTTTCCTTGATGGGTATTCTGGCTATAATCAAATAGCCATAGCACCAGAGGACCAGGAGAAGACTACTTTCACATGTCCTTATGGGACATATGCTTTCAGGCGGATGCCATTTGGTTTATGCAATGCACCCGCCACATTCCAGAGATGCATGATAGCGATCTTCCAAGATATGGTGGAAGATTTCGTCGAGGTATTTATGGATGATTTTTCTGTTTTCGGTAATTCATTTGCTACTTGTTTGCAGAATCTTGATAGGGTGCTAGCTCGTTGTGAAGAATCCAACCTTGTACTCAACTGGGATAAATGTCATTTCTTAGTCAAGGAGGGTATCGTCCTTGGCCATAAAGTGTCTTGCAAGGGGTTGGAAGTCGATCGTGCAAAGATCGAGGTTATTGAAAAGCTACCACCACCTGTGTCAGTGAAGGGTGTTCGCAGTTTTCTCGGACATGCAGGGTTCTACAGACGGTTCATCAAGAACTTCTCTCAAATTTCTAGACCAATATGCAGGTTGCTAGAAAAAGAGGTGAAGTTCGAGTTTGATGAGGATTGCGTCAAAGCATTCGAGGAGTTGAAATAGAAGTTGATAGAAGCACCTATCCTCATTTCTCCGGATTGGGGACAACCGGTTGAATTAATGTGTGATGCAAGCGATGTGGCTGTAGGAGCTGTATTGGGGCAGCGAAGGAATAGAATTTTTCATTCCATTCATTATGCAAGCAAAACACTTGACACAGCCCAAGTCAATTATACAGTCACTGAAAAGGAGATGCTAGCATTGGTGTTCGCATTTGATAAATTCAGGTCCTACTTGGTGGGTTCTAGAGTAGTGGTGTATACCGATCATGCAGCGATTCAGTATCTATTTAACAAGAAGGATGCAAAGCCCAGGCTGATCAGATGGATCTTGTTGTTACAAGAGTTTGACCTAGAGATTCGGGATAGAAAGGGGAGCGAGAATCAAGTGGCAGATCACCTATCGCGATTGGAAAGCCGGTCGCATGTGAAGGAAGGTGATAGCATCAAAGAAGAGTTCCCGGATGAGCAGCTCTTGGCAATAAGGGAAGCTAAAATCCCTTGGTATGCAGACATTGTGAATTTGCTAGTGAGTGGAGTCTATCCACCAGAGGCTACGGCTCAACAAAGAAAGAAGTTTAGGCATGATTGTAGGTATTATATTTGGGATGAGTCGTACTTGTTTAAGTAGGGATCAGATCAGGTGATGAGAAGATGCATCCTGGAGAGCCAGATTGCAGAAGTATTGAGGAGTTGTCACTCTTCATTGTATGGAGGGCACCACGGAGGCGAGCAGACAGCGCACAAAGAACAGGAACAATTGGTAGAAGGCGGGAGATGCCGCTGCAGCAGATATTAGAAGTGGAGATCTTTGATGTATGGGGTATAGATTTCATGGGCCCGTTCCCACCGTCATTTGGTAATTGTTACATCTTGGTAGCCATTGATTATGTATCAAAGTGGGTCGAAGCAACAACTTGCCCCAGGAATGACAACAAGGTGGTAACAAAAATTGTGAAAAAGCATATTTTCACCAGGTTTGGGACACCCCGAGCCATTATCAGTGATGGAGGGGCTACATTTTGTAAATGCAAGTTTCAAGAATTTGCTAGCTAAGTATGGGGTGCGCCACAAGGTAGCAACAGCATATCATCCCCAAAACTAGTGGGCAAGTGGAGGTGTCGAATAGAGAAGTAAAGCAAATTCTACAGAAGACAGTGAATGCACAACGTAGTGATTGGTCAAGCAAACTCGACGATGCGTTGTGGGCTTATAGAACTGCGTACAAGACACCAATTGGGACTTCTCCATACAGATTGGTCTATGGAAAGGCGTGTCATCTGCTTGTGGAGCTAGAACACCGAGCTTTCTGGGCTGTGAGGAAATTGAACATGGATCTAGAGTTAGGGGGGAAGAAGAGGCTGATGCAACTCAATGAACTTGATGAGTTTCGTGGGCATGCCTATGAAAGTGCCAAGTGCTACAAAGAGAAAACAAAGAGGTGGCACGATAAGCATATGGTGCATCAGATCTTTGAGCCGGGGCAGAAAGTACTGCTATTCAATTCAAGATTGAGGCTTTTTCTAGAAAAATTGCAGACAAAATGGTCAGGGCCGTTTGAGGTGGTAAGAATGATCCCGCACGGGGCAGTGGAGTTTTGGCAAGAAGATAGAAGTGTCATGTTCTTAGTAAATGGGCAGCGATGTAAGCAATATTGGGGTGAGGACGTTATTCGAGAGAAGACGTCCATCACTCTAGAGGATGATTGAACGTGAATGACGTCGAGCCGCGACGGTAAATAAGGCGCTGCACGGGAGGCAACTCGTGAAATTGTTGTAATAGATGAGTAGAAATATTTGGAAAAAAAAAGAAAAAGAGAAAAAGAAAAAAAATATAATAAAAATTTTATTTGCGTTGAAACCTATGAATTCTAACCAATTTCTTGTGGTGAAGTGATTTTCAGGTGGAACGGAGGGCAAAAATGCAAAGAAACGCAAAGGAAAAAATTGAGGTGAGAAAAATAAAAATTGGCACATTACAGTGAGCCTACGCGATGGCTCCGTGTCATAGAGGGGGTGCTCCCCGTTACCCTCCGTGACACGTTGAGTGTTATTCCGCGTTGGGTCACATCGGGTCGCCGAGTAACCCACGCGAAATATCACTTTAAAACCCCGATTTCCATCATTTCTTTCCTTATTTTCCCTTCCCTCCGCGACCAACACCCCAAATTCCCTTCTCCCCCAACGTGACACGGACCTAGGCATCAATTTTCTTCAAGTTTTCTTCAATTTCATCGGATTAAAGGTATGTTCTTGAACTTTACCTTATTTTTGCTTGAATTTTCTATTCTTGAACATGTGTAGTGATTGAACCTTGCCCTAAGTGAGAATTAAGCTTGAATTCATTTAAGTTATGATTGATTGATGTTCATAGTATCGTTGTGAGTATATGAACTCGATGAATGCATGTTTTATTGAATTTTTGCGAAATTGTTAGCTAGGGTTGGAAATTGAATAGGAAGAAGTCTAGAATTGTTTGAAATGTTGAACAAAATTGGGTTGTGCATGTTGGGTGAATTGAATTATGTTATGATTAATGTTGAATATGCTAAGTAGATAAGGGATTTTCGGGAGAATGAAATTGGTGAATTGCATAGGTTGTTGAGAACAAAAATTTGGCTAAGTGCTATGATGTTGAAAGTGAATTGATGGCGATAATTTTATTCATTGTGAAGTCTTAGTAGTACATAGTAATTGTTCCATCGATTTATATGAATGCACTAAGCCGGTTGAATGTTAAGAATGAGGAAAATCATGAATGTCTTGTCGAATTGTTTTGATTGTGGCTAAAGACTAAGTGTGGGGTGACCTAATTAAACCCAACCTTAGTTGAAGCTAATTATGAATTGAATAACATTGGGACTGTCTGTTTGATTGTACAGGAACAATGTCAGGCAGGCAAGACAAGGGAAAGGGTGCATCCACATCGGGTGCCGGCAGAAAAAGAATACGATTAGGAGTAGTAGTTTCAGCAGCACTAGCGATTCTGCGAGGCCAACGCCGACAATACGGAACCCAATGGGTGACTGATGAAGGGAAGAAGTGGTATGCAAAACATAAAGAAACCAAATACTTCCCGGAAGAGCATATAGCACGGGAACCGCTGGCACAGGAATTCCCGCGGATTGTACACCGGATTGACACCGCTGGGCTTAACTTCATCTTCGAAGAGCCCAGGGAGTGCAATCTCCATCTCATCTGGGAGTTCTATGCCAACTGGAATCCGACCCTCCGCAGTCACACCGTTAAAATCAGGGGGCAGGTTGTCACTTTTAAGCCCCATCACCTGAATGCGATCTTGGGGGCGCGGGACACAAATGCCCATGTCCTTCGGCAGCTGAACATCACTTCACCTTATGAGGACATCAGACGCACTCTATGTGGAGCCCGTTCGACATCACGGTGGGGTAGGCATAAGGAGAGGGGCTACCATCAGACACTGCCCTACTCTCAGATGAACAGGGAAGCCAGGATTTGGCTAAAACTTGTGTGTTCCTGCTTGATCCCGGGGGTGCACATGACAAATGTCACTCGGGACCGAGTCTGCTTGGTGTATGCCTTGATGAAGGGGCTTGAAATAAATGTTGTGGCGATGATCATCTCCGCCATTAAGAGAGCCCGACTGCATCAAGGGAACAGATATGGGTTCGGTGGTTTGCTTACCACGTTCCTGAGAGGCCATGATATCGAGGAGAAGGCCCTGTATTACATCCCACAGATTGACAGGCGTGCCTTGGATGTCACCAAAACCAAGGCACCTGACACTACTCATGGGCCGGTGCTAACACTAGCCGAGCGACATGCTCGGGATGAATAGTATATGGCCCGTATGTACGGGATGCAGATGCTGTAGTTAAGCATTGGCGGGAGGCCAGCAACAGAGGATGAGCTGTGGCAGCTCGAGCTGGATTACCCATTCGGCGAGAATGCCCGAGCTCTATGCAGAGTGGGGCCCGCATTTGTGGAGCCCGTAGATGATGATGTCCCCACCGATGAGGAGACACGCCGGGAGGACTCAGATGTTGAGTCAGATGAGGACAACAGGGGTGATTCTGATATGGGAGATGAGGCAACGACACCTGATGAAGAAGTTGAATACTTTGATTGATCAGGGAGTTTCACCACCTACCTTTGTGATATGTTGAAATTATGTGAACACTGGGGACAATGTTTGGTTTAAGTGTGGGGTGGGAGTAGTTAGGTGCCAGCTTTGTTTTTTGTGTATGTTTATGTTGTGTGTTGTGCTTGTGAAAAATGTGACCCTGTGACTTTGTGTTATGTGTTCTATAATTAAGTGGTGTTGTAATGAATGTTAAGCTATTGTGTGCTGTGTTGAGCTGTTGTTGGTTGGTTGTTGTGTAAATATTTTTGTTTTCTATCGAAATTTTTAAAATTTTTGTTGAATTTCTTTTATTTTGGGTTTCTCGACCTTTGTTTTCAGTGTTTTTACCGAGAATAGTCCCATTGAACCGAAGTCGTAGATAGTGACCGTTTCCTATGATGGATGGATGACGACCGTCTTAAGGGAAATGTAGTCGATAGGAGTAGTTTTTTTCTTTCTTTTGTTTGTGTCCCAAACGTGTCGTTACTTTATGGTTCGAAATTCTTGTTACGTGTTGTACATGATATTAAGATGCAAAAGTGATTCGTATGAAAGCATGCAAATGTGTAAACATGTTGAGATACCTAGGCCATAGAGTTCGATTCGGTGTGATCGAGGCTTAATAGTGAATTCTTACAGTTAGCTGATTGAAGAGTCTGTGAATATGTCTTGAGTTGAGCATGTCCAATGAGTGTGAGGTGAGGTTTCGATTATTCCATGCTATTGTGAAGTGTCTAGAACTTTCCTGGTGTGTGTACTAAACAAAATGAAGGATGTGTATTGTGGGAAAGGATGTAGGCATTTCTTTGATTAAACCAAAAGTTTCTCCATGGTCATACCTACCTTGAATGTGCATCCCAGTTAGCCCCATTGAGCCTTTAGCCTATCTTTTTCTTTCTTTGAAGAGGTACAAACCGAGCTTAATCCCTCATTAGCCGTGAATTTGATCCAAAACTCTTAAGCGCTCAAGAAAAATAAATAACAATTTTCCCACAGTGTGAAGGAGTGAGAATTGTGAAAAGGAAGGAAAAGCGGAAGTGGTGAAAGTTAAAGAAAAGGTCAAAGGTGCACTTGCTGAAATTAAATAAAATAAAGATGTATAACTAATCTTTGCTAGTAAGTCGAGTGTGCTTAAATAAATGGGAACAAAAACAAAGAAAAAATTTCAAGAATGAGAAGATGAAGGAAGAAACAATGCCCATATGATGGTGGGATGTATTGAAAAGCGCTTAAGGAAGCTAGTTGCTATTATTGGTTAGCCCAGTATTTACTAGTTCCTTAGCTTACATTACAACCCGTGAAGTCCAACGTGATCTTACATCACGCGTCCTTATATTAGTGGAGTAATACACTAGAGGCAAGCATATGGTTCATGACATGATGCATGTGAATTCCTTGGGAGAGAGAGCGAAATTGTATTCATATACCCCTACATGTAGTGCTTCGGAAATCATGTGGTGGCAACTGGGGTAATTCTCTTGTGTTGTGAGGGCACATGCTTGACAAGAGATTAATTTCATGTCGGATGTCTTGATCAGTTGATTTGCACGAGTTTGTCAAGATCGAGAATTGATTCTTGAGCTTAGGAGATCTTAATGTGATGTACTTCATTGTATAGATGAGACCATGCATGTTTTCTTGCTGATTTGCTATATTAAATAATCGGTATAGTCGTAGCTTGAATTGTCGAGCCAAAGTAGCTATGCGTGAGGGTGAATTGCATGAGATGTGAGAGTATTGTTCGAGGACGAACAAGAGTTTAAGTGTCTTGAGCAGAATTGCATGCCCAAGTGATACTCAAACGCTTCATTTCGTCTTGTTTATCAATTGTTATGTGTACATTCTCATGTGATTTGTAGTTAAATGTGAATTTATACTAACCGACATGATTAGTGTTATTTTGCAGGTAAAATGGAATTTTGGGAAGCTAAGATACATGTTGGTAAAATCAGGAGTGGACTTGGAAACAAGGAGTGGAAAAGGACATGGAAGAATAGCAAAAACAAGGGTTCTGCGATGGAGCCGTGTCACGTTGCCATCGCGGAGGCACTCTGCCTCAGATGAAATAATTCGGTCAAATTCCAGTGAAGGTGCGCGATAGCACCATGGCACGTTGGCCAGGCTCCGCGATGCAGGTCGTGGCACATTGAGGTGAAATTGCCTGGGAGCTGACTTCCAGTGAAGGTCCGCGATACCTTCGTGGCATGGAGGGAGTGCTCTGCGATACACTCCGTGCCACGTTGCTTGTTATTCCGGGATAAATTCTCAATAGTATAAATAGCACACTTAGGTTTTATTTTAAACATTCTGACTTGATTGAGCAAGAACGTGGGTTACAGGCAGTTGAGGGGACGAAAATTCTAGGGTTCTTCTCTATCTCTTTCTCTCTTATCTCAATTGTTTGTATGAATTATACTTATTTAATGATGTTTAATCCACAAATGAGTGGTTAAATTCACTTCTTGCTGAGGTTAAGAACAATTGTAGTGGAATGTAATTGTTGATCATTTCAGTTTTAATCTTTTCTTCAATGGTTGTTCTATCAATTCTTGTTCTGTCACGCCCTGCCTTGGGAGGTATGACTGGCACCTAGTGCCCTATTAGGACCTGAACTGCTAGACTACTGAGCCTAAGCACATCTGGTGCCTAGCTGGCTCTAACTTAAATTCAAGGAAACAACGGGCTATATAACGGCTGTAAATACAGCCTCCGGCCGACTGGACCTATAGCCACCTGTACTGTATCATCAGCTAACCAGAATCATCTCATATAGGGAAACCTATGCGGGCTAACGAGGCCACCATGCTGTCTAGTTATCTTTAACACAATATAATAGAATACTGAATGACTACGTGACCGACAAGGTCACCACTACCATCAGACTATGGCCCCACACGGCCAACACAATCAACAAAGCTAAGCAACTAAACAAAACTCACGGCCTCACACGACCGGCACAACTAACCCAGGGAAGCATCAGACTGCAAGCCTCTAGGAAGTAATAATAGAATGATCGGGACAGGGCCCCGACCTACCCAATCTGTAATGAAAGGAAATAGGAGCAACCTCCGACTGTCTAGCTCCGGAGGATAGGAGCTAACAACTCTACTGACTGGATCACGAAGGATCGACTCCTCGTCTATGTGTACCTGCAGGCAAGCAATGCAGCGCCCCCACGAGCATCAGTACCACAGGTACTGAGCATGTAAAGCAAACTGAAATATACAACTAAAATGGGTATCAACAATAACATGACATATAAGCAGGAAGTAGCTGAATCTATCTAGCTGAGGATAACTAGGGAGAGTTTACCTATTCTGTAACTAAACTGGGGGTGCCTGATGACGTGTCGTCCTACTTTCTACCAATATCTAATAGCACATATAGATATAGATATAAATACACACAATACCTGACCGACCCCTGCTCGGTGCTATTCCGATTGGTATTATATATTATAAACCGACACGCAAGTGCACGTGGTCAAATAAGTAATAAAGTGGCTAAGTAGCCAAGTATCGATCCAAGGAGGCTCAAGATATGTAAAGTTGCCTAGATTACTATATTCCTATTTCACTTCTAATTATGCTAACAACAATGTAACCAACAGTTACTTGAGTTTTTGTTTCTAAACTATATATACTACAATTAATAACAACTATTTACTTGTGAATTTAGACAATGGATATGAACATGCCAAGGTTAAGAACAAGTAATGAACTTGATAATCATGATAATTTGGTTAATCTCTTCTTCATGTTGCTAGCCAAGAACATTAGCCTAGAAATTAAAACTCTCGTATTTAATTTCACTTTAGAATCATAAACCATCCGTCTACATTTCTGTGATCAAATGCAATTTATGACCTAGCACTACAATTCCGATTCCTAAATTGACTAATACAGCTTTCAAGTATATTTCTATCAGGAAAGCACATCAAAACCCAATTTTCCCAAATCAAGTTAAGAACAATACCCTATTAATTCACAACTTTCCAATTTCTTGCTCTTTCGAGTGAAATTGGACTTTTTAAATGTACATTAATGTTGGCCAAGCACTAATGCAGTAAGAACAAGAATTAATAGAACAACATGAAAGAATAAGCAGAAAACCATATCAATTATAATCAAAATTCATTACACATGTTCAAAACCTCAGCAAGAAAGAGAATTAGCCACTCATTTGTGGATTGATCATCCTAAAATGAGTGTAAATCATACGTGCAATTGATAAAAAGAAGAAAGGAAGAGAAGAAATCCCTTAGCTTTTTCGTTCCTCAACTGCTACTAACCCACGTCCTTGCTCTCCACTTCTGAACTCAGTCTAAAAACTCCAAAAACTAAAAACTGCTTAAAATAAACCTAAGTGTGCTATTTATACTAGTGGGAAATTTTTCCCGGAATAACAAGCAACGTGTCACGGAGGCCAACGCGGAGCACTGCCTCCGTGACACGGCGTGGATGCGGACCTTCACTGGAATTTCAGGGTCCGGTAAATTAGCCTCAACGTGGCACGGAGGCCAACGCGGAGGCCTCTCTCCGTGCCACGGAGCTGACGCGAAGGCACACTGGAATTTGCCATTTTAATTCCTGTTCAGGCAGTGTGCTACCGCGATGGTAGCGTGGCACGGCTCCATCACGGAGCCCCTATAAAATATGCATTCCAAGGTCTTTTCCACGCTCGCATCCAAGTCCAACTCCGACATAGTTCCAACATGCATTTTAGCTCCTAAAAATCACATTTACCTGCAAAACAAATGCTAATCAGGTTGGTTAGTATAAATTCGCATTTTATTACTAATTACATGATATTATATACACATTGCACAACAAACAAGGTAAAAATGATACGTTTGAGTATCACTTGGGCATATAAATCTGCCCAAGATCACTTACCCCACACTTAAATCCTTGTTCGTCCTCGAACAACATATACACAAATCATGCAAATTACATCCCAACCTTCGTCACTATGGTGCAACACTTTACGCTACGGTCATACCGATTATTCAATTTTTGCAAATCATCAAGAAAACATGCTTGGTCGTACAATACAATGACCTTTAATACATCAAGACTTCCTAGACTTTAAGAATTGATTCTTGATATCGGCAAACTCATGCAAATCAGCTAATCAAGAAATCCGACACGAAAATCAATCTTTCATCAAGCATGTGCCCTCACAACTCGAGAGAAACTTCCCCTTTATGTTCATGCAGCACACAAACATGCAAGTAGGGGCATATAAAAATTAATTTCACTCACTCTCCCAAAAGAATTCACATGCCTCATGTCATGACCCATAAGCTTGCCCTTAGTGTATTACTCCACTAATATAAAGAAATGCAATATAGGATCACGTAGGACTTTAATGGGTTGTAACGGGGCTATGGATCTAGTATATATATATTGGATTAGCCAATAATAGTCGCTAGCATCCTTAAGCGCCTTTTCAACTCATTCCCATCGACTCATGGACATTGTTCCTCTCTTTTCTCTTTTTCTCCCATTCATGCTGGTTTACTTTCATACAGCCCATTTCATCAGACACACTTGACACAAAACAAAGGGTTTTCAAGTACCCTCACTATCAATTAATTACAACAAGTGCCTCTTCAACATCATCTTTTCTTTCCTCACTTTGCTTTTCTTTTTCTTTTCACTCTTTAACACTTTGGGAAACATTTTCTTTTCTTTGTAAGCGCTTAAGAGCTTCTTATAGACTTTAAGGCTAATGAAAAGAAGGAATAAACTTGAGTTCATACAATTTTTGGACAAAAGAAAGAAATCGGCTAAAGGCTCAACGGGCTGACTAGGGTATACAACATATAAAAAGGTAGAATTTGACAAGAAAAAAAATGGAAACTATCGGTTAAAACAAAGAAATGCCTACATCCTTTCCAACACTACACCTCCTTCATTTCGTTTTGTATACACACCAGACAAGTTCTAGACAATTCACAATGACATGGAATAGCAAAACCTCACTTCACACTTCATGCACATGCTTGAATCAAGATGCATTCACAGACTCTTTAATTAGTCAATTACATGAATTCAAGATTAAGCCTCAATCATACTGAACCAAATTCTATAGCCTAGGTAACTCAACATATTTACCGAATTGCATGCTTTCAAATGAATCATTTTCACATTTTGAACATCAATTACAACACGCACGAAATTTTAGCAACCATAAGCAACTACAGTTCATTGATGCAATCCACCAAAGAAAAACTAAAAACAAATAAAAATCCTTTTCCTACCGACTACATTTCCCTTAAGACGGTCGTCATCCATCCATCATAGGGAACGGTCACTAACTATGACATCGGTTCAATGGGACTATTCTCGGTAAAAGAACCGAAAACAAACTCCGAGAAACCCAAAAAAAAAATTAAAAAAAATCGAAAAAAATTTTGCAACACATCGATCATTTCGATAGAAAGAAAATATTTACAAGTGCAAAATATTTTCGCAAAAATTTTGAAAAATATCGCTCATGTCGATAGAAAAAAAAAATATTTCCAAAATTTACAAAATATTTACACTAGCAACCATAACTTTCAAAAACACACATCATCAGCCACAAAACAAATATATATAGATACACCACAAATCAGTTCACAACAGGGAAAGCACAAACATTCATACAACTCAAGGAAAAACATACAGCAAATTAGAGCCTATGTCCTAGCACCTAGCTACTCCCCACCCCACACTTAAATCGAACACTGTCCTCAGTGTTCACAAAAATACACAGCACAAAATTTTGGGTGGTGGAACTCCCTGCTCAGTCGAAATATTCGACTTCTTCATCCGGTGCTGCGGTCTCGTCACCCATATCTGAATCAGCTCCATCGTCGTCATCGGACTCCACATCGGAGTCCTCACGACGTGTCTCCTCATCAGTAGGGACATCGTCATCTGTCGGCTCCACGAAGGCTGGTCCCACCCGACATAAGGCTCTAGCATTCTCGCCAAAGAGGTAGTCCAGCTCCAGCTGTCATAATTCTTCCTCGGTGGCTGGTCTCCCACCAATCCGTAGCTGAAGCATCTGCATGCCGAACATACGGGCCATGTACTGATCGTCACGAGCATGTCGCTCGCCCAAAGTCAATACTGGTCCGTGTGTAGTGTCGGGGGCCTTAGTCTTTGTCACATCGAGGGCCCTCCGCTCCAACTGCGGAATATAGTCCAAGGCTTCTTCCTCAATGTCGAGGCCTCGGAGGAAGGTGGTGATGAGTCCGCCAAACCCGTATCTGTGGCCCTAGTGCAGTCTGGCTCTCTTCATGGTGGATATTATTATCGCCCCCACATTAATCTCAAGCCCTTTCATAAGGGCATACACCAAGCAGACACGGTCCCGGGTCACGTCCGTCATATGAACTCCCGGGATCAAACACGAACACACAATCTTCAGCCATATTCTGGCCTCCCTGTTCATCTGCGAATAAGGCAGAGTCTGGTGGTAACCCCTCTCCTTATGTCTACTCCATCGGGCTGTGGATCGAGCCCCACACAACGTACGTCTGATGTCGGCGTACGGTGGGGTGATGTTTAGCTGGCGGAGAACGTGGGCGTCTGTGTCCCGCGCTCCAACGATGGCATTCAGCTGTTGGGGTTCCAGAGTGACAATCTGCCCTCTGATTTTCACTGTGTGGCTTCTGATGGCCGGGTTCCAGTTTGCATAAAATTCCCGGACCAAGTGAAGGTTGCACTCCTTGGGCTCCTGAAAAATAAAGCTGAGCCCAACTGCCTCGATTCTCTGTACAATGCAAGGGAACTCCTGTGCGAGTGGTTCCCTTGCAATATGTTCCTCCGGGAAGTACTTGTTTTCTTTATGCTTAGCATACCATTTCTTCCCTTCATCGGTTACCCATCTTGTTCCGTATTGGCGGCGTTGGCCGCGCGGAACAGCGGGTGCAGCTGGGACTGCGGTGCCCAATCTCATCCTTTTCCTACCTGTGCCTGAGGTAGAAGCACCCTTGCCTTTATCTTGTCTGCTCGCCATTGTACCTGTCAATTTACACAAACAAGCACAAAGTTAAGCTAAAAACTTGTTGACTTCGGCTAAGGTCGGGTTACACAACATTTACCCCACACTTAGGCCTTAGCTACTTCTACAAAATTACGGCAAGAATAACTCTAATTTCACCACAGACAACACTATACACTTCATGCTTAGTGCGTTCACAACATAAATTTCGACAGCATAATGGTTAGCGTACTACTCAGACTTCATACAGCTAATCCCAATCCTACTATCGCTAATAATTCACACATCGCACTTCGCAACAAAAACAACAACAAAATAAAAACAACGATAAAAACATTCTATCTACAATCTAATCCAAACAATCTAACCAATTTACACACTTTTTGCATTTTCCCACAAAAATTCGAGAATTTGTCGTCTTTTACATTTACACAATATTTACCACGACTTCTCTCAAATAACAAACACCCCCCGGCATCTAATTTGCCGACTTATCAAGTCGCTCAAGTTAAATTCAACAACTCATGCCCTAAAATACAATTCTATAAGCAAATTCGAATTATTTACGCAATCGATAAGTTCAAACGCTAAATACAACAATCCACATGTATATCAATCACAAATAATCCAACATTCATGTTTAATTTCTACCTAGGGTGATGTATCTCACCTCACATGCCCAAATTTGACAAAAATCGCCAAAAAATTGAGATAGATAATGAAAACATACCTTTGAATTGAGAAACCGAAGAAACTTGACGTATTCCTTGCCTAGGAACGTGGCACGGTGCTTGGGGAGGGGGAAATGGGTGTTTGGTCGCGGAGGGAAGAGGGAAATGGGGAAAAATTGGGCAAAATCGGGGGTTTATTTAAAGAAAACACGCGGGTCACCCGGCAACCCGGTGTGACCCGGCACTGAATAAGGGGCAACATGTCACGGAGGGTAACGCGGAGCCCCTCCTCCGTGACACGGAGCCAACGCGTTGGCTTACTGGATTTTTGAAAAATCCAAATTTTGCCTTCAACGTGTCACGGAGGCCAACGCGGAGCACTGCCTCCGTGACACGGCGCCAACGCGCCAGTGCACTGTTTCTTCAATTAATTTGATTTTTCATACCTTTCCTCATTTTCTCGATTCCATGTATATTTCCTCCGTTATACCTGAAAATCACCTCACTAAACAAAAATTGGTTAAATTAATAGATTTCCCTAACTAAAATAAATAAAAAAAATACTAACTAAAATGAAAATCTAAACCTAATCAAGAAAAGAAAAAGAAAAATAAAAATTGGAAATAAACAAATAAAAACAAAAATAAAGATAAAACTAACTACACTGTGTAAAAGAAAAAAAATAAAATATTTTTCTCATGGGTTGCCTCCCGTGCAGCGCCTGGTTTACCGTCGCGGCTTGACGTCCTTTAAGCTCACTTGTCTACTAGGGTGATGGATGATTTGTCCCGATCATGGTCATCCCCCCAGTAGTTCTCAACCTTATCCGGTGGCCTACCTAGTAACTCTCGGGAATCACTCATTCCATTAGCATTCCCATGATCAATCACATTGATCACCGAGAGTTCCTTATAAACAGTCGGGAGCTTAGGTACCTTGTACACATCGAACACTTCGACCTTGTCATGTGCTCGCATCGTGAGTTGACCCGCAGCTACATCAATTAATGCTTTTCCGGTTGCCAAAAAGGGTCGTCCCAAAATAAATGGGACTTCAGCATCTGGTTCAAAATCCAGAACAACGAAATCGACCGGAAAAATGAGGGAGCCTACTTGCACTAACACATCCTCAACAATGCCATCCGGCTTAGCTAAAGACCTGTCTGCTAGCTGCAAGATTACCGTTGTAGGTCTAGGACTCCCTAGACCTAACTTTCTGAATACCGAAGATGGCATCAGATTTATGCTTGCCCCCAAGTCGCGTAATCCACGAGCTCGGATACTTTTCCCAATAGTAAGCTGGATAGTAAAACTTCCAGGGTCTTTCAGTTTTGTGGGCAACCTATTTTGAATACGGGAAGTGCATTCCTCCGTTAAAGCTACCGTGGCATACTCAGTCAAACGACTTTTGTTAGCCACGATGTCTTTAATATATTTCGCATATTTTGGCACTCCCTGCAAGACATCAACAAGAGGTAAGTTAACATGTACCTGTTTAAGTACCTCCATGAATTTCTGGAAACACGCCTCCTCCTTGTGTTTCTTAAGTCGTTGAGGGAACGGGGGTGGAGGCCTTTCTGGTTCAGCTTCTTTAGTCTTCCCCTTATCTGAGATTTGCTCTCCCTCAACATCTGCTGCTCCTGACTTTTGAGGCGGTCTTTCCGGTTCCACCTCCTTCAACTGTAAACCACTCCTCGTGGTCACTGCATTTACCTGCTTCGGATTAGGATCCGTGTCGCTAGGTAGTCCTCCTCTGGGTCTAGTATTTTGGGCACTAGCAAATTGCCCAAACTGATATTCAAGAGCCTTGGTTGCCAACTGATTGTTCTTCACTTCGGCTGCCAATTTAACATAGTCAGCCTGCAATTGTGCCTGATTAGCGATCATGGTTTTGAACATCTCCTCAATGGTAGGTGATGGTGGTGGAGGAGGGGCATTGTGATTTCTGAATTGAGCTTGATAATTTTGTTGCCCTCCTTGGTTTCTGTGCATACCCTGCCCTGAAATTTGGCCTTGTTGATTGTTGCTACCCCATGAAAAATTTGGATGGTTCCTCCAATTTGAGTTGTAGCCACTACCAAACTGCTGCTGATTTCTCTGTGCATTGCCCACAAAGTTAACAGAATCAGTATTTGCACCACAACATTCAGCTGAATGCTCACTACTACCACACACTTCACACCACATCTGTTGAACTGCATTGACTGAAGCTGAAGGCTGGTTCAAATTTATATTGCTGAAGTGAGTGTTTAACTAATTTTGCAAAGCAGCTATCTGTGCAGCGATAGCTGTGAATCCATCCACTTCAAGCACTCCCGCTGCTTTCCTTGCTCCACCTCTTGAAGAATCTGCATTCCATTCTGGATTGCCTTGTGAAATCCGGTTGAGCAAAGTGTACAGCTCCTCATAGGTCTTTTCCAGCGCTTGCCCTCCAGCTGCTGAATCTAACAGAATTTTAGTGTGGGGTTCCAAACCCTCAATAAATGTGTGTACCAACACCTCATTGGACTGATGATGATGAGGACAGTCCCGCAACATGGATTTAAATCTTTCCCAGGCTTGATATAGATTTTCTCCTTCCCTCTGTTTAAAACTTAGGATTTGACTCCTAAGTCTGGCTGTTTTACCAGAAGGGAAAAATCTGATCAAAAACTTCCGTGCAAGATCATCCCACGTTGATATAGAATTGGGTGGTAAAGCTTTTAACCACCTCTTGGCTTCACCAAGTAAGGAAAATGGAAATAAGGTGAGCCGAACATAATCAGGTGACACTCCAGCGGGTATATAAGTGTCACTTATCTCCAAAAAGTTTTGGAGATGTTGTTGTGGATCTTCATGAGGGAGACCGGTAAATTGCCCGCTTGTGTGCAAAATTTGCACCATATTCTGCTTTAATTCAAACCTCCCTCCAAGCTCTGGTTTGCGGATGCTAGAATGTACATTATTAGCGTGTGGGATTGCCACCTCGCGAACCGGCCTTGCTGCTGCTTCATCGGGCACTAAAACTGCCCTCACAACTGGTTGATTTTGTTGCTCCATCATAGACTGTTTAAGCAACTGCAGCTTCTTTCGTAGAGCTTCTCTACGTTGACTATGAAATTCACGTTCAGGCTCTAAGTAAGATTCCACCAGCTCTTTGTCCCTTGTCAGTGTTCACAGAAACAAAATCTGCAAAATACAGGCTAAGACCAAGTTGTTAACACTTAAGAAAATAAAAATAAAAATACAGTAAATTTACCCTAAACACAATTTCACAAATCGCCTAGCCTCCCCGGCAGCGGCGCCAAAAACTTGCTCGGTGCTATTTCGATTGGTATTATATATTATAAACCGACACGCAAGTGCACGTGGTTAAACAAGTAATAAAGTGGCTAAGTAGCCAAGTATCGATCCAAGGAGGCTCAAGATATGTAAAGTTGCCTAGATTACTATATTCCTATTTCACTTCTAATTATGCTAACAACAATGTAACCAACAGTTACTTGAGTTTTTGTTTCTAAACTATATATACTACAATTAATAACAACTATTTACTTGTGAATTTAGACAATGGATATGAACATGCCAAGGTTAAGAACAAGTAATGAACTTGATAATCATGATAATTTGGTTAATCTCTTCTTCATGTTGCTAGCCAAGAACATTAGCCTAGAAATTAAAACTCTCGTATTTAATTTCACTTTAGAATCATAAACCATCCGTCTACATTTTTGTGATCAAATGCAATTTATGACCTAGCACTACAATTCCGATTCCTAAATTGACTAATACGGCTTTCAAGTATATTTCTATCAGGAAAGCACATCAAAACCCAATTTTCCCAAATCAAGTTAAGAACAATACCCTATTAATTCACAACTTTCCAATTTCTTGCTCTTTCGAGTGAAATTGGACTTTTTAGATGTACATTAATGTTGGCCAAGCACTAATGCAGTAAGAACAAGAATTAATAGAACAACATGAAAGAATAAGCAGAAAACCATATCAATTATAATCAAAATTCATTACACATGTTCAAAACCTCAGCAAGGAAGAGAATTAGCCACTCATTTGTGGATTGATCATCCTAAAATGAGTGTAAATCATACGTACAATTGATAGTAAGAAGAAAGGAAGAGAAGAAATCCCTTAGCTTTTTCGTTCCTCAACTGCTACTAACCCACATCCTTGCTCTCCACTTCTGAACTCAGTCTAAAAACTCCAAAAACTAAAAACTGCTTAAAATAAACCTAAGTGTGCTATTTATACTAGTGGGAAATTTTTCCCGGAATAACAAGCAATGTGTCACGGAGGCCAACGCGGAGCACTGCCTCCGTGACACGGCGTGGACGCGGACCTTCACTGGAATTTCAGGGTCCGGTAAATTAGCCTCAACGTGGCACGGAGGCCAACGCGGAGGCCTCTCTCCGTGCCACGGAGCTGACGCGAAGGCACACTGGAATTTGCCATTTTAATTCCTGTTCAGGCAATGTGCTACCGCGATGGTAGCGTGGCACGGCTCCATCGCGGAGCCCCTATAAAATGTGCATTCCAAGGTCTTTTCCACGCTCGCATCCAAGTCCAACTTCGACATAGTTCCAACATGCATTTTAGCTCCTAAAAAATCACATTTACCTGCAAAACAAATGCTAATCATGTTGGTTAGTATAAATTCTCATTTTATTACTAATTACATGATATTATATACACATTGCACAACAAACAAGGTAAAAATGATACATTTGAGTATCACTTGGGCATATAAATCTGCCCAAGATCAACCCCCATAAGCCGGAAGGTGCTAATCAACAGAACAATCTATTTACCCCTACCCGGGTCTAAACCAACCAAAAATAAGTCACTCCACTCATCTGATAAATGTGAGCTCCTCCTACCGGCCCCCTTGGGTACGTAGCTCAGGCCTTGGCCTCTGACAATGAGCTGTGTCTGAGTCCGAAGACTCCTGCCTCTAGGCGCAAATGCTCAACGGGGTAATCTGCTGCTGTATCTGTGACTAAAACTGCCCCTGGGTGCATGCACGCAACAGGGTAATTTTATAAAAATCTGTATCTGAAACTGCCCCCGGCCACAAGCGCACACAGAGTAATTTGCCCCTGTAAATAGGGTAATTTGGCTCTGCATAGAGCGAACTGAACTGCCCCTGCAAGCAGGGTAATCTGGACCGTATTATTATGGTGGTCGGCCATCATCGTCCTCTAGGCGGATGGCATCGCCCAGTTGGTGGCGGTATCTGAATCTAGTATTGACACAGCTATAACCCAGGGGTGGCGGGGATGCTAAAGGACACCCACATGCCATAACAAGTCTCATCATGCAAAACACATACACAACAAGCATGCTCAAATGAAAAATACTAAACATATTCTCTTCTTTTATTTCAAGGCCAGTCCGTGTTAAACAACTGATGTTATATTCTGTTTTACACTATTTCTGATTGCTGGGCTAACTGCTACCTGGCCTTTATCTGTTTATCTGATTATTGTTACCCGTGATCTGAAGCTATATCAGTTTCTAGAGCCATTTCTGTTTCTGGAGCTATATCTGTATCTGGAGCTATATCGCCGTCTGGAGCTATTTCTATATCTGATTACTGATCTGCTTGTATCTGGATATAACTCTATAACATAGAACATGCCATCTATAACATAGCTCAATAATATAAAATATGCCATCCATTACCGGATATAGTCTCAACAAATGTAATACATACTATCTGTAATCTTGCTAATTCATTATACTGCCTTTTCAACTTCCATTCTGCGTATTACGTAAGAACATGCTAAGTACTAGCGGATACCACACTACTATCTGAAATCATCTGACTATCCGTTATTCTGATTATCGCAGAATATGTAATTATGTACTAGCATGCTTGCTGGAAATAATACTGAAATCGTTCCTGTATGCTGGGTATCTGTTAATAGCCTTTATTCTATTTATTTTCTAGATTGTACTTCCTGACTTGCCGAAAGAATAGCTTTACATACCTGGTTTCTAAGTACCCGACTGACCGATGTGATTTCCATCAGTACTTCTGCTATTTGTCCCAACTACATTCATATACATGTCAATTAGAACTAAATACATCAATATTCTGAAAGAAAACGTTACTTTCGATACATTTATAGCCTAAACTTTGGCTTATCGAAAGACGGTCAAAAACTCGCTATTTCTCGAAAGTCCAGAAGGGAGAAATATTCACTTTAAGGCTAGGAGTATATTGACACTAATTTGGAGCAATTCCACTTACCTTAGCCTGGTAGCACGACGATTTGTCGGCCGAATTTCGCGAAACTAAATCCGTAGGAATGCTCCTTACTGCTTAATACCTCGGTATCTGGAGTTAATTTGAGTTTGGATCGCGTTTGACGGCGTAATAGGAAGGAAATTGCAATGGAATCTTCATCCTCTCTGTTTTTCCCTCGACTTCTGTAGAAATTATATGAAATATAACATTTAAACCAAAGTGGAGGGCTTATATAGTTGGGCCTGGACAGGGCCAACGTGTCACGGAGCCAACGCGGAGGCTCCACCTCCGTGACACGTTGCTATCGCGGAGGGGCTCTGCCCCGGCTCCTTCCGCGATGGTTCAACAGGTTTCTAGTCCAGTCTTTCCCCGGGCCTTTTTCTAGCATGTATGGCTTTCAAATACTCTTAACCAACACGCGAATAGGCCATCTATGTGTTGGGGATTTTACGGGGTATAACATTCTCCCCCCAAGAACATTTGTCCTCGAATGTAAACTTCTATCTAGAGGACTTCTCAAGTCACTCAACTTGTTTCTAGAAAAATTTCGGCAGAGTTTCCCCTGTAATATTGACTATCCCCAAAACCTGAAAAGCAGAAAAGCCCAATACAGGTACTCCACACGATATAATAATATTCATATATACTGTCTATAATCAATCGCCTGCTTTCATATATGAAGTATAAGCATTCATAAGGAAAAATAGTTCTAACATACCTCCTGTTTGCCTATGTCTGGAGTAAGTGGGGATATCTGGATTTCATGTCCTCCTCGGCTTCCCAGGTCATCTCTTCTCGGTTCCTATTACGCCACAATACTTTGACTGAAGCAACATCTTTCGTTCTTAATCTACGAATCTGTCTGTCTAGTATAGCTACTGGAACCTCTTCATATGCTAACTCTTCTGTGACCTGGACATCCTGAACTGGAACAACTATGGAAGGGTCTCCTACAAACTTCCTCAACATAGATACATGGAATATTGGGTGAACAGACGCTAACTCTAGAGGCAAGTTCAACTCGTATGCAACTCGGCCTATTCTCCGCCGAATCTGATACGGCCCAATGAACCTCGGGCTAAGCTTGCCTTTCTTGCCAAATCTCGTCACCCCTTTCATCGGAGACACTTTCAAATATACCCAGTCATCCACTGCAAATTCTAAATTTCTGTGCCGCATATCTGCATAAGAGTTCTGGCAGCTCTGAGCAGTCAGTAGGCGTTCTCTGATAAGCTTCACTGCCTCTTCTGACTGATGAATAATATCTAGCCCAATCAGCGCTGTCTCCCCCGCTTCAAACAAGCCAATGGGTGATCTACATTTCCGCCCGTATAATGCTGCAAAGGGCGCCATCTGGATAGCTGAATGATAACTGTTATTATAGGCAAATTAAATCAATGACAGATGCTCATCCCAGCTACCCCCAAAATCTAGTACACACGCTCGTAGCATATCTTCGAGCGTCTGGATAGTTCGTTCTGCTTGCCCGTCTGTCTGAGGATGAAAGGTTGTACTTAAGTTAATCTGTGTCCCTAGGCCTCTCTGCAACGACTACCAGAATCTTCCTGTAAATTGTGCTCCTCTATCCGAGATATTAGACACCGGAACACCGTGCAATCTAACTATCTCTCTGATATACAGTTCAGCATAATCCTCAGCAGAGAATGTAGTTCGTACTGGCAGGAAATGGGCTAATTTTGTTAATCTGTCAACGATTACCCAAATAGAATCGTTTCTGCGTCTGGTACAGGGTAACCCTGTTACAAAATCCATATTTATCGCTTCCCATTTCCACAAAGGCACGACTATATCCTGCGTCAGACTGCCCGGTTTTTGGTGTTCTGCTTTCACCTACTGGCAGTTAGGACATCTAGATACAAATTCAGCTATTTCAGCTTTTATACCTGGCCACTAGTAGATGTCTCTAATGTCGTGGCAGATTTTCGTTACTCCAGGATGGAGGGAATAGCGAGCGTAATGTACCTCATGCATGATCTGCTGGCGAAGCCCTGAAACATTCGAGACACATAGGCGGCCCTTACAACGTAGCACTTCATCCTCAGTCACTTGGAAATCTGGCTCCTTACCTTTCTGAACTCTCTCTCTGAGTTGGACTAAGTCAGGGTCCTCGTACTGCCGTTCTTTTACCTCTGTAACTAACGATGACACAGCAGAGTTCTGAATCACCGCTCTGTTATTTTCGGTCTCTACTACTCGAACGGCTAAACCAGCTAGCTGATGAATTTCCTTGGCTAACTCCCGCTTCTCGGGTCGTAAATACGCTAACTCCCCATTGACTTACGGCTGAGGGCATCTGCTACTACATTAGCTCTCCCTGGGTGGTAGAGAATATTTACGTCATAATCTTTCAGCATTTCTAACCAGCGACGCTGCCGCAGATTTAACTCCCTCTGTGTGAAAATGTACTGTAGGCTCTTATGATCTGTAAAAATGTCTACATGAACGCCATACAGATAATGCCTCTAGATTTTCAGAGCGTGGATCACTGCGGCCAGTTCCAGGTCATGGGTCGGATAGTTCTTTTCGTGCTTCCTCAGCTGTTTGGAAGCATAAGCAATTACCTTTCCATGTTGCATCAGCACACAACCCAGTCCAATGCCTGAAGCGTCGCAATACACCGCATACCCATCTGTTCCCTCTGGCAATGCTAGTATTGGGGCGGAGGTCAATCTGTCTTTCAACTCTTGAAAACTCTGCTCACATTTCTCCGTCCATTGAAATTTTGCTGCTTTCTGTGTCAGCTTTGTCAGAGGTGCTGCTATAATGGAGAATACTTCAACAAATCTCCGGTAATACCCTGCTAAACCCAGGAAACTGCGGATCTCGGTCAGAGTGGAAGGTCTGGGCCATGTCTTGACCGCCTCTATTTTCTGTGTGTCCACCTGTATACCAGCATCCGACACGATATGCCCTAAAAAGGCAACTGAGTTCAGCCAGAACTCACACTTAGAAAACTTGGCGTACAGATGACGGTCTCTAAGGATCTGGAGTACTGTTCATAAATGGTTCTGGCGATCTGTCTCTGAATGAGAATATACCAGAATATCATCGATAAATACTATCACGAACAGATCCAAATACGGTCTGAATATGCTGTTCATCAGGTCCATAAACACTGCGGGAGCATTCGTCAGCCCAAAAAACATGACTAGAAATTCAAAGTGACCATATCTGGTCTTGAAAGCAGTCTTTGGAATGTCCCTCTCACGGACTCAGACCTGGTGGTATCCGGACCTCAGATCTATCTTAGAGAAACATCTGGCCCCCTGCAAATAGTCAAACAAATCATCTATTCTAGGGAGCGGGTATTTGTTTTTAACTGTTACCTTATTCAGCTGCCGGTAGTCTATACACATACGGAGTGAGCCATCTTTCTTTCTTACAGACAGAACTGGCGCACCCCATGGGGAAGTACTAGGCCTGATAAAGCCTTTTTCGAGCAAATCTTTTAACTGCTCTTTCAACTCTCTAAGCTCAGTTGGTGCCATGCGATACAGGGGAATGGATATAGGTTGAGTCCCTGGCAACAAGTCAATTGCAAAATCTATCTCCCTTTTGGGAGGGATACCAGGCAACTCATCTACAAATATGTCAGGGAATTCACTGACCACTAGAATAGACTGAAGAGTCGGAGGTTCCACCCGAACGTCCTAGACTCTAACTAGGTGGTAAATACATCCCTTTGCTATTAATTTTCTCACCTGAAGGTAGGAAATAAACCTACCTTTTGGCGTAGCTGTGCTCCCTTTCCACTCTTGCACTGCTTCCCCCGGAAAGTGAAATCGAACCGTCTTGGTCCAGCATTCTAAATTGGCATAGCATGGCACTAACCAGTCCATACCCATAATGGTATCGAAGTCGACCATCTCAAGTTTTATCAAGTCTACTGTGGTCTGGCGATCAGCAACCTCTACCGTACACCTTCGGTAAACTCTTTTAGCTGTAATCGAGTCACCGACCGGTGTAAGCACTGAAAAGGGATGCTGAAGCAATTCTGGTTCGACACCCAACTTCTGGGCCACAAATGGTGTAATATATGACAAGGTAGACCCTGGATCAATCAATACATAAACAGGGTATGAGCAGATAATCAATATACCTGTGACCACGTCGGGAGATGCCTCTGAATCCTACCTCCCTGGTAGTGCATAGGTACGGCTGGGGCCTGCACCTGAGCCAGAGGCTCCTGATCTACCTCGTCCCCTATTTGCTGAACCTGAGGGTCTGCGCCCTGCTAAGGCTGCTGGAGCTCGTGGCCCCGCTGATGTTCTATCCAGACTATCCCGGCTACCCTGTCCTCTGGCCGGACAATCTCTCATTAAATGCCCTTCCTTTCCGCAGTAATAGCACCCTGAGAAGCCATGCCTGCAGGCTCCATAATGGGGTCAGTGACATATAGGACAACAGGTAGGTGCAAATCTGCTCTATTCTGCCCTCCGCTGCTGAGGTGATGCTACTGCCCGTAAACTGCTATCGGACTCTGACTGACTCCGGTGAACAAATCTGCCTCTCTGCTGCTGTACCGGAGGTAAAGATCTGGGTGGCCTATCTGAAAACCATGGTCTCGGCCCCCTAGGGATTTCCCCCTAATTCTCAGCGGGTTTGTTTCTACGACGCTGCTCTGAAGTCGCCTGTCTGTCGCCCCGCTGCAGCTGTCTCAAGCCCTCAATTGTCTGTGCGAAGGCCTGTACCCTGGCTATGTCCATGTCCTCTCTCAAACTAGTCGTCATGCACGTCTCTATATAATCTTAATTCAGGCCCATAATAAAGCGATTGACTCTGGACGACATGGTGTCCACAAATGCTGGAGCATAGTGGGCTAAGGAGTCGAACTGTAAAGAATACTCACGGACGATCCTAGCCCCCTGCTCTAAGTGTAGGAACTATTCCATCCGGCCTTTTCTGACCTCCCGGGGTAAGTAGTGGTCCAGGAAGGCCTCTGAGAAGCTGGACCAAGTAGGAGGGGCTGCATCTCTTCCTCGAGATCTCTCCCAACTTTCGTACCACAAAACAGCAATATCCCTCAACCGGAACACTGCTAATTCCACTAATTCTGCTGGGGTTACGTGCATGACTCTACAAATTCTCTGCATCTGGTCCAGAAAGTCCTGAGGGTCCTCCGCTGAATCTAACCCTGTAAACTGAGGGGGTCCCAATGCCAAGAATTCTCTAACCCTGGAACTACCTGGCCCACCTAGGGATTCTGCTGCTGCAGGTGGTGCTGGCTGACGCTGAGTAGCTAGCATCTGGGTCAACATAACCACCGTACTACGTAGCTCCTGATCAGATAAAGTCGGTGCAGGAGCTGTGGGAGGCGGTGCTGCCTCAAATGGTGTCTGGCAAGGCAGAGACTGCTGGGAGGGTCGAGATGACACCTCCATATCGCCCTCAGACCGGGCTGAGTCTGGCTGTAAGTGAGGCATCCTGCTGGTGCCCTTGCCTGCCGCTGTATCTAATCTCCTGCTTGTAGCAGGGTGCCACTGATCTGCCATAATATCTATAGAAAAAGAGGGTGGTAAGTTTCAAAAGAACCAACCCTATACTGTATTGTGCTATGGCATGACTGAGTATGAAAGAAGGGTAACCATCCTATTATGCCTCGTAGCCTCCTGCCTATAGTATGTGGTGCACAACACATCCATAGGCAAGACTCTACTTAGCACGGCTTGCAGACTCCCTGGGACACGACCTGCTCTGATACCAAGTTTGTCACGCCCCGCCTTGGGGGGTATGACTGGCACCTGGTGCCCTATTAGGTCCTGAACTGCTAGACTACTGAGCCTAAGCACATCTGGTGCCTGGCTGGCTCTAACTTAAATTCAAGGAAACAACGGGCTATATAACGGCTGTAAATATAGCCTCCGGCCGATTGGGCCTATAGCCACCTGTACTGTATCATCAGCTAACCAGAATCATCTCATATAGGGAAACCTATGCAGGCTGACGAGGCCACCATGCTGTCTAGTAATCTTTAACACAATATAATAGAATACTAAATGACTACGTGACCGGCAAGGTCACCACTACCATCAAACTATGGCCCCACACGGCCAACAAAATCAACAAAGCTTAGCAACTAAACAAAACGCACGGCCTCACACGACCGGCACAACTAACCACAGGGAAGCATCAGACTGTAAGCCTCTAGGAAGTAATAATAGAATGATCGGGACAGGGCCCCGACCTACCCAATCTGTAATCAAAAAGGAAATAGGAGCAACCTCCAACTGTCTAGCCCCGGTGAATAGGAGCTGACAACTCTGCTGACTGGATCACGAAGGATCGACTCCTCGTCTATGTGTACCTGCAGGCAAGCAATGCAGCGCCCCCACGGGCATCAGTACCATAGGTACTGAGCATGTAATGAAAACTGAAATACACAACTAAAATGGGTAACAACAATAACATGACATATAAGCACGAAGTAGCTGAATCTATCTAGCTGAGGATAACTGGGGAGAGTTTACCTATTCTGTAACTAAACTGGGCATGCCTGACGACGTGTCATCCTACTGTCTATCAGTATCTAATAGCACATATAGATATACATATAAATACACACAATACCTGACCGACCCCCATAAGCCAGAAGGTGCCAATCAACAGAACAATCTATTTACCCCTACTTGGGTCTAAACCAACCAAAAATAAGTCACCCCGCTCATCTGATAATTGTGAGCTCCTCCTACCGGCCCCCTTGGGTACGTAGCTTAGGCCTTGGCCTCTGACAATGAGCTGTGTCTAAGTCCGAAGACTCCTACCTCTCGGCGCAAGCGCTCAACGGGGTAATCTGCTGTGTATCTGTGACTGAAATTACCCTTGGGTGCAAGCACACAATAGGGTAATTTTATAAAAATCTGTATCTGAAACTGCCCCCGGCAACAAGCGCACACAGAGTAATTTTCCCCTGTAAACAGGGTAATCTGGCTCTGCGCAGAGCGAACTGAACTGCCCCTGCAAGTAGGGTAATCTGGATCGTATTATTATGGTGGTCGGCCATCATCGTCCTCTAGGCGGACGACATCGCCCAGCTGGTGGCGGTATCTGAATCTGGTATTGACACAGCTATAACCCAGGGGCGGCGGGGATGCTAAAAGACACCCACATGTCATAACAAGTCTCATCATGCAAAACACATACACAGCAAGCATGCTCAAATGAAAAATACTAAACATATTCTCTTCTTTTATTTCAAGGCCAGTCCGTGTTAAACAACTGATGCTATATTCTGTTTTACACTATTTCTGATTGCTGGGCTAACTGCTACCTGGCCTTTATCTGTTTATCTGATTATTGTTACCCGTGATCTGAAGCTATATCAGTTTCTAGAGCCATTTCTGTTTCTGGAGCTATATCTGTATCTGGAGATATATCTGTGTCTGGAGCTATTTCTATATCTGATTACTAATCTGCTTGTATCTGGATATAACTCTATAACATAGAACATGCCATCTATAACTGGATATAGCTCAATAATATAAAATATGCCATCTATTACCGGATACAGTCTCAACAAATGTAATACATACTATCTGTAATCTTGCTAATTCATTATACTGCCTTTTCAACTTCCATTCTGGGTATTAGGTAAGAACAAGCAAAGCTACTAGCGGATACCACACTACTATCTGAAATCATCTGACTATCCGTTATTCTGATTATCGCATAATACGTAATGATGTACTAGCATGCTTGCTGGAAATTATACTGAAATCGTTCCTGTACGTTGGGTATCTATTAATAGCCTTTATTCTATTTATTTTCTAGACTGTACTTCCTGACTTGCCGAAAGAATAGCTTTACATACCTGGTTTCTGAGTACCCGACTAACCGATGTGATTTTCGTCGGTACATCTGCTATTTATCCCAACTATATTCATATACATGTCAATTAGAACTAAATACACCAATATTCTGAAAGAAAACATTACTTTCGATACATTTATAGCCTAAACTTTGGCTTATCAAAAGACGGTCAAAAACTCTCTATTTCTCGAAAGTCCAGAAGGGAGAAATATTTAATTTAAGGCTAGGAGTATATTGACACTAATTTGGAGCAATTCCACTTACCTTAGCCCGTTAGCACGATGATTTGTCGGCCGAATTTCGCGAAACTAAATCCGTAGGAATGCTCCTTACTGCTTAATACCTCGGTATCTGGAGTTAATTTGAGTTTGGACCGCGTTTGACGGCGTAATCGGAAGGAAATTGCAATGGAATCTTCGTCCTTTCTATTTTTCCCTTGACTTCTCTAGAAATTATATGAAATATAACATTTAAATCAAAGTGGAGGGCTTATATAGTTGGGCCTGGACAGGGCCAATGTGTCACGGAGCCAACGCGGAGGCTCCACCTCCGTGACACGTTGCCATCGCGGAGGGGCTCTGCCCCGGCTCCTTCCGCGATGGTTCGACAGGTTTCTAGTCCGGTCTTTCCCCGGGCCTTTTTCTAGGATGTATGGCTTTCAAATACTCTTAACCAACACGCAAATAGGCCATCTATGTGTTGGGGATTTTACGGGGTATAACATGTTCTTACTACATTAATGTTTGGCCAATGTTAATGTATATCTAAAAAATCCAATTTTGATTTTGAAAAGGAAAGAAATTGGAAAGATGTGAATTGGTAGGATATGATCTCTTTATAGTTTGAAAAATTGAGAATTGATTTACTTTCAGAATAGAAATATATCTGAAAGTCTTATTAGTCAATTAAGGAATCGGAAATGTATGGCTAGAACATGAAATTCTTTTATCACGGAAATGTAGAATAGGAGTCGAAAGTTCCAATCCATAGACAATAATTCTTGACTAGCAACCGAAGGAAAGATTAACTGAATTGTATTGATAAATTAATTCCCTACATGTTCGTTTTAACCTCAGCTTGCTCATTACTATTGTTCAGACTCACTTTATACTTTTGCCTTAGATTCTTATTAATTAGTAAACTCAAACTCTCAAAATATTATTTATTTAGTTGTCTGCATTCTTAAAGATATAGTTCATTAACACGTAAGTTAATTAGTACCGTAGCTCAGTCCCTGTGGGATCGATACTTGGCTTTACTTAAGCCACTTTACTACTTGTTCGACCACATGCACCTGCGTGTAGTCACCACAGCCCGAACAGTCACAGGAGAACAATAAAACAACGATTATGCCTACTTGTATTTCAACTAAACTGGGTTGATGGGTGTATCTCTATCCTCAACAACAACTTCTATCATATCACTAATGGGTTCAAGGGTCTTTGAATTCCCATTATATATTTATTTTTAACCCTTTCGATTCCCTTTCCCAAGTTCAATCGAAAGCCAATGGATACATACAAGGTGATCAATCTCATAAATAATAAATTAACACAAATAAATACAAACAACCATAATTGAAGAATCAAAACCAAATTTAATTTGTCTTTCAAACAATCAACCATTCACCATGGCCACAACCCTAGAATATAAGTTTATCCACTCAGAGACAAGCGAAAAAACAAATATTTAGTTATCATCATACGAAAATATGAAGTAAAGAAGAGAAAACCTAGTTGTAGAACTGTGTCTTCCTTCCAAACAACTTACAAGCTTTTGTAAACGAACTACGGAATGTAAAAATGATTAAAGATTGCTCCAAGATGTCAAAAGTTGCTTAACAAATGATCTAAGGCCTCTATTTATAGATGAGCCTTCAAATTCCAATTCTTCCCTTCAAAAGTTGGCTTTAAAATCAGCATTTTTTGCCCCAAAATGACCCTGGCATGCCGCCCCATGTATCTCACCGCAGACTTAGTCAAATTACCAAAAATTTTAGATCCGAAAAAGTCTTGGCATGCTTCCCCCTCTATCTTGCCAAGGTGTTCGTCAAATTTCTCTAAGTCTGGACACCATTGCCACGGGGCGCCACTTATCTCTCCAAGTTTGTGAAGTGCAATTCTCTAAATTTTAAGTGTTGGCGCATAGCCCCAACCTGATGTTTTTGTTATTTGAAGTTTGGGACTTGGTGTGGGGCACCAACTATAGCACCAGACCATTTGGCTCCTCAAATCTTCATTCCCTGCATTATTTTGAGCCCATTTTCTTAGTTTCCTGCTCAAATAACCTTAAATCATTTGATAGCGCATAAAACATACACATATATGAATTTAAGCATAAATTAAGGATTATGAACTCAAAACATGATCAAATATGGGTAAAAGCATGGGAAATGGGCGTAAAAGTATGCCTAACATAAAGGGACAAGATATATAGTCTCTAAAAGAATTTAGCGACCAAAGTTTTTGAACCATCATTATTCACCTTTAGTATAGGAGTCTATTAGGATGGGTGGTGACCAACTTTTTCCTAACGTAAAAGCTATTTTTGAACCAGATTCATACATTTAGGGACAAGATTTCCCTTCCATAAAGGTTGTTTTTCTTGTAGTGCACCCATCATTCACGCATATCCCTAGAAGAGAAATTAGCTGCTCTTAATTAGGGAAAGGGAAATTTCTCAAAACCATATATTAAACAATTAAAATCACTTCCAGCTTTGTATCTGTAACAATGGCATATTTCTCATAAGGAAGATGAAAAAGAAAGTATAAGATTATAGTTTTGTAATACCCCGGAAGGGCCTAAGAATAGACCCAGGAGTTGAAGTTGGAAAACTACAGAAAACTTGGGATTTTGCACCAGTACGACTTGAGGTATGAATCGTGGTGAAGAACTACGACTCATGACTTGAGTCGTGATGAATTTCGAGAGCTTGAGGTCATATCATGGGTGATCCTATGAATCGTGACGCGTAAGTATGACTCATGGTTAGGAGTCATGGTGAAATTCTCAGTGGTGCCAAAGTGAGTCGTCATGGGTCATGGTACGACTCATAGGATGTAGTAACGAGTTGGATGAGGAGTCGTGGTTAAGTCGTATTTGGTATGGGTGGATGGTACCACGACTGACAGTACGACCCGTAGGATGGAACTATGAGTCGTGGTATGCGAGTCGTGGCCAGATTCAGAAGATTTACAAAAATGGTGAGGTGACCACGAGAGGTGACCACGAGTCGTGACTTCGTGGTACGAGTCGTGGTCGGGGCCAGATCTATTTTTCAGGAAATTTCATTAAGGGAGAATTCTACTTTTCTACGCTTTTGGACCCTAAACCACGTTGTTTTGAGGTCGAGACAGGGTCTTTTATGGAGGAAAAGTCATGCTAAGTCTCATTTGACAATTGCAAGAACTAGAGAAGAGAGTAGGAGGAGATTCAAGGGTTCTTCTTCAATTCTTCAAGTTTCCACCTAGGGTTTTTCAAGGGAGTTAAGAAGCAAGTAATTCCAGGTATGTGGGGTTTTGAATGGGTAGTTTAGTCCCTACTCATGCCCAAATTCTCCCTAATTCTACATTTAAGTACCAATTCTTGATGGGTCATAACCCAAATGCATGTTTCCTCAAAAATCGATATGAGCATGTTGTAGTATGACTAAAATCATGGGTTTTGAATTATTGGGCTATTTTCACTTATTTTATTTAATATTTTATGATTTAAACCCTTAAAAGCACGTATGCCCAAATCATGGGGTTTTTAGTGAAATTCATAGTTATGGTGATTCTCAAGCATGATACGAACTTTTGAATTTTAAGTATGTGTTCAAGTCTTCAACTACTCATGTTATTATGATCATGCTTCCTATAAATTTAAGCATTTCATGTATGATTGAAACTATGGGTAATGCCCACATGTCGCTTATGATTTATGAACTATGATTTGACCGATTCAAGGGCCCAATTCCATGGCTAGTATTACAAATTCTCAAGAATGTTATGATTCTCATGATTTAACTAGCCATGCATGTCATGTATGAATTTTCTATGAGCACGTTGCATGTTTTTGGAGTAGTACTTAACATCGAGTAGGTTGGGGGCCTAGGTTACACCCTCAGAACTACATGCCACCGTAGGATATATTTGGGACCTCCCTTGTGACTGTCCCTTTGCCCTATGGGGTCTTCATGAGTGATATCACGCCCTTCATGGTTCTACCCTTGGCAAGGTATGAACGACCTCCCGACTAGGTGTACAGGTCGGGCTCCATGTGTGCTTATATGGGGTATGTCAGTTATAGAAATCTCCCACTGTTCCTCATTGTTTTCATGCATGTTAGGATTATGTTTTGTTTGGCTCAAGTCATGTTTTATGAAATGCTTTCTCTCGTGTTATGACTATGACAACTTCACGAATGTTTTAGCTAAAACCTTGAGCCTTATGATATGTTTATGATTTTAGTCTTATGATCATGATTCCCCACTCCTATAACTTTTATGTTTTTAAGTATTGTTTTTCATACCTTAAGTACTCAGTACCTTCCGAGTACTAACCCACATATTTTCAGGATCTAGTTTGCAGGTTTAGCATCGTTCCTAGCTTACTCTCAGTTCTGCTCTCAGCTTTCAATGGTGAGTTCTCATGATTCGAGGGCTTCATGTTTGGATCGTGTCTACCTTCTTGTTTTCAGAAACATTGGGGTTAGTTGGGGTTTTATCCCTTCAACCCATCTATTATGGTTAGAGGCTTTCAGACCTATTTGTAGTAATCAACCATTTATGATTGGATCATGTATTGTTGTTTCTTATAACTCATGTTATGATTTTCGGTTAGTTTATGATTATTAAGTCAAGCTTTCCATCTCATGTGAATGAATTTGATATATTCACATGCCATGGGTTGAATTGGAGTCTTTCGGGGCTCTTATCCCGTGTCTATGATCTGGATGTACTCTCAGGTCGTGACAAACTTAGTATCAGAGCCATAGGTTTTATGTGTCCTAGGGAGTCTAAAAGTTGCGTTAGGTAGAGTCTTTTTCATGGCTGTGAAGCGCGCCACACTTATGACGAAGAGGCTATTAGACGTTCAGGAAATGTTCCCTTCTTTCATGATCTATGTCGTGCGATGAAAAGTCTCCCTATTCTTATAACTCGTGCTACACGCATGTGCAGAATCATGTCTTCTAAGAACAACGATGGGAGTTAGTTAGTGCCATCAGCTCCAATGGATTCCATGCAAGTTACTGATGCGGAGCTCGGAGTTGCTCTTAGAGTATTGATGCGAGCTATGATCGCCTAACCTAACTAGTAGACTATTGCACCAATGAACCCTATTGGGGAGACAACAACTACTAGAATTCAAGGACTCATCAAGGAGAGCCCGTCGGAGGTTGGTAGCTCGAGTGTAGTTGGGGAGTGTAGAGGGAACAAGAGGTGAAACAAGCAGCCCAGGGCCAGAAACCTTAAGAGATCTCAACAAGGGTTGAGTAGTGGGAGTCACTCTCAAACCCGCCAGAAGTCTCTAGTCCAGGCTCGGGGGTACAAGTCTCAGGTGAGGGAGATTACTTACCCAAATTGCAGGCGTTGCGGAAAGCACCACCGAGGGAAGTGCTTGGCAGGTTCAGATGTTTGTTTTTATTGTGGCCAACTCGGTCATAAACACAAGGATTGCATTTCAACCAAGTGAGATGGTTGGAAAGGTCGTGCTCCGAATCCTCCTCCATCAGCCCCAGCAAATTGCCCACCTCAGCAGCATAGGTTATCACGAGCGAGTGGCGGTCAACCGCAGATTTAGCCTCAGGTATGTCATAAGTTATTCCCTCATACCTATCATGATTGTTAGTTCCAAGGACTAATGTAAGAGGTAAAATTCCCTTTGAGCATTATCAGATAAGATTTTCACATGGGAGGTGAGGAAATGGTGAGGGCCCAGTCATGTCTTGAGTTTCTAGTAAGGGAGTCCTATGGATAGCATTCGGGGGGTAGTTCTCCTTTCTTCTTTAGATGTTCCCTTACGTATCGCTCGATGCTACGCTCGACTCGCACTTATGTTCAAGACCCTAAGATGACAGGCAACCCAGTCCGTCTACGATCTCAATATTTTCATTTCGTTTCATGTCATGACTCTCGCTATGTATGTGAACCCATGTTTCTTAGCACACTAAGCCCTATGAATTTAGTCCTCAAAGTTTGTTCTATTGGCTCATGAGATGGTGTTATATCAGGTATATGACAAGATTAGACTTCCTATATGATTCGTGCTCATGATTCCCTTACTCTAAATCCTAAGGATTTTCCCCATGATGAAAATGTTGGTTAAGATGTGTACGTTCAATATAATTCCCTATCCCCACCATAGATGCCGGACCTAGTACAGGAAACCCAGTTATTAACCAGGCCTGGAAGTGTAGAAAGCCATATGGTCATGTTGTGATTTTGGATCCATTTTCCTATGATGAACCTTTCCGTATCATTACTTTGTTTTTCATAACTTGCGAAAGTGGAAGACTTCGTTCTGAGATGATTTAATGAAGATTGGATGAGACTTTAGATTTTTGAAGGGTTTGAAATTTGAGGGTTGACCAAAGTCAACAATCTAGGTTGTCAAGCTCAAAATTGGATTCTAAGAGTTTGGTTGGTTCTGGGTGGTGAGTTATGATTTAGTTGGATGCTTGACAGGAATTATAGGAGTTCGTTTGATCTCAACCGATAGCGGTGAGGTAGTTCCGGGCGAATCAAAATTGTCCTTCATGATTGCTGTAGGGGTGAGGCAAGATGAGGAACCGATTTGGGTAAAGATGAAGGAGGTCGTTCAACATCTGAAAGTAGAGGTCTTCTCCAAAGGGGGAGATGGTGTACTGCGGTACCAGGGTCGTCTATGTGTTCCAGGTGTCGATAATTTGAGGGACCGAATATTGCACGAGGCAAATAGATCTAGGGATTCTATCCATTCGGGAACCACCAAGATGTACTGTGACTTGCGGGAAATATATTGGTGGAACAACATGAAGAAGGATATTGTAGAATTCGTAGCCAAGTGCCCAAATTGCCAACAAGTGAAAGTCGAGAATCAAAGACCGGGGGGCTGTACTTCAAGATATCGGCATTCCTACTTGGAAATGGCAAGAAATCAATATGGACTTTGTAACAGGTGTACCCCGGACTCGTAGACAGTATAACTCCATTTGGGTTGTGGTCGACAGGTTGACCAAGGACGCTCATTTCCTACTAATTAAAACCACCGATTCAACAAAAGATTATGTTAAGTTATACATCCGGGAGTTGATTAGATTGCATGGAGTGCCCTTGTCCATTATATCAGTTAGAGGTACTTAGTTCACCTCTTAGTTCTGGAGATTTTTTCAAAAGGGACTTGGCACCCAGGTCAAGCTTAGCACGGCATTTCATCTGCAAACAGATGGTCAGGCGGAGCGGACTATCCAGACTCTTGAGGACATGTTGAGGGCTTGTATTATTGACTTCAAGGGTAGTTGGGATGAGCATTTGCCTCTTATTGAGTTTGCCTACAACAACAACTATCACTCCAGCATTAAGATGGCACCGTTCGAGGCTCCTTACGGGCCAAGGTGTAGATAGCCCATTGGGTGGTTTGAATTTGGTGAGGCTTCGTTAGTGGGTCCAGATTCAGTCCACGAGGCTATGGAAAAAGTTCAATTAATATGAGAAAGGCTAAAAACGGCTCAAAGTCGCCAAAAGTCTTATGTAGATGTGAGGAGAAGGGAGCTTGAGTTCGAGATCGACGATTGGGTGTTTCTAAAGGTATCTACCATGAAGGGAGTAATGAGTTGGAAAGAAAGGGAAACTCAGCTCCCGCTATATTGGCCCATACCGAATTGTGAGACGAGTGGGTAAGGTGGCTTATGAGTTAGAGTTACCTTCAGAGTTGGCTTCAGTTCATCCGATATTTCATGTATCGCTCTTGAAAAAGTGCATTGGAGATCCGACCTTGGTGGTTCCGGTGGAAAGTGTTGGCGTGAAGGATATCCTCAATTATGAAGAAATTCCTGTTGCAATCTTGGATCGTTAGGTTCGAAGACTGAGGAACAAGGAAGTTGCTTTAGTAAAGGTGTTATGGAGAAATCAGCATGTTGAGGGAGCTACGTGGGAAACTGAGCGGATATGATGGATAAATACCCCCCACCTGTTCCCTACCGGCCCAGCTTCAGTTTGAGGTATCGGGTTTTGCCTTAAACCTCTAACCAGTTTTTTCATGTTCCATTCCTGCGCACAAATTTGTTTTATGATATGATATATGTATGTGATGACTAAAATCAGTCCAGCTATGTAGTTCTTTTCGGGGTTAGTCATTTCGTCAATTTTCGGATTAAATGATCAGTATTTGCATATGGTAATTGTATGTTTCTACTTGCTACTGTTTCCTACATTCGAGAACGAATGTTTCCGAGGGGGAGATATTGTAATACCCCGAAAGGTCCTAAGAATAGACCCAGGAGTTGAAGTTGAAAAACTGTAGAAAACCTGGGATTTTGCACTAGTATGACTCAAGGTATGAATCATGGCGAGGAACTACGACTCGTGACTGGAATCATGATGAATTTCTGGAGCATGAGGTCATATCACGGGTGGTCCTATGAATCGTGATGCATAGATACGACTCGTGGTGAAATTCTTAGTGGTGCCAGAGTGAGTCGTCACGGGTCATGGTACGACTTGTAGGATGTAGTAACGAGTCGTGATGAGGAGTCGTGGTTAAGTCATATTTGTTATGGGTGGATGGTACCACGACTGATAGTACGACCTGTAGGATGGCACTACGAGTCATGGTATGTGAGTCATGGCTAGATTTAGAAGATTTAGAAAAATGGTGAGGTGACCACGAGTCGTGACTTCGTGGTACGACTCGTGGTCGAGGCCAGATCAGTTTTTCAGGAAATTTCATTAAGGGAAAATTTGACTTTTCTACGCTTTTGGACCCTGAACCATGCCGTTTAGAGGTTGGGATAGGGTCTTTTAAGGATGAAAAACTCACGCTAAGTCTCATTTTGGCAATTGCAAGAACTAGAGAAGGGAGTAGGAGGATATTCAAGGGTTTTTCTTCAATTCTTCAAGTTTCCACCTAGGGTTTTTCAAGGGAGTTAAGAAGCAAGTAATTCCAGGTATATGGGGTTTTGCATGGGTAGTTTAGTCCCTACTCATGCCCAATTTCTCCCTAATTCTACGTTTAAGTTACCAATTCTTGATGGGTCATAACCCAAATGCATGTTTCATCAAAAATCGATATGAGCATGTTGTAGTATGAGTAAAATCACGGGTTTCGAATTATTGGGTTGTTTTCACTTATTTTATTCTATATTTGATGATTTAAATCCTTAAAAGCACATATGCCCAAATCATGGGGGTTTTAGTGAAATTCATGATTATGGTGATTTCTCAAGCATGATACGAACTTTTGAATTTTAAGCATGTCTTCAAGTCTTCAACTACTCATGTTATTATGATCATGTTTCCTATAAATTTAAGCATTTCATGTATGATTGAAACTATAGGTAATGCCCACATGTCACTTATGATTTATGAACTATGATTTTGACTGATTCACGGGCCCAATTCCATGGCTAGTACTATAAATTCTCAAGCATGTTATGGTTCTCATGATTTAACTAGCCATGCATGTCATGTATGAATTTTCTATGAGCACGTTGCATGTTTTGGGAGTAGTATTTAACATCGAATAGGTTTGGGGCATAGGGTATGCCCCGAATCTCAAAACTACGTGCCACCATAGGATATATTTGGGACCTCCCTTGTGACTGTCCATTTGCCCTACGGGGTCTTTATGAGTGATATCATATCACGCCCTTCATGGTTCTACCTTTGGCAAGGTATGAACAACCTCCTGACTAGGTGAACAGGCCGGGCTCCATGTGTGCTCATATGGGGTATGTCGGTTATAGAAATCTCTCACTATTCCTCATTGTTTTCATACATGTTAGGATTATGTTTTCTGTGGCTCAAGTCATGTTTTATGAAATGCTTTCTCTCGTGTTATGACTACGACAGCTTTACAAATGTTTTAGCTAAAACCTTGAGCTGATATGTTTACGATTTCACTCTTATGATCATGATGTCCCCACTCCTATAACTTTTATGTTTTTAAGTATATTTTTGCATACCTTACATACTCAGTACCTTCCAAGTACTGACCCACATATTTTCAGGATCTGGTTCGCAGGTTCAGCATCATTCCTAGCTTGCTCTCAGTTCCGCTCTTAGCTTTCAGTGGTGAGTCCTCATGATTCGAGGGCTTCATGTTCGGATCGTGTATACCTTCTTATTTTCAGAAACGTTGGGGTTAGTTGGGGTTTTGTCCTTTCAACCCGTCTGTTATGGTTAGAGGCTTTCAGACCTATTTGTAGTAATCATCCACTTATGATTGGATTGTGTATTAATGTTTCTTATAACTCATATTATGATTTTCAGTTAGTTTATGATTATTAAGTCAAGATTTCCATCTCATGTGAATGAATTAGATATGTGCTCATGCCATGGGTTGACTTGGAGTCTTTTGGGGCTCCTTGTCCTGTGTCTACGATCTGGGTGTACTCTCGGGTCGTGACAAGTTTGTATATCACTCTCTCTACACTTAATCGTTGTATGTACAAAGGGGTAAAAATCTACATATATTCCTTGCACATATCCTAAAATATGCCTTGAAAGCTTCATAAGTACGTTCTTGCCTTCTAGGTTGATTCTTCCCTTCGGAGGAGATGCAACACACTTGCATTGGCACCTGCGACTTGCAGGTGTGGACTTGCAGCACACATGTACGTCAACAGGATTAGGGTAGTGCTTTCTCACTTCCTTCTACATAGCACTTGCGGTCCAAAGATACTAATATATGGCATGCAGGTCTATTTCCAGCAAACTTCAAACTCCTCCTGTGTGGCACTTGCTAGATGTAGGTGTAGAGTTGTGGTGTGCATGTCCTTGGTTTTCCTCCGGCAGATTGCTTTCGGTTCAATTCCTTTATCTTGTTTGTTTCAACTAAATTCCTGCACAAAAGAGGATAAAAGGCATAAAACCCTTCTAAATTGTGTTAAACAAAGCAATAACTCATGCGTACGAGCCAAATCAGTTGGTAAATTACCAACTCATCAAATCCCCAAACTTGAACTATTGCTTGTCCTCAAGAAAAACATTCACTAAAAAACAGAATTGACTTAAGCTTATTGCAACATAAGGGTTGCACACAGGACTACTAAGATTCAAAATAACCCCAAAACCCCAAAATGATAAAAGGATTCAAACAAGTGCACAAATCTCAATTGATAGCACCATGAGCACCCAACAAAGATCACCCTTATTCTTTCAATCGACATCATGGTGCATTTTTATTTCAATCAACATCAACAAGCATCTCAAATCAATGGCATTCCACCTTCATGGTTTGCCTAGAAGTTCACTACACAACTTGTCGCATTCATACCTCTCAATTGGGATTAAGATTTTACCATTCACTCCACGGATGCAAGGCCAATCTCCAAAAGAGAGAATCCCATTCACAATTATGCTACTTTCACAATAAGGATTATAAGACAATATAAAAAATTCTAAATATCTCAAAGACATTTAGGTGTACACACATCGAACCATAGGCTTTTCCTTCATGTAACTTGACACTAATGTAGAGTTGCAAAGCTCGGAATCACTAAGGACTTGCGAGTAATAATGTAGGCTAGGGATAAGGGTAGGAAATCATTTAAATCAAGTGACTAGAACCTCCCTAATGCTTTTGAGACATAAATCAAGCACACCACTTGCAACATTGAGTCAACTCCACCTTGTCTTTGCTTTTCATGACCAAAATTTTCCAAAGTGCCATCCTTCAGAAACCTTTTTTTATTCATTAAGAATTTACTTGATATGATATAGCGCCACTCAATTATTTTCTTTCTTCCTTTCATCAGAGGATTCAAGCAGCCATTACAATTAAGCATTCAGTGCTACCTTACATTGATGCTTGTTCCTCCTTTGCCCCCTCCAATGCACACACCCCAAACTTTAGGCTCTTGCCCATGTCAATATATTGTTTTTATTCACATCCACCCCCAAATCCGGGGCTTTTGGCCCCATTTTTTTCATTAGCAATTAGGGAGTAACGGGTTGTAGAGACTTCAATGGAAGGGTTAAGGTGTGTAACATGGTTATCAAGAGAAAGTTTCAAGGCTCAAAAATGGTTGACTAAGATCAATGTTAAAGGAGGGCATTGTTTTTTTTGGTAAAGTGACTCTATAAAAAAGACCTAAGGTCATTTTACAAGCTCAGCCACATCTAGGATTTCACCTTAAATCATATTTAGGGCAAGTTTTAGATGTCATGCATATACAAGAGTGAGCAACAACCTTTGCATACAAGGCATCACAATTCAAAGGTATATAGATATTCTCAAAATCAATTGAAAAGCATGATCTTTGACAAGTTATTCCGTATTTCGCATAACTCATTTTTGTATCAAAAAGCCAAACAGAGAATGTATACATCATGACAAGAAAATGCTTCTTTTTAAATTCATTTGCCCGTTTTTGCTCAATATTTTTTTGTATGTTCCTTTGCCAAGAAAAAAAAGCTTTTGGTGGTGCCCTTCAATATAAGTGCAACAAGGAGTCATAATGAAAACTAAAATATGTCATTTTCTCTTAAGATAGTCGTCTCTCAACCATAATCCAAAATTGTCACTCGGGTCGACACAAATATCGAGATATGAAAAAAATTTGCTTGTTGGGAATGAACCTTGGTATAAAAAAATCTTCGGGGTTTGTTCACTAATTATTATTTACAAAGGAAACTGCAATATACGGGTAGTAAAATAATTGGTATGTAAAACTGACCCGGCGTCATAGCCACTCACATCACTATATTAAGAAGAATTAAGCCCGATAAGATTCAAAAGTTAAAATAAATACAAAACAAGCCCGACAAAGGCATAAATCCATCTAAATAAACATCCATAACAACCAAGCTAGGAAAGGGAATCAACACTATCAAAAACATCCCACCCCATCTAAAAATTAAACATTGTCCCCAATATTAAATAAAAAGGATAAGGGGCATGAACTCGTTGTGCCATCTTTTCTAGGTTATCATCATGTGGCAAGACCTCTGAGATGGTGCCAGTGCCACCCCTTCGGAGTTTTTTGTGCCTAAGAACTTAAAGAAAACATGTCGAGTTTTTGGAGAAGCAGTGGCATCATCCTCGGCTCGGTCTCCTCATCCTCCTCTAGGATCCCAAGAAAATCATCAATCGAGCCTCGAGTGGCATGTGATGCAACCATAGCTTCATCTAGGAAGCTCATATCAGTGTTGGTCAGGGGGCTTTTGCCCTTCATCTCCCTCATAATGGCCCAGAGGGAAGCAACCACTCTATTAACAATATCAACTCTAGTGCATAGCTTGTTAAGGCTGTCAAACACATCTTTCATTGCATTCTTGACAGATCTTTGGAACAAAGATGGAAGATTCTTCGCCTTCTTACTGAGTTGGTTATTATTGGAATATGTCATGTCGGCCAACTTTTGGATCCCACTTGGTCCGAATGGAGGAGGTGGTGGTGGAAATCTAGGAGGTGGCATATCCTCAAAGGAATGTGTAAAACCCCAAAAGGTCCATTTGATTATACTCGAGACTTATATCAAAAAATAGCAGGAAAAAAAGGTAGAAACAAACAGCGAACCTCAACATTGTTCGTTGTAGGAACCAACGGGTCATTGGTTGTGCCCGTTGTTGAGTTCTAGTGAGCTATCAAAAATAGGTCTAGAATCTATAAGTGGATTTTAAGGACCATTTTTTGATAGTGTAGATCATTGTTTGGAGTCGTTGAATCAAGTTCAGAGAGTAATTAAGAGGCAACATGAGAAATCACGACAGGATTCCACGACTCGAACCAGGGTGGTATGGGTCGTACTAAGGGTCGTAGGAAGGGGGTTCAGAGAAATTTACAGGGGAGGATACATAGCTATAAAGATTTAGTACAAGCCATGATATGATGGTACAAATCTTCATTTTAGTTGTGAGTTAAGATATTGTAATGCCTCAGACTTTGGGGATAAGTTTGGAACCGTTTTAGGTATTTAAATAGATCCGAACCTGATGAATTTATGGAAATAAGATATAAACTCCTAAGATTTTAACTCTAAAATGATGTGGTTTTGAAGTTCCCAAAGGTTAGTTTAAAGGGATTAACCTAGCCTAAATCCTCATTCTCTTCAATCATCCGTAGATTAGATTTCCTCTTAAGAAGAAGCTAGGGTTCATCACCTCCAACATTTCAATTTCACTTGGATCTTCAAGACAACTTAGTGAATCATTTACCTAGGTATGTAGGGTTATGAATGGGGGAATTCCTTTCCACCCTCAAGCCCAATTTCATCCATATTCAATCATTTCAAGTCTCCAAGCATGTTATGTTGAAATTCTAGGGTTTTAACCAATTCAATGCAATTATCCATGATATCTTATGGGTTCAATTCTCTCAACTTTCAATTGATGATTTATAGTTATTAGGGTAGATTTGACTCTCAAATTTCTTACCAATTCATGATTTCAAGGTTATGATGGTTATGCCCTATGATGTATGATTTATGAATTTCAAACATTTGAGCCCATGATTTCAAGTATGATGAATTATCAAAGTATGCATGAGTATTTTTGAATTCTTAAACTTATGATTTTTTGGTTTTGAATTATGGAGCATTATTCAAGCATGTATGAATTTTTATGAAAAGTCAAGTTTATGTATCAAGGCCAATTGTGGCACTAGTTTCATGATCATTTCACATATATCAAGTATAATTATGATTTCATGTGCTTGCTAGCCCATCAAGTTCAAGTATTATTTCACGATGATGTTTTCGAGCTATGTGCTTATTTTTGGTATAGTGTATAGCATCGAGGAGGCTAGGGGTTCAAGCAAACCCCGAGCTTCATACTACGTGCCATTGTAGGTATATATTCATATTCAAACCCTATGGGGATTCACAAGTGATATCACGTCTTAATATTTCCTTGGCTTGGCAAGCTTGGAACGGCTCTGCCAACTTGAGTGAGATAGTTAGGCATCTTGTAAGCTCTCTCATGATGGTTTCAGTTATGATGAGTCTCCTATTGTTTCTCATGTTTTAAGTTATTTATGTTCATGACTTATGATAATATGTTTTATGTCATACTTGACCCATTGATTAGTTTATGAGTCTTCACTTATGATTTCAAGTATAATACATGATATGACTTCTATTTTCAAACATTGGGTCATTATGTTTCATCTTATGAGAAATATCTCATGATTATGATTAATTCAAGAATATGATTTTTAGCATGTTGCTCTTACTCTCATGTTCTATCTTGTTTTATACTCATGATTTCAGACTATTACCTTACTAGCATGTTTTAATTTCTCTACATACTTAGTACATTCAAAGTATTGACCGCATACTTCTATGCTATTAATGCTATAGGATCAGATGACTAGTCTCAGCCTCATCATTAGCCCCCTATCACCTCAATTCAGGTCAGTCCCTATTTGGGTAAGTCATCATCTTCCGAGGATGTTTATTAGCTTATAGTATTATGTTCATGTCTCTTAGTTTCATATTTAGCCAGCTAGTTGGGGATGTTATCCTATCAGCTCATCTTATGACTTAAGGCTTTCAGAAAGTTATGTACTAGATGGTTCAGCATTATGACTCATCATTCTTATTCATGCTTTATATCTTTTAGACTTCCACTTATCCATGTTTATGATTCATTTCCATTTTAGTTACCTTCTTATTCATGTTAAGTATGTGTTATGGGTTAGCATGGAGCCATTTGTAGTTCTAGATCCTGTGTCGCGATGCGAGGTCCACGCTCGGGTCATGATAAACTTGGTATTAGAGCATTTGGTTTTGGTTGTGTCCTAGGGTGTCTGAAAGTCGCGTTAAGTAGAGTCTTTATCATAGGTGTGAAGCACCCCACACTTATGAGGAAGAGGCCACAATACGTTTTAGACAACTTTCCTTCTTTCATGATTCTATGTCATGCAATAAAGATCAACTCTATATTCTCTTCCAACCTGTGCTATATGCGGTTGCAGAGAATGCCTCCTGAAAGAGACAACGGGAGAGGAAACGGCAATGGAAATCCAGCAGCCCCACCAACTCCAGTATGCCCTATTAGTAAGCAAGTGATAGATGTGGAGCTCGGGGCTACCTTCAGAGTGTTAATATAGGCCAGGATCACTCATCTTAACCAGAAGTCCATTCGCACCTGTAAACTCTATTAGAGGTACCACAATTACTAGGGTTTGAGGCTTCACTAAGAAGAGTTCGTTTGAGATTCACGTTCAAAGGCGGGCAGAAGGTTTAAAGAAAGGACAAGGGAGAAGAAGAGGGCCATAATTAGTAATTTTTTGTTTCCCCAGCAAGGGTCAGGTTGTGAGAATCACCCACAGCTCCATTAGAGATCATTGGATCAAGCACAATCATCAGTTAGTGTCCGACTACCTAGATCCAAGAGGAGCAAAGGGAAAGATAGTTCAGCCATAAGATTAAGGATAACAGGTTAATGGTAAGGGAGATTACATATCCAGCATGTAAAGGATGTGGGAATAACCACTTAGGAAAGTGCTTGATGGGTTCAGATGCTTGCTTTTGGTGTGGCAAACACGGTCATAAGCTTAGAGATTTCCCAATAGTCAAATGGGGCAAAGGTAGAGCCTCAGCCACCTCTTTATAGCTCCGACAGCTCATCCACCTTAGCAGGGCATGCCAACTAATGTAGGGATTAGGTGGCACCACGATCGGGAGTTCTTACTAGGGGTAGTCATAGGTATGTTATGAGCTTTTCATGTTAAGTCTTGCATGCTATTAGGCCCAGGAACTACAGTATAAGGCGTATGATTCGTTTAAATGTCTTAGTGTGAGTTTCATTCAGTGTATTGTGTTGAATGGATAGGGAATTGGATGAATGGAGGGATGTGATAGAAGAAGTATGAAAACCTTGGAGGTAGCCTTAGGCCCAAATGAGATGTCAAGAGTTAGTAATCTTTGATCTAGCATTATGGGGAGGTCCAGACCCTTAGAATGACACTTTAAACTAAGGGGGAGATGGTAAGTGAAAGGCCAAGACAAGTCTTGAGTTTTTTCTAGTAAGGAAGTTCCAAAAATAGTATCTAGTGGGGTGTCGACCCATTCCTATTAAGATGTTTTCCCTTATGTTTCGGTCGACGTTACGCTCTACTCATGCTTATGCTCATATTATTAGAATAATAGTTAAACATTTTTTACAGCGATCCTAGTCTTACTCCATGACTCCATGAATCTCAGGTGCACGTCATGAAACTCATTATGTATGTAAAGTCATGTCTCCCAGCATGCTCCGCTCTATGAACTCGATTATTAAGATTTTCCTTAGCGGCTCATAGGATCGTGTTATATAAGGTATATGCCCAGCTTAGATTTCTTTAACAATTTGTACTCACGATTTCCTTACTCTAAGCCCTATGTATATTCTCCCATGAAGGAAATTATGGTTACAACATTCAGGATAACTCTTTATTCAAGCCATAAGTGCCAAGTATGTAGAAGTTCATGAGGCAAAACTATTAGCCAAGCCTGGGAGATAGGGTCTTCGTACTTAGGTGAAGCTTAGCAAAAATTTTCACCTATAGATAGATGGTCAGGATAAGTGGACCATTCAGATTGTTGAGGATATGTTGAGAGATCGTGCGACTAATTTTATAGATAGTTGGGATGGTTACTTGCCTCTCATCAAGTTTGCTTATAATAACAAGTTTCCATTGTAGCATTCAAGTGGCTCTGTTTAGGGGTCTTTATGGGCAGAGGTGTAGGTTCACCTATCGAATGGTTCGAGGAAAGTGGGGCTATGTTGATATGACCAAGTTCAGTTCATGAGGCTATAGAGAAACTTCAGCTTATTAGGGATAGGCTAAAAACAGCATAGAACTAATAGAAATCTTATGCAGATGTTAGTAGGGGAGGTCTTGAGTTTGTTTTTGATGATTGGCATATTTCTAAAGGTGTCTCCCATGAACGGAGATATGAGGTTTGGAAAGAAAGGGAAAGCTTATTCCCCGATATGTTGGTCCTTACAGATTTTGTGAAGTGTTTCCAATGAAGCCTATGAGTTGGAGTTACCGGTAGAGTTAGGTTCGGTACATCTAGTTTTCCATGTGTCCTCATGAAAAAATGCATAGGGGACCCAACTCTAGTTGTTCTAGTAGAGAGCTTAGGTGTGAAGGATAGCCTTACTTATGAAGGGGATTGATCATTAGGTCCGCAAGTTGAGCAACAAGGAAGTAACTTCGGTGAGGGTTTGTAGAGGAATCAGCTAGTCAAGGGAGCTACATCCGCCTCCTCTAACTGACGAATAATATCCGGCCCAATCAGCGCTGTCTCCCCCGCTTCAAACCAGCCAACGGGTGATCTACATTTCCGCCCGTATAATGCTGCAAAGGGCGCCATCTGGATAGCTGAATGATAACTGTTATTATAGGCAAATTCAATCAACGGCAGATGCTCATCCCACCTACCCCCAAAATATAGTACGCACACTCGTAGCATATCTTCGAGCGTCTGGATAGTTCATTTTGTTTGCCCGTCTGTCTGAGGATGAAAGGCTATACTTAAGTTAATCTGTGTCCCCAGGCCTCTCTGGAACGACTGCCAGAATCTCGCTGTAAATTGTGCTCCTCTATCTGAGATAATAGACACCGGAACACTGTGCAATCTGACTATCTCTCTGATATACAGTTCAGCATAATCCTCAGCAGAGAATGTATTTCGTACTGGCAGGAAATGGGCTGATTTTGTTAATCTGTCAATGATTACCCAAATAGAATCGTTTTTGCATCAGGTACGGGGTAACACTGTTACAAAATCCATATTTATCGCTTCTCATTTCCACAAAGGCATGGCTATATCCTGCGTCAGACTGCCCGGTTTCTGGTGTTCTGCTTTCACCTGCTGGCAGTTAGGACATCTAGATACAAATTCAACTATTTCAGCTTTCATACCTGGCCACCAGTAGATGTCTCTGATGTCGTGGTACATTTTCGTTGCTCCTAGATGGAGGGAATAGCGAGCGTAATGTACCTCATGCATGATCTACTGGCAAAGCCCTGAAACATTCGCGACACATTGGCAGCCCTTACAACGCAGCACTTCATCCTCAGTCACTTGGAAATCTGGCTCCTTACCTTTCTGAACTCTATCTCTGAGCTGGACTAAGTCAGGGTCCTCGTACTGCCGTTCTTTTACCTCTGTAACTAACGATGACACAACAGAGTTCTGAATCACTGCTCTGTTATTTTCTGTTTCTACTACTCGAATGGCTAAACCAGCTAGCTGATGAATTTCCTTGGCTAACTCCCGCTTCTCGGGTCGCAAATACGCTAAACTCCCCATTGACTTACGGCTGAGGGCATTTGCTGCTACATTAGCTCTCCCTGGGTGGTAGAGAATATTTACGTCATAATCTTTCAGAAATTCTAACCAGCGACGCTACCGCAGATTTAACTCCCTCTGTGTGAAAATGTACTGCAGGCTTTTATGATATGTAAAAATGTCTACATAAACGCCATACAGATAATGCCTCCAGATTTTCATAGCATGGATCACTGCGGCCAGTTCCAGGTCATGGGTCGGATAGTTCTTTTCGTGCTTCCTCAGCTGTCTGGAAGCATAAGCAATTACCTTTCCATGCTGCATCAGCACACAACCCAGTCCAATGCCTGAAGCGTCGCAATACACTGCATACCCATCTGTTCCCTCTGGCAATGCTAGTATTGGGTGGAGGTCAATCTGTCTTTCAACTCTTGAAAACCCTGCTCACATGCCTCCGTCCACTGAAATTTCGCTGCTTTCTGTGTCAGCTTTGTCAGAGGTGCTGCTATAATGGAGAATCCTTCAACAAATCTCCGGTAATACCCTGCTAAACCCAGGAAACTGCGGACCTCGGTCGGAGTGGTAGGTCTGGGCCATATCTTGACCGCCTCTATTTTTTGTGTATCCACTTGTATACCAGCATCCGACACGATATGCCCCAAAAAAGTCAACTGAGTTCAGCCAGAACTCACACTTGGAAAACTTGGCGTACAGCTGACGGTCTCTAAGGATCTGGAGTACTGTTTGTAAATGGTTCTGGTGATCTGTCTCTGAACGAGAATATACCAGAATATCATCGATAAATACTATCACGAACAGATCCAAATCGGTCTGAATATGCTGTTCATCAGGTCCATAAACACTGCGAGAGCATTCATCAGCCTAAAAGACATGACTAGAAATTCAAAGTGACCATATCTGGTCCTGAAAGCAGTCTTTGGAATGCCCCTCTCATGAACTCGGACCTGGTGGTATCCGGACCTCAGATCTATCTTAGAGAAACATCTGGCCCCCTGCAACTAGTCAAACAAATCATCTATTCTAGGGAGCGGGTATTTATTTTTAACCGTTACCTTATTCAGCTACCGGTAGTCTATACACATACGGAGTGAGCCATCTTTCTTTCTTACAAACAGAACTGGCGCACCCCACGGGGAAGTACTAAGCCTGATAAAGCCTTTGTCGAGAAAATCTTTTAACTGCTCTTTCAACTCTCTAAGCTCAGCTGGTGCCATGCGATACGGGGGAATGGATATAGGTTGAGTCCCTGGCAGCAAGTCAATTGCAAAATCTATCTCCCTTTTGGGAGGGATACCAGGCAACTCATCTAGAAATACGTCATGGAATTCATTGACCACTGAAACAGACTGAAGAGTCGGAGGTTCCACCCGAATGTCCTGGACTCTAACTAGGTGGTAAATACATCCCTTTGGTATTAATTTTCTCGCCTGAAGATAGGAAATAAACCTACCTTTTGGTGTAGCTGTGCTACCTTTCCACTCTCTCACTACTTCTCCCGGAAAGTGAAATCGGACCGTCTTGGTCCAGCATTCTAATTTGGCATAGCATGGCACTAACCAGTCCATACCCATAATGGCATCGAAGTCGACCATCTCAAGTTCTATTAAGTCTACTGTGGTCTGGCGATCAGCAACCTCTACCGTACACCCTCGGTAAGCTTTTTTAGCTGTAATCGAGTCACCGACTGGTGTAAGCACTGAAAAGGGTTGCTAAAGCAATTCTGGTTTGATACCCAACTTTCGGGCCACAAATGGTGTAATATATGACAAGGTAGACCCTGGATCAATCAATACATAAACAGGGTATGAGCAGATAATCAATATACCTATGACCACGTCGGGAGATGCCTCTGAATCCTGCCTCCCTGGTAATGCATAGGTACGGCTGGGGCCTGCACCTGAGCCAGAGGCTCCTGATCTACCTCGGCCCCTATTTGCTGAACCTGAGGGTCTGCGCCCTGCTGAGACTGCTAGAGCTCGTGGCGTCGCTGATGCTCTATCCAGATTATCCCAGCTACCCTGTCCTCTGACCGGACAATCTCTCATTAAATGCCCTTCCTGTCTGCAGTAATAGCACCCTGAGAAGCCTTGCCTGTAGGTTCCAGAATGGGGTCGGTGGCATATAGGACAAGGGGTAGGTGCAAATCTACTTTGTTCTGCCCTCCGCTGTTGAGGTGATACTACTGTCCGTAAACTGCTACCAGACTCTGACTGACTCTGGCGAACAAATCTGCCTCTCTGCTACTGTACCGGAGGTAAAGATCTGGGTAGCCTATCTGAAAACCGTGGTCTCAGCCCCCTAGGGATTTCCCCCTGAATCTCAGCGGGTCTATTTCTACGGCGCTACTTTGAAGTCGCCTGCCTGTCGCCCCGCTGCCGTTGTCTCAGGCCCTCAATTGTCTATGCGAAGGCCTGTACCCTAGCTATGTCCATGTCCTCTCTCAAACTAGCCGTCATGCACGTCTCTATGTAATCTGAATTCAGGCCCATAATAAAGCGATTGACTCTGGACGACATGGTGTCCACAAATGCTGGAGCATAGCGGGCTAAGGAGTCGAACTGTAAAGAATACTCACGGACGCTCCTGGCCCCCTACTCTAAGTGTAAGAACTGGTCCATCCGGGCCTGTCTGACCTCCCGGGGTAAGTAGTGGTCCAGGAAGGCCTCTGAGAAGCTGGACCAAGTAGGAGGGGCTACATCTCTTCCCCGAGATCTCTCCCAACTTTCGTACCACAAAACAGCAATATCCCTCAACCGGAACACTGCTAATTCCACTAATTCTGCTGGGGTTATGTGCATGACTCTAAAGATTCTCTGCATCTGGTCCAGAAAGTCCTGAGGGTCCTCCGCTGAATCTGACCCTGTAAATTGAGGGGGTTCCAATGCCAAGAATTCTCTAACCCTGGAACTACCTGGCCCACCTAGAGATTATGCTGCTGCAGGTGGTACCGGCTGACGCTGAGTAGCTAGCATCTGGGTTAACATAACCACCGCACTATGTAGCTCCTGATCAAATGAAGTGGGTGCAGAAGCTGTGGGAGGCGGTGCTGCCTCAAATGGTGTCTGGCGAGGCGGAGACTGCTGGGAGGGTCGAGATGACACCTCCATATCGCCCTCAGATCGGGCTGAATCTGGCTGTAAGTAAGGCATCCTGCTGGTGCCTTCGCCCACCGCTGTATCTAATCTCCTGCCTGTAGCAGGGTGCCACTGATCTGCCATAGTATCTATAGACAAAGAGGGTGGTAAGTTTCAAAAGAACCAACCCAATATTGTACTGTACTATGGCACGACTGAGTATGAAGGAAGGGTAACTATCCTATTATGCCTCGCAGCCTCCTGCCTATAGTATGTGGTGCACAACACATCCATAGACAAGACTCTACTTAGCACGGCTTGCAGACTCCCTGGGACACGAACTACTCTGATACCAAGTTTGTCACACCCCACCTTGGGGGGTATGACGGGCACCTGGTGCCTACTAGACCCTGGCTCTATTTCAAGAAACGAACCGGCTATATAGCGGCTGCAAATACAGCCCCCGGCCGATTAGGCCTATAGCCACCTGCAATGCACAACAGCTAACCAGAACGATGACACTATAATCTGAAGCAACTGCTATTCACATTTGTGACCGACAAGGTCACTAACTATAACCAGAAGAAGGCCCCATGCGACCATCATCAACAACTAAACACATATATACATGCACGGCCTCACACGACCGGCTCCACCACCACAGGGAAACATCAGACTGCAAGCCTCTAGGAAGTAATAATAAAATGGTAACCTCCGACTGTCTAGCTCCGGAGGATAGGAGTTGATAACTCTGCTGACTGGATCACGAGGGATCGACTCCTCGTCAATGTGTATCTTCAGGCAAGAAATGCAGCGCCCCCACGGGCGTCAGTACCACAGCTACTGAGCATGTAAAGCAAACTAAAATATACAACTGAAATGGGTAACAACAATAACATGACATATAAGCAGGAAGTAGCTGAGTCTATCTGGCTGAGGATAACTGGGGAGAGTTTACCTATTCTGTAACTAAATTGGCGTACCTGACGACGTGTCGTCCTACTGTCTATCAGTATCTAATAGCACATATAGATATATATATAAATACGAACAATACCTGACCGACCCCCATAAGCCGGAAGGTGACAACCAACAGAACAATCTATTTACCCCTACCCGAGTCTAAACCAACCAAAAATAAGTCACTCCACTCATCTGATAACTGTGAGCTCCTCCTACCGGCCCCCTTGGGCACGTAACTCAGGCCTTGGCCTCTGACAATGAACTGTGTCTGAGTCCGAAGACTCCTGCCTCTGGGCGCAAGCGCTCAACGGGGTAATATGCTGCTGTATCTGTGACTGAAACTGCCCCTGGGTGCAAACACGCAACAGGGTAATTTTATAAAAATTTGTATCTGAAACTGCCCCCGGCCACAAGCGCACACAGAGTAGTCTGCCCTGTAAACAGGGTAATCTGGCTCTGCGTAGAGCGAATTGAACTGCCCCTGCAAGCAGGGTAATCTGAACCATATTATTATGGTGGTCAGCATCATCGTCCTCTAGGCGGACGGCATCGCCCGGCTGGGGGCGGTATCTGGATCTGGTATCGACACAGCTATAACCTAGGGGCAGCGGGATGCTAAAGGATGCCCACATGCCATAACAGGTCTCAACATGCAGAACACATACACAGCAAGCATGCTCAAATGAAAATTACTAATCATATTCTCTTCTTTTATTTCAAGGCCAGTCCGTATTAAACAACTGATGCTATACTCTTGTTTACACTGTTTCTGATTACTAGGCTAACTGCTACCTGGCCTTTATCTATTTATCTGATTATTATTATCCGTGATCTGAAGCTATATCAGTTTCTAGAGCCATATCTGTTTCTGGAGCTATATCTGTATCTGGAGTTATATCGGTGTTTGGAGCTATTTTTATATCTGATTACTGATCTAATTATATCTGGATATAACTCAATAATATAAAATGTGCCATCTATTACCAAATACAGCTCAACAAATGTAATACATACTATCTGTAATCTTGCTAATTCATTATACTGCTTTTACAACTTCCATTCTGGGTATTACGTAAGAACATGTTGAGCTACTAGCGGATACCACATTACTATCTGAAATCATCTGACTATCCGTTATTCTGATTATCGCATGATACGTAATGATATACTAGCATACTTGCTGGAAACTGTACTGAAATCGTTCCTGTATGCTGGGTATCTGTTAATAGCCTTTATTTTATTTATTTTCTAGACTGTACTTCCTGGCTTGCCGAAAGAATAGCTTCACATACCTGGTTTCTGAGTACCCGACTGACCGATGTGATTTCCGTCGGTACTTCTGTTGTTTCTCCCAACTATATTCATATACATGTCAATTAGAATTAAATACATTAATATCATGGAGAAATTATCACTTTTGATATATATTTATCCCAAGCTTCGACTTATCAGAAAACGGTCGAAAACTCGTTATTTCTTGATAATCCAGAAGGGATAAATGCTCATTGTAAGGCTAGGAACACATTGGTACTAATTTAAAGCAATTCTATTTACTTTACCTTGGTAGCACGACGTTTCGCCGGCCAAATTTCATGAAATCAACTCCGTAGGATTGCTCTCTGCAGCTTTATACCTTGGTATCTAAGCCGGAACGGAGTTTAGACCGCGTTTCGTAGCGTAATCGGAAGGAAATATATATAAATGTTGTGCGTTTTGCCTTAACTTGGCTATACCCTCTGTTTTCTGGAAATTATTGTTATAATTGAAAAAAAACCGACTTTCCCCCCCTTTTTTTTTCCTAAATACCTTAACCAACATGCCATTAGGCTATTTATTCATTAAAAATTTATGGGGTGTAACACATATAGACAATGGGAAACTCGTCACATAACCGACATATCACGATAGAGCTTATGTGGTCCCAATTATCACACTCAAGTGGGTAGAGCCGTCCATAGCCTTGCCAGGGCGATGGACGATACCATGATATCGATATCATGCTCAAGGGCCAATAGGTCCGGGGATAGCTTACAAGGGATGTCCCAATAATATAACAGTATCATCCTACGTTGGCGCGTATTTCTTGGGAATATGGTGATCGACCCTTAACCCGCTCGATGTTAGATTCTTCTCACAAAAATATGCAATGCTCTACATCGTATATAACGAAGCTCAACATCGTCTATTGACGAAGATCAAGATGAAATCATGCATAACTCAACATCATACAAAACGAAGCTCAACATTTTCTATTGACAAAGCTCCTTAATGAAATCATGCATAGACTCGATATCATATGAAATGAAGCTCAACATTGTCCTTTGACAAAGCTCATTAATGACATACATCCCAATTATGAGTTTATGCTTATCAGAAGCTTTATTTTGAAACATACCATAAGTTCAAATATAAGTGGGAGCACCTACTCCAATTCATGCGGTAAGCTATACATAGGAATATCTTAACTCAACATACCACAAGCTAGCAAATATGAAATTTGGGAGACTTTGCTCCAAATAATGTAGTAAGCTCATTTCGGGAAAATCGTCATTTTAAATCAACATGTGGGCATTGCCTAAAGCTTTATCATACTTGGATCTACTCAATTCATTTTTAAAACAATATTATAATCGTGGATAGCTTTAGAAACATGTTTTTCATCATCAGATCACATCATCATCATACATTCATCATCATTCTCTTCTTTCATGAACTTCTCATCCATGGGAATTCAATTTCATAATTTAGAAAACATAATTTGCATTGAAAATAATTTAAAATCTGCCCAAGCTTCACAATTTATCAATATAAATAGAATATAATCATACCCATGTATAGAGATTGAAGAATTTATGCAATTGGGTAAAAACTCCATACTTGATCATAGGTGATTTTTATGATTTAATAGAAACTGGGCATGGGTGTGGAAGAAGGAACCTACTCATAACCTTACATACCTGGGAGGGATGATTTTACCACTTCTCTAATTGCCCAAGATGAGATTCCAATGGGAACCTTCAAAACTTACTCTAAATCCTCTCTTCAACCACTCAAGTTTGCATTCATGGAATGAGATAGCTTAGAATAGGTTTTTCTCTCTTAAAACCCTATAAAACGAGCCTTAAACAACATAGTAAGGCCCCTAGGACTTAGGAACAATGGAAGAGCCCTTACTAAAATCGTTGAAAATAACTGTTAGGGTCCTAACGGATGACCTGATGACTCGTACCAGGTCCAACTACTCGTTGGATTACCCGTCGGGTACTCTGCTTGACAAACTCTTGGGTCTCATAACAACGGACGTAACAACTAGTTAGGGGTGACCACGACTTGTGCTCACAAATCGTCAAGTACACTGCTTCTATCGTATCACTTTACTTACAAGCCACCCCACGAATCACACTACGACTCGTTGCCTAACCTAACGAGTCGTGGTCTGCTCCTATCAAGTACACTGGTTAACCTCTTCAATTTTTCACACACCCTTACCCCACAGATGACGTGACGACTCGTGGTGACTGATCACAAGTCATTCCCTCACCCATGGGTAACCCTTATCCTCCAACTTCCTGCTCTTCACTGGCCTTCTCCATGAGTCACTTGACGACTTGTGGGCTGGTCTCACGAGTCGTCCAACGACTCGTTTTGTGCCGACAACTTGAAGTTTTAGTTTTTCACCATTTTGAATCCTGGGTCTGATCCTTGGGTTCCCGGGGTATAAGAAAAGGTCAACACTAAAATCAATCTCCCGCTCAGGAGGAACACCTGGCAAATCGTTAGGAAAGACCTCTAGATACTCACAAACTATCGGAACTAACTGGATAATTGGGGTCTCGGACTCAACATCCTTAACCCTAACTAGATGGTACCTGCAAACCTTAGAAATCATCTTTCGGGCCTTAAGATATGAAATAAATTAACCTGCTGGTGCAGCCGAACATCCCTTCCACTCCAAAATGATTCACCCGAAAAATGAAATTCCACCGCACGAGTTCTACAATTTACCGAAGCATAACACACATCCAACCAATCCATGCCAAGAATAATATCAAAGTCAGTCATGGCTAACTCTCCAAGGTCTTCGAAGGTGACTTTATGCAATATAGTGATCGGGCATCCCCTATACACCCGCCTAGCTACAATTGAATCACCGACAGGAGTAGAAATCGAAAATGGTTCTGACAGAGTCTCGGGACTAACTCCAAAGCTACTAGCAATGTAAGGGGTCACAAAAGATAAGGTAGCTCCCCGATCTAGCAAAGCATGAACATCAATATGAAAAACATGCAACATACCAGTGACCACATCCGGAGAGACCTCCTGCTTCTGGCGGGGTGCTAGAGCATAAAACCTATTTTGACGCTGACCGCCGGCTGAATTGGTCGAGGCACCCTACTGAAGGGGACGTGGTAGGGGAGCGACAAAACTGGTTGTTGTCATACGGGCTCCACCAACCCCTGACCTAGCTGAAGGGCAATCCCTGAGTTTGTGTCCGGGTTTGCCACACCCATAACAAGCATCTGAGCCGACTAGGCACCTCTCGGGGTGATTCCTGTCGCACTCTACACAAATTGGGAAGGTGCGCTCCACCTTCATGCTACAATGGCCTCTCGAATCGGATGCCCTGCTCCTCCGATCCCCTCAGAAGCTAGATGGCGTACCGGCTGATGATGGTGCTGGAGCAATAGACTTATGTTGAGACTGCTGACGCTGTCCACCTCCCGATCTGACCTGAGAAGTCCCATAACTGTCAGTCCTGGACCTCTTGGCCTCTATCTGCCTCCGATTTACTGAATCAATCTGCTGAGCATGTAACACAAAACGAGGAAAGTCTATATCCTGATGCAACAAGGCGATCCTGTAGTCCTTATCCAGAAAATCCGCCACTCCATGTACAAAATGGCTCACCCGAGCCCTCTGGTCTGCCACCAACTCTGGCGCATACTTGGATAAACGGGCGAACTCCAATGCATACTCCTGAACAGACATGTCACCCTTCTTCAAGTTGACGAACTCAGCCGCCTTAAGCTCTCTCATCTCCCGAGGAAAAAACCGATCTAAAAATACTGCGTGGAACTCTTCCCAACCTATAGGGTCTGCACCCACTGTCTTAGCATCTCTCCACTACTTGAACCACATATGAGCCACCCTCTTTAGCTGATAGGAAGCCAAGTAAACACACTCTCCATTGTTCACCCCCATAACCTGGGTGATCTTTAGAATCTCCTCAATGAAATCGTGTGGATCCTCGTCCACCTTCGACCCTGTAAACTCAAGAGGGCTCATCCTCAAGAAATCTGTCACCCTAGTTGCTAGCGCATTCCCATTCGGAGGGTAATGCACCACTGTCTGATTATGAACCTGGGCAGCCATAGCCTATGTCAGCATCTGAATCGCTGCCCTAAACTCAGCGTGGGTAGGTAGCTCTGGTGCGTGCTCCTCGTGAACGGGTGCAGCTGGCTGATGCCCGTCACCATTGGAACCGTCATGATCATTGCCATTACCATTTCTTCTGACGTTAACTCGGCGTGGAGGCATGATTCTGAAAATGCGAACAACATGAATTATAAGGATAAAAGACTTTCATAGAAACTTTATTCATTTCAACATTCAATTTGAACATTCCATTACAAGCATACACCTTTCCCACAAAAAAAAAATTATTTTTCACTATTCCATATTGATCAGACTCAATAATTTGTTTGAAACATGTTTTATTAAGAAGAAAACTAGACATCAATTTTTTCTCATGAAAGGAGTAAAAATTACATCTTTCAATGTTAATATCCTTTCAGAGGTGAAGCTCAACTAGACATCTCTCTTTTCAAGAACTTGAGTGGTGTGAGAATCACCAAGTATGATAGTTTTGCGCTCTTCAAAAGGAGTACATATTTTGAACCTATCTTTGTCATAGTAGACATAATGGTTCGCACCAGAATCAGCCCACCATCCATCAATATTTTAAACCATATTTACGTTCGTTATCACCTCCACAAAAGACTCTTCGCTAATGTTTTCCTGAGGTGTAGGATCATATTTTTTGAAACTTGTAAAATCGAGCAATATGCCCACTTTTGCCACAGACAAAGCATGGTCCTGCATTTTGAACTTGTCGATTTTGTTCTTGGTTATTAACACCATTATTTTTCTTGGGAGGTCTACCATTATTTTTCTTGAAGTTTTTCTTCTTAGGCTTCATAGAAGTATTTTTATGAGTATCAAGAGCAACACTATTTGAAATAATTAAATTACCTTCATTGTGAGGTTTCTCCCTTCTGATTGTAAAAGTGCATCTTGGCCCCTTGCCTCCTCTTTCATGCGGATTCACATTATCATATCTCAAGCAAGGTTATCTTTTGTTTGTGGCACATAACTTTTTGAAATTTCTTCTAAGAAGGTGAAAGTTTATCTATTATGCCATAAATAATAAGGTTATCTCCAATTTTATCTCCTCGGAATTGAACTCTCCGATGACCATTATAAAGTCTTGAGAAGGTCTACCACTAATTTGTTGCCCATTTGAAAACGAAAAAAATCTGTTAGCAGCATATTTTTTCACTCCAACCTCCTCAGTATCATACTTATTCTACAATGTTTTTCAAATTTTCTTTGCACTAGAGTAAGTTCTATCATAATAAGCATAAAAATTATTACATAAATAATGAAGAAGATAACATCATTATATTTAGGAATCATCATCGTACTTTTCAATTTTCTTATGAAGAGAAATAAGTTCATCATCATTCATGAAAGAATTGTCTACTGTATTTGGATTCTTCTCAGTTAACACATAAGACATTGAGAGGTCTTAAGTAGAAATGACTTGTTAAAATCTTGTTAAAATCTTCCATCCTGACATCTGCGAATTTTGACCAGTTGTAGCCATTGAATCCCCTTAAAATAGTTGGTGAAATTATAATTAAAATTTAAAAAAATAAAATGAAGAAAATAAAATATTTTCATGTTGAGGCGTGAATATTTCGCTCTCATTAAGGAGATCAAACCTACTGCAGCAAAATTTTACCTGGTACAACAGTAATCTTCTTAACTTGTCCCCTCTAGGATACAACAGTCCAGCAACAATGTATGACTCAACCAACTCCGGACAAGAGTTGAGTCTAAAGCTCCAACAAAAAAACATCTTCCTTTAGCTAAATAAAACTCTATTTACCTACTTACTTTTTATGCACTCTATTTTTTCTTCTACTATAACACAAGATAAGACCACCTCTATTTATAGGTGAAAAAATTCTTCCTTGTAATTAATTGGAAGAATGTGAGATAATAATATGGGTGTATTATGGAGATTTATGCCTTAGAGGTTATAAAAGTTACAAGGCATAATGAGGTAGAATAATGAAAGAGATTATGGGAAAGTAATGGTTACATTCATCATAATGAATGTGAGAAATAAACATTACTAAAATAATATAATATAACAATGTTTACAAATTCCGACATATCACTATTAGAAACATTTAATTAGCTCCGAAATATGCTGGTGATCCCCAACTAATTCATTGCTAAAAAGCTCTTAGCTAATTGAATTTTCTCATAATTCGTTGCTAATCGTAGTTAAATGAAATTAGCATGAAAATTTTATTGTTTAGCTATAAAATATTGTCTGTCACTAGTTCTTTATTTTCTGATAACATATATTAGAATGAAAAATTTATAAGTGGATTATCATCATTATTTGCCATAAAAGTTAGAAATAGATTAAATCTACCATAACACGCTAGTTAATTTTGTGAGGTATTAACACACTTGTTACAAATAATTACTGACTTTCTGTAATATTTTAAAAGTTAATTTTCATTAAAAAAAATATTTGTTGATATAACAAAATCATGCACAATATGAATAGTAATGTACATGATTTGATGTGAGTCAGTTTTAAACATAATATGACCAAAAAAAAAGACCCTCAAAACACAGTAAATGCTCGTCACCTGCAAATTTAAAGGTAAGTTTCTAAAATTTCCAAATAAAATAAAAAAGAAAAAGAAAAGGACCGAAGAAATAATATCAGGTATTCGAGGGCACGGAAGTATAATTTCGCAAACTGGAGGGAGATCTGTATTATTTACACAGGTAAGAGATTGATTGCCGTAGATTTATTTCGTTAAACACCAACGTGCTGAAAAGTCTTTCATTGAACCTGCATCACAGCATCAGTACCCTTCCGAAGGTTAGAGAAAATCCACTCTCTTCTCTGATCTGTCGTCTATAACTTAATATGTTTGAGCACTGATTTTTCTTTGATTCAGATGATATCGTAAAAAGCAGAAAAAGAATGTATTATCGTTCTATCCTGCAGTGCCTCTGCAGGTCAAACATCTAGATTTGTCAAATCAAGGAAACATCCTTGTAATTATGTATTATGTGCACTAAATTGCTGAATCCGTTGATCTTACCGAGTTGATTGCATTTCTATTTTGAATCTTTTCAGTTAATGTCTGGCAATTTGTGATGATTTACTTAGGTTATTTGATGTTCAGGAGAAAGATGAAGACTGCTGCCCTGGCATTGTTGGTTGCTTTAATGGTTGTTGTTCAAGTCCCATTCGGACATACGTTTCCATCTGCAGTTCCTTCGTTTCTTTGGTCGCCGCATCAATATGGGTATGAATTTCCTTTCTTATCGTAGCTTGTAAGCTTCTACTGATTGCCCCTTTTTGTTACAGCTTGTTCAATCACTTGGGATTCAAAGCAGATTATTGGTATAGTGGTGCTTGAATCGAGTAATCATGATATGAAATCATGTTAGATTTGAAGTTGAAATTTTCTTTCCATATGCAATTTGGATTCTTTAGTTGTATTTTTTCTTATAAACATGAGAAGCCCATAACTTGTAAAAATTATCAAACATGATCAACTCTTATACAATTTTACCAAATGTGCAAATCATATTTCATAAATAAGGTACCGGAATATTCTAAAATGCCAAATTAATAAATGAGATATCTCCATGTTCCTTTTATAAATAATATTTACGATTACATGTTATTACAAATTTTCAAATACAAATAACTCTACAAAGATTCACAATTTGGAATTCCAAATCCCACTTTTTTGGAGAATTTGGGATTTGAAATAATTTGAAGTTAAGTTGAAATTTTCTGCAGATTTTATAAACAAACACATTTGAAAGCAAAACTTGAAATCTGGCCAACCGCCTACTTAATATACAGTTGTTAGCAAAGCTTGCCAAATAGGATGAATTACTCCATCTTCCCTTCTAGCTTCCCAAACTAATAGACGTCTCTACTTCTAATCTATGTTGCTCGGACTCTCCAAAATTATTGCCTCACCCGTGGCGGATTCTCCAAAAATATGCACTATTTTTGTAGTATTAGATACACACTCGTTGATATTTTAAAGAGCCTGAGCAACATAACTTATAATAATACCTTAGTCATTCTTTCTATATGGGTATATCTGTCTCCATATAAAAGTGGAGGTTTAAGGTCCGTATTTAGAAAGAAAAAAGTGGAGTTCTATCTTCAAACTAGAGGGAAGGAAGTTTTGGCTAAGCTAGAAGGGAAGGCCTAAACAATTCACTCTGCCAAAATCTAATTACATCTGGAGATGCCAAATCTGGGTGCTCATCTGTCCTTAATAGTAATCTTCCTTGTCAGAAATCTTTTCATTGAGGGTTTAATGTAGAGTGCAGATATCTACTCAAAGTTTTTTTTTCTTTTGTAATACTTTGGATAGTTAACATCTGCTCAAAAAGTTCTCATTTAGATGGAATGGTTTACTTGGAGGAGGTGTCTTGTTTTAAAATGAATTTTATCTTAAGAGTTTTTGTTTTAAGGTTTCAGATCATTTTCAACTCTCCTTTCCTTTCCTTATTATTTACACTATGTAATCTAGAATGCTTTCAACCTGATACCATTAGTTTTCTCACTATTCAAGGCATTTTGGTTGCTGGTATGTATAAAGTTCAGTTTGTCCTTTTTGGCGAATTGCTTCTCTGTCTGATAATTGGTCTCCCAAATAAAAACAAATATTAGGATGCAAAAGGAGAGGGAGAGACTTTGCTTCTGGTATACAGTCATTCTGCATAATGTACCCCCAAAAAAGAATTTCTTATATTAATATCTCATTTGAAGATGAAACAGGATGTCATAAGTTCTTCCATTTTGTTTGCTTGAATCTCACTTTTTGATCATTTGTAATATTAACTGGGATTGTGAGATTGTATTTCCTTATCTATTCTTGAGATAGCTGTTCTGTCTGGTTATTCTTCGTAAGTTTATGATATCTTTCACATTCCGCATTCCTTTTACTAATCAAATAGGAAAAAATCTTATCACATCTGCATAGTTTCTGCAGCCTTCTCTCCATCTGAGCCTTTCTTCTTGAGGATGGTAAACAAGATTTCATTATGTTTACCTGGTCTATTGTTCTTCGTCCTGTGGTGAGAACACTTGTGTGGCTGTGTTGATGCCTGAAGGATTTTCCAGAGGAGTAACTTAAAAGCATCTAATTATGGAAGATGAATAGAAAAAAAGAAAATGCCAATGTAGAGCTGGAAAGCTTGGCGGATATTTAAAAAGGAGATGGGACGAGGGAGCAAAAAGAAAGGTGTGCATTTAGGCTCATGAAAGAAAAAAAGATTGCTTTTCTGGAAGAAGTAGGAGGATGAACAAACTTGAAATCAGGCTAAGGACATGGTCCAGCACAAGAGGAAAAGTGAAATAGTCTGAACTGGTAACAGAGGACTGGCAGCTGAACAAAACAGAAAAGAAGAACGTGTGATAAAGCAAAAGGGAAAAACAACTGAGAAGAAGACAAACTACAGGAAGAACATTTGTTTATTTCCTTTTTTTAAAATTGGGGGTTGGGTTGGGTTGGTGGAATGGTGGCGCAGTTACCTCTGCAACCTTCGGTAATCTCGATTAGTTGAATGTTCCATCACTTTTTATTAGAAATTTGTGATATATGTAAATATTCGGCTCTTAATGCAGAAACAGAATGCAAAAGCTGTTTCACTTTTGGGAGAAAAGAGGTGAAAGGAAGAAGGAAAATCTATTCTAGAATGGGAACTGAGTGGAAGGTTAGATGGAGCTTGTAGCAGGCTAGCAGCTCGAAGAATAAGTTGGGGGAGGGGAGGGAAGATATGAAGCGAGGCTAACTGAGGGACCTCTAAAATAGCATATTGAGGAGCAGAACAAGAAGATAAGTGGTATCACGAAAAGGGAGGAAAAGGAGAATGGAGAAGAACTAGAATACGAGGCGGAGGTTTTACATAGGTACTTCATTTCAAAATATTGGTCAGGACTTTCATGTCTATGAAAAATAGATAACCTTCTTCTTTAGTGGAAGACTAGCTACATCAAGGCAAGTAGGTTAATACCTTAGCTCATCACTTCATTTCTAATACCTCTAACCACTTCTCTATAAAGTGATGCTAGATAGGTAGTTCAAATATATTAAAAAATATATATAAAAATTTTATTAGTAAGAAGTTGCTTTATTTTTTATAAATACATACAAGCTGGTGCATTAGGAAAAATTAATGTTAAAGCTGCAAAGAGCTCAAAGAGTCTTCAAAAACATCCACTTGCTTTATATTTCTTGTTTGTTCCAAGAAAAGTTGTTGTCAAGTATTTTATTTTAGTATGTGTTCTTTTGCATTGCTTCTCCACCAAAAAATCTCCTGATTCCTTCATAATTGCGAAACTGTGTACAATGGTGCCATCTTCCATATCTTCCATATCTTTTGTGCTTCTTTTCACGCTGTACACCTTCTATGCCCAGCATTTTCCCAACATGCATTGTCCACAGTTCTCCGACCACATACTTCTCTAGTTTTATCACAGATGCAACAATAGATACTAGAAATATCTCACAAACAATACATAAACATTCAAGTCTAGGTCCTTTAACTTTGTATTGAATGTAAGTTCTCCATTGGCATCTTTAGGAATGTCAATTTAACCAAATTATCTCAATGTCTTTGCTAGTAACTTGGAAAAATGTTCTCTGAAAGATGATTTCTTTAGTGTATATACATATTTTGGTGTTTCGTGAATTTTGTTTATTTGTTGTTAGGAGTGCTGTTACTTATATGTTTTATTTTTAAACTGTTATGCTAACTAATCTTCGAAGCATGCTCAGTTAAAAAAAAACCTCCATGAACTATGCCTTGATATTTTTTCTAAAATTTGTATAAGCACCAAAGGTAGGTATAGTGACTATGATATGTATCAATGTCACAAACAATCTTTTCTAGGAACTCATTGTTTTCGTGCTGGCTGAGTGATAAAACAAACTAATAACTCAAATGTCACAACACCGCCCCCCCCCCCCCCCCCCCCAAAAAAAAAAAAAAAGGGAGAGAGGAAGCAAAACTTTTATGTCAACTAAATAAACAACAAAATCCTTTTAGACTCTCCCAGATTCATATTATCAAAGTGTTCTTTCATTGGCATCTTATAAAAAATGATTTACTACATTAACTTTTACTATCTTCATGGGGTCTCTGAATCCGTTCCTATCGGTCCTTTTTACTATTCATACTGGTCATGATAGTTTCTTAATTGCCTTGAAGCTTGGAAGGTGAAGCTAAAGATTCCGAGAGACGTTTTCCATATTTTGTGTTCAAATTAAGTCAACCAACAAAACTTAATTGAGATGGAAAAAATTTAGGAGTCGTCTTTGTCGTTGTTGTCATGGGTTGATTGTTACTTTATAAGCATGAACAAGTAGGAGTAAGATCTGCACATTTACTGTGTACACTTGAAAATCCTAGCTTCGCTCGTGACACCTCACTACAGCTTTTAGCTACTCTGTTTGAACCTCTCATGGAGATTTTCTGCTTGCATATGCTTATACTTTTCAACTATGTAATTTGTTCTCTGTTACTGTGGAGATAATTTTAGGTAAAGAATGAAGACTCCCTTGTTGAACTATCCCTTTGCACCAAATTGCCCTATTAATTTTTTCCATTAGTAGGTAGCCTTATTCGCTTGTAATCTGGCGTTTCCATCTTTCCTTTTTCACGTGTCCATTGCTTATCTACTTTCTTGTTGGAAACTTATCGCCAAGTTGACTCCTTTAATCCATTGTAATCCTAATCCGAATGTCCTAATTGCTTTGACCTTGGACATCTGATGATTCACGTCACTTGAGTAGAACTAGCAATACCTTGAGTGTTTGACTCAGTTAATGATATCAATTTCTTCATAGGCAACCTTCATTTAAGAAGGTCAACCATATCTAACTAACATCAAATCTTTGCTCGGGGGGGACCTGAGCCTCTGGTTGTAAAAAGCAGTTTTTATGCCTTATTCTTACACAGGATCTTTTGTTTTGGAAACACCTAATGTAAACCAATTTCCACAGTATAATCTTTCTTGTAGGTTTTGAATATACTCTTCTTATTTCTTTGAGAAAGACTGAAGGGGGAAGAGAAGTGTCAAAATCACTTGACTTTAGAATATTAAAATTTTTAATATGGATTGCAAAAAGTAACTCCCTTTTTATAATTATGTAACTATATTTTGGCTGAAAAATAAACTTAGGAAAACTAGCTGAGTTATAGTTGAAGCAAAGGTCTACAGCTATGTGAACCATCTAGAAACATCATTTAGGTCCTTAAAAAACTAATCTGCAATGTACTGGTTAGCCCTACAAGTTAATGAGTGGTTGGTGACAACAGGTTGATATCCTATATATGCCCCTTCTTTTGTATTCCATGTTGATGTGGGATGGTACATTTGTTTTCCAAAGGTGATCTGCACCAAATTTGAACTTACCTGACTGCATCTACCACACATTTATGGTGATTGTCGGCAAGAGATCTATGCATAAATTTGTGTTGTCTAAAATTTTTTATTTCTTACGTTACAGAGTTGCCTCAAGTGAAGCTGTCAATTACAGAACTCTTTCACTGAAGGATTTAGTCAAGTCTGTTATGGCTGAGGGTGGTTGGTCAGACTTGCTGGTACTTCCTGTCTCTATATTTTATTAGTTCTTGCCTTCCCAATCTTTTTCTCTGGATTCATTCTTTGAAGGAAACTAAATTGTCTTTGATCTTCATTAGTGTTCAGGAAAAGGTGGACAGCGTCTGGATCTTGCACTTGTTTTTGTTGGGAAAGAGGTAGGCATCTCTTAGTTTTAGGGGAAGAGTAACAATATTTTGTGGCACTTCCCTGAAATTAAATTAACAAACACCCTTTATTTAAGCCACTTGAGTCATAATTTTATATGCTTTGGAGCAAGACGATGACTAGATTGTGGTACACCTTCCTGCAAAATTTAATTTGGTCCACACAGATTTCAAGCCGCCGAAAAGGTCTTGGAACCCATTCTTACTTACCAGTTAGAAAACAAACAGCGTGTTTGGAACACATTTATATCCTGGATAATGAGTAAAACCTTTTGTTGTTGCTCTCTGTGTTATACTCACCCCGATATATGAATTGATACAAACAACTTGATTTGGTTTATTTATCCATTGAAGGAGAATTCAAGTTGGGTTGATGAAATGCCACTTTAAGCTCGTACTGCATCACAGCTTCCATATAGGACCTTGTTAACATAGAGGCTTTGCAAGTTTTTATTTTACTTTTTCAAATTTTCTACCTTGCCTCAGCAGCTGATGTCTTTTTCTTGTTTAGTTGCAATCTGTGGATATTGCTAGACCGAAAAATGCCAATTCGGAACTTGTGGACTTGCTGAAGGTAGTTAGAGTGTTCCCAACTTCTGAAATTATTTCGTTGATTCAAAAATTTTGTGCTTGGTTCTTGATGAACTGCAAAAGTTCTTTTTTATTATCTATCTTACCTGTGGTAAAAAATGTCTTGAGCAGGCCTCTGTTGCAAAGTCCAACTTTTCCTTGGCATTCCCGTATGTTGATGCATCAGAGGAGAGAGAATCAGTGGAAAGCTCCTTGATTTCAGAATTTACAAACACGTGTGGGCATGGTCTTGAGGCCAGCAACATTGCTTTCTCAGAATCGTGCTCTGTAGAGGGTGAAAGTTTTGAGAAACTCACTGATGTCCACTCAGTTCAGGTTAATAATGGAGGAATCTCTATTCCATTGATAATGAGGCACCCGAGAAAGAAAACAAAAGTGACAATTTTCAGATTTTACTGCAGTGGCTATGTTCACCACAACTACTACAGCTTGTATATGTATATATACTGATGCTGTTTTCATGTTTACTGGATTTATTAATTCTTTTCATCTGTCTTGTGTTACAGAACTATCTGCTATCAAGTATCGGTAAACAATCCAAGGGGCAGCCAAATTTGATTGTTTTCTGTGACCAAGGTCACCGTACTCTGGGAGGAGCTGAAGAACAAACCTCTGAGGGTATAATATTAATGGAGAATGTGTTTTATACCTGTTTTGGTTAAATATAGTCCTTAAACTTGATAAATTTGCAGGAGAAGTTTTATCTCAACTACTCAGTTACGTGGAGAATCTGGGAGCAAAATACACCGCGCTCTATGTGTCAGATCCTTTTAGGTCAATTCAGTTCCCCTCTCATAGAGAAGTAGAAAGATTTCTTGCTGAAGGTACTGGAAATAGATCAGTCAATGGCTGTGATGGAGTTTGCCGAATTAAATCCTCATTTTTGGAGGGCATATTTGTGGTAAGTTGATTAAATCTCTCCACAGTTCAAAGCTGCTTCTAGTGTTTTTTTCTCGTTGTGGTGAAGTCAGATTATGTCCCTTTTTCCCCTTGCTGCTGCTTTTTGTGTTTATTGATTATGTTCTTTAATTGGGTTTTGTTCTCACATAGCCTCACGTACTGTTCCAGGCAATTGTTTTGCTTATAATTTTAATATCCGGCCTTTGCTGCATGATGGGAATTGATACTCCAACAAGGTTTGAGGCCCCTACAGATTCGTAATCATTGGAGGTTCTGCAAGATAAATTCATATTCTGAGGTGCTCTGATTGCAGTAATGTGAATGTATCTTTATTGCTATGCATAACCCTGTAATTTTTGTTTATTTTGTCAAACAACACTCGCTTGTATCAGCAGTATAGAGAGTGTATCATTCAATAATGTTTTGGCCATTCTTGATTTTTTTTTGGTTATATATTATTCTGCAGTTGCCTGCTCTTGTTATTCTTCAGTGCTGCTGGATGGCTATTTTACTGTGTTTAGTAGACTTATTGTTCGTAAACTCATGAGCCTTTAGGTTGTTGCCCTGCGGTTTCTTTCAACCTTAAAACGAAAGTCCTTGAAGAGTCTTAAACGGTGTTGTCTCACTAAATGCGGCCCTACTCTTCTTCCCTCCCAGAACAAGGTGAAAAGAATGGGCGAGAAATGCCATTTTTGGTAACGTGCATGGTAAAATATTCAAGCCCAATCATGAAAGGAGGATCCGAGCCAAAATAGTAGTAATATATTATTCGATCCTTTTTATTTTAAAAATAGGCTACTTATGTACTTGGTGAATGTTTTTGACAGAGAAGTATCGGATGACACTGCCTTCAAGAATGGTGTCTCCGCCACTGCCACTAAACTTGGTTAAGTATGAGTGGTGGTGGTGAGGAGCGTACATGTGGTCTACTTATTGTGATGGTAAAAAGATTTATCATTTGTTGGTGATTTTCCCATTGATTGTCTGCTTGACTGAAATATACTATTTGTCGCAACTGTAAAAACTGCTATACAGGTTTCTAGGACGGTACACGATATATACTACTTCCGGATAGAGGGTATAAATTTGAATCTCCTATATTTTCTCTTTTTCGTTTTATTTGGTTCATTGACACTTTCTTTTGGGTTTATTTTATTAATTATGAATAAAGACGGTGCACAAAGCACTCCGTGTTAGTAGAGGTCGGTGAAGGGCCGCAGTCAAGAGGTGTGATATACAATCTACCTTAATGTGTGATATACAATCTATCCTAATGCAAACATTAGTAGCTACGTCTACGGCTCGAACCAATGATCTCTAGGTCACATGGAGATAATTTTACCGTTGTTTTAAAGCCCCTCTTCAAATTAATTGTATTAATTATATATTGAAGATTTAAATTTGACTACTAAAATTTAATGTAGTTACTTCCTCCGTTTCAAAATAAGTGGTGTTTTTAGCTTGGACACACCATTGAAGAAAAATTTTCATTCTTAGACAGAAAAATGTATTTTTACCTACTTATCTCTAATAAATATCTTCAAAAAGATGAAACTCTTTAATATTTTCTTGATTATGTAAAACTCTCTCCATTTAAATAAGGATAAAATTGAAAGAACATTATTAATGTCTTCTTGATTGCGTAAAACACCACTTATTTTGAAAGAAAATCAAAAGATTAAAACACTACTTATTTTAAGACTGAGGGGGTACTTAATGATAAGAGTAGTATTGAAAAAATAATAATTTTTTCTTTGATTTATTAAAATGAACAAATAAAAAGAACTTTTTAAGTAAAATGAAACTGAAGGAATAACTTGCAATTAACTTTTTAATCTGAGAAAGTCGAGCTTAATGGATCATCAATGAATTGGTGGCATTCTCAAAATTCCTACGTTCTTTGCACTTTTGCTCTATAGGTTTCTAAAAGCCAATAAGAAGTCGAAAACAGTACCGGGCACAAAGGATAAATAATTCACGCCTCGAGTCTCGTTGGGAATGAATGCTAATTGAAAGGAGGGTGGAGCACTATCTTATTTTTAGGGATGAAATAAATTAAGGGATCAATATCCATCCACCTTACTATATTTAAAATGGATAAATACGTTGAAGCAAGAGCCAAAGGTCATCCTGCTACCAGCACTGTGCTAGCTGCATTGCTCCTTGAGATTTACCCACCTCCTTTTGCTAAGTTTGTATTCCCAAGATCGTACTACTATTTCTGTTCTCAACCAAATCTCACCAGTCATGTCATCCTTTCTGTCAAAAATAATAGATTTTTTTATCTTTGTTTTGGATAGGGCCACTTCGATTGCCAAGGTTTGTCTCATCTTAATTCTGCACGTCTGTGACTGAGAGCGCCTGCATGTTATTTATCAGGGAGTTATAATTACTTCAGAGAAGAGTCGAGAACTCTACCATGGGCACTGCGTACTTTAACACCTTACTAGGAGTAGTTAATAATGTCAAGTCAAATTTGGTTCATGAATTTATGAGGAGTTATTACGAAGACTATTGTTAGAGGTGTTATATAGTCGGGTTTGGATTGAATCTGGATAAATTAAAATAAATTGAATTAATAAATAAGTGTGTTATTGACACATTTAATTGGACTAAAAACGAATTATAATTAATCCGTTCAATTTTTATTAAAATTTTAAATTATTTTATGTGTTCTTTTATAATTTTTCTGGCTCCTAATAAGGCTATTCTTTTTATTATAACTTATATGTAACATATCAAATAAGAAAAATATCTTTTTGAAAATGTTTTGACAAGATCTTTTGGGGGCCAATTTGAGCTAAATATCAGCCTAATCTTTTTATGTACTTAAATGAGTACGGGCTGAAATGGAATGAGCTAATAAATGGGTGGGTCAATAACCAGCTAGCTCAAACTTGGGCGGTTATATTTTTATAGGCTAATTTTACCACCTCTAACTGCATTTAATGTACAATTTATCCTCCAAATGAGTTAATCTTTAATTTCTGTTGTACGAATGAGCTGGTCTTTATTTTGTTCTTAGAAATCGAACTTATACCTAGCGGGACATAAGTTCTTTAAGGGCACGAGGCTTAACTTTAACTTGTGAAATATTATCATGCGAAAATATAAATTTATGTTTCGTAAAAAAATTTTTACCCTAAAAACAAAAATTAAATACCAACATAAAATAGTGCAAGTGACCCCTCTAACTGTTGTGTTTAGTATCATAGCAAATTCAGCATTTAGATGTTGCCTATTCTAACAAATTAATTAGTGTGAATGTCCTGTGCTCTAGAAATAAATTTTCACTATTACACATTGTTTCTCATTTCTAATTTTTATTACGTATAATTACTCCGACATCTCATCCTTGATCTCAAAGAAGCTAAACGTCATGTTCATGATAATTCTTTGTACCTCTTAATGTGATCTTATAAATAGATATATTAAAAATTATATTTTCTACACTTAAATATCGTTAAAAATAAAAAAAAATTAAAAAAATTTCTATACTCTCTTCTCTTTATCTCTTTATTTATTTTATTTACATTTCGTATTTACTTTCATTTTATAACAAATTCTAACTATACTAAGTAGAAATAGGTGCACTTCATCTTTGTGCGATGCTCCACTTCTAATTTTGGGGCGCGGATTGAATTTGTAGAAAAGGAGGCTGAACATTTTGTCGAGACACTCAAACTGTACTCCGAATGTATGCAGAAATTTACTTCAATTTTTTTTTATATAAATATATTATATTATGAATGTTCATTGAATAAGTTTATAACCGAATAAATTATAACTGAATAAACTTGCAATTATATAAGCATTTAATATGTGTATTTGTATTATAGTGAATGTTTATCTTATTTTTTTGGAGAAAAATTAGAGTTAATTTTCCTTTATAAATAAAGGAATTTTTCTTCATTGTATTTCATCCCTCAAGAGAAATAAGAAATCTTCTTTCTTTCTCTACAATATTTTTGTTTTTTCTTTATTATTTTATAACACGTTATCAGCACGAGTCTCTATCTTGATCACTCACTTTTAAAAGATATAAGGTAAGAAAAGTCAAAATTGCTTTTCAAAAGAAGTATTACTTAGCCCAAGGAATGATATTTCTTTGAAAATATTGTTTCTCGCGATATTCGCAAAATAAAAATTAAGTGAATATGATTCCATGAGATAAAAGATTAGTAGTTCTTGATATTTATGTCTTTGCTAATAACTATATTGATGTTGTTTATGGATCTGAGGAACGATTGATCGATTTACTTGGCAATTCATGTCTCTTATTTGTTCCAGCAGAATAATCTTGTAAAAATATATTTGTTCCAGAAGAACAATATTATGAAAATATATTTGTTCTAGAAAAATAATATTGTGAAAATATACTTGTTTCAGCAGAACAATATTGTGAGAATATATGATTGATATTAATTTGATATCCATTAATAGGTAAGAAAAAGAATTTGCAAGAAATATTCGATAACTGATAATATTTTTATAGGCTTATTACAATTATAACTGAAAATATGTTAGAGAAATTCTCTAAGTTATATGCATACTTTAATTTGCGCCCAATGTAGCAATATCTTAAAAGAGATCTTAATTAAGTTAGGGCCAAAAATATCCCTAACATGTGAGAAATGACTCATAAATACCCTCCTTCCATCTTTTGGTCTAAAAATACCCTCAACCTTTAGTTTTGGCTAAGAATACCCCTCCCCTTTTACCTTTTGGTCTAAAACTACTCTCAACCTTGAAAATTTAATATTTAAAAGTTTAAAATTTTATTTTCTTTACTTTTTATTTTGAAAATTAATAAAATCGATATAATTTACACATACAATTAAAAAATTTAAAATATTAAAAATATTATTTTTAATATGTATTTTCATTATTAAAAATATTACTCTTGATAATCTTGTATAAAATGGAGAAGAAGTGCTAATATTTAGGATAATGTATCAACTTTGTTTTATTTGTAATTAGTGAAAATGCATATATTTTGAGACTTTAAATTTAAATAATTTTTTAAATCTTTTTATGAGATTAAGAAATGAGTGCAACAATTAAATATTATTATAAGTATATAACTGTTGTTCATTATAAAAATAAAAAAAATGTTAAAATAATAATATTATTATTGAGAAATTTAATCATACATACACTACTAAAGACGGAAATGGAAGAATTAGTAAATAATTAAAAATAAGTATTATGTTAGTCTGTGTACAAATAATAGTAAATATTTTTAGTAATAAATAAATTAGAAAAGGGACAAAAATATCTTTAATCTATTTCTGGCTAAGTATTTAATATTAAAATAAAGAAAATGTCAAAATTTAAACTAGAAAATTCTCATTTTTACATATAAGAGATGGTCAGTTTTACATATAAAGTGTCTAGAAATATCCTCAACCTTGAAAATTTTAATGTTTAGAGATTTAAAAATTTCATTTTCTTTACTTTTTATTTTAGAAATTAATAAAACCGATATAGTTTACACGTACAATTAAAATTTTTAAAACAAAAAAATAGAAATTAAAAAAAATATATATTATAATGAGTACCTTTCTAGATCACCTGGATCAGAAATTGATTTTATTAATTGTTAAAATAAAAAGTAAGGGAAATAAAATTTCAAACCTTTAAATATTACATTTTCAAGATTGAGGGTATTTTTAGACCAAAAGGTGGAGGGGGAGGGGGGGGGGGGGGAGGTTGTTCTTGAGCCAAAAATAAAGGTTGATGGTGACCAAAAGATGGATGAAGGGTATCTATGAGCCATTTCTCATAGGCTAGGGGTATTTTTGATCATTTTTCAATTAAGCTATCACAATTTGATATGCTTAAGGCACGTCCAGATGATTATATTCCATTTATGAAGAATGAGAACTTTTGATAAATGTTACAAATATAGATCTAATACAGATCTAGTACATGAAGTGAATGTCCAATACTTAGTAAAATCTTAAAATTTATTTTCGAATTAGTAAATTTGAAATTTACTTTCGAAGTATTTAAAATAAAATTTACTCCTGAAATAGTAAAAATTTGACATCTACTCATGAAGTAGTATAACGTTAAAACTTTACTCATGAAGCAATAAAACACTGAAATTTTCTCCTAATACATAAATAATTTGAAAGATATTAGAGCAATATTCTGAAGCAATGTCTTCTTGTGCTTGACCAAAATAATGAGCTATTGATAAATATTATATTTCAAGCATATTAAAATAATCAGATTTCATTTCCCGAAGTGAATGAAAGAAATACCACAACTTACTTTCTAGAGATAAAAATAAAAAAAAATATAAGTTATTTTTGTGGTATGAAAGTCATTACAATATATTTATGCATAGAAATATCATGAATAATAGAAATATCTTCAAAGTATCTTTTTATGGCAAAAGAAATTAGAGTAAAATATTTTACTATATCTGTAGAGATACATCATGGGTAGTTGTTATTGATTTTTTTATTTCTTTTTCTGGAGAATGTAGTTACTAGTTGATTTTCATTTTTGATATAAAATATTCATATGTTAATTAGCTTCCTGTATGAGATGTTTTATATACTGAAGCTTTAAACGTAATGTCTACTTTTTGTTATTTATGAATTTATAATTTTTTTTAAATATTCACTTGTTTTTGTTAATTTTATGACACCAATGATGTCTAAATTTACTCTCATGATACCGGAAGTATCTAAGCAATATTTGATAATATAAAGGAAAAATGGTTCAAAATGCACTTTAACTTTGCCCGAAGCTGGTGTTACACATTCCAACTTTGCAGGATTCCTATGATCCCCCTGAACTATTTTAAAATGAAATATATGCACCCTTATATGCTTATGTTGCAGAGAAAGTGTAATGGACTCTCCTTGTGAGAGTGAGAAGTTATATTCCTTTTTTTTTTTTAAAATATCTTCTTTTCTGTTTATCTTTTCTTTTTTCTTTTTTTCCTTTTATCTCTCTCTCTTTCTCTCACATCACCTCCTCCTCCACCACCTCCCTACCACCACCAAAAGCCATTATCTTTTTAGCACATCTCTTATTATCTAATTCACCACCATGAAATTTACTCATTCTTGAAGATCCCCTATACCATTAAAGTCATGGCATGACATAAATTTTCAAAAATCAATCATCAAAAATAATTTAAATAGTAATAAAAATTGCCAAAAATATTCCAATTAGTAAATTAAATAACTCAATTAAAAAAATAACTTCTCCAATCACAACAATTGTTAAAATCATATGCTATAATAAAAAATTAAAGCCTTTGTCGAAAAAGTTTTCCGACCACCATTGATGCTTCTTTCTTTCTATCTGCTCACCTAAAAAATATTTCCACTTATTTGACTTTACAAGAAAGAATTTTTTAAAAATAAGACAAAGGATAAAATAGAAGAAAAAAGAGAGAGAGGAAAAGAACATGAAGGAAAAGTCAAAGCAAAGAAGGAGAAAAGAGATTTAAAAAAAAGAAAAAAAATGAAAAAGAATAATAAGAAAGGAGAAAAAAATAAATAAAATTTTAAAATAAATAAAATGACACGTGTCAGCGCGTGTTTTCACCATGTAATACAAATATGGGTGTTACTTTTAAATAGTAAATATATTCCACTTTAAAATAGTTCAGGGGTGTCATAGGACCGCCGCAAAGTTAAAGTGTGTAACAACAATTTCGAAAAAAGTTAAAATGTATTTTGAACCCTTTTCCCTAATATAAATTAGTGATCAAGGTCTCTAGAAGAACCTAATTATTTATCTACAAGAATAATAATACTAGTAGCGTCCAAATAATATCTTATAATGAAAATAAATTGAAGTATCTCAAAGAGCTTATATATTGTTATACCCCGGGAATTCAAGAATTGGACCCGGAAGTGAATCAGGAGAAAAACTGGAAAATGTTGCAGCAGTTGCAGAAAGGGTCATTTAACGACTCGTGAGGAGGCCTAACGAGTCTCGTCAGGTGGCTCGTGGGGAAGGCCTGAGATGTTGAAGGACTCGAGGTCGCGATGTAACGACTCGTGGTCAGTCACCACGAGTCGTCATGTCAGTCGTGGGGTGTCCCTAGATAAAGACAGTGAAGCTTATCCAGTGTACCTGATGGGTGGTATCCAATGACTCGTCGTTAGTCCTAATGACCCGTTAGGTGGGCCGTTACCAAGCCAGGGGAGTTTCCATGAATAATGAGGCAGTGCACTTGACGGGTGAACCAACATATCGTGAGCCTAGTAACGAGTCGTCAGGTCGTCCGTTAGGACCCCCCTGACAATTATTTTCAGCGTTTTCAGTAAGGGCTTTTCCGTAATTTCTAAGTTCTAAGGGCTTATACTATATCATTTTAAGCTCGTAATAGAGGGTTTTAAGCTGAGAAAGACCCATCTAGGCCATTTTCTTCATGCATGCAAGGGTGAGAGCTTGAAGGAAAGAAAGTGAGGAGAAATTCAAGGTTTTCAAGGGAAATCTAAGTTGGGCAATTAGGAAGAGTTAGGATTCTTCATTACCAAGTATGTAAGGCTATGAGTGGGTGCTTTCTTCCACACCCATGCCCATTTCCTATCAATTTGTGATTGGTTTGTGATGATTAAGTATGGGTCTTCATTTAATTGCATGATTCTTACATTTCTACTCATGGGTATGACTAAATTGAGTTGATATTGGTGATTTGCTGAGCTTGGACGGATTCTATCTTAATTTCTTTTACAAAAATTATTTTTTCTAAAATTGAATCTAAAACGTCCATGTGTGAGTAGTTCATGATAGAAGGTGATGATGATGGAGTAGATGATGAAAAGCATGTTTCCAACCTTACCCATGATTTTGATAATATTTTCAAAAAGGATTAAATAGACCCGAGTATGATGAAGCTTTGGGTAGTGCCCAATGTTGAGTATGAATTGATGGTTGTCGTGAAATGACTATATTACTTCATTTTGGAGTGAAATCTCCCAAATTATGATGTTTCTGAATAAATTGCATGTATTCAAGCATGATAAGATTTTGGGCAAGGCCCTTATATTGATGATGATGAAGTGATAATTCTAGTAGGCTTACAATATGATTTTGGAGTAAAGTCTCCCATTATCGAGCTTGTGGTATGTATTATAGTAAATCTTCTCATATGTATGAATTTATAATTGAGATGTATGTTGGAATTAAGCTTTATTTCACATGATGTTAAGTCTAAACATAATTTCATTCTAAGCTTTGTCGAGACGAAATTGTTGAGCTTCATATTTATATGATGTTTAGTGTATTCATGATTTCATAATAAGTTTTGTCAATAGACAATGTTGAGTTTCTTTTCATACAATGTTGAGTTTATGCATGAATTCATGTTGAGCTTCATCACTAGATGATGTTGAGCTTCATATTTATACGATGTAGAGCATTGCATTTTTTGAGAGAAGAGTCTAGCACCGAGCGGGCTAAGGGTCGACTATCCTATGCCCCAGAACTACGCACCAACATAGGTTGATTCTATTAAATAATTGGGATCTCCCTTGTGAGCTATCCCCGGCCCTATTGGCCCTTTCAACTTGATATCGATATCATGGTAGCGTCCCTAACTCTGGCAAGGTTTTGGACGGCTCTGCCCACTTGAATGTAATAGTCGGGACCACAAAAACTCTCTCATGGTATGCCGGTCAAGTGACGAGTATCCCACTGTCTATATCATTCGGGTTTGCATATCCATTACTCATGATTATTATCCTATGCATGTATGTTCAAAAAACAAGGTTTGACTCGTTGTTCAGCTTTTGATATAAATGTTATGATTTAGCTTTGAGTCATTCAATTTAGTCATGATGTTCTAAAGCCATGCATGATCATGTATTAAATAAGAATGATTTCATAATGAATGTTTGTGATCGTTTCTTATCCTTAAAGGCTATCATATATGTATGACTTATTTTAAAAGGCTATTATTGTTCAAGCGGTCTTACTTACCTTGCATACTTGGTACATTCCACGTACTGACCGCATACTTTCTATGTTGCATTATTTCATGATGCAGGATCGGGTTCTCAGGTTCAGCCCCGTTCGTAGCCGCTTATCAAGCTTTCTTGGTGAGTCCTCATCCTTCGAGGACTAGACTTTCAGTTATTTTGAGCGTACTTTCCGTTTCAGTATTTCTGAGCTGGTTGGGGGTGTTGTCCCATCAAATCATCCAGATTAGAGGCTTATCAGACTTAGACATGTATTCAGCTTCAGATGTTCATTCTGCTGTTATGTAAAGTTAGTCTTCCGCTAAGTTTATGGTTATGTTTATTGAATAAGTTAGTGAATGCGTGTGCCATGGGTTGACTTGGCATCTCTCGAGATCCCTTGTCCCGTGTCCACGATCCGGGTGTATTCTCGGGTTGTGACAAACTTGGTATCAGAGAAAAGGTTCAGAGTGTCCTAGGGAGTCTGAAAGTCATGTTAAGTAGAGTCTTTTTCATGGGTGTGAAGCGCGCCACACTCATGAAGAAAAGGCTACGAAATGTTTTAGGAAATGTTCCGACCTTTCATGATCCATGTCGTGCGATGAAGAGTCTTTCTATCCCTCTAATTCATACTATTCGCGATTGCAAAGTCATGGCACCTCGAAGGATGAATAGGAGGAGAAATGGAGATGGTGAAGGCCACGAGTATGGCATGGATCGTGGACATCAGCAGGTCCCACCAGTCCAGGAGCCTCAGGCACCGGAGGCAGCCGCTCACGCTGAGTTCCGAGCCGCTATTTAGATGCTTGCGCAGGTCTTGACCTCCCAGGTCAATTAGCAGGTTGTTGCGCATGTTCTGCAGAATGGCAATGCAGCGGCGGCTCGAGTTAGGGACTTTTTGAGGATGAACCCGCTGGAGTATTTGGGGTCCAAGGTAGGTGAGGACCCACATGACTTCATTGATGAGATCGTCAAGATCACCCAGGTTATGAGGGTGAGCAGTGTTGAGTGCGCAGAGTTGGCCTCGTACCAGTTGAAGGTGGTTGCGCATATCTGGTTCCGCCAATGGAAGGACAGCAGAGTTGCTGGAGCAGGTCCGGTCACTTGGGAAGAGTTCCATGTTGCATTCCTTGATCGGTTCTTCCCTCGGGAGATGAGGGAGCTAAAGGCAGCTGAGTTTGTAAATCTGAAGCAAGGTAGGATGACAGTACTAGAGTATTCCTTTGATTTTACTCGCTTATCGAAGTATGCTCCTGAATTAGTGGCTGACTGGAGGGCACAAGTGAGCAGGTTTGTGCATGGGATAGCAGGTTACTTGGATAAGGAATGCAGGATTACTATGCTCCATCAGGATATGGACTTCTCTCGGATGGTGTTGTACACCTAGCAGATAGAGGCGACACATTTGAGAGAGAGAGAGGCCAAGAGGACAAGGATCAAGGACCATAGATTTTCCCAGCAGAGGTCCGGCTGCGGACACCGTCAGCAGACTCACCAGAGGTCATCCGCCCCATCTTCATCAGCCTTGAGTGTACCATCTCAGCCTAGGCATGATCAAAGAGGGCGAGGGTCAGGCTCGATGGGTTAGAGCAACAGGCCCGTAGATTCAGGTGTTCCAGCTTGTCGCAGGTGTGGCCGAGGGCATACAGGCCAGTGTTTGGTAGGTTCGGGTGCGTGTTTTGGGTATGGGCAACCGGACACATTCTTAGAGATTGTCCAGCGGCGAGACAAGATCAGGTTGGGGGTCGTGGCCCAGCTTCTAGTTCAGCATCCCCACCCTATCGCTCAGCACATCAGGGGGCATCTACCAGTGCAGCTGGCGGACAACGCCAGAATAGATTCTATACCCTAGCATCCCGTCAGGATCAGTTAAAGGATTTGCTAGATAAGGGCTTCATTAGACCAAGACAGTCCCCATGGGGTGCACCAGTATTATTTGTTCGAAAGAAAGATGGTTCCCTTCGTATGTGCATTGAGTATCGACAGTTGAATAAATTCACTATCAAGAACAGGTATCCCTTACCTAGGATCGATGATTTGTTCGATCAGCTTCAGGGCGCGAAGTGTTTCTCAAAAATAGATCTCAGATCTGGATATCATCATCTCAGAGTTCGAGAGAGTGACATCCGGAAGATGGCGTTCAGAACACGATATGGTCATTACGAGTTTGTAGTTATGTCTTTTGGACTAATGAATGCTCCTGTAGCTTTTATGGACCTGATGAACAGGGTGTTATAGAGATATTTGGATATGTTTGTGATCATGTTCATTGATGACATTTTGGTATACTCTCGGAGCGAGGAGGAACGTGCCGCTCACTTGAGAGTAGTGCTCCAGACCCTCAAGGATCGCTGATTGTATGCGAAGTTCAGCAAGTGTGAGTTTTGGTTGGACCCCATGGGATTCTTGGGCCATGTGGTGTCTAGCGAAGGCATATAAGTAGACTCACAGAAGATTGACGCGGTGATGAATTAGCTCAAACCGGGGAATCCTTGGGATATTCGGAGCTTCTTGGGCCTAGCCGATTACTATCGGAGGTTTGTGGAGGGTTTCTCATCCATTGTAGTGCCTTTAACTAAGTTGACTCAGAAGAAGGTGAAGTTTCAGTGGTCGGAGGCTTGTGAGAAAGGCTTCCAAGAGTTGAACGCTCGACTTACCTCAACACCAGTATTTACCCTACCCGAGGGTAATGATGATTTCGTGGTGTATTGTGATGCTTCCAGAGTTGGACTTGGGTGTGTGTTGTTGCAGCGTGGGAGGGTGATAGCTTATGCCTCTCGACAGTTGAAAGTGCATAAAAATAATTATCTGACCCACGATCTTGAATTGGCCGCGGTGGTGTTCGTGTTGAAGATATGACGGCATTACTTGTATGGGGTCCACGTGGATGTATTTACGGACCACAAGAGTTTGCAATATGTGTTCACACAAAAAGATCTAAATCTTCGATAAAGGAGGTGGTTGGAGTTACTTAAGGAATAGGACATGAGTGTCCTTTACCATCTGGGCAAAGCTAATGTGGTTGCATATGCGCTTAGTAGACTCTCAATGGAGAGTGTGTCCTATGTGGATGGGGGGAAGAAGTAATTGGTGAAAGATGTTCACCGGCTTGTGAGGCTGGGAGTTAGATTGCTCGATTCAACCGATGGCGGTATTGTGGTGCATAAGGGGTCGGAATTGTCCTTGGTAGTTGATGTTAAATCCAGGCAAGATGAGGATCCAATATTGAGGAAGCTGAAGGAGGCGGTGCGGGGTCAGAAAGTGAAGGTTTTCTCCCAAGGGGAAGATGGTGTGCTACGATACCAGGGTCGACTATGTGTTCCAGACGTTGATAATTTGAGAGCTCAGATATTGCATGAGGAACATGGTACCAGATATTCTATTCATCCAGGATCCATGAAAATGTATCGGGATTTATGAGAAATCTATTGGTGGGATGGTATTAAAAGGGATATTGCGGAGTTTGTTGCAAAATGTCCAAACTGTCAGCAAGTAAAAGCCGAGAATCAAAGACCTGGAGGGTACTTCAGGATATTGCCATCCCCACTTGGAAGTGGGAATAAATCAATATGGACTTCATTACAGGTCTACCTTGTACTCGCCGGCAATACGACTCCATTTGGGTTGTGGTGGACAGGTTGACCAAGGCTGCACACTTCCTACCGGTCAAGACCACGGATTCAGCAGACGATTATGCTAGGTTGTATATCCGGGAGTTGGTTCGGCTTCATGGAGTGCCCTTGTCTATTATTTCGGATCGAGGTACTCAGTTTACTTTTCAATTTTGGTGTTCGTTTTAGAAAGGGCTCGGGACTCGGTTAAGCTAAGCACAACTTTTCATCCACAGACAGACGGCCAAGCAAAACAAACCATTCAGACTCTTGAGGGTATGTTGAGGGCATGTGCTATGGATTTCAAAGGTAGTTGGGATGATCATTTGCCCTTGATCGAGTTTGCTTATAATAATAGTTACCATTCTAGTATCCATATGGTACCGTTCGAGGCTCTTTATGGGCTAAGGTGCAGATCTCCCATCGGATGGTTCGAGGTTGGTGAGGTAGCTGTGGTAGGACCAGATTCGGTTCATGAGGCGATGATGAAGGTTCAGTTCATAAGGGAATGGATGAAAATTGCTCACAGTCATCAGAAATCATATGCTGATGTGAGAAGAAGAGAATTGGAGTTTGATGTTGACGACTGGATTTTTCTAAATGTATCTCCCATAAAGGGAGTCATGCGGTTCAGAAAGAAAGGTAAACTCAGTCCCCGCTATGTAGTCCGTACCGGGTGGTGAGAAGAGTTGGTAAGGTGGCGTATGAGTTGGACTTCCCTTCAGAATTGGCTTCAGTTCATCCCGTGTTCCATGTATCACTTTTGAAGAAGTTCTTGGGTGATCCAGCCTTGGTGGTTCCGATAGACAACATTGGTATGAAAGACAACCTCAATTATAAAGAAATTCCGGTTGAAATCTTGGATCGACAAGTTCGAAGGTTGATGAACAAGGAAGTAGCCTCAGTAAAGGTGTTATGAAGGAATCAGCATGTCAACGGATCCACATAGGAGGGTGAAGCGGATATGATGGCTAAATACCCCCATTTGTTCCCTATCGGCTCAGCTTTAGTTTGAGGTATCAAATTTTTGCCCTAAACCTCTATTCAGTTTTTGATGTTCTATTCATGCGAATAAGTTTGTTTTATGATATGATATGTGTATGTGACGTCTGAACTCTCACCAGCTATGTGGTTCTCTTTGGGGGTAGTCGCTCCGTCAGTTTTCGACTTGAAAAAATATCAATGATTAGTATCTATATATATATAGTGATTGTTGTTTCTGGGGTTTTTGCTTGCTTATAACATTCGAGGACGAATGTTCCTAAGGGGGAGATATTGATATACCCCGAAAATTCAAGAATCGGACCCTGAAGTGAATTAGGAGAAAAACTTAAAAATGTTGCAGCAGTTGCAGAACATCACTTAATAACTCGTGAGGAGGCCTAACGAGTCGTCGGGTGGCTCGTGGGGAAGGCTTGAGATGTGAAAGACTCGAGGTACTCATAGGCGATGTAACGGCTCGTGGTCAGTAGCCACGAGTCGTCATGTCAGTCGTGGGGTGTCCCTAGAGAAAGACAGTGAAGCTTATCCAGTGTACCTGACTGGTGGTACCCAACGACTCGTCGTCCGTCCTAACGACCGGTTAGGTGGGCCGTTACCAAGCCAGGGGAGTTTTTATGAATGATGAGGCATTACACTTAACGAGTGAACCAACGGATCGTGAGCCCTAGTAACGAGTCGTCAGGTCATCCGTTAGGACCCCCCTAACAGTTATTTTCAGCATTTTCAGTAAGGGATTTTCTGTAATTCCTAAGTTCTAAGAGCCTATACTACGTCGTTTTAAGCTCGTAATAGAGGGTTTTAAGCTGAGAAAGACCCATCTAGGCCATTTTCTTCATGCATGCAAGGGTGAGAGCTTGAAGGGAAGAAAGTGAGGAGAAATTCAAGGTTTTCAAGGGTATTCCCAGCTGGGCAATTAGGAAGAGTTAGGATTCTTCATTCCCAGGTATGTAAGGCTATGAGTGGGTGCTTTCTTCCATACCCATGCCCATTCCCTATCAATTTGTGATTGGTTTGTGATGATCAAGTATGGGTCTTCATTTAATTGCATGATTCTTACATTTCTACTCATGGGTATGACTAAATTGAGTTGATATTGGTGATTTACTGAGCTTGGACGGATTCTATTTTAATTTCTTTTACAAAAATTATTTTTTCTAAAATTGAATCTAAAACGTCCATGTGTGAGTAGTTCATGATAGAAGGTGATGATGATGGAGTAGATGATGAAAAGCATGTTTCCAATCTTATCCATGATTTTGATAATATTTTCAAAAAGGATTAAATAGACCCGAGTATGATAAAGCTTTGGGTAGTGCCCAATGTTGAGTATGAATTGATGGTTGTCGTGAAATGACTGTATTACTTCATTTTGGAGTGAAATCTCCCAAATTATGATGTTTTCGAATAAATTGCATGGGTTCAAGCATGATAAGGTTTTGGGCAAGGCCCTTATATTGATGATGATGAAGTGATAATTCTAGTAGGCTTACCAAATGATTTTGGAGTAAAGTCTCCCATTATTCTTCGAGCTGATGGTATGTATTATAGTAAATCTTCTCATATGTATGAATTCATAATTGAGATGTATGTTTGAATTAAGCTTCATATTACATAGTGTTGAGTCTAAACATGATTTTATTCTAAGCTTTGTCGAGACGACATTGTTGAGCTTCATATTTATATGATGTTTAGTGTATTAATGATTTCATAATGAGCTTTGTCAATAGACTATGTTGAGCTTCGTTTCACACGATGTTGAGTTTATGCATGAATTCATGTTGAGCTTCGTCACTAGACGATGTTGAGCTTCGATGTAGAGCATTGTATGTTTTGGGATAAGAGTCTAGAACCAAGTGGACTATGGGTCGACGACCCTATGCCCCAGAACTACACGCCAATATCGATTGATTCTATTATATTATTGGGACCTCCCTTGTGAGCCATCCCCTCCCCAATTGGCCCTTTCAACTTGATATCGATATCATGGCAGCGTCCCTAACCCTGGCAAGGTTTTGGACGGCTCTGCCCACTTGAGTGTAATAGTCGGGACCACGTAAGCTCTATTGTGGTATGTCGGTTATGTGACGAGTCTCCCACTGTCTATATCATTCGGGTTTGCATATCCATTACTCATGATGATTATCCTATGCATGCATGTTCAAAAAGCAAGGTTTGACTCATTGTTCAGCTTTTGATATAAATGCCATGATTTAGCTTTGAGTCATTTGATTTAGTCATGATTTTCTAAAGCCATGCATGATCATGTATTAAATGAGAATGATTTCATAATGAATGGTTGTGATCGTTTCTTATCCTTAAAGGCTATCATATATGTTATGACTTGTTTTAAAAGGTTATTATTGTTCAAGCGGTCTTACTTACCTTGCATACTCGGTATATTCCACGTACTGAACGCATACTTTCTATGCTTCATCGTTTCATGATGTAGGATCGGGTTCTCAGGTTTAGCCCCGTTCTTAGCCGCTTATCAGAGTTAGTATTTTCTTGCTTGGTGAGTCCTCACCCTCCGAGGACTATACTTTCTTTTATTTTGAGCGTACTTTCAGTTTCAGTATTTCTGAGATAGTTGGGGGTGTTGTCCCATCAGCTCGTCCAAATTAGAGGCTTATCAGACTTAGACATGTATTCAGCTTCAGATGTTCATTCTGTTGTTATGTAAAGTTAGTCTTCCGCTAAGTTTATGTTTATATTTATTGAATAAGTTAGTGAATGAATGTGCCATGGGTTGACTTGGGGTCTCTCGAGGTCCCTTGTCCCTTGTCCTATGTCCACGATCCGGGTATACTCTCGGGTTGTGACAAACTTGGTATCAGAGCAAAGGTTCAGAGTGTCCCAGGGAGTCTGAAAGTCGTGTTAAGTAGAGTCTTTTTCATGGGTGTGAAGCACACCACACTTACGAAGAAGAGGCTACGAAACGTTTTAGGAAATGTTTCCATATTTCATGATCCATGTCGTGCGATGAAGAGTCTTTTTATCCCTCTAATTCGTACTATTCGTGATTGCAGAGTCATGGCTCCTCGAAGGATGAATAGGAGGAGAAATGGAGACAGTGAAGTCCACGAGGATGGCATGGGTCGTGGACATCAGCAGGTCCAACCAGTTCAGGAGCCTCAGGCACCGGATGCAGCCGCTCACGCTGAGTTCCGAGCCGCTATTCAGATGCTTGCGCAGGCCTTGACCGCCCAGGTCAATTAGCAGGTTGTTGCGCATGTTCCGTAGAATGGCAATGCAGCGGCGGCTCGAGTTAGATACTTCTTGAGGATGAACCCGCTGGAGTACTTGGGGTCCAAGGTAGGTGAGGACCAACATGACTTCATTGATGAGATCGTCAAGATCACCCAGGTTATGGGGGTGAGCAGTGTTGAATGCGCAGAGTTTGCCTCCTACCAGTTGAAGGAGGTTGTGCATATCTGGTTCCATCAATGGAAGGACAGCAGAGTTGCTGGAGCAGGTCCATTCACTTGGGAAGAGTTCCATGTTGCATTCCTTGATCGGTTCTTCCCTCGGGAGATGAGGGAGCTAAAGGCAGTTGAGTTTGTAAATCTGAAGCAAGGTAGGATGACAGTACTAGAGTATTCCCTTGAGTTCACTCACCTATCGAAGTATGCTCCTGAGTTAGTGGCTGACTGGAGGGCACAAGTGAGCAGGTTTGTGCATGGGATAGCAGGTTACTTGGATAAGGAATGAAGGATTGCTATGCTCCATCAGGATATGGACTTCTCTCGGATGGTGTTGTACGCCCAGCATATAGAGGCGACACATTTGAGAGAGGGAGACGCCAAGAGGGCCAGGATCAAGGACCATAGATTTTCCCAGCAGAGGTCCGGCTGCAGACACCGTCAGCAGACTCACCAGAGGTCACCGCCCCAGCTTCATTAGCCTTGAGTGTACCATCTCGGCCTAGGCATGATCAGAGAGGGCGAGCGTAAGGCTTGAGGGGTCAGAACAGCAGGCTCGCGGATTCAGGTGTTCCAGCTTGTCGCAGGTGTGGCCGAGGGCATATAGGCCAGTGCTTGGTAGGTTCAGGTGTGTGTTTTGGGTGTGGGCAACCAGACACATTCTTAGAGATTGTCCAGCGGCGAGACAGGATCAGGTTGGGGGCTGGCCCAACTTTTAGTTCAGCATCCCCACCCCGTTGCTTAGCACATCAGGGGGAATCTACCAGTGCAGCTGGCGGACAACGCTAGAACAAATTCTATACCCTAGCATCCCGTCTGGGTAGGAGGTCTCCTCAAATGTGGTTACCGGTATGTTACGAGTCTTCCATGTTGATGTTATGCATTATTAGATCCAGGGGACACCTTGTCCTTTGTGACACCTTATGTAGCCAGTAGCTTCGGAGTCAGTCCCGATGTTTTGTCAGAATCCTTCTCAGTTTCTACACCAGTAGGTGACTCAGTTATAGCTAGACGGGTGTATAGAGATTTCCCGGTCTTGGTTCTCCATAAGGTCACCTCAGCAGATCTGATAGAGTTAGCCATGATCGATTTCGATGTTATTCTCGGCATGGATTGGTTGTATGCTTGTTATGCTTCCATTAATGGCAAGACCCGATCAGAGTTCAGATTCCCAAGTGAACCAGTCTTAGAATGGTAGGGTAATTCAATTATGCCTTTAGGTCGCTTCATTTCCTACCTCAAGGCCAGGAAGATGATTTCTAAGTGTTGCATGTATCACCTAGTTAGGGTTAAGGACATGGAGTCCGAAACCCCGTCTATCCAGTCAGTTCCAATAGTACGTCAGTACCCAGAGGTCTTTCCTGATGATTTGCCAGGTATCCCTCCCGAGCGAGAGATTAATTTCAGTATTGACCTCCTTCCCGATACGCAGCCTATATCTATTCCACCGTACAGGATGGCTCCAGCCAAGCTAAAAGAGTTGAAGGATCAGTTAAAGGATTTGGTAGATAAGGGTTTCATTAGACCAAGCCAATCCCCAAGGGGTGCACCAGTATTATTTTTTCGAAAGAAAGATGGTTCCCTTCGTATGTGCATTGATTATCGACAGTTGAATAAATTCACTATCAAGAACAGGTATCCCTTACCCAGGATCGATGATTTGTTCGATTAGCTTCAGGGTGCGAAGTGTTTCTCAAAAATAGATCTCAGATCTGGATATCACCAGCTCAGAGTTTGAGAGAGTGACATCTCCAAGATGGAGTTCATAATACGGTATGGTCATTACGAGTTTGTAGTTATGTCTTTTTGAATAACGAATGCTCCTACATCTTTTATGGACCTGATGAACAGGGTGTTCAAGCCATATTTGGACATGTTCATGATCATGTTCATTGATGACATTTTGGTATACTCTCGGAGCGAGGAGGAACGTGCCGCTCACTTGAGAGTAGTGCTCCATACCCTCAAGGATCACCGATTGTATGCGAAGTTCAGCAAGTGTGAGTTTTGGTTGGACTCCATGGAATTCTTGGGCCATGTGGTGTCTAGGGAAGGCATACAAGTAGACTCACAGAAGATTGACGCGGTGAAGAATTAGCCTAGACCAGTGAATCCTTCAGATATTCGGAGCTTCTTGGGCCTTGCCGATTACTATCGGAGGTTTGTGGAGGGTTTCTCATCCATTGTAGAGCCTTTGACTAAGTTGAGTCAGAAGAAGGTGAAGTTCTAGTGGTTGGAGGCTTGTTAGAAAGGCTTCCAAGAGTTGAAGGCTCGACTTACCTCAGCACCAGTATTGACCCTACCCGAGGGTAACAATGGTTTCATGGTATATTGTGATGCTTCCAGAGTTGGACTTGGGTGTGTGTTGATGCAGCGTGGGAGGGTGATAGCTTATGCCTCTCGACAACTGAAAGTGCATGAAAAGAATTATTTGACCCACGATCTTGAATTGGCCGCGGTGGTGTTCATGTTGAAGATAAGGCAACATTACTTGTATGGGGTCCACATGGATGTATTTACGGACAACAAGAGTTTGCGATATGTGTTCACACAAAAAGATCTAAATCTTCGGCAAAAGAGGTGGTTGGAGTTACTTAAGAAATATGACATGAGTGTCCTTTACCACCCAGGCAAAGCTAATGTGGTTGCAGATGCGCTTAGTAGACTCTCAATGGAGAGTGTGTCCCATGTGGATGGGGGGAAGAAGGAATTGGTGAAAGATGTTCACCGGCTTGTGAGGCTGGGAGTTAGATTGCTCGATTTGACCGATGGCGGTGTTGTGGTGCATAAGGGGTCGGAATCGTCCTTGGTAGTTGATGTTAAATCCAGGCAAGATGAGGATCCAATATTGAGGAAGATGAAGGAGGCGGTGCGGGGTCAGAAAGTGAAGGTTTTCTCCCAAGGGGAAGATGGTGTGCTACGATACCAGGGTCGACTATGTGTTCCAGACGTTGATAATTTGAGAGCTCAGATATTGCATGAGGAACATGGTACCAGATATTCTATTCATCCAGGATCCATGAAAATGTATCGGGATTTATGAGAAATCTATTGGTGGGATGGTATTAAAAGGGATATTGCGGAGTTTGTTGCAAAATGTCCAAACTGTCAGCAAGTAAAAGCCGAGAATCAAAGACCTGGAGGGTACTTCAGGATATTGCCATCCCCACTTGGAAGTGGGAATAAATCAATATGGACTTCATTACAGGTCTACCTTGTACTCGCCGGCAATACGACTCCATTTGGGTTGTGGTGGACAGGTTGACCAAGGCTGCACACTTCCTACCGGTCAAGACCACGGATTCAGCAGACGATTATGCTAGGTTGTATATCCGGGAGTTGGTTCGGCTTCATGGAGTGCCCTTGTCTATTATTTCGGATCGAGGTACTCAGTTTACTTTTCAATTTTGGTGTTCGTTTTAGAAAGGGCTCGGGACTCGGTTAAGCTAAGCACAACTTTTCATCCACAGACAGACGGCCAAGCAAAACAAACCATTCAGACTCTTGAGGGTATGTTGAGGGCATGTGCTATGGATTTCAAAGGTAGTTGGGATGATCATTTGCCCTTGATCGAGTTTGCTTATATTAATAGCTACCACTCTACTATCCAGATGGTACCGTTCGAGGCTCTTTACGGGCAAAGGTGCAGATCTCCCATCGGATGGTTCGAGGTTGGTGAGGTAGCTGTGGTAGGACTAGATTCGGTTTATGAGACGATGATGAAGGTTCAGTTGATAAGGGACTGGATGAAAACCGCTCAGAGTCGTCGGAAATCGTATGCTGATGTGAGAAGAAGAGAATTGGAGTTTGATGTTGACGATTGGATTTTCCTAAATGTATCTCCTATGAAGGGTGTCATGTGGTTCAGAAAGAAAGGTAAACTCAGTCCCCGCTATGTTGGTCCGTACCGGGTGGTGAGAAGAGTTGGTAAGGTGGCGTATGAGTTGGACTTGCCTTCAGAATTGGCTTCAGTTCATCCCGTGTTCCATGTATCACTTTTGAAGATGTTCTTGGGTGATCTACCCTTGGTGGTTCCGATAGACAGCATTGGTGTGAAAGACAGCCTCAGTTATAAAGAAATTTCGGTTGATATCTTGGATCGACAAGTTCGAAGGCTGAGGAACAAGGAAGTAGCCTCAGTAAAGGTGTTATGAAGGAATCAGCATGTCAACGGATCCACGTGGGAGGGCGAAGCGGATATGATGGCTAAATACCCCTATTTGTTCCCTACCGGCTCAGTTTTAGTTTGAGGTATCAATTTTTTGCCCTAAACCTCTATTCAGTTTTTGATGTTCTATTCATGCGAATAAGTTTGTTTTATGATATGATATGTATATGTGATGTCTGAACTCTCACCAGCTATGTGGTTCTCTTTGGGGGTAGTCATTCTGTCAGGTTTCGACTTGAAAAAAAATCAATGATTAGCATATATATATATATATATTGATTGTTATTTCTGGGGGTTTTGCTTGCTTATAACATTCGAGGACAAATGTTCCTAAGGGGGAGATATTGTTATACCCCGAGAATTAAAGAATCGGACCCTGAAGTGAATCAGGAGAAAAACTGAAAAATGTTGCAGCAGTTCCAGAACAGGTCACTTAATGACTCGTGAGGAGGCCTAACGGGTCGTTGGGTGGCTCGTGGGTAAGGCCTGAGATATGAAGGACTCGAGGTCCTCACGGGTGATGTTGCCATTCATGGTCAGTCGCCATGAGTCGTCATGTCAGTCGTGGGGTGTCCCTAGAGAAAGACAGAGAAGCTTATCCAGTGTACCTGACGGGTGGTACCCAACGACTCGTCGTCAGTCCTAATGACCGGTTAGGTGGGCCGTTACCAAGCCAGGGGAGTTTTCATTAATATTGAGGCATTGCACTTAACGGGTGAACCAACGGATTATGAGCCCTAGTAACAAGTCGTCAAGTCGTCCGTTAGGACCCCCCTAACAGTTATTTTCAGCATTTTCAGTAAGGGATTTTCCGTAATTTCTAAGTTCTGAGAGCCTATACTACATCGTTTTAAGCTCGTAATAAAGGGTTTTAAGCTGAGAAAGACCCATCTAGGCCATTTTCTTCATGCATGAAAGGTTGAGAGCTTGAAGGGAAGAAAGTGAGGAGAAATTCAAAGTTTTCAAGGGAATTCTCAGCTGGGCAACTAGGAAGAGTTGGGATTCTTCATTCCAGGTATGTAAGGCTATGAGTGGGTGCTTTCTTCCACACCCATGCCCATTCCCTATCAATTTATGATTGGTTTGTGATGATCAAGTACGGGTCTTCATTTAATTGCATGATTCTTACATTTCTACTCATGGGTATGACTAAATTGAGTTGATATTGGTGATTTACTGAGCTTGGATGGATTCTATTTTAATTTTTTTTACAAAAATTATTTTTTCTAAAATTGAATCTAAAACGTCCATGTGTGAGTAGTTCATGATAGAAGGTGATGATGATGGAGTAGATGATGAAAAGCATGTTTCCAATCTTACCCATGATTTTGATAATATTTTCAAAAAGGATTAAATAGACCCAAGTATGATGAAGCTTTGGGTAGTGCCCAATGTTGAGTATGAATTGATGGTTGTCGTGAAATGACTATATTACTTCATTTTGGAGTGAAATCTTCCAAATTATGATGTTTCTGAATAAATTGCATGGGTTTAAGCATGATAAGGTTTTGGGTAAGGCCCTTATATTGATGATGATGAAGTGATAGTTCTAGTAGGCTTACCACATGATTTTGGAGTAAAGTCTCCCATTATTCTTCGAGCTTGTGGTATGTATTATAGTAAATCTTCTCATATGTATGAATTCATAATTGAGATGTATGTTGGAATTAAGCTTCATTTCACATGATGTTGAGTCTAAACATGATTCATACTAAGCTTTGTTGAGACGACATTGTTGAGCTTCATATTTATATGATGTTTAGTGTATTAATGATTTCATAATGAGTTTTGTCAATAGACAATGTTGAGCTTCGTTTCATACGATGTTGAGTTTATGCATGAATTAATGTTGAGCTTCGTCAGTAGATGATGTTGAGCTTCGTATTTATACGATGTAGAGCATTGCATGTTTTAGGAGAAGAGTCTAGCACCGAGCGGGCTAAGGGTCGACTACCCTATGCCCAGAACTACGCGCCAACATAGGTTGATTCTATTATATTATTCGGACCTCCCTTGTGAACTATACCCGGCCCGACTGGCCCTTTCAACTTGATATCGATATCATGGTAGCGTCCCTAATTCTGGAAAGGTTTTGGACGGCTCTGCCCACTTGAGTATAATAGTCGGGACCACATAAGCTCTATCGCGGTATGTCGGTTATGTTACGAGTCTCCCACTGTCTATATCATTCGGGTTTGCATATCCATTACTCATGATATTATCCTATGCATGCATGTTCAAAAAGCAAGATTTGACTCATTGTTCAGCTTTTGAATAAATGTTATGATTTATCTTTGAGTCATTCGATTTAGTCATGGTGTTCTAAAGCCATGCACGATCATGTATTAAATAAGAATGATTTCATAATGAATGGTTGTGATCGTTTCTTATCCTTAAAGGCTATCATATATGTTTATGACTTGTTTTAAAAGGCTATTATTGTTCAAGCGGTCTTACTTACTTTTCATACTCGGTACATTTATGTACTGACGCATACTTTCTATGATGCATCATTTCATGATGTGGGATCGAGTTCTCAGGTTCAGCCCCGTTCGTAGCCGCTTATCATATTTAGTAATTTCTTGCTTGGTGAGTCCTCATCCTCCGAGGACTAGACTTTCATTTATTTTGACCGTACTTTCAGTTTCAGTATTTCTGAGCTAGTTGGGGTGTTGATCCATCAGCTCGTCCAAATTAGAGGCTTATCAAACTTAGACATGTATTCAGCTTCAGATGTTCATTCTACTATTATGTAAAGTTAGTCTTCCGCTGAGTTTATGTTTATGTTCCTTTATGTTTATTGAATATGTTAGTGAATGTGTGTGCCATGGGTTGACTTGGGGTCTCTCGGGGTACCTTGTCCTGTATCCACGATTCGGGTGTACTCTCGGGTCGTGACATATATGATAACACCATTCATGATAGATCGTATTATATGAAGTTGTTACTATTGAAACACAAATTGTAGTAAATTTGATGTTTACCAACAATAAAAATGGTTATCATATTCAGACTACAAATGATTGAGAGATTAAATATTTCTAAAATTACTATGAGTAAGAAATATGTATATGAAAGGTTACCGATTGTACTACAAATATAAACATGAGGAAATTATATGCTACTGTAAATTAGAAGTTTATTGATATGAAATTTGTGACATAGTAAACTTGAAGTTTACTAAAATTAGTAACTCATATCATGGTAAACCTGAAGTTTATTAGTACAGATAATTCTATCAGTTGACATGGATGATTTGGTCATCATGATATGATGCGTTAATTGAGTATTCAAAATATATTGAAGAATAAGAAGATTCTTCAAGAAACCTTTTTTGTTGCTTTTTCTTAAGATAAATTGATTGTACTAGCTAATGTTGGGACTAAAACCCCTAAATTCTGAAAAATATAAGAGGTGAATATGGGTCCATTCACCTATCATGTGATATCTTGGATAGATGCATCTATAAGATGGTTACACGTGCGTTCATTGTCAACCTTCAGTTTGACATTCATAAAGTTGATTGCTCAATATCAATTGAGTTAAAAGCATAATTCAGATTGTGTAATTAAGATAATTCATCTTGATAATGTTTGTTCACACCCAAACTTATTAGCGTTGAATGCCTCCGATAAATAGTTGAACTATTGCTTATGAGAATAAAGCTTAGTGGGTTGGTCTACGATATGATATATTACATACAATAACGCTCATATGTTGGCTAATAAATTATGATTAATCCCCCCTCCCTCAGTTCAATTGGTTCAGGATCAGGAACCAAATATTTTTCATCTAATAACTTTTGATGTGTGATATATAATTAATCAATATATAACGATGCACACAAATGAATTCCCCAAAGAAAATCAGGGATATATATTAGTTCTTCTAACATAAAGGGGAGAGAAAAAACAACTAAGAAATATATTGTGAATTATCATTAATATGATCCTCATTAAAATATAATTCAAGCCAAATGCCTGAAGCATTTTCTAAGTGAAAATTAATTTCATATTTCAGCTGCAAATGCTCTTATTTATTACCCTGAAGGATAGAGTCTATAGTATGCATGAAGCATTGTAGATCAATAGGTTTTTATTGCAATAATCTTTGAAAAAAATGGAGCAAATAATCATAATAAGGAGACATTGTGCTCTTGAAGAGCCTACGATATAACACTTCATGAAAGGCGTAGATACCTAAGAAAAATAATGAAAGAGATGAGATTTCAATGAGTTATGTCCAATTATAAATTGGTACAAATTATATACAGTCAATGATATCTTTGAGATAATATAGTGTGCAATATTGTAAAAGATTGTCAGAATCTAAATTCTATGTCTATTTAAAGTATGCTGACATAGAAATAATTACTAACTGAAATGATGCATCCTGATAAGCGCAAAGCTTATTTGACTTGCAATCCAAACAATAGAAGATGTCATGCTTTAAATACTAATGGATGTGGTCACTTGAAAAAATTTAATGAAAATTTCTTAATCCTATGCCTGAAGCATTTCCAAGTTATTAGGAAACTTGTTTATAATACTTTTACGATATGAATTTATCTTAACAATTATTATTAAGTTTCTTGGATATACAGGGCATCCATCTGATCGACATAAGAGTTCGATTCAAATATGTTATCTACTTTTATAAATCCTTACCATGTCATACTATGATATTTCACATGACAGCCAAATCATATAAAAGACAGCAAAAATTTACAGAGCAAGTTAAGAATGTACCTGGACTAATTTCAACATATTATATGACAATGATTAAGGGGGGCAATGAACCGGAACCTGAACTATCGGATTAGTATTTTTTATAAATGGACCGGATCCTGGAATCGGGTCTACCGGTACCGAATCCACCGATTTTTTCCCTTATACGGTCTGATCCGTATATTATCGGTGTGGAACCGGATCTTACCGAGCCCGAAATAGGGTCCAACCGAAAATTATTTCTTTTTAAATTAATTTCTTTATATTATATTTTTTAAAAAAAGTTTTAATAATTTATTTAACTATTAATATAGTCTATTAAGATAACTATTTTTTTGGATATTTTTTGATAATTTTTTTATTAAGTTAAAAATTATTAACATTTTTATAAAACTATTAAAAAATTAGTAGAAGTGTAGAACCTATTTAAAGTTTTTACAAAAGTTGTAAAAATGTTAAAGTTAATAAGTTAATATTCTTAAAGTTTAAACTTTAAAGTTATTAACTTGTGAAATTTTTACAAAACTTACTAATTTTTTTTAGAAAAGTCAAAACCTATTAAAGTTTTGTAAAATAAATAATAATAAATTTATGAAGTAAGTTAGCTAATTAAATATAAATTAAATTTTAAGTAAGTATCTATAAAATAACTTGCATTAAATAAAAGACAATTATTAAAAAAAATTAAGACGAATAACCTATAAATTTATTCAAATAAATAAAATCGTACATGTATTACAAAGTATTAGAAGACTAGAAGAGTACCTAACCTACGCAGCCACCTTCTAAGAAGAGTTCTGTTTCAATTAGGTCTCTATTATTATACTAATATCTATAATCTTCAAAATATTATTTTTGTAACTTAATTATCATTTCCTTTGAAATATTTTTCAGAATTTGTACTCTTCCTTGTTCCTCTATTGCCTCCATGCCATCATCGCTATTTTCCCCAAACAGTTCATTTATTTCATCTTCAATTTGGGCTGATAATTTTGGTAGTCCATAGTTTCTTCATTCAGCATTTATCCAATCTCGAATAACAATGATATTTTCAAACTATCTTTTGCCAGAGAATATCGGTGGTCTTCAATAATAAATCTCCCCGCACTAATAGCTTTCTTTGTAACTACTAAAGATACTTGAATAACTAGGACATCTCGAACCATCTTTGAAAGTCTTGGATATTGTTCGCTATGGTTCTTCCACCATGCCAAAAGTTATGCGGCTCTCCATTTGCATCTTTGATACTATCTCGTGCCTGCGAAATATATACATCAAAATCATTATTGTTAGATGACTCGAGACCAAGATAATCACCAATCATATCATCAAAATCATTTACCCTAGGCCTAGAACTAACAGGTCGCGTCGGTGGAACATTTTCTTTGATGGTTCTATATACATTATATAAGTTTCTAACTTTAGCTATTATACTACTCTTACACATCTCAAAGGTTGGCAATTAATCCGGTTGGATTTTTTTCAATCATTTTTTTAACACCTTAAACTTTATAGAAAATGTTGAGTAAGGTAGTAGTCAAATAAATTTGGGGAATAGGGAAAAAAATATCTTTTTAAATTTTTCAATCATATATTGAATAGACTCTTGAAACATTTCAATTTGTTTAAATTTTGCAAATTCAATTGAAATAGCAGTAATATTTACTAAAACTGAAGAAATGATCGGATAATATTGATTAGATATTGCATTTACATCTTTATAAAAAGTTCTCAAAAATTTAATAATTTCATAAACTTGATTCCAATCATCATTACAAAGTCTTGAATAAGGATCCACATTATGAGCATTACAAACTAATTGTATAGGCATGCGATAAACATAAGCTACTTCAAGCATTTCATATAAAGAGTTTCATCTAGTAGACACTTCTTTTGGAACTTTTATATATTCAAGTTGACATTCTAAACAATAATTTTTATATTCAACAAGTCTAGCCTTTATTTTCGCTTTAAAAATCCAAGCACAAGCAAGTCTAACTTTTTGACAACTAATTCCAAAAATATCAAGACCATTTTTTACAATTAAATTATAAATATGTGTAACACATTTAAAATGAAAAGCATCAATATCAATTGGACAAGGTCTAGCTTTTAGAAAATCAACTGCTTTCAAATTATTAGAAGCATTATCTAAGGTGAGACCCATTATTTTATCACAAAAATTAAAATACTGTAAAATACCTCCAATTATTGAAGCTATGTAAGAACCAATTTTATATATATATATTAATACTATGACCCATATCAAAAGTAATAGATATTCTACCATCAAAATATACAGAAAGACAACGAAGAAAATGATTGTGTTTAACTTGATATTTAAAAATATCATTTTTAATTGTGTTTCTTGAAAAACCCTTGAAAAGAAGGATTATACAAAAAATATCGGGATATGAAGAAAAACTGAAAGAAAAACCACAAACAACTATCATTTTAGCTAATTCTTCACGATCTTTTTGTTGATATGTGTTGTGTGTGCTTGGGCCAGCGGGGTTAGACCTATTTAAAACACTTTGAACGATGTTATACCCTCCTATAGATCCTTCAGGCAAAGGTGTACCATTTTTTTTAGCCTTAGCAATAACTTCTAGGTGAGCAAATTCTATATTACATTACTCAAATGTTTAGTTAGCAACCCCGTCCCACCTTTCAACCCCCCAGCCAAATGTTTCAATACTTTCTTATATTTTGAACAAGTAGCAGTAGTTTTTTCACTATGTTGCACCTTAAATTGCTAAACTAAAGACCTTCTAGGACGTTCGGCCCTTGTGGCCCTAGTAAACGTAGGGAATTCCGTAACTGGACCAGTAGGGGTAGAGGTCCCCTCTAACTCTTCTTCTTCTACATCTTGAGAATCCTCCAAGTTTTTTTCAAAATTAGTATAAATTCTATCTAGGGTCTCATAGTCTAATTGGAGTAGCAAAATTAACATCATAAGGTTGCTGACGCGTAAATAAGTTTTATCAACATAAGTTTCATCTACATAAGTTTCATTACATTAGTAAATCTAGGTGGTGGCAGCCAACAATGATCTAGAACTATTTCCATGTCCCCTATTAGTAGTAGCAATTATAATTTTTTTACCTCTACTTTATTTACCGCATCCATATTTAAAATATAAAATAAGAAAATAGAGATATTAAATAAATAAAATACAAATAAAAAATTAACAAGCAATATAAATATAAGAAAAAAATTATAAATATACAAATAAATATATTAAAGTTGGAGCAAATGTACCGAACATTTGCATAAACACAAACGTTAAAAGTCGGAATTGAGAGATGACAATTGAAATATGCAAATGGCTTCAAAAAAAATCTCCTAACTCCAATTAGCCAATACCACAAAAATCACAAAATATAAAATTAAAAGCTTAGAAAATAGTAGAGAAATTTGTGAGTTTGAGAGAATAGTAGAGAGAGTTTGTGATTTGTGAGAAAAATAGAATGATTTTGGGATATATTTATAGTGTAGAGGCGTTAAGCGGGTAGGGGGTGTTTGGGAGGGTAAATAGCTATTAGAAGCTGTTGGTGGGCCCCACTGTCCGTTGTCAAACAACTCCTAAGGGTAACAAGAATAAATTTAAAAATTTAAAATAAAATAACCATTAACCGGATAGGAATTGGGTTAACCGGTACCGGGTCCATCGGTTTAAATACCCAATTCCACATCGGACCCCATACCCAGTACCCCCTATTTCATTTTCAATTGGACCTACCAGAACCGAGTCTTACCGGTACCAGGTCCATTATCAGAACCGGATCGGATCGGGTCGACCCGGTTCCCTTGCCCCCCTTAACAATGATGCACCTCTATCAAGGAATCAAAGGTACAAATGGTCAACCAATTTGTCAAATGATAAATTGACATATATGATTACAACGACTTTGCTTACCTCCTCTGCCTACCTCAATATGTGATTAGTTGGTATATAAGATTGAAATACATTATCTTCAAGAATTTTGCAATGTTTTAATCAGGGGGAGTAAAATACACGTTGCACTCTTATTTCCTTAGCCGAGAGTTTGTCCCACTGGATTTTCCTGGCGAAATTTTTAATGAGACAGCTGCCAATGCGTATTACAAGATATATATACTCTTTTTCCTTCACTATAATTTTTTTTCACTGGATTTTTCCTAATAAAATTTTAATGGGACACATTATCTATTAATGAATATTAAACGGGAAGTGTTATAAATATATTATATTATTGATGTTCATTAGATAAACTTACAACTAGATAAGCTTGCAATCACATAAGCATTTAATGTGTGTATTTGTGCTATGTTGAATGTCTATCTTGTTTCTTTGTAGAAAAGTTAGAATTAGTTTTCCTCTATAAATAAAGGAATCTTTCTTCATTCTATTTCATCCCTCAAGAGAAATAAAAATCTTTTTTCTTTCTCTATAATATTTTTATTCTTTTTGTATTATTTTATAACATTTTTAAAATTATAAGTATCTTAATTATCTATCTGAACGTAGTTATTTAATAACCTTTACCTCCTCGAATGTGGCAAAGATTAAAAGTTAGCTCTTAAGTAGGTTATTTTAATCGTTAATTACCACATAATTATATACAATGATTTATTTATTCTAATAATATATTTCTTCTTAAATCAACTTAATATATTTTGCAATTTTAAAATTTGTTCTCTGAATGTAATGACGTTTTGTTCCACCTGTGTATTTTTTTTTCAGGCTAATTTTTTTAAAAAACTCTGCTTGAACTCTATTATTTTATACAAATAAAATTAGTTTTGTCAAAAATAATGAAATATCTATTGTGTTTTTTTAGATGCAATAATTATTTATTTTAATTATATATTTTCTTTTCAAGTCAAAATCAATTAAAAGTAACTTAAGAGCTCCATTATGTTTAGTCAATATAAAAAAAAGATTGAACCAAAATAATAAAGTTGCAATTGTTTACTTTTTTCTATTTTATTTTGTATATTTCTTGTTTAGATGCCGTGATAATTTACTTTAATTGTTAGTATTTTCTTATTTTAGGGCCAAATCTACAATATAATAAATTTGGTTTGAGCTTCTCTATTTTTAATAAAAAGACAAAGTATCAATTGAATAGTTCTTTTTATATTTTATTTAGATGCGTATTGATTATCGATTTAATGGTATATAAAATTAAAATAAAATTGATGAAATTTCATTATTTTTAGATAAATAAATTTTGTTTACCTAAAAAATAGTGTTCTTACAAAGTTTTTTATTAATTTGATCCCACAAAGAAAACAAAAAAAAATCAATGAACTTTTTAGAAGTACAAAAGAAGAAAATTTTTATTTTTGAAAAATGTCTTGTGGATAAAAAATCCACGGCAAGTGTGTCTCCTTGCTGTAACAAATTAAATCAATATCTGCAGGAGAACATTAACCTGTTTGTGAAACATAAAGGTAGTAGTTAAGTAGCGATTATGATGTGTTCGGTAGGAAGGGACATGTTTTTTTTAGGGTAATGTTTTATTTATTTTTTTATATTTAATATGTGAGTAGAAAATATATTTCTATTTCTATTATATAGAAAGACGACGAAGTGGTAGATCAAGGACATATTTGTTTTTTCATTTTATATCTATATTCAAAGGTAAAATTATCTTTTTATTTATATCTATATCTCTATATATTTTTATATATTATATTATTTAGTAGAGTTGGCCTATAATTTTTTAACACGTGGTGAAATATCCATCACATTTTTTATTTCATCTTTTCTTTTTTAAAATTATTTTAGATTTATTACTCTTCTAGAGAGTTTGAGATATATCCACTTCAGATATTTATCATTATTTCTATTATATAGAAGAGCCATGAAAGAACAACCGTGACTATAAAAAATTGTACATGAAGCAATATAAATTGTACTATGTACTTAGCTTTATCTTATTTTCTCATCAATAGTCTCTAAACACATGTAATATATATGAGGCTAATTGCATTTTTTGAGGAGCTCATTCTTTTTATATTAAGTAATTATAATAGCTTGATACTTTTCTATATAAACTTATTCAACCTCATAAAATTTTAAATGTGTAACCGTTATCAACTTTCATTCATGTTATATTTTATCACATTTAAAAAAAAATTATTTCACTCATTATATATATTAATAGAATGGTGCATTCAATAAAAATACAACTCTTTTAAATATCAAAGTATACTTATAAATTTATATTTATCAAATTCAAACCTTTTAAAGCTATATTTTAGCCTAAAAATTATCGTCATAAACTTCTATTAACAAACATATGAAATTCACCAGAATTAATTTATAGACCATATATAAAAATTATATTAGATAAAAAATAATTTCTTATTTGAAATGCTACACTATAAAAGATATGATTATTGATGAATTAAGTTTTAAATATGATTTGACTTTGAATTGAAATTATATTTAATTTAAAAATTATAATAAGATAAGTAATGATAATGGAATTGAATTTCCTATTATATTATTTATTTTTATATAGAAAAATGAAGTGAGGCCAACAATAGTTTTGACATTTCACTAAGATCATGCTAATATGTGCTATATACTTTTGAAATAAGAACTGAATATTTTAGCCAAATAACATAAAAATCATAATCTTCTCTTTTAATTCAAGATTATCTTTTTACCTAATTTTTGAAGGTCTATAATGTATTTGGGTCTTTCTCATTTGATCTATTGATTATATTTCAACAAATAAAATTATTTTTCATCCTTATTTTGTAATGTGGTTATAACACTTTTTGAACTTAAGTTTTCTGTTTCTACTTGATAAAAATAATATTTACATAAGTACAATATTTATATTAATATTTACATATATATTAATTAAAAAAATATATGTTATTTGGTATGATGTTAAAATTCTCATGAAAATAGAATTTTTGTGTAAAATATTTAATAAAATAAAAATAATTTTTCAAATTATTTTAATGATAAAAAGTTGATAAAATGTTATTATGATATAGTGTTGGTCAGAGTTAAAATGTATCACGATAGATGTTTAAACTAAATCACATTAGTTTATCATGGTTAAATCATATATTAATGAGAAAATGTACATTTATTAATTGTGATTTAGTGATAAAAGTATATATGAAAAATAGATTTCACATATTCATTAATTTGACGTAAATATTGAATGCAAATAATTTCAATCGGGACCGGTTAAGATTACGAGTATAAAAATGAATATAATATATATTAACAAATACTATGATACAGAGTCATACAATATTTTAATAAAATGTATATTCGATATGTGTGAGATGATTTTCAAACATTTATTGAGAATATAAAATTAATAAAATATGCCATAAATTAAAAATAATGTTCAATAATGACGCTATAAGTATAAACAAAACATATTATTCATATGTCAAAATAAGATATAAAAATAGAGAAAGTTATACTTAAAATAACTTATGTATGTAACCTTTTAAAAAAGTAAGTATAGACTAATTTTTTTGTAAGAAAAATACATCTAAATTATTAAGCACCATAAGTAGTTTTATTTAGGAGAAATGACATTTTAGTTAGCTTAACTTTTTTTAATCATATTATTTTAAAATAATATTTTATAAAATTTCAGTAATTTAAACACCCAAAACTTAAAAATCTCTTTTACTTTAATCTTAAAGTGATATATTATATGCTTGTCTCACATACTTTTTTATAATAATAAAAGTCAATTATTTATTCAACATTAAAATACATAATATGATTTAGTGTTCTAACATATCTTTTCTATTATAAGATATTGAATATTTTTATATACGAGCAAATAAAAAAAATGATAATTAAAGTTTTACTAAAATTATGTATACAAAATGATGAATCAATGATAAATTTATTTAGATTATAAAGAAAAAAATAACAAAAATTTACATTGAATTAATATAAAAAGTAAATTAATTAATATTAAAATGAGATAAAAAAAAGGACAATAAACCTTTCTATCAAAGAAGGAAATCTTTTAAGATTTGCTTGAGTATAGAAAATTATTTAATTTTTTTAAAATTTAATTTGAAAAAGCGCATAAAAAACTTATGACTATTATTTAAAAAAAGAAATTAAAAAATTAATTCAAAATTAAATTTTAAAATTTTTTATGTGTTGGATCTGTGTTACACACTGGACTACATATATATATATAAAGATTCAGAGAATGACGCAAGGTTACGATAATAAAAAGTTGTTAGTGGGGGAGGGGAAGGACTGGGGGTTGGCTAGAGAGTGAGGGTGAGGTGGGATGTGGTTTTTGGAGGGGTGGGGGGATTGGGTGGAGGTGGGGCGCGGGAATAGAGTAGGGGTTGGGTGGTAGGAGGCGAGGATAGGGAGGTTTTGGTGGTTGGATTGGTTATTGTGAGGGTGAGACAGAATACAATGCAATTTATTTATATTAAATAAATTATTTATTTATTTAAAAAATTTATTTATTTATAAAAAATATTTAATTTATTTATCAATTGAATACGAAAAAATAAAATAAAATATATTTTTTCCAATTAAACACGCCCTAAAGAAATATTATATGCTTTTCTTTTCGGTAAAAGGTGATGTTATATTTCCTAATATTTTGGGGTGGAGAGAGTGGCTTACTTTTTTGACGTCCTTTTCTTACATCTTTCTTCTTTTAGACGTCCTTCTATCACATCTTTTCTTCTTTTAGACGTCATTTTCTCATAATCTTTTTTTCTTTGCCTTTTCGAGGGACTGTAGGGATATGCATGCACGTGACCAAGTGACTGGCTACTGCATGAACCGTGACCTAAGATTTTGATATTAATTAGTAGCAAAGCTAAAGGACATAGGTTTCTATTAGACTGCCACCACCATATGATGAAGATGTTCAGATTCTATAATTCCTTTTTAAGTACATATCATGTATTAGTTTAAAGGAGATAATAAACAACCAATGAAAAGGAAATAAAAAATGCATGATGAGATATTTCAAACTCAAAACTATACATATATATACTAAGAAAAAAAACTACTACTAGCTACTTCTTGCAGCTCTAAACTTCAAAAAATATAATATATGCATGTTTCACGAATGGAAATCTAACTACCATGTGCTATCTGTATAAATTAACTTATGCTCATCAAGAGTTTTACACCGTCAAGTTAAAATTACCTATAACAGCATGTAACTGGTTATAGTAATTTTAAGGGTTGAATACATTCAAAATCCTCTAAATTCGTCGGTATTTTTAAAAACTTTTCTTTTAAACTATTATATGTTTCAATTGAGCACCTAAATATATGTAAAGTGTTGAATAAACTTCTATGCATGTTCTCACGCGCCTAGATGTGGATAAGTTAATCACCAATTAAAATATGATACCCCATTTAATTTAGTTATACACATTAATCTCAATTGAAATAGCCCTAAGGTTTTATGACTTATTAAGGATGATGTATGTATATATATAAAATACACAACATATTTTGAGTGATTAATTTATCTTTATAATTGATACTTGAGAACACGCGCATAAGCTTTTTCAAATTTGAGCAGAAAGTGCCTAATACGAATAATTTATCATGAGTTCAAATGTTTAATTAAACTAGACCTTGATTTAAAAGTTGAAATAAAATATACTGACAAATTTAAAAGTTCGTCAATATATTTTATTATTTTAATTTGATAAGTAAAATAAGTAAATAGTGTAAAAATTCTTTAGGATGTAAATAGTGTAAAAATTCTTTAGGATGTATATAAGGTAGATCCTAATTAATTTGTTACTAGTACATGCAGTACTATTTAATAGAGAAAGTTAGGATGCTCAAAATTTTAGGGGGCGAGAGGAAATGGAGGGTAAAGGAACCTTATCCCTTCACATAAATTAATTTGGGTTCCATCAATTTGTGGACCGTTCATCGAGCTGTCTTCATCACGAAAGGCCCTATACTGAGGCTACTGCCTCCATTTTCTACAAGGAAAAAATAAATAGAGAGAACTAAAAATTGAGAAGCTTATTTTTTTGTGTATATATACACATACCATAAATGTTCTATCATCAAAAAGGAAAGTAGGTTCTCTCCAGAGAGTCATCACCAACTAGCCAGCTCGCTCAAGCTATATATATATATATATGTGATAAGAGGCGTATTTAGGATTTAGAATATTACGAAATGGCCTTGCATGTTGGTGCACGAAGCAAGAGTTGCAGCCAAGGATGACTTGCCGACTCTTGAATTAACAGTAAATAGTATTATTCATACGATGGAACTTTGGAAGAGAAAAGTTGGCAAGTGGTCCTTGGCTACATCTTTCTTTTTGCCCCTCAAGCCAGGTCTTTCGTGAACATCACAAGATTAATTCTTCTACAAAACCATGGTAATGCCTTTCCACTTTTCTGTATCCTTATTGCTATCTACATTTTTTAGTAGTGAAGATACATGAATCTATCTGCAAAACATGCTGCCCCCTCAGCTTATACATCTTTTACCCCATAGATATATTGTGTTTAACTACCTTTTTTTACTTCAAAAGATACACACACTGATAAAGAAACATATTGCATATATAACACTGTTAGGGACTTTCTGGTATATTTTGTCTCTAGTTATACTCGAGCAAGATGCTTCATTACAAAACGGAGAGGGGATTCATAAAACATAATATCACAAAACTATTAAGTTCGATAGCCCATGTGTGCTAAAGTGTCTGCGAATATATTTTCCTCCCTTCAGCCGCATGTGTGGACTTTGGGCACTTCCGAACTCTCTTCATCGAAAATTTACATGATATATATATATATATATATATATATATATATATATATATATATATATATATAAAGTCAATATTATCTTTTATATATAGAGTAAATTTTGAATCTCCTTGTCTTCTTTATCTGTTTATTCTTTAGATTTGAATCTCCAGGGGTGAAAATCCTGTTAGGGTATATACTATTAACCATGCATTTAGATATATTATTCTAGCAATTCTCAAGGTTAAACATTTAAGTGGAAGATTGTTAGGGTATATACTATTAAACATGCGTTTAGACATAGCATATTTTAACAATTGTGATGGTTAAAAGTCCAAGTGAGAAATTGTTGGGATATATGATTAACCATGTAATACATATTATTAATCATATGTTTAGATATAATTATCATAGAATAATTGTTTATTCATTTTTAATAAAAGATTTAATAGATCATATGTTTGTTTATGTGTCTATTTACTTATATAGTAGTTGATTTAGTGCGTAGAATTTTAGCTTATACATAAAAAATTATATCATCAGTTCTTATAAGTATAGAGTTTTTTTTGTTTGACAATCTAAGATAAAAATGACAAGCCATCGGTATGATTATAGTATGAGATTAAATATAATTTATCTTGATTATAGAAACAATGTTGTCTCGATTTCTGGTGCTAGTGCATTTTGTATGTATTGAAAAAGACTGAGTAGAGATAAATGTTTTAGATTGACTAGCAAAAACATATTCTCTACATTGTTAAATGTACTTATATTCTTAATTTTGATATAACTATTACGAGCTGTATATGTTAATTGTCATTTTGATTTATTAAAATGTGAGATCCTGAGATGGATCAATATGCGAGGTAGATTGGATGATAATAATATATATTGGTGAAATAATAAGTTAGTTGATAGAATTTATGTCTCCGTATAGAGATTGATGACACACCTCTTTTGTGAAGCTTATAAGTTTTCATTGTGTCAAACCTTGTAAGTGGATTTATAAATCCTACACATGAAATAAGTTAAACAGTTCTCCAAAGAAAATTAATCATTGAATTAAATTCGCCAGTAATTTAATCAATTGATTAGTATCTATAATCTTAACACGAAGAATTATATAAGTGTTTAATAGGAAATTTGAAAATAAATGGACTAGTGGAATGATTTGTATATTATTATGGTAAAAAAAATTCAAATAAGATTTTCAAATTATTTTCATAATACGGAGCCTCAGTAATTAACTCAGTGGATAGTGGTACCTGTTTTGCTCATATTTAATTAGGCCTCATGATCTTATTTCTCTGTAGAGAAGAAAAGAAATTCATTTTTGTCCAGATTTTGGACAAAAAACGTAGCCTATATATAAGATTCACTCTAACCTAGAAAGGATATAAGTTTTTGAGCAATACTTATCCATTCAAGTATATATTGAAAGAGTTTGAGGATTAATTTGGGATCACTGCAAAAGATTGCAGAACTGGAGTTCGACCTTATGGAGATATTTGTTCACACTTCAATGAGCATTTCTCGAATTAAATTTCAGTAAGTTTATGTGTTCTAACATGATGGTATATATTCTAGCATGAATATGAGTTATTTATTATTCATATAAGCAGTATGTTTCTGAAATGCTTCCGCTCCGTTATGCATATGTTTTCCAACATATCTTGATTTCGCCACGCTGTAGGTGTGACTCAAGAATACATATGGTTCTCCTTCCCAGGTCCCAGATCAAGTAGTAGGGACCTGCATTTAGAAATCAAATGTGATATCTTTGTGTTTGATTACCTGAAAAAACAACACTAAGTTCTATTAATTATTTGATACAATTGTTTTCATTAGAGCTATCAAACATTGTGAACTTATAAGATCTGTTCTTAATTTCGTAGTTTTCAAACTTTGGGTTTCATACGCATGCATGTTGGAGAAATAATTTAAAGGTCTAGGAGTTCCTTAGATTCATGTAAAATATATGAGAGGGGCTTTCAAATTTCGATAATCAGTTTTTCTGGTGATTATACATTACATAGACAGATATCTAGCTTAGTAAGATCTATGATATGAAAAGCAGGAATTTAGAGCTTCTACATATTGAAAGATGGATTCTCTCCTTTGTTTCACCACCTTGTTTGCTTCCTCTAACCTTACATCTTGTTTTTCTACTAGTTCTTATTATGTACGTAATTTGTTGGAATTTCAATTCGAGTGTCTCCTTTTGGAATCTACTCTTGAAGTCACATCTTTTAGAAAATCTAGTAACAACTAAATCCACTCTATCTTAATGCTAAGTACATGTAAAGATGAATAATGAGTGTTCATTTGAGCTCAATTTGCACTTTATTTTTTTTTCTATCTATTCATTTAAAAGTTTATACGCAAATGTGTTCGTTCTCATTTTATACGAGTAGAAATATGCATTTTCAATTCTTTATCCAATTAATTGACAAGTCATAACAAACTAAATTAATGCACTTCCTTATTGTTTTATAAACAATGAAGTCCTTAATAGACTTGCTAATTATGGAAGTAATGAATTAGACGACATTATATATTTTGATTACCCACTCCCTTATGTCATAAATGTTTTAAAGAAACATCTACAGTCCAATAAATAACTTGTATATGTTCTAACTTTTATAATGCTTATATAAGAAAATTGAAGGAATTCAATGTAAGTATTAATTTAGAAAATTTACGATTTCTTTGTAGAAACAAATCTACTTCAACAATAGATTAAGTCAGTGATGATTGGAAATGCTCACAAGATAGATGAACTCCCTTGTTTCAGCCTATATATCCCTTACTAAGATGCAAAAAATATTTCTTCTTTGCAAACCCTAGCCATCATATTAGTGAAAAAACATATATTTCTCAATACCCTTAATGGTGTATACTTGTATGCCATTTTCCAACCTTTCCACCTCACAAAAAGGTGTCATGAGAGGCTTTCAGACCATGCCCCATAACCCTCTTTGGTCGCTCCCCATGGCATTCCAGCAAGATTCCAAGTGCCTAGTGCCATCGAAAACCCGTGGTCTCAACTGCACCAAGTGATAAGTGCTTCTATACCTATGTCGCCCCACCAATAGTCCTCACTAGCACCCGACAACAAACATATGCCAACAGCACCCGACGCGTGCCCCTTGCTAGTGCCACCGGCCAATGCCTTGCAGCCAGCACCCATGTGGCCATGTGCAAGACATAGACACTGATGCCGAAAGAAGGATGCAACCTCTCCAAGTTCCTCCGCTAGACCAACTTTTCCTTTTTGGAAGTCTAGTTTCCTTTCAATGTAAATATACAGTAGTTTTATTTACTATATTTTCATTATGATTTTCTAGCTTATTTATGTCAAGTCCTGTAACTTTGGTTTTTCTTTTTAAAGAGCTATTAATGGGGATTAAGTAGTCAAACATTTAAGAAAGCAAGCAATTCTTTGTACTAGTCTTTCTCCCCCTCGACACTATGTTGCGTTTATTATAATAACTTTCATTAATGCAATCAAGCTTTCACTCACTCTCTTTTCTGTTCTCTCAGTTGCTCATTACATCAGTTTTCCCAAGCGACAATAACAATCTAGTCTAATGTATAGAGAGAACCCAATTGGCAGTAGTAACCATATGAATATTAGTTTCTTGGCCTTATATTTCCATTTGAAGAAGTCTCAATAAGGTATTGTGTAATGGTTGGTCGAATGAGGTAACACATGGCTATTGTCATCATTTTTGACCATGACCAGTGGTTAGAAAAATCAAGGGGATCATGTTGCGGCTCTTAAAGGGGCAGTCGATGAATTGAGACTCCTTAAAGATACGATGCTTGAATTAAAAACCAACCTACAACAAAGGTTGGATGACCTGGACCGCAGGATGCGGTAGTCCGAGGGATACATCGTGAGTATTAGTCAAGACTCCAAAGGAGATTGGAAAATAGCAACCTAGGAGACAACCAAAATGTTTAGCATATTCGAGGTGCACTAACAAGAGTGTACGAAGTATTTAGCCCATAGGATAGAAGAGGTAGATGAGGTGGCAGTAATGCAACAGATCATTGACAACTTGACTGGTGTTAAACATTGTTAGTGCTGCATTACAAGGCCTACTCCGAGAAGTTGACAATAATATCAGGGGTGTTGTGAAACTTGCCCTTGTGCCATAGAAAATCAAGATCTTAGTGCCAAAGTCCCACAATGGAGCTTAAATATGAAATAAGTGGAAAACTTCTTTTAACATCAAGCAATACTTCAATGATGTAGGAGAGTTGGAAGAAACAAGGAAGGTAGCAACTGAGGCCACATATCTTTAAGGTGATGCGAAGCTTTGATGGTGAGTGAATTATGAAGTAATTAAGGCCGGTGAAGATACTCTAGATACATGGGAGGATTTGAAGGTGGTCATCGACCTATAGTTATCCCCTTAAAATAAGGAATACAATGTTCGGAGAAAGCTCCAGGAGCTACGTCAGACTAAGTTAGTATGAGATTATATGCTGAGTCTCTGCACTCATGTTGAACATATAGGATATGGGTGACAAATACAAATTCTTCATGTTTATGGAAGGGTTGATGCCCTATGCCTATATGGAACTGCAAAGGCAAAAGGTTGATTCATTGCCCAAGGCTATCCAAGTGGAATGCCTCGAAGATTATCAAGTGGAAGCCTCAAAAGACAAGCCTCAACTACCAGTCCGGGGAGGATACAAAAGGGGACAACACCAAGTAAATCTAAGGCTCCATCCTCAAGCAATGATAGTATTGCATCTCACACCAATGACTGCAGGAGGAAGCTTCCCTCAGGATATCATACGTGCGGTGTGTTGAATTGGAATAATGAATGTCCACAATTATAGATGAATGTCCAACAACTTTTGATGATGGAAAAGATAGCAAAGATGACGATGTTGATCAATCTGAACTAATAGGTGCCTTTAACTCACTTGTTTGTTCATTCTCTGAGGTCGTGGAAGAAACCATTGCCAAAATTTGTAATAAAAAAGACCCACGTCCAACTTATAATAAGAAAAGGAACACAAAGAAGGATGAGGAACCATGTATCAACCAAGAAAATACTCTAATTCTCGTCAAAATGAGAGTTAATGAAAAGCCCATTTGGAATATAATAAATATGGGGGCTACTCACAACTACTTGGCGTCCATAAAGTAGAACACCTAGGCCTAGCCATGGGAAAATGTCGAGGTTGTTTCAAGGCTATCAACTGTCAGGCCCCCAGCTTAGGGACTAGGCGGGACCAGTACCTGATGCCATTGTTGGCCCGAGCATATCGTTGCAACTGGCAGTAGACTGTGAGCCATTAACTTAGAGAGGATAAACATACACTCATACATCTGAAATCTGAATTTAGGCATAATAGAGATATATTTCATAAAGAGCTGCTTTACACAAAAAGGGAGCCATATGTCAAATCAGAGTTTAACAAAAGGAGATCACCAACTAACTGTTATGAAGCCTCTAATAATTGGAGTATCTGAAATTGGCCAGGAAGAGGTCCCTGGCCTGAACTTTATCAAAATTAGACTTCGTTGAATCATGCTAAACCCAAAAAGAGAAAGGGGCTCACCAAAAGATGAACTAACTGGACCTACTGATTGGTTCATTCTCAAGTATCTAAACCTAAGGTTGCATTATGAAATAATACAGTGCCTGTTACAGAATTTTCAATGCTTAAAATTGAGAAAATAGGCATGGTCTTAGGTGTGTTTATATAGATATGATGCACTTTCGATTTATTTTTAGGGAAATTAGATGTTGGAGTTGGAATCTGCAAAAGCAGTGAAAAGAGTGCAGAAAAGGGCCAAGTACGGACCTCAGTACGAGCCGTACTGAGAGTCGTGGAAAAGTTCAGAAGATGAGCTTAAGGCAAAGGCCAAATTACAACTCATGGTACGAGCCGTACCAAAATAGTCATAGAAAATTTCAGAAGAAGCTGCATTGGCAGGTCTCAAGGTACAAAAGGCAGTCACAAGTCATAGGAGAAAGGTACGAGTCATACCAAGACACTCGTGGAAATATTCTAAGGATTCCAGAAGTCTCAGGTTCAGATCACGACTACAATGTATGACTTGTAGGATCAATGTACGAGTTGTACCAAGTTCTAACTCTTAGCCAAATATAGAGTTGCCAGACATTTTATGGGCAGAGGTACGATCGGTACAATCATGGTACGAGTCATAGGTGAAGTCGGCAACAGTTTATCAAGTTTCCCTATTGATATAGGAAAGGTTTTATTACATCTTGTAAGTTTCTAACGTTTAGACCACCTATTCGTACGTTGGTTAAGAGTTTTAGAGGGTAATGCATATGAGAAAGGGCCCGGGGAAAGGTCGAACGAGCACGGAGTAGGGACCGCATAGGAGAAGCCAGACCAGCTGCTCAAAGGGGCAACGTGGCACGGACCCTCCCTGGCGCGTTGGGCTCGGTGGCATGGCACAAAATTGGCGTGATAGTGTCCGTGCCACGGACCCCTGTCCACCGCCCAAGTATATATAGGTCCTCCCTTCATTATTTTGAATATATACATGTTATATTTGACCAGCAGAGGGAGAAGACGAACAAATTGATAGAATTCCCTCTGTTTACACTGTGAAACGCCGCCCAAATTCAAATTAACTTCGGGTATCGAAGTATAAGGCTGCAGAGAGCATCGCTACGGAGTTAGTTTCGCAAAATTCGCCTGGCAAATCATAACTTCCCCAAGCTAAAGTTGGTGAAATTGCTCCAAACTAGTGTCAATACAATCACAGGCTTAAAGTAAGCATTTCTCTCTTCTGGATTCTCGAGAAATTATGAGTTTTCAACTGTGTTCCGTTAAGTTGAAATATAGTTAATATTTCTATATAAAGTTATTATTTTTCATTGAATTTAGTACTGGGATTAGCCTCATTCTTATAATAATACAATTGCAGTTGAGAAGACCAGTTGAATACGAGCTGAACTCGCTAGTTAATTAGTAATCGGGGAACAAGGTATGTTAAGGTAGTTTCCTTCGGCAAGTTAGTTTTCTTAGCATAATAACTTAGTTTAAACCCTAGTAAGAGTACCAGAAGCATGCCTATTATGATTAGTTGTTGTTATTAGCTGAAACTCGTATTCCATGGTTAGTTTGGGATGGATTATGCCTGTATAGCCTTCATGACCGACCCCAGGGTTATTAGCTGTGTCGACGCCCTCCAGGGGCAAGATGACGTCACTCTACGGAGTGGTATGCTATCCGCCAGGGACGAAGATGGGGTCCCAGCTCCTCGTATGCTGTGGTTGGCTTTATACACCCCCATCAAGCCTGGTGCCCGGGGTGCAAATATCAGGGGCCGAGCAGGCTCAGTTGCAGACCCAGGGGATTGGTAGGACGACTATAACTATTAGTTGACCAGTGTAACCTTGGATAGGGGTATATAGACTGAAGTGTACTCACCAGGGCTTATGGGGGCCCCAGGTGGGTTATTTTGTGCTGGTTGTACCTTTCAGCTTATGAGGGCCAGGTAAGGTTTATGTTTGATTTAGCTATTGATAGTTAGACAGTAAGACATTCTATTACTTAAGTATGATCTTTATTCCTTCATTTTAGTTATTCTCAGTTTTATCTCTTTATTTCAGTCATTTACCGTTATCTCCTTACATATTCAGCACATATTATACTGACGCCCTTTCTCGGGTGCTGCATTACTTGCCTGCAGGTACAGATAGATGAGGAGCAGGTCCCTCGTAGCTTTCAGCCAGCATCACCAAAACAGTTGGCTCCTTTCTTCTGGATCTTGTAGATAGAAGGTTTACTTCTTTTGATTGTACAGTTCATGGGTAGGTCGGGGTCCTGTCCCGACTATCATATTACTCCTAGATTGCTTGCAGATTGTTTCTACTTCCCTGTGGTTAGCTGTTATTGACCGTGTGGGGCTTTTTTTACCTGGCAGATTAGCGGCCTTGTCGGCCATAACTTAGCTTAGCACTGGTTTTGCTTTATAGTCATAACTAGACATCATGGTGGTCTTGTCGGCCTACATAGAATTCCCAGTTATTGCCTGTTTCTGGTTAGCTATTTTCTTTTACAGGTGGCTATAAGGCCTTGTCGGCTGGAGGTTGTATTTATAGCCGAGATATAGCTAATTGTTTTCTTGACTTGGGGAGTAAGCCTGCACCAGAAATGCTTAGGCTCTGTCAGCTCAGTCAGTTCGGATCCTAGTAGAGCACCAGGTGCCAGTCATGCCTCCCAAGGTGGGGCATGAAAACTTGGTATCAGAGTAGGTCGTATCCCTGGGAGTCTGCAAGCCGTGCTAAGTAGAGTCTTGTCTATGGATGTGTTGTGCACCACATTCTATAGATAAGAGGCTGTGAGGCATAATAGAATGATTACTCTTTCTTTTTATCCAGTCGTGCTATAGCACTGTACAGTATATGTTATACCCCATAAGATTTCCGACACCTAGATGGCCTATTCGCACGGTGATTAAGCATATTTGAAGGCCATACGTGCTAGAGAAAGGCCCGGAAAAGGATCAGACGGATAACTTGTCGAACCATCGCGGAAGGAGCCGAGGCAGAGCCCCTCCGCGATGGCAACGTGTCACGGAGGTGGAGCCTCCGCGTTGGCTCCGTGACACATTGGGCCTGTCTAGGCCCAAGTATATAAAGCCCCCACTTCGGTTTGTGAGGTCATATCTCTTATTAATTTACAGAAAACGCAGAGAAACAGAGTGAGGCAAAGAGAGGTAATATATTATCGTCCGATTACGCTGTCAAACGTAGTCTAAACTCAAATTAACCTCAGATACTGAGGTATTTAGCAGCAGGGAGCATTCCTACGGATTTAGTTTTGCGAAATTTGACCGACAAATCGTCGGGCTACCCGACTAAGGTAAGTGGAATTGCTCCAAACTAGTGTCTATGTGTTCCTAGCTGTAAAGTGAATACTTCTCTCTTCTGGACTTCTGGAAAATAACAAGTTTTCGACCGTCTTTCGATAGGCCTAAGTTTAGGCTATAATTATATCGAAAGTAATGTCGTCCTTCAGAATAAAGTTGCATTTAGTACTGATTGACATATATATGAATGCAGTTGGGAGGAATAGCTGGAATACTGACCAAGCTACGCCGGTTAGTCGGGAAATCAGAAGTGAAGGTATGTAAAGCTAGTTCCCTCGGCAAGTTAGTAGTCTCGGTATAGTAAAATAGTTTAAAGGCCAGTAGAATGTTCAGAAGTCATGGGTTATGTTTATTATGAATGTTGGTACGATATTGGAAGCATCATGTTATGTATAGCATGAAACTTGCTAGCAGGATATAAATTCTAATACAAAGTGTTGGAACTGTACAACATGCCCAGTATGTGAATTAGTAAAGCATGTTAGGATATTATTGTATTCAGTTGAAACTTAGTAAAGCAAAATAAGTATCTGTAAGGTATCTCAGAAGTAGAATGGTAGATTAAAAAGAAGTTTAGAAAGCATGTTAGAGATAGTAAATCATGTTACTATAGAAACTCAGTTATACAGCATAGTTTCCAACAGAAAAACTATATCTTGTTCAACATTAGACTCAGTACAGTATGACAGAAGATTATATTTATATATATATGCCATTATCAGTCTCAGCATGTATTAAATACATACATATCACTATCACTAGTTTAGCATACAGTATATACAGATACATTATCATCACTAGCTTCGGCATGTGGTATATGCAAATAGTATTACTAGTTGAGACCACTGTATTGTCTTGAGGTTGGATTACCTAGCATTCATGACCGCCCCAGGGTTAATAGCTGTATCGACTAGTCCGCCAGAGGGAGAGGATACGTCGCTCTACGAAGTGGCATGCCATCCCACAGGGGACGAAGATGGGATGCCAGTTTCCCCATATTGTGCCTTGGTCGACCCTTATACACCCCTGTCGAGCGGGTACACCCGGGGTGTTGATTCAGGAGTCCTCCGGACTCAGGTACAGTTATAGTCAGGGGCTCAGCGACCCCAAGTGCATACCCAGGGGACCGGCAGGATGCTTATAGTTATTATAGGAGATGGGACGACCGGGGTAGGGGTATAGATTGCGTGTTGGTTGTACCTCCCGGCTTATGGGGGCCGGGTAAGGTTTGTGTGTGCTATGCTATGTTATGTTATGTTATGCCATGTTACACTAGATACGAGTAGATCGACAGTAGAATGATACATCTCCAGGTATGACTCCTACTCCTTCCAGCATAGTTAAGAGTAGGCATAGCTTTACATTTTCAGTCAAGTTTAGTCTATTCCTCTCTATTTCAGTTCCATCAGTTGTATTGTTGTTTTCAGATATCTTTCAGTTGTTGTTTTACATACTCAGTACCAGCGGTACTGACGCCCCTTGGGGGCGCTGCATTACTTGCCTGCAGGTACTCATAGACGAGGGGCCGATACCTCGTGATTCCAGCTAGCTCTCAGGGTCATCAGCTCCAGTCATCCGGAGCTAGATAGCTAGAGGTTTATCCCTTTTCTTTTGTTGTACAGCATGGGTAGGCCGGGGCCCTGTCTCGACCATCATATCAGTATTCTTAGAGGCTTGCAGTCTGTATATATTTCCCTGTGGTCAGATGAGCCGGTCATAAGAGGCCGTGCAGTTGTATAGCTGTTAGTACTTCTGTTTCTTTGATGTTGGCCGTGTGGGGCCATAGCTTGACAGTAGTGGTGACCTTGCCGGTCACGTAGCCTTCCAGTATTTCATTGTTGAGTTACAGATGACTAGACAGCATGGTGGCCTTGTCGGCCCGCATAGGCTCCCTTATATTGATGTGTTTCTGGTTAACTGTTAGTACAGGTACAGGTGGCTATAGGCCCAGCTGGCCGGAGGCTGTGTTTACAGCCGTTATATAGCCCTTTGTTTCCAGAAATCTGAGTTAGAGCCAGCCAGGCACCAGATGTGCTCAGGCTCAGCAGTCTAGTGGTTCAGGTCCTAGTAGGGCACCAGGTGCCAGTCATGCCCCCCAAGGCGGGGCGTGACAGTATAGGGTTGAGTCCCTAAGATTACCATATTCTTTTATCTATGGAGAAATGATAGACCCGCGACACACCATGACTGGTAGGAGATTGGATGTTGTAGCAGGGGAAGGCACCAACAGGGTGCCTCAGTCAGAGTCAACCCTATCTGAGGGTGACATGGAGACTTCATCTCGGTCTCCCCAACACTCTCTACCACATCAAGAGCCGCTTGGAGCGGCAAATGTGACGGCACCGCCTCTAGCAGTCTCTATACCTGTACCATCGGATCAGGAGGTTAGGAGTGCTGTTGTTATGCTAGCTTAGATGATGGCTGCACAGCGTCAGCCAGTGGCACCCATAGTAGCAAAGTATTAAGGAGGGCCTGGTAGTTCGAGGGTCCGAGAGTTCCTTGCCTTGAGTCCCCCGCAGTTTACAGGGATGGATCGGGTGGAGGATCCTCAGGATTTCTTGGATCAGATGCAGCGGATCTTCAGGGTAATGCATGCTACACCTGCAGATTCGGTTGAGTTAGTGGTATTTTGTCTACGGGACATTGCAGTACTGTGGTACGAGAGTGGAGAGAGGTCCCGAGGGAGAGATGTTTCCCCTCCGACTTGTCCTAGCTTCTTAGAGGCTTTCCTGGACCACTACCTGCCATGGGAAATTCGACAGGCCCAGGTTGATCAGTTTCTACATCTAGAGAAGGGGTCGATGAGTGTCCGGGAGTATGCTATGAGGTTCGACTCCTTGGCCCGGTATGCACCAGCTTTTGTGGACACCATGGTGGCTAGGGTGCATCGATTTATTATGGGGATGAATCCAGAGTATGTGGAAACCTGTATTAAGGCTACTATACTAGAGGAAATGGATATTGCCCGCGTGCAGGCTTTTGCTCAGAATATTGAAGGGATTAGATAGCGGCAACGGGAGATAAGGAGGGCAAATCAGGAGTAGTGCCATAGGGCCAGAACCAGTGACATGCAGGCAGAGTCTTAGGGTGGACCCAGGCCACAATTTTCAAGTAGACCACCCAGAACCCCACCCCCACAACAGCAGTAGGGGAGTGGACCTGGTCGTTGGGGGCAGTCAGGACCCGAAGAGAGTTCACGATCAGCAGGTCCACAATAGTAGAGAGGAGTGGAGCAGAGTAGACTCACCGTGCCGCTTTACCCTGTTTGCAGTCGATGTCACTCCGAGGCATGCATGTATGGTTCCATAAAATGTTATACCTATGGACGGGAGGGTCATCAGATGAGAGATTGTCCAGCCAGGGGTCAGAGTGATATGGACCGACAAGATAGATCTTTAGTAGGGTTACGTGCCCCAGCATCTCTAGTAGGGTGTAGGCCCTCAGCTCCAGCCGGCAGAGGCTGAGGCAGACCAGCGACATCTATCTCAGGTACCGGTCCAGATTGCACTTATGCTTTACTGGGAAGATAGGAGTCAGAGTCATCGCCGAATGCGGTGACATGTATGCTGGACATTTGTTCTCATTCTGTTTATGTACTGATAGATCCGGGATCCACCTTGTCTTATGTTACCCCATTAGTGGCTCAAAAGTTTGGTATTACGCCAGAATCACTTCAGCAACCTTTTTCAGTGTCTACACCCATCGGTGACTCTATCATAGCCAGCAGGGTCTACCGGGGATGCACAGTAGAGGTTGTTGGTTGTCAGACTTTAGCAGACTTCATAGAACTAGAAATGATTCAATTATGGGTATGGATTGGCTGGCACCATGCTACGCCAATGTTGAATGTTGGACCAGGACTGTCCAATTCCACTTTCCAGGGGAGGTTGTACGGGAGTGGAAAGGTAGTGCAGCCAATCCAAAAGGTAGGTTTATTTCCTATATTCGGGCGAGAAAATTGATAGAAAAAGGCTGTATTTATCATATTGTTAGAGTTCAAGATGTTCAAGAAGAATCTCTGACTTTTTAGTCCATTTTAGTAGTCAATGAATTTCCAGATGTATTTCCAAATGAACTACGTGGCATTCCCTAGAATGGGAAATCGACTTTGCAATTGATTTATTACCAGGTACTCAGCCCATATCTATTTCTCCGTACTAAATGGCTCCTGCTGAGCTCAGAGAATTGAAGGAACAGCTGAAAGATCTGTTTGATAAGGGCTTCATCAGGCCAAGTACTTTACCGTGGGGAGCGCCAGTCCTATTTGTGAGAAAGAAGGATGGCCCCCTCCGCATTTGTATAGACTACCAATAGTTGAATAAAGTCACTATCAAAAATAAGTACCCGCTTCCCATAATGGATGACTTGTTTGATCAGTCACAGGGGGCGAAATATTTCTCCAAAATTGACTTAAGGTCAGAGTACCACCAGGTTCGGGTTAGTGAGAGGGATATTCGAAAAATCATTTTCAGGACCAGGTATGGCCACTTTGAATTTTTAGTCATGTCCTTCGGGCTGATGAATGCTCCAGCAGTGTTCATAGACTTGATGAACAACATCTTCGGCCGTATCTGGACCTGTTTGTGATAGTATTTATTGATGATATTCTGGTATATTCCCGCTCAGAGGAAGATCACCGAGATTACCTATGAATAGTGCTCCAGACTCTTAGGAATCGCCATTTGTATGCGAAGTTTTCTAAGTGTGAATTTTAGCTGAATTCAGTAGTCTTTTTGGGCCACATTGTGTCAGATGCTGGCATTCAGGTAGACTTGCAGAAAATTGAAGCAGTGAAAAGATGGACTAGACCTACCACTCCGACCGAGGTATGTAGTTTCTTGGGGTTAGCTGGTATTACAAAAGGTTCGTGAAAGGATTTTCCACCGTAGCAGCGCCTTTGACCAAGTTAACTCAGAAAGCAGCTAAATTTCACTGGACTGAAGCATGTGAACAGAGCTTTCAGGAGTTAAAAAATAGACTGACCTCAGCACCAGTATTAGCCTTGCCAGATGGATCAGAGGGTTATGCAGTATACTGCGATGCTTCAGGTGTCGGGTTAGGATGTGTTCTGATGCAGCATGGTAAAGTAATTGCTTACGCTTCCTGGAAGCTAAAGAAGCATGAAAAGAACTACCCCACCCATGACCTGGAATTAGCTGCGGTGATTCATGCCTTGAAAATATGGAGGCACTATCTGTATGGCATTCATGTAGATATATTCACTGATCGCAAAAGCCTTCAGTACATTTTCACACAGAAAGAGTTGAATCTACGACAGCATCGCTGGTTAGAGCTGTTGAAAGACTATGATGTGAATATTTTGTATCACTCGGGGAAAGCCAATGTTGTAGCAGATGCTGTCAGCCGTAAATCCATGGGGATTCTAGTTAAAGCCAGGACAACGTGAACTGGCCCGAGAATTGCATCAGTTATCCAGTTTAGCCGTCCGTATAGTAGATTCAGGAGACAGTGCAACAGTAATTCAGAATATGGTAGTATCGTCGTTAGTTTTGGAAGTGAAAGAACGGCAGTATGAAGACCCTAACCTGATTGAGTTTAGAGATAAGGTTCAGCGAGGGGAAGTTATAGATTTCCAGGTAACCGAAGATGGAGTTTTGAGATATAGGGATCACTTCTGTGTTCCAAATGCAGCAGGACATTGCCAGCAAGTTATGGGAAAGGTGCATTATTCCCGTTACTCTCTTCATCCGAGTTCAAAAAAGATGTATCACGATATAAAAGAGATTTACTGGTGGCCAGGAATGAAAAAGGAGATAGCATAATTTGTAGCTCAATGTCCTAATTGCCAGCAGGTGAAAGCCGAACTTCAGAAACCCGGCGGACTGACACAGGAGATAGCAGTGCCTATATGGAAATGATAGGCAATTAACATGGATTTTGTGACAGGTTTACCTCGTTCCAGGTGCAAATTTGATTCCATTTGGGTGCTTGTTGACAGATTGACGAAATTAGCTCATTTTCTGCCAGTGAGGTCTACTTTTTCAGCTGAAGATTATGCCGAGCTTTATATTAGGGAGATAGTCAGACTACATGGTGTCCCAGTATCTATCATTTCAGACAGGGGATCGCAATTTACAGCTAGGTTTGGGAATCCAGGTTAATCTGAGTATAACATTCCTCCCTCCGACAGATGGGCAGACAGAACGTACAATTTAGATGCTCGAGGACATGTTACGGGCGTGCGTGCTAGACTTCGGGGGCAGCTGGGAGGAATATTTACCCTTTATTGAGGTTGCCTACAATAACAATTACCATTCAACAATTCAATGGTGCCTTATGAGGCTTTATACGGGCGAAAATGTAGGTCCCTAGTTGGTTGGTTCGAGGTTGGAGAGACAGGGTTAATTGGGCGAGATATAATTCACCAGTCAGAAGAGAAAGTAAAGCTTATTAGAGAACGTCTGCTCATAGCTCAGAGCCGCCAGAAATCTTACGCTAATATGCGGCATAGAAACCTAGAGTTCAATGTAGGTGACTGGGTATTTTTGAAAGTTTCACCGATGAAAGGCGTGATGAGGTTTGGTAAAAAAGGAAAGCTTAGATCGAGATTTATTGGGCCATATCGAATACTCCAGAGAATAGGCCAGGTGGAAAACGAGCTAGATTTGCCTTCAGAGTTGGAATATGTTCATCCAGTCTTCCATGTGTAGATGCTACGAAAGTGCATAGGGGATCCGTCCCGAATTATGCCAGTTGAGGATGTCCAGGTTACTAAGGAATTCGCCTATGAAGAGATTCCAGTAGCTATATTAGATCGGCAGGTTTGCAGGTTGAGGACTAAAGATGTTGCTTCTGTTAAAATACTATGGAGAAACAAGAATAGAGAGGAAATGACTTGGGAAGTTGAGGACGACATGAAATCCAAATATCTGCACTTGTTCCATACTTAGTCCAGATTATGCAGTTAAGGTAAGTTATTGATTCAGTCATTATTTCATGATTTGTGGTATATGTATTGCTCAGTTGACTCCAGTCTTATTGTGAAATAGTTGTAATAGTATTATATGAAGTGCCTGTACTGGATTTTTCTGCGTTACAGGATTTTTGGATAGTCCATATTACAGGGGAGACTCTGCCAAAATTTTTCCAGAATAAGTAGTTATAAGAGTTAAGACGCATGTAAGCTAAAGTTAATATTCGAGGATGAATGTTTCTAAGGGGGAGGATGTTACACCCCGTAAGTTTCTATTGTTTAGATGACCTATTCGTACATTGGTTAAGAGTTTTAGAGGGTAATGCGTATGAGAAAGGGCCCGAGGAAAGGTCGAACGAGCACGGAGTCGGTACTGTGTGGGAGAAGGCCAGACCAGCTGCCCAAAGGGGCAACGTGGCATGGACCCTACCTGGCGCGCTAGGATCCGTGGCACGACCCAGAATTGGCGCGGCAGGGTCCGTGCCATGGACTCCTGTCCACCGCCCAAGTATATATAGGTCCTCCCTTCATTATTTTGAATATATACATGTTATATTCGACCAGAAGAGGGAGAAGACTAACAAATTGATAGAATTTCCTCCATTTATGCTGTGAAACGCCGCCCGAATTCAAATTAACTTCAAGTATCAAAGTATAAGGCTGTATAGAGCATCGCTACAGAGTTAATTTGGCAAAATTCGCCCGACAAATCATAACTCCGCCGAGCTAAAGTTGTTGAAATTGCTCCAAACTAGTGTCAATACGATCACATGCTTAAAGTAAGCATTTCTCTCTTCTGGATTCTCGAGAAATTATGAGTTTTCGATCGTGTTCTATTAAGTTGAAATATAGTTAGTATTTCTATATAAAGTTATCATTTTTCATCGAATTTAGTAATGGGATTAGCCTCATTCTTCTAATAATACGATCGCAGTTGAGAAGAGCAGTTGAATACGAGCTGAAACTCTCCAGTTAATCAGTAATCGGTGAACGAGGTATGTTAAGGAAGTTTCCTTCGGCAAGTTAGTTTTCTTAGCATAATGACTCAGTTTGAACCCTAGTAAGAGTACCAGAAGCATGCCTATTATGATTAGTTGTTGTTGTTAGCTGAAACTCGTATTCCATGTTTAGTTTGGGATGGATTATGCCTGTATAGACTTCATGATCGACCCCAGGGTTATTAGCTGTGTCGACGCCCGCCAGGGGCGAGGTGACATCGCTCTATGGAGCGGTATTGTCACACCCCGCCTTGGGGGGTATGACTGGCACCTGGTGCCCTACTAGGACCTGAACTGCTGGACTGCTAAGCCTGGGGACATATGGTGCCTGGCCGGCTCTATCTCACATTTCTGGAAACAAAGGGCTATATAACGGCTGTAAACACAGCCCCCGGCCCATTGGCCTATAGCCTCCTGTACCTGTACTAACAGCTGACCAGAAACATGTCAATATAGGGAAACCTATGCGGGCCGACAAGGCCACCATGCTGTCTAGTTATCTATAACTTAATCATGAAGTACTGGATAGCTACGTGATCGGCAAGGTCACCACTACTGTCGAACTATGGCCCCACACGGCCAACATAAAGGAAACACAAGTACTAACAACTATACAACTGCACGGCCTCACACGATCGGCTCATCTGACCACAGGGGAATATATACAGACTGCAAGCCTCTAGGAATAACAGTAGAAATGATCGGGACAGGGCCCCGACCTACCCGTACTATACAACAAAAGAAAATGAAATACACCTCTGGAATTCAGTCTCCGGATGACAGGAGCTGAATACTCGATCGCTGACAGGAATCATGTGGTATCGCCTGCTCGTCTATGAGTACCTGAAGGCAAGTAATGCAGCGCCCCACCGGGCGTCTGTACCGCTGGTACTGAGTATATAAAGTAATAACTGAAAGAAATATCTGAAAACAACAACATAACTGATGAAACTGAAGTAGGAAGAATAGATTAACTGCCTGATAATGTAAGTCATACCTTCTCTCAATTATACTGGAAGGAGTAGGAGTCATATATGAGGATTTATCGTTCTACTGTCGATCTACTTGTATCTACTGTAACACAGCATGACATATCATAACATACATAGCACACACAAACCTTACCCGGCCCCCAAAAGCCGGGAGGTACAACCAACACGCAATCTATACCCCTACCCCGGTCGTCCCATCTCCTGTAATACCTATAAGCATCCTGCCGGTCCCCTGGGTATGCACTTGGGCTCGCTGAGCCCCTGACTATAACTGTACCTGAGTCCGGAGGACTCCTGAATAAACACCCCGGGCGTATCCGCTCGACGGGGGTGTATAAGGGCCGACCAAGGCACAATATGGGGAGAACTGGCATCCCATCTTCGTCCCCTGTGGGACGGCATGCCACTCCGTAGAGTGACGTATCCTCGTCCTCTGGCGGACGAGTCGATACAGCTATTAACCCTAGGGCGGTCATGGATGCTAGGTAATCCAACCCCAAACAATACAACAGTCTCAACTAGTAATACTATCTGCATGTCCCACATACTGAAGCTAATAGTGGTAAAGTATTTGTATATACTATATGCTGAGCTAGTGATAGTAATATGTGCGTACTTAATATATGGTGAGGCTGGTAATTTTATATAGGTATAAATATAGTCTTCTGCCAGACTGTACTGGGTCTAATGCTGAACATGATATAGTATTTCTGCTGAAAACTATGCTTTATTCTGAGTTTCTATAGTAACATGATTTACTATTCCTAACATGCTTTCCAACTTCTTTTTAACTTATCATTCTGTTTCTGAGATGTCTTACAGATACTACATTGCTCTACTGGGTTTCGACTGAATACAATGATATACTAACATTCTGTGTCAGATCACATACTGAGCACGCTGTGCAGTTCCTAACACTTGTATTAGAATCGATGTCGTGCTAGCAAGTTTCACGCAAGTTATAACTCGATGCTTCTAATATCGTACCAACATTCGTAGTAAACATAACACATGACTTCTGAACATTCTATTGGCCTTTAAATTACTGTACTGTACCAAGATTACTTAACTTGCCGAAGAAACTAACTTTACATACCTTATTCTCGAACTATCCGGCTGTCGGACGAGGCTCGGCCAGTACTTCAACTATTTCCTCCCAACTGCATTCATAAATATGTCAATTAATACTAAATATAGCTTTATTGTAAAGAGCAACGTCACTTTCGATTTAGTTTATAGCCTAAACTTAGGCTTATCGAAAGACGGTCGAAAACTCGCTATTTTTCAGCGGTCCAGAAGGGAGAAATATTCACTTCACAGCTAGGAACACATAGACACTAATTTTAGAGCAATTCCACTTACCTTAGCCCGGTGGCTCGATGATTCGTCGGCCGTATTTCACGAAACTAAATTCGTAGGAATGCTCTCTGCTGCTAAATACCTCGGTATCTGAGGTTAATTTGAGTTTGGACAACATTTAGCAGCGTAATCGGACGAAAATTATATTACTACTTCGTTCCTTTTTCCTTCTCCTGCGTTTGCTCTCTATTTTCTGAAGTTTATATGATTTAATTCTAAAATAAACCGAAGGGGGGCTTTACATACTTGGGTCTGGACAAGGCCAACGTGTCACGGAGCCAACGCGGAGGCCTCACCTCTGTGACACGCTTCCATCGCGGAGGGGCTCTGCCTCGGCTCCTTCCGCGATGGTTCGACAGGTTTCTCATCCGATCTTTTCCCGGGCCTTTCTCTAGCACGTATGGCCTTCAAATATGCTTAACCAACGTGCGAATAGGTCATCTAGGTGCCGGGAATCCTACGGGGTATAACATTCTCCCCCCCTTAAGAACAATCATCCTCGAATGTACACTGCTATCTAGAGGACTACTTAACTTATTTTCTGGAAAAATTTTGACAGAGTTTCCCCTGTAATATGGACTATAGCAAAAACCTGAAATGCAGAAAAGTCCAATACAGGTACTGCACGCAATATTTTAAGATCCACTGGATAACTAAGTATCAATCTTTCTCATTCACACGCATACAACTATAAAGTACTGCATAAGTAATAATACGGACATACCTGTCGCCTGACTAGGCCTGAAATAGGTGAGGGTATTTGGCTTTCATATCTTCTTTAGCTTCCCACGTCATTTCCTCCCGATTCCTGTTGCGCCATAATACTTTGACAGACGCAACATCTTTAGTCCTCAACCTGCGAATCTGTCTGTCTAAGATAGCTACGGGAACCTCTTCATATGCTAACTCTTCTATGACCTGGACATCCTGAACTGGAACTACTGTAGAAGGGTCCCCTACGAACTTTCTCAATATAGAGACATGGAATACTGGGTGAACAGATGCTAACTCCGAAGGCAAGTTCAATTCGTATGCAACTCGGCCTATTCTTCGCCGAATCTGATACGGCCCAATGAATCTCGAGCTAAGCTTGCCTTTCTTGCCAAATCTCATTACCCCTTTCATCGGAGACACTTTCAGATATACCCAGTCATTTATCGCAAATTTTAGATTTCTGCGCCGCATATCTGCATAAGACTTCTGGCGGCTCTGAGCAGTCAGTAAACGTTCTCGGATAAGCTTTATCTTTTCCTCTGACTGCCGAACAATGTCTGGGCCAACCAATGCTGATTCTCCTATTTCAAACCAACCGATCGGCGACCTGCATTTTCGCCCGTATAATGCCTCGAAAGGTGCCATCTGGATGGCCGAATGATAGCTATTATTATAAGCAAATTCAATCAACGAAAGATGCTCATCCCAGCTACCCCCAAAATCTAGCACACACGCTCGTAGCATATCTTCGAGCGTTTGGATAGTCCGCTCAGCTTGCCCATCCGTCTGGTGGTGGAATGCTGTGCTCAAATTAACCTGCATTCCCAAACCCCTCTGGAACGACTGCCAGAATCTAGTTGTAAACTGTGCTCCCCTATCTGAAATAATGGATACCGGCACTCCATGTAATCTAACTATTTCTCTGATATATAATTCGGCATAATCCTCAGCTGAGAAGGTAGCCTTCACTGGCAGGAAATGAGCTGATTTTGTCAGCCTGTCAACTATTACCCAAATGGAATCATTTTTGCGTCTGGTACGGGGTAACCCTGTTACAAAATCTATGTTTATCGTTTCCCATTTCCACATAGGCACCGTTATATCTTGCGCCAAACCGCCTGACTTCTGGTGCTCTGCTTTCACCTGCTGACAGTTAGAACATCGAGATACAAATTCAGCGATCTCAGCTTTCATACCTGGCCACCAGTAGATGTCTCTGATGTCGTTGTACATCTTCGTCACTCTTGGATGAAGGGAATAGCGAGTGTAATGTACCTCATGCATGATCCACCCACGAAGCCCTAAAACATTCAGGACAAAGAGGCGGCCCTTACAGCGTAACACATCATCCTCAGTCATTTGGAAATCTGACTCCTTACCTTTCTGAATTCTATATCTGAGCTGGACTAAATCAGAGTCCTCGTACTGTCATTCTTTTACCTCTGTAACTAATGATGACACAACAGAATTCTGAAGTACTGCTCTATTACTTTCTGTTTCCATTACTCGAACGGCTAAACCAGCTAACTGATGAATTTCTTTGGCTAACTTCCGTTTCTCAGGTCGCAAATACGCCAAACTCCCCATTGACTTACGGCTCAGGGCGTCTGCTACAACATTAGCTTTTCCGGGGTGGTATAGAATATTCACATCATAATCTTTTAACAGCTCCAACCATCGGCGTTGCCGTAGATTCAACTCCCTCTGAGTGAAGATGTACTGTAGGCTCTTATGATCTGTGTAAATATCAACATGGACGCCGTATAGGTAATGCCTCCACATCTTTAAGGCGTGGATTACTGCGGCCAATTCCAGGTCGTGGGTAGGGTAATTCTTTTCATGTTTCCTCAGCTGTCTGGAAGCATATGCAATTACTCTACCATGCTGCATCAACACACAACCTAACCCGACGCCTGATGCGTCGCAATAGACTGAATAACCTTCTGTGCCTTCCGGCAATGCTAATACTGGGGCGGAGGTTAATCTGTCTTTCAGTTCCTGGAAGCTCTGCTCACATGCCTCTGTCCATTGAAACTTTGCTGCTTTCTGTGTCAATTTGGTTAGAGGTGCCGCAATGGTCGAGAACCCTTCAACGAACCTCCTGTAATATCCTGCCAACCCCAGAAAGCTACGAACTTCAGTCGGAGTGGTAGGCCTAGGCCATGACTTAACTGCTTCTATTTTCTGCTTATCTACCTGAATATCAGTATCTAACACGATATGCCCTAAAAAGACCACTGAGCTAAGCCAGAACTCACACTTTGAAAATTTAGCATACAACTGACGGTCCCTGAGAATCTGGAGTACTGTCCGCAGATGAGTCCGGTGATCTGCTTCAGAGCGAGAATACACCAGAATGTCATCAATGAACACTATCACGAACAAGTCCAGGAAAGGTCTGAAAATACTGTTCATCAGGTCCATGAAGACTGCCGGGGCATTCGTTAACCCGAAGGACATGACTAGGAATTCAAAATGTCCATATCGGGTCCTGAACGCTGTCTTAGGAATATCTCTCTCACGTACTCAGACCTGGTGATATCCGGACCGCAAGTCAATCTTAGAAAAGTATCTGGCTCCCTGCAACTGATCAAATAAGTCATCAATTCTGGGGAGCGGGTACTTGTTCTTTACTGTAACTTTGTTTAATTGCCGATAATCTATGCACATTCGGAGCGAGCCATCTTTCTTCCTCACAAATAAAACTGGCGCACCCCACGGTGAAGTACTTGGCCTGATGAAACCTTTATCCAATAAATCTTTCAACTGCTTCTTTAATTCTCTGAGTTCTGCAGGAGCCATGCGGTAAGGAGGAATCAATATCGGCTGGGTGCCTGGTAATAAATCAATAGCAAAGTCTATTTCCCTTTCTGGGGGAATACCAGGTAACTCATCTGGGAACACATCAGGGAATTCGTTCATCACTGGAACAGACTGGAGCGTCGGAAATTCTGCTTGGACATCCTGGACTCTGACCAGATGGTAAATACATCCCTTAGATATCAACTTTCTCGCCTGAAGGTAGGAAATAAACCTACCTTTTGGTATAGCAGTGCTGCCCTTCCACTCCCGCACTGCTTCTCCTGGGAAGTGGAATCAGACCGTCTTGGTCCAACATTCAACGTTGGCAAAACACGGTACTAACCAATCCATACCCATTATTGCATCGAAGTCTATCATTTCTAACTCGACCAGATTTACTGTGGTCTGACGGTCAGCAACCTCTACTATACACCTGCGGTAGATTCGGCTAGTTGTGATAGAGTTACCGACAGGTGTAGATACTAAAAAGGGCTGCTGCAATAATTCTGGTGCAATACTAAACTTTCGTGCCACAAATGGAGTAATGTAGGACAAAGTAGACCCTGGATCAATCAACACATAAGCAGGGTGTGAGCAGATAGTTAGCATACCTGTCACAACATCAGGTGACGCTTCTGAATCTTGCCTCCCTGGTAAAGCATATGTGCGGCTTGGACCCGCACCGGTACTGGAGGCCCCTGATCTGCCCCGACCCCTGCCTGCTGAAACTGAGGGCCTGCGCCCAGTCGAGGATGCTGTGCTCGTGACTCTGCAGATGCCCTATCCTGTCTATCTTGGTCCTCTCAGACTCTGGCTGGGCAATCTTTCATCAAATGGCCTTCTTGGCCACAAATATAACATGCGGTGGAACCATACCTGCATGCTCCAGGATGGCGTCGACTGCATATAGGGCAAAGTGGTAGGGTATACCTACTCTGCTCCGCCCTCCTCTGTAATGGTGAATCTGCCATCTGCGAGCCTCTACCAGTCTCTGACTGCCCCCTGCGGCTGAATCTACCCCCCTGCGACTATGGCGGAGGCGGGGGCCTGGGCGGCCTGTCTAACAATCGTGGCCTGGGTCCTCCCCGGGCCTCCCGCTGTAACTCAACTGGCCTGTCCCGGCGACGCTGTTCCTGATTAACCCTTCTGATCTCCCGTTGTCGCTGTCTGATGCCCTCAATATTCTGGGCAAAGGCCTGAACCCGAGAAATATCCATGTCCTCTCGCAGTGTGGCCATAATACAAGTCTCAACATACTCTGGATTCAACCCCATAATAAAATGGTGCACTCTGGATGCCATGGTATCAACGAAGGCCGGTGCATACCGGGCCAAAGAATCAAACCACAAGGAATATTCCCGAACACTTATGGCCCCCTGCTCCAGATGTAGGAACTGGTCTACCCGGGCTTGTCAAATCTCCCGCGACAGATAATGATCCAGAAAAGCTCCTGAAAAGCTGGACCAGGTTGGAGGGGAAACGTCACTCCCTCGGGATCTTTCCCAGCTTTCATACCATAACACGGCGATGTCCCGTAACCGAAATGCTGCCAATTCAACTGATTCTATAGACGTGGCATGCATAACCCTGAAGATTCTCTGCATTTAATCCAAAAAATCCTGAGGGTCCTCTATCCGGTCCGTACCTGTAAACTGTGGGGGATTCAGAGCTAAGAACTCTCGGACCCTCGAACTACCGGGCCCTCCTGATGACTCCGCAACTGTAGACGACATTGGCTGACGCTGAGCAGCCATCATCTGTGCTAACATAACTACAGCACTCCTAACCTCCTGGTCGGAAGGTATCGGTATAGGAACTGCTGAAGGTAGTGTCGCCCCAAGCGACTCGTGATGTGGTGGAGACTGCTGAGAAGGCTGGGATGATGCCTCTGTAGTGCCCTCTGATCGGGCTGTTTCTAAACGAGGGTGAGGCATCCTGCTGGTGCCTTCCCCTGCTGTAATATCTAAGCTCCGGCCTGTGATAGGATGTCGCTGGTATGACATTATCTGTAACCAAAGAATATAGAAAGCTTTTATCGACTCAACCCTATATTGTAGCGCTCTACAACACAACTGAATAAGAATAAAAACAACCATCCTATCATGCCTTGCAACCTCCTACCCATAGTATGTGGTGCACAACACATCTATGGACAGGACTCTACTTAGCACGGCTTGCAGACTCCCTGGGATACGACCTGCTCTGATACCAAGTTTGTCACACCCCGCCTTGGGGGGTATGACTGGCACCTGGTGCCCTACTAGGACCTGAACTGCTAGACTGCTAAGCCTGGGCACATCTGGTGCCTGGCTGGCTCTATCTCACATTTCTGGAAACAAAGGGCTATATAACGGCTGTAAACACAGCCCCCGGCCCATTGGCCTATAGCCTCCTGTACCTGTACTAACAGCTGACCAGAAACATGTCAATATAGGGAAGCCTATGCGGGCCGACAAGGCCACCATGCTGTCTAGTTATCTATAATTTAATCATGAAGTACTGGATAGCTACGTGACCGACAAGGTCACCACTACTGTCGAACTATGGCCCCACACGGCCAACATAAAGGAAACACAAGTACTAACAGCTATACAACTGCACGACCTCACACGACTGGCTCATTTGACCACAGGAAAATATATACAGGCTGCAAGCCTCTAGGAATAACAGTAGAAATGATCGGGACAGGGCCCTGACCTACCCGTACTATACAACAAAAGAAAATGAAATACACCTCTGGAATTTAGTCTCCGGATGACAGGAGCTGAATACTCGATCGCTGATAGGAATCAAGTGGTATCGCCTGCTCGTCTATGAGTACCTGAAGGCAAGTAATGCAGCGCCCCACCGGGCGTCAGTACCGCTGGTACTGAGTATGTAAAGCAATAACTGAAAGAAATATCTGAAAAAAACAACATAACTGATGAAATTGAAGTAGGAAGAATAGATTAACTGCCTGATAATGTAAGTCATACCTTCTCTCAATTATACTGGAAGGAGTAGGAGTCATATCTGAGGATTTATCATTCTACTGTCGATCTACTCGTATCTACTGTAACACAGCATGACATATCATAACATACATAGCACACACAAACCTTACCCGGCCCCCAAAAGCCGGAAGGTACAACCAACACGCAATCTATACCCCTACCCCGGTCGTCCCATCTCCTATAATAACTATAAGCATCCTGCCGGTCCCCTGGGTATGCACTTGGGCTCGCTGAGCCCCTGACTATAACTGTACCTGAGTCCAGAGGACTCCTGAATCAACACCCCGGGCGTATCCGCTCGACGGGGGTGTATAAGGGCCGACCAAGGCACAATATGGGGAAAACTAGCATCCCATCTTTGTCCCCTGTGGGACGGCATGCCACTCCATAGAGCGACGTATCCTCGTCCTCTGGCGGACGAGTCGATACAGCTATTAACCCTGGGGCGGTCATGGATGCTAGGTAATCCAACCCCAAACAATACAACAGTCTCAACTAGTAATACTATCTGCATGTCCCACATACTGAAGCTAATAGTGGTAAAGTATTTGTATATACTATATGCTGAGCTAGTGATAGTAATATGTGCGTACTTAATATATGGTGAGGCTGGTAATAGTATATAGGTATAAATATAGTCTTCTGCCAGACTGTACTGGGTCTAATGCTGAACATGATATAGTATTTTTGCTGAAAACTATGTTGTATACTGAGTTTCTATAGTAACATGATTTACTATTCCTAACATGCTTTCCAACTCATTTTAACTTATCATTCTATTTCTGAGATGTCTTACAGATACTACATTGCTCTACTGGGTTTCGACTGAATACAATGATATACTAACATTCTGTGTCAGATCACATACTGAGCACGCTGTGCAGTTCCTAACACTTGTATTAGAATCGATGTCGTGCTAGCAAGTTTCACGCAAGTTATAACTCGATGCTTCTAATATCGTACCAACATTCGTAATAAACATAACACATGAATTCTGAACATTCTATTGGCCTTTAAATTACTGTACTGTACCAAGATTACTTAACTTGCCGAAGAAACTAACTTTACATACCTTATTCTCGAACTATCCGGCTGTCGGACGAGGCTCGGCCAGTACTTCAACTATTTCCTCCCGACTGCATTCATAAATATGTCAATTAATACTAAATAAAGCTTTATTATAAAGAGCAACGTCACTTTCGATTTAGTTTATAGCCTAAACTTAGGCTTATCGAAAGACGGTCGAAAACTCGCTATTTTTCAGCGGTCCAGAAGGGAGAAATATTCACTTCATAGCTAGGAACACATAGACACTAATTTAGAGCAATTCCACTTACCTTAGCCCGGTGGCTCGACGATTCGTCGGCCGTATTTCACGAAACTAAATCCGTAGGAATGCTCTCTGCTGCTAAATACCTCGGTATCTGAGGTTAATTTGAGTTTGGACAACGTTTAGCAGCGTAATCGGACGAAAATTATATTACTACTTCGTTCCTTTTTCCTTCTCCTGCGTTTGCTCTCTATTTTCTGAAGTTTATATGATTTAATTCTAAAATAAACCGAAGGGGGGCTTTATATACTTGGGCCTGAACAAGGCCAATGTGTCACGGAGCCAACGCGGAGGCCTCACCTCCGTGACACGCTGCCATCGCGGAGGGGCTCTGCCTCGGCTCCTTCCACGATGGTTCGACAGGTTTCTTGTCCGATCTTTTCCCAGGCCTTTCTCTAGCACGTATGGCCTTCAAATATGCTTAACCAACGTGAGAATAGGTCATCTAGGTGCCGGGAATCCTACGGGGTATAACAGGTATGCTGTCCACCAGGGATGAAGATGGGGTCCCAGGTCCTCATATGTCGTGGTTGGCTTTATACACCCCCGTCGAGCCTGGTGCCTGGGGTGCAAATATCAAGAGTCCACCGGACTCTATCACAGTTATAGACAGGGGCCGAGCAGGCTCAGTTGCAGACCCAAGGGATTGGTTGGACGGCTATAGCTATTAGTTAACTAGTGTGACCTTGGATAGGGGTATATAGTCTGAGGTGTACTCACCAGGGCTTATGGAGGCCCCAGGTGGGTTATTTTGTGCTGGTTGTACCTTTCTGCTTATGGGGGCCAGGTGAGGTTTATGTTTGCTTTAGCTATTGATAGTTAGACAGTAAGACGTTCTATTACTCAGGTATCTATTCCTTCATTTCAGTTATTCTCAGTTTTATCTCTTTATTTTAGTCATTTACAGTTATCTCCTTACATATTCAGTACATATTATACTGACGCCCTTTCTGGGGTGCTGCATTACTTGCCTGCAGGTACAGATAGATGAGGAGCAGGTCCCTCGTAGCTTTCATCCAGCATCACCAAAACAGTTGGCTCCTTTCTTTTGGATCTTGTAGATAGAAGGTTTACTTCTTTTGATTGTATAGTTCATGGGTAGGTCGGGGTCCTGTCCCGACCATCATATTACTCCTAGAGGCTTGCAGATTATTTTTTTTACCTGTGGTTAGCTGTTATTGGCCGTGTGAGGCCATATGTGTTTTAGTTTACATGTTGGCCGTGTGGGGCCTTGTTTAGCTGGCAGATTAGCGGCCTTGTCGGCCATAGCTTAGCTTAGCGCTGGTTTTGCTTTACAGTCATAACTAGACATCATAGTGGTCTTGTTGGCTCGCATAGGATTCCCTGTTATTGCCTGTTTCTGGTTAACTATTTTCTTTTACAGGTGGCTATAAGGACTTGTTGGCCAGATGTTGTATTTACAACCGAGATATAGCCCGTTGTTTTCTTGATTTGGGGAGTAAGCCTGCACTAGAAGTGCTTAGGCTCTATTAGCTCAGTCAATTAGATTCTAGTAGGGCACCAAGTGCCAGTCATGCCTCCCAAGGTGGGGCGTGACATGTTTCTAATTATTTGTATAAATACTTTTCTACGTTATTTTTGTTAAAAATAAGAACAAAATTCGATTCTTTGACAAGTATTCGACTTTTAGAAATATTGAGAATAACTTTTGGAGAGTTTCTTGCATTGATTCTTCGATTGTTCTTGATTGACATTTTGCTATAATCAAGTGGATTTACTTTTCAATCATCATTGTAAGTCTAAATTATGTTTTTTTCTATGAATTCTAATTGTTTTATTACAATCATGAGAGGCTAAAACCTTCACAACTAGAGTTGTGGGAACCATGGTGAATTAACAAACTAGAATTTGCATAAAGTGATTATAAATCAGTGCTAATGCTTGTATTTTATTCTTTTCAATCTTAATCATTTCTTAATGGAGCGCAACCTTAGGACTTACCCAAATTCTCAACTTGCTTGAATCTAGAAAGGTAGAGATTAGGAAAAGAGAATAACAATAAAGCCTTGAACTTTATGGTTCATTGTATGACTTGAGCTGCAGTTGCAGGATAATTAATTTGGAACAAATTGATAACACTAAAAGTGAAATCACTCAAGAGACCTAATTCAGTAATTGAGTATAGTCATCCAATAGGGACGAACTAGTCATTTGGATCAATTTTTTTTTTATCAATTCTACAAGCTGAGTATTGGTATAGATCACAAGTGTAAAGCCTGAAACCCATGGAGAACTCTTCCCTGGTTAATTGCATAATCTTGATAACAATCCAATTGCCAATATTGTTATGTGTATACTTTTTACAAAACCCCTCTTTAGGAAATAACAGACTTAAAAGCTTAAATACTGGCATTATTCTATATCTTGACCATATTTTCTGTGGGATCGACCCCAACCTAGTTGGGTTCCTTATGGAAAACATCCGCGTCATACTTTTGCAGGAGTGTGATTTGAGCATTATAAAAAATGGTGCCGCTGTCGGGGAAGACGACTTAGGATTAGAGTAAATGCTTATGTTTAACTTTTAGTCATTATTTTCCTCATTTACATTTTTTTTTGTTTTTGACACCCATAGGTTGTCACTTGGTAGATCCTAAGTACTCGACGAAGCTGAAACCCCCTAATTCTATTGGATCTTGAATTAGATTAAACACTGCATAGGATGGAAAATGCTGAGCAGAGAGAGGCTCGTTTGGCTGTAGAAGCTCGTCGAGCTGAGATAGCTCGACAAGCTGCACTTCAGGAAGCAGAGGATGCTCGTGATGAGGTAGTGAATGCTGGCTTCCATGGAAAGGGCAATAGAGGCCAAAGATATGATCCTCAGTTCTATGATGATGATGATCCGGATATTGATGAGGTCGAATCAACTAGAGCCATTGTACCTCCACCTTTGCCTGCTTGGGAAAAGTTTGATATCACTAGCACCATGATCCAGTTGCTGTTAAAGGGGTGTTTAGTGGTCACACAGTTGATGATGCTAACCTGCACTTGATGAATTTTGTCGGGATATTCAAGGCGTACAAGTTACCTCATGTAATCCAGGATGCTATAAGGTTAAAATTTTCTCATTCTCTCTCTCTAGAGAGGCCACATTATGGTTATTAGAGTTGCCCAACGACTCCATTACCAACTGGAGGGATCTTAGACAAGTCTTCCTAGAAATGTTTTTCCCACCCTCCAGGATGCTGCAGCTAAAAGATGAGATCTATAATTTTTGGCAGTTGAAGACGGAGGCATTGCATGAGACTTGGTTGAGATTTAAGAAGAAGCTAAGTGCCTGAATCATAAATTTTCTGATGACAAATTGTTGGAAATTTTTTACAGGTCTTTGAACAACAACACCAAGGCTGTAGCAGATACAGTGGCAGGAGAAGCATTGATGAGTCACTCGTGGGAGCAAGCAACTGTCATACTTGACTGAGTGACCAAGATGAACAGGGCTTGGTGATGTGCTGTGAGTTTACAAAACTTTCAATGCTTAAAAACTGAAAAAATAGCATGGACTTAGGTATGTTTGTATGGATATGAGGTACTTTTACTTTATATTTAGGGAATATAGGTGTTGGAGCAAAAATGTGCAAAAGAGGCATAAAAGTGCAGAAAATCAACCAAGTATAACTCTCAATACGAGCAGTACCTTGATTGTATGAGTCGTACTAAGATTCATGGTGAAAATCAGAAGGCTGGAATAAGAGGAAGGCAAAGTACGACTATTAGTACGAGCCATACCAACATGGTACGATCCGTAATTGGAGTCGTGGAAATCTTCAAAGAAATTTAGAAAAGGCAGTCTTTTGGTACGGGTGGAACCCACAAATCTTTATAACCACTTACGACTCGTACCATGAGCCGTGGTGAGCTTTAGTGATTATTTAAGACTTGATAGAACTCCAGATGTAACAAGAAAGTACGAGTCATAGGAGGAAGGTACGAGGCGTACCACAACATTCGTGAAAAACTTCAGAAGATGTTAAAGTTCTCAGGGCCAGCCATGAATAGATTGTACCACTCGTAGGACTGTGGTACGAATCATACCAGCTGCCAACACTTAGACAAATCTGCAGCAGCCAAGGATGTACGAGAGGCAGGTACGACCCATACAATCCTGTTACGGGTCGTAGGATCAGTCGTGAGTCAAGCCGGCGCCAGATATGGAAAATTCCCTATTAGCTTTGGAAAAGTTTCTAATGTCTGTATAAATATCTTTTATGTTTTATTTTAGTAGAAGATCTAGAGATAAGGTAGGAGAGACGTGTGAAAAGTGTTATTTGTGAATTTTTAGCAAGTTTAGAGAGCAATTCTTAGAATCAACACTTGATTTCATCAATTTTTCTTGAGACTGTTCATTGATATTCAAAGCAGGGTTTCTTTCAAATATTGTTGTAAATATTTAATTATGTGTTTGTCTATGAATGCAAAATATAATCTTACAATCATGAGGGGCTAAAACCTCCACAACTAGGATCGTGGGAACCATGGTGGGATAACAAAATAGGGTTATAAAAAAGTGTTTCAAAACCAATGCTAAAAGCTTATATTGTATTCTCTTCATCTTTAAACGTTTCTTAACGATGTACAACATTAGGACTTGCCCGAATTCTTTACTTGCTTGAACCTAGAGAAGTAGAGATTAGGAAAAGTGAATTACAACAAAGCATTCACTTGAGTTATGGTCGCAGGATAGTTAAATTTGGAACAAATTGATAATGATTAGAAAGAAATCGCTCATGAGACTTGACCCGGTGGTTGAGTATAGTCATTCAATAGGGACGAACCAGTCGTTTGGATGAACCCTAGTTATCAATTCTACAAGTAAGCATTGAGATTGATCATGTATGTATACCCGAAGTAGTTATGAACCCATGGAAAACATTTACCCTAGTTATTTGCAAATCTTGATACCAATCACAATTACAATATTGTTTTAATATTGTTTTTTTCTTTGAAACTCCCTAATTTGGAGATAACTTACTAACAAGTTTAAGTACTGACATTAGTCTAGATCTTACCCTATTCCCTATGGTTTCGACCCCAACCTCTTCGTTGGGTTCTTTATTGACAACATCCGCTTCATACTTTGCCAAGAAGTATAAGTTTGAGCTTTATCAAAAAGTGGCATCGTTGCCGGGGAATACGACTAAGATTCTATTAATTGCTTGTATTTAACTTTTGGTTGTTATTTCCTGAATTACTTTTTCTTGTTTTGTTTTTGGATATCCACAGGTTGTCACTTGGTGAATGCCAAGTACTCATCGGAGTGAAGACCCCCTGATTCCTTTGGATCTCGAACTCGAAAGAACATTGAAAAGGATGGAGAACCAAGAGTAGAGAGATGCCCGTATTGTTGAAGAAGCTAGGAAAGTCGAGCTAGCTCAGCAAGCTACACTTTAGGATGCAGAGGATGCTCAAGATGAGGTTGTCAAAGCTAATCACCATGGAAGGGGAAACCAAGGTCAATGATATGCCCTTCAATTCTTCGATGAGGATGACCTAGACATAGATGAAGTCGAGTCAAACGGAGCTATTGTACCACCATCATTGCCTGCTAGGGAAAAATTTGACATCACTAGCACCATGATCCAATTATTGCACATGAAGGGGGTGTTTAGTGATCATGCAGCTGATGATGCCAACCTGCATCTAATGAACTTTTCAGGAATATGCAAGGTGTATAGGTTGTCCGGAGTCAGCTAGTACACAATAAGGTTAAGACTCTTTCCCTTCTCACTGTCTGGGGAAGCCACATTATGGTTATCGGAGTTGCCCAACGACTCCATTACCAACTGGAGGGAGCTCAAACAGGCTTTTCTAAAGAAATTCTTTCTACCCTTCAGAATGTTGCAACTTAAGGATGAAATTTATAATTTCCGACAACTGAAGACTGAGGCACTTCATGAAACTTGGTTGAGGTTCAAGAAGAAGTTGACCAAGTACCTGAATGACAAAATTCTCAATAATAGTTTGTTGGAGATTTTCTATAGATCTCTGAACAACAGTACTAACGCTGTAGTAGACACAGTCGCAGGAGGAGCACTGATGAGCTATACCTGGGGAAAGCTGCCACCATTCTAGACAGAGTGACCAAACAAACAGAGCATGGAACACCCTTGAAGAGGAAGTAGCAGTTGGTACATATGCTGTTAGTTTGACTACAGACCAACGAAGGAAGGAGGAAGAACGTGACCAGGAATTATCTCATATGCGCATATCAATAGACATGCTCACGAAGAATATCATAGGCGCTGGAGCTAGAAAAGTTAATGCAGTGGGGACACAGGGACAAGAGCTAGGGCCTGAACACTCAAATTTCAAAGAGGAGGCAAACTTCTTGGACAACCAGGTGGCGGGTTTCTGAGTCAACGCCCAAGGATCTGGAAGAGACACTTGGCGGCACGGTTTTAGAAACCAAGATCGAAACTAATAAAGAGACAATTACAACCAGAATGGGTACAGAGACAGAAGCCGAGGTCGTGAGCGCAAGGGAGACTGGAGAAGGAATGACGATTACCACAACGACTGAGCAGGATTATACGTGCCTCCAAATGCACGTGAGGGGGCGACTGGACAGTCAAAGTTGGAGAAAATTATGGCTGAGATGCTCAAGAAGGTTAGATCCGTAGATGATCAGCTGAAGAACATCCGTAGTGATCTATCGAGCATGGGTTAGAGAGTTGAGTCACATGCTACAGCTATCAAGCAGATTGAACAACAGCTAGGGCAACTGTCAGCATCCATGAACCCTAGGCAAAAGGGTACACTACCTAGCAACATAGTCCAGAATCCAAAGAATGATGGTCACTGCATGGATGTGATGACTAGAAGTGGAAAGACCATGGTTGATCCCCTCTGTCGGTTGTAGTTGAGCTTCAAAGGAAGAAAGGAAGCATAATCGATGATGAGGATGAGGTTGCTGAGAATGAGTATGTTGAGGATGCTGAGTTGACTGAGGCTCTAGTTGATGAAAGGGACCTAAGGTCAAACAAAGAGAGAAGTAAAGAGCCACACAGATTTACAAGGCTATTCCATGACCACCGCCACCGTTCCCTCAAAGAATGAAGAAGAAAGCGGAGAATGGTAAGTTTCAGAAATTCCTATCAATGCTAATTATCTGTAAACATAGGTCGAGGCATTGGAACAGATGCCCAAATATGCCAAGTTTATGAAGGACCTTTTCACGAAGAAAAGGTCCATGAGCTATGAGCTTGTGGATAATGTGCATCATTGTAGCGTTATAGCGTCACGGGTTCTTGCCCAAAAGAAGGAGGATCCAGGTGCCTTCACCATTCCATGTACAATTGGTGATGTTGAGTTCGCGAGGGCATCTGCGACTTAGGAGCAAGCATCAATCTGATTCCGTTAGTTGTGTTTAAGTAGTTGGTTGGGAGCCTCCATACCGACTACTATGTGGCTGCTAATGGCCGACCGAACTGTGAAGAAGCCTGTGGGGATCTTGTTTGATGTACTTGTTATAGTAAATATATTCATATTCCTAGCAGATTGGTCTCAACAATAGAGGATGAGTCCGAGTTCCTTAACAAGACAAACCCACAACTAGCTCTACTAAATCTAGAAACTGTAATGACTGAAAGTTAACATGAACCATAGCAGACATCCTCAACTGATGAGGACTCACCACAAGCTGATACTAAAGATGGAACATGAGCGGATCTAATAGTAGGTTGAGACTGATCACCCAAACCTATAGCATGAGAGAATATAGAACAAAAGTATGCGATTAGTACTTCGAATATACTGAGTATGTAGGATAAGTAAAACATGAGAGTAGGGACAGCATGTTGTAAGATCGTGATAGTCATAAAACGTGAGTTGTTCATCATAATTTGAAGTATAATGACCCAAGATTTTGAAAGTAAAATCATAAAGCTTAACAGGTTTGAAATCATAAGTAAAACTCATAAGCTAATGAATGGATAAAAAATACTATAAAATATGATATCAAATACCGAACATGAACAACATAAAACATGGAACAATGGGAGATTTTCATAACCGAAATACTTCAACTGAGCATCATGGAGCCTAACCTATAATCCTGGTTGGGAGAGTGTCCATACTTTTCCAAGGGTAAGAACCATGAAGACGTGATATCACTTATGAGCCCAGAAGCGTAAGAAAGACACTCTCAACTGGTGAGTACTTCTTTGGCTAGGGGAAAGGGAGACACTCTCTACTGGCGAGGACCCTTTATCCTACGGTTGCACGTAGTTCTAATTTTTAAGTGTGCTGAACCCTGACCTACTTAGTGTTAAATACTACTATCAAAATCATACATACTTCTCATATCATAATCATGAAATATAGGTTTTACATGGACTAGTTTAAAAACATGGTGAATACATAAATTTCTTGACATACGTGAGCTAGCCATGAAAACAATTGCTGAAAATTTTAGCCATGATACATAACTTGAAATTCATGCATACTTGAGTAAATCATCATAACTTGAAAATAGAGATTCATGAGAGTTGGACCACTGAAATAAGTCGAGCCTTTAACTCCTGAAAGCTCTTCTCACAAGCATTGGACCACTGAAACTTGACCTTTGTCTAGGTCAACCTGGTCAAGGGTGAGGCAATGGATGAAAATCCCTCTACAAACCTCCTGCAGTAGCTAAACCCAAAATGCTTCTAATATCTATAGGATTGACATGACTAGGCCAGTTATTCACTGCCTCTATCTTTTGAGATTCTACCGCACACCCTCGCTATACACCACATGCCCAAGGAATGCAACTGACTTCAGCCAAAACTCACACTTGCTAAATTTAGCAAACAATTGGTGGTCCTTAAGAGTCTGCAACACAATCCTCAAATGAGAGGCATGCTCCTCCTCACTAAGAGATTATATGAGTATATTAATAATGAAGATAATGATGAACATATCTAAATACTACTTGAACAACCTATTCATCAAATCCATAAAAGTTGTAGGAGCATTCGTTAGACCAAAAGACATTATCACAAACTCGTAATGACCATACCGAGTCATGAAGGTTGTCTTCAGAATGTCACACTCCCTAAATCTGAGCTAATGATAGCCGGATCTAAGGTCTATCTTTGAGAAGCAACTAGTATCCTGAAGCTGATCGAACAAGTCATCAATCCCGAGGAGGGGATACTTATTCTTGATGGTGACTTTGTTCAACTGAAGGTAGTCAATAGACATCCTAGGAGAACCATCTTTCTTCCGAACAATGAGGAATGGAGCACCTCATAAGGACTTATTAGGCCTGATAAAACCCTTATCTAAGAGATATGGTTTGCATATCAGGGAGAAAGTAGATCCCAAAGTCAATCTCCCCCTCAGGAGGGACTCCTATTAGATCATCTAGGAACCCCCTGGATACTCACAAACAATAGGAACTGACTCAAGAGTCAGGGTCTCAGACTTAGAATCCTTAACCTTGGACTAAATAACACACACAACCCTTGGAGATCATCTTCCTGGCCTTAATATAGGAGAAAAAAAATACCTACGGCACTACTCAGCTACCTTCCCACTCTAGGATGGTTCACCTGAAAATCGAAACTCTACTGATTGGATTCTAATACTGACTAAAGCATAACAAGAATACAACCAATCCATGCTAAAGATAACATCAAACTCTGTCATGTCTAACTCTACTAAGTCAGTGGAGGTGACCTTCTAAAGAATTGTAACGGGGAAATTTCCGTATACCCTTCGTGCTAAGACTCACTCACCGACATAAGTATAGATTGAAAAGAGTTCTAAGGGGATTTCAGGATTGACACCAAAACTGATGGCAACGTACGGAGTCATGAAAGATAATGTGGCCCTTAGATCTAGCAATGCATAAACATCAAGGTGGAAAATTTATAACATACTCGTGACCACATCGGGTGAGTTCTCTTGCCCTAGCGTGATGATAGTGCATGGAAATGATTTTGGCGTTGTTCACCACCTATACTAGATGATTCACCCTTCTGGGATAAGCAAGCTTCTAAAGAAGGAGATGGGACACGGCCTCTACCGTCACCCTGTCTGGCTGAAGAACAATCCATGAGTCTATGTTCGGGCTTCCCACACCCGAAGTAAGCATCTGAACCAACTAAGAACTCTCCTGGGTGGTTCCTACCACACTTCTTGTAGCTGGGAAAGTGTGTCCTCCGGTCATGCTCCCCTGAGTCTTAGAGCCTAGTGCTCTACCCATCCGATCACCTCTGGGCCTAGAAGGGACACTAGCTGATGATGAACTAGGGCTGATGACCTCTAATGGGACTGAGAATGGTGCCCAACTCCTGAACTCGACTGTGAGAACTTGAAGTTCTCTTTCCTAGCTCTCTTTCTTATTTAGATTCTCTTCCTCAATCTGCTGAGCATATATCATGAGTCGAGAGATATCCATGTCGCTGATGAGTATAGCGGTCCTGCACTCCTTGACCACTAAATCTGAGACTCCCAACATAAACTTTCCCATTCGAGCCCTGGGCTGGGCAACCATCTCTAGTGAATACTTTGACAGCTGGGAGAACTTCAAGGCATGCTCCTAAACTATCATACCATTCTGCTTCTAGGTGATGAACTAAATAACCTTTTTTCCCCTAGTCTCTCAAGGAAAGAACCTATCCAAGAAAGCTGTCACGAACTCATCCCAGACAACGAAAACTGCTCCAGCCCTATGACCTCCCTTCCACTGCCTGAACCAAATGTGAGTTGCCCCCTTAAGCTAATAGGAGGCTAAGTTTGCACTCTCATCTCCTAAAATCCCCCATAATCAGGGTAATCTTATAAATCTCCTCAATAAACTCTTATGAATCCTCTTCCACCTTTGAACCATGAAACTCTAGCGGGTTCATCCTGGTGAAGTCTCGCACTCTAGGGGTCCACTACAACACCCCCATTGGTGTTCACAGGTGCAACTATCTGCTAGTTGACTTGGGTCTTCATAGCCTGTGCAAACTCTGGAAGGCAACCCTAAACTTAGCATAAGTCACCTACTTATTCAAAGGATCTGTAGAAGTTGGTAGTGCTGGTTGATGCCCATTACCATTGCCATCTCTCCTAACGTTGACTCTTCGGGGAGGCATTTTCTATAAACGTGTATAGCATTGAGTTAGAAGAATAAAGAGAGTTGAACTTCATCGTACGATATAGAACATGAAAGAAGGAAAATTTTCTAAAATGTCTCGTAACCTCTTCCTCATAAGTGTGGCGCACTTCACACCCATGAAAAAAGACTCTACTTAACGCGGCTTTCTGACACCCTAGGACACACCTAAACCTAATGCTCTGATACCTAGTTTGTTATGACCCAAGCATAAACCTCAGAAGTGACAAGAGACCTAGAATAATGAATGGATCCAAGCTAACCCATGGTACATGCATAACATAAGCATAAGCATAAACTAAGATATCATAAAACTCATCAATAGAGACAATAAGTCAACATCGTTGAAAATCTATATGTTAAGTCTGAAAGCCTCTATCCATAAGATGAGTTGAAGGTACAAACCCTCAACTAGCTCTAGTAAACCTGGAAATTCAAATGACTGAAAGTAAACATGAACTATAGCAGACATCCTCGACTGATGATGACCCACCATAAGTTGATACTGAAGTTGGGACAAGAGCAAATCTAACAGTGAGGCTGAGACTAATCACCCCAACCTATATCATGAGAAATATAGCACAAAATTATTCGATTAGTATTTTGGATGTACTGAGTATGCATGATAAGTAAAACATGAGAGCAGGGACAACATGCTATAAATCATGATTGTTATAGTCATAAAAAGTGAGATGTTTCTAAAATATAATAACCCAAAGTTTTGAAAGTAAAATCATAAAGTTTAACAGGTTTGAAATCATAAGTAAAACTCATAAGCTGATCCATGGATAAAAAATACTATAAAACATGATATTAAAAATTCCAAACATAAACAACATGAACCATGAGGAATAATGCGAGATTCTCATAACCGACATACTCCAAGTGAGCACCATGGAACCCAACTTGTAACCCTGGTTGAGAGGATGTCCATACCTTGCCAAGGGTAAGAACTATGAAGACGTGATATCACTCATGAGCCTAGTATCATAAGGAAGACACACTCAACTGGCAAGGACTCTTAGGCTAGGGTCAAGGGAGACACTCTCTACTGGCGAGGACCCCTCATCCTACGGTGGCACATAGTTTTGACACCTGGGTGCGCTGAACCCCAACCTACTCGATGTTAAATACTACAACAAAAATCATACATAGTGCTCATATCATAATTATGAAACATAGGTTTTACATGGACTAGTTTAAAAATATGGTGAATACATAGATTCCTTAACATACGTGAACTAGCCAAGAAAACAATTGCTGAAAATATCAACCAATATACATAACTTGAAATTCATACATACTTAAGTAAATCATAATAACTTGAAAATAGATATTCATGAGAGTTTCCATAGGAATCATGTGATCATAATCATTAATCATAGATAGAATCATGAGAGAATCAAATTAGTAGAATTTTGCATAAAAAGGATCTAACACTAGAAATTCATAAAAATCATAATTGGAGACTTGAAGAAATTGAATTCATGAAATTGAACTTAAGATTGTGCATGAGGGTGGAAGAATTCCCCCATTCATAACCCCATATACCTGGGCTTTGATGATTTGTTTCTTATACTTGAGACCCAAGAGATTTGAGAAGAAGAAGAACCCTAGGAACTTGAGATCCTTGAGAGGTTTAATCTCCAAATTACAGTGTTTCAAGAGGATTGAGAGTGAAGGCTAGGTAAAACCCTCTAATACACCCTTAAGGAGTCCCAAAATGATCTATTTTGGGAATTAAATGCATAAGAAGTTATGAAAATACGCTTAGAAATTCGCACTTAAAAATTATATACCACACACCATGATCCATTGCAGGATACAATGAGTCATCCCACGACTAGTTGGTTTTGGGGGAAAAAATTTCACCAAATCAGGTGTTCCTCAGGACGGGTGAACCAACGACCTGTTGAACCATATAATGACCCATCCCATGGGTCATTCTGTGTCCTGGTGCCAATTTCTGCTGGTTTTTTGCTTCATATCTAGGATTTGATTTTAGGGATCTTTGGAGTGTTACACTCGGCATGCTCGACCCTATGTTGGCAAACGTAGTTTCATGAACTTGTCTTAATAGAATCATGCCTTCTCGGTTATCCACTTGGCCCCTTTTTGAAATCATGATACTGAAATAACCCTTGGGCTCTTAGTCTTACTCTTTATTTGAAAAGTTTTTGATCTAAAATCTCGACCTAATTTGAAGGATAATAATCAAACACCATGTCTTATTTGAAGGATCAAAACTGTGAAGTATGATTTAAATCAAGATGCTTAAAAATCATAAATTATGCTTTTAGTGAAAAGATCATCATAATGCTAGGTTTTTGTATATGCCATAGCTCAAGAAAAATCATATGTGGCTACTTGCTAAAATCTGTGATATAAATCGCATGGAGAAATATCAAGACATTTCATCAAATATATATTTTGACTCATAAAGGCAAAATAATAATTTAATAGCACTATCATGGATGAACATGAAAAACTCATAAAATAAATTCATGTGAGAAATCAAGCTTCTTATTAAGATATATGAAATTCATAAAGCAAAGCATCAGAATGTCTAAATTCATAGTGAAACTTCAATGAAACATGTATTAGCTTGCATGAGTCAAGAAAAGTGCTTGTGGGAAGAAAAATGTTGTCTCACACTTTAGAGTTTGACTTACATATCTTATTTGCTCTGGAGCAAGAGAAGAGCACAAAGTTTATGTTTGGGGAAGGGGGCTTCTATGTCCACCTTGAGCTAGAAGTGGATTTTTCTTGAAACCCTAGAAGAGAAGAAGCTAGAGATAACTAAAATTTGCTTTCATGCAAGAGAAAACTCATGGAAATAGCTTGAGGGAGACTTACCTGAAGATGGTAGAACTTGGAGAATACAGAAGAGTTGTTCTAACGAGTTGGAGGTGAACAAAATAAGAAGGAAAGTCGGCTCTCTCAGTTAAATAACCACAGAGAAATACCCAACTTATGGACACCTAGGCACCATCACAAACCATATAATCTATCTGCAAACCATAGATCGAGTCATATGTTGACTTAGGAAAAATATACATCTCTGAAGTTCCATCTATGGTGCCAGGTACGGATCGTAAAATATACATGTGATCCATAGATTGAACTGTAACTCTTATCCAAAAACTTAAAATTTTGGGTCTCCATTTATGTTGGTCAGGTATAGTCTGAGAATCATTTTATGGATCATAGGTTGTATCGTTATTCTATGCTTTTATTATTCTCTGAAGTTTCATATGTGACATGAAATATGGTTTGTATATTTGACCTACAACTTGTAGAGTGTTTCATAGTCCTTAAACAGTGACTTAAAAAATAAAGCTTTCAATTACGATGGTGACATACACTTTGTAAAATTCATATGCAGTTCATTGAATGGACCACAAATTCTCCAAATAGAGAATTGAGAACTAAGGCGCCCCTCTGTAACTTGACATATCGTACTGTAGAATCCACTTATGATCCGTATGCCATCTACTGTACCTGTAAAGTGATTTTATGCAAATTTCACACTTGCGTTATTTAAACTTTCGGACACTCCATGCTTGGTTAGACACTACATATACTCCATAATTCACATTGATGTTTACATACTAAGGTCAGTAATTTCTTCCATAGGTATGAGGTGTTAAAATATCTCCCCCTTGGGATCATTCATTCTCGAATGATGGTTATGGGTACTATTAGATCCTAACTTTGAAATTTTTCAAAATTTTTTCTAGAGTTTGATACTATTCTAGATTTTTAAATCTTAAACCATCTAACTAGAAACATCACTATAGGCCTTACAGGGAAAAAATAATTAAAAAATGAAAGAAAACACGAAAATCACACATATGCCCCTATTGGCTTCAAAAATAATGAAAGGAAAATTCTCCCCCAAATTATTTTTCTTTTTAGATGGACAAGGTAGCGTATCACAATTGATCACCTCTCTAACTACCTGCTCCTCACTCCCCTACAACTTCCACTGATGGAATAATATTACTGCTATTATCCCTATACTTACCTCCCTCTTAGTTCATAAATGTGATAGACACTACTTTCAAGGGGAAAATCATATGATTAATGGGGGAAATGATTGTAGGCACGAGTCATAGAAAATAGGTGAACATAGCATAAACATGACATGGGTTCATAGCGTGTGGAAAGATTTCATTTAAGCATAAATGGTAAATTGTAACACAATGCATGAGTTTCTTATATCCTGAGCATAACATAGATCATGGAATCATGAATACACTAAGTAAAGCTAGGATCATTACCGAGTTATGTAGATATTAGTAATACATGAATTAGTTATGAGAGAATCTATGTATTATTTTATGCAGGAATTGGTTGTGCAAGTTTAAATTATTCATTTATTAGTTATGTAATACCCCAAAGATTCCTAAGACTAGAACCGAGATTTGAATGTGTTAAGCAGAAAGGAGGAAAATTTTTGCACAAAATGACTCCTAGTACAAGTCATGATGAGAAGGTATGACTCGTAGGAAGCGTTCATGGTTAGAATTTGCAGGAGGAGTTCAGTGACAAAGAGTCAAGGTACGGTTTATGGGATCATGATATGAGTCATCGAATAAACCATAGTTTGAGTACTGAGTTACCCTGGTTTACGAATCATTGTACGATCTGTTGTAGGAAGCAACAAGTCATGACCTGCAAACGTGAGAAGGAAATGAGGATCTTTGAAACAGTGATCATGGGTGGATCTAACGACTCGTAGGTTGGTGGTAGGAGTTATGGTATGACCCGTGGAAAACTTTAGAAAGTCAGGGAAAAGAAGTTTTGACTACGATGGTAACCACGAGTCATAGTATTGAAGTACAACTTGTGGTGAGAGTTGTAACACTTGGCAGAGTAAAATTTTCTGTGATTTAAGTCAGGGCATTTTCGTAATTTCTAAGATCCTAAGTCCTAAACTACATCATTTTAATCTTTGTTAGGAGGGTTTTAAAAGGGTTAAACCTACTCTGAATCATTTACCTCCCATGCATGCAAGTCTAGACCTCTCCATTGAAGATCAAGCCAAGAACCCTTCAAGTTCTTTTCCAAATACCTTGGGCTTTCTAGGGAAAGTGTAGATTCAATTCTTGCAGGTGTGTGAGGCCATGAATGAGGGTTCCTTTCACTATAATTCTCACAATTATCCTCAATCTCAAGAACCAAGTCTTAATTCAAATTATGATCAAAAAGGAATTTCAATCTAATTTTATAGAATTCTTACAAATTATTTGTGTGTCGATTCCCTCTATGTTTTAAAGAATGTTTGATGATTAATGTGCAGTTTTTATACATGTTTTGATGAAAAATTCATGATTTCAAGTTTTGAAATATTTTTCCCAATTATGAAAGTTCACGAAAAAGTTTAGTTTATGATGATGATTTCAAGTATAATGAAATACTTAGCATGTATGTATGTTTACAAATTACCCATATATAAATCTATGATTTTGAATAGTGAAGTCTATTTTAAGTTTGCATGATCTTTAGATTTTGGGTAATTCCACTCAGATTACGCATGTTTTCATGATTCAGTTTAGTTCTATAAATCAACTTATAATATGGTTTTGGAGTCTATACTCCCACTTTCAGCTTATGGTATGATTTTAGCTTCGTTGAAAAATGCTAGTGAGCACTTTGCATATTTTTGGGAGCAAAGTCTAGCATCAAGTAGGCCAGGGGTTCATGAAAACCCCGAATCTCAGAACTACGTGCCAACGTAGGAATTCACATTTATTTTGGAACCTCCTTTGTGAGCTTCCCCTGCCCCGAAAGGGCCTTCAGCTTGATATCGATATCATGGTAGCGCCCTTAGCCCTGACAAGGATTTGGATGGCTCTTCCCATTTGCGTGTAATAGTGGGGATTACATAAGCTCTATCGTTATGGTGTCTGTTATATGGAGAGTCTCCTATTTTTCTCATATTCTCAGTTATGCTAGTTTATCAGTTATGATATTGTGTTTTCACTAGGTTTGACCCAATAATCAGTTTATCAGCTTTTGTTTATGATTTTAGTTTCAGCTTTGGGTCATTCAATTCAGTTATGAGATCAAGTTGCTGACTATTCATGTTTTCAAATATCAGCATATATTCCCTACTCTTATGATGTTATTGACTTATGTTAATATATATGATTTCAATGTGTATTTACTCAGCCTATTTTACTTACCTTGCATACTCAGTACATTTCAAGTACTGACCGCATACTCTATTCTGTATCATTTCATGATATAGGTCAAAGTGATTAGACTCAACTACGCCATTAGTCCTTCTCCTGTTCCAGTTTAGACCCTGCTTTGGGTGAGTCCTCATCCTTCGAGTACATCTATCTTTCAGTATCATTATCTCGATTTATTTCAAACTTAGAGATAGTTGGGGGCTTGTCTGAGCATCTAATCAGTTAGTAGAGGCTTTTCAGACATTGATTTATATATTCAGCTTTAGACTCAGTGTTATGATATTATCATTGGCAAGACGTTTTGTGATTTAGATTTCCGCTGTTTCATAATTCAGTTATATATTTAGTTTAAATATTGAATTTTAGTTATCATGTTGATACCATAGGTTGACTTGGAGCCATTCATGGTTCTAGGTTTCGCGTCTAGATCTGAGCCTATGTTTGGGTCATGACATACTTGGTATTAGAGAAAAGGTTTAGAGTGTCCTAAGGTGTCTTAAATTTGCATTAAGTGGAGTCTTTTCCATGGGCGTGAAGCACAACACACTCATGGGAAGAGGCTACAAGACATTTTAGGAAATTTCCTTTCTTTCATCATCTATGTCGTGCGATGAAGTATCTATCTATCCTTCTAATTTGTGCTATACGCGTTTGCAGAATCATGCCTCCACACTGTATGAATGAAAGAAGGAATGGAAATGGAAATGGCCATGGCAATGGCAATGGGGATGAGTATCAGTAAGCCCCGGCAGCACCAGCTGGTCCTTTTTCTGATCAGGTCTCTCATGCTGAGTTTAGGGAAGCTTTTCAAATATTGGTTCAGGATTTGACCACTCAGGTCAACCAGCAAGCGGTTGCCCATATCCCTTAGAATGGGAGCACAGCGGCAACTCGAGTTTGAAAATTTCCTCAAGATGAATCCCCCGGAGTTCTTCAAGTTGAGAGTGAAGGACCCACATGAGTTTCTGGAAGAAATACAAAAGATCACCCAAATTATGGGGGTGACTGATCTTGGGCAAATTTATATGCCCAAGTGATACTCAAATGTGGAATTTTAGCCTTGTTTATCTATCAATGTTTATACATTCTCATGTAATTGGTAATAAAATGTGAATTTATACTAACCAACATGATTAGCATTGTTTTGCAGGTAAAATGTAATTTCGGGAAGCTAAAATGCATGTTGGAAGAGATCAGGGTTGGACTCGGATGCGAGCAAGGGACAAGGCATTGGATAGCATAAAATAAAGGGGCTCCGCGATGGAGCCGTGTCACGCTGCCATCGCGGAGGCCTTCTGCCTGGATAGGGAATTTTCACCCAATTTCCAGAGAGGGTACGCGATGGGTCCGTGGCACGGTGGCCTGGCTCCGCGTTGCACGCCGTGTCACGTTGGGCCTTATTCCCTGGACCCCCAGTTTCCAGTGAAGGTCCGCGTCGGTAGCGTGTCACGGAGGCAGTGCTCTGCGATGCACCCTGTGACACGTTGCTTGTTATTCCGGGAAAAATTCCCACCAGTATAAATAGAACACTTAGGTTCATTTTTCAATATTCTGACTTGGTGGAGCAAGAACGTGGGTTACAGGCAGTTGAGGGGATGAAATTATCAGGGTTTTTCTCTCTTTCCTTCTCCTTGTATTCAATTGCTTGTATGTTTGACACTCATTTAACGATGTTTAATCCACAAATGAGTGGCTAATACATCTTCTTGCTGAGGTTATGAACACTTGTAATGAAATGTGATCATTGATTCTTTGGTTTTTCATCTTTTCTTCCATGGTTGTTCTATTAATTCTTGTTCTTACTGCATTAATGTGTGACCTACGTTAATGTACATCTAAAAAGTCCGGTTTCACTCGAGAGAGCAAGAAATTGGAAAGTTGTGAATTAATAGGATATGATCTTTTCTTAGTTTGGGAAAATTGAGAATTGATTTACCTTCAGGATAGAAATATACCTGAAAGTCGTATTAGTCAATTTAGGAACCGGGTTTGTATGGCTAGAACATGAATTGCATTTAATCACAGAAATGTAGGTGGATGGTTCATGATTCTTAAGTGGGGTTAAATACGAGAGTTTTAATCTCTTGGCAATAGTTCTTGACTAGCAACCGGAGGAAAAGACTAACCAAATTATGTTGATAATTAATTTCATTACATGTTCATTTAACCTCAACATGATCTCATTCATAGTTCTTGACTAGCAGGTGCATGTTTTGGGTGCAATCGGACACATGCTCAGAGATTGCCCTACGGCCAGACAGGGCCATGGTTGAGGCCATGACCCAGTTACCAATTCAACAGCTCCACTAGCAAACTCATCTCAACAGGGTGCATCCACTAGTGCAGATGGTGGTCAGCGTCTGAACAGGTTTTACGCCCTCTCTCACGTGAGGAGCAAGCGGTCTTCTCAGATGTGGTCATTGGTATGTTACGAGTATTGTATCTTGATGTTTATGCGTTGTTAGATCTAGGGGCTACTTTATCTTTTGTGACTCCTTATGTTTCTATTAGTTTTAGAGTTAGTCCCGAAATCCTATCATAACCCTTCACAGTCTCTACTCTAGTTGGTGAATTAGTTATATCTCGATGGGTATACAGAAATATCCCTATCTCAGTCCTTCAGAAAGTCATATCAGCCGATTTAGTAGAGTTAAACATGAATGATTTTGATGTTATCTTTGGTATGGATTGGTCGCATCCATGTTATGCCTCGGTGAATTGTAGAACTCGTTCGGTAGAGTTTCAGTTTCTAGGTGAGCCAGTCCTAGAATGGAAGGGTAGTTCAGTTGTTCCTGTAGGTTTCTTTATTTCCTACCTTAAGGCTAGAAAGATGATTTCCAAGAGTTGTGTTTACCATCTAGTTCGGGTTAAGGATGCAATGTCCAAAACCCCAACTCTTCACTCTATCACTATTGTGTATGAGTATTCGGAGGTTTTTCTAGATGATCTACCAGGAGTCCGTCCAGAGAAGGAGATTGACTTTGATACGCAACCTATATCTATTCCTCCATACAGAATGGCTTCGGTTGAGTTAGAGGAGTTGAAGGATCTCTTGGATAAGGATTTCATCAGACCTAGCAAGTTCTTGTGGGTTGCACCAGTTCTCTTTGTTCGGAAAAGGATGGGTCTCTTTATATGTGCATTGACTATCGATAGTTGAACAAGGTCACCATTAAGAAAAGATATCCCCTCCCCAAAATTGATGACTTATTTGACCAACTTCAGGGTGCTAAGTGCTTCTCAAAGATAGATCTCAGGTCCGACTATCACCAGCTCAGAGTTAGGGAGAGTGACATTCCGAAGACAACCTTCAGGACTTGGTATGGTCACTATGAGTTTGTAGTTATGTCTTTTAAACTAACGAATGCTCCTGCGTCTTTTATGGATTTGATAAATAGGATGTTCAAGCCATATTTGGATATGTTCGTGATTGTCTTCATAGATGACATCCTAATATACTCTAGAGCGAGGAGGAGCATGCTGCTCATTTGAGGATTGTGCTACAGATTTTCAAGGATCACTAGCTGTTTGCTGAGTTCAGCAAGTGCGAGTTTTGGTTCGATTCGATAGCACTTTTAGGCCATGTGGTTTCAAGAGAGGGTGTGTAGGTGGACTCTCAAAAGATAGAAGCTATGAAGAATTTGCCTAGACTAGTTAGTCCTTTGGATATTAGGAGTTTCTTAGGTTTAGCTTGCTATTACAGGAGGTTTGTTGAAGGATTTTCATCCATTACAGCACCGTTGACTAAGTTGACCCAGAAGAAAGTCAAATTTCAATGGTACGATGCCTGTGAGAAGAGTTTTCAGGAGTTAAAGACTCGACTCACTTCAGCCCCAGTATTACCCTACTTGAGGGTACAGGTGGATTCATTGTGTATTGTGATGCCTTTAGGGTTGGTCTTGGACGTTTGTTGATGCAGCATTGTAAGGTCATTGCATATGCCTCTAGATAGCTTAATACTCACGAGAAGAATTACACGACGCATGACCTAGAATTGGCAGCGGTGGTGTTCGCATTGATGATTTGGAGGCACTATTTGTATGGGTTCCATGTGGATGTGTTTACAGACCACAAGATCCTATAGTATGTGTTCACCCAGAAGGATTTGAATTTATGACAAAGAAGATGGTTAAGAGCTGCTCGAGGACTATGACATGAGTGTCCTTTATTATTCAAGCAAGGCCAATGTAGTGGAAGATGCCCTTAGTAGGATGTCATGGAGAGTTGTTTCTCATGTGGAGGATGGAAGGAAGGAGTTGGTGAAGGATGTGCATTGGCTTTCACGATTAGGGGTTCACCTTGTTGACTCGATGGATGGTGGTGTCATTTTTCAAAATCGTTCAGAATCTTCTTTGGTGACTGAAGTCAAGGCTAGGCAAGATGAGGATCCGATTTTGTTAAAGTTGAAAGAAGCGGTTCAACATCAGAAGGTAGAGGTCTTCTCCCAAGGGGGAGATGGTGTACTTTGATATCAGGGTCATTTATGTGTTTCTGATGTTGATGATTTAAGGGAACGGATATTGCATGAGGCTCATGGTTCCCGATATTCTATGTATCCAGGTTCTACCAAGATGTACCGTAATGTAGGGGAAGCCTACTGGTGGAATGGCATAAAGAAGGACATAGCAAAGTTTGTGGCTAGTGTTCGAATTATGAACAAGTGAAAGTGGAGCACTAAAGACCGGGAGGTATGCTACAATACATCAGTACCCCTACATGGAAGTGGGAGGAAATCAATATATACTTTATCATAGGGTTACCTCGTACACGTCAATAATATAACTCTATTTGGGTGGTTGTAGACAGGTTGACTAAAGAAGCCTATTTTTCTATCGGTCAAGACTATCGACTCAATGGAGGATTATGCTAAATTGTATATTCGAGATTAGTTTGGTTTCATGGAGTTCCCTTTTCCATCATTTCGAATATAGGTACTCAGTTCGCCTTGCAGTTTTGGAGATTGTTTCAGAAGGGACTTGGTACTCGGTGATCTTGGGCAGATTTATATGCCCAAGTGATACTCAGATGTGTCATTTTGCCTTGTTTATCTATCGATGTTTGTACATTCTCATGTGAATTGTAATAAAATGTGAATTTATACTAACCAACATGATTAGCGTGGTTTTGCAGGAAAAATATAATTTTATGAAGCTAAGATGAAGGTCGGGAGAAATCGGGAGAAATCGGGATTGGACTCGGAAGCTAGCAAGGATAAAAAGCACAAGGAAAGCACAAAGTAAAGGGCTTCCGCAATGGAGCCGTGTCACGCTGCCATCGCGGATGCATTCTGCCTGGATGCTGAAATTATGCCAAAATTCCAGTGAAGGTGCGCGTTGGGGCCGTGGCACGTTGGCCTAGCCCCGCGTTGCACCCCGTGCCACGTCGGGTTTTAATACTTGGACGACCGGATTCCAGTGAGGGTCCGCGTTGGTGGTGTGTCACAGAGGTAGTGCTCCGCGATGCACTCCGTGACACGTTGCGCGTTATTCCAAAAAAAATTCCCACTAGTATAAATAGAATACTTAGGTTTATTTTTAATTATTCTGACTTGGTGGAGCAAGAACGTGGGTTACAGGCAGTTGAGGGGATGAAACTCTCAGGGTTTTTCTCTATCTCCTTCTTCTTTATTTCAATTGCTTGTATGATTAGCACTCATTTAACGATGTTTAATCCACAAATGAGTGGCTAAATTCCCTTCTTGCTGAGGTTAGAACATTTGTATTGAAATGTGATTATTGATAAATTGGTTTTTCAGCTTTTCTTCCATGGTTGTTCTATTGATTCTTGTTCTTACTGCGTTAATGTGTGGCCAACGTTAATGTATATCTAAAAAGTCCCATTTCACTCGAGAGAGCAAGAAATTGGAAAGTTGTGAATTGATAGGATATGATCTTTTCTTAGTTTGGGAAAATTGAGAATTGATTTACCTTCAGGATAGAGATATACCTGAAAGTCGTATTAGTCAATTAAGGAATCGGTTTTGTATGGCTAGAACATGAATTTCTTTTTATCATAGAGATGTAGGTGGAAGGTTCATGATTCTTAAGTTTGGTTAAATACGAGAGTTTTAATCCATAGGCAATAATTCTTGACTAGCAACCGGAGGAAAGATTAACCAAATTGTATCGATAATTTATTTCTCTACATGTTCATTTTAGCCTCAGCAAGCTCATACTTATAGTTCAGACTCAAATTATATATTCATTTTCTACTTAGTATAAAATTAGGAAACAAAATATCAAACTCTTCTTCACACTGTTGTCTGCAATTTATAGTTAAAGTTTATTGACACTTGAGTAGATTGTTACCTTAGTTCAGTCCCTGTGGGATCGATACTTGGCTTATTTGAGCCACTTTACTACTTGTTCGACCACGTGCACTTGCGTGTAGTTATACCAAACTGACCTAACACTCGGGTCAAGCTTCGCATAGCCTTTCACCCACAGACAGATGGCCAGGCTAAGCGGACCATTCCAACTCTTGAAGATATGTTAAGAGCATGTGTGATTGACTTCAAAGATAGTTAGGACGATCATTTACCTCTTATCGAGTTTGCTTACAACAACAGTTACCACTCCAGTATTCAGATGGCGCTGTTTGAGGCTCTTTATAGGTGAAGATATAGATCTCCTATTGGATGGTTTGAGGTAGGTGAGGCTACATTGATAGGGACAAATTTAGTTCTTGAGGCTATGAAGAAGGTTCAACTTATAAGAGGAAGGCTGAGAACAACTTAGAGTCGTCAAAAGTCATATGCGGATGTTAGGTGGAGAGAACTCGAGTTTGAAGTTGATGACTGGGTATTCTTAAAGGTGTCCACCATGAAGGGAGTGATGAGATTCGCAAAGAAAGGGAAGCTTAGTTCCCGGATATGTTGGCCCATACAATATTGTGAGACGTGTTAGCAAGGTGGCCTATGAGTTGGAGCTACCAGCGAAGTTGGCTTCAGTACATCCAGTTTTCTATGTATCATTGTTAAAGAAGTGCGTTGGTGATCTGAATTTGGTTGTCCCAGTGGAGAGCATAGGTGTGAAGGATAACCTTAGCTATGAGGAGGTTCCCATTGAGATCGTTGATTGTCAGGTTCGAAAATTGAGGAACAAAGAAGTAGCTTCAGTAAAGGTGTTACATCCCGGGAGCCCAAGGATCAGACTAGGAGTTCAAATGGGGAAAAACTGAAATTTTTGCACCAGGTCACTGAACGAGTCATTCTGTGACCCGTGAGGATGGATGAGCCATTGGGTGACTCATGGTGAGGGGCTGGGGACAAGTTTGGAAGATGGAAATTGAAGTCACCACGGGCATAACCACAAGTCGTAGTCAGTCCTCACGACTCGTGGAGTCAGTCGTGGTTAAGGGAAATGAGTAAAGGAAATTGGGTAGGTAGTGTATTCAATGACTGGTGACCACGAGTTTTGGTCACCCCTGACAATTCATGAAGTGACCCATTATGATCCCAGGAGAATAAACAAGGCCACACTTGACGAGCAGGGTGACGAGTCGTTGCCCTGGACCACGAGTCATCAGGTCCTCCATTAGGACCACCTCGCAGTAATTTCTTGCAAATTTAGTAAGGGTCTTTTCATAATTTTTAAGTTCCTAAAGCCTAAACTACATCGTTTAAGGCTTGTTTTGATGGGTTTTAGGAGGGTAAAACCTATTCTAAGTTATTTCCTTCCGTGCATGCAAACTTGAGAGGTTGAGGAGGTGATCTAGAGCAAGTCTTCAAGGTCTTCATTCAAATCCTTCTTGGGCAATCAGAGAAGTGGTAGAATCAATCCCTTCCAGGTATCTAGGGTTATGAGTGGGTGTTTCCTTCCACACCCATGCCCAATTTCTATCTAAATATGAGAATTTCCTATGATCAAGTTATGGGGTTTCTACCAAAATGCATGAGTCTTCAGTTTCTTTACATGGGTATGAATTGATTATGATTTTATTATCGAATTGTGAAGCATGGGCTAATTCTATAATGATTTCAACTAAAATTATGTTTCTAGCCTTATGAATGTGGAAGCCCATTGATGATATGATCATGAAAAGTGAGATTTGTGAAGTAAATGTGATAATGAATTATGATGAAAAGCATGATTTTAAGCTACCCATATTTATAATTATAATTTCAATAAGAAAATTTAGTATTTCTAAGTATGATATAGCCTTGGGCAATGCCCACATATTAAGTTTAAATGAGGAATTTTCCGAACTAAGCTTACCACATTGTTTTGGAGCGAAGACTCCCAAATTTTATATTTTAGCTTGTGGTATATTTTGAGTTAAATCTTCCTATGCATATCTTACCAAATGGTTTTGGAGAAAAGGCTCTCAAGTATGTTTTCAGCTTGTGGTATGTTTTAAACTAAAGCTTCTCATATGCATGATTTCGTATTTGAGATGTGTTTGATCATTGAGCTTCGTCAATAGACGATGTCGAGCTTCATTATATATGATGTAGAGAATTCACATGTTTTTTGGAGAGGAGTATAGCACCGAGCAGGCTAAGGGCCGATCACTCTATTCCCAGAACTACGCGCCAGTGTAGGATGATTCTATTATATTATTGGGACCTCCCTTGTGAGCTATCTCCGGCCCTAATGGCCCATGAGCTTGATATTGATATCATGGTAGCGTCCTTAGCCCTTGCAAGGTTTTGGACAGCTCTGCCCATTTGAGTGTAATACTCGGGACCACGTAAGCTCTATCGTGGTATCTCGGTTAAGTGACGAGTCTCCCATTGTTCTATATAATTCAGATATGCATATTCATTACTCATGGTTATTATATACACATGCAGGTTCTAAAAAGCAAGGTTTGACTCAATGTTCTGATTTTCTATAAATATCATATTAAAGCTTTACGTCAATCGAGTCAGTTTGATGTTATAAAGCTATGTATTGTCATGTTATGAAAAGATCATGATTTTAGAAAGAATGCATGCGAGCCTTAATCCCAGTTTACTAATGTTTATGTTTTAATTAATGCATTGTGTTTAAAAGATTTTACTTACTTTAGCGATTTTACTTACCTTGCATACTCGCTAAATCCACGTACTGATCACATACTTTCTATGTTGTATCATTTCATGATACAGGACCCATCTCTTAGGTTCAGCCCCGCTCTTAGACAACTTATCAGAGTTAGCGTCTGCTTATTGGTGAGTCCTCATCTTTTGAGGACTAGACTATCTATGTTTTCTTTATGAATTTCAGTTTTCAGCTTGTTGAGTTAGTTGGGGTCTTGTCCCATCAATTCGTCATGTTTAGAGGCTATTCAGACATATGTATGTATTCAACTTTGGATTTTATATTCGGATGTTATATTTAAGTTAGACTTTCGCTATGATTGTATTGATGGTTATTCAGTTCTTGATTGAGTTAGATGAGTGCTTATGCCATGGGTCGACTTGGGGTCTCTCAGGGCTCCTTGTCTCGTGTTACGATCCGGGCTCCGTTCGGGTCGTGAAAAACTTGGTATCAGAGCCATATGTTTGAAGTGTCCTAGGGTGTCTGAAAGCCGCGTTACGTATAGTCTTTTTCATGGGTGTGAAGCGCAACACACATTTGACGAAGAGGTTACGGGATGTTTAGGAAATGTTCCCTTCTTTCATGATTAATGTCGTGCGATGAAAAGTCTTTCTATCCTTCTAATTCATGCTATTCGCAATTGTAGAATCATGGATCCTCGAAGGATGAATGGAAGGCGGAATGGAGATGGTGAAGGCCACGAGGGTGGCAATGGTCATGGGCATAGCTAGCCCCACCAGTTCAGGAGTCCCTGACATCAAGCCAGCCGCCCATGCTGAGTTTTGGGTCGCTATTCAGATGCTTGCACAGGCCTTGACCGCTCAGGTCAATCAACAGGCCGTTGTGCATGTTCCACAAAATGGCAATGCAGTGGCGGCTCGAGTTAGAGACTTCTTGAGGATGAACCTGAGGGAGTTCCTTGGGTCCAAGGTAGATGAGGACCCACATGAGTTTGTAGATGAGATTGTCAAAATCACCCAAGTCATGGGCGTGAATGGGGTTGAGTGCGTCGAGTTGGCCTCTTATCAGCTGAAAGGGGTCGCACATATCTGGTTTCGTAAATGGAAGGATAGAAGGGTCGCAGGAGCAAGTCCGTTCTCTTGGGAAGAGTTCCAGGTTGCATTCCTAGATCGGTTCTTCCCTCGGGAGATGAGGGAGTTGAAAACAACTGAGTTCGTGACTTTGAGCAAGGGAGAATGACTGTACAAGAGTATGCCCTTGATTTCACTTGCCTATAGAAATATGCCCAGAGTTGGTAGCCGATCAGAGGATGCGAGTGAGTAGATTCGTCCATGGAATAACGGGCTACTTAGACAAGGATTATAGGACTACCATGCTCCATCAGGATATGGATTTCCCACGGATAGTGTGTTACGCCCAGCAGATGGAGGCGACACATTCGAGAGAGAGGGAGACTAAGAGGACTAGGATCAAGGACCACAGATTCTGTCAGTAGAGGTCCAATGGTGGGCACCGATAGCAGGCCTACTAGAGATCATCAGCCCCAGCATCTTCAACATTGAGTGTGCCATCCAGGCCCAGACATGATCAAAGGGGTTGGGCATCAGGCTCGAGGGGCCATAGCAGTAGACCTATAGATTCTAACATTCCAGTTTGCCGCAGATGTGGTGGGGGAACACAAGCTAGTGTTTGGCAGGTTCAGATGCTTGTTTCGGGTGTGGGCAGCCCGGACACATGCTTAGAGATTGTCCAGATGCGAGACAGGATCAGGTTGGGTGTTGACGCCCAGCTTCTAGTTTAGCAGCCCCTCTTGCATGCTTAGCACATCAGCGGGCACCTACAAGCACAACTGGCGGTCAACGCCAGAATAGATTCTATGCTTTAGTATCCCGTCAGGAGCAGAAGGTATCCCTAAATATGGTCACTGGTATGTTGCGATTTTTTCATATTAATGTTTATGTTTTGCTAGATCCGGGGGCTAACTTGTCTTTTGTGAAACTTTATGTGGCCAGTAGTTTCAGAGCTAGTCCCGAAGTCTTTTCAGAACCCTTCTCAATTTCTACCCCAGTAGGTGACTCAGTTATAACTAGACGGGTGTATAGAGGATGCCCAGTCTCAGTCCTTCATAAGGTCACCTCAGCAGATCTGATAGAGTTAGCCGTGACCGATTTTGATGTTATTCTCGGCATGGATTGACTATTTGCATGCTCTACATCAGTTAATTATAGAATCTGGGTAGTAGAGTTCAGATTTCTAGATGACCCAGTCTTAGAATGGAAGGGTAGTTTAGCTGTGCCTGTAGGTCGATTCATTTCCTACCTTAAGGCCAGGAAGATGATTTCTAAGGGCTGCATGTATCATCTGGTTAGGGTTAAGGATGTTGAGTACGAAACCCCAACTATCCAGTCAGTTCCAGTAGTACGTGAGTATCCAGAGGTCTTTCCTGATGATTTCCCAGGTGTTCCTCCCGAGCAAGAGATTGATTTCGGTATAGATCTTCTTCCCAACGCCCAGCCGATATCTATTCCACCCTATCGGATGGCTCCAGTGGAGCTAAAGGAGTTGAAAGAGCAATTGAAAGACTTGTTAGATAAGGGTTTCATTAGACCGAGCAAGTCTCCATCGGGTGCACCGGTCCTCTTTGTTCGAAAGAAAGATGGTTCTCTTTGCATGTTTATTGAATATCGACAATTGAACAAAGTCACCGTCAAGAACAGATATCCTTTACCCAGGATCGATGATTTTTTTGACCAGCTTCAGGGTGCCAAGTGTTTCTCAAAGATAAATCTCAGGTCCGGGTATCATCATCTTAGAGTTAGGGAGAGTGATATCCCGAAGACAGCCTTCAGGATGTGGTATGACCATTATGAATTTGTAGTTATGTCTTTTGGGCTAATGAATGCTCCTGCAGCTTTCACGGACTTGATGAATAGCGTGTTCAAGCAATATCTGGACATGTTCGTGATCGTGTTCACTGTTGACATCCTTATATACTCTTGGAGAGAGGAGGAGCATGTCGCTCATTTGAGAGTAGTGCTTCAGACTCTCAAGGATCGCCAATTGTATGACAAGTTCAGCAAGTGCGTGTTTTGGTGGGCTCCGTAGCACTTTTGGGCCATATGGTATCGAGTGAGGGCATAAAGGTAGATTTTCAGAAAATCAAGGCGGTGAAAAATTGGCCTAGACCGGTGTGTCCTTCAGATATTAGGAGTTTCTTGGGCCTAGCAGGCTACTATCAGAGATTTTTTGAGGGTTTTTCATCAATTGCAGCACCCTTGACAAAGTTGACTCAGAAAAAGGTGAAGTTTCAATGGTCAGAGGCTTGTGAGAAGAGCTTCCAAGAATTGAAGACTGGACTCACTTCAGCACCAGTGTTGACCCTACACGAGGGTACCGATGGTTTTGTGGTGCATTGTGATGCTTTGAGGATCAGACTCGAGTGTGTATTGATGCAGCAAGGAAAAGTGATAGCATATGCCTCTAGACAGTTGAATGTCCATGAGAAGAATTACTCGACCCATGATCTAGAGTTGGCAGCGGTGGTGTTCGCATTGAAGATATGGCGACATTACTTGTATGGGGTCCATGTGGATATGTTTACGGATCATAAGAGCTTACAATATGTGTTCACATAGAAAGTCCTCAATCTATGGAAAATGAGGTGGTTATAGTTACTCAAAGACTATGATATGAGTGTTCTTTACCATCCGAGTAAGGCTAATATGGTAATGGATACACTTAGTAGGCTCTCTATGGAGAGTGTGTCCCATGTGGATAAGGGAAAGAAGGAGCTGGTGAAAGATGTCCATCGACTTGCAAGGTTGGGAGTTAGGTTGGTCGACTCAACCGATGGCGATGTTGGTGTGCAAAACGGATCAGAATCGTCCTTGGTGACTGATGTGAAAGCTACGCAAGATGAGGATCCGATGCTGGTAAAGCTGAAAGAAGTTGTTCGAACTCAGAAGGCGAAGGTCTTCTCCCAAGGGGGAGATGGTGTGCTGTGGTACCAGGGTCACCTATGTATTCCGTATGTCGATGACTTGAGGAGTCGGATGTTGCATGAGGCTTATAGATCCCGATACTCTATTCATCCAGGTGCAACCAAGATGTATCATTACTTGCGGGAAATATACTGGTGGAATGGCATGAAAAGGGATATTGTAGAATTCATAGTCAAGTGCCTGAACTTTCAGCAAGTGAAGGTTGAGCATCAAAGGCCGAGAGGCGTACTTCAGGATATTAGCATTCCCACTTGGAAGTGGGAAGAGATTAATATGGATTTCACTACAAGCCTACCTCGTACTCGCTGACAGTATGATTCTATATAGGTGGTGGTAGACAGGTTGACCAAGGCTAAACACTTTGTACCGATCAAAACCATAGATTCAGCGGATCATTATGCCAAACTGTATATCCGGGAGTTGGTTCGATTACATGGAGTTCCTTTGTCCATTATTTCAGATCGAGGTACTCAATTTACCTCTTAGTTTTGGCGGTGTTTTCAAAAAGGTCTTGGGACTCAGGTTAAAACTTAGCACAACATTTCATCCGAAAATGGATGGTCAAGCGGGGTGAACGATTCAAACTCTCGAAGACATGTTGAGAGCTTGCGTGATGGACTTTAAATTATAGGAGGGAAAAACCTATTCTAAGTTATTTCCGTCCATGCATGCAAACTTGAGAGGTTGAGGAGGTGATCTAGAGCAAGTCTTCGAGGTATTCATTCAAATCCTTCTTGGGCAATCAGAGAAGTGGTAGAATCAATCCCTTATAGGTATCTAGGGTTATGAGTGGGTGTTTCCTTCCACACCCATGCCCAATTTCTATCTATATATGAGAATTTTCTATGATCAAGTTATTGGGTTTCTACCCAAATGCATGAATCTTCAATTTTTTTACATGGGTATGAATTGATTATGATTTTATTATCGAATTGTGAAGCTTGGGCTAATTCTATAATGATTTCAACTAAAATTATATTTCTAGCCTTATGAATGTGGAAGCCCATTGATGATATGATCATGAAAAGTGAGATTTGTGAAGTAAATGTGATAATGATGAGATATTATGATGAAAAGCATGATTTGAAGCTACCCATATTTATAATTATATTTTCAATGATAATGAGTATTTTAAAGTATGATAAAGCCTTGGGCAATGCCCACATGTTAAGTTTAAATGAGGATTTTACCGAACTAAGCTTACCACATTGTTTTGGAGCTAAGACTCCCAAATTTTATATTTTAGCTTGTGGTATGTTTTGAGTTAAATCTTCCTATGCATAGCTTACCATATGGTTTTGGAGCAAAGGCTCCCAAGTATGTTTTCAGCTTGTAGTAAGTATTGAACTAAAGCTTCTCATATGCATGATTTCCTATTTGAGATGTGTTTGATCATTGAGCTTCATCAATAGATGATGTTGAGCTTCGTTATATACGATGTAGAGAATTTGTATGTTTTTGGGAGAAGAGTCTAGCACTGAGCGGGCTAAGGGTCGCGCCAATGTAGGATGATACTATTATATTATTGGGACCTCCCTTGTGAGCTATCCTCGGTCCTAATGGCCCATGAGCTTGATATCGATATCATGGTACCATCCTTATCCCTAGCAAGATTTTGGACGCCTCTTCCCACTTGAGTGTAATAGTCGAGACCACGTAAGCTCTATCATGGTATGTCGGTTAAGTGACGAGTCTCCCATTATTCTATATGATTCAGATATGCATATTCATTACTCATGGTTATTATATACACATGCAGGTTCTAAAAGCAAGGTTTGACTCAATGTTCTGCTTTTATATAAATATCATATTTCAGGTTTGAGTCATTCGAGTCAGTTTGATGTTATAAAGCTATGTATTGTCATGTTATGAAAAGATCATGATTTCAGAAAGAATGCATGCAAGCCTTACTCTTAGTTTACTGATGTTTATGTTTTAATTAATGCATTGTGTTTAAAATATTTTACTTTAGCGGTTTTACTTACCTTGCATACTCGGTACATTCCACGTACTGACCGTATACTTTCTACGCTATATTGTTTCATGATATAGGACCTAACGCTCAGGTACAGCCCCGCTCTCAGACAGCTTATCGGAGTTAGCGTCTGCTTATTGGTGATTCCTCATCTTTCGAGGACCAGACTATCTATCTTTTCTTTATGTATTTCAGTTTTCATCTTGTTGAGTTAGTTGGGGTCTTTGTCCCATCAACTCATCATATTTAGAGGCTATTCAGAAGTATGTATGTACTCTGCTTCGGATGTTATATTTAAGTTAGACTTCCGCTATGATTGTATTAATGGTTATTCAGTTCTTAATTGAGTTAGATGTGTGCTTATGCCATAGGTCGACTTGGGGTCTCTCGGGGCTCCTTGTCCCGTGTTACGATCTGGGCCTATGTTCGGGTCGTGACAAAAGGTTCTCTGGAGAGATCAACTTGTTGAGGGAGATACATGGGAAGTCGAAGCAGATATGATGGCTAAAACTGCACGTTTTCCTTACCGACTTAGTTCCAGCATGAGGTATCAGTCCCCTTCCCAATATTCTATTCAGTTTCATGTCTAGTTCATGTCTCTCGGTTCCTTTCATGTTAGTGCATGTATGTGTGATTCATGAATTCAGTTCAATCATGTATATTAGTCCGGAGTTAGTCACTCCGTCAATTTTCAGCTCAGATGTTTAGTATTGGAGATTCAATTCCTTTCCCCAGCTTTTTAGTATGTTTCGAGGATGAACGTTCCTAAAGGGGAGATATTGTAATACCCTGAAGGTTCCTAAGACTAGACCCAAGATTTGAAATATGTTAAGTAGAAAAGAGGGAAAAATTTTCACAGAATGACTTGTGGTACGAGTCGTGATAAGAAGGTACAACTCATAGGAAGTGTTCGTGGTTAGGATATGCAGGAGGAGCTCGTAGGAAGTGTTCGTGGTTAGGATATGCAGGAGGAGTTCAGTGACAACAAGTCAAGGTACGATTCGTGGGATCATGTTATGAGTCATCTTATGAACTGTGGTTTGAGGACTGAGTTACCCTGGTTGGAAAGTACGAATCGTTGTATGACCCCCTATATGAAACAACGAGTCATGGCCTGCACCCGTGAGAAGGAAATGAGGATCTTGGAATCAGTGATCACAGGTGGATCTAACGACTCATAGGCTGGTGGTATGAGTCATGATCTGACCCGTGGAAAACTTCAGGAAGACAAGAAAAAGCAATGGTGACTACGGATGGTAACCATGAGTCGTGATATTGAGGTACGACTCGTAATGTAAGTCATGACACCTGGAAGAGTAAAATTTTTGTGCGATTTATGTAAGGGCATTTTCATAATTTCAAAGTTTCTAAGCCCTAAACTACGTTGTTTTAAGCTCTGTTAAGAGGGTTTTAAGAGGGTTAAACCTATTCTAAACCATTCTCCTCCCATTCATGGAAGTTTAGACCTCTCCATTGAAGATCAAGCCTAGAACACTTCAAGTTCTTCTCCAAATCCTTTGGGATTTATAGGGCAAGTGTAGATTTAGCTCTTCCAGGTATGTAAGACCATGAATTAGGGTTCCTTTCACTCTCATGATCACAATTCTCCTCTATTTCATGAATCAAGTCTCAATTCAAATTATGATCAAAAATGGATTTCAATCTAATTTCATATAATTCTTACAAATTGTTTGTGGGTCGATCCCCTCTATGTTTTAAAGAATGTTTGATGATTAATGGGAAGTTTTTATACATGTTTTGATTATGAATTCATGAGTTCAATTCTTGGAAGATTTTGCCCAATTATGCAAGTTCACAAAATAGTCTAGTTTATGATTGCTGATTTCAAGTGTGATAAAATACTTAGCATGTATGTATGTCTACAAATTACCCATATATGAATCTATGATTTTGACTAGTGAAGTTTATTTCAAGTATAAATGATCTTTAGATTCTGGGTAATCCCACTCAAATTAAGCGTGTTTTCATGATTCAGTTTAGTCCTATAAATTAGCTTACCATATGGTTTTGGAGTCTATACTCTCACTTTCAGCTTATGATATGGTTTCAGCTTTGTTGAAAAATAATGGTGAGAGCTTCGTATGTTTTTGGGAGTAGTTTCTAGCACTGAGTAGGCCACAGGTTCATGAAAAATCGGGGTCTCAGAACTATGCGCTAATGTAGGATTTCACATTTACTTTGGGACCTCCCTTGTGAGCTTCCCCTTCCCCGGAAAGGCCTTCAGCTTAATATCGATATCATGGTAATGCCCTTAGTCATGGCAAGGCTTTGGACAACTTTGCCCACTTGAGTGCAATAGTAGGGATCACGTAAGCTCTATCATGATGGTGTCAATTATATGGAGAGTCTCCCATTGTTCCTTATATTCTCAGTTATGCAGATTTATCAGTTATGATATTATGTTTTCAACAGGTTTGACCCAATGATCAGTTCATCAACTTTTGCTTATGATTTTAGTTTCAGCTTTGGGTCATTAGATTCAGTTATGCGATCCAGTTTAGGACTATTCATGTTTTCAGATATTAGCATGTAGTCCCTACTCTTATGATGTTATGGCTTATGCTAATATACATGATTTTAGTTTATACTTACTCAGCCTATTTTACTTACCTTGCATACTCAGTACATTTAAAGTACTGACCGCATACTTTATGCGATATCATTTCATGATATAGGTCCTAGCAATCAGACTTAGTCGTTAGTCCTGCTCCCATTCCAGCTTAGACCCTGCTTTGAGTGAGTCCTCATCCTCTGAGGACATTTATATTTCAGTATCATTATGTCAGTTTGTGTTAGACGTAGAGATAGCTGGGGGCTTGTCCCAGCATCTCATCAGTTAGTAGAGGCTTTTTCAAACATAGATTTGTATATTCAACTTCGAACTCAGTGTTATGATATTACCGTTGGTAGACGTTTTGTGATTTAGACTTTCGCTATTTCAATATTCAGTTATCAATTTTGTTTAAATGTTGATCTTTAGTTATCATGTTCATGCCATGGGTTGACTTGGAGTCATTCATGGTTCTAGGTTCCGTGTCTAGATCTGGGCCTATGTTTGGGCCGTGAAAAGTTATGTAGGTACTAGTTATGAAAGTATTAGTTATATAGGTATTAATAGTTATAATATATGAATTATTGATTATTGAATATTTAATTGTATCTGACGAGAAACAATCGGTTAATTACGTGTATATGGTTAATTGTATCATACGAGAAACAGTCGATCAATTACTTGTATATGATTCCATTGCCTCCTAAAATATTATCTTATCTTAAAAAATGCAAGGACATTTAACAAGAAAAGCTAAAAATATTAAGATAAGAAGTAGGGGTGTCAAAATGGATGAAATTTATGGTTATCCACTTGATTCAATTCATGTTAAAAAGGTTGGGTATCCAATAATTTAAAAGTTCATTAATAATGGTTTAATTGTATATATAAAATATCCATATTACCAAAAATAATGTAGACCGAATAAAAAAAGTGATAACTAATTCTGGATAAATGTACACAGATGAAAGTGATAGTTTTAAATAAAGTACCCGAACTAAAAAAATTTAAAAAGTAAATTGATAGGGGGGTAAATACACAATTTTATTATATTAATCCATGTATAGCTAATAGCCACATAACTTATTCCACCTTCAACCTCATATAAAATTATACATAGATTTTATATCGTTATGTGAGTATTAATTATGTCGAATTATTAAAACACAACCAAACACCATATAAAATTAATATATAAATAACTTTTATACAACATTTGTAACCTACCAACCAAACATTGTATAAAATTAATACATGAATAACTTTTATCCTATTTGAAAATCAAACAATGTATAAAATTAATACATAAATAGCCAAGTTATTCATGTATTAATTTGAGCCTTATCCAGTAACCAAACAACCCCTAAGGCATTTGGCAAAAATAGAATGATGATAATCTGGTCCCAAGTTGGTGCAAATATATAACAGCCTAGGCCACCGCTTATAGAAATTGTCCACTTTGGAGCCTTCGCCCCCACAATTTTAAAATGCATCTACAAGGAAAAGGTATCCAAGCACTTATAAAGCACTCTTCGTTCTCCTTATCCAAACACTTATAAAGCACTCTTTGTTCTCCTCCCAACCGATGCGGGATTTGCCTAAACCAATGTGGAATTCTCCTAAGGCAAGCCTTACACTCACCCCCTTGGGACACAGTGTCCTCGTTGAGGTTCGCCCCACCATCGGATTTTCCCTACCACCAGCCCGACACCAACTCTGATACCAACTGTAACAGCCCAGGCTACCGCTTGTAAAAATTGTCCACTTTGGAGCCTTCGCCTCTCACAGTTTTAAAACGAGTCTACAAGGGAAAGGTATCCAAGCACTTGTAAAGCACTATTCGTTCTCCTCCGCAACCGATGTGGGATTCACCTAAACTGATGTGAATTCTCCTAAGGCAAGCCTTACACTATGGCATCCGATATGCAGTATTTGGAACTTTTTTGTGAGAGTGAAAGTCTCTCTTCATTAGTCCCATGTTATACATTTTATTATATATGTGGGTGGGGGATTTCATTTGCTGTGAGAGTACATGATTTGTGTTTAACTTTACCAGTGGTCTGTGTAAAAAGCATCGATCATGACTTGACTACCTGTTAATAGCTAGATGACATATCTTGATCCCTATTCATCATGTTTTGTGGCTGCTTGTAGTGCATGTGCTGATTTGGTTCACGGGAAAAGGGTCAAAAGCTTTTTGAGTCATAGTGCAAATTTTTTTTGATGTTGGCTGTAGTAACCAAGGTTTATTTTCTAGTTAAGCATCGTGTTTATTTTTTTTTTTTGCCTGAGGACATGCAAAAGTTTTAAGTTGAGGGTGTTGATGTGCTGTGAGCTTACAACACTTTTGACGCTTAAAAATGAGACAATAACATAGATTTAGGTATGTTTATATGGATATAAAACACTTTTACTTTGATTTCAGTGAAAGTAAGTGTTGGAGAAAAGATGTGCAAAGGAAGCCTTAAAATGCAGAAAATTAGCCAAAGTACCAGTCTCAGTACGAGCCATACTAAGAACCATGATGAAAGTTAGAAGGCTGAAGTGGGAAGAATTAAAAATACAACTCTCAGTACGAGCCGTACCAAGATGGCACGAGTCATAACTAGAGTCATGGAATTATTCATAAGAAATTGCACAAAGGCAAATTCCTAGTACGGATGGACTCCCGAATCGGGGCATCAATGTACGAACCGTACCAAGAGTCGTGGTGAACTTTATAAGATTCTTCAGTACTTGGAAGAACTTCAAAATCTATGTACAGTACGAGTCGTAAAAGGAAGGTACGAGTCGTACCACAACACTCGTGAAGAATTCCAGAAGATGTAAGAGTTCTTAGGGCAAACAACGAAAGCATTGTACGACTCGTAGGATAAAGGTACGATTAGTACCAGCCTATCAACACTTAGTGAAATTTGCAGTAGCCAAGGACTTACGGGAAGCAGGTACAACCCGTATAATCCTGCTATGGGTTGTAGGTCCAGTTGCGACACAGTCGGCACCAGATATGGAAAACTCCCTGTTAGCTAAGGAAAAGGTTTATAATGTCTATATAAATAGCCTTTATGTTTTATTTTATTTAGAGAAGGACAGAATTGAGTTAGTAGATGTGTGAAGAATTATTTTTGTGAATTTTTATCAAATTTTGAGGAGCAATTCTTGGAATCAAAGTCATCATTTCCTACATTATTCTTGAGATTGTTCATTGATATTAAAAGGAGGTTTCCTTTCAATTGTTGCTATAAGTATTCAATTATGTGTTTATCTATGAATGCAAATTGTAATCTTACAACCATGAGAGGCTAAAACCTCCACAACTAGGGGTTGTGGGAACCATGGTGGATTGACGAATTAGGGTTGCACAAAAGTGATTCAAAACCAATGCAAAAAGCTTGTATTGTATTCTCTTCATGTTTAAACATTTCTTAATAGTGTACAACGTTATGACTTGGTCGGACTCTTTATTTTCTTGAACCTAGAGAAGTAGAGATTAGGAAAAGAAAAATACAACAAAACCTTGGTCTTTATGATCATTGTATTAACTTGAGCTGTGGTCAAAACATAGTTAAATTTAGAATATATTGATAACGGTTAGTTTGATATCGCTCATGAGACCAGACCTGGTGATTGAGTATAGTCATCCAATAGGGACGATTCAGTCATTTGGATGAACCCTAGTCATCAGTTCTACAGCTAAGCAAGGATTGATCACGTGTGTATACCTGAAGTAGTTATGAACCTATGGGGAACACTTAACCTAATTGTTTGTAAATATTGATTTAAATCACAATTATAATCTTTGTTTTAATATTGTTTTCTTTTAAACCCCCCAATTTGGAGATAACTTATCAACAAGTTCAACTACTGGCATTAGTCTAGATCTTACCCTATTCCTTGTGGGTTCGACCCCAACTTCTTGGTTGGGTTCTTTATTGACGACGACCGCTTCAAACTTTGTCAAGAAGTGTGAGTTTTAGTGTTATCAGTGATTACATGTTTGTTATAGTTACGATGTAGTCCAGTACAGTCATGGTTCTTAGTCCAGTCCAGACTTTTAGATTCCAATATATTTTTGCAGTATTACAGTTCAGCTTACTATTATTCAATATACGTATGTTTTATTTTCATCTCATATAATTATTACACTTAAAGTACTAATCACATATTTCCATATGCTATATCATTTTATGATATAGGCTCAGGTACCCAGCCTCCGCACTGTAGCTAGTGTTCTCTCGGCGATTCCCCAGCAGCATCAGTGGTAAGTCCTCATTTGTATCGAGGGCCGGAGTTCCATTTTTAGTTCTATTTCTTTTATTTAGTTTCAAACATTAGAGTTAGCTGGGTGTTTGTCCCAGCAACTCATCAATTCTTTTTAGAAGGCTTTCAGATAGTATTTATAGATTGGATTCTTAGAGTTTGTTCAGATTTTATTATTATTCAGTATTTTTTTATTTCTTTAGTTGGCTTCCGCTTTATTATTATTATTATTTTCAGTAGATTAGTCTTAGTAGAAGTATGCTTTTCCATGGATTTTCTTAGGGTCACTTGTGGTCTTAAGTACTGTGTCGCGTCCGGGGTGTGAACTCGAGGCGTGACGAACTTGGTATCAGAGCATCAGGTTTTGAGTGTCCTAGGATGTATGAAAGCCACATCAGGTAGAGTCCTTTTATGGGTGTGAAGCACCTCACACTTTTGAGGGGAGGCTACGAGGTGTTTTTTTAGGAAAATTCCCTTTATTCATGATTCTTATCATGCATAGAGTTTTTGACTCTAATACGTCCTCCTAACTCGTGATCTATTCATTTTTAGTGTCGTTGATGCCTCCTAAGAAAGGAAATGGAAGAAGGATCGAAAATGCTACCAGCCATCCCCACCAACTCTTCAGGATGATCAGGTGTCACATGTAGAGTTTCGGGCTGCTATTCAGATATTGGCATAGGCAATGACCAACCAGGTTAACTAGCAGGTCATTATACCAGTAAATACTAACGGGTCTGCAGCTGCTGCCAGAGTTTGAGATTTTACTTGGATGAGTGCCCCAACATTTCACGGGTCCAAGGTAGATGAGGACATGCAGGAATTCATTAATGAAATTCAAAAGATCACTCAAATCTGCGTGTTACCTCTGCAGAAAATGCTGATCTGTCTGTCTATCAGTTAAAAAGGGTGGCTTAGATTTGGTGTAAGCAGTTAGAGCTAGCCAGGTGTATAGGGATTGTCTGATCGTAGTGTTGTATAAAGTCACCTCAGTTTATCTAGTAAAGTTAGACATGATTTACTGCGCCCTTATTCTTGTCATGGTCTGGCTACATTCTTGCTATGCTTCTGTTGACTAAAGAACTAAGGTCGTCAGCTTTTAGTTTTCTAATGAACCAGTCCTAGAGTGGAAGGGTAGTACTTCAGCACCTAAGGGTCAGTCTATCTCACATCTTAAGGCTAGAAAAATAATAGCTAAGGGATACATTTATCACTTGGTTAGGGTAAAAGACTCCAGTTCACCTTACACTTCAGTCAATTCTAATTGTAAATGAGTTTCCAGATATGCTCCCCGAAGATCTCCCCGAAGTCTCTTATGAGAGAGAAATAGACTTTGGCATAGACCTTCTTCCAAATACCCAGTCCATATCTATTCCTATTTATTGAATGTTCCAACTGAGCTTAAGGAGTTGAAGGAATAGCTAAAATACCAAGATAAGGGCTCCATCAGACCCAATATCTCTCCATGGGGTGCCCCAGTCCTATTCATGCGAAAGAAAGACGATACATTCATAATGTGCATCGACTGCAGTCAGTTGAACAAGGTAAAAGTCAAGAACAAGTAGCCCCTACCAAGGATTGACAACTTGTTTGACCAACTTTAGGGAGCTAGTTGTTTTTCCAAGATAGATCTCAGATCAGGATACCACCAGCTCAGGGTCAGAGAATGTGACATTCCAATAGTAGCCTTTAGAACTCGGTATGGTCACTACAAATTCATAGTTATGTCTTTTAGACTAACCAATTCTCTCGTAGCTTTTTATGGATCTGATGAATAGGGTATTCAAGTCATAAATGGACATGTTCATTGTTGTCTTTATAGATGATATTCTGGTTTACTCCAGAATGGAGGAGGAGCATGTAGACCATCTGAGGATAGTGTTGCAGACTCTCAGGGAACGCCAATTGTTCACCAAATTTAGCAAGTGTAAATTCTAGCTAAAATCAGTTGCCTTCCTTGGCCATATGGTCTCCAAAGAGGGTATTTAGGTGGATCCTCAGAAGATAGTGGCAGTTAAGGACTGGCCAAGACCCATATCTCCATATGATATCAGGAGTTTCTTGGGTCTAGAAAATTATTATAGATGGTTTGTTGAAGGGTTCTACTCCATTGCCTCCCCTTTGAACTAACTAACTCAAGAGAAGGTGAAGTTTCAGTTGTGTGATGCATATGAGAAGAGCTTTCAGGAGTTGAAGACTCAACTCACTATAGCCCCAGTTCTGACCCTGCTAGAAGGATTAGAGGGGTTTGTGATCTCTTTTGATGCCTCCAGAGTTGGCCTCGGTTATATTCTTATGTAGGATGGCAAAGTCATAGTTGACGCTTCTAGACAACTTAAGGTTCATGAGAAGAACCATCTGGCTCATGATTTTGAACTGGACGCGGTAGTGTTTGCTTTGAAGATTTTTGGAGACACTTTCTCTATGGGGTCATGTAGATGTTTTTACTGATCACAAGAGTCTACAGTATGTGTTCAGTCAAAAGAACCTAAATCTGCGTCAGAGAAAGTGGTTAGAGTTGTTGAAAGACTATGACATGAGTTTCTTGTATCACCCGAGTAAGGCCGACATAGTGGCTAATTCCCTCGGCAGATTGTCTATGGGAAGTGTTGCTCATGTTGAGGATGATAAAAAGAGATAGTTAGAGATGTTCACTGACTGGCTTGGTTAGGGGTCCATCTAGTTGACTCAGTAGAAGGTGGAGTTATAGTCCAGAGTGGTCAGAATCCTCCCTGGTGGTAGAGGTTAAGTCAAACTAGGATGGAGATCCAATTTTTCTCAAATTGAAGGAAGCAGTCCTAAGGAAAGAGGTGGAAGCATTCTCCAAAAGGGAGATGGTGTGCTCCAATACCAGGGTAGGTTGTGTGCTCCAGATGTAGATGACTTGAGGCAGCAAATAGTAACGGAAGCATACAGCTCTAGGTACTCCATCCATCCATGTGCCACCAAGATGTATCGTGATCTACGGGAAGTCTACTGGTAGAATGGCATGAAGAAGTACATTGCAAAGTTTGTGGCTAAGTGTCCAAATTGCCAGCAGGTCAAGGTTGAACATCAAAGATCTAGGGGTTTGACTCAGGATATTAGCATTCCTACTTGGAAGTGGGAAGAAGTGCATATGGACTTCATCACAGGCTTACCTCGTACTCACAGACAACATGACTCAATTTGGGTGGTTGTAGATTGGATGATTGATTCAACACATTTCCTACTAGTTAAGCCCACAGACTCAGTAGAGGATTATGCTAGACTATAGATCCAGAAGTTAGTCAGATTTCATGGAGTTCCCTAGTTCATTATTTCAGATAGGGGTCAGTTCACCTTGCACTTCTGGAAGTCATTCAAGAAAGGACTTGGTACTCAGGTCAAGATCAGCATAGGTTTTCACCCACAAGCAGATGGATAGGTTGAGCAGACTATTCAAACTTTGAAGATATGTGAGGGCTTGCGTGATTGATTTCAAAGGCAGTTGGGATTATCACCTACCTCTAATCAAATTTGCATATAACAATAACTACCACTCCAGTATTCAGATGGCCTCGATTGAGACATTATATGGCAGTAGGTGTAGGTCTCCTATAGGGTGGTTTGAGGTTGGTGAAGCTTCCTAGATAGGACCTGATTTAGTAAATAAGGCCATGCAGAAAATTCAACTTATAAGGGAATGGCTGAGAGAAGCTCAAAGCCATACGAAGAAGGGAGTTAGAGTTTGTTGTGAATGATTGGGTATATCTAAAAATCTCACCTATGAAGATGGTGATGAGATTCAAGAAGAAAGAAAGCTCAGACCTAGGTATGTTGGTCCTTATAGAATCCTGAGACGCATTAGCAATGTGGTTTAAGATAGAGTTACCTACAGAGTTAGCATTGGTGCACCCAGTCTTCCATGTGTCTTTGTTGAAGAAGTGCATCGGTGACCTGACCTCAATAATGCCTCTAGAAAGCGATAGTGTAAAGGACAACCTCTCTTATGAAGAAGTTCCAGTTTAGATCCTAGACCGCTAGGTTCGTAAGCTGAGGAACAAAGAGATCGCTTCAGTAAAGGTCTTATGGAGGAACCAACTAGTTGAGGGAGCTACACGGGAAGTAAAGGCAGACATGATGGCTAAATACCCTTACCTATTCCCTTCTAGTTTAGCTTCACCATCAGGTACTAAATTCCTCCTTAGTACTCTTTAATTGCATACGCATTAGTCCCATTCATGTTTTAATATGCACCCTAGTTGCATAAGTTCAATTAGTATGTCTACCTCAGCTCGGAGTCAGTCACTCCCTCAATAATCAGCTTAAAGTCTTCAATTCGAGATTATAGCTCTTTCCCCCAATTTTTCAGCTTACTTAGCCTTCATTTGAGAATGAAAATTCCCAAAGGGGAGATATTGTAACACTCTAAAAGTATCTTAGACTAAATCCAAACGTAGAATGATAAACCAGAAAAGGAGCTAGAAAATTTTTGCCTCAGGATGACTCAACCAATGAGTCATTGTTAGTAACAATGACCCATTGTCTGAGTTGTTATCAACCTTGTAGTTTTCAATCCTCAGATCCAATGGGTGGTACAATGAGCCGTCATTGGCAACAATGATTCATTGTGTTTCTCATCCTGTCAATCCTAGAATATGATCAAAACCTTCTTTCAAACAATGAGCCATCCAATGAGTTGTTATTGGTTCAAACGACTCATCATAGGGAGCTTTTAGAAGGATTCCAATAAGAGTAGAAATCTCTCCCGCTAATAATGAGTGAGACCAGCGACTCATTATCTCATCTAATGAGTCGTTGTCCTCATCCATTGATCAAGCCTAGAAATCATTAAGAATTTCCAGTAGTGATGATGAACAGTGACAACAACCCGTTGTATCATCCACCGAGTCGTTGTGTTGTCCATTGGAAAAAGTCCAGTAGTTGTTTGAAATCCTTTCTGTGACTATGACTGGATACAATGAACTATTGTTTCATTCAGCAAGTTGTCCTATCCATCCATTGGTCAAGTCCAGAAGCTAAATTTCAAGGCCCAAGACCAATAAATGATCCCAATGAGTCGTGGTCACAACCAACGACTCGTTGTGTGACCCGTTGGATCCTGATGGACTGTTTATTAGACTTTTTTGGGGGGTATTTTTGTAACTTCCTGCTGTTTTAATGCCTAGAATATGTCATTTTTAGATGAATGTCAGGGGTTAAAAGGAGTTAGTTGATCTTCCTCCCTTATTTTCTCACTTTTCTCTGAAGAACAGAACGTTAGAGCTCAAAATCTCTCCTCCCCCAGTTTAGGAATTAAAGGCTTATTCTCAGGGACCTTCATCTTCAGATATGTGGGACATTCAATAAGGGTTCCTTTTCCCCTTGTGTCCCAAACTATTTTTAGAAAACCTTCTAAATTCTAGTTCTGTAGAAGTTTGAAGCTAGGGTTTTCAATCAGTTAAGAAATTCTTTAAATCTTGTTAAATTTGTAAGATTGTATGATCATTCCTAACTGAAATTCATGTCTTAGTTTTATTCATACAAATTGCTTTCTTAAACCTGATCCTTAGTATGATATTTGAATGAAACTTGCATGATTTAGAACTCAAATATGAATGTTGTATTATTATGATATTTTCGCTCGAATAATGAATGTTAGTACAAATACATGAATGAAAAGTTAATGTTTTGGTATGTTCAATCTCAGAATTTTAGTCAGTATTCAGTATACTCAGTATTCTCCAGAAATGTCAGCTGATCAGTTTGAATCTCTGTCAGTCTTTTGAGAAACTTAGTAAACTCAGTAGTATCAGTTTATCAGCTTGTTAGTCATTCTTTAGAATGTTACAATACTTTCAGATAAAGCAGATCTGACAAGTCTTAGAACATCGTTTCTTTCAGGTCCTTAGACTTTCAGAACACTTCAGATAAGTAGTTCTGACTTAGTCCCAGGACATCACTTTCGAGCTATCATCTAGGTAGATATAACTAGGTTTCCATTGGGAGTAATACTTAGCACCGAGCAAGCTGGGGTTCAACGCACCCAGGTTCCCAGAACTATATTGTCGCTGTGGGTTATTAGCCCGAATGGATCCCAGACAGTGATCACTTAGTTCAACCACTACACCCTGGTAAGGTACAATGGGCTTTATCCGATGGGGTGTATACATCGGACTCCACATTAGGCTCACATGGTTACATATCGATTTTAGTCTCTCCCATAGTACAATTCAATCCAGTACAGTCATGGTTCTCGGTACAGACTTTCAGATTTCAGTCTATTTTTGCAGTACTACAATTTAACTTACTATTATTCAGTATATGTATGCTTTAGTTTCATCTCATATACTTAGTACATTCAAAGTAAGTACTGGTCGCATATTTCCATGTGCTGTATCATTTTATGATATAGGCTCAGGTACCTAGCCTCCGCACCACAGCTAGTGTTCTCTCGGTGATTCTCCAGCAGCATTAGTGTTGAGTCCTTATATGTTGAGGGTCAGAGTCCCATTTTCAATTATATTTCTTTTGTTTAGTTTCAGACATTAGAGTTAGCTGAGTGTTTGTCCCAGCAACTCATCAGTTCCTTTTAGAAGGCTTTAAGAAAGTATTTATAGATTCAACTTGGGTTTACAGAGTTTCTTCAGATTTTATTATTATTCAGTATTTGTTTATTTGTTTAGTCAGCTTCCACTATATTATTATTATTTTCAGCAGATCAATCTTAGTAGAAATATGCTTTATCATCGGTTTTCTTAGGGTCACTTGTGGTACTAAGTATCGTGTCGCGTCCAGGGTGTGAACTCGGGTCATGACAGTAGATTAGTTTAATCATAACTTTATAAAATAACTTACATTGGGATAGAGTAAGCTCCATTAATAATATTAATCATAGGACATACTATGGCTCAGAAATTTTATTCTATGAAGATATAATGTATCTAAATCGAAAAAATATATTTCTAATTGTGGTGTTCTCTAAATCGTTTTTGGCTGCTCAATATAATATCACTTCAAAGAACAACATACAATCAATTTATTGCTTGGAAAAACTTGCATGGTCATAAAAAAAATATTAACTAATTAATTTGTAAAAATCTAATCTTTGTTTTATACAAAGTTGTTTTATGTATTTTATCCTAATTGCATCATTAATTTAAAGTGATAAAAGAGTTATTGGAAGAGACAACTTCTTAGAAACAAATCAATTACAAAGGCTAAAAGGAAATACAAAAACTTTCACATGTTCCTCTAATTTTCGAAAAAGATTCTTTGTTATTGGAAACAAGGAGCTAGAGTGAAAAACAAACACAAAAATTAAGTGGTATGCAATAAGGGGCTCAAAATAATAGACCTAACAAAACTCTTGAATCCACTTCACAACTATTGTAGAAAAATCATCTTATCAAGCGGATTCAAAACACAAGTATCCATATATTCTATCTTCTTAAATCTATTTATTAATCAAACAAATAAAGTATATCAGAAGATCTACAATGCACTTATTGAATCAAACAAACAAGGGAAAAATAAAGGCAATAATTCTCACTAGATAGCCGAAAGGATTGTGGAGCTCAGTATCCAAGAGCAATAGATAGATTGCCGGCAATTGTGGCTTGAGATAATCTTTCAATTGGAAAACTAATGATAACGATTTGGATAAAAGTACTGGCATCGTGAACATGAGTAGAAATTGGAGAATAAGAAATTGAAATAATAGAGTGAGAGTCTCTATAATTTAAGAGGCGGAGAGTTTAGTAGGATACGTTATTTCTTCTTCTTCTTCTTCTTTTTGCTGTTCTTCTTCTTAATTGTTGAGCAGGATATGTTTTTTTTTTCTGTTCTTCTTCTTTTTAATTTTCCTCTTTTCCTTTGGGAACTTTTAAATATATATGACTTCTTTAATTTTTGATTGGGATTGTTTTTGCAATTTATTTAGATTCTTGTATGATATTACTAGTAACTACAAATGGCTTAAACACGCATCTTTGACTATTAAATTATTCTAACAATATAATAAAATTTTAATTACACTTGGTCATTTATACAAAATAATAAAATTTTAATTGCACTAAATTATTTTTTTGTACTACAAAATTCAAATCAAACTCGAAAATAATGTATAAGTATTTTATACGATGAAATTAATATTGATACAAAAATATATACTCACTAGATGTTGTTTGAATATGCAAACATGATCATTTAATTCATTTTTTAATAGAAAAAACTTTTTTTTTCATGAATTCTTTCATCTATCCAAATTAATGTGTGTAACACAAATTTCGCATACTAAAAATTAAAGAAAATAAAAATAATAAAAAATAATAATATTCGTATTTTAATAAATTATGGGGATCACCACTGGGGAGATATATTTCTTGATATATGGAAGAAGTTGAGATCACTATCAGAGATGAAGGCTTCTTAATATGCAGAAGACTTTTGAATCACCACCAAAGATGAAGGCTTCTTGATATCTATATTTGTCGATCCTCTTCTTATGGTGTCCTTATTTTAGGTATATGATGACCTCTATTTAGTATTTTGTGAGAAGTTAGTTTGTGATGAATACTTAAGCAAAAGCGCAAGGGTGAGTGCATAAAGTGATCGTTCGCCGAAGCTAAAAAAACTGTAAGGGGAAGCTCTAAGTAGTATGTTGCCAAATCCGTAAGCTAAAAGAGGGGGATGCTCCAAATAGTCTTTTCATAGTTGTAGAACTGAAAAAGTGAAGACACCAACTAATATGCTCTACAACTACGCAATTGTGGGTGAAACGCATCTCACCAAAGATGCAAAGCTGCAAGGAAGGAGAAAACTCCTTTCTCAACAAAGACACATACAAATACTTAAAGTAAATCATTCGTACTCACCCAAAGACGAACCTTCAAGTCCTACAAAAAGAAATTAAGAAAAAAGAAAAGATAAGACGAGTACTTATGGAATATGCTGCCTAAAGTCATAAAGTATATACTCTAGAGTCAATTTCAAAAATTATATTGGTAAATATAAAGTGAGTTGAATAGATCTTTGGCATGGATAGAGAATTCGAAGCCTAGTTTTCATAGGGTCAAGAGGCTCATGATTTGGACACTCATATCTAAGGAAATAATTCATTTTTACGAGAGTGTGCAAAGTTGAAAATCAACATGGAAGACGTGTAGATCAACTTCAAACATTAATGCCAACCAATCAAGATGGGTTATGTGTTTTTGATTTGTTACAGATCTGGATGTCTTGTTACTACATAATCAAGTCACTGATTGTTTGATTCTCCAATACTGAGATATGAATTTTTTGATGAGAGTATGCAAAGTTGTGAGCTCGACAGGAGAAACAAATAGATCAACATCAGAACTTAATTTCAATTAATTCAAGAGGCATTTTACTTTTAATTTTAACATTTATAGTGTAAATTCAACTTGATTTGTACCTGGAACAGAGAAAATGGTAAAGGGTATCTAATTATAATTCAAGAACTTCTTTCTATTTTTCTCTTAGATTTGCTCCTCTAAGTCTACTTTTTGTAGAATTAGGTGGCTTGCATTTTGGACACTCCAACGACGATATATGAATTTTATATTGCAGATTATATAAATTTGAAAGATTTTGAGATTCAAAAAAATAGGCACAAAAAAAATCAATTTTGAACACGTAGTCCTCTAAGCCTAATTTCGGTAGAATCAAGCGACTCACATTTTTGACACTCCTACGATGAGATGTAGATTTTCTATTGCAGACATGGAATGTTGAAAGATTTTGCAATTAGAGAAAAAAGGCAGAAAACATCAATTTTGAACACACAAAATTGCTTCCAACTTTCGTTACATAGTAGAACTGATGCATAACAAGTTTAGAGACTTCAACAATAATAAAGCTTACAAGAAAATGATCAAAATTGCCTCAATTTTTAAAGGAGGTTAATTTCTCAGATAGTCACTCAACTAATAGCTACTATCTTAGAAAGTCATCTTTCTAGTTGATTCCAATTTTCATTAACAAAGAAAGTGACTTTTTGAGATAATAACTATTAGTTGAGTGATCGTATGAGAAATCAACTCCTTAAAAATGATGATCGACTTCGATTCTCCAAACTTATGAAAGATACATAAATTGTATATGTTTAGGGATCATTATATTGGTGATTAAAGGCTGTGGATTCCTTACACTAGCACAAGGATGGTGTTCCTTAGAGTTAGAGATGAAATTTAAGTTACTTCCATATTTGATTCGAGAACAACAGTAAAACAGAAGACAAAATTAAGAACGGGGAAGAATGCTTGTCCAACGTGAATGAATATCTTGATTATCTATTAAAAGATACTCCCTTCATTTCAAAATAAGTGGTGTTTTAGCCTTTTTATTTTATTTCAAAATAAGTGGTGTTTTACATAATCAAGAAGAAATTAATGAGGTTCTTCCAATTTTACCCTTATTTAAGTAGAGAGAATTTTACATAATCAAGAAAATATTAAAGAGTTGCATCTTTTTCAAGATATTTATTTGGGGTAAGTGGATAAAAATTTATTTATCTGTCTAGGAATGAGTAATTTTTTTAATGGGTGTGCCCAACTAAAAACATCATTTAATTTTAAATGGAGGTAGTATTATTAAGGGGCCACTTTGGTATTTAACTATTGGTCAAGGAAAATTGATGCAATAAAATCAATCTACAAATTGAAGTCTGTCTTCTAGGTTCAAAAAGCCTATAGCCTACAACTTTAAAGAGAGGTGAAATGCTATTAAAAGATCCCAACTCAATTTTTTAGTCTATTTATAAGAGAATGTCATATGAAAAATGCAATCGATTCTTTCATTTTTGTAGCACACTAGCCATTTTTCATGATTTCGAGTTTAATACCTATATTGAATAATAAATTTAATTGTTGGTGCTTGGTGGTTTGATTTCTATTAGAAGGGTATATGTGCAAGTTGTTTATTTCAAGCATAGGTTGAACCAATCAGTTATATCATTTTTCATAATAACTACGAAACAAAGGTGCATGATATTGAGAATTACTTCTGATCAATAAATTCAAAAATTATATGTAAAAATCATAGCATTTAGTGATTCATTGGTAAATCAATTTTCATTCTCTTTGAACCAATAATGTGTTATACCCTGGAAACTCAAAGATCAGACCCAGGAGTTGAAACGGAGGAAATCTGAAAATTTATACCAGATCACAGAACGGGTCATTAGGTGACCCATGAGGAGGGACCACGAGTCATGAAGTAACTCGTGGTCAAGCAGGGAAGTGGACTAATTTAGGGAGACACCACGGGCATGAACAGAAGTTGTGGTTAGGCCACATCACTCGTGGAGTCACCCATGGCCTGGACGGGAAGTTGGCAAGGAAATTTTGGACAGTGGGGGTCATAGGTGGTGACCATAAATCGTGGTCAGCCACCACTATTCATGGGGTCCCCTGATGGAAATTTGGCAGTGAACACCATGGATTGAGGCCAAAAGTCGTGGCCATAAGGGACGAATCGTCCAGTCCCTCATCGGGACTGGCAGTCAGCAAAATCCTGTGATTTAAGTAAGGGATTTTCTGTAATTCCTATGTCCTAGGGTCCTAGACTACGTCGTTTTAAGTTATGAAAGGTGGGTTTACGAGGGGAAAACTATCCTAAAGTCCTCATTCATGCATGCAAAAGAATAGGAGAGTGGTAGAGAGGTGGTCAAGGGTGATTCAAGGCTTCTTCTTCAATTTCCTATTGGGCAATCAAGGGAGTATAAAGATTTACTCCAAATCAGGTATGTAGGGTTACAAATTGGTTTTTCCATTCACACCCATGCCCATTCTCTATTAATTCATGAAAATTTATCAAAAATCTCACAGGGTTTTGATTCAATTTTTGTGAAAATCTAATGATTTACTTATACAAGATTTGTGATAAAAATTTGGTTTAGTTTCAAGGTGATGAAGCTTTGCTAAAGCAGCTTGTGATCATTTTCAAAACATCTTTACTGGTGAAAAGAAGCTTATTGATGAAGGAGTTCTGACTTGCATTCCTAGGCTAATAACAGATGAGAAGAATCACATTCTTCAAGCCATACCTACCATGGAGGAGTTAAAGCAAGTGGTTTTTTCCATGAGTCCCCATTCTGCAAGTCCCGATGGTATGAATGGAAGATTTTTTCAGGCCTGTTAGGACATCATTAGAGTTGATCTTCTTACTGTTGTCAAGTACTTTTTTTGTGATCACACTATGCCAAAATATTTTTCTCATGCCTGTTTGATTTTACTCCCAAAAGTAGACCATCCTAATAATCTTTCTGAGTACAGACCCATAAGCCTTGGCAACTTCACCAACAAAATCATCTCCAAGCTCATTTGCCTTAGACTAGCTCCTATTCTACCCCTTCTCATTTCTGATAACCACTCTAGGTTTGTTAAAGGCAGAAGCATCTCTGAAAATATCATGCTTGCGCAGGTTATCATTCACAGCATCAAAAAGCCTAATGAGGGTGATAATGTAGTCATCAAATTGGACATGGCCAAGGCCTATGATAGAGTCTCTTGGTCATCGGTCTTGTGATGAGAAGAATGGGCTTTGGTGAGATTATCATTGATTTGGTTTGGAAAATTATGGTTAAAAACTAGTACTTTGTCATAGTCCATGGTGCGAGACATGAATTTTTTCACTCAACTAGAGGTTTAAAGCAAGGTGATCCATTATCTCCGGCACTTTTCATCATCGGAGCTGAAGTCTTATCTAGAATGATAAACCATCTTCATCAGCATCAGTTGTACCAGGGATTCCATATAGAGAGAAATGGGCCACAAATAAATCACCTTAGTTTTGCAGATGACGTTATCATATTCTCTTCAGTGACAATTTCTTCCTTACAACTGATTATGAATGTTTTATCTACATATGAGAGTGTGTCAGGATAGCTCATCAATAAGAAGAAGAGTCATTTCATGATTCCTACTCATACTCCTTAGAATATTGTGTGCGGAATTGAGGATATTACAGGTTTCGCTCAGAAAGACAGTCCTATCACTTGCCTTGGATGTCCTCTATACATTGGAAGGAAAAGAATCATTTACTTCTCAGGCATGGTGGCTAAAGTGGTGGCTAGGATCAGAGGGTGGCAGTCCAGGATGCTTAGTTTTGGAGGTAGAGCTACGCTTGTGAAGTTTGTCCTACAATCTCTACCTATTCACATTCTCTCTGCTAAATCACCTCCAAAGACTACTCTCAAGAAAATCAAATCTCTCACAACTGATTTCTTTTGGGGATGGGAAACTGATAAGAAGAAATAACATTGGGTTTCTTGGGGAACTCTTTGTTTCCCCTATGAAGAAGGAGGTATAGGTGTCAAGCATCTATCTGATATTTGCCTTTGCTCTTCAATATAAAAAGTGGTGGAATTTTAGAACCAAGAACTCTCTATGGGCGCGATTTCTAAAAGCTAAATACTGCCAAAGAGCCAACCCTGTTAGCAAAAAATGGGATACCGGCCACTCTCTGATTTGGAAGCATATGATGAGGAATAAACAAGAGGCAGAGAAACATATTTAGTGGATTCTCCATTCAGGATCATGCTATTTTTGGTGGGATGATTGGTTAGGTATTGATCCTCTTGCATATCACAGAGACATTTTGCCAAGGCTCAACAACATGGTGGTTTCTCAATTTCTGATGAATGGACGATGGAATGAAGAAATGGTGGCTCATCATGCACTGCCGCACTTGGTTCATCAAATCCTTAACACTCATTTTCAGTTCCTACAAGGTGTTCCTGATCAACCTGTTTGGAAACTCAATACTCATGGAAATTTTACATGTGCTTCAGCTTGGGATCCGGTTAGGCAGAAGAAGACTAGAACTATGACTAATACCTTCACTTGGCACAAGAATATTCCCTTCAAGGTTTCATTTCTTCTTTGGAGAGCATTGAGAGCCAAACTACTTACCAATGAGAAGATTACTACCTTTGGAAGTGAACCAGCTGAATGTTCTTGTTGCTACAGACCTAGTCTGGATATTATAGACCATATTTTCGTAACAGGTCACTTTGCTGCTTATATCTGGAAGTACTTTTCAGACTCCTTGGGAATTCGACAAGAAGCTACTTCTTTAAGAAACTTACTTATGACTGGTGAATGGCTAATCACAACAATAAGGTTCAAAAACTCATTCTTCAGGCTATGCCGATATTTGTTTGTTGGAACCTTTGGAAGAATAGATGTGCTACCAAATAAGGGGGCAATAAATCTAATTCGACTAGAGTCAAATACTCTATTTTGCAAAGATATCTCAAATATTCTAGCTACCACTTTTCCTTATATTACACGGCCTTCTAAATGGACGACTTGAGTATTTTGGTGGAGAAGTATCAACATGAAACTAAGGTGATCAAGGTCCTTTGGACCAAACCTACACACCCTATAGTAAAGCTCAACATAGATGGGAGTGCACTTGAAAATCCGAGAAGAATAGGAGCTGGTGGCATTCTTAGAGATTGCAAAGAAAAAATTATTTTTGTGTTTGCTACCCCTCTCGGTATTGGTACTAACAACCAAGCAGAGATATAAGCGGCTGTATATGGTCTTTATTGGTGCATTCAACATGGATATAGTAGAGTCACCTTGGAGGTTGATTCAGACTTACTCATAAAGTGGCTCACCAACACTGGTAAACCTCCTTGGAATATTCATAGATACATCATGGAGCTTCAAAACCACATCACCATGTTCGATTATTTTCAAACAAAGCATACTTATAGAGAAGCTAACTTTACTTCTAACTCTCTTTCCAAGTATAGTCATGGGTTAGATACTCCTCATCATTTCTACAATATGCAATACTTACCACAAGAAGCAAGAGGCTACTACAAGTTGGATAAAATGGGCATGGAAAATTTTAGAAGAAGGAAATTGAAGAGAATTAAGAAGCCACCATGAGATTTTCGAGGGTTGCTTGGTGTGTATCGAAGCTTTGGTATAGATGACCCTATACCACCTTTTTTCTGCTTTCCCCTTTTCATCTAGGCTATTTCTTTGCTAAGTTATAGCTTTTTGGAATAGGTCTTAGCTTTTTTGAGATTTTCCTTTCTTACTATGTAAGAGGAGAGTCTCCCTTATTTACTGCTTTCCTAGATTTTTATGTATTAGAAAGGAGTCCTCTCTTCTTAGGTGCATAGTCTCTAGGTTTTCATTTATATTATCGAGGATGAGTTGGTTAACTTTAGTAGGATGACCGACTTCTGAACCACCATAGGATCGGAGGGAGGGTTTATGTCCCCCTCCTTGTACATATTTTTTCTTGTTATTTATGTTAAAGCTTGGGGGTGTTGCTCAGCCCATGACCGCCACGAGGGATACTGACCCTTGGGATAGGTCATTTACCCAAAAAATATGATTTACTAATGGGCTATTTTGAATTGTGATTTACATCATATTTCGGGGATTTTGATAAGATTTTACAACTATTCTCGATTTTAAAATTATTGATTTCGATTTCAACTCAATTAAGCCTAATTGTGCATGATCTATGATAATCTACACTTCAATTGTTGATATTTACAAACCCAACATGAGGTATGATTTGAAATACGGATTTATTCATATACCCAACATGATTTGATGATTTACAAGTTATATACATGATCTTCAAGTATGCATGGGCCTTATGATTTATGAATTATTGATGATGAAAAGCATTTTTTCATGTTATCCATGTTTATAAGCATGTTTCGAATGAATTGAATATTGTAAAGCATGATTAAGTATTCGGCAATGCCCACATGTTGAAGAATGATTTACTGTTTATGAAATGAATCTCATGATTTATCGATTTATGATGTTGGCCGACTAAAGGGCCTTTGATTCTTGGATAATTATGTTTTAATGGGGATTAATGAATGATGAATGTTTATTTTAGCCATGAATGTTAATAAATCATGTTATTAATTTACGTACGAGCCTAATATGCATATTTTTGGGAGCATGTCTAGCACCGAGCAGCTTGGCATTCAAAGGACTACGTCGGTGTCTCATAACCACGTTCCACCGTGGATTTATAATGATACATTACAATGATAATGATTCCCTCTTTTCATGATATCACATAATCCACATCCCTCACCTGGCAAGCCAGGGGCGACTCTGCCCACTTGAGTGAGATAGTTGGGGCATCATGAAAGGCTTTACCATGATGGTGTTGGTTATGTCGAGTTCTCCCATTGTTCCGCATGTTTATGCATTGTTATGTTTATGTTATTGGCTCAAGTGATGATTTGATAAAGTTTCTTCATGATTATGAAAATGAACAGTTTATGAATGATTTGAAAACCTTGATCCTTATGTTATGTCACGATATTTATGATATGAGCATGATGTACTACTCTTATGATGTTTTATGAGTTTTATGTAACTTAAATGTCCGTTTTACTTATCTTGCATACTCGGTACATTCCACGTACTGACCGCATACATTTTATGTTGTATCATTTCATGATACATGACTTGGCTCTCTGGCTCATCCTCATCCTTATGCCATCTTAGGGTTATTATTAGCTTTATTGGTGAGTCCTCATGTTCCGAGGGTCATTTGACTAGATAATTATATTATTCTATGTTTCAGTTGTTGGCCGGGTTAGTTGGGGGTGTTGTCCCATCAACCCATCTCACACAGTGGAGGCTTTCATACAGTATGTTGTACTTCACTTATGTATATGTCCATTGTTTTCAAATGTTATGATATGTCATGTTATGTTTAAGTTTCTGCTACACCTTATTTTAGCCTTCCGCTTAAAGTGAAAGAAGTTAGATATGCTCATGCCATGGGTTGACTTGGGGCTTTTCAGGGTTCCTTGTCCCATGTTACGATCCGGGTCTATGTTCAGGTCATGACAAACTTGGTATCAGATCCATAGGTTGTGAAGTGTCCTAAGGTGTTTGAAAGCCACGTTAAGTAGAGTTTTTTTCATGGGTGTGAAGTGCGCCACACTTATGACGAAGAGGCTATGAGATGTTTAGAAAATGTTTCCTTCTTTTGTGTTCTATGTCGTGCGATGAAAAGTCTTTCTATCCTTCAAATTCGTGCTATTTGAAATTGTAGAATCATGGCTCCTAGAAGAATTAACAGAAGAAGAAATGACAATGATGAAGGCCACGAAGATGACAATGGTCATGGGCATCAGCAAGCCCTACGTTTTGAAGAGCCCCAGGCACCGGAGCTAGTTGCTCACGCGGAGTTTCGGGCGGTTATCCAAATGTTGGCGTAGGCCTTGACCGCTCAAGTCAACCAGCAGGCTTTTGCACATATCCCATAGAATAGAAATGCAGTAGCGGCCCGAATTAGAGATTTCTTGAGGATGAACCCTTCGGAGTTCCTTCGGTCCAAAGTGGATGAGGACCCGTATGAGTTTATTGACGAGATTGTGAAGATCACCCAGGTTATGGGGGTGAATGGGGTTGAATGTGTAGATTTGGCCTCGTATCAGCTGAAAGGGGTCACACATATCTGGTTCAGGCAATGGAGGGACACTAGGGCCACCGGAGCAGGGCCAGTTACTCGGGAGGAGTTTCACATGATGTTTCTAGATCGATTCTTCCCTCGGGAGATGAGGTAGTTAAAGGCAGCAGAATTTGTGAATTTGAAGAAGGGGAGGATGAAATTGTAGTAGTATGCTCTCGAGTTCACTCACTTGTCAAAATATGCCCCAGAGCTAGTGGTTGATCAGAGGATGCAAGTGAGCCGATTCATTTATGGTGTGGCGGGTTATTTGGACAAAGACTGCAAGAGTGTCATGCTTCATCAGGATATGGACTTTCCTTGTCTAGTGTTGTATGCCCAGCAGATGGAGGCGAATCATGCAAGGGAGAGGGAGGGAAAGAGGGCTCGGACAGATAGCCATGTATTTACTCATCACAGGTCCGACGGTGGTCACCGCCCTCAGTTTTAGCAGAGGTCACTAGTTCTAGCACCATCATCAACTAGTGTTCCATCCAGATCCAAAGGGTGATCAGAAGAGTAGGGCTTCAGGATTGAGGGACCATAGGGACACACAGGTGGAGTGCACCTCCCCAGCCTACAGAAAGTGTAGCAAGAGTCATGCCGGGGAGTGTTTGCTCTGCTCAAATATTCACTAAGGGTGTGGTAGGTCCGGCCACATGCACCGAACATGTCCATTTTCTAGAAAGGATGGGGATAGAGGTTGTGCAACACCCACTAGGACAGCAGCAGCTCCAGCATGTTCAGCTCCATAGGGAGCATCTTCTAGTGGAGGTGGCATACAATGCCAAAACTAATTCTATGTCCTCGCCTCACATCCGGAGCAGGAGACTTCACCGGATATGGACACTGGTATGTTACGAGTTTTCCGTATTGATGTTTATTATTTGCTAGATCCAGAGGCTACTTTGTCGTTTATGACTCCTTATATTGCTAGTAGCTTTGGAGTTAGTCCCAAGACTCTGTCAAAACCATTTTCAGTTTCTACTCCTGTTGGTGATTTGGTTGTAGCTAGTCGAGTGTATAGAGGATGCTCGGTCACTATATTGCAGAAAGTCACCTCTGCAGACCTTGTAGAGTTAGACATGACTAACTTTGATATTATTCTTAAAATGTATTGGTTGTATGCGTGTTATGCTTCGGTAAATTGTAGAACCCGTGTAGTGGAATTCCGTTTTCTAGGTGAGGCAGTCTTGGAGTGGAAGGGTAGTTCGGTGGTACTGGTAGGTCCTTTCATTTCCTATATAAGGTCAGAAAGATGATTTCTAAGGGTTGCATGTATCATATAGTTAGGTTTAAGGATGTTGAGTTTGAGACCCCGACTATTCAATCGGTTTCGGTGGTGCGTGAGTATCCAGAGGTCTTTCCCAATGATTTGTCAGGTGTTCCTCCCGAATGGGAGATTGACTTTGGTATTGACCTTCTACTCGACATACAACCTATATCCATCCTTCCTTAGGAGATGGATCCAGCCGAGCTAAAGGAATTAAAGGATTAGTTGAAGGACCTGCTAGATAAGGGCTTCATTAGGCCGAGCAAGTCCCTGTAGGGTGCACCATTTTTTATTTTTCCGAAAGAAGGATGGTTCTCTTCGAATTTTCATTGACTACTAATTGAACAAGGTCACCTTTAAGAACAGGTATTCTTTACCCAGGATTGATGATTTGTTTGACCATCTTCAAGGTGCCAAGTGTTTCTCAAAGATAGATCTTAGGTCCGTGTATCATCAGCTCAGGGTTCGGGAGTGTGATATTTCGAAGACAGCCTTCAGGAAGCGGTATGGTCATTATAAGTTTGTATTTACATCTTTCGAATTAACAAATGCTCCTGCAACTTTTATGGACTTGATCAACAGGATATTCAAGCAGTACCTGGACATGTTCATGATCGTGTTCATTGATGATATTCTTATATACTCTCGGAGCGAGGAAGAGCATGCTGCTCATTTGAGAGTAGTGCTTCAAACTCTCAAGGATCGTCAATTGTATGCCAAGTTCGGCAAGTGAGAGTTTTGGTTGAACTCGGTAGCATTTTTGGGTCACGTGATGTCAAGTGAAGGCATAAAAATTGATTCCTAGAAAATCGAGGAGGTGAAGAATTGGCCTAAACCAGTGAATCCTTCGGATATTCGGAGTTTCTTAGGTTAAGTTGGCTATTACCGGAAATTTGTTGAAGGTTTTTCATCCATTGCAGCGCCTTTGACCAAGTTGACTCAGAAGAAGGTGAAGTTCTAGTGGTCGGAGGCTTGTGAGAAGAGCTTCCAAGAGTTGAAGACTCGACTTACTACCGCACTAGTGTTGACCCTACCATAGGGTACAGATGTTTTCGAAGTGTATTGTGATGCTTCGAGGATCGAACTTGGGTGTGTACTGATGCGGCGAAGGAAGGTGATAGCATATGCCTCTAGACAGTTAAAGATCCATGAGAAGAATTACCTGACCCATGATCTAGAGTTGGCCGCGATAGTATTTGAATTGAAGATATGGAGGCATTACTTGTATGGGGTCCATGTGGATGTGTTTACGGACCAGCAGAGCTTACAATATGTGTTCACATAGAAGGACCTCAATCTACGGCAAAGGAGGTGGCTAGAGCTACTCAAAAATTACAATATGAGTGTTCTTTACCATCCGGGTAAAGCTAATATGGTGGCGGATGCACTTAGTAGACTGTCGATGGAGAGTGTGTCCCATATGGATAAAGGAAAGAAAGAGCTGGTGAAAGATGTGCATCATCTTGCAAGGTTAGGAGTTAGGTTGGTTGACTCTACAGATGACGATGTTGTTGTTCAAAGCGGGTCCGAATCATCCTTGGTGACTGATGTGAAGGTTTGACAAGACGAGGACCCGATTTTGGTAAAGTTGAAGGAAGCTGTTCAAAGTTAGAAGGTGGAGGTTTTCTCCCAAAGGGGAGATGGTGTGCTTCGGTACCAAGGTCGCCTATGTGTTCCAGATGTTGATGATTTGAGGAGCCAGATATTGCATGAGGCCCATTGATCCGGGTATTCTATCCATCCGGGTGCCACCAAGATATATCGTGATTTACGAGAAATCTATTGGTGGGATGGCATGAAGAAGGATATTGCAGAATTCGTAGCCAAGTGCCCGAATTGTCAGCAAGTGAAGGTTGAGCATTAAAGGCCGGGAGGAGTACTTCAGGATATCAACATTCCTACTTAAATGTGGGAAGAAATTAAAATGGATTTCATAATAGTATTACCTCGTACTCGTCGACAATATGATTCCATTTGGGTGGTGGATGACAGGTTGACCAAGGCTGCACATTTTCTACCGGTGAAAATCACGGACTCAACGAAGGATTACGCCAAGTTATACATCCGGGAGTTGGTTTGATTACATGGAGTGACCTTGTCCATTATTTCAGACCGAGGTACTCAATTTACCTTCCAGTTTTGGCGGTCATTTCAGAAAGGGCCTGGGACTCAGGTTAAGCTCAGCACAACATTTCATCCGCAAACGGATGGTCAAGCGGAGCAGACAATCTAGACTCTCGAGGAAATGTTGAGAGCATATGTGATGGACTTCAAAGTTAGTTGGATGATCACTTTCCCTTGATCGAGTTCGCTTACAATAACAACTATAACTCCAGCATTCAGATGGCGCCATTCGAGTCTCTTTATGGGCGAAGGTGTAGGTCGTCTATCTGATAGTTTAAGGTTGGTGAGGCGGAAATGATAGGGCTAGACTCGGTTCATGAGGCAATGGGGAAGGTTCTGTTGATAATAGACAGGTTGAAAATTGCCCAGAGTCATCAAAATTCCTATGCAGACGTGAGAAGAAGAGAATTAGAATTTGCAGTCGATGACTGAGTGTTTCTAAAGGTATCTCCCATGAAGGGAGTGATGCGGTTTGGAAGGAGAGGAAAACTCATTCCCCACTATGTTGTCCCTATCGGATCGTGTGAAGAGTTGGTAAGGTAGAATATGAGTTGGAGTTGCCCTCAGAATTGTCTTCTGTGCATCCTATGTTTCATGTATCGCTTTTGAAGAAATGTTTGAGGGACCCAACCCTAGTAGTTCCGATGGACGGCGCTGGTGTAAAAGATAGTCTTAGCTATGATGACATTCCAGTGGAAATATTAGATCGTCATGTTTGAAAGCTAAGGAACAAGGAAGTAGCTTCAGTTAAAGTATTATGGAGAAATCAACATATTAATGGAGCTACATTAGAAGACGAAGCAGATATGATGGCTAAATACCCTCACCTGTTCCCTACCTGCTAAGTTTCAGCTTGAGGTAACAGTTTTTGCCTTAAAACTCTAATAAGTTTTCATGTTCAGTTCATGTTCCAAGTTTGTTTTATGTTATGGTAAATGTATGTGATGTGAGAATTCAGTTCAGCTATGTAGATCTTTTCGGAGGTAGTCATTCCATCAATTTTCAGCTTAGATGATCAGTTTTTGCATATAATGATTGCATGTCTCTACATTTCTAGGTGTGTTTCCAAGGAGGAGATATTGTTATATCCCTGAAGCCCAAAGATCAGCCCCAGAAGTTGAAATGGAGGAAAATTGAATTGTTGCACCAGATCATAGAATGAGTCGTTAGGTGACCCATGAGAAGGGACCACAAGTCCTGAAGTGACTCGTGGTCAAGTAGGGAAGTGGGCTGATTTGGGGAGACACCGCGGGCTTGACCAAGAGTCGTGATCGACCCACACGACTCGGTGGAGTCACCCATGGCCTGGACGGGAAGTTGGCAAGGAAATTTTGGATAGTGGGTGTCACGGGTGGCAACCACAAGTCGTGATCAGCCATCAAGATTCGTAGGGTCGGTCGTGGGGTCCCCTGATGGAAATTTGGCAGTGAAAACAATAGATTGAGGCCATGAGTCGTGGACATAAGGGACGAGTCGTCCAATCCTTTGTCGGGACTGGCAGTCAGCAAAATCATGCTATTTAAGTAAGGGATTTTCCGTAATTCCTAAGTCCTAGGGTCCTAGACTACATCGTTTTAAGTTATGAGAGGTGGGTTTAAGAGGGGAAAACTATCCTAAAGTCTCATTCATGCATGTAAAAGAATAGGAGAGTGGTAGATAGGCGATCAAGGTTGATTCAAGGCTTCTTCTTCAATTTCCTCTTGAGCATCAAGGGAGTGTAAAGATTTGCTCTAAATCAGGTATGTAGGATTACAAATGGGTGTTTCCATTAGCACCCATCCCATTCTCTATTAATTCATGAAAATCTATAAAAAATCTCACGGGGTTTTAAATTCAATTTTTGTGAAAATCTAATGATTTACTAATGGGCTTTTATGAATTGTGATTTACATCATATTTCAGGGATTTTGATCAGATTTTACAACTATTCTCAATTTTAAAATTGTTGATTTCGATTTCTACTTAATTATGCCTAATTATGCATGATCTATGATGAATCGATTTATGATCTACACTTCAATTGTTGATATTTACAAACCCAGCATGAGGTATTGTTGTACCCCGTAGGATTCCCGGCACATAGATGACCTATTCGCACGTTGGTTAAGCATATTTGAAGGCCATACGTGCTAGAGAAAGGCTCAGGAAAAAGATCAGACGAGAAACCTGTCGAACCATCGCGGAAGGAGCTGAGGCAGAGCCCCTCCGCGATGGCAGCGTGTCACGGAGGTGGAGCCTCCGCGTTGGCTCCGTGACACGTTGGCCTTGTCCAGGCCCAAGTATATAAAGCGCCACTTCGGTTTTAAATCATTAAACACTTATAATTTCCAGTAAAACAGAGAGGGATCAGCAGAGAAGAGATAAGAACGAAGGAGGTAATATAATTTTCATCCGATTACGCTGCTAAACGTCGCCCAAACTCAAATTAACCTCAGATACTGAGGTATTTAGCAGCAGAGAGCATTCCTACGGATTTAGTTTCGTGAAATACGGCCGACGAATCGTCGAGCTACCGAGCTAAGGCAAGTGGAATTGCTCTAAACTAGTGTCTATGTGTTCCTAGCTGTGAAATGAATATTTCTCCCTTCTGGACCTCTGAAAAATAGCGAGTTTTCGACCGTCTTTCAATAAGCCTAAGTTTAGGCTATATACTATATCGAAAGTGACGTTGCTCTTTAAAATAAAGCTGTATTTAGTATTAATTGATATATTTATGAATGCAGTTGGGAGAAAATAGTTGAAGTACCGGCCGAGCCTCGTCCGACAGACAGATAGTTCGAGGATAAGGTATGTAAAGCTAGTTTCCTCGGCAAGTTAGTAAATCTCGGCATAGTAAAGCAATTTAAAGGCCAGTAGAATGTTCAGAAGTCATGTGTTGTGTTTATTACGAATGTTGGTACGATATTAGAAGCATGGGCTTATAATTAGCACAAACTTGTTAGCACGATATGGACTCTAATACAAGTGTTAGGAACTGCACAACATGCTCAGTATAGGATATAGTACAAAATGTCAGGATATTATCGTATTTAGTTGAAACCCAGTAAAGCAATGTAATAGTTGTAAGACATCTCAGAAATAGAATGATAAGTTAAACTGAAGTTAGAAAGCATTTTAGGAATAGTAAATCATGTTACTATAGAAACTCAGTATACAACATAGTTTTCAGCAGAAACACTATATCTTGTTCAGCATTAGCCCCAGTACGGTCTGGCAGAAGACTATATTTATACATATATACTATTACCAGCCTCAACATGTATTAAGTACGTACATATTACTATCGCTAGCTAAGTATATAGTATATACAAATACTTTACCACTATTAGCTTCAATATGTGGGACATGCAGATAGTATTACTAGTTGAGACCACTGTATTGTCTTGGGTTGGATTACCTAGCATCCATGACCACCCCAGGGTTGATAGCTGTATCGACTCGTCCACCAGAGGACGAGGATACGTCGCTCTATGGAGTGGCATGCCGTCCCACAGGGGACGAAGATGGGATGCCAGTTTTCCCCATATTGTGCCTTGGTCGGCCCTTATACACCCCCGTCGAGCGGATACGCCCGGGTGTTGATTCGGGAGTCCTCCGGACTCATGTACAGTTATAGTCAGGGGCTCAGCGAGCCCAAGTGCATACCCAGGGGACCGGCAGGATGCTTATAGTTATTATAGGAGATGGGATGACCGGGGTAGGGGTATAGATTCTGTGCTGGTTGTACCTCCCGGCTTATGGGGGCCGGGTAAGGTTTGTGTGTACTATGTATGTTATGATATGTTGTGCCGTGTTATAGTAGATACGAGTAGATCGACAGTAGAAGGATAAATCCTCAGGTATGACTCCTGCTCCTTCCAGTATAATTAAGAGAAGGTATGATTTACATTATCAGACAGTTAATCTATTCTTTCCTACTTCAACTTCATCAGTTATATTGTTGTTTTCAGATATTTCTTTCAGTCATTGCTTTACATACTCAGCACCAGCGGTACTGACGCCCGGTGGGGCGCTGCATTACTTGCCTTCAGGTACTCATAGACGAGCAGGCGATACCACGTGATTCCTGTCAGCGATCGAGTATTCAGCTTCTGTCATCCGGAGACTGAATTCCAAAGGTGTTTTTCGCTTTCTTTTGTTGTATAGTACGAGTAGGTCGGGGCCCTGTCCCAATCATTTTTATGGTTATTCCTAGAGGCTTGCAGTCTGTATATATCTCCCTGTGGTCAGATGAGCCGGTCGTGTGAGGCCGTGCAGTTGTATAGCTGTTAGTACTTGTGTTTCCTTTATGTTGGCCGTGTGGGCCATAGTTCGACAGTAGTGGTGACCTTACCGGTCACGTAGCTATCCAGTACTTCATGGTTAAGTTATAGATAACTAGACAGCATGGTGGCCTTGTCGGCCCGCATAGGTTTCCCTATATTGATATGTTTCTGGTCAGCTGTTAGTACAGGTACAGGAGGCTATAGGCCAATGGGTCGGGGGCTGTGTTTACAGCCGTTATATAGCCCTTTATTTCCAGAAATATGAGTTAGAGCCAGCCAGGCACCAGATGTGCCCAGGCTTAGCAGTCTAGCAGTTCAGGTCCTAGTAGGGCACCAGGTGCCAGTCATACCCCCCAAGGTGGGATGTGACAAACTTGTTATCAGAGCAGGTCGTATCCCAGGGAGTCTGCAAGCCGTGCTAAGTAGAGTCTTTTCCATGGATGTGTTGTGCACCACATACTATTGGTAGGAGGATGCAAGGCATGATAGGATGGTTGTCTTTTATTCTTATTCAGTCGTGCTGTAGAGCGGTACAATATAGGGTTGAGTCCCTAAAAGCTTACTATATTCTTTGGTTACAGATAATGTCATACCAGCGACATCCTATCACAGGCTAGAGCTTAGATATTGCAGCAGGGGAAGGCACCAGCAGGATGCCTCACCCTCGTTTAGAAATAGCCCGATCAGAGGGCACTACAGAGGCATCTGTCCCAGCCTTCTCAGCAGTCTCCACCACATCAGGAGCCACTTGGGGCGACACTACCTTCAGCAGTCCCTATACCGTCACCTTCCGAACAGGAGGTTAGGAGTGCTGTAGTTATGTTAGCACAGATGATGGCTGCTCAGCGCCAGCCAATGCCGTCTATAGTTGCGGAGTCATCAGGAGGGCCCGGTAGTTCGAGGGGTCCGAGAGTTCTTAGCTCTGAATCCCCCACAGTTTACAGGTATGGACCGGACAGAGGACCCTCAGGATTTTCTGGATCAAATGTAGAGAATCTTCAGGGTTATGCATGCCACGCCTACAGAATCAGTTGAGTTGGCAGCATTTCGGTTACGGGACATCGCCGTGTTATGGTATGAAAGCTGGGAAAGGTCCCGAGGGAGAGATGTTTCCCCTCCCACCTGGTCCAGCTTCTCAGGAGCTTTTCTGGATCACTATTTGCCGCGGGAGATTCGACAGGCTCGGGTAGACCAGTTCCTGCATCTGGAGCAGGGGGCCATGAGTGTTCGAGAATATTCCTTGCGGTTTGATTCCTTGGCCCGGTATGCACCGACCTTTGTTGATACCATGGCATCCAGAGTACACCGCTTCATCATGGGGTTGAATCCAGAATATGTTGAGACTTGCATTACGGCCACACTGCGAGAGGACATGGACATTGCTCGAGTTCAGGCATTTTCCCAGAATATTGAGGGCATCAGACAGCGACATCGGGAGATTAGAAGGGTGAATCAGGAACAGCGTCGTCAGGACAGGCCAGTTGAGTTACAGAGGGAGGCCCGGGAAGGACCCAGGCCACGATTGTTAGACAGGCCGCCCAGGCCCCCGACTCCGCCACAGCTGCAGGGGGGTAGATTCAGCCGCAGGGGGCAGGCAGAGACTGGCAGAGGCTGGCAGATGGTAGATTCACCATTACAGAGGAGGGCGGAGCAGAGTAGGTACACTCTACCGCTCTGCCCTATATGCAGTCGACGTGATCCTGGGGCATGCAGATACGACTCCACCGCATGTTATAATTGTGGCCAAGAAGGGCATTTGATGAAAGATTGTCCAGCCAGAGGCCGAGAGGACCGAGACAGATAGTATAGGGCATCTGCAGGGTCACGAGCCACAACATCCTCGACTGGGCGCAGGCCCTTAGTTTCAGTAGGCAGGGGTCGGGGCAGATCAGAGGCCTCCAGTACAGGTGCGGGTCCAAGCCGCACATATGCCTTACCAGGGAGGCAAGATTCAGAAGCGTCGCCTGATGTTGTGACAGGTATGCTAACTATCTGCTCACACCCTGCTTATGTGTTGATTGATCTAGGGTCTACTTTGTCCTACATTACTCCATTTGTGGCACGAAAGTTTAGTATTGCACCAGAATTATTGCAGCAGCCCTTTTTAGTAACCACGCCCGTCGGTGACTCTATCACAGCTAGCCGAATCTACCGCGGGTGTACAGTAGAGGTTGCTGACCGTCAGACCACAGTAGATCTGGTCGAGTTAGAAATGATAGACTTCGATGCCATAATAGGTATGGATTGGTTAGTACCGTGCTTTGCCAACGTTGAATGTTGGACCAAGACGGTCCAATTCCACTTCCCAGGAGAAGCAGTGCGGGAGTGGAAGGGCAGCACCACTACGCCAAAAGGTAGGTTTATTTCCTACCTTCAGGCGAGAAAGTTGATATCTAAGGGATGTATTTACCATCTGGTCAGAATCCAGGATATCCAAGCAGAATCTCCGATGCTCCAGTTTGTTCCAGTGGTGAACGAATTCCCTGATGTGTTCCCAGATGAGTTACCTGGTATTCCCCCAGAAAGGGAAATAGACTTTGCTATTGACTTGTTACCAGGCACTCAGCCGATAACAATTCATCCCTATCGTATGGCTCCTGCAGAAATCAGAGAATTAAAAGAGCAGTTGAAAGATTTTAAAGGTTTCATCAGGCCGAGTACTTCACCGTGGGGTGCGCCAGTTTTATTTGTAAGGAAGAAAGATGGCTCACTCCGAATGTGCATAGATTATCGGCAATTAAACAAAGTTACAATAAAGAACAAATACCCGCTCCTTAGAATTGATGACTTATTTGATCAGTTGCAGGGAGCCAGATACTTTTATAAGATTGACTTGCGGTCCGAATATCACCAGGTCCGAGTACGTGAGAGAGATATTCCTAAGACAGCGTTCAGGACCCGATATGGACATTTTGAATTTCTAGTCATGTCCTTCGGGTTAACGAATGCCCCGGCAGTCTTCATGGACCTGATGAACAGTATTTTCAGACCTTTCCTGGACTTGTTCGTGATAGTATTCATTGATGACATTCTGGTGTATTCTCGCTCTGAAGCAGATCACCGGACTCATTTGCGGACAGTGCTCCAGATTCTCAGGGACCGTTAGCTGTATGCTAAATTTTCTAAGTGTGAATTCTAGCTTAACTCAGTGGCCTTTTTAGGGCATATCATGTCGGATGTTGGTATACAGGTAGACAAGCAGAAAATAAAAGCAGTTAAGTCATGGCCTAGGCCTACCACTCCGACTGAAGTTCGTAGTTTTCTGGGGTTGGCAGGACATTACAGGAGGTTCGTTGAAGGGTTCTCGACCATTGCGGTACCTCTAACCAAATTGACACAGAAAGCAGCAAAGTTTCAATGGACAGAGGCATGCGAGCAGAGCTTCCAGGAACTGAAAGACAGATTAACCTCCGCCCCAGTATTGGCATTGCCGGAAGGCACAGAAGGTTATTCAGTCTATTGTGACGCGTTAGGTGTCGGGTTAGGTTGTGTGTTGATGCAGCATGGTAGAGTAATTGCATATGCTTCCAGACAACTGAGGAAACACTAAAAGAATTACCCTACCCACGACCTGGAATTGGCCGTAGTAATCCACGCCTTAAAGATGTGGAGGCATTACCTGTACGGCGTCCATGTTGATATTTACAGATCATAAGAGCCTACAGTACATCTTTACTCAGAGGGAGTTGAATCTACGGCAACGCCGTTGGTTGGAGCTGTTAAAAGATTATGATGTGAGTGCTCGGCTTTGTACTCGGGTTAGTAATTTATATTAAAAACCGACACGCAAGTGCACGTGGTCAAACAAGTAATAAAGTGGCTAAGTAGCCAAGTATCGATCCAAGGAGGCTCAAGATATGTAAAATTGCCTAATTTACTATATTTCTATTTAACTTCTAATTATGCTAACAACAATGTAACCAATAGTTACTTGAGTTTTTGGTTTCTAAACTATATATACTACAATTAATAACAACTATTTACTTTTGAATTCAGACAATGGGTATGAACATGCCAAGGTTAAGAACAAGTAATGAACTTGATAATCATGATAATTTTGGTTAATTCTCTTCTTCATGTTGCTAGCCAAGAACATTTTCCTAGAAATTAAAACTCTCGTATTTAATTTCACTTTAGAATCATAAACCATCCGTCTACATTTCTGTGATCAAATGCAATTTATGACCTAGCACTACAATTCCGGTTCCTAAATTGACTAATACGGCTTTCAAGTATATTTCTATCAGGAAAGCACATCAAAACCCAATTTTCCCAAATCAAGTTAAGAACAATACCCTATTAATTCACAACTTTCCAATTTCTTGCTCTCTCGAGTGAAATTAGACTTTTTAGATATACATTAATGTTGGCCAATCACTAATGCAGTAAAGAACAAGAATTAATAGAACAACATTAAAGAAGAATAATAAAACCATATCAATTAAAATCAGTAGTCATTACACATGTTCAAAACCTCAGCAAGGAAGAGAATTAGCCACTCATTCTTGGATTGATCATCCTAAAATGAGTGTAAATCATACGTACAATTGATAGAAAGAAGAAAGGAAGAGAAGAAATCCCTTAGCTTTTTCAATCATCAACTGCTACTAACCCACGTTCCTGCTCTCCACTTCTGAACTCAGTCTAAAAACTCAAAACTCCAAAAAAACTAATTAAAATAAACCTAAGTGTGCTATTTATACTAGTGGGAAATTTTTCCCGGAATAACAAGCAACGTGTCACGAAGGCCAACGCGGAGCACTGCCTCCGTGACATGGCGTGGACGCGGACCCTCTCTGGAATTTCCAGGGTCCGATAATTCAACCTCAACGTGGCACGGAGGCCATCGCGGAGGCCTAACTCCGTGCCATGGAGCTGACGCGCAGGCACACTGGACATTGCCATTTTAATCCCTACTCAGGCAGTGTGCTACCGCGATGGTAGCGTGGCACGGCTCCATCGCGGAGCCCCTATAAAATATGCATTCCAAGGTCTTTTCCACGCTCGCATCCAAGTCCAACTCCGACATAGTTCCAACATGCATTTTAGCTCCTAAAAATCACATTTACCTGCAAAACAAATGCAAATCATGTTGGTTAGTATAAATTCACATTTTATTACGAATTACATGATATTATATACACATTGCACAACAAACAAGGTAAAAATGATACGTTTGAGTATCACTTGGGCATATAAATCTGCCCAAGATCACTTACCCCACACTTAAATCCTTGTTCGTCCTCGAACAACACATACACAAATCATGCTAATTACATCCCAACCTTCATCACTATGGTGCAACAATTTACGCTACGGTCATACCGATTATTCAATTCTTGCAAATCATCAAGAAAACATGCTTGGTCGTACAATACAATGACCTTTAATACATCAAGGCTTCCTAGACTTTTAAGAATTGATTCTTGATATCGGCAAACTCATGCAAATCAGCTAATCAAGAAATCCGACACGAAAATCAATCTTTCATCAAGCATGTGCCCTCACAACTCGAGAGAAACTTCCCCTTTTATGTTCATGCAACACACAAACATGCAAATAGGGGCATATAAAAATTAATTTCACTCTCTCTCCCAAAAGAATTCACATGCATCATGTCATGACCCATAGGCTTGCCCTTAGTGTATTACTCCACTAATATAAAGAAATGCAATATAGGATCACGTAGGACTTTAATGGGTTGTAACGGGGCTATGGATCTAGTATGTATATATTGAATTAGCCAATAATAGTCGCTAGAATCCTTAAGCGCCTTTTCAACTCATTCCCATCGACTCATGGACATTGTTCCTCCCTTTTCTCTTTTTCTCCCATTCATGCTGGTTTACTTTCATACAGCCCATTTCATCAAACACACTTGACACAAAACAGAGGGTTTTCATGTACCCTCAATATCAATTAATTACAACAAGTGCCTCTTCAACGTCATCTTTTCTTTCCTCACTTTGCTTTTCTTTTTCTTTTCACTCTTTTCACTCTTTAACACTTTGGGAAACATTATCTGTTCTTTTGTAAGCGCTTAAGAGCTTCTTATAGACTTTAAGGCTAATGAAAAGAAGGAATAAAGCTTAGTTCATACAATTTTGGACAAAAGAAAGAAATCGGCTAAAGGCTCAACGGGCTGACTAGGGTATACAACATATAAAAAGGTAGAATTTGACAAGAAAAAAAAATGGAAACTATCGGTTAAAACAAAGAAATGCCTACATCCTTTCCAACACTACACCTCCTTCATTTCGTTTTGTATACACACCAGGCAAGTTCTAGACAATTCACAATGATATGGAATAGCAAAACCTCACTTCACACTTCATGCACATGCTCGAATCAAGATGCATTCACAGACTCTTTAATTAGTCAATTACATGAATTCAAGATTAAGCCTCAATCATAATGAACCAAATTCTATAGCCTAGGTAACTCAACGTATTTACAGAATTGCATGCTTTCAAACGAATCACTTTCACATTTTGAACATCAATTACAACATGCAACGAAATTTTAGCAACCATAAGCAACTACAGTTCATTGATGCAATCCACCAAAGAAAAACTAAAAAAAACAACAAATAAGAATCCTACTCCTACCGACTACATTTCCCTTAAGACGGTCGTCATCCATCCATCATAGGGAACGGTCACTAACTATGACATCGGTTCAATGGGACTATTCTCGGTAAAAGAACCGAAAACAAACTCCGAGAAACCCAAAAATAAAAATCGAAAAAAATTTGCAACACATCGATCATTTCGATAGAAAGAAAATATTTACAAGTGCAAAATATTTTCGCAAAAATTTTTGAAAAATATCGATCATGTCGATAGAGAAAAAAAAATTATTTACAAAATATTTACAATTGCAACCATAACTTTCAAAACACACATCATTAGCCTCAAAACAAATATATGCACATACATCGCAAATCAGTTCACAACAGGGAAAGCACAAACATACATAAACATCTAGGAAAAATATACAGCAGTTTAGAGCCTATGTCCCAGCACCTAACTACTCCCCACCCCACACTTAAATCGAACACCGTCCCCAGTTTTCACAACAATACAAAGCACAAAATTTTGGGTGGTGTAACTCCCTGCTCAGTCGAAATATTCGACTTCTTCATCCGGTGCTGCGGCCTCGTCGCCCATGTCTAATCGGCTCCATCGTCATCATCGGACTCCACATCAGAGTCCTCACGACGTGTCTCCTCATCAGTAGGGACATCATTATCTGTCGGCTCCACAAAGGCTGGCCCCACCTTACATAAGGCTCTGGCATTCTCGCCAAAGGGGTAGTTCAGCTCCAACTGCCATAACTCCTCCTCGGTGGCTGGTCTCCCACCTATCCGTAGCTGCAGCATCTGCATGCCGAACATACGGGCCATGTACTGATCGTCACGAGCATGTCGCTCGCCCAAAGTCAGCACAGGTCCGTGTGTAGTGTCGGGGGCCTTAGTCTTTGTCACATCGAGGGCCCTCCGCTCCAACTGCGGAATGTAATCCAAGGCTTCTTCCTCAATGTCGAGGCCTCGGAGGAAGGTGGTGATGAGTCCGCCAAACCCGTATCTGTGGCCCTGGTGCAGTCTGGCTCTCTTCATGGCGGATATTATGACCGCCCCCACATTAATCTCAAGCCCTTTCATAAGGGCATACACCAAGCAGACACGGTCCCGGGTAACATCTGTCATATGGACTCCTGGGATCAAGCACGAACACACAATCTTTAGCCAGATTCTGGCCTCCCTGTTCATCTGCGAATAAGGCAGAGTCTGGTGGTAACCCCTCTCCTTGTGTCTACTCCATCGGGCTGTGGATCGAGCCCCACACAACGTACGTCTGATGTCGGCGTACGGTGGGGTGATGTTTAGCTGGCGGAGAACGTGGGCGTCTGTGTCCCGCACTCCAACGATGGCATTCAGCTGCTGGGGTTCCAGAGTGACAATCTGCCCTTTGATTTTAATAGTGTGGCTCCTGATGGCCGGGTTCCAGTTTGCATAAAATTCCCGGACCAAGTGAAGGTTGCACTCCTTGGGCTCCTGAAAAATAAAGCTGAGCCCAGCCGCTTCGATCCTCTATACAATGCGAGGGAACTCCTATGCAAGTGGTTCCCTAGCAATATGTTCCTCGGGGAAGTACTTGTTCTCCTTATGCTTTGCGTACCATTTCTTCCCTTCATCGATGACCCATCTTGTTCCGTATCGGCGGTGTTGGCCGCGCGGAACAGCAGGTGCAGCAGGGACTGCAGTGCCCAGTCGCATCCGTTTCCATCCGGTGCCTGAGGTAGAAGCACCCTTGCATTTATCTTGTCTGCTAGCCATTGTACCTGTCAGTTTACACAAACAAGCACAACGTTAAGCTTAAAACTTGTTAGCTTTGGCTAAGGTCGGGTTACACAAAATTTACCCCACACTTAGTCCTTAACAATATTTACAAAATTTCAGCAAGGATAGCTCTATTTACAACCCCAAACACAAACAACTATACACACATTGCTTAGTGCGTTCGCAACAAAATTTCGACTACATAATGGTTAGCGTACTACTCAGACTCCATACAGCTAATCCCAATCCTACTATCGCTAACACTTCAACCATCGCACAAGCAACAAAAACAACAACAAAAATAAAAACAATTATAAAAACATTTTATATACAAGCTAATCTAAACAATCTAACCAATTCACACATTTTAGGCATTTTCCCACAAAAATTCGAGAATTAGTCATCTTTTAACATTTTACAATATTTACCACGACTTATCTCAAGTAATAAACACACCCCGGCATCGAATTCACCAAACAATCAAGTTGCCCAAGTCAAATTTAACAACCCAAGCCCTAGAATACAATTCGACAATCAATTTCGAATTATTTACATAATCGATAAGTTCAAACGCTAACTACAACAATCCGAACATAATCAGTCACAAAATAATTCAATTTCATGTTTAATTTCTACCTAGGGTGATATTTCTCACCTTACATGCCCAAAGTTGACAAAAATCGCCAAAAAATTGAGTTAGACGATGAAAACATACCTTAGAATTGAAAAACCGAAGAAACTTGACGTTTTCCTTGCCTATCAACATGGCACGTTGCTTGGGGAGGGGGAAATGGGTGTTTGGTCGCGGAGGGAAGAGGGAATGGGAAAAATAGGGGCGAAATTGGGGGTTTTAAATTAAGAAAACACGCGGGTCACCCGGAAACCCGGTGTGACCCGGCACTGGATAAGGGGCAACGTGTCACGGAGCCAACGCGTTGGCTTACTGGATTTTTGAAAAATCCAGATTTTGCCTTCAACGTGTCACGGAGGCCAACGCGGAGCATTGCCTCCGTGACACGGCGCCAACGCGCCAGTGCTCTGTTTCACCAATAAATTTAATTTTTCATACCTCGCCTCATTTTCTCGATTCCATGTATATTTCCTCCGTTATACCTGAAAATCACCTCACTAAACAAAAATTGGTTAAATTAATAGATTTCCCTAACTAAAAATAAAAAAATACTAACTAAAATGCAAATCTAAACCTAGTCAAGAAAAGAAAAAGAAAAATAAAAATTATTTACACTAAAAAGAAAGAAAGAAAATATTTTTCACGGGTTGCCTCCCGTGCAGCGCCTGGTTTACCGTCGCGGCTCGATGTCCTTTAAGCTCATTTATCTACTAGGGCGATGGACGATTTGTCCCGATCATGGTCATCCCCCCAGTAGTGCTTGCATCTCTGCCCATTTACCAAGAACGTAGCACTTCTATCTTCTTGCCACAGTTCTACAGCCCCGTGAGGGGTCATTCTCACCACTTCAAACGGTCCAGACCATTTAGACCTCAGCTTACCAGGAAACAATTTCAATCTTGAATTAAAAAGCAAAACTTTCTGTCCTGGTTCGAAAATGCGATGCACCACATGCTTGTCGTGCCATCTTTTGGTTCTTTCCTTGTAGTACTTCGCACTCTCATAGGCATGCTAGCGAAATTCATCAAGTTCGCTGAGCTGCATCAATCTCTTTTTACCCGCCAGCTCTAAGTCCATATTTAGCTTTCTGACAGCCCCGAAAGCTCGATGCTCAAGTTCAACCGGGAGATGACATGCTTTGCCATAGACCAATCGGTATGGTGACGTTCCAATCGGTGTCTTATAAGCAGTTCGGTAGGCCCACAACGCATCATCAAGTTTACCAGACCAATCATTCCGTTGTGTGTTCACCGTTTTCTGAAGAATCTGTTTTACCTCCCTATTTGACACCTCTACTTGCCCACTAGTTTGTGGGTGGTATGCTGTGGCCACTTTATGGCGCACCCCATACTTAGCCAGTAATTTCTTGAAGCTAACATTGACAAAATGAGCCCCTCCGTCACTGATAATTGCTCGGGGTGTCCCAAACCTTGTGAGAATGTGTTTCTTCACAAACTTCGTTGCTACCTTGTTATCATTCCTGGGGCAAGCTATTGCTTCCACCCATTTTGATACATAATCTACAGCCACCAAGATGTAACAATTTCCAAATGACGGTGGGAATGGACCCATGAAATCAATGCCCCATACATCAAAGGGCTCAACCTCCAGTATGTTCTGCAATGGCATCTCTTGTCTTCTGCCAATTGTTCCTGTCCGCTGACATCTATCACACATTTTAACATACTCCATAGAATCTCTGAACAGGGTCGGCCAAAAGAAACCTGACTGAAGAACCTTGTGTGCTGTTCTCTCACCTCCGTGATGCCCTCTATACAACGAAGAATGGCAGCCCCTTAACACCTCTGCTATCTGACTCTCGGGGATGCATCTTCTCATCACCTGGTCTGGTCCCTGCTTGAACAAATATGGCTCGTCCCATACATAATATCGGCTGTCATGCCTCAATTTTCTTCTTTGCTGGTCTGTTGCTTCAGGTGGGTAAACTCCGCTCACTAGCAAGTTGACTATGTCAGCATACCAGGGAACTTCAGCTTCTCCCACTGCCAAGAGTTGCTCATCTGGGAAGTCCTCATTAATGTCATCACTTTCCATCACATGCGACCGACTTTCCAATCGTGATAGGTGATCTGCTACCTGATTTTCACTCCCCTTTCTGTCTCTAATCTCAAGGTCGAACTCCTGTAGCAATAAGATCCATCTGATCAATCTGGGCTTAGCATCTTTCTTGTTGAATAAGTATCGAATAGCTGCATGATCAGTGTACACCACCACTTTCGAACCCACCAAATAAGACCGGAACTTGTCAAATGCAAACACCAGAGCTAGCATTTCCTTTTCTGTGACTGTGTAATTGCTCTGAGCCGTATTCAGTGTCTTTCTTGCATAATAAATAGAATGGAAAATTCTATTCTTCCTTTGTCCCAATACAGCTCCCACAGCCACGTCACTGGCATCACACATCAGCTCAAATAGTTGTTCCCAATCAGGAGAGGTAAGTATGGGTGCTTCTATCAATTTCTGCTTCAACTTTTCAAATGCTACAACACAGTCATCGTTCAATTCAAACTTGACCTCCTTTTCTAGCAGCCTGCATAGCGGTCTAGAAATGTTGGAAAAGTTTTTAATGAATCGTCTGTAGAATCCTGCATGTCCCAGAAAACTGCGTACACCTTTCACGGATACTGGTGGTGGCAATTTCTCAATAACCTCAATTTTAGCACGATCAACTTCCAACCCCTTTTTAGACACTTTGTGGCCCAGGACAATCCCCTCCTTCACTAAGAAGTGGCATTTCTCCCAGTTTAACACAAGGTTGGATTCTTCACATCGAGCCAGTACCCTGTCATGATTCTGCAAACAAGTAGCAAACGAATTACCGAAAACAGAAAAATCATCCATAAATACCTCAACAAAATCTTCAACCATGTCATGGAAAATAGCCATCATGCATATCTGGAATGTGGCGGGTGCGTTGCATAACCCAAACGGCATCCGCCTGAAAGCATATGTCCCATAAGGACAGGTGAAAGTCGTCTTCTCTTGATCCTCAGGAGCGATGGCTATTTGGTTATAGCCAGAGTACCCATCAAGGAAGCAATAATATTCCTGCCCTGCCAATCTGTCAAGTATTTGGTCAATAAAAGGAATGGGTTAATGGTCTTTCCTCGTGGCTTCATTTAGTTTTCGGTAGTCCATACAAATTCGCCAGCCTGTGACGGTTCGTGTAGGGATTAACTCATTTTTCTCATTAGTGATTACAGTCATCCCCCCTTTCTTAGGAACACATTGAACGGGACTGACCCACTCACTGTCTGAAATTGGGTACACTACACCTGCATCAAGCCACTTCATTATTTCCTTCGTTACCACATCTTTCATTGCTGGATTAAGTCTCCTCCGCGGCTGAACAGTCGGCTTGACTCCTGTCTCCATGAATATCCTGTGTGTGCAGAAAGCTGGATTTATACCCTGAATGTCAGACATTTGCCAACCCATTGCTTTCTTCCTCTTCCTTAAGACCCCCAAAGCTGCCTTTTCCTGTTCCTCTGTCAAGTCTGCAGAGATAATAACTGGTAACGTCTCTCCCTACCCCAAAAAGATATATTTTAAATGGGGAGGCAATTCTTTCAGCTCCAATTTCGGTGCCTCCTCAACAGACGGTTTCAGCAACGGCTCTAGTGATCTCATCAATGACTGAAATTCCTGTCTCCTCGGATGATTAGGTGCTCCATCCAACAATTGAACCATTCCACAAGCTTCTCTATCCCCAAAATGATCAGAATGTGTCAACGCTCTTTCCAATGGGTCTTGAGATTCAACAACCTGCTTACCTTCTCCATGTTCAACCACACTAATTTCCGAAAGCTCCTCATGTATAGCCGGCAGCTTCATGGCTTTTAACACATCAAATACCTCTACCTTGTCATGTGCTTGCATTGTGAGTTGACCCGCAGCTACATCAATTAATGCCTTTCCGGTTGCCAAAAAGGGTCGTCCCAAAATAAATGGGACTTCAGCATCTGGTTCAAAGTCCAGAACAATGAAATAGACCGAAAAAATGAGGGAGCCTACTTGCACTAACACATCCTCAACAATGCCATCCGGCTTAGCTAAAGACCTGTCTGCTAGCTACAAGATTACCGTTGTAGGTCTAGGACTCGCTAGACCTAACTTTCTGAATACCGAAGATGGCATCAGATTTATGCTTGCCCCCAAGTCGCATAATCCACGCGCTCGGATACTTTGCCCAATAGTCAGCTGGATAGTGAAACTTCCAGGGTCTTTCAGTTTTGTGGGCAACCTATTCTGAATACGGGAAGTGCATTCCTCTGTTAAAGCTACCGTGGCATACTCAGTCAAACGACTTTTGTTAGCCACGATATCTTTAATATACTTCGCATATTTTGGCACTCCCTGCAAGACATCAACAAGAGGTAAGTTAACATGTACCTGTTTAAGTACCTCCATGAATTTCTGGAAACACGCCTCCTCCTTGTGTTTCTTAAGTCGTTGAGGGAACGGGGGTGGAGGCCTTTCTGGTTCAGCTTCTTTAGTCTTCCCCTTATCTGAACTTTGCTCTCCCTCAACATCTGCTGCTCCTGACTTTTGAGGCGGTCTTTCCAGTTCCACCTCCTTCAACTGTAAACCACTCCTCGTGGTCACTGCATTTACCTGCTTCGAATTTGGATCCATGTCGCTAGGTAGTCCTCCTCTGGGTCTAGTATTTTGGGCACTAGCAAACTGCCCAAACTGATATTCAAGAGCCTTGGTCGCCAATTGATTATTCTTCACTTCGGCTGCCAATTTGACATAGTCAGCCTGCAATTGTGCCTGATTAGCGATCATGGTTTTGAACATCTCCTCAATAGTCGGTGATGGTGGTGGAGGAGGGGCGTTATGATTTCTGAATTGAGCTTGATAATTTTGTTGCCCTCCTTGGTTTCTGTGCATACCCTGCCCTGAACTTTGGCCTTGTTGATTGTTGCTACCCCACGAAAAATTCGGATGGTTCCTCCAATTTGAGTTGTAGCCACCCCCAAACTGCTGATGATTTCTCTGTGCATTGCCCACAAAGTTAACAGAATCAGGATTTGCACCACAGCATTCAGCTGAATGCTCACTACTACCACACACTTCACACCACATCTGTTGAACTGCATTGACTGAAGCTGAAGGCTGGTTCAAATTTATATTGCTGAAGTGAGTGTTTAACTGATTTTGCAAAGCAGCTATCTGTGCAGCGATAGCTGTGAATCCATCCACTTCAAGCACTCCTGCTGCTTTCCTTGCTCCACCCCTTGAAGAATCTGCATTCCATTCTGGATTGCCTTGTGAAATTCGGTTGAGCAAAGTGTACAGCTCCTCATACGTCTTCTCCAGCGCTTGCCCTCCATCTGCTGAATCTAACAGAATTTTAGTGTGGGGTTCCAAACCCTCAATAAAAGTGTGTACCAACACCTCGTTGGACTGATGATGGTGAGGACAGTCCCGCAACATGGATTTGAATCTTTCCCAGGCTTGATAAAGATTTTCTCCTTCCCTCTGTTTAAAACTTAGGATTTGACTCCTAAGTCTGGCTATTTTACCAGAAGGGAAAAATCTAATAAGAAACTTCCGTGCAAGATCATCCCACGTTGATATAGAGTTGGGTGGTTCGGTTTTTAACCACCTCTTGGCTTCACCAAGTAAGGAAAATGGAAATAAGGTGAGCCGAACATAATCAGGTGACACTCCAGCGGGTATATAAGTGTCACTTATCTCCAAAAAGTTCTGGAGATGTTGTTGTGGATCTTCGTGAGGGAGACCGGTAAATTGCCCGCTTGTGTGCAAAAGTTGCACCATATTCTGCTTTAATTCAAACCTCCCTCTAGGCTCTGGTTTGCGGATGCTAGAATGGACATTATTAGCGTGTGGGATTGCCACCTCGCGAACCGGCCTTGCTGCTGCTTCATCGGGCACTAAAACTGCCCGCACAACAGGTGGATTTTGTTGCTCCATCATAGACTGTTTAAGCAACTGCAGCTTCTTTCGAAGAGCTTCTCTACGTTGACTATGAAATTCACATTCAGGATCTAAGTAAGATTCCACCAGATCTTTGTCCCTTGCCAGTGTTCACAGAAACAAAATCTGCAAAATACAGGCTAAGACCAAGTTGTTAACACTTAAGAAAATAAAAATACAAATACAGTAAATTTACACTAAACAAAATTTTACAAATCGCCTAGCCTCCCCGGCAACGGCGCCAAAAACTTGCTCGGCTTTGTACTCGGGTTAGTAATTTATATTAAAAATCGACACGCAAGTGCACGTGGTCAAACAAGTAATAAAGTGGCTAAGTAGCCAAGTATCGATCCAAGGAGGCTCAAGATATGTAAAATTGCCTAATTTACTATATTTCTATTTAACTTCTAATTATGCTAACAACAATGTAACCAATAGTTACTTGAGTTTTTGGTTTCTAAACTATATATACTACAATTAATAACAACTATTTACTTTTGAATTCAGACAATGGGTATGAACATGCCAAGGTTAAGAACAAGTAATGAACTTGATAATCATGATAATTTTGGTTAATTCTCTTCTTCAAGTTGCTAGCCAAGAACATTTGCCTAGAAATTAAAACTCTCGTATTTAATTTCACTTTAGAATCATAAACCATCCGTCTACATTTCTGTGATCAAATGCAATTTATGACCTAGCACTACAATTCCGGTTCCTAAATTGACTAATACGGCTTTCAAGTATATTTCTATCAGGAAAGCACATCAAAACCCAATTTTCCCAAATCAAGTTAAGAACAATACCCTATTAATTCACAACTTTCCAATTTCTTGCTCTCTCGAGTGAAATTAGACTTTTTAGATATACATTAATGTTGGCCAATCACTAATGGAGTAAAGAACAAGAATTAATAGAACAACATTAAAGAAGAAGAATAAAACCATATCAATTAAAATCAGTAGTCATTACACATGTTCAAAACCTCAGCAAGGAAGAGAATTAGCCACTCATTCTTGGATTGATCATCCTAAAATGAGTGTAAATCATACGTACAATTGATAGAAAGAAGAAAGGAAGAGAAGAAATCCCTTAGATTTTTCAATCTTCAACTGCTACTAACCCACGTTCCTGCTCTCCACTTCTAAACTCAGTCTAAAAACTCAAAACTCCAAAAAAAACTAATTACAATAAACCTAAGTGTGCTATTTATACTAGTGGGAAATTTTTCCCGGAATAACAAGCAACGTGTCACGGAGGCCAACGCGGAGCACTGCCTCCGTGACACGGCGTGGACGCGGACCCTCACTGGAATTTCCAGGGTCCGATAATTCAACCTCAACGTGGCACGGAGGCCATCGCGGAGGCCTATCTCCGTGCCACGGAGCTGACGTGCAGGCACACTGGACATTGCCATTTTAATCCCTACTCAGGCAGTGTGCTACCGCGATGGTAGCGTGGCACGGCTCCATCACGGAGCCCCTATAAAATATGCATTCCAAGGTCTTTTCCATGCTCGCATCCAAGTCCAACTCCGACATAGTTCCAACATGCATTTTAGCTCCTAAAAATCACATTTACCTGCAAAACAAATGCTAATCATGTTGGTTAGTATAAATTCGCATTTTATTACCAATTACATGATATTATATACACATTGCACAACAAACAAGGTAAAAATGATACGTTTGAGTATCACTTGGGCATATAAATCTGCCCAAGATCAGTGAGTATTCTATACCACCCCGGAAAAGCTAATGTTGTAGCAGATGCCCTGAGCCGTAAGTCAATAGGGAGTTTGGCATATTTGCGACCTGAGAAGCGGGAGTTAGCTAAAGAAATCCATCAGTTAGCAGGTTTGGCCGTTCGAGTAATGGAAACAGAAAGTAATAGAGCGGTAAATCAGAATTCTGCTGTGTCATCATTAGTTACGGAGGTAAAAGAACGACAGTACGAGGACCCTGACTTAGTCCAGCTCAGAGATAGAATTCAGAAAGGTAAGGAGTCAGATTTTCAAATGACTGAGGATGATGTGCTACGCTGTAAGGGCCGCCTCTGTGTCCCGAATGTTTCAGGGCTTCGTGGGCGGATCATGCATGAGGTACATTACCCTCGCTATTCCCTTCATCCAGGAACGACGAAGATGTACCATGACATCAGAGACATCTACTGGTGGCCAGGTATGAAAGCTGAGATCGCTGAATTTGTATCTAGATGTTCTAACTGTCAGCAGGTGAAAGCGGAGCACCAGAAGCCGAGCGGTTTGACGCAAGATATAACGGTGCCTACGTGGAAATGGGAAATGATAAACATGGATTTTGTAACAGGGTTACCCCGTACCAGACGCAGAAATGATTCCATTTGGGTAATAGTCGACAGGTTAACAAAATCAGCTCATTTCCTGCCAGTGAAGGCTACCTTCTCGGCTGAGGATTATGCCGAATTATATATCAGAGAAATACTGAGATTGCATGGAGTGCCGGTATCCATCATATCAGATAGGAAAGCACAGTTTACAGCTAGATTCTGGCAGTCGTTCCAGAGGGGTTTGGGAATGCAAATCAATTTGAGCACAACATTCCACCCCCAGACAGATGGGCAAGCTGAGCGGACTATCCAAACGCTCGAAGACATGCTACGAGCGTGTGTGCTAGATTTTGGGGGTAGCTGGGATGAGCACCTTTCGTTGATTGAATTTGCTTATAATAACAGTTATCATTCAGCTATCCAGATGGCGCCTTTTGAAGCATTATATGGGCGGAAATGTAGATCGCCGGTAGGCTGGTTTGAAGTGGGGGAATTAGCATTGTTTGGCCCAGACATTGTTCGGCAGTTAGAGGAAAAGATAAAGCTTATCCGAGAACGTTTACTGACTGCTTAGAGCCGCCAAAAGTCTTATGTAGATATGCGGCGCAGAAATCTAGAATTTGCGGTAAATGACTGGGTATATCTGAAAGTGTCTCCGATGAAAGGGGTGATGAGATTCGGCAAGAAAGGCAAGCTTTGCCCGAGATTCATTGGGCCATATCAGATTCAGCGAAGAATAGGCCGAGTTGCATACGAATTGAACTTGCCTCCGGAGTTAGCATCTGTTCACCCAGTATTCCATGTCTCTATGTTGAGGAAGTTCGTAGGGGACCCTTCTACAGTAGTTCCAGTTCAGGATGTCCAGGACACAGAAGAGTTAGCATATGAAGAGGTTCCCGTAGCTATCTTAGACAGACAGATTCGCAGGTTGAGGACTAAAGATGTTGCGTCTATCAAAGTATTGTGGCGTAATAGGAATCGTGAGGAAATGACGTGGGAAGCTGAAGAAGATATCAAAGCCAGATACCCTCACCTATTTCAGGCCTAGTCAGGCGACAGGTATGTCCGTACTATTACTTATGCAGTACCTTATAGTTGTATGTGTGTGAATGAGAAAGACTGATACTTAGTTATCCAATGGATCTTAAAATATTGCGTGCAGTACCTGTTCAGGTTTTTGGTATAGTCCATATTACAGTGGAGACTCTGGCGAAATTTTTCTAAACAAGTAAGTTAAGTAGTCCTCTAGATAGCAGTATACATTCGAGGACGAATGTTCTTAAGGAGGGGAGAATGTTATACCCCGTAGGATTTCCGGTACCTAGATGACCTATTCGCACGTTGGTTAAGCATATTTGAAGGCCATACGTGCTAGAGAAAGGCCCGGGAAAAAGATCGGACGAGAAACCTGTCGAACCATCGCGGAAGGAGCTGAGGCAGAGCCCCTCCGCGATGGTAGCGTGTCACGGAGGTGGAGCCTTCGCGTTGGCTCCGTGACACATTGGCCTTGTCCAGGCCCAAGTATATAAAGCCCCACTTCGGTTTTAAATCATTAAACACTTATAATTTCCAGTAAAACAGAGAGGGATCAGCAGAGAAGAGATAAGAACGAAGGAGGTAATATAATTTTCGTCCGATTACACTGCTAAATGTTGCCCAAACTCAAATTAACCTCAGATACTGAGGTATTTAGCAGCAGAGAGCATTCCTACGGATTTAGTTTCGTGAAATACGGCCGACGAATCATCGAGCTACCGAGCTAAGGTAAGTGGAATTGCTCTAAACTAGTGTCTATGTGTTCCTAGTTGTGAAATGAATATTTCTCCCTTCTGGACCTCTGAAAAATAGCAAGTTTTCGACCGTCTTTCAATAAGCCTAAGTTTAGGCTATATACTATATCGAAAGTGACGTTGCTCTATAAAATAAAGCTGTATTTAGTATTAATTGACATATTTATGAATGTAGTTGGGAGAAAATAGTTGAAGTACCGGCCGAGCCTCGTCCGACAGACGGATAGTTCGAGGATAAGGTATGTAAAGCTAGTTTCCTCGGCAAGTTAGTAAATCTCGGCATAGTAAAGCAATTTAAAGGCCAGTAGAATGTTCAGAAGTCATGTGTTGTGTTTATTACGAATGTTGGTACGATATTAGAAGCATGGGCTTATAATTAGCACAAACTTGTTAGCACGATATGGACTCTAATACAAGTGTTAGGAACTGCACAGCATGCTCAGTATAGGATATAGTACAAAATGTCAGGATATTATCGTATTTAGTTGAAACCCAGTAAAGCAATGTAATATTTGTGTGACATCTCAGAAATAGAATGATAAGTTCAAATGAAGTTAGAAAGCATTTTAGGAATAGTAAATCATGTTACTATAGAAACTCAGTATACAACATAGTTTTCAGCAGAAACACTATATCTTGTTCAGCATTAGCCCCAGTACGGTCTGGCAGAAGACTATATTTATACATATATACTATTACCAGCCTCAGCATGTATTAAGTACGTACATATTACTATCACTAGCTCAGTATATAGTATATACAAATACTTTACCACTATTAGCTTCAGTATGTGGGACATGCAGATAGTATTACTAGTTGAGACCACTGTATTGTCTTGGGTTGGATTACCTAGCATCCATGACCACCCCAGGGTTGATAGCTGTATCGACTCGTCCACCAGAGGACGAGGATACGTCGCTCTACGGAGTGGCATGCCGTCCCACAGGGGACGAAGATGGGATGCCAGTTTTCCCCATTTTGTGCCTTGGTCGGCCCTTATACACCCCCGTCGAGCGGATACGCCCGGGTGTTGATTCAGGAGTCCTCCGAACTCAGGTACAGTTATAGTCAGGGGCTCAGCGAGCCCAAGTGTATACCCAGGGGACCGACAGGATGCTTATAGTTATTATAGGAGATGGGATGACCGGGGTAGGGGTATAGATTCTGTGCTGGTTGTACCTCCCGGCTTATGGGGGCCGGGTAAGGTTTGTGTGTGCTATGTATGTTATGATATGTTGTGCCGTGTTATAGTAGATACGAGTAGATCGACAGTAGAATGATAAATCCTCTGGTATGACTCCTGCTCCTTCCAGTATAATTAAGAGAAGGTATGATTTACATTATCAGACAGTTAATCTATTCTTTCCTACTTGAACTTCATCAGTTATATTGTTGTTTTCAGATATTTCTTTCAGTCATTGCTTTACATACTTAGTACCAGTGGTACTGACGCCCGGTGGGGCGCTGCATTACTTGCCTGCAGGTACTCATAGATGAGCAGGCGATACCACGTGATTCCTGTCAGCGATCGAGTATTCAGCTCCTGTCATCCTGAGACTGAATTCCAGAGGTGTATTTTGCTTTCTTTTGTTGTATAGTACGGGTAGGTCGGGGCCCTGTCCCGATCATTTTTATGGTTATTCCTAGAGGCTTGCAGTCTGTATATATCTCCCTGTGGTCAGATGAGCCGGTCGTGTGAGGCCGTGCAGTTGTATAGCTGTTAGTACTTGTGTTTTCTTTATGTTGGCCGTGTGGGGCCATAGTTCGACAGTAGTGGTGACCTTACCGGTCACGTAGCTATCCAGTACTTCATGGTTAAGTTATAGATAACTAGACAGCATGGTGGTCTTGTCGGCCCGCATAAGTTTCCCTATATTGATATGTTTCTGGTCAGCTGTTAGTACAGGTACAGGAGGCTATAGGCCAATGGGTCGGGGGCTGTGTTTACAGCCGTTATATAGCCCTTTGTTTCCAGAAATATGAGTTAGAGCCAGCCAGGCACCAGATGTGCCCAGGCTTAGTAGTCTAGCAGTTCAGGTCCTAGTAGGGCACCAGGTGACAGTCATACCCCCCAAGGCGGGATGTGACAAGGTATGATTTGAAATATGAATTTATTCAAATACCCAACAGGATTTGATGATTTACAAGTTATATACATGATCTTCAAGTATGTATGGGCCTTATGATTTATGAACTATTGATGATGAAAAGCATGTTTTCAAGTTATCCATGTTTATAAGCATATTTCGAATGAATTGAGTGTTGTAAAACATGGTTAAGTATTGGGAAATGCCCACATGTTGAAGAATGATTTACGGTTTATGAAATGGATTTCATGATTTATCAATTTATGATGTTGGGCAGACTAAAGGGCCTTTGATTCTTGGCTAATTATGTTTTAATGGGGATCAATGAATGATGAATGTGTATTTTAGCCATGAATCTTAATGACTGATGTTATTGATTTACGTATGAGCCTTATATACATGTTTTTGGGAGCCGTGTCTAGCACTGAGCAGCCTGACATTCAAAGGACTACGCCAGTATCTCATAACCACGTGCCACTATGGGTTGATAATGATACATTATAATGATAATGATCCTCTCTTTTCGTGATATCACATAATGCATGTCCCTCGCCTGGCAAGCCAGGGGCGACTCTTCCCACTTGAGTGAGATAGTTGGGGCATCATGAAAGGCTCTACCATAATGGTTTCGGTTATGACGAGTCCTCCCATTATTCCGCATGTTTTATGCATTGTTATGTTTATGTTATTGGCTCAAGTGATGACTCGATAAAGTTTCTTCATGATTATGAAAATGAATGGTTTATGAATGATTTGAAAACCTTGAGCCTTACGTTATGTCACGATATTTATGATATGAGCATGATGTCCTACTCTTATGATGTTTTATGAGTTTCATGTAACTTAAATGTCCTTTTTACTTATCTTGCATACTCGGTACATTCCACATACTGACCGTATACTTTCTGTGTTGTATCGTTTCATGATACAGGACTTGGCACTCAGGCTCATCCTTATACTTAGGCCATCTCCAGGTTATTATCAACTTTATTGGTGAGTCCTCATGTTCCGAGGGCCTTTTGACTAGACATTTATGTTATTCTATGTTTCAGTTGTTGGTCGGGTTAGTTGGGGATGTTGTCCCATCAAGCCATCTTACACAGTAGAGGCTTCAAACAGTATGTAGTACTCCGCTTATGTATATGTCCAGTGTTTCCGAATGTTATGATATGTCATGTTATGTTTAAGTTTCCTCTATGCCTTATGTCAGCCTTCCGCTTAAAGTGAAAGAAGTTGGATATGCTCATGCCATGGGTTGACTTGAGGCCTTTCAGGGTTCCTTATTGTTCGCGCTCTGCTGCTCGGTATATATTATACACCGACACGCAAGTGTACGTGGTCAAACAAGTAATAAAGTGGCTAAGTAGCCAAGTATCGATCCAAGGAGGCTGCTCTAGATATGCAAAACTGCCTAGTTTACTATATCTCTATTCTATTTCTAACTATGTTAACAACAATCCAATCAAGATTTGAGTAAGTTTTGTTTCTAAACTAATTATCTACTAAAATTATTAACTACTATTTACGTTGAGTTTAGTCAATGGATATGCACATTCCAAGGTTAAGAACGAGTAATGAACTTGATAATCATGATAATTTGGTCATCTTCTTCTTTATATTGCTAGCCAAGAACGTTTGCCTAGAAATTAAAACTTCCGTATTTAATTTCACTTTAGCTTCATAAACCATTAGTCTACATTTCTATGATCAAATGCAATTTATGACCTAACACTACAATTCCAGTTCCTAAATTGACTAATACGGCTTTCAAGTATATTTCTATCAAGAAAGCACATCAAAACCCAATTTTCCCAAATCAAGTTAAGAACAATACCCTATTAATTCACAACTTTCCAATTTCATGCTCTCTCGAGTGAAATTGGACTTTTTAGATATACATTAATGGTGGCCAATCAAGAATGTAATAAGCACAAGAATTAATAGAACAACATGCAAGAAGAAGAAGAAACCATATCAATTATTACCAAGAATCATTACACAAGTTCAAAACCTCAGCAAGAAAGGAATTAGCCACTCATTCTTGGATTAATCATCCTAGAATGAGTGTAAATCATGCATACAATTGAAGGAAAAGAAGAAGGGAAGAGAAGAAAACTCTTATCTTTTCTATTCTTCAACTGCCACAAAACCACGTTCCTCTCTCCACTTCTGAACTCCGCTAAAAAAAAGTAAAACTAAAAGAAGACTGCTTTAAAAATAACCTAAGTGTGCTATTTATACTAGTGGGAAATTTTTCCCGGAATAACAAGCAACGTGTCACGGAGGCCAACGCGGAGCACTGCCTCCGTGACACGGCGTGGACGCGGACCCTCTCTGGAAATTTCAGGGTCCGGATAATTGGCTTCAACGTGGCACGGAGGCCATCGCGGAGCCCTGTCTCCGTGCCACGGAGCTGTCGCGATGCCTCACTGGAATCTGCCCATTAATTTCCTCTCCAGGCAGTGTGCTACCGCGATGGCAGCGTGGCACGGCGCCATCGCGGAGCCAGTGTAAAATGTGCCATCCGAGGTCTTTTCCACGCTCGCATCCAAGTCCAACTCCAACATAAGTCCAACACGCATTTTTGCTCCTAAAAATCACATTATCCTGCAAAACAAATGCTAATCATGTTGGTTAGTATAAATTCGCATTTTATTGCCAAATACATGATATTATATACACATTGCACAACAAACAAGGTAAAAATGGTACGTTTGAGTATCACTTGGGCATATAAATCTGCCCAAGATCACTTACCCCACACTTAAATCCTTGTTCGTCCTCGAACAACACATACACAAATCATGCACATCACATCTCAACCTTTGTCACTATGGTGCAACCATTTACATTACGGTCATACCGATTATTCGATTTTTTTTGCAAATCATCAAGAAAACATGCTTGGTCGTACAAGACAATGACCTTAATACATTGAGGCTTCCTAAACTTTTTTAAGAATTTATTCTTGATATCGGCAAACTCATGCAAATCAACTAATCAAGAAATCCGACACGAAAATCAATCTTTCATCAAGCATGTACCCTCACAACTCGAGAGAAACTTCCCCTTTTCTGTTCGTGCAACACACAAACAGGCAAGTAGGGGCATATAAAAATTAATTTCACTCTCTCTCCCAAAAGAATTCACATGCATCATGTCATGACCCATAAGCTTGCCCTTAGTGTATTACTCCCCTAATATAAAGAAATGCAATGTAGGACCAAATAGGACTTTTAATGGGTTGTAACTGGGCTATGGATCTAGTATATATATTGGATTAGCCAATAATAGTCGCTAGCATCCTTAAGCGCCTTTTCAACTCATTCCCATCGACTCATGGACATTGTTCCTTTCTTTTCTCTTTTTCTCCCATTCATGCTGGTTTACTTTCATACAGCCCATTTCATCAGGCACACTTGACACAAAACAGAGGGTTTTCATGTACCCTCACTTTCATTTAATTACAACTAGTGCCTCTTCAACATCATCTTTTCTTTCCTCACTTTGCTTTTCTTTTCTTTTCACTCTTTTCACTCTTTAACACTTCGGGAAACATTCTCTGTTCTTTGTAAGCGCTTAAGAGCTTCTTATAGACTTTTAAGGCTAATGAAAAGAAGGAATAAAGCTTAGTTCATACAATTCTGGACAAAGGAAAGAAATCGGCTAAAGGCTCAACTGGCTGACTAGGGTATACAACATATAAAAAGGTAGAATTTGACAAGAAAAAACGGAAACTAACGGTTAAAACAAAGAAATGCCTACATCCTTTCCAACACTACACCTCCTTCATTTCGTTTTGTATACACGCCAGGCAAGTTCTAGACAATTCACAATGACATGGAATAGCAAAACCTCACTTCACACTTCATGCACATGCTCGAATCAAGATACATTCACATACTCTTTAATCAGTCAATTACATGAATTCAAGATTAAGCCTCAATCATAATGAACCAAATTCTATAGCCTAGGTAACTCAACATATTTACAAAATTGCATGCTTTCCAATGAATCATTTTCACATTTTGAACATCAATTACAACACGCAATGGAATTTTCGCAACCATAAGCAACTACAGTTTATTGATGCAATCCACCAAAGAAATTAAAAACAAAACATCTACTCCTATCGACCACATTTCCCTTAAGACGGTCGTCATCCATCCATCATAGGGAACGGTCACTAACTATGACATCGGTTCAATGGGACTATTCTCGGTAAAAGAACCGAAAACAAACTCCGAGAAACCCAAAAATAAAACTTCAAAATTTTTGCAACACATCGATCCTTTCGATAGAAAATATTTACAAAATATTTTGATAAGTGCAAAATCTTTTCGCAAAAATTTTGAAAAAATATCGATCATATCGATAGAGAAAAAAAAAATATATTTACAAAATTTACAAAATATTTACAAAGGCAACCCTAACTTTTTAAAACACACATCATTAGCCACAAACAAATATATACACATCATTCACAAATCAGTTCACAACAACAGGGAAAGCACAGACATACATAAACGTCAAGGAAAAATATACAGCAGATTTAGAGCCTATGACCCAGCACCTAACTACTCCCCACCCCACACTTAAATCGAACACTGTCCCCAGTGTTCACAACAATACAAAGCACAAAATTTTGGGTGGTGGAACTCCCTGCTCAGTCGAAATATTCGACTTCCTCATCCGGTGCTGCGGCCTCGTCGCCCATATCTGAATCAGCTCCATCGCCGTCATCGGACTCCACATTAGAGTCCTCACGACGTTTCTCCTCATCAGTAGGGACGTTGTCATCAGTCGGCTCCACAAAGGCTGGCCCCACCTTGCATAAAGCTCTGCCGTTCTCACCAAAGGGGTAGTCCAGCTCCAGCTGCCATAATTCATCCTCGGTGGCTGGTCTCCCACCTATCCGTAGCTGCAGCATCTGCATGCCGAACATACGGGCCATATATTGGTCGTCACGAGCATGTCGCTCGCCCAGAGTCAGCACCGGTCCGTGTGTAGTGTCGGGGGCCTTGGTCTTTGTCACATCAAGGGCCCTCCGCTCCAACTGCGGAATGTAATCCAAGGCTTCTTCCTCAACGTCGAGGCCTCGGAGGAAGGTGGTGATGAGTCCGCCAAACCCGTATCTGTGGCCCTGGTGTAGTCTGGCTCTCTTCATGGCGGATATTATAACCTCCCCCACATTAATCTCAAGCCCTTTCATAAGGGCATACACCAGGCAGACACGGTCCCGGGTCACGTCTGTCATATGAACTCCCGGGATCAAACACGAACACACAATTTTTAGCCATATTCTGGCCTCCCTGTTCATCTGCGAATAAGGCAGAGTCTGGTGGTAACCCCTCTCTTTGTGTCTACTCCATCGGGCTGTGGATCGAGCCCCACACAACATACGTCTGATGTCGGCGTACGGTGGGGTGATGTTGAGCTGGCGGAGAACGTGGGCGTCTGTGTCCCGCGCTCCAACGATGGCATTCAGCTGCTGGGGTTCCAGAGTGACAATCTGCCCTCTGATTTTAATAGTGTGGCTTCTGATGGCCGGGTTCCAGTTGGCGTAGAATTCCCGGACCAAGTGAAGGTTGCACTCCTTGGGCTCCTGAAAAATAAAGCTGAGCCCAGCTGCCTCAATCCTCTGTACGATGCGAGGGAACTCCTGTGCAAGTGGTTCCCTTGCAATATGTTCCTCCGGGAAGTACTTGTTCTCCTTATACTTTGCGTACCACTTCTTCCCTTCATCGGTAACCCATCGTGTTCCGTATCGACGGTGTTGACCGCGTGGAACAGCAGGTGCAGCTGGGACAGCAGTGCCCAGTCTCATTCTCTTTCTGCCGGTGCCTGAGGTTGAAGCACCCTTGCCTTTATCTTGTCGGCTAGCCATTGTACCTGTCAATTTACACAAACAAGCACAACGTTAAGCTAAAAACTTGTTAGTTTTGGCTAAGGTCGGGTTAAACAAAATTTACCCCACACTTAGTCTTTAACAATATTTACAATATGTTAGCAAGGATAGATCTATTTACACCCCAAACACAATCACTATAAACGTATTGCTTAGTGCGTTCACAAAAATTCGACAGCATACCGGCTAGCGAACTACTCAGACTTCATACAGCTAACCCAATCCTACCAACGATAGCTATTCACCCATGGCACTTAGCAACAATAACAACAACCAAATAGAAACAACAATACAAACATTTTATATACACTAATCTAATCAATTCAACCAATTCACATATTACGCAATGTCCCACTAAAAAACGAGAATTAGTCGTCTTTCACCAATTATACAATGTTTACCACGACTTATCTCAACTAATAAACACACCCCGACATCAATTTCGTCAAACTATCAAGTTACCCAAGTTAAAATTCAACACCCCCGAGCCCTAGAACTCAATTCGACAATCAACAATGAATTATTCAATCAATCGATAAGTTCACCCGTCAACTACAACAATCCGAACACAATCAATCGCAAAATAATTCACGTCATGTTTAATTTCTACCTAGGGTGATATATCTCACCTCACATGCTCAAAATCGACAAAAATCACCAAAAATTTGAGATAGACGAGAAAACATACCTTGGAATTGAAGAATCGATAAAGACTTGACGTTTTCCTTGCCTCTTAACGTGGCACGGAGCTTGGGGGTAGGGGAATGGGTGTTTGGTCGCGGAGGGAAGAGGGAATGGGGAAAATAGGGGCGAAATTGGGGGTTTTTATTAAGAAAACACGCGGGTCACCCGGAAACCCAGTGTGACCCGGCACTGGGATAAGGGCAACGTGTCACGGAGGGTAACGCGGAGGCCCTCCTCCGTGACACGGAGCCAACGCGCCAGTGCTCTGTTTCACTATCAAATTTTATTTTTCATACCTCGCCTCGTTTTCTCGATTCCACGTATTTTTCCTCCGGTATACCTGAAAATCACCTCACTAAACAAAAATTGGTTAAATTCATAGATTTCCCTACTAAAAATTAAAAATTACTAATTAAAATGCAAATCTAAACCTAGTCAAGAAAAAAAAAAGAAAATATAATAAAATAGAAGAAAAACTTTACACTAAGAAAAAAGAAAAAAAAAGAAAGAGAGAGAAAAAGAAAAAAAAATATATTTTCCACGGGTTGCCTCCCGTGCAGTGCCTGGTTTAACGTCGCGGCTCGACAACCTTTACGCTCAATTTTCTACTAGGGAGATGGACGATTTGACCCGATCATGGTCATCTCCCCAGGAGTTCTCAACCTTGTCTGGTGGCCTACCTAGTAACTCTCGGGAATCACTCAATCCATTTGCATTCCCATGATCAATCACATTGATCACCGAGAGTTCCTTATAGACAGTCGAAAGCTTAGGTGCCTTGTACACGTCGAACACCTCAACCTTGTCGTGTGCTCGCATCGTGAGTTGACCCGCAGCTACATCGATCAATGCCTTTCCGGTTGCCAAAAATGGTCGTCCCAAAATAAATGGGACTTCTGCATCTGGCTAAAAATCCAGAACAATGAAATCTACCGGAAAAATGAGGGAACCTACCTGCACTAGCACATCCTCCACAATGCCATCCGGCTTAGCTAAAGACCTGTCTGCTAGCTGCAAGATCACTGTTGTAGGTCTAGGACTCCCTAGCCCTAACTTTCTGAATACCGAAGATGGCATCAGATTTATACTTGCCCCCAAATCGCATAACCCACGAGCTCGGATACTTTGCCCAATCGTCAGCTGGATAGTAAAACTTCAAGGATCCTTCAATTTAGTGGGCAACCTGTTCTGAATACGGGATGTGCATTCCTCCATTAAAGCCACCGTGGCATACTCGGTCAAGCGACTTTTGTTGGCCACGATGTCTTTGATATACTTTGCATATTTTGGCACACCCTGCAAGACATCAACAAGAGGTAAGTTAACATGTACCTGTTTAAGTACCTCCATGAATTTCTGGAAACACGCCTCCTCCTTGTGTTTCTTAAGTCGTTGAGGGAACGGGGGTGGAGGCCTTGTTGGTTCAGCTTCTTTGGTCTTCCCCGTATCTGAGGTTTGTTCTCCCTCAACATCTGCTACTCCTGACTTCTGAGGCGGTATTTCCGGTTCCACCTCCTTTAATTGTAAACCACTCCTCGTGGTCACTGCATTTACCTGCTTAGGATTGGGATCCGTGTCGCTAGGTAGTCCTCCCCTTGGTCTAGTATTTTGGGCACTAGCAAATTGCCCAAACTGATATTCAAGAGCCTTGGTTGCCAATTGATTGTTCTTTACTTCAGCTGCCAATTTGACATAGTCAGCCTGCAATTGTGCCTGGTTGGCAATCATGGTCTTGAACATTTCCTCAATAGTCGGTGATGGTGGAGGAGGAGGGGCATTGTGATTTCTGAACTGATTCTGATAGCCTTGTTGCCCTCCTTAGTTTCTGTGCATACCCTGCCCTGAACCTAGGCCTTGTTGATTGTTGCTACCCCACGAAAAATTCGGATGATTCCTCCAATTCGAGTTGTAGCAACCACCAAACTGCTGTTGATTCCTCTATGCATTGCCCACAAAGTTGACAGAATCAGGATTTGCACCACAGCATTCAGCTGAATGCTCACTACTACCACACACTTCACACCACATCTATTGGACTGCATTAATTGAGGCTGAAGGCTGGTTCAAATTCATAGTGCTGAAGTGAGTGTTTAACTGATTTTGCAAAGCAGCTATCTGTGCAGCGATAGCTGTGAATCCATCCACTTCGAACACTCCCGCTGCTTTCCTTGCTCCACCCCTTGAAGAATCTGCATTCCATTCCGGATTGCCTTGTGAGATTCGGTTGAGCAAAGTGTACAGCTCCTCATAAGTCTTCTCCAGCGCTTGCCCTCCAGCTGCTGAGTCTAACAAAATTTTAGTGTGGGGTTCCAAACCCTCAATAAATGTGTGGACCAACACCTCGTTTGACTGATGATGATGGGGACAGTCCCGCAACATGGACTTGAATCTTTCCCAGGCTTGATAAAGATTTTCTCCTTCCCTCTGTTTAAAACTTAGAATCTGACTTCTAAGTTTAGTTGTTTTACCTGAAGGGAAAAATCTGATCAAAAACTTCCTTGCGAGATCATCCCACGTTGATATAGAGTTGGGTGGTTCAGCTATTAACCACCTCTTCGCTTCACCAAGTAAGGAAAATGGAAATAAGGTGAGCCGAACATAATCAGGTGACACTCCAGCGGGTATGTACGTGTCAGTTATCTCCAAAAAGTTCTGGAGATGTTGTTGCGGATCTTCGTGAGGGAGACCGGTAAACTGCCCGCTCGTGTGCAAAAGTTGCACCATATTTTGCTTTAACTCAAATCTCCCCCAGGCTCTGGTTTGCGGATGCTGGAATGTACATTATTAGCGTGTGGGATTGCCACCTCGCGAACCGGCCTGGCTGCTACTTCCTCGGGCACTAACACTGCCCGCATAACTGGTGGATTGGGTTGCTCCATCATAGACTGTTTGAGCAACTGCAGCTTCTTCCGAAGAGCTTCTCTACGTTGACTATGCAATTCACGTTCTGGCTCTAAGTAAGATTCCACCAGCTCCTTGTCCCTTTCCAGTGTTCACAGAAATAAAAATCTGCAAAATACAGGCTAAGACCAAGTTGTTAACACTTAAGAAGATAAAAATACAAATATAGTAAATTTACACTAAACAAAATTTTACAAATCGCCTAGCCTCCCCGGCAACGGCGCCAAAAACTTGTTCGCGCTCTGCTGCTCGGTATATATTATACACCGACACGCAAGTGTACGTGGTCAAACAAGTAATAAAGTGGCTAAGTAGCCAAGTATCGATCCAAGGAGGCTGCTCTAGATATGCAAAACTGCCTAGTTTACTATATCTCTATTCTATTTCTAACTATGTTAACAACAATCCAATCAAGATTTGAGTAAGTTTTGTTTCTAAACTAATTATCTACTAAAATTTATAACTACTATTTACGTTGAGTTTAGTCAATGGATATGCACATGCCAAGGTTAAGAACGAGTAATGAACTTGATAATCATGATAATTTGGTCATCTTCTTCTTTATATTGCTAGCCAAGAACGTTTGCCTAGAAATTAAAACTTCCGTATTTAATTTCACTTTAGCTTCATAAACCATTCGTCTACATTTCTATGATCAAATGCATTTTATGACCTAACACTACAATTCCGGTTCCTAAATTGACTAATACGGCTTTCAAGTATATTTCTATCAAGAAAGCACATCAAAACCCAATTTTCCCAAATCAAGTTAAGAACAATACCCTATTAATTCACAACTTTCCAATTTCATGCTCTCTCGAGTGAAATTGGACTTTTTAGATATACATTAATGGTGGCCAATCAAGAATGTAATAAGCACAAGAATTAATAGAACAACATGCAAGAAGAAGAAGAAACCATATCAATTATTACCAAGAATCATTACACAAGTTCAAAACCTCAGCAAGAAAGGAATTAGCCACTCATTCTTGGATTAATCATCCTAGAATGAGTGTAAATCATGCATACAATTGAAGGAAAAGAAGAAGGGAAGAGAAGAAAACTCTTATCTTTTCTATTCTTCAACTGCCACAAAACCACGTTCCTCTCTCCACTTCTGAACTCCGCTAAAAAAAACTAAAACTAAAAGAAGACTGCTTTAAAAATAACCTAACTGTGCTATTTATACTAGTGGGAAATTTTTCCCGGAATAACAAGCAGCGTGTCACGGAGGCCAACGCGGAGCACTGCCTCCGTGACACGGCGTGGACGCGGACCCTCTCTGGAAATTTCAGGGTCCGGATAATTGGCTTCAATGTGGCACGGAGGCCATCGCGGAGCCCTGTCTCCGTGCCACGGAGCTGTCGCGATGCCTCACTGGAATCTGCCCATTAATTTCCTCTCCAGGCAGTGTGCTACCGCGATGGCAGCGTGGCACGGCGCCAACATGATCACTTATTCCGTGTTACGATCCGGGTCTATGATCACGGGCAAAATAGCATGCCCGTGATACGCTTTATACCTTAATATAGTCTTGTTTATCTAAGTTATTTTACATAATCTCATGTGATTTTATCTAAATGTGAATATATGTGCTAACCAACATGATTAGTCCTTGTTTTGTAGGTTAATAATGCATTTGAGGAACTAATTCGCAAGTTGGTGAAAGGAAGGAATGAAGTGGAAGCAAGTGGCGAAAAGTCGACAAGGGGCATGCGTTGGCAAGGCTGGCTGCGCCAGGCAGCGTGCCACGCTGTGCGTGTGCCGCGCCCAGCGCCGTGCCACGCCCTTGCCAAGCGCACGAGGAAAGGCAGCAGCAGGCAGCAGGAGGCAGAGAACCAGCGCGGCAGCACCGTGTCACGCTTGGCAGCCTGCGCGACAGCAGCTGGCCAACGCGCTGCATGGGCAGCGTGCCACGTTGGCCAGCGCGGCAACCCTCGGCAACTTGGTTTCCTGAGGCAATTTCCAGAGAGCTTTCGCGTTGTCTCCGTGTCACGGAGGCAGTGCTCCGTGATGCACTCCGTGACACGGAGCCGTTCCCTCTCAGGCTAAATTATGCACGTTATCCATTTACTATAAATAGGACCCTTAGCTCCTAAAATCATTTGGTCACGATTTTATTCTGAAAAACCACCTAGGAGTGAAGGGAGAAGTGGGAGAACTCATCTAGGGTTTATCAAATTCCCTTCTCATCTACCAAATTCATGTAAGTATGTTAGTTTAGTATTAGTTAATTGTAGTTTTACGAACATGAATGGCAAGAACCCTTCCTCTAGGGTTGAAGCCATGAATTATGATTGTGCTTTTATGAATTTGTTTTGGAATTAAGTTATTGATTGTTGTTTTCGTCTTGCATTCTGTATTGTTGGTTGTTTTTATGATTGATCACCATGAAAGCATATTTGTTAGCTTGAGTAATAGCTTGAGAAAGCATTACCTAGGTCAGGACATGAGAATGTAAGGAGCATGTTTGTATTTCGGGAGAGATATTTGTGTCAGGATAGAAATATACCTAACACCGTGCTTGGTTGACACACGGGGGTTATGAAAGACCAACTTGGGATGTCACATCACCACTCGAATTAGTAGTTGTGAGGCTAAGTTGAGTTAAATGGTTAGACGCACGAAAGTCCCTAATCGTTTCCACATTAAACCACAACATAATTGATTGCCCGCGACTAGAAAATTAAACTCCTCGCTCACAATGATGCAGTGAGGATAGATTGCCGTGTTTAGAGGCTCGAAAGACCATAAACATGCAATTCTAATTATGTGAAATAACAATTGATAGTTCCATGCTTAACCCATTGCAAATCGTAGGATCGCATGATTAATTGGTTTTAACTCTATGTTGCTCCTAAATTGATTTCAGAATATTTCGTTGACCCAAACTTAGACTTAATTAATCTCAATCGAAAATGTCTATAACCAACACTTGAGGTATTTAAGATCACAATAGAAATGGATAGTTAGAGGAATGGGTCCAGTCCCTGTGGGTTCGACAATCCGGTTCTTAAAAAGAGCCACTATATTACTTGCACGACCCGTACACTTGCGGATGCGCGAATCGGGCACGTCAAGTTTTTGGCGCCGTTGCCGGGGACTCGGCGAAGTTTTGATAATTTATCTATTTTTGTGTGATTTTTAAATTTCTCCTAAGTGTTGAAATACTTGGTCTTAGTCTGTTTGTTTGCAGGTGACAGGTTGTCCTGCCGAGCTGGCTAGAAATAGAGAGCTTGTGGAACCGTTGCTTCAACCTGAACGTCAATTCCATTTGCAAAGGAGAATAGCTCTAGAGCATAAGCTGAAGAGACTTCAAGAAAAGGTACAACAACAACCACCCGCGGGACAAGCACAATTGTCATCCGAAGAAATGGAAGCAAGACCAGTTCGCGAAGTGGCTATCCCACTAGCGACAAATGTGACCTCAAGCATTCTTAAACCGGAGCCTGGAGGGAACTTTGAGCTTAAACGAAACATGGTGCAGCTGTTACATTCTAGTGGTCAATTCACTGGGATGGCACATGAGGACCCGCAGCAGCACCTACAGAGCTTTTTAGAGATTAGTGACACGTTTGTCCCCACTGGCGTGTCCACAGATTATGTCCGAATGACCCTCTTCCCATTTTCACTGTTGGGAGAGGCGAAGAAGTGGCTGAAGGCTGAGCCACCGAACTCCATAACTTCATGGAATGACTTGGCTAAGAAATTCCTTATCAGATTCTTCCCATCAGGCAAAACTGCAAGGTTGAGAAGTGAAATACTCAGTTTTAAGCAGAGGCCTGATGAGAACCTATATATGGCTTGGGAAAGATTCAAGTCATTGTTGAGAGATTGCCCCCATCACCAGCAATCAAATGAAGTGCTGGCTCATAACTTTGTAGAAAGTCTAGACCCACACACAAAAATATTGCTAGACTCTGCATCGGGTGGGCAAGCCTTGGATAAGACATATGATGAGTTGTACACTTTGTTGAACAGAATTGCACAAGGAAATCCAGAGTGGCACAGCGAGTCATCGAGAGGGGCAGGAAAGAGACCAGGGTTGATGGAAGTAGATGGTTTGAATGCCTTGGCAACACAGTTAGCTTCGTTCCAGCATCAAATGATGACTCAGTTCAATAAACTGAGTATGAACCAACGCCAGGGCCAGGTTAATGCAGTTCAGCAAGCTCCGAGTTGGTGTGAAATTTGTGGTAATAATGGGCACCATGCAGAATCTTGTGGAGCCAATCCGGAGTCAGTCAATTTTGTTAGTAATGTGCAGCGCAACAATCAGAATTTTGAAACCAGTTACAACAGAAATTGGCAGGGCCACCCGAATTTTTCTTGGGGTGGAAACCAAAAGAAGAATTTTATGCAACCTCAACAGCAGCAGTATCAGCAGAATAGGCAGAATGAGGGGCAATTGAGTAGCAACATTGAGGAAACATTGCAGAAAATTATGGAGACCCAAACTCAGTTAGTGGAAAATCAGGCGAGGATGGCAACAGACTTAATGAATCAGCAAGTAGCCACCCGAAATCTTGAAAAACAAGTGGGTCAGATAGCAGCTGCTCAAAACATTAGATCGCAAGGGGGATTACCAAGCGACACAGATCCTAACCCCCAGCAGATCAATGCCATCAGTCTGAGAAGCGGTAGGCAATTAGCTGATGCAGTGCCAAAAGAGCTGAGCAAAGAGGTGCAGCCGGAGTTGGTTAGACCAGGACCATCCATCAACATGGGAGATAATCAGAGTGCTGGGCAACAAAATTCACGACCTCCATTGCAGCCAGCACAAAGACCACCACCACCATTCCCTCAGAAATTCAGAAAGAGCAAGGAGGAGGAATGCTTCAAAAAGTTCTTTGAGAGTTTCAAAGAACTTCACATAAATTTGCCTCTTCTTGATGTTTTGCAGGGAATGCCCAAGTATGATAAATACTTGAAGGACGTGATGGCGAACAAAGTGAGATTGGTGGATGTCCAAACGGTAGCACTGACTGAGGAGTGCAGTTACAGGGTATTGAGCAAAATGCCAAAGAAACTCAAAGACCCAGGGAGTGTTACCCTCCCCATACAAATTGGTAAAGCTGAGGTGCTACGAGCTTTATGTGACTTGGGGGCGGCAGTTAATCTAATGCCCCTATCCTTATTCAACACCTTGGGGTTGGGACAACCAAGGCCAACAAGGTTGATGCTGCAGCTGGCTGACAAGTCGCGAGTGACACCTGATGGAATAATAGAGGACCTTCTCATCAAAGTAGGTAAGTTCATTATACCTGCTGATTTTATTTTCTTAGATTTTCAGGTTGATGACCAGGTGCCCCTAATCTTGGGACGGCCATTTTTGGCCACTGGAGGAGCGGTGATTGATTTGAAAGCAGGGACCCTGAAAATGAGGGTTGAGGATGAAGAAGAAATCTTCCGCGTGTACCAAGAAATGAACCCATCTGCACACTATAGAAACCTTTGTCAGGTTAGTGTGTTGGCAGAGGATAAGTGTGGGGTGGGGGATTCCACAGGTGTAGGGCCGAAGGCTATAACAAATGTTCAGCCCGAGTCTGATAAAGGACTTCAAACTGAAAAGAAGTTGGAGAAAGAGAGGAGCAGAGTGGAGGCTGTTTCCTCTAAACAGCAAAAGAAAAGGAGATGGTTCTCGAACGAGAACCCAGGTATGAGGATGTCCTGAAAAGGATAGTCCACGTCGGGCCACGACGTAAAATAAGGCGCTACTTGGGAGGCAACCCAAGGGTACCACAGGTACCATTTTAATTTCTGGCATTTGTGTTGATTTTATTTATTTTTCATCTTGTGTTGTTTCTGGTGGAAAGTTAAGCACAGATGGAGGGGAAGTCTGAGTACCCGTGGAAGAGGAAGCTAACAAGCACGGAAGAGAAAAAGTGTGGGGTTGAACACCCACTTGTGCAAGTTGAAGAGAGGCATGTTGTTAGCTAAGCCTAAAGGCCTCAGGGAGTATTTCTCACCCTTCGTAAATTTTAATTTGATGCTATGAGGACATAGCATGATTTAAGTGTGGGGTGAGGGAAATTTCAAGGGAAATTTCAAAAATTTTTGTTGTGCTTAACGATTTTTGGTGAATGTAATGCTTGAAAAATTTGAAAATTTTTGTGAAGTAAGCATGACTTCATCACCCGTTGGTTTTTCTTTTCGGTTCTTTTCCGACGGGGGGTCTTTGAACCGAAGAATAAAATTTTTTTTTCCTTTGTCTGTATATAGTGTTTTTAGTCATAGTTAGGGACTGTTTCCGACGATGGATGGATGACGACCGTCTTGAGGAAAATTAGTCGGTAGGTGATTGGTTTTTGAAACCATAACTAAGTGGTGCTTGATGTTCTTGTTATGTGCTATACGTGATTGTAAGATGCAAGTATGTTAGGTGTGAAGCATGCAGGTGTATAACTTTGTGTGAGACGCTTAGGCTCTTGAATTTGACTCAATATGATTGAAGCTTAATCTGAACTCTTGTGATTAGCTGAGCAAGAGTCTACTGAATATGTCTTGATTTGAGCATGTGCCATGAGTGTAAGGTTTTTGAGTATTCTGTGCTATTGTGGATTGTCTAGAACTTGCCTGGTGTGTATATAAAACGAAATGAAGGATGTGAATTGTAGGAGATGATTTAGGCATTTCTTTGAATGAACCAAACTTTTATCCCTCATTATACCTACCTTGAAAAATTAATCCTAGTTAACCCCATTGAGCCTTGAGCCTATTCTTTGACAGCTGCAACATAAGCTTAATCCTTTTTCTTTCATTAGCCTTGAAATTGAATCAAAACTCCGAAGCGCTTAAAGGAAAAATCCGAAAGGGTAAAGGAGTGAGAAGAATGGAAAAGAAGGAAAAATAGCAAGTTGTAAATAGTTGAGAAAAGGAAAAAGGTGCATTTGTGTGGAAATGGTTGGTTATTAGTAGGGAGTAAAAAAAGGAATGAATGAAACATATTGCTTAAGTACTTCTTACTAATAAGCTAAAAGTGTCAAAAGAAATGGGGGAACAAAAGAGGAAAAAGAAAACTAAAAGGAGAAGAAAGGTGAAGTGAGGGAAGGGAAGTTTGTAATGAAGGCGTGATGTATTAAAAGCGCTTAGGAAAGATAGTCACTATTACTGATCATAATAGTACTTACCCGCACCTGAGTTACATTACAACCTAAAAAGTCCTACTTGATCTTACATTCATACATCCTTATATTAGTGGAATAAAACACTAAGGGCAAGCTTATGGGTCACTACATAATGCATGTGAATTCTTTGTGAGAGTGAGCGTAATTCTATTCATGTACCCACACATGTTGTGATGTAAAAAATTGTTTTTGCGTGTGATTGGGTAACTCTCTTTACGTGAGGGGCACATGTTGAAAGAAGGATATATTTCATGTGGGATTTCTTAATCAGTTGATTTGCATGAGTTTGCTAAGATCGAGAGTCGAGTCTTGAGGTTAAGAAGTCTTAGCATTGTTGTATTTCATCTCGGTGATTAAATTGTGTATACTCTACCTTTAGCTTGTTATCTTATGGAATCATTATAGCCGTAGCTTGAATTATCTTGCCAAATTAGTTATGTGGGAGTCTCCATATGTATGATTTGTAAAATGTTGTTCGAGGACGAATAAGGCTTTAAGTGTGGGGTTGTGATCACGGGCAAAATAGCATGCCCGTGATACGCTTTATACCTTAATATAGTCTTGTTTATCTAAGTTATTTTACATAATCTCATGTGATTTTATATAAATGTGAATATATGTGCTAACCAACATGATTAGTCCTTGTTTTGTAGGTTAATAATGCATTTGAGGAACTAATTCGCAAGTGGGTGAAAGGAAGGAATGAAGTGGAAGCAAGTGGCAAAAAGTCGACAAGGGGCATGCGTTGGCAAGGCTGGCTGCGCCAGGCAGCGTGCCACGCTGTGCGTGTGCCGCGCCCAGCGTCGTGCCACGCCCTTGCCAAGCGCACGAGGAAAGGCAGCAGCAGGTAGCAGGAGGCAGAGAACCAGCGCGGCAGCACCGTGTCACGCTAGGCAGCCTGCGCGACAGCAGCTGGCCAACGCGCTGCATGGGCAGCGTGCCACGTTGGCCAGCGCGGCAACCCTCGGCAACTTGGTTTCCTGAGGCAATTTCCAGAGAGCTTTCGCATTGTCTCTGTGTCACGGAGGCAGTGCTCCGCGATGCACTCCGTGACACGGAGCCGTTCCCTCTCAGGCTAAATTATGCACGTTTTCCATTTACTATAAATAGGACCCTTAGCTCCTAAAATCATTTGGTCACGATTTTATTCTGAAAAACCACCTAGGAGTGAAGGGAGAAGTGGGAGAACTCATCTAGGGTTTATCAAATTTCCTTCTCATCTACCAAATTCATGTAAGTATGTTAGTTTAGTATTAGTTAATTGTAGTTTTACGAACATGAATGGCAAGAACCCTTCCTCTAGGGTTGAAGCCATGAATTATGATTGTGCTTTTATGAATTTGTTTTGGAATTAAGTTATTAATTGTTGTTTTCATCTTGCATTCTGGATTGTTGGTTGTTTTTATGATTGATCACCATGAAAGCATATTTGTTAGCTTGAGTAATAGCTTGAGAAATCATTACCTAGGTCAGGACATGAGAATGTAAGGAGCATGTTTGTATCTCGGGAGAGATATTTGTGTCAGGATAGAAATATACCTAACACCGTGCTTGGTTGACACACGGGGGTTATGAAAGACCAACTTGGGATGTCACATCACCACTCGAATAAGTAGTTGTGAGGCTAAGTTGAGTTAAATGGTTAGACGCACGAAAGTCCCTAATCGTTTCCCCGTAAACCACAACATAATTGATTGCCCGCGACTAGAAAATTAAACTCCTCGCTCACAATGATGCAGTGAGGCTAGATTGCCGTGTTTAAAGGCTCGAAAGACCATAAACATGCAATTCTAATTATGTGAAATAACAATTGATAGTTCCATGCTTAACCCATTGCAAATCGTAGGATCGCATGATTAATTGGTTTTAACTCTATGTTGCTCCTAGATTGATTTCAGAATATTTCGTTGACCCAAACTTAGACTTAATTAATCTCAATCGAAAATGTCTATAACCAACACTTGAGGTATTTAAGATCACAATAGAAATGGATAGTTAGAGGAATGGGTCCAGTCCCTGTGGGTTCGACAATCCGGTTCTTAAAAAGAGCCACTATATTACTTGCACGACCCGTACACTTGCGGACGCGCGAATCGGGCACGTCAGTCTACGTTCGGATCATGACATAATGTTGAACTATTAACATAGTTAAAACAAATCGTTTGAAGTTTAGAGTACTAATCATATTATATATAAGTGGGAAGATAAAAAGTGAAAAATTAGATTACCATTTTGCCTCTCCACTAAATTAAAATTTAATTAAATCCTTGAAATAATAATAATAAACAAATATAAATAATAAATAGAAAATAAGTGAGAAATTAAAATACTAAAATATCCTCCAAATATTGAAAGACTTATATTCCCTTCAAATAATACTAATAAATAATTTTAAAAAATAAGCGAAAAAATAAAATATTGAACTATCATCCAAATATTGAAAGACTAATATCCCCTTCATATAATAATAAATAAATAACTAAATAATAATAATATGTTATGAAATAATAAAGAAAGAACAAGAATATTATAGAGAAAGAGAGAAATTCTTATTTCTCTTGATGGGATGAAATACAATGAAGGAGAAACCCTCTATTTATAGGGATAATTTCTTCTAACTTTTCTCCAAACGATAGACTATCACAATGATATAAACACATGTATCCAGTATAATACAAATACCTTTATAGACCTTCACTACAACACAAATATGTTTATAACACTCCCCCTTGAATGTCTATTTGATAGATAATGTGCCTCATTAAAACCTTACCAGAAAAAACCCAGTGGGAAAAAAAATCTAGTGAAGGAAAAAGAGTACACATATCTAATAATACGCATTTTGGCTGCCTCATTAAAAACCTTACAAGAAAAACCCAGTGGGACAAAACCTCGCAAGGGAAAAAGAGTACAGCGCGTATTAACTCCCCCTAATGAGAACATCCTTGAATCTTTGCATCCCGATCTTGTGCACCATCTTCTTGAAAGTGGCAGTTGGTAGAGATTTGGTGAATAAATCAGCCACATTATCACTTGAACGAATCTGTTGCACATTGATATCAACATTCTTTTGGAGCTCATGTGTGTAGAAAAACTTTGGAGAGATGTGCTTCGTTCTATCTCCTTTTATGAATCCTCCCTTTAGTTGTGCTATGCATGCATCATTATCTTCATACAAAATTGTGGTACTTTGTCACAGTTCAAACCACATTTTTCTCTAATGAGATGTATCATGGACCTCAACCACACACATTCTCGGCTTGCTTCGTGAATAGCTATTATCTCAGCTTGATTTGATGAAGTAGCTACGAGAGACTGCTTTGTAGATCTCTAAGATATTGCAGTACCTCCACATATGAACACGTATCCAGTTTGAGATCGAGCTTTGTATGGGTCAGATAAACACCCAGCATCAGCAAAGCCAACAAGATCGGGACTGCAATTATTAGAATAAAATAAGCCCATATCGGTAGTCCCTTTTAGATACCACATTATGTGTTTTATCCCATTCCAATACCTCCTAGTAGGAGCAGAACTATACCTTGCTAACAAATTAACCGAAAAGGCTATATCAGGTCTTGTAGTGTTAGCAAGATACATTAGTGCACCAATTGCACTAAGATATGGTACTTCAGGACCAAGAATTTCCTCGTTCTTTTAAATCCTTCAAGGATATTCATATATCCTTCAGTCTCTCTAGACATGAAAATAACTTCATTATCCGCATATCAAGTTTTTCATATATTACCAGACTTATGAGAAACCTCAAAATAATTGCATCCACCAAAAGAGGGCCTCTCCATATAAAAAAAATCTTTATGCCACAAGAATCCATTTATATCCACTAGCATTATACTTGAATTGCGTATTTTTAATTGGCCAATCATTTATCTGTCCATATCTTTTGACAGATTTAAATACAAGATCCTCGTCAATATTTATAATATTGAGCACTACATTACATCAAAGGTATCGTCGATGATCATTATCAGTTCCAATGCGACATAACTTATTGAGATCTCTTCATTTTTCGTCATTTTTAGGTACCTGAACCTTTGCCAAGGTTTTATGAAGTGTTATGTCGTGGTGCTTTCTTAAAGCACTTGTCTCATCATTATGACCATCTTAATCATTTGCTCCTCTCATTTTTCAAGGAGTTCTATATTTGGAACCGTTTGGTCACGCTTCAGGCGTCTCATAGACCCTGTCCTTCAAGGACCTTTCATTGGAGCATTTGCAACTGAATTATAAAATAGAGTTAGCAAATATATCTGGCAATTGATTTGCAATATTTTGCAAGTGAATTATCTATTGAACTTTAAGTTCACCTTTTTTTTCCCGAGGATCTAGATAATTCATCCCACACTCAATTTTCAGTTGCTAATCACTTCTCCCCCTAATATTAGAAAAACTAACATTTACCCCCAAACTCATTTGGGGATCCATCTTTGTGCATTGTGGTGGAGCAATTGAATCATATATCGCACATTTAAATTTTTAGATGGAATTATTTGGTTCCTGACCCTGAACCAATTGTGATAGGGAACTTTGTTGGCTTGATGCATTCAAGTGTTGCTATATGTTAAATAAACATATCTCATACCAAATTTTATTTGGGAGTTTTATTCTCATAACCAATGATTAAGCTATAATTGGAGGCATACAATTTTTGCTAAACCAACATAGATATGAATCAGCATTATCAACATGATTTTATAATTTGAAACTATGCTCTTAATTTAATAATTCGAGCAATAACCTTACAAAAATCAATTGCAAGTTGATATCAAAACACATGTGACCATTCCATAGATGCATCTAAGCAAACGGTTCACATGTTAGGTGAATGAACCCATATTCACCCTTTTATAAGTTCCAAAATTTCTGGGAATATAATTCCAATCTTAGCTGATCAAGATCATTCTATCACGAGAACAAGCAACACAAGAGAATTCTTGAAGAATCTTTTATTTCTTCAACATATAGCCACGTGAATTCTCAATTATTTTTGCATCATATTTGAACCGGGATGGCCAACCGGTTATGCCAACTTATTTCAGTAAACTTCTAATTTACTTTCGTATGTGATTTCATCATCATACCCATATTTATGTACTACAAATAAAAAAAAAACGGCGGGTAATCTTTTACATAAATATTTATAACCCGCTTCAATTGTAGTAGCATGAAGATATTAGATCTTCCCATAATTTATAGTCTCATTTTTTTTTCAATGTCCTTGAAACTTATAAGTTTTCTTTTGAGATTTACTACAACAATTTCATTCCTTCAGGTAGTAATGCATTAGCTCTTCCGGAGCTCTCAATTAATTTTGTATACTACCACATATTCAATCATAATAACATCATTTATAGTTTCTCCACATAGTTTCAACTTAGAAACAATTTTGAATGTTAATGAGCTATACTCATGAACAGACTTATAGTCTTGATGAATCCAATCATATCGTGTCTTTGGGTGGATGACCATCTTTAAGAGGTTATACCTTTCTTTTCGGCTATTCCACAAAATAAGTGGATCCTTAATCATGAGATATTCAATTTTAAGAATTTCGTCAAGATGATGACGCAAGAATATCATAGTCTTAACACGATATTGATTTGATGTTTTGTTTTCACTTTTAATGGTGTCTCCAAGACCCATTGCATCTATATGGATTTTTGATGCTTTATTTTTACTTTTAATGGTGTCTCCAAGACCCATTGCACCCATATGGATTTTTGATGATTTGCTTTCACTTTTAATGGTGTCTCCAAGACCCATTGCATCCATTTGAATTTTTGATGCTTTGTTTTCACTTTTAATAGTGTCTTCAAGACCCATTGCATCCATATGGATTTCAGCATCCAACAACCATGAAAGGTGGTTCTTCCCGGAACTTTGAAGGACAACGAAATCAAATTTCGTAAGATTAGCCATATTAAAAGAAAGAAAAAATAATAATACCTTGGCCTTCAAATTTTGAGACAGTAGAGTCGTAGAGCAACAATATCACCAAAGGAATATCACTCCTGTGGTTAAGTAATACATCTTTCAAAATTTTTTTTTTAAAATTTTCTTACCTCAGATCTTTCAAAGTGAGTGCTCAAGACAGAGACTCGTGCTGATAACGCGTTATGAAATAATAAAGAAAGAACAAGAATATTATAGAGAAAGAGAGAAGTTCTTATTTCTCTTGATGTGATGAAATACAATGAAGGAGAACCCCTCTATTTATAGGGATAATTTCTCCTAACTTTTCTCCAAAAGATAGACTTTCACAATGATATAAACACATGTATCCAGTACAATACAAATACCTTTATAGACATTCACTACAATACAAATATGTTTATAACATAATAATAATAATAACAATAATAATAATAATAATTATTATTATTATTATTGTTGTTGTTGTTGTTGTTGTTGTTGTTGTTGTTATCTATACTATTCTAAAAGTGAGAACAAAAAAGTTAAAAAGTTGAATTACCAAAATATCCATTAAATATTGAACGACTATTTTACCCTCAATCTAAAACTATCTTATAATATTTTATATACTAAAAAGTAAAATTTCATAGCAATAAATATTATTATTGTAATAAAGATTATTAAACCATTAAATATTTCACAATGAATTGTTTATATGAGAAAGTGAATTAATTACACACACACATATATAATCTATAATAATCTTGTAAAAGTAGGAAGCTCTATCCTTGAAAGTTGAATTACAAAAATACCCTGCGAAAGTTAAACAATCAAATTATTCCTTATCTAAAAGTAAAATTACATCTCATTAAATTATTGCAGACCCCATTTAATGTTAGCATACTACTTCATGGAAAAATCTTTTCACCTTCTAATTACTCATCGCCCTTTCATATATCAATATCACATATATAGTTATTACCGTGAAATTCTGATTTCCTCACAATAATTAGATACTTTAATTTATGTCATTATTTTATATAAGAAATAATTTCAATCTCTTAGCATTATTCCTACCCAAATTACGAAAAAATCCTAAAAATAAGAATATTAAATTAGTTATGTTTACTAATGAATTAAAAGAAATATCACAATGTTTATAAAAGTAAGCTAAAATTTACGAAGGCTCAAAGCAAAATGAGATATAAAAATATGACCTAAAATACTTACATCTAGCTACGCCACATCTCATTTGCAGCTAACTTTTAACATTTGTTATAAATTACTTTTTAATATTAAAATTTAAAGTGTCATTATAATGTTTGGTCATCATTCAATGTTATTTCAGTTATTGTAATTTCCGGGTAATTAATGAAAGAACATAAATAAGTTTTTCAATAAATATTTTATCACGGTATAAATTATTTCACCGCTAAAACTGAAAAACTTTTAATTTTCTTCTGTTACCAAATTAATTAGATAATGAATCGTATCATTTGATATCTTAAATTTTTCTCACTAATCAACTTATTATAAATGGAATAATCAATCTACAGTATGCATAACCCCTCCGCATAAGAAGAAATAATAGAGGCAAGTTGCAAATTTGTACAATGATATGCTCATTTTTTCTGATACTTCCTCTGAGTGTTCGTGAGAATATATATTCTTATTCGTGCATTTCTTTAAGCACCACTTTGTAATGTTATTATCCATCAAGAATAGAAACACTAAAATTTGGCCATAGTAAAAGTATTTTTTAATAGTTATTAATGTAATCAATAACAATTCAAATGTTCAAATTGAAATGACTGTGATACTGAACGTGGTATATGGTAGTATATCAGATCACTCTATCTGCATTAGTTGATATTTTGAAAACTTCTTTTGCAGCAAATATATATTTTTATGACATTACGTACTATGACGAGTACCTCAAAATTGGCATGTGCCAATTTACTTCTGCAGAAAGAATATTTGTTCTATGCTTTTTTTTTTTTGGTCAAATAATTATAATGGATATAAGTTCTATGATGATGAACCTCAAAAATTCTTGCCAAGAATCTATGCTTCTATATAAACTTGGATATTCCATAAAATAAATTCCTATTTGATATTTCACTATATACTTAGTGAAGTCTATATCAGAACATATACCAAAATTTCATCTATAATGAAGTGACAAATGAATCTATTATATATTTGCACCTCATAAGATTAAAATTTAACTCATTCTACACTTAAATTACCTAACAATTTTTGTGGTTTGATTTTGCAGGTTCATTCCTATATATAATCATTTTTCATTTAACAAAGAAGTTTTTTGAATCGCCTGATTGTTTATGAATTTCAATTTGTAATTTACTATTTTAAATATTTTGTTATTCATTTCTATCGGTGTACTATTTGCTTAGGACACAAGGACTAGTATAATATCATATATATGAGACACTTCTATGAAGAAAGTCATACTCTCATTAGGTTTCAAGTAGATCAGCGATTTTTCTAACAAGTGTTACGAGGAGTTCTAGAAATTCTATGCTGAATTATTGTTTCAAAAACGAGATAAAATATTTACATACTATTAGTGTTAATATTGTCATGTTAAGAATAATAAATGAAATAACTGACTAGTCTATCTAGCGTAGATATTATTTATTTTCTTTTAAAAAAGAATTAAAGAAAGAATCATGGTTATCATTGGAGTTGATGAAATTAGTAATATTATCCATAAACACACACACACACACATACTTATATATCTATATATCTATCTATCTATATATATACATACACACACACACACACACATATATATAATGTAATACCCAAAAATTCCCTAAGATCATACTCGAGGCATCAAATGGAGAAACCAGTTAAATCTGCACCAGATCACAGAACGACTCATTAGGTGAGTTGTCAAGTCACCTAACAAATCGTTAGGTGAATAGTTAGGTGGTGAAAGTTGCAGAAAATGAGCTTTTCAAAGAGTCATAATGACTAGGGGAAAGATCCATTAAGTATGATAACAAATCATTGAACGGAGGCGTCAAGAAAAGATCAGAAATTTAAAATTTCCCTTTAGTGGCAATGAATGGTAACGACCCATCAAGTCTACTAACGTGTCGTTATGTGACCCGTTATGATTGTCGGGGTGAATTTCTCAGCCGAGTTATTAAGGGTATTTTTGTACTTTCTATGTACTTAACTCCTAAAATAAGTCATTTTGTCCCAAAAGGGTGTATTAAGGAATTTTATTCATTCCTAACCCTCATTCTCTTCAAAGCATTTGAAGTTGAAGATCCAAACCCCTGAACCCCTCAAGTAATCAAGGTTCTCCTTCTTATCCAATTATCTCAGTTTCAAACCGTAGCAAGATATCTTTAAGCCCAGGTATGTGGGGCCATAAATGAAGAATTTCTTCCACTCTTATTCCCAATTTCTAATCGATTTCATGAATTCAAGTCTTCAAGCATGACTTTATGAATTCTAGGGTTAGACCCAATTTTGATGAAATCTCTTATGAACTTATATGAATTTAATTCTCTTATGATTTAACTCACGTTTTATGATTGTAATGACCCATCCATTGTTACGGGGGAAATAAGCTCGGAACACCCTCTTTTCGCTTAGGTTGTTGGTGGAAAGGTGTTGGGTGAGAGTTAGTTTAAAACTTGAGACTGAGAAATGGTCTGTGCGTAAGAAATGAGAGCTACTGGTTACCAGATAGCGTGAGAAAAACCACTGCAGTGAGACCTTTACCACGGTCTCTAACACCCAAAAGTTTTCTAAGATTAGGCTTGGGATTTGGAATTTGATCAGTAAAAAAATCTGTAATTTTTCTCAGAATGATTCATCGTATGAGTCGTGGTTTGAAGTTATGGGTCATAGGAGTAGTCATGGTAAGAAGTAGTTTCTCCAGGTTCAGTAATGAAGACTCATTTTAAAAGTCGTAGGAGGTTGTAATGAGTCATGGTATGACTTATTGTAGAAAAGAACGAGTCACGGTAGGCAGTCATGGTTTGGGTCTGCCGAGGAAATGTAATACCCTAAAAATCCTAAGATCAGAACTGAGAGTTGAAATGGAGAAAACAGGATTTCTTGCACTAGGTCACAGGACAAGTCATCTAGTGACCCGTCAGGAACACCATGAGTTGTTAAGTGACTCATGGGGAGGGGTATGGCCATGGTTGAAATTTGGAGTTGTGAGCTGGTCATGGGTATGGCCACGAGTCATGGTCAACAGCACGATTCGTTAGGTGTCCCATGGTCAAAAGTTGGTTGAAGATTAGATAACTTTGGTAGTGTTGGCAACGATTGGTCACCACGAGTCTTTGGTACACCATGAGTCGTGGTGTCCCTTATGGTGACCCTCAAAGGAAGAATTGGAAATGTTAGTGACGAGAGGTGACCACGAGTCATGGTTAGGGGCACGACTCGTCCAGTCCCTCATTGGGACTGGGAGTCTGTTTTTTCCTACGAGTTTATTAAGGGATTTTTCATAATGTTTATGTTCCTAAGGCCTAAACTACATAATTTTAAGTTCAAAATAGAGTGTTTTAAGAAGGGTGTAATACTCCAGAAGTGCCTAGGATTAGACCCGGGACTTGAAAATATAAATTTTTTTTAGAAAATTGGGAAACTTGACACTAGACACAGAACAAATCATTGGGAGGCCCGTTAGGACTTCCCACGAGTCTTTATGTGACTTGTGGGGGAGGTCAGGTGTGAGGCTTAAGGTTTCAGCATGAAGTGTCTCACAACTAAGACCACAATTCGTGGTCAGCCACCACGAGTCGTGGGAAGGGTCGTTGCCAGGAAGAAGGAGAATATTGGGGAGTTGGGGAAGTGTACTTCACGAATGGAGACCATGACTCGTGGTCACCCACAACGAGTCGTGAGGTCTCCTGTGACCAGCCCCCGACGTTTAGTGAAGCAGTGTACTTGACGAGACAAATGACGAATCATCTCCTTCAGCGACGAATCGTTAGGTCATCCGTCAGGACCACCTGACAGTTATATTCTGCGATTTTAGTAAGGGCTTTTCCATAATTCGTAAGTCCTAATACCCTAAACTATGTCGTTTTAACTTATGAAAGGTAGGTTTTTAGAGGGATAATTTATTCTAAGTCCTCATTCATGCATTCAAGAGTATAGAGAGGTGACCAAAGGTGATTCAAGGATTTTCTCTTCAAATCCTTCCAATTCTTTCTTGGGCATTCAAGGGAGATTAAAAATCAGTTGTTTCCAGGTATGTAAGGCTATCAATGGATGTTTGCTTCCAGACCCACGCCCATTCTCTATGATTTCATGAAAATTTTATCAAAAGTTTATTGAGTTTTGAAGTAGAATTATATAAAAATCTAATGATTGGTTAATGAAAATATAAAAATCTAATGATTTGTTAATAGGCTTTGTTCTTTTAGAATCGTATCATATTCTGTGGGTTTTTGATCAACTTTTATGATTTAAATTATTTATAATGTTATCGATTTTGATTTCTATGGAATTAAACCTAGTTATGCATAACCCATGATGAATAGATTTATGATCTACTTTTCCATTAATGATATTTACAAGCTCGACATGAATTATGATTTAAATTATGGATTTAACTAATTACCCATCACGATTTCATGAATTTCAAGCTATATGCATGATCTACAAGTATGTATGAACCTTATGATTTATGAAACCGACTCACGAGCCTTGTTTCATAGCTAATTCACGTATGTACAAGTATGTTTATGATTATCATGATTTAACTAGCCCATGAATTTAGACATGCTATACTATGAGCACTATATATGTTTGGGGAGTAGTATCAAACACCGAGTAGGTTCGAGGCTCAGGTTAAGCCCCGGATCTCCTAAACTACGTGCCACCGTAGGTATGTTGGGACCTCCTCTGTGACTGTCCCTGACCCAAATGGCCTTTTTTAATGGTGATATTACACCCTTCATGGTTCTACACTTGGCAAGGTACTAACGACCTCCCGACTAGGTTTACAAGTCAGACTTCATGTGTGCTCATATGGGGTATGTCGATTAAGAGAATCTCCCACTGTTCCTCATGATTTATGCATATTATGATTATTTATTTTTTCTCAAGTCATGTTAAGTAAATCTTTTCTCTTATGATTATGTATTTTGGCTCAAGTCATGTTAAGTAAAGCTTTTCTCTTATGATTATGATTACGTTGTATTACGATTGTTTTGAAAACCTTGAGCCTCATGTTATGTTACAATGTTTACGGTATGAGAATGATGTCCTACTCTTTTAATCATTTATGAGTTTTCTATATTTTAAATGTCCGTTTACTTACCTTTCATACTCGGTACATTCCATGTACTGATCGCATACTTCCTGATCTTGGGCAAAATAGCATACCCAAGTGATACTTTATAACTTAGTTTTCATCTTGTTTATCTACTTATTTATATACATTCTCATGTAATTTTATGAAAATTTGAATATATATACTAACCAACATGATTAGTTCTTGTTTTTGTAGGTTTAAAATGAATTTGAGGAACTAATCCATGAGTTGGTGAAGTGGAGGCATGAAATCGGAAGTAAAATGCAAACGTCGGCAAGGGGGACACGCGAAACAGCCCACCTGCGCGTTGGCAATGTGCCATGGCAGGCAGGCTGCACGACCAGTGGCATGCCACGGCCCCTAGCGCGCTGGACAAGCAGCGTGACACGCTGCCAACGTGGCAAGGGGTTGCTTGCGGACTGTTTTGGATTTCCAGTGTGCTTCCGCGATTCCTCCGTGTCACGGAGGTAAATTGGCGCGACCACCTCCATGCCACGGAGCTATTCCATGCCGGGCATAATTTTATACACCTCTCATTTACTATAAATAGGTCCCTTAGCTCCTAAAATTATTTTGTCACGTAATATTTCCGAAAAACTACCAAGGAGTGAAGGGAGAAGTGGGAGAACTCACCTAGGGTTCTTAAATTTTATCTTCTCTTCTACCAATTCTTGTAAGTATGTCACTTTAATTATGTTTTCTTGTAATTATACGAACTTGAGTGTCTAGAACCCTTACTCTAGGGTTGAAGCCACAAAGGTATGATTGCAATTATGCGAATGTGTTTTGGTTTTAAGTTATTGATTGTTGTTTTGTCTTACATTCTTAATTATGGTTGTTTTTATGATTGATCACCATGAAAACATACACGTTAAACCTAGGTAAAAGCATGAGAAAGTAAACCTAGGCAAGAACAAAGAATGTAGGGAGCAAGTTTGTATCTTACGATATAATTCGCGGTTAGGATAAGAAATTATACCTAATTTGCTTTGCTTGGTTACTAAAACGGGATGAGCTAGACACCATCTTAGAATTATCACATCACCACTCGTAGAAGTAGTTGTGAAGCTAAGTTGAGTTAAATGATTAGAGGTATGAAAGTCCCTAATCAAGAGTATAAACCCCGTAAACCACATTCCCATAATTGAATTGCCCACGAACTAGAATGTCACATCCCCGCTCAACTATGTAGTTGTAAGGCTAGTTTGTCGTGTTTAGAGACTTGAAATACCATGAACATGCAATTATAATTATGTGAGACAACAATTGATAGTTACATACTGACACCATTACAAAGAGTAGTATCGCATGATTATCCGGCGTTAGCCCTAGTTGCTTCTTGAATATTTTCAGAGTATTTCTGTGACCACCCCTAGAGTTAATTAAACTTTATCGAAAAAGTCTATATCAACACTTGCGAAAGTTAATATCACACTTGAACTTGATAATTAGCTAAATTGGTCCAGTCCCTATGGGTTCGACATCCAGCTCTTAAAAAGGGCCACTGTATTACTTGTAAGACCACGTAAGCTTGCGTGAGCGCTTGGGCGCAGTTGTCAACACGTTTTTGGCATCGTTGCTGGGGACTCGGCGAAGTTTAGTAAATTTTTCTATTTTTGTGTGATTTTTAATTTCCTTAAGTGTTGAGAAACTTGGTCTTAGTCTGACTTATTGCAGGTGACAGGTTGTCTTGCCGAGCTGACTAGGAATAGAGAGCTTGTGGAACCGTTGCTTGAACCAGAACGTCAAATTCATTTGGAAAGGAGAGTAGCTCTTGAGCAAAAGCTAAAAAGACTTCAAGAAAAGGTACAACAACAACTACCCGCAAGACAAGCACAAGTGTCACCGAAAGCAATGGCAGCCAGGCCAGTTCGCGAAGTGGCAATCCCACAAGCAACGATGTGAACTCTAGTATCTGTAAATCGGAACCTGGAGGGAACTTTAAATTGAAGCAGAACATGGTGCAGCTGTTACATTCTAGTGGTCAATTCACTGGGATGGCACATGAGGACCCGCAACAACACCTACAGAACTTTTTAGAGATTAATGACACTTTCGTCCCCAGCAGAGTGTCCACAGACTATGTCTAACTTACCCTCTTCCCATTTTCATTGTTGGGAGAGGCAAAAAGGTGGTTGAAAGATGAGCCACCAAACTCCATAACTTCTTGGGATGATTTGGCGAAGATGTTCTTGATCAGATTCTTTCCTTCAGGCAAGACTGCAAAATTGAGAAGTGAAATACTGAGTTTCAAACAGAGGCTCTGATGAGAACTTATATTTGGCTTGGGAGAGATTCAAGTCATTACTGAGAGACTGTCCCCATCACCATCAATACAATGACGTGCTGGCCCATACCTTTGTAGAAAGTCTAGACCCACACACAAAAATTTTGCCAGACTCTACATCGGGTGGGCAAGCGTTAGAGAAGACGTATGATGAGCTGTACACACTGTTGAATAGAATTGCACAGGGAAATCCAGAATGGCATAGTGAATCATCGAGAGGGGCAGGAAAGAGAGCAGGGTTGATAGAGGTAGATGGTATGAATGCCTTGGCGGCACAACTAGCTTTATTCCAGCATCAGATTATGACTCAGTTCAATAAACTGGTATGAACCAACAACAAGGTCAGGTTAATGTAGTTCAGCAAGCTCCAAGTTGGTGTGAAATTTGTGGGAATAATGGGAATAATGTAGAATCTTGTGGAGCCAATTCGGAATCAGTCAATTTTGTTGGGAATGTACAGAGGAACACTCAGAATTTTTGAAACAACTACAACAAAAATTGACAGAGCCACCCGAATTTTTCTTGGGGTGGAAATCAAATGCAAAGTTATCAGCAACCTCAACAGCAGCAGTATCAGCAGAATAGGCAGAATGATGGCCAGTTGAGCAGCACCATGGAGGAAACGTTGCAGAAAATCATGGAGACCCAGACTCAATTAGCAAAAAATCAGGCGAGGATGACATCAAACTTGAAGAATCAATAATTGGCCACCCACAATCTAGAAAAGCAGATGGGTCAGATAGCAACTGCTCAAAACATGAGACCGCAGGGAGGACTACCAAGTGACATAGATCCTAACCCCCGTCAGGTCAATGCCATCATTCTGAGGAGCAGCAAACAATTAGCTGATGCAGTTCCAAAAGAGAAAAGAAATGAGGTGCAGTCGGTGTTGGTTAGACAAGGACCATCCAATGATAAGGGAGAGAATCAGACTGTTGTGCAACAAAATGCACAATCTTCATTGCAGCCAGCACAAAGACCACCACCACCATTTCCTCAGAAATTCAGAAAGAGCAAGGAGGAGGAATGCTTCAAAAAGTTCTTCAAGCTTTTCAAAGAACTTCACATAAATTTTCCCTTGATTGATGTTTTGCAGGGAATGCCCAAGTATGCTAAATACTTGAAGGATGTGATGGCTAACAAAGTGAGATTAGTGTATGTCCAGACAGTAGCAGTGACGGAGGAGTGCAGTCACAGGGTATTGAGAAAGATTTCTAAGAAACTCAAAGACCCAGGGAGTTTTACCCTCCCCATACAAATTGGTAAAGCTGAAGTGCTACGAGCTTTATATGATCTAGGGGCAGTAGTTAACCTAATGCCCCTATCTTTATTTAACACCCCGAGGTTGGGAAAATTGAGGCCAACAAGGTTGATGCTGCAGCTGACGGATAAGTCGCGAGTGGCACCAGATGGAATCATAGAGGACCTTCTTATCAAAGTGGGTAAGTTTATTATACCTGCTGATTTTATTATCTTAGATTTTCATGTTGATGACCAGGTACCCTTAATCTTTGGACGACCATTCTTGGCCACTAGAGGAGCGGTAATTGACTTAAGAGCAGGGACCCTGAAAATGAGGGTCAAGAATGAAGAAGAACTCTTTCGAGTATACCAAGAGATTAACCCACCCACACACTATAGAAACCTTTGTAAGGTTAGTGTGTTGTCAGAGGATAAGTGTGGGGTGGGTGATTCCACAGGTCCACGACCAAAGGGAATGATAAGTGTTCAGCCCGAGTCTGATAAAGGGCTTCAGTTTGATAAGAAGTTGGAGGAAGAGGGGAACAGAGTGGAGGTTGTTTCCTTTAAAAATCAAAAGAAAAGGAGATGGTTCTCAAAAGGTAACCCAGGTTTGAGGATGTCCTGAAAAGGATAGCTCACGTCGTGCCGCGACGTAAAATAAGGCGCTGCTTGGGAGGCAACCTAAGGGTACCACAAGTACAATTTGTGATTGTTTTTATGTTGATTTTGTTTATTTTCAACTTGTGTTGTTTTTGGTGGAAAGTTAGGCACACATGAAGGGGAATCTGAGTACCCTTGGAGGAGGAAGCTAAAAAGCATGGAAGAGGAAAAGTGTGGGGTCGAATACCCACTTGTGCAGAAATAAAGAAAAACATGCTATTAACTAGGCCTAGAGGCCTCAGGGAGTATTTCTCACCCTTTGGAATTTTAATTAAATGCTTTGGGGACATAGCATGATTCAAGTGTGGGGTGAGGGAAATTTCAAAAATTTTGTGCTTAATGATTTTCATGAATGTAGTGCTTGATACATATTGGAAAATTTTTTGAGTTGAGCATGACTTCACCACCCGTTGGTTTTTGTTTTCGGTTCTTTTCCGACGGGGGGACTTTGAACCGAATAATAAATTCTTTTCTTTGTCTGTATATAATGTTTTGAGTCATAGTTAGAGACTATTTCCGACGATGGATGGATGACGACCGTCTTGAGGAAAAATTAGTCAATAGGTTTTGGTTTTTGAACCCGTAGCTAATTGATGGCTTGATGTTCTTGTTATGTGCTATACACGATTGTAATATACAAGTGTGGTTAGGGTTGAAGCATGTAAGAAGTGTATAACTTTATTTGAGACACTTAGGCTCTTTAATTTGACTCGATGTGATTGAAGCTTAATTTTGAATTCTTGTGATTAGCTGAGTAAGAGTCTGCTGAATATGTCTTGAATTGAGCATGTGCTCTGAGTGAAAGGTTTTCGAATATTCCATGCTACTGTGGAGTGTCTAGAACTTGCCTGGTGTGTATATAAGACAAAATGAAAGATGTGGATTGTAGGAGATGATTTAGGCATTTCTTTGAATGAACCTAATTGTTATCCCTCACTTTACCTACCTTGAATGTTGAATCCTAGTGAGCCCCATTAAGCCTTAAGCCTATTCTTTGATAGCTACAACATAAGCTTAATCCTTGTTCTTTCATTAGCCTTGAATTTGATCCAAAACTACTGAGCGCTAAAGTGAAAAATTCCAAAGAGTGAAGGAGTGAGAGGCATGGAAAAGAAGGAAAAGTAGCGGTTGTAAGAGTTGAGAAAAGGTCAGAGGTGCACTTGTTTGAAAATGCTAAGTATTGGTAGGGAGTAAGAAATAAATGAATGAAAACGTTGCTTAAGTACCCCTTACTAATAAGCTAAGTGTGCTTAAAGAAATTGGAACAAGAAGAGAAAATTCAAGAGTGAAAAGAATGAGGAGGAAGTAAGAAAAGAGATGTCCTTAATGATGGTTGAAGTATTAAAAGCGCTTGGGGAAGATAGCCACTGTTATTATCCATAATATTACCTACCCGTCCCTTGGCTTACATTACAACCCATTAAGTCCTACTTGATCTTACGTTCATACATCCTTAAATTAGAGGAGTAAAACACTAAGGGAAAGCTTATGGGTCACAACATGATGCATGTGAATTCCTTGAGAGAGTGAGCGTAATTCTATTCATATACCCATACATGTTGTGTTTTAAAAACTTGCGAGTAAGAATGGGTAACTCTCTTGTTGTGAGGGAACATGTTTAATGAAAGATAACATTCATGTCGGATTTCTTGATCGGTTGATTTGCATGAGTTTGCTAAGATTGAGAGTCGATTCTTGAGGTTAGGAAGTCTTAACAAAGTTGTATTTCATTTCAATGACTACATCGTGCATGCTCTATTTTTAACTTGCTATCTTAAACAATCATTGTAGCCGTAGCTTGAATTGTCTTGCTATATTAGTTATGTGTGAGTCTACATTTACATGAGATGTAAAAGGGTTGTTCGAGGACGAACAAGGCTTTAAGTGTGGGGTGGTTGATCTTGGGCAAAATGGCATGCCCAAGTGATACTTTATAACTTAATTTTTGTCTTGTTTATCTACTTATTTATATACATTCTCATTTAATTTTTATGAAATTGTGAATATATATACTAACCAACATGATTAGTTCTTGTTTTTGTAGGTTTAAAATGAATTTGAGGAACTAATCCAAGAGTTGGTGAAGTGGAGACATGGAATCGAAAGTAAAATGTGAACGTTGGCAAGGGGGACACGCGAAACAGCCCACCTGCACATTGGCAACGTGCCATGACAGCCAGGCTGCGTACCAGTGGCATGCCACGGCCCCTAGCGCGCTGCACAAGCAATGTGACACGCTGCCAACGCGGCAGGGGGCTGCTTGCGGACTGTTTCGATTTCCAGTGTGCTTCCGCTATTCCTCCGTGTCACGAAGGTAAATTGGCGCGACCACCTCCATGCCACGGAGCTATTCCATGCCGGGCATAATTTTATACACCTCTTATTTACTATAAATAGGTCCCTTAGCTCCTAAAATCATTTTGTCACGTAATATTTCCGAAAAACTACCAAGGAGTGTAGGGAGGAGTGGGAGAACTCACCTAGGGTTCTTAAATTTCATCTTCTCTTCTACCAATTCTTGTAAGTATGTTACTTTAATTATGTTTTCTTGTAATTATACGAACTTGATTGGCTAGAACCCTTCCTCTAGGGTTGAAGCCACAATGTATGATTGCGATTATGTGAATGTGTTTTGGTTTTAAGTTATTGATTGCTGTTTTTTCTTACATTCTTAATTATGGTTGTTTTTATGATTGATCACCATGAAAACACACACATTAAACCTAGGTAAAAGCTTGAGAAAGTAAACCCAAGCAAGAACAAAGAATGTAGGGAGCAAGTTTGTATCTTACGATACAATTCGCGGTTAGGATAAGAAATTATACCTAATTTGCTTTGCTTGGTTACTAAAACGGGATGAGCTAGACACCAACTTAGAATTATCACATCACCACTCATAGAAGTAGTTGTGAAGCTAAGTTGAGTTAAATGATTAAAGGTACGAAAGTCCCTAATCAAGAGTATAAACCCCGTAAACCACATTTCCATAATTGAATTGCCCACGAACTAGAATGTCACGTCCCCGCTCAACGATGTAGTTGTGAGGCTAGTTTGTCGTTTTTAGAGGTTCGAAAGACCATGAACATGAAATTATAAGTATATGAGAATACAATTGATAATTCCATACTTACACCATTATTGCATGATTATCCGATGTTAGCCCTAGTTGCTTCTTGAATGTTTTCAGAGTATTTCTGTGACCACCCCTCAACTTAATTAAACTTTATCGAAAAAGTCTATATCAACACTTGCGAAAGTTAATATCACACTTGAACTTGATAATTAGCTAAATTGGTCCAGTCCCTGTGGGTTCGAAATCCAGCTCTTAAAAAGGGCCACTGTATTACTTGTAAAACCATGTACGCTTGCGTGTGCGCTTGGGCGCAGTCGTCAACAAGTTTTTGGCGCCGTTTTCGGAGAGTCTCAACAATTCCTATGCTGTATCGTTTCATGATACAAGATCCGGCTCTCAGGCTCACCCTCCTCAGTAGCTCTTCAGAGTTCGCTATCAGCTTATTTGGTGAGTCCTCATGTTTTGAGGGCCATATGTTCAGACTCTATTATGCTCTTTCAGTTTTAGTATTTTAGGGTTAGTGGGGGTATTGTCCCTTCAACTTATCTTTCATGATTAGAGGCTTTTTAGACTGTAATTTTGTATTCAACCGTCATGTATGAATCTCATATTGACTTTTCTCCTTTATTATGTCATGATTTAGTTTTCCTTATGTTAAGTCTTCCGCTTATGTGAATGAATTAGATGTGTGCTCATGCCATGGGTCGAATTGGGGTCTCTCGAGGCTCCTTGTCTCGTGTTTACGACCTGGGTGTACGTTCGGGTTGTTACAAAGGGTTAAGTCATTCTAAGCCTATCCTAATTTATGCATGCAAGTTTAGATGGTTGAGAAGGTGATCAAGCTTAGTTCCTTCAAATTTCTTCCTCAATTCTCTTTGGGCAATCAAAGAAGTTGTAAAAATTAGATTTCTTCAGGTATGTAAGGCTATGAATGTGTGCAATAGTCCACACCCATGCCCAATTTCCTCTAAATTCATGATGTTCTAATTGATGATTCTATGGGGTTTTTACCCAATGTGTGAATTTCCTAAGTATTTATCATGGGAATGATCTAAGCATGTTTTGCATGTTGAATCATGATTAATGGGAATATTTTATAATATTTTAAATTATAAATTATGTTTTCAAGTTTTCTGAATTATGATGCCCATCCATGAAAATTTATTAATATTGAGATCCATGAGATATGTGTTCAACTATGCTAAGATATTTATGAAGAAAGTATGATTTCGAAATACCCATATTTATGTTCATGTTTTCAAAGTGAATCAAGTTTATTTCAAGCATGTTTAAGTATTGGGCATGCCCATATGATGAAGTTGTTTTATGATTTCATGAATTAGCTTACGACATGGTTTTGGAGTCCAGACTCCCACTATTTTCAGCTTGTGGTATTGTTTGAGCCAAGAATCCTCATGTTATGATTAAGATTTATGTATGCATGTTATGAGCCAGCTTCGTCACTATACGATGGAGAGCATATGCATGTTTTTGGGAGTAGTGTCTAGCACCGAGTAGGCTAAGGGTTAGTCAACCCTATGCCTCAGAACTACGCGCTAATGTAGGTATGTTCATATTGTTTAGGACCTCCCTTGTGAGCTTCCCCTATCCCCAAGGGGCCTTCAACTTGATATCGACATCATTGTAGCATCCTTAGCCCTAGCAAAGCTTTGGATGGCTTTGCCCACTTTAGTGTGATAGTAGGGACCATGTAAGCTCTATTGTGGTAATGTCAATTATATGACGAGTCTCCCATTGTTCCTCATAATTTTAGTTATGCATGTACATTAGTCATGATATTATGTTTTCAACAGGTTTGACCCAATGTTCAGTTTTACTTATGATTATTAGTTTTCAACTTTGAGTCATTCGATTTAGTTATGATGTTCTGTTATGTTCAGATCGTGATTTCAGAAAATACTATGCAAGCCCTACTATTAGAATTTTATCTTGATTATGTTTTATACTATGTATGTTTAATGATTTTACTTACTTAGTGGTTCTACTTACCTTGTATACTCGGTACATTCCACATACTGACTGCATACTCTATGCTGTATTGTTTCATGATATAGGCTCCGATATCCAGACTCAGTCCCGCCGCTAGTCTGACTTTCGGAGTTAGCACTTCTCAGTCTAAGTTGGTGAGTCCTCATCTTGTGAAGGCCCTTCTTATCAATTATATTTTGCCTTTTCAGATTTCAGACCATAGTAAGTTAGTTAGGGTCTTATTCCATCAACTCGTCAGTGTTAGAGGCTTTTCAGACATAGTCTGTATTCAGCTTTAGACTTATGTATGAACTCAAATGTGATGTTATGTTTAGACTTCCGCTATGTTATTCATGATGATATTTCACTTTAATATGTTGAGTTAGATGTTATGTTCAAGCCATGGATCAACTTGGAGCCTCTCAGGGTTTCTAGTCCCGTGTCTCGATCTGGGCCTATGTTCGGGTCATGACAAACTTGGTATCAGAGCATTAGGTTTTGAAGTATCCTAGGATGTCTGAAAGCCACGTTAAGTAGAGTCTTTTTCATGGGTGTGAAGCATGCCACACTTATGAAGAAGAGGCTACGAGACATTCTGGAAATGTTCCCTTCTTTCATGATCTAAGTCGTGCAATGAAATGTCTCTCTATCCTTCTAACTCGTGCTATATGCATTTGCATAATCATGCCTCCTCATAGAGTTAATGGAAGGAGAAATGGAAATGGGAATGACATGAGAATGGCAATGGAGACAGGCACTAGCAAGCCCCACCAGCTCATGAGGAGCATATACTCGAGCCAGTTGTCCATGCAGAGTTCAGGGCAGCCATTCAGATGTTAGTCTAGGCCTTGACCGCCCAGGTTAATCAACAGGCGGTAGCGCATGTCTCTCTGAATGCGAATGTGGCAGCGGCAAGAGTTAGAGATTTTCTTTGAATGAACGCTCCGGAGTTCCTCGGGCCGAAGGTGGACAAGGATCCATATGAGTTTATTGAGGAGGTTCTAAAGATCATCCAAATTATGGGGTGACTGGGGAGGAGTGCGCTGATTATCCTCGTATCAATTGAAGGGGATGGCACACATTTGGTTCAAACAATGGAAGGATAGTAGGACAGTTAGAGCAGGCCCTATCAGTTGGGATGAGTTTCATGTTGCTTTTGTGGATCAGTTCTTCCCTCGGGAGATCAAAATGGCCGGGTTCATGAATCTAAAGCAAGGGAAGATGACAGTTCAGGAGTATGCCCAGGAGTTCACTCGTCTGCCCAAGTATGCACCTGAGATGGTGGCAAATTAGAGAGCCTGAGTGAGTACGTTTGTGCACGGCATAGTAGACTACTTGGTCAGGGATTACCAGACCACGATGCTACTTCAAGATATCTACTTTGCTCGGATAGTCCTGTATGCCTAGCATATGGAGGCAATGTGGATGAGTGAGTGGGAGAGAGATGCCAAGAGGGCCGGGATTGATAGTTTTGGATTCTTCCAACAGAGACCTAGTGGGCACCGTCAGCAGTCCCATCGGGGATCTTCAGCTCCAGCGCCTTCAGCTATGAGTGTGCCATACAGGTCCAGGCATGATCAGGGCTCGAGAGGTCAGAGTAGCAGACCCGCAAAGATCAACCCTTTAGAGTGTAGCAGATGTGGCCGGAGACACACGGGGCAGTGTTTAGCAGGGACATGTGCTTGCTTCGGGTGAGGGAAGCCCGGACATATGCTTAAAGTTTATCCAGCAGCTAGACAGGATCATGATAGGGGCTGAGGCCCAACATACAGTTCATCAGCTCCACCAGCACGCCCAGCTCAGCAGGGGGCATCTACTAGTACAAGTGGCGGACAGCGCCAAAAAAATATTTTATGCCCTAGCATCCTGTCAGGAGCAGGTCTCCCCAGATGTAATCATTGGTATGTTACGAGTATTCCATCTTGATGTATATGAATTATTAGATACAGTGGCTACTTTGTCTTTTATGACACCCTATGTTGCTAGTAGTTTCGGAGTCAATTCCGACATCTTATTAGAACCCTTGTCAGTCTCTACTCCAGTTGGTGATTTGGTTATAGCTAGATGAGTTATAGAAATTCCCCAGTCACGGTCCTTTAGAAAGTCACAACAGATTTAGTAGAGTTAGCCATGACTCATTTTGATGTTATCCTTGGCATGGATTGGTTATTTTCATGATATGCCTCAGTCAATTGTAGAACCCGTGTAGTAGAGTTCAGATTTCCAGGTGAACCAGTCTTAGAGTGGAAGGGTAGTTCAGCTGTTCCTGTTTGTCGTATCATTTCCTACCTTAAGGCCAGAAAGAAGATTTCTAAGGGTTGCATGTGCCATCTAGTTAGGGTTAATGATGCTACATTTGAGACCCCGACTATCCAGTTAGTTCCAATAGTATATGAGTATCTAGAAGTGTTCCCAGATGATCTACCAGGAATTCCTCTCAAGCGGGAGATTGATTTTTGGTATTGACCTCCTTCCCGATACGCAACCTATATCTATCCCTCTTTACAGAATGGCTCCATCTAAGCTAAAGGAGTTGAAGGAGTAGTTGAAGGATCTTTTAGACAAGGGTTTCATCAGACCTAGAAAATCCCCATGGGGTGCACCAATTCTCTTTGTCCGCAATAAGGATGGTTCTTGTAACACCCCAAGATTTCCCAAGAGTTAGAAATTGGAGTTTGAAAATGTGCCCGACAGAAAATTTCAGCAGTGCCTCAGAACGACTCATACAACGAGTCGTTGGTTTCTCTAACGAGTCGTGGGAGGTAGTCGTTGTATGGGATTTAGTGTTAAGGATGTGTTTTGATACCACGGGAGGAGGGACGATTCATTATGACAAATAATGACCCATTAGAAACAGTCGTGGTGAGATCTCAGGCTGGGCTACTGGAAATGAACGAGTTATGTAACAACTCATTGGTGTAAACGACGAGTCATTGTAAGAGGTCGTGGGTTGGATTTCAGGGTTCCCAGTGGTGGCAACGAAAGCATACAACGAGTCGTTGGTTCTACCAACAACTCGTCATATCAGTCGTGGTTGGGCCACCAGTCAAGGAAACAATGCAATCAACGGGTGGTTACAACGGGTCGTCGCAGGTGACAACGACCCGTCTTGTCGGTCTTTGTTTGGAGAAGATGAAATTTTGAAGGAAGTCTAGTGCATCAAACGGATGGAGACGACGGGTCATTGTATGAGACAACGACTCGTCCGAAGGGTCGTTGGTTCCACTTTGGGAAAATTTCAGGTTTTTCTCAGGGGCAGTTTGGTAAAATCTCAGGCTTCCAGCTTTAAAGTGACATCGTTTTAGGTATTATTTGGGGACATTTTTAAGGGTTTTTCATGCATAACCCCTCATTCTCTCAACTCTCCTTCTTCTCCTCTCAATATTAAGGTTCCCCAAGGTTTTTCCTCCAAGGCTTCAAGGTGCAATTTCGAGTGGGAATTCTTCTACCAAGTATGTGGGTCTTCAACAAGGATATTCTTTTATCCTTGTTCCCTAAAATTTTTTCATTAAAAACCCATTTTCTATTAATCTAGAAAAGAATGACCTAGAGCTTGTATGACGATAAAATTCTTCTATATTCTTCTTAAAAGAAAAAATCTTTTGAAATTATGAATTTAATTGGAATATAAATTAATGGGTTACTTTGAAATGTGGATTAAATGTTGCGAATGCAAGTGTAGCATGTTCTTCATAAATTTGCTTGAGTATTGAATGAAATTTGTTTATTTCTCACTTGATCATCATAGTAGTTCATGAACATGATGAAATTATGGAAATATTGTGTGATTAACCCTAATAACCTGATAATGTCAATAATAACTATCCCATGATGAGTTGGAGTTTGTGGGCTTGGGCAATTGAAAGTAAAATATGTACTATCACAGTTTTCTCGATTGAATTGATTGGGTATGAGGTGAATGTATAATATGGCCTAATTATTGCTTTTTCTCATAAATTGGAGTAAATCATGAAACAGGCCATGTGAAATGAAAATGAATGCTCTCTCCATGGTTTATTGTAAATGATGAGGTATGAGTTGAATGTACTAGTTGTTCGTAAATATAAATAAATGAAGTCGTGCAGCTTTGATTAAGTATGGGTTGAATCTATAAATCATGCATGACCTTATGCTGCATGTTGGAAAGATGAAGTCGTAATTGGGATGTTGTGATAGTATTCTGCATAATGTGAATCTATAGCATGCCCGTTAGTGTATGATGTTCAGAGTAAATATTAAATTGTTTTTGTGATGATGTGAACTATGATGATAAAGCATGTGTAGAATATGTCAAACTGTTGAGCGTGTGTGCAATAAGAGATAGCTCTAATCCTTTAAAATGAGTATTGTATGATGAGAGTGGTGAATGATTTTGTCTCTGAATAGCTGTAATAATTTAGACTAGCTTTAGTTGGTTGGGACTCACATCCCTAGTCACTAGTGGAGTATGTCTTCTCTTAGTCAGTTGGAACTCATATCCCTAGTCGATAGTGGAGTATGTTGTTCGCTCGTTTGTTATATGGGTATATAACTACACGCAAGTGCACGTGGTCGAACAAGTAGTAAAGTGGCTTAAGTAAGCCAAGTATCTATCCCACAGGGACTGGGATAAGGTAACAATTAATCAAGTGTTACTATATTTTCAGTTTAACAATGAAGACAACAGTGTAACCAAAAGTTTGATATTTTTGAATTCTAATTTTTATGCTAAGTCTAAAACAAGTATCTAATGTGAGTCTGAACTATGAATGTGAGCATACTAAGGTTAATTGAACATGTAAAGAAATTAATTATCGATACAATTTGGTTAACCTTTCCTCCAGTTGCTAGTCAAGAACTAATGCCAATGGATTAAAACTCTCGTATTTAACCCAACTTAAGAATCATGAACCGTCCACCTACATTTATGTGATTAAACGAAAATTCATGTTCTAGCCATACAAACCCGATTCCTAAATTGACTAATACGACTTTCAGGTATATTTCTATCCCGAAGGTAAATCAATTCTCAATTTTCATAAACTAAGAAAGGATCATATCCTATTAATTCACAACTTTCCAATTTCTTGCTCTCTCGAGTGAAACTGGACTTTTTAGATATACATTAACGTAGGCCACACATTAATGCAGTAAGAACAAGAATCAATAGAACAACCATGAAAGAAAAGATGAAAAACCAAAGAATCAATAATCACATTTCATTACAAGTGTTCTTAACCTCAGCAAGAAGAGGAATTAGCCACTCATTTGTGGATTAAACATCATTAAATGAGTGTTAAACATACAAGCAATTGAATTCAAGGAGAAGGAAAGAGAGAAAAACCCTGATAATTTCGTCCCCTCAACTGCCTGTAACCCACGTTCTTGCTCCACCAAGTCAGAATATTGAAAAATGAACCTAAGTGTTCTATTTATACTAGTGGAAATTTTTCCCGGAATAACAAGCAACGTGTCACGGAGTGCATCACAGAGCACTGCCTCCGTGACACGCCACCGACGCGGACCCTCACTGGAAGTTGGGGGTCCAGGTAATCAGGCTCAACGTGGCATGATGTGCAACGCGGAGCCAGGCCACCGTGCCACGGACCCAATGCGAACCTTCACTGGAAATAGGCCGAAAATTTCCTATCTAGGCAGAAGGCCTTCGCGATGGCAGCGTGACACGGCTCCATCGCGGAGCCTCTTTATTTTGTGCCTTCCAATGCCTTGTCCTTTGCTCACATTCGAGTCCAACCCCGATCTCTTCCAACACGCATTTTAGCTTCCTAAAATTACATTTTACCTGCAAAACAATGCTAATCATGTTGGTTAGTATAAATTCACATTTTATTACCAATCACATGAGAATGTATAAACATTGATAGATAAACAAAGCTAACATGACACATTTGAGTATCACTTGGGCATATAAATTTGCCCAAGATCATATGTCTTTTCTTAGTCAGTCGGGACTCACATCCCTAGTCTCCAGTGGAGTATGTCTTGCCTTAGTTAGTCGGGATTCTCCTTAGCCGAGAATATTTCCCTTGGTCAGCCAGCGACTCTATATCAGAGTATTCTCTCCCTTTGATAGTCAGGTATTTTCTATAGCTGAGAATGTTTCCCTTTGATAGTTAGGGACGCTCCCTTTAACAGTCAGGGACCCTCTTAATATCAGCCACGACACTGTACCTCTATATTGTTCTTGTTTATTACTTTTGCGCATCAGTTGATCTTATAATAATGCATGTCCTTATAAATGGTTATGTTGGTATGAATATGTAAATCTCATATAAGGTTGTCGTATCTCATTTAAGTTACATTGTTGTTATTGTGTTTTACATTACTTCCTTCTTGTATATTTTTATAAGTTAGTTGATCACGGTTCCTGCATACTCAGTACATTCCAAGTACTGACTGCACGCCTCTTGTGCTATATCGTTTCATGATATGTATTCAGGTCATCAGGCTCAGTTGCGTGGTTAGATACGCTTCTCTCTCTCCTAGCTGCTAGTGGTGAGTCCTCATATTCCAAGGACGTGGTTTATGTTCTTATTTTCTTATGTTTTATTTTCAGACTTTAGGAGTTAGCTGGGGGCTTGTCCCAACAACTCATCAGTTTAGTAGAAGGCTCTTAGACATTGTTTAGATGGATACAACGTTGTATCTAGTCTTATTATATTTATGATCATGGATTTTATAATTGACTCTTGTAGTTAGCTTCCGCTTGATCATGTTGTTGGTTACTTCTTTAATAGAACATGCTATGATACTGCCATGGGTCGACTTGGAGCCCTTTCGGGGTTCCTTGTTCTATGTTACGGCTTGGGTGTAAACTCTAATCGTGACAAACTTTGTATCAGAGAAAAGGTTTAGAGTGTCCTAGGGAGTCTGGAAGCAACGATACATAGAGTCTTCTTCATGGGTGTGAAGCGCACCACACTTATGATGAAGAGGCTACAAGACATTTTAGGAATGTCCCTTTTACTTCATGATTCTTATGGTGCGTAATGTATGAGCCTCTAAATAGTTCCTCCCCTAACTCATGCTTTACGCACTCGCAGATAATGACTCCCCAATGAGTGAATTGAAGAGGACATGGTAACCACCTCCAGCAGGTACCACCAGCCCAAGCATACCCAATGGATGATAATGTTACTCATGCTGAGTTCCGAGAAGCCTTTCACATGTTGGCGTAGGCCCTGACCACTCAAATTAACCAGCAGGCGGTGGCCCGTGCTCCTCAGAATGGAAATGAAGTGGTGGCAAGGATAAGAGATTTTCTTCAGATGAACCCACCCGAATTATTAGGGTCAAAGGTGGATGAGGACCTGTATGAGTTCTTGGAAAAGATTCAGAAGATTACTCACATAATGGGAGTGACAGCGAATGAGAGCGCAGACTTAGCCTGCTACTAGTTAAAGCGAGTTTCTTATATCTGGTATTGTGAGTGGAGGGACAGTCGGGGAGTTGGTGCGGGTCTCGTAGCTTGGGATGAATTTATGACAGCATTCTTGGATAGGTTTTTCCCTCAGGAGTTGAGGGAGGCAAAGGCAACAGAGTTCATTAATTTGAAATAGAATGGCATGACTGTCCAGGCGTACGCGTTGGAGTTTACTAGGCTATCCAAGTATGCACCGAAGATGGTAGCCGACCAGCGGGCACGAGTGAGTAGGTTTGTGAATGGAGTGTTAGATTCCTCGGTTAAGGAATGCAGGATTGCCATGTTGCACAGGGATATAGACTTCCCACGCTTGGTGATATTTGCTCAGTAGATGGAAGCAGAATAATTTAAAGAGAAAGAGAGAGGGTCAAAAAGGGCTAGGAATGGAGATCTCAAATTCTCCCAACAAATGTCGAGTGGTGGATATTGCTCATGTTACTAGTAGAAATCATCAACCCCAGCACCTTCAACAGCCAGTGTTCCATATCATCCCAGGGTGAGGGAGATTACGTACCCATTGTGTATGAGCTGTGGAAATCACTACTTGGGAGTATGCATGGCCGACTCAGAGGTTTGTTTTTAGTGTGGCAAAATAGGTCATAAGCACTAAGATTGTGCAGCAGCTAAGCGAGGCGAGAGTAGATTCTCAGCCACCTCTTCAGTAGCTCTGATAGGCCGCCCATTTCTGTAGGGTGCATCCTCAAACCCGAGTGGCGGGCATTGTAGCAGCACATTAGGATAAGGGCGAGGCACCGGTAGTGGCCATAGGTATGTTGTGAATCTTGTATTACCTTTTACGTCATGTCAGCCCAGTATTGAATAAGAAGCCCTGTTGTAACTGAAAGAAGAGATTGTAGATGGGTAATGTGAATAACTGTTAGTGTGACGCTTGTAGTGAAGGCTAGTGGTGGAAGAGAAGTTAGGAGTTTGTAAATTGGCCTAACTTTAAGGCAGATTCGGGAGCCTTAGAATGATGACTTTAAGCTAAGGGGGAGATAGTGAGTATGCGTAGTAAGTCGGACTTTAAGAATGCCCATAAAGAAGTTTCAGCCCTAGCAGTTGCAGTATGTCCATCACTTTGAGGTTCAGATAATTTCCCTTGTGTTTTAGTTGAAGTTAAAATGGTGTCTATTCCTATGTGAAGATTCCCGAGGTTTAGAGGTAACTGCTTCAGATAGTGATGCCAGTCTTTCCCTATGAGTCCTTATTGCTCATTTTGTGTTATGAATCAGTTATGGGTGTTAACTTATGTCTTCTAGTGTGGTTAACTCGAACTCAGTCTTTAGAAATGGTTTATTAACTCAATAGAGTCAGTCTATTTCATGTATGTGCTCAGTTTTAGATGTCGGGAATAACTCGTGCTCATCAATCTTTACCCTGAGTTAGATTAGATATTGTGAATCCTAGCTTAGTATTCAGAAGCGATTTGAGAATGAAGGATCAGTTTGTATAAGTTCGGTGCCAGATAAAAAGGGGAAAGAATTCTTTTTGATGTTTTGTCTAGTTCTATGATGGTTTAATGTTCTTCAGTTTCCCTTGAGCCATGGTATGCATGTTAGATGTGGATATTCAGATTTGGTGTATAAGGTTGGTCTGGAGTCAGATACTCCATTGGTGTTAGCTGTGATTGATTGATATTGGGATTTCAGTTTCGTCTCTGTCTTTTCAGTATGTTCAGCCAATATTCGAGGATGAATGTTCCCAAGGGGGAGATATTGTAACACCCCAAGAGTTCCCAAGAGTTAGAAACCGGAGTTTGAAAATGTTACCGACAGAAAATTTTAGCAGTGCCTCAGAACGACTCATACAACGAGTCATTGGTTTCTCTAACGAGTCATGGGAGGCAGTCGTTGTATGGGATTCAGGGATAAGGCTGTGTTTTGATACCACGGGAGGAGGGACGAGTCATTGTGACAAACAACAACCCGTTAGAAACAGTCGTGGTGTGATCTCAGGCTGGGCTACTGGAATGAACGAGTTATGTAACGACTCATTGGTGTAAATGAAGAGTCATTGTAAGTGGTTGTGGGTTGGATTTTAGGATTCCTAGTGGTGGAAACGGAAGAATACAATGAGTCATTGGTTCTAGCAACGACTCATCATGTCAGTTGTGGTTGGGCCACCAATCAAGGTAATAGTGCAATCAACGGGTGGTTATAACAGGTCATCGCAGGTGACAACGACCTGTCCTATCGGTCGTTGTTTGGAGAAGATGAAAATTTGAAGAAAGTCCAGTGCATCCAATGGATGGAGACGACGGGTTGTTGTATGAGACAACGACTCGGCCCGAGGATCGTTGGTTCCAGTTCGGGAAAATTTTAGGTTTTTCTCAGGGGCAGTTTGGTAAAATCTCAGGCTTCCAACTTTAAAGTGACGTCGTTTTAGGTATTATTTGGGGACATTTTAAGGGTTTTTCATGCCTAAACCCTCATTCTATCAACTCTCCTTCTTCTCCTCTCAATATCAAGGTTCGCCAAGGTTTTTCCTCCAAAGCTTCAAAGTGCAATTTCGAGTGGAAATTCTTCTACCAGGTATGCGGGTCTTCAACAAGGATATTCTTTTATCCTTGTGCCCTAAAATATTTTCATTAAAAATCCATTTTTTATTAATCTAGAAAAGCATGACCTATGGCTTGTATAACGAGAAAATTCTTCTATATTCTTCTTAAAAGCAAAATTCTTCTGAAATTATGAATTTCATTGGAATATAAATTAATAGGTTGCTTTGAAATGTGGATTATATGTTGGGAATGCAAGTGTAGAATGTTCTTCATAAATTGACTTGAGTATTGAATGGAAATTGTTTATTGCTCACTTGATCATCATAGTAGTTCATGAACATGATGAAATTATGGAAATATTGTGTGATTAACCCTAATAACTCGATAATGTCAGTAATAACTATGTTGGGATGAGTTGGAGTTTGTGGGCTTTGGCAATTGAAAGTAAATTATGTATTATCGCCATGTTTTCAATTGAATTGATTGGGTATGAGGTGAATCTATAATAATGGACTAATTATTGCTTTTTCTCATAAATCAGAGTAAATTTGAAACGGGCCTTATGAAATGAAAATGAATGCTCTCTCTGTGGTTTGTTGTAAATGATGAGGTATGAGTTGAATGTACAAGTTATTCGTAAATCTAAATAAATGAAGCCGTGCATCTTTGATAAAGTATGGATTGAATCTATAAATCATGCATGACCTTATGTCGCATGTTGGATGAGATGAAGTCGAAATTAGGATATTGTGATAGTATTGTGCATAATGTGAATCTATAGGATGCTCGTTAGTGTATGATATTCAAAGTAATTATTAAATTGTTTCTGTGATGATGTGAACTATGATGATATAGCATGTGCATAATATGTCAGATTGTTGAGCTTGTATGCAATAAGAGATAGCTCTAATCCTTTAAAATGAGTATTGTATGATGAGAGGGGTGAATGATTTTGTCTCTGATTAGCTTTAGTAGTTTAGACTAGGTTTAGTCGCTCGGGACTCACATCCCTAGTCGCTAGTGGAGTATGTCTTCTCTTTGTTAGTCGAAACTCACATCCCTAGTCGCTAGTGGAGTATGTCTTCTCTTAGTCAGTCGGGACTCACATCCCTAGTAGCCAGTGGAGTATGTCTAGAATTAGTTAGTCAGGATTCTCCTTAGCCGAGAATGTTTCCCTTGGTCAGCCAACGACTCTATATCAGAGCATTCTCTCCCTTTGACAGTCAGGGATTTTCTCTAGCTGAGAATGTTTCCGTTTGATAGTTAGGGATGCTCCCTTTGACAGTCAGGGACCCTCTTGGTATTAGCCACCACACTGTACCTCTATATTGTTCTCCTTTACTACTTTTGCGCATTAGTTGATCTTATAATAATGCATGTCCTTATAAATGGTTATGTTGGTATGAATATGTAAATCTCATATAAGGTTGTCGTATCTCATTTCAGTTACATTACTATTATTGTGTTTTACATTACTTCCTTCTTGTATATTTTTATAAGTTAGTTGATTACGTTTCCTGCATACTCAAGACATTCCAAGTATTGACTGCACGCCTCTTGTGCTATATCTTTTCATGATATAGATTCAGGTCATCAAGCTCAGCCGCGTGGTTATATTCGCTTCTCTCTCTCCCAGCTGCTAGTGGTGAGTCCTCATCTTCCGAGGACATGGTTTATGTTCTTATTTTCTTATGTTTTAGTTTCAGACTTTAGGAGTTAGCTGGGGCCTTGTCCCAGCAACTCATTAGTTTAGTAGAAGGCTCTCAGCGATTGTCTAGATGGATACAACGTTGTATCTCGTGTTATTATATTTATGATAATGGATTTTATAATTGACTCTTATAGTTAGCTTTTGCTTAACCACGTTGTTTGTTACTTCCTTGATAGAACATACTATGATTATGCCATGGGTCGACTTGGAGACCTTTTAGGGTTCCTTGTCCCGTGTTACGGCTAGGGTGTAAACTCGGGTCGTGACAGTTCTCTTTGTATGTGCTTTGATTATCGGCGATTGAACAAGATCACCATCAAGAACAGGTATCCTCTCCCCAGGATTTATGATTTGTTAGACCATCTTCAGGGTTCTAAGTGCTTCTTAAAGATAGATCTCAGATCCGGATACCATCAGCTCAGGGTTCGGGAGAGCAATATTTCGAAGACAGCCTTCAAGACTCGATATGGTCACTATGAGTTTGTAGTTATGTCTTTTGGACTAACAAATTCCCCTGAAGCTTTTATGGATTTGAAGAACAGGGTGTTCAAGCTATATTTGGATATCTTCATGATTGTGTTCATAGATATCTTGATATACTCTCGGAGAAAAGAGGAGCATACTGGTCATTTGAGGGTGGTGCTATAGACTCTTATGGATCGCTAGTTATATGCTAAATTTAGTAAATTCAAGTTTTTGTTGAACTCAGTCGCATTTTTGGGCCATGTGGCATCAAGTGAGGGTGTACTGGTAGACTCTCAAAAGATAGAAGCGGTGAAGAATTGGCCTAGACCAGTGAATCCTTCGGATATCAGGAGTTTCTTGTGTTTAGCTAGTTATTATCTAAGATTTATTGAGGGGTTTTCATCTATTGCAGCACCATTGACCAAATTGACCCAGAAGAAAGTGAAATTTCAATGGTCGGAGGCTTGTGAGAAGAGCTTTCAAGAGTTGAAGACTCGACTCACCTCAACATTGGTGTTAACCCTACCTGAGAGTACTGATGGATTTATGGTATATTGTGATGCTTAGGCAGCTGAAGGTTCATGAAAGGAATTATCCGACTCATGATCTTGAATTGGCGGCAGTAGTATTTGTCTTGAAGATTTGGAGACAATATTTGTACGGGTCCATGTAGATATATTTACGGACCACAAAAGCCTACAATATGTCTTTACCTTAAAGGATCTAAACCTACGTCAAATAAGGTGGTTGGAGCTACTCAAGGATTACGATATGAGTGTTCTTTACCATCTGGGCAAGGATAATATGGTAGCAAACACTCTTAGTAGGCTTTCTATGGAGAGTGTGTCCCAAGTAGATGAGGGAAGGAAAGAGCTGGTAAAGGATGTGCATCGGCTTGCATGGTTGGGAGTTCGTTTGGTTGACTCAACAGATGGTGGTGTCATTGCTCAGAACGATCAGACTTGTCCTTGGTGACTGATGTAAAAGCTAGACAAGACGAGGATCCTATTTTGATGAAGTTAAAGGAAGCATTACAGAATCAAAAGGTGGAGGTCTTCGACAAAGGGGGAGATGTTGTGCTTCGATATCCAGGGCATTTGTGTGTCCTGAATGATGATTATTTGAGAGATCAGATGTTTTACGAGGCTCATGGTTCCAGGTATTCTATCCATCCAGGTGCCATAATGATGTACCGCGACCTACGGGAAGTCTATTGGTGGAATGGCATAAAAAAGGACATTGCATAGTTTATGGCTAAGTGTCCGAATTTTACACAAGTGAAAGTGGAGCATCAAAGACTAGGAGGTGTGCTTCAAGACATTAGTATTCCTACTTGAAAGTGGGAGGAGATCAATATGGACTTCTTCACAGGGTTGCCTCGCACTCATCGACAATATGACTCTATTAGGGTGGTCGTGGACAGGTTGACCAAAGAAACTCATTTCCTACCAATCAAAACCATCGATTCAGCAGAGGATTATGCTAAGTTGTACATTCGGGAGCTAGTTCGGTTGCATGGAGTGCCATTGTCTATCATATCAAATAGAGGTGCTCAGTTTACCTCCCAGTTTTGGTGATCATTTCAAAAAGGACTTGGTACTCGACTCAAGCTTAGCATAACATTTCACCCAAAAATAGTTGGTCAGGAGGAGCAGACTATTAGACTCTCGAGGACATGTTGAGAGCATGTATCATTGATTTCAACGGTAGTTGGGATGATCATTTGTCTCTCATTGAGTTTTCATATAACAACAACTACCATTCCAACATTCAGACGACTCCGTTTGAGGCTCTTTATGGGCGTAGATGTAGATCACCTCTTGGTTTTTTTAAGGTCAGTGAAGCTACATTAATAGGACCGAATTCAGTCCATGAGGCTATGGAGAAAGTTCAGCTTATAAGGGACAGGTTGAAAATAGCTCAGAGATGCGAAAAGTCCTATGCGGATGTTAGGAGGAGGGATATTGAGTTTGAAGTTGATGATTGGGTGTTTTTGAAAGTATCCCCCATGAAGGGAGTGATAAGATTCAGGAAGAAAGGAAAACTCAGTCGCTGTTATGTTGGCCCATACCAAATTGTGTAACGGGCTATCAAGTTAGCATATGAGTTGGTGTTGCCCTCAAAATTAGCTTCAGTCCATCCAGTTTTCCATGTATCGCTCTTGAAAAAGTGCTTGGATGACCCGACTCTAGTTGTTCCGGTGGAGAGCGTAGGTGTGAAGGACAACCTTAGTTATGAAGAGGTTCCAGTGGATATATTGGATCGTCAAGTTCGAAAGTTAAGAAACAAAGAAGTAGCTTTAGGCAATGTTTTATGGAGGAATCAACATGTTGAGGGAGCTACGTGGGAAGCCAAAGCAGTATGATGGCTAAATACCCGAATCTATTCCCTTCCGACTCTGTTTCAGCTTGAGGTTTAAGTTTCCTCTTTATTACTCTATTCAATTTCATGGTCCGCTCATGTACCCCAGTTTCTTTCATCTAAATGGATGTATGTGTGATTCAGGAATTCAGTTCAGTCATGTAGTTCAAATCGAAGTCAATCACTCCATCAGTTTTCGGCATGTATATTCAGTATTTGAGTATGATGATTGCAGTTCTCTACTTTTTAGTTTGTTTTTCCACATTCGAGGAAGAATGTTCCCAAGGGGGAGATATTGTAATACCCCAAAAACCCTAAGATCAAAACCGGGAGTTAAAACGGAGAAAACAAGATTTCTTTCACCAGGTCACAGGATGAGTCGTCCAGTGACCCGTTTGGAATACCAGAGTCGTTAAGTGACTCGTTGGGAGGGGTCTGGCCATGGTTGAAATTTGGAGTTGTGAGCTGGTCACGGGTGTGAGCATGAGTGGTGGTCAACACCACGATTCATTGGGTGGCCTGTGGTCAAGAGTTGGTTGAAGATTGGAGAACTTCGCCAGTGTTGGCAATGATTGATCACCACGAGTCGTCGTGTCCCTCGTGGTGACCCTCAGAGGAAGAATTAGTAGTGTTCATAATGAGAGGTAACCATGAGTCGTGGTCAGGGGCACGACTCGTCTACTCCCTTGTTGGGACTGACAATCTATTTTTCCCTGCGAGTTTATTAAGGGCTTTCCCATAATCCCTATGTCACGACCCGAACACAGGCCCGGATCGAGACACAGGACAAGGAACCTCGAGAAGCTCCAAGTCGACCCATGGCATGAACCTAACTTCCAACTCAATCAATAAAGACGGAAGATCTAACATGATAATCATAGTGGAAGTCTGAACACAACATAGCATTAGAATACATACACGAATGTGAAGCTGATTATACACTATGTATGAAAAAGCCTCTAATTCTGATGAGTTGATGGGACAAGACCCCAACTAACTCTCTAAGTCTGAAACTAAAAATACAAAGATAACTGATAATGAATGGTCCTAGGGAGATGAGGAATCACCCCTTAAGATGGATGTTAACTCCGGAAACTCGCTTGTGACGGGGCTGAGTCTGAAGATCGGAACATGTATCATAAAACGATACAGCATAGAGTATGCGGTCAGTACGTGGAATGTACCGAGTATGCAAGGTAAGGAAAACTTCTTAAGTAAGTAAATTAATTTAAAACATGCATAGGGTAAAACATAATCAAGATAAGAATCTGAGAGTAGGGCTTGCATGCTATTTTCTGAAATCATGACTGAACATAACTGAACATCATAACTGAATCGAATGACCCAAAGCTAAAATATGATAATCATAATTAAACTAAAAATTGGGTCAAACCTGCTTTAGAACATATATATATATATATATCATGAATGATAAACATGCATAATTGAAATCATGAGGAACAATGGGAGATTCGTCATATAACCGACATTACCATGATAATACCTACGTGGTCCCAACTATCACACTCAAGTGGGTAGAGCCGTCCAAAGATTTGCTAGGGCTAAGGACGCTACCATGATATCGATATCAAGTTGAAGGCCCCTTGGGGCAGGGGAAAGCTCCAAAGGAGGTCCCAAATAAACTGATCATACCTACGTTGGCTCGTAGTTCTGAGGCATAGGGTTGACTGACCCTTAGCCTACTTGGTTCCAGACACTACTCCCAAAAACATGCATATTCTCTCTATCATTTTTCAACGAAGTTGATCATCGTCTAGTGCCAAAGCTGATTGATCATGTACATATAAAATCTAAAATCATACATGAGGAGCCTTGGCTCAAACCATACCATAAGCTGAACATAATTGGGAGTCTTGACTCCAAAACCTTGTGGTAAGCTAATTGACATGAAATCATAAATCATACTTGAACATATGGGCTTGCTTAATACTTAAAAAATGCTTGAAAACATGACCATAGACATGATTGAAAACATACTTTTCTCATAAATATCTCATCATACTTGAACATACATCTTAGATCTCAACTTTCATGAGCTTCTCATGGATGGGCATCATAATTTATAAAACTTGAAAACATGATTTATAATTGAAAACATTGTAAAACTTTCCCATGAATCATAATTCAATAGTAGAAACATACTTAGATCATACCCATGGTAGAAACTTAGGAAATTTCATGCATTAGGTTAAAACCCCATAGGATCAACATATAGATTTTCATGAATTAGAGAGGGCTTGGGCATAGGTGTGAATAAATTCACCCATTCATAACCCTACATACATGAAATAATCTGGTTCTACAACTTTTCTGATTGCCCAAGGTAGAATTGAGGAGAACTTGGAAGGAATTAAGCTTGATCACCTCTCTAGCCCTCTAAACTTGCATGCATGAATAAGAATAGCTTAGAATAAACTACCCCTCTTAAAACTCACTATTCATATCTTAAAAATGACATTGTTTAGGCCTTAGTAGCATAGGAATTACAAATAAGCCCTTACTAAATTCGTAGAGAAAAACTGACTGCCAGTGCCGACGAGGGACTGGACGAGTCGTTACCACTAGGCATGAGTCGTCATCTCCGATCGTTAAGTACACTGGCCATGTTTCTTCAAAGGGTCCTCATGAGGGATCTAATGATTCTTCATTATCGTGGTCACCTCTCATTGCCTTCACCGTCAAAACTCACCTGGGGCTCACCACGGGGCAGACCACGACTCGTGGTGTCCTCAACAAGTCATGGTGACCCACCCGTTAGGTGCACTACCCAATTCCTCCTACCTTTACCTCATCCTTGACAATGACTGACTCAACGAGTCCTGGGACTGACCATGACTTGTGGCTATGTCTGTGGTGACCCAAACCTAGAAATTTCCAACTCAAGTCATAATCTTCACCATGAGTCACTTAACAACTCGTAGTCATCCTGATGGGTCACAGGACAACTCATTTTGTGATCTGGTGCAAAAAATCCTATTTTCTCCATTTCAACTCCGGGGTCTGGTCTTTGGGCTTTCGGGGTATAATACCCTATGTTTCTAAGGCCTAAACTACGTTGTTTAAACCTCATAATAGAGTTTTTAAGAAGGGTTAAGTCATTCTAAGCCTATCCTAATTCATGCATGCAAGTTTAGAGGGTGTAGAAGGTGATCAAGCTTAGTTCCTTCAAAGTTCTTCCCCAATAATCTTTGGGCAATCAAGGAAGTTGTGAAAATCAGATTTCTTCAGGTATGTAAGGCTATGAATGGGTGCAATAGTCCACACCCATGCCCAATTCCCTCTAAATTCATGATGTTCTAATTGATGATTCTATGGGACTTTTACCTAATGTGTGAATTTCCTAAGCATTTATCATGGGTATGATCTAATCATGTTTTAAATGTTGAATCATGATTAATGGGAATATTTTACAATGTTTTAAATTATAAATTATGTTTTCAAGTTTTCTAAATTATGATGCCCATCCATGAAAGTTTATGAAAGTTGAGATCCATGAGATATGTGTTCAAGTATATGATGAGATGTTTATGAAGAAAGTATGATTTTGAAATACCCATGTTTATGTTCATGTTTTCAAAGTGAATAAAGTTGATTTCAAGCATGTTTAAGTATTGGGCAAGCCCATATGATCAAGTATGTTTTATGATTTCATGAATTAGCTTACCACATGGTTTTGGAGTATAGACTCCCACTATTTTCAGCTTGTGGTATGGTTTGAGCCAAGGATCCTTATGTTATGATTCAAATTTATGTAAGTATGTTATGAGTCAGCTTCGTCACTAGATGATGGTTAGCTTCATTGGAAAAATGATGGAAAGCATATGCATGTTTTTGGGAGTAGTGTCTAGCACCGAGTAGGCTAAGGGTTAGTCAACCCTATGCCTTAGAACTACGCGCTAATGTAGGTATGTTCATATGGTTTAGGACCTCCCTTGTGAGCTTCCCCTGCCCCCAAGGGGCCTTCTGGTTGATATCGATATCATGGTGGTGTCCTTAGCCCTGACAAAGCTTTAGACGGCTCTGCCGACTTGAGTGTGATAGTAGGGACCACATAAGATCTATTGTGGTAATTCCGGTTATATGACGAGTCTCCCATTGTTTCTCATGATTTCAGTTGTGCATGTACACCAATCATGATATTATTTTTTTAGTATGTTTGATCCAATGTTCAGTTTATCTTATGATTATCAATTTCAGCTTTAGGTCATTCGATTCAGTTATGATGTTCAGTTATGCTGAAGTCATGATTTCAAAAAATAGTATCCAAGCCCTACTCTCAGAATCTTATCTTGATTATGTTTAATATTATGCATGTTTAATGATTTTACTTACTTAGCGATTTTACTTACCTTGCATACTCGGTACATTTTACGTACTGACCGCATACTCTATGATGTATCGTTTCATGACTCCAATATCCAGACTTAGTCTCATCGCTAGTTAGACTTCCGGAGTTAGCACTTTTCAGTCTCAGTTGGTTAGTCCTCATCTTGCGAGGGTCCTTCTTATTTGATGTATTTCTTGTTTTTAGTTTTCAGACCATAGTGAGTTAGTTGGAACCTTGTCCCATCAACTGGTTGAGTTAGTTGGGGCCTTGTCCCATCAACTGGTCAATGTTAGAGGCTTTTCGGACATAGTTTTTGTTCAACTTTAGACTTATGTATAAAATCAGATGTTATATTATGTTTATACTTCCTCTATGTTATTCGTGATGATCTTCTGCTTTAATATGTTGAGTTAAATGTTATATTCATGCCATGGGTCGACTTGGAGCCTCTCTGGGTCCCTTGTCCCGTGTCTCGGTATGGGCCTATGTTCGAGTCATGATAGGAAAGGTTCGAGGTCAAGAGTCATGGTACGACTCATTTTAAGAAACAATGAATCGTTGTGGGTAGTCATGGGGTACAAGTGTAGAGGATGGGACTCCTAACCACGAGACATGGTACGATTCATTATAGGAAACAACAAGTCTTGGTGAGTGGCCGTGGTTTGAAAATCAGAGAGTCAGAATATGGGACTGGAAAGCAACGGAAGAAAACCACGAGTTATGGTCAGGTGGTATGACTCGTGGTACCCAACAGTCAACTTTTTAATTATGTTTTCCCAGGAGTATTTTTGTAACTTATTAAGCTTCTAACCTAAGTGACATTATTTAGGGTTTCTTAAAGAGTGTATTAATGTCATGCCCCACCTTGGGAGACATGACTGCCACTTGGTGCCCTACTGGGATCTAACTGAGCTGACTAAGCCTAAGCACTCCTGGTGCATGGCTAATGCTAACTTTGAAATTAAGAAAATAACGAGCTATATCTCAGCTGTAAACACAGCCCCCGGCCGACAAGGCCTTATAGCCACCTGTCACAGGAAAACAACTAAGCGGAAACATATAGCAACAGGAGCCCTATGCGGGCCAAAAAGGCCACCATGATGTCTAGTTATGACTGAAACTTAAATCCGGTGCTAAACTAAGCTATAGCCAATAAGGTCGCTAACTATCAACTAAACAAGGCCCACCTGGCCAACATACAAGATAAAACACATCGGGCCTCACACATCCAACAACAGCTAACCACAGGGAAATAGAAACAATATGCAAGCCTCTAGGAGTAATATGATGGTCGGGACAGGGCCCTAACCTACCCATAAATGATACTATCAAAAGAACAACCTATTATGTACATGCTCTGGAAGAAAGGAGCCGACTCTTCTGCTAATTCTACCTGGAAGCTAAGAGGGATCTGCTCCTCTTCTATCAGTACCTGCAGGCAAGTAATGCAACGCCCAAAAAGGGCGTCAGTGCAATATGTACCGAGTATGTAAGGCAATAACTGTAAATGACTGAATATAAAAGATAGAACTGAAAATGGCTGAAAGAAAAGTGATCGGAGTCATATCTGAGTAGCGGGATTCTCTATTATATAGTCTATGAATAACTAAAGAAAACAAGAACCTTACCTGGCCCCCATAAGCTGGAAGGTACAACCAACACAGAACAACCCACCTGGGGCTCCCATAAGCCCTGGTGAGTACACATCAGTCTATATACCCCTATGAAGGTCATAATGGGTCAACTGGTAACTATAGCCGTCCTACTGGTCCCTTGGGTCTGCAACTGAGTCCGCTCGACCCCTGACTGTAGTTGTGTTTGAGTCCAGTGGACTCCTGATTTCTGCACCCCGGGCACCAGGCTCGTCGGGGGTATGGTGCCAGTACGACGTATATATAATGGTCCATCCATGGAATGGACCGTATGAGGACTTGGGACCCCATCTTCGTCCCTCGTGGATGGCATGCCGCTCTTTCTGGAGCGACGTCATCTCACTCCTGGCGGACGTCAACACAGCTAATAACCCTGGGGTTGGTCATGGAGGGCTATATAGGCAAACCAAATCCCAAACAAAGTGTAGAATACTAGTTTCAGCTAATAACAACAACTATTCATAATTAGCATACTTCTGATTCCCTTACTGGGATTTAGACTGAGTTATAATACTATAGGAACTAACTCGCCGAGGGATTTTTGCCTTAAGAAACCTTGTTCGCCGATTACTGACTAACTGGTGAGTTTCAGCTTGTATTCAATTTCTCTTCTCAACTTCATTCGTATTATTTGAAGAATGAGGTTAATTTCAATACTAAATTTGGAGAAAATGTTAATTTTATATATAAATATTAACTATATTTCAACTTAACGAAACATGGTTGAAAACTCATAATATCTCGGAAGTCCAAAAGGGAGAAATGCTTACTTTAAGCCTGTGACCGTATTGACACTAGTTTGAAGCAATTCCAACAACTTTTTCTCGGCGGGGTTATGATTTGCCCTGCGAATTTTGCGAAACTAACTCCGTAGAAATGCTCCCTGTAGCCTTAAACTTCAATACCCGAAGTTAATTTGAATTCGGGCAGCATTTCATAGTTTAAACGGATGAGAAATATTAATTTCTTTCATTCTACCCCTTTGCTGGCCGTGAGTTAACTCAGGAGAATAACATGGAATTAAAGGGAGGGACTTATATATACTTGAGTTGATGGACAGGGGTCCGTGGCACAGACCCCAACATGATGATTTACGGGCATGCCACGGATCCCAACATGGAGGGAGGGGATCTATGCCACGTTGCCCCTTTGGGCAGTTGGCCCGACCTTCTCCCGCACAGTCTCGACTCTATGCTCGTTCGACCTTTCTCCGGGCCTTTTTCTCGCACGTATTGCACTCTAAAACTCCTAACCAACGTATGAATAGGCTGTTTAAACATTAGAAACTTATGTGGTGTAACAATTAAGGGGTTTAACCTAGCCTAAGTCCTTATGATTACATAACTATAGTAAATTTGAAATCCTCTCATAAGACCAAGGCTAGGGTTCTTCATCAAATCTGTTCCAATTTCCTTTGGGTCTTCAAGATAAGCTTAGAAATCAGTTTACCTAGGTATGTAGGTCTATGAATAAGGGATTTCTTCCACTCTCATTCCCTTTCTAAATTAAATTCATGATATCCATCCCTCATGCCCAAATTTTTGAATTTTAGGAACTTACTCAATTGTGGGCGAATTCTTTCATGTTCCTCCATGAAATCAGTTTCCTTAGGATTCAAGTTATGTTTCTGTGATTATTATTACTTGTTCCTTATAAAATCCCTCATGAATCTATGAATCTTAAGTTTCAAGTATGAACTTACAATCTTCTAGGGTTTGACCCAAATTGCATGAAATTCTACGATTCTCTTACGATTTCAAGCTATGAATTATGATTATGATGCATTTTTTCTACTAAAATTCCTCATGAACCCATGATTTACAAGATATGATGATTTTACCCCGTTATACATGATTTCAAGTCTATTCATCATGGGCGACCCTCGACAGCATTTCGTAGCTAGTCCACGTATGTTATGATATTATGAATTCTATGCTTTAAAATAGCCATGCGAACCCATGTTTCATGATTATGATATGAGCGTTATATATGTTTTGAGAGTAGTATTTAGCACCGAGTTGGTCGGAGGTTCCAGTACACCAGGTCTCAGAACTACATGCCAACATAGCCATGATGGGGTCCTCCATGAAAGTGTCTCCCATGCCTGAATGCGCCACACATAAGTGATATCACGCCTTTTCATGGTCCTACCCTTCGCATGGTATGGAAACCTTCCCAACTAGGGTTTTATAGGCCGATCCCTATGTATGCCCACATGGGATATGTCGGTTATAAGAATCTTCCACTATTCCTTAGTTTCTATATATTATTAATTACATGTTATACGTTGTTATGGCTTATGGTATTTTTTCTCAAAACATGCTTTACAATGTTTTACTTATGAAATTAGCCATGTTCAAGGTTATGAAACAGTATTAAAAGACTTAAGCCCTCATGTTCAGTTATGATCAACATCTTATGTTTTATACTATCTTACTCTCAGGATCTCTTTTGTATTGTTTCACTAGCATGTTTTTACTTACCTTACATACTCAGTACATTTAAAGTACTGACCGCATGCTCTATACTGTATTATCTCATGATAGAGGTTTGGGTGATCCTTCTTAGCCCCATCATTAGCTCGTTCCCACTTTAGTTCAGTTTTGTCCCCACTTGAGGGAGTTCTCACTCTCCGAGGACATTATCATTTTTATGTTTTTAGAATGTCTATTCAGTTTTAGACTTAGTGTGCTAGTTGGGCGTGTTGTCCAATCAGCTTATCATAGTAGTAGAGGCTTTTTAGACAACCATGTATAGGTAGCTCAACATTATTGACTCGTGTTTACGCGTATGTCTTTATGTTATGCAGACTTCCTCTTATATCATATTCATTCTTTAATTTCTGCTTAGTAATGTTCTTAATCATGCTATGTATGTGCCATCAGTTAGCTTGGAGCCATTCATGTTTCTAGGTCCCGTGTCTCGTCCTGAGGTCCCATCTCGGGTCGTTACAATCTTAGTATCAGAGCTAGGTTTAGGTGTGTCCTAGGGTATCTAAAAGTCGCGTTAAGTAGAGTCGGTGTGAAGTGTGCCACACTGATGGGGAAGAGGCTACGAGACATTTTAGGAAACTTCTTTTTTTCATGATCTATGCCATGCGACGACGTACCTTGATCTTTTCCTCTAACTCATACTATACGCATTTGCAAAAATATGCCTCCACATCGAGTCAAATGGAAGAAGAAATGGCAACGAAAATGTCCATGGCAATGGCAATGGATATAGGCATTAGCCAACCCCACCAGCTCCAGCGAATCCCTTACCTGAGCAGGTTACTCATGCCGAGTTCAGGGCCGCTTTTCAGATGTTGGCTCTGGCTATCACAACCTAGATCAACTAGAAGGCAGTGGATCGTGTCCACCAAAATGGGAATGCGTCACAATGAGAGTGCGAGACTTCATAAGGATGAACCCGTTGGAGTTCCATGGTTTGAAGGTGGATGAGGATCCACAGGAGTTCATAGAGGTGGTTCAAAAGATCACCCAGATTATAGGAGTGATTGGAGAGGAGAGTGCAGATTTAGCCTCCTATCAGCTAAAGGGGGTTGCTCATATATGATTCTGATAGTGAAAGGAGAATAGGGGAGTTGGTGTTGTTCCCATTGGTTGAGATGAGTTTGTTACTACTTCTTGGACAGATTCTTTCCTCAAGAGTTAGGGAGGCAAATGCAGCCGATTTCATCAATTTGAAGCAGAAAAACATGATTGTCCAAAAGTATTCCTTGAAGTTTAGCTGTTTGTCCAAGTATGCACTAGAGATGGCGGTTGATCAGAGGGCTCGTATGAGCAAGTTGGTAAACGGGGTTGTAGATTCATTGGTCAAGACATGTAAGGATGACATGTTGATCAGTAACATGGGCATCTCTCGCTTGATGTACATGCTCAATAGATAGAAGAGGGGAAAATGAAGGGGAGAGAGAGAGAGGCCAAGAGGACCAGGACAGGGAGTTATGGTCATTTCCAGCAAAGTTTAGAGAGAGTACATCGCCCATAGTCTCACCAGAGGTCATCAGCTCCAACTCCATCATCAGCTAGTGTTCTGTTCAGACGTAGACATGACTAGAGGGGTAGAGCATCAAGTCGTAGAGGCCAGAGGGGCATGGCAGGGGAGCACACTTTTTCAGCCTGTGTGAAGTGCGGGAAGAACTACCCTGGCTGATGCTTAGTTAGCTCAGATGCTTATTTCGGGTGTGGTTAACCTGGACACAGACTCAAGGATTTCCCTTTGGCCAGACAGGGCGACAGTAGGTCTGCACCTCAGCCACCAGTTCAGCAGCTCCCGCAAATCACCCATTTCAGTAGGGAGCATCCTCTAGTGCAGGTGGCGGCCAACACTAGAACAGGTTTTATGCACTATTATCTCGGTAGGAGTAGAAGATCTCACCTGATGTGGTCATTGGTATGTACGATATTCCATCTTGATATGTATGCATTGTTAGATCCGTCGGCTACATTATCTTTTGTGACTCTATATGTTGCTGTTAGTTTTGTTGTTAGTCCTGAAATCCCGTCAGAATCCTTATCAGTCTCTACTCCTATTGGTGAGTTAGTTGTAGCTAGAAGGGTATACATAAATTGCCCTGTCACGATTCTTTAGAATGTCACCTTAGCCGACTTAGTGGAGTTAGATAAGACAAATTTTGATGTTATCCATGGTATGGATTAGTTACATGTTTTTTATGCCTCAGTTAATTCTAGAACCCGTATGGTAGAGTTTTGATTTTTGGGTGAATCAGTCCTAGAGTGGAAGAGTAGTTTAGCGATTCCTGTAGGTCAGTTTGTTTTCTATCTTAAGGCCGGAAGGATGTGTTTCACTCTAGCGCACACGCAAGCGTATGCAATCGTACATGTAATACTGGCTCTTTTAAGACTCGAATGTCAAACCCACATAGACTGGACTATTTCAGTGAATATTTAAGTTCAGGTGCTAAATTAAATTTCACAAGTGTTGGTTCTAGGGATTTTGGTTGTTTTAACTAAATCTAAGTGATGATCACAGAATAATTGGGAAACAATAATAAGAAGCATCTATAATTAAGGCTTGACACTCATGCAATGCTACAATTCATGATGGTTCAAGTATATAAAATTCAATTGTTGTCTCACGGAGTTAATATGCAGTGTTCATGGTCTTTTGAGCCTCTAAACACAACAAACTAGTCTCACACCTACATCATTGAGCGGGGATGTGACTTCCTAATTCCTGAGCAATGTAGCACTATGGATTGGTTTACAAGGTTTATGCCCTTGATTATGGACTTTTGTACCTCTAATCATTTATTCTAACTTAGTTTCACAACTACTTCTACGAGCGGTGATGTGACAACTCTAAGTTGGTGTCCAGCTATCTTCCTATTTAATTAACGAAGAAAGGAGAATTAGGTATAATTATTATCCTAACCGCTAATTCTATCTTGAAGACAAGAACTTGCTCCTTGCGCATTCTTTCCGTTCTAACCTAGGGTTGCACTTTTGAGATTTTCCCTAAGCTTAACAAGTTTGTTTCCATGGTGATCAAGCATTAAAACAACAATAATTAAGAATGCAAGACAAAACAACAATGAAAATTTAAACCAAAGATGAATTCATGCATGTACACTCATATCATGTAGCCTCAACCCTAGAAGAAGAGTTTTATCCACTCATGTTTATAAAATTACTCAAAAACATGTTTTAAAGTAAAGTACTTACAAGAATGGTAAAAGATAATGAAAGTTTATAAACCCTAGGCAGAGTTTCTTTCGTTCTCCCTTCGCTCCTCTCCGTTTTTCCCAAAATATTTCCTGATATCTCAATAAAATAACCAAGTGTAGAATTATACTAAGTGAAAAATGCAAAAATTTAGCCTTTCCCAAATTTCCTTTGTGACACGCCACTGGTCGCACCAACCAGGCAGCGTGGCACGGCTGCATCGCGACAGCTTACTAGAATCTCGGCGTTGGCATGTCATGGCCTTATGCCATCGGGCATGAAACATCCCTCATCGCGGGGCAGGCATGGTGTGAAACGGACGTTGACGCGTAGGAGGGCCTGGCGTGGCACAGAGCCAACGAATAGGCACACTGCCTGGCATGCATCTCGTTCAAGCACCTGCCTATGTGACATGGCGCCCAGCGCGACAGTCTCTTGCCGTGGCACGTTTCGTAGCGGGCAGCCCTGCCGGCGTGGCACACTGTAAGGAACGATCATGGCATTTTCATGCTCTCTTCATGTTTCTTTCTTTGCACTCAGTCCCGAGCTTCTTTTATCTTCATGCATCATCATATTAAGCTCAGCCTTTGCAGTTTTCACCTACAACCAAGGGCTAATCACATTGGTTAGTTTATGCACATAAATATACAAAATCACATGAGAATATAATTAATTAAATTATCAAACATGGCTAGAATTATGTTATAAAATAGCACTTGGGCACTTAAATATGTCCAAGATCACTACCCCACACTTAAAACCTTGTTCATTCTCGAACAACTCTATTACATCTCATGCACACGAAGGACTCACTAATAACCAATTGAAGCAATACGACTCAAGTTAAGGCTACACTAATTGTTTCCAATCGCAAATTTTATAATAGAGCATGCACTATACAACCACTGAAATTACATATAACTAAGTTAAGACTTCCTATCCTCAAAGATCGACTCAAATTCGGCAAAGTCATGAAATTTAACTAATCAAGAAATCCGACATGAATTTTATCCTTCCTCAAACATGTGCCCTCACGATAAGATCAATACCCATTTTCAATTTTAATTTTCAAATCATAACATGTATGGGTATATGAATAAAAATTCAGCTCACTCTCACAAAGAATTCACATGCAATATGTATTGACCCATAAGCTTGCCTTTAGTGGTTTACTCCACTAATTTAGGAATGTTTTAAAATAAGATCAAGTAGGTCTTATTGGTTTGTAATGTAGGCTAAGGGATGGTAGGTAATATTCTGGCCAGTAATAGTGACTATCTTCCCTAAGCACTTTTAATACATCATACTTTTGCTCATTGAGCTCTTCTCTTCCTTTACTTCTTTTACTTCATCTCTTGTTCTTTTCAACTCTCAATTTCCTCTTTGTTTCCCCATTTCATTAGGAACACTTAGGTTATTAGTAAGGAGAACTCAGGCAATTTTTTCTCTCTTTTGTTCTCTTGCGACCTACCAATACTTATGCTTTTTTAAATAAGTGCACCTCTAGTCTTTTTTTCAACTCCCATAACCATTATTTTCCTTCTTTTTCCAACTTCTCACTCCTTAAATCTTTTGCATTATTCACTTAAGCGCTTAGGTGTTTTGAATCAAATTCAAGGCTATTGAAAAAAAAGGATTAAGCTTATATTGTGGCTAGCAAAGAATAGGCTAAAGGCTCAACGAGGCTAACTAGGATCATATATCAAGGTAGGTAAAGCGATGGATAAAAATTAGGCTCATTGAAAGAAATGCCTAAATCATATCCTACAATTAACATCCCTTATTTCATATTGTATATACACTAAGCAAGTCCTAGACACTACACAATAACATGAAATATTCAAAAACCTTACACTCACAGCACATGCTCAATTCAAAACAAATTCAGTAGACTCTTGACTCAGCTAATCACAAGAATTTAAAATTAAGCTTTCAAGCATACAAAGTCATATTCAAAAGTCTAGGTGTCTCAAACAAAGTTATACAATTTCTAAACATGCTTCAAAATTTACAACACATGCATCTCGCAATCGTATATAGCACATAACAAGAATATCAAGCTATCAATCAGCTAAGGGTTCAAACATAACACCTATTGACTAATTTTCCTTCAAGACAGTCGTCATCCATCCATCATTGGGAAAAGTCCCTAACTATGACAAACAGTTATGTACAGACAAAGGAAAAACTTTATTTCTCGATTCAAAGTGCCCCCCTTCGAAAAAGAATCGAAAAGAAAAACTAAAGGGTGTGTGAATTGTGCTCAACTAACAACTTTTTGAATAAAACATCATACCCAACACCACATTCACCCAAATTCACTAAGCACAAAATTTAAAAATTTTGAAACTTCCCTCACCCCACACTAAATTATGATATGTCCCTAAAGCATCAAATAAAATTAACACAAGGGTGAGAAATACATCCGGAGGCCTCTAGGCCTAGCTAACAACATATTTTTCTGCATTTTGAACATGTGGGTTAACGACCCCACACATATATTTTGTCATGCTCCTTAGCTTTCACTTTCATGGGTACCTAGACTTTCCATGCATCTGTGCTTATCAAACAAAACAGACAACAATAAGTGAAAAAGAACAAAAATACACACAAACTAAAAAGAAAGTGAAGCTATGGTACTCTTGGGTTACCTCCCAAGCAACACCATATTTTACGTCGCGGCACGATGTGGACTATCCTTTTCAGGATATCCTCAAGCAAGTGTTCCCTTTCGGAAACCATGTTCTCCTCTTTTTGATTTTAGAGGGAACAACCTCCACTCTATCTCTCTTTACTTCCATCTTCTTCTTTAATTTTCGCCCTCCATCAGACTCGGTTTGAAGTGTAACATGTCCTGCAATAGTGGACCCATGGAATCGACCACCCCTTACTTAGCATTTGACAATACACTGATCTTACAAAGATTTATGTAGTGTGTGGGTGGATTGATCTCCTGATAGAATCTAAAGAGCTCTTCTTCCACATTGACCCTCATTTTGATGGTACCTGCTCTCACATTAATGATAGCTCCTCCAGTTGCCAAGAATGGCCATCCCAGGATCAGGGGTACCTTATCATCAACCGTAAAATCAACAATAATGAAGTCAGCAGGTATAATGAATTTACCTACTTTAATGAGAAAGTCTTCAATAATTCCTTCAGGTGCCACTGTGGATTTGTCCGCCAGCTATAGCATTATTCTTGTAGGCCTCGACTTACCTAATCCCAGGGTATTAAATAGAGATAGGGGCATTAGATTTACTACTACCCCTATGTCACGAAGAGCCCTTATAATTTGATCTTCACCAATTTGTACGGGGAGGGTGAAACTCTCTGGGTCCTTGAACTTTTTCGGCATCTTGCTCGTCACCCTGTAGCTGCACTCCTCAGTTAGTGCCATCGTCTGTACATCCACCAACCTCACTTTGTTGGCCATCACATCTTTTAAGTACTTAGCGTACTTTGGCATACCCTGCAAGACATCAAGTAAAGGAAAATTGATGTGAAGTTCTTTGAAAATATCAAAGAACTTTTTGAAACATTCTTCCTCTTCTCTCTTCTTGAACCTTTGTGGGAATGGTGGTGGTGGTCTCTGTGTTGGCTGCAATGATGGTTGTGCATTGTGTTTTGCAGTACTCTGAGTTTCTCCTCTATCAACTGATGAACCCTGTCTGACTAGTTCTTGTTACACCTCATTTCTCTTCTTATATGGCGGTGCATCAGCCAACTGTTGCCACTCCTCAGACTAATGACATTGACCTATTGGGGGTTTGTATCTGAATTACTAAGTAATCCTCTCCGAGGATTGGTATGCTGCGCGGTTGCCAACTGACCCATCTGCTTTTCTAGATTTCTGATTGTTACACCCCGTAAATTCCCGACACATAGATGGCCTATTCGCATGTTGGTTAAGAGTATTTGAAAGCCATACATGCTAGAAAAAGGCCCGGGGAAAGATCGGACAAGCGCCAAGTCCCAAAGTATATAACCCCCACTTCGGTTTTAATTGATCATTTACCTTAAATTATTTCCAGAACTCGTGAGAAAACAGAGAGAAGGCGAAGAGTAATGTAAATTATCATTTGATTACGCTACCAAACATAGTCTAAACTCAAATTAACCTCAGGTACCGAGGTATTTAGCACCAGGGAGCAGTCCTACGAATTTTGTTTCGCGAAATACGGCCGACGAATCGTCATGCTACCGGGCTAAGGTAAGTGGAATTGCTCCAAACTAGTGTCTATGTGCTCCTAGTTGTGAAGTGAATACTTCTCCCTTCTGGACTTCTGAAAAATAGCAAGTTTTCGACCGTCTTTCGATAAGCCTAAGTTTAGGCTATAATTTTATCGAAAGTGATGTTGTTCTTCACAATAAGGTTATATTTAGTACTAATTGACGTATATATGAATGCAGTTGGGAGAAATAGTTGGAGTACTGACCGAGCCTCGTCCGATAGTCGGATAACTCGAGGTTAAGGTATGTGAAGTTATTCTTCGGCAAGTTAGTAAGTCTTAGCTGGTAAATCATAGTAAACTCCGTATTTGAAACTCTCGGAGTTGAATGTTGAGAATTTAGTAAGTCTAATAGATTCTGAGTTGTGTTGCCGTATCGTATTCAGTCCGAAAGTTAGTAAAGCATGCGCTAAAGGGTGAGTTAGCATTCGAAATTAAGTATAGCTTATTGTATGATTAGCAAGCATGTTGTAGAATAAAAAGAGATGGATTTTCAGAATAAAAGCTAGTAAAGTAAAATCAGATAGACATACAGTTTTATGGCTATAGACTAGCCATTCAGACAGATGGAATATTGGCTACAGGTTAGCAAACAGTTGAAGAAGGATTTCAGAATCACTATAATCAGTAAAGAATCAGTTCAATATAGAAACAGATCATAATAAGAAGTTAGATTTCAGATAGTCTTTTCAGCTATACATGCTTGCTATTTATATGTGCTATTTGTTTGTTGAGACTTTCTATGGCATGTGGGTGTCCCATTGCATCCCCACCGCCCCTGGGTTATAGCTGTGTCGATACCAGATTCAGATACCGCCACCAGCTGGGTGATGTCGTCCGCCTAGAGGACTATGATGGCCGACCACCATGATAATACGGTCCAGATTACCTTGCTTGCAGGGGCAGTTCATTTTACTTTGTGCAGAGTCAGATTACCCTGTTTACAGGGGCAGATTACTCTGTGTGCGCTTGTGGCCGGGGGCAGTTTCACATATAAATTTTTATAAAGGTACCCTGTTGCGTGCTTGCACCCAGGGGCAGTTTCATTCACAGATACAATAGCAGATTACTGTTCGGTGCTTTGGTTGGGTGTTAAAAACCGACACGCAAGTGCACGTGGTCAAACAAGTAGTAAGTGGCTTAAGTAAGACAAGTATCGATCCAAGGAGACTCTGGATAAGTAAAAATTGCTTAAGTATACTATATTCTATCTCACTTCTATATATGCTGACAACAACGTAACCAACAATTGAAAAGTTTGTTTTATAAATTATGTACTAAAACTACTAACAATTAGTTACTTTGAATTTAAACTATGGTAATGAGCATGCCAAGGTTAAGAACATGTAATGAACTTGATTATAATCATAAATTGGTTAATCTTTCTCTTCTAATTGCTAGCCAAGAACAGTAGCCAAGAGATTAAAACTCTCGTATTTAATCTCACATAAGAATCATAAACCACCCGTCTACATTTCTGTGATCAAATGCAATTCATGACCTAGCAATACAATTCCGGTTCCTAAATTGACTAATACGGCTTTCAAGTATATTTCTATCAGGAAAGCACATCAAAACCCAATTTTCCCAAATCAAGTTAAGAACAATACCCTATTAATTCACAACTTTCCAATTTCGTGCTCTCTCGAGTGAAATCGGACTTTTTAGATGTACATTAATGTCGGCCACACACCAATGCAGTAGAAACAATAATTAATAGAACAACATGGAAGAAGAAGATGAAAAAACATATAATTCAATAATCAAAATTCATCACAAATGTTCATAACCTCAACAAGGAAGGGAATTAGCCACTCATTTGTGGATTAATCATCCTAAAACAAGTGTTAATCATACAAACAATTGATTGAAAGAAGAAAGAAAGAGAGAAAAACCCTGAGCTTTTTCGTCCCTCAACTGCCTGTAACCCACGTCCTTGCTCCACCAAGTCTGAATTTATTAAAAATAAGCCTAAGTGTTCTATTTATACTAGTGGGAATTTTTCCCGGAATAACAAGCAACGTGTCACGGAGTTCATCGCGGAGCACTGCCTCCGTGACACGGCGTGGACGCGGACCCTCTCTGGAAATTTGGGGTCCGGGAATAAAGCTTCAACGTGGCACGACATGCAACGCGGAGGCTTGCCTCCGTGCCACGGAGCTGTTGCGAGGCTCCACTGGAATTTGACTAATTATTCACCCTCCAGGCAGAGTGCCTCCGCGATGGCAGCGTGACACGGCTCCATCACGGAGCCCCTTTAATTGGTGCAGTCCACTGCCTTTTTCATGCTCGAATCCAAGTCCAACTCTGATATTGTTCCAACATGCATTTTAGCTCCTCAAAATCACATTTTACCTACAAAACAATGCTAATCATGTTGGTTAGTATAAATTCACATTTTATTACCAATTACATGAAAATGTATACACATTGCTAGATAAACAAGGCGAACATGATACGTTTGAGTATCACTTGGGCATATAAATCTTCCCAAGATCACTTAGCCCACACTTAAATCCTTGTTCGTCCTCGAACAACAAACACACAATTCATGCAAATGACATCACAACCTTCGCCACTATGGTGCGACAATTTGAGCTACGGTCATACCGATCATTCAATATTACAAATCATCAAGAAAACATGCATGGTCTTAACAATGCAATGACCTTTAATACATCAAGAATTCCTAGACTTTAAGAATCGACTCTCGATATCGGCAAACTCATGCAAATCAGCTAATCAAGATATCCGACACGAAAATCAATCTTTCATCAAGCATGTCCCTCATAACTGAAGAGAATCTTCCCCTTTATGCTCATGTGACACACAAACATTCAAGTGGGGGCACGTAGAAATTAATTTCACTCTCTCTCCCAAAAGAATTCACATGCATCATGTCATGACCCATAAGCTTGCCCTTAGTGTATTACTCCACTAATATAAATAAATGCAATGTAAGATCACGTAGGACTTGAATGGGTTGTAATGGAAGTTATGGAACTAGTACATATTGGATTAGCCAATAATAGCCACTAGCATCATTAAGCGCCTTTTCAACACATTCCTACCAACGTATGGACATTGTTTCTCTCTTTTCTTTTTTTCATCATCCCATTCATGATGGTTTACTTTCGTCTGGTCCATTTCATCAAGCACACTTGACACAAAAACAAAGGTTTTTCATGCACCTTCATTATCATTTAATTATAGCAAGTGCACCTTCACCCTTCTCTTTTCTTTCCTCACTTTGCTTTTCTTTTTCTTTTCACCATTCTCACTCTTTGACACTTTGGGAAAATTTTTGTTCTTCGTAAGCGCTTAAGAGTTTTGTATAGACTTTACGGCTACTGAAAAGAAGGAATTAAGCTCAGTTTATACATTTTTGGACAAAAGAAAGAATAATAGGCTAAAGGCTCAACGGGCTGACTAGGGTATACAATCACATCAAAAGGGGAGTATGACAAGAAAAAAATATAAACTCTCGGTTAAAACAAAGAAATGCCTACATCCTTTCCAACACTACACCTCCTTCATTTCATTTTGTACACACACCAGGCAAGTTCTAGACACTTCACAATAGCATGGAATAACAATACCTCACTTCACACTTCATGCACATGCTCGACTCAAGATGCATTCACAGACTCTTCAATTATCTAATTACATGAATTCAAAAATTAAGCCTCAATCACACCGAATCGAACTCTACAGCCTAGGTATCTCAACATCTTCACAAAACTGCATGCTTTCATACGAATCACCTTTGCATTTTGAATATCAAGTACAACACGCAACCAACATTTCACAACCATATAGTAACTACAGGTTCCGTGATGCAATCCACCAAAGAAAAACTGAAAATAAATTAAAATCACTACTCCTACCGACTACATTTCCCTTAAGACGGTCGTCATCCATCCCTCATAGGGAACGGTCACTAACTATGACGTCGGTTCAATGGGACTATTCTCGGTAAAAGAACCGAAAACAAACTCCGAGAAACCCAAAAAAAAAATTTAAAATTTTTGCAAACATCGATCATTTCGATGGAAAAATTATTTACAAAATATTTTCACAAAATTTTAAAAATATCTATCATTTCGATAGAGAAAATAAACATAAGAAATAAGAAAATATTTAAATTTTTTTACAGACTTAGCTGGCAACAACAACATTCCACAACACACATCAATACCACAAATATGTACAGATACAGAACAGTTTGCAATCCACAAACATAGGGAAACATACATACAAAACAGAGAAAAGCATACAAGCAAACCAGCCCAGCCCCAGCACCTAACTACTCCCCACCCCACACTTAAATCGAACACTGTCCCCAGTGTTCACAAAAATTAAAAATCACACAATTGGGTGGTGGAACTCCCTGATCAGTCAAAATATTCAACTTCTTTATCAGGTGCTGCTACCTCATCGCCCATGTCCGAGTCACCTCCATTGTCGTCCTCGGACTCCATATCGGAGTCTTCCCGACGTGTCTCCATGTCCGTGGGGACATCATCGTCAGTGGGCTCTACAAAGGCTGGCCCCACTCGGCATAGAGCCCTAGCGTTTTCGCCAAATGGGTAATCCAGCTCGAGCTGCCATAGCTCCTCCCCCGTGGCTGGTCTCCCACCGATCCGAAGCTGGAGCATTTGCATTCCAAACATCCGTGCCATGTACTGGTCGTCACGAGCATGTCGCTCGCCAAGCGTCAGCACTGGCCCGTGTGTGGTGTCGGGGGCCTTAGTTTTGGTCACGTCAAGGGCCCTCCGCTCCAACTGCGGGATGTAATCCAAAGCCTCTTCCTCAACGTCGAGGCCCCGGAGAAAGGTGGTGATTAGTCCCCCGAACCCATACCTGTGGCCCTGGTGTAGTCGGGCTCTCTTCATGGCGGATATGATGACCACCCCAACATTAATCTCCAGCCCTTTCATCAGGGCATACACCAGGCAAACCCGGTCCCGGGTCACATCAGTCATGTGCACCCCCGGGATTACGCACGAGCAGACTATCTTCATCCATATTCTGGCCTCCCTGTTCATTTGAGAATACGGTAGAGTCTGGTGGTAACCCCTTTCTTTATGTCTGCTCCATCTAGCTGTGGATCGAGCCCCACACAATGTGCGTCTGATATCGGCATATGGTGGGGTGATGTTCAGCTGGAGGAGAACGTGGGCGTCTGTGTCCCGCGCTTCGATGATGGCATTTAGCTGCTGGGGTTCCAGAGTGACTATCTGCCCTCTGATCTTGATTGTGTGGCTTCTGATTGCCGGGTTCCAATTTGCATAGAACTCCCGGACTAGATGTAGGTTGCATTCCTTGGGCTCCTGAAATATGAAGATGAGCCCAGCTGCCTCGATCCTTTACACTATGCGGGGGAACTCCTGTGCTAGTGGTTCCCATGCAATATGTTCCTCGGGGAAGTATTTATTCTCCTTGTGTTTGGTGTACCACTTCTTCCCCTCATCAGTTACCCACCTAGTTCCGTATTGGCGGTGCTGGCCGCGCGGAACTGCTGGTGCAGCTGGGACTGCTGTGCCCAACCTAAGTCTTTTTCTCCCGGTGCCTGAAGTTGATGCACCTTTACCCTTATCCTGCCTACTTGTCATTTTACCTGTCAACATAAATAAACAAGCGCAATGTAAAGCTAAATGAATATTAACTTCAGCTAAGGTCGGGTTAACCAAGTTTACCCCACACTTAGTCCTTAGCTACGGTTACGATACTACGGCAAGAATAGCTTTATTTACACCAAAAACAAACAACTATACAATTCATGCTTAGTGCGTTCGCAAAGAAAAATTCGACGGTATAACTTTAGCGTACTACTCAGACTTCATACAACTAATCCCAATCACTACCATCGCTAGAAATTCAACCATCGCACTTAGCAAAGAAAACAATAAAACAAAAATAACAACCAAAATTCTATATACACATGAACCTATATAATCAACCCAATTTGAACAATTTTCAGCATTTTCCCAAAAACCCGAGAATTCGTCGTCTATTACATTCAAACAATATTCTACAACGACTTATCTCATCCAATACATACAACCCGACATATAATTCACAAATTTAACAAGTTACCCATTTCGATTTCAACAACCAAGCACTAGAATTGAATTTCGCAATCAAATTCGAATCATTCACGCAATCGACCAGTTCAAACGCTCATTACAACATTCCGAACATTTATCAATCAAGGAATAACTCAAATTCATGCTAAATTTCGACTTAGGGTGATTTAGTTCACCTCCCATGCTTAAATTCAAATAAAACCGACAAAAACTTGAGAGATAATCGGAAAACATACCTCGTAGTTGAAGAACCGAAGAAAACTTGATAATTCTTTGCTTTATACCATGGCACGTAGATGGGCAAGGGAATTTTGGGTGTTTAGTCGCGGAGAAGTGTAAAAATGTCGGAAAAAGGGGCAAAATCGGGGGTTTAAAATGAAGAAAACACGCAGGTCACCCGGCAAACCGGTTTGACCCGTCACAATTTTTATGGCAACGTGTCACGGAGTGCATCGCGGTGCACTGCCTCCGTGACACGGAGCCATCATGACAGCTTTCTGGAATTTTTGAAAATTCCAGATTAAACCTCAACGTGTCACGGAGGGTAACGCGGAGGTCCTCCTCCGTGACACGGAGCTATCGCTCCAGCTCACTGTCTTCAACATTTTTTTTTAATTTTTTCATACCTTGCCTTTTCCTTCACGATTCCATGCACATTTTTCTCCGTTTGACCTGAAAATCATCTCACTAGACAAAATTGGTTAGATTAATAGGTTTCACCTAACTAAAAAAAATAATACTACTAAAACGCAAAAATTTTGTACTAAATCAAGAAAAAGAAAAATAAAATAAAATCTATTTACACTTTACAAAATGAAAAGAAATTTTTTTTCACGGGTTGCCTCCCGTGCAGCGCCTGGTTTACCGTCGCGGCTCGATGTCCTTTATGCTCAATTGTCCGCTAGGGTGATGGATGATTTCTCACGATCATTGTCCTCCCCCCAGTAGTGCTTACACCTATCCGGTGGTCTTCCCATCAACTCTCGGGAATCATCCATTTGTTTAGCATTCCCATGATCAATTACATTGATCACCGAGAGTTCTTCATTCACCATCGGGAGCTTGGGTGCTTTGTACACATCGAACACCTCTACCTTGTCATGTGCTCGCATTGTAAGTTGACCCGCAGCTACATCGATTAGTGCTTTCCCGGTTGCCAAGAAGGGTCGTCCCAAAATAAATGGGACTTCCGCGTCTGGTTGAAAATCCAGAACAATAAAATCTACCGGGAAAATTAGGGAGCCCACTTGCACTAGAACATCCTCAACAATGCCATCCGGCCTAGCTAAGGATCGATCCGCCAATTGCAAGATTACGGTTGTAGGTCTAGGACTCCCTAGACACAACTTTCTGAATACCGAAGATGGCATCAGATTTATGCTCGCTCCCAGGTCACACAATCCACGAGCTCGAATACTCTGCCCAATAGTAAGCTGGATAGTAAAACTTCCAGGGTCTTATAGCTTCGTGGGCAGTCTATTTTGGATCCGGGAAGTGCATTCCTCCGTCAAAGCTACCGTGGCATACTCAGTCAAACGACTTTTGTTGGCCACGATGTCTTTAATGTATTTGGCATATTTAGGCACTCCCTGTAAGACATCAACAAGAGGTAAGTTAACATATACCTGTTTAAGCACCTCCATGAATTTCTTGAAACACGCCTCCTCTTTGTGTTTCTTTAGTCGTTGAGGGAACGAGGGTGGAGGTCTTTCTGATTCAGCTTCTTTGGTCTTCCCCCTATCCGAACTTTGTTCTCCCTCAACTTCTGCTGCTCCTGACTTTTGAGGTGGTCTCTCTGGTTCCACCTCCTTCAGCTGCAAACCACTCCTTGTGGTCACTGCATTTACCTGCTTCGGATTTGGATCCGTGTCGCTAGGCAGTCATCCTCTGGGCCTTGTGTTTTGGGCACTAGCAAATTGCCCAAATTGATACTCAAGAGCCTTGGTCGCTAACTGATTATTTTTCACTTCGGCTGCCAATTTAACATAGTCAGACTGCAATTGCGCCTGATTAGCGATCATGGTCTTGAACATCTCCTCAATGCTAGGTGATGGTGGTGGAGGAGGGGCATTATGATTTCTGAATTAAGATTGGTAGTTTTGTTGCCCTCCTTGATTTCTTTGCATACCCTGACCCGAACTTTGGCCTTGTTGGTTGTTGCTACCCCATGAAAAATTTGGATGGTTCCTCCAATTTGAGTTGTAGCCACTACCATACTGCTGCTGATTTCTTTGTGCATTGCCCACAAAGTTAACCGAATCTGGGTTTGCTCCACAACACTCAACTGAGTGCTCACTGCTTCCACACACTTCACACCACATTTGCTGGACCGCATTGACTGAAGCTGAAGGCTGGTTCAAATTCATGTTGCTGAAGTGGTTGTTCAGCTGATTCTGTGCAGCGATAGCTATAAATCCATCCACTTCAAGCACTCCTGCTGCTTTCCTTGCTCCACCTCGTGATGAATCAGCATTCCATTCTGGATTGCCCTGTGAAATCCGGTTTAGCAAAGTGTACAACTCCTCATAAGTCTTTTCCAGCGCTTGCCCTCCAGCTGCTGAATCTAGCAAAATTTTAGTATGGGGTTCCAAACCCTCAATAAATGTGTGTACCAACACCTCATTGGACTGATGATGATGAGGACAGTCCCGCAACATGGATTTAAATCTTTCCCAGGCTTGATACAAATTTTCTCCCTCCCTCTGTTTAAAACTTAGAATTTGACTTCTAAGTCTGGTTGTTTTACCAGAGGGAAAAAATCTTATCAAGAACTTTCGTGCAAGATCATCCCATGTTGAAATAGAATTTGGTGGCTCAGCTTTTAACCACCTCTTGGCTTCACCAAGTAATGAGAACGGAAATAGTGTGAGCCGAACATAATCAGGTGACACTCCAGCGGGTATATAAGTGTCACTTATCTCCAAAAAGTTTTGGAGATGCTGTTGTGGGTCTTCATGAGGGAGACCGGTAAATTGCCCGCTTGTGTGCAACAATTGCACCATATTTTGCTTGAGTTCAAATCTCCCTCCAGGCTCTGGTTTGCGGATACTTGATGTTACATTATTGGCATGTGGGATTGCCACCTCGCGAACCGGCCTTGCTGCTGCTTCTTCGGGCACTAACACTGCCCTCACAACCGGTGGATTTTGTTGCTCCATAATAGTCTGTCTGAGCAACTGCAGCTTCTTTTGTAGAGCTTCTCTGCGTTTACTATGAAATATGCGTTCAGGCTCTATATAAGATTCCACCAGCTCTTTGTCTCTTGCCAGTGTTCACAGAAATCAAGTCTGCAAAATACTGGCTAAGACCAAGTTGTCAACACTTAAGAAAATAAAATAAAAATACAGTAAATTTACACTTAATACAATTTCACCAATTGCCTAGTCTCCCCGGCAACAGTGCCAAAAACTTGTCTGGTGCTTTGGTTGGGTGTTAAAAACTGACACGCAAGTGCACGTGGTCAAACAAGTAGTAAGTGGCTTAAGTAAGCCAAGTATCGATCCAAGGAGACTCTGGATAAGTAAAAATTGCTTAAGTATACTATATTCTATCTCACTTCTACATATGCTGACAACAACGTAACCAACAATTGAAAAGTTTGTTTTATAAATTATGTACTAAAACTACTAACAATTAGTTACTTTGAATTTAAACTATGGTAATGAGCATGCCAAGGTTAAGAACATGTAATGAACTTGATTATAATCATAAATTGGTTAATCTTTCTCTTCCAATTGCTAGCCAAGAACAGTAGCCAAGAGATTAAAACTCTCGTATTTAATCTCACTTAAGAATCATAAACCATCCGTCTACATTTCTGTGATCAAATGCAATTCATGAACTAGCAATACAATTCTGGTTCCTAAATTGACTAATACGGCTTTCAAGTATATTTCTATCAGGAAAGCACATCAAAACCCAATTTTCCCAAATCAAGTTAAGAACAATACCCGATTAATTCACAACTTTCCAATTTCGTGCTCTCTCGAGTGAAATCGGACTTTTTATATGTACATTAATGTCGGCCACACACCAATGCAGTAGAAACAAGAATTAATAGAACAACATGGAAGAAGAAGATGAAAAACCATATAATTCAATAATCAAAATTGATCACAAATGTTCATAACCTCAGCAAGGAAGGGAATTAGCCACTCATTTGTGGATTAATCATCCTAAAACAAGTGTTAATCATACAAACAATTGATTGAAAGAAGAAAGAAAGAGAGAAAAACCCTGAGCTTTTTCGTCCCTCAACTGCCTGTAACCCACGCCCTTGCTCCACCAAGTCTGAATTTATTAAAAATAAGCCTAAGTATTCTATTTATACTAGTGGAAATTTTTCCCGGAATAACAAGAAACGTGTCACGGAGTGCATCGCGGAGCACTGCCTCCATGACACGGCGTGGACGCGGACCCTCTCTGGAAATTTAGGGTCCGGGAATAAAGCTTCAACGTGGCACGGCATGCAACGCGGAGGCTTGCCTCCGTGCCACGGAGCTGTCGCGAGGCTCCACTGGAATTTGACTAATTATTCACCCTCCAGGCAGAGTGCCTCCGCGATGGCAGCGTGACACGGCTCCATCGCGGAGCCCCTTTAATTGGTGCAGTCCACTGCCTTTTTCGTGCTCGAATCCAAGTCCAACTCCGATATTGTTCCAAAATGCATTTTAGCTCCTCAAAATCACATTTTACCTACAAAACAATGCTAATCATGTTGGTTAGTATAAATTCACATTTTATTACCAATTACATGAAAATGTATACACATTGCTAGATAAACAAGGCGAACATGATACGTTTGAGTATCACTTGGGCATATAAATCTGCCCAAGATCAATTACCCCGTGAGCGCTTGCGCCCAGAGGCAGGAGTCTTCAGACTCAGACACAGTTTATTGTCAGAGGCCAAGGTCTGAGCTACGCACCCAAGGGAGCCGGTAGGAGGAGCTCACAGTTGTAAGATGAGTGGAGTGACTTATTTTTGGTTGGTTTAGACCCGGGTAGGGGTAAATAGATTTTTCTGTTGGTTGGCACCTTCTAGCTTATGAGGGTCGGTCAGGTTATGTGTGTATTTATATGTATATCTATATGTTCTATTAGATACTGATAAACAGTAGGACGACACGTCTTCAGGTACGCTCAGTTTAGTTACAGAATAAATAAACTCTCCCCAGTTATCCTCAGCTAGATAGACTCAGCTACTTCCTACTTATATGTCATGTTACTGTTGGTATTCATTTCAGTTGTGTATTTCAGTTGCTTTACATGCTCAGTACCTGTGGTACTGACGCCCGTGGGGCGCTGCATTACTTGCCTGCAGGTACTTACAGATGAGGAGCTGATCCCTCGTGATCCTAGCCAGCGCAGAGTTATCAACTCCTGTCATCCGGAGTTTGATATTCAGAGGTGTATTTCATTTTCTTTTGTTGTACAGTACGGGTAGGTCGGAGCCTTGTCCCGATCATTTCTATTGTCATTCCTAGAGGCTTGCAGTCTGTATATATTTCCCTGTGGTCAGTTGAGCCGGTCGTGTGAGGCCGTGCAGTTTGTTATAGTTAGTTAGTATTTCAGTTCCTGTTGGCCGTGTGTGGCCATAACCAGTCAGTAGTGGTGACCTTGCCGGTCATGTAATTATTTAACATGCTATTGTTGAGTTACAGAGAACTAGACAGCATGGTGGCCTTGTCAGCCCGCATAGGTTTCCACCTTGTAAGTATGTTTCTGGTTAGCTGAAGTTCATACAGGTGGCTACAGGCCTAGTCGGCCGGAGGCTGTGTTTACAGCCGTTATATAGCCCGTTGTTTTCCTAAATCTGAGTTAGAGCCAGCCAGGCACCAGATGTGCTTAGGCCCAGTAGTCTAGTAGTTTAGGTCCTAGTAGGGCACCAGGTGCCAGTCATACCCCCCAAGGCGGGGCGTGACAAACTTGGTATCAGAGCAGGTCGTGTCCCAGGGAGTCTGCAAGCCGTGCTAAGTAGAGTCTTGTCTATGGATGTGTTGTGCTCCACATACTATAGGCAGGAGGCTGTGAGGCATGATAGGATGGTTACCCTTCCTTCTCAGTCAGTCATGCTTTAGAGCGGTACAGTATAGGGTTGAGCCCCTAAAAACTTATCGTATTCTTTGATTACAGATACAAAGGCAGATCAGCATTACCCTATCACAGGCAGAAGATCAGATATAGCAACAGAAGAGGGCATCAGCCAGCTACATGATAACTACAGCAGCAGCAGGAGGTACCAGAGACCTCCCAGCGTGATACCTTTATCGGTACTATTCCCAGTATACATTGATAACGTCAGAATAGGAAGTCAGAAGTATAATGTACATACGAGTTGACTTATTTATTAGATATATTAGATCTGGTTAAGATATCAGAAAATATCAGACTATCAGATAAGTGAAAAAAAAAAGAAAAAGAAAGAGAGGAAAATGCAGGGTTCCCATATCCGTCTTTTCAGATGTAGTACAGTTCCATGTCTTCGTATTATAGCAATAAGAAAAGGGTATTCCCACCTCTTGACCTGATTCAGCTTAAAGACTATATTCCGTAAGGGGCATAAGACTTGAGGTGAGGTTGCCAAATCAAGCAGTAAGTGTTAAAAAGTATAAAGAGCCCCTATGATTACGTGAGTAGTGCAGACCCTTATGATAATAAGCCAGTAGAGAAAGTAAGACTGTTAGCTTACCCGAAGCAGGGGTAAAATACCTGTCAGTAATGAATGCTTAGTAATAGTCAAATTTGAGTCAGAAAAAGGCCAAGTCCGCCATATACGCTAATAGACGGTAAGATATACCTGCAAGATTATAGATATGATTCAGTTGTGATATCGAAAGGGTGAGAGGTCATGTGAATCAAATAGGTCTGACTGCAAGTCAGGGGAAGTATGAACTGATACTTGACCAGTAATCTTATTAACAATGAAAAGCAGGTACCTTGAACCCCAGAGTTCAGCTTAAGCAAGATGAGGGGAAGAAGCAGGAATGTCAGATTTTGTGGGGAAATTAGGATTACCCCCGGATTGATAGAATATCGTATTAAGGATTAAGCCTCGGGCTGATAGTAAGATTGCGGTTCAGAAAACCGCAGTATGTCCGCTTATGGAGAAGTTAAGAAATTACCGATACAATAATTCTAATATAGTGTGGCCTAGAGATAAGGCCCAGCAGACAGTCATGGGCTCTCAATATAATGCCAAGTAAGGCCACAAGGCTCGGGTGTGGACCCACATTATAAGAGTGGTGGAATGCCAATAGCAGGCCATGATCAAGCTCATATGTTGTTACATCTAGAATGGGATGAAAGTCTAAGGAAATTATAAGTCAGGGCAGGAGATATTATTAGGTCGTAGAAGTGGTGTATCATGTACGGTATGAGACTCAGCAGAGCATGTCAGAGATTATGTATCACCATAGAATTTAGTACGTATTGTACGTAGCTACTGATATATATATATATATATATATATATAATAGATATGCTGTGAGTAGCTGCCTATAGGGGTTACAATCACAGATGCTGATTAGTACTAGAAAGCATGTACAAATTGCATTGCAGGACCCCCTTGCCAAAAAAAAGAAAGAAAGAAAAGAAGAGAAGAAAGGAGAAAGGGAAAGGAGAAGAGAAAGGAAGGTTAAGTGTGAATTACGTATGAAGTCATAGAAACAATCTTAGTTCTTAGTTATTAAGTTAATAGACTTATGTGTTGTTGCCAGATCTAGGCTCTAGAAGCTTACCAGAGTTAATGGCCTGAATCAGGTGGCTAGATGATAAGAGCACAGTTAGACGGTCTAACGACTAGCTGTCGCTTGTATTAGCAGGGAAGCATCCCTAAAAATCAATAGCATTATCGCATATGCCAGAACTAGAAATTTTTCCAGTATGTTAAGTGGTCGTACATCATTTTCCCAGCCTTGTAGGTGAGAGTCGACCTTAGTCAACCTAGCAGTTATTACAAGGAATACCCCGCAAGTCAGACAAGCCCGTGGGCACCCCAAGAAAGGGGTCCACATCAGTAGTCACTGACAGACTAGTACTTCAGCTGGTTCTTGTAAGGTATTTAGATACAAAGCCCTAGCAGAAGGCCAGTATTTATAGAATAGCTCATAAGACCGAGAATTCCCTAGAATAGCAGTATAACTCCAAGTGGATACACACAAGGCGTAAGAAATTGATAGTACCCTGCTAGCACAGTGTTTATTAAGACCAGGAGATCAGTAGACTCCCCGTGAAGATCCAGAGATTGATCGCCTGGGAGTAAGTTTGATTAAGCCCAGCCTTACAGTGGTTTAAGCAAAATAACAAAGCAATTAGATGCCCACAAGTCTGCAGTTATGCATGAACTATAAGTACTCAAGTAGAACAGTTAGAGAATTGTTAGACTACTGCCACATTCGGGTCATTCAACCCGACTATTCAGTTATTTAAGGTTATGCAGCCAGATCATTAGAGGTCATGATCAATATCAGGATCCTCTGATCAGATAAAGGCATAAGGTGCGCAGACGGTCGTTCAGGTTATCCCAGCAACAAGTAGCCTTAGCATGTGGCCGGAAGGCCAGATAAGCTCTAGCTACGCCTGTAAACTACCTGTCGATCTCTTCGGCAAGACAAGCCAGTATGACCATCAATTATATGCCGAGCTCTCTAAGTATGAAAATGTTATATCAGTCAAGAAGAGGTAATGGAGCAGCAAACGCTCTTAGCTATAGATCTATTAGGAGTGTGGCGTATGTGCAACCCGAGCAACGGGAGTTGGTCAGGGAGATACATCAATTGGTCAATTTAGCTGTTCGTGTGATAGAAATGAAGGACAATAGAGCGGTAATCCAGAACACTGACGTGTCGTCCTTAGTTGTGGAGGTAAGAGAACGACAATATGCAGATCCTGACCTGGTCTAGCTTAAGGACAGAATCCTGCAAGGGAAGTGCCAGATTCACAAATAACAGAGGATGGAGTGCTGCGTTGTAAAGATCGTCTATGTGTTCCAGATGTTTCACGCCTCCGCCATCAGATCATGAACGAGGTGCACTGCGCCAGCAACTATTTTCTCCACCCTGGCGTGACAAAAAATGTACCATGATATCAAAGAAAACTACTGGTGGCTAGATAAGAAAAAAGAAATTGCTGAATTTGTAGCTCGGTGTCCTAACTGCCAGTAGGTGAAAGCAGAACATCAGAAACCAGGCGGTTTGACTCAGGACATAGTTGTGCCTCTCTGGAAGTGGGAAGCAGTAAATATAAATTTTGTGGAAGGATTACCTTGTACTAAACATGGACATGACTCTATATGGGTGATAGTTGACAGATTGACCGAATCAGCTCATTTCCTGCCAGTGGAAACTACTTTCTCGGCTAGATTATGCGGAGTTGTATATCCGAGAAATAGTCAGGTTGCACGGAGTACCAGTATCCATTATTTTAGACAGAGGAGCACATTTTACGGCTAGATTCTGGCAGTCGTTTTAGAAAGGTCTAGGAACGCAGATTAATTTGAGCACAACATTCCACCCTCAGACAGATGGACAGGCGGAACGCACAATTCAGACGCTCGAAGATATGTTGCGAGCGTGTGTGTTAGATTTCGGTGGTAGCTGGGTTGAGCATTTGCCCCTAATTGAGTTTGCTTATAATAATAGCTATCACTCAGCTATCCAGATGGCGCCTTTCGAGGCTTTATACGGGCGAAAATACAGATTGCCGATTGGCTGGTTTGAGATAGGAAAATCAGCGTTGATTGGGCCAGACATTGTTCAGCAGTCAGAGGAGAAGGTAAAACTTATTAGAGAACGCCTACTGACTGCACAGAGCCGCCAGAAGTCATATGCAGATGTGCGGTGCACAAACCTGGAATTCAAGGTGAACAACTGGGTATTTTTAAAAGCATCACTGATGAAAGGGGTGATGAGATTCGACAAGAAAGGTAAGCTCAGTCCAAGATTTGTTGGGCCTTATTAGATTCGTCGAAGAATAGGACAAGTGACAGATGAGTTGAACTTGCCTCCAGAGTTAGAATCCGTTCATCTGGTCATGTATCCATGTTGAGGTAATGAATAGGAGACTCATCCAGAGCAGTCCCAGTCCAGGATATCCGGGTTACAGAAGAGCTGGCCTACGAAGAGGTTCCAATAGCTATCCTAGACAGACAGATTCGCAGATTGAGAACTAAAGATATTGCGTCTGTCAAAGTATTGTGGCATAACAGGAACCAAGAAGAGATGACGTGGGAAGCGGAGGAAGATATGAAAGCTAGATATCCTCACTTATTCCAGGCTTAGCTAGGCGACAGGTATGTCAGTATTGTTACCTATGTAGTACCTTACAGTTTGTTTATATATAAGTGAGAGAGATTGATGTTTAGCTATCAAATGAATCTTGTAGTATCGTGTGGAGTACTTGTATTGGACTTTTCTGTGTTTTAGGTTTTTTGGGATAGTCCATATTACAGGAGAAACTCTGCCGAAATTTTCCGAAGTAGTCAGTTGAGATAAGTTGAGAAGTCCTCTAGATAATAGTTTTCATTCGAGGACGAATGTTCTTAAGGGGGGGAGAATGTTACACCCCGTAAATTCCTGACACATAGATGGCCTATTCGCATGTTGGTTAAGAGTATTTGAAAGCCATACATGCTAGAAAAAGGCCCAGGGAAAGATCGAACAAGCGCCAAGTCGGCGCGTCGCAAGGCAAAATACGACTTATAAATCGCATTCCGAGAATGCAACTTATAAATCGCATTCCGAGAATGCAACTTATAAATCGCATTCCCTGAATGCGACTTATAAGTCCCAAAGTATATAACCCCCACTTCGGTTTTAATTGATCATTTACCTTAAATTATTTCCAGAACTCGTGAGAAAACAGAGAGAAGGCGAAGAGTAATGTAAATTATCATTTGATTACGCTACCAAACATAGTCTAAACTCAAATTAACCTCAGGTACTGAGGTATTTAGCAGAAGGGAGCAGTCCTACGGATTTTGTTTCGCGAAATACGGCCGACGAATCGTTGTGCTACCGGGCTAAGGTAAGTTGAATTGCTCCAAACTAGTGTCTATGTGCTCCTAGCTGTGAAGTGAATACTTCTTCCATCTGAACTTCTGAAAAATAGCAAGTTTTCGACCGTCTTTCGATAAGCCTAAGTTTAGGCTATAATTTTATCGAAAGTGATGTTGTTCTTCAGAATAAGGTTATATTTAGTACTAATTGACGTATATATGAATGCAGTTGGGAGAAATAGTTGGAGTACTGACCGAGCCTCGTCCGACAGTCGGATAACTTGAGGTTAAGGTATGTGAAGTTATTCTTCGGCAAGTTAGTAAGTCTTAGCTGGTAAATCATAGTAAACTCCGTATTTGAAACTCTTGGAGTTGAATGTTGAGAATTTACTAAGTCTAATAGATTCTGAGTTGTGTTGCCATATCGTATTCAGTCCGAAAGTTAGTAAAGAATGCGCCAAAGGGCGAGTTAGCATTCCAGATTCAGTATAGCTTATTGTATGATTAGCAAGCATGTTGTAGAATAAAAAGAGACGGATTTTCAAAATAAAAGCTAGTAAAGTAAAATCAGATAGACAGACAGTTTTATGGCTACAGACTAGCCATTCAGATAGATGGAATATTGGCTACAGGTTAGCCAACAGTTAAAGAAGGATTTTAGAATCAGTATAATCAGTAAAGAATCAGTTCAGTATAGAAACAGATCAGAATAAGAAATTAGATTTCAGATAGTCTTTTCAGCTATACATGCTTGCTATTTATATGTGCTATTTGTTTGTTGAGACTTGATATGGCATGTGGGTGTCCCGTTGCATCCCGACCGCCCCTGGGTTATAGCTGTGTCGATACCAGATTCAGATACCGCCACCAGCTGGGCGATGCCATCCGCCTAGAGGACGATGATGGCCGACCACCATGATAATACGGTCCAGATTACCCTGCTTGCAGGGGCAGTTCAGTTTACTTTGTGTAGAGTCAGATTACCCTATTTACAGGGGCAGATTACTCTGTGTGCGCTTGTGGCCAGGGGCAGTTTCACATACAAATTTTTCTAAAGGTACCCTGTTACGTGCTTGCACCCAGGGGCAGGTTTAGTCACAGATACAACAGCAGATTACCCCATGAGCACTTGCGCCCAGAGGCAGGAGTCTTCGGACTCAGACACAGTTTATTGTCAGAGGCCAAGGCCTGAGCTACGCACCCAAGGGGGCCGGTAGGAGGAGCTCACAGTTGTCAGATGAGTGGAGTGACTTATTTTTGGTTGGTTTAGACCCGGGTAGGGATAAATAGATTGTTCTGTTGGTTGGCACCTTCCGGCTTATGGGGGTCCGTCAGGTTATGTGTGTATTTATATGTATATCTATATGTGCTATTATATACTGATAAACAATAGGACGACACGTCTTCAGGTACGCTCAGTTTAGTTACAGAATAAATAAACTCTTCCCAGTTATCCTCAGCTAGATAGACTCAGCTACTTCCTGCTTATATGTCATGTTACTGTTGTTATTCATTTCAGTTGTGTATTTCAGTTGCTTTACATGCTCAGTACCTGTGGTACTGATGCTTGTGGGGTGCTGCATTACTTGCCTTCAGGTACTTACAGACGAGGAGCCAATCCCTCGTGATCCTAGCCAGCACAGAGTTATTAACTCCTGTCATTCGGAGTTTGATATTCAGAGGTGTATTTCATTTTCTTTTGTTGTACAGTACGGGTAGGCCAGGGCCCTGTCCCGATCATTTCTATTGTCATTCCTAGAGGCTTGCAGTCTGTATATATTTCCCTATGGTCAGTTGAGCCGGTCGTGTGAGGCCGTGCAGTTTGTTATAGTTAGTTAGTATTTCAGTTCCTGTTGGCCGTGTGTGGCCATAACCAGTCAGTAGTGGTGACCTTGCTGGTCATGTAATTATTTATCATGCTATTGTTGAGTTACAGAGAACTAGACAGCATGGTGGCCTTGTCAGCCCGCATAGGTTTCCCCCTTGTAAGTATGTTTCTGGTTAGCTGAAGTTCATACAGGTGGCTACAGGCCTAGTCGGCCGGAGGCCGTGTTTACAGCCGTTATATAGCCCGTTGTTTTCCTGAATATGAGTTAGAGCTAGCCAGGCACCAGATGTGCTTAGGCCCAGTAGTCTAGTTGTTTAGGTCCTAGTAGAGCACCAGGTTCCAGTCATACCCCCCAAGGCGGGGCATGACACTGGTGGCCATCTGCTGATTTTTCAAGTCTTAAGCCATCCTTGCCTGATTCTCTGCTAATTGGGTTTGAGAGGCCATGATTTTCTGCAACATCTCCTCAATGTTGCTACTACTTGATTGGCTACTGTGCTACCTATTTTGCTGATGGTATTGCTGCTGCTGACTCTACTGGTAGCTCTGACTCTAATTGCCACCCCAAGAGAAATTTGGGTGACTCTGCCAATTTTCGTTGTATGTGTTCCCATAATTCTGACTGTTTCTCTGCACATTACCCACAAAATTGACTGATTCTAAATTGGTTCCGCAAGAATCTTCATTGTTCCCATTGTTACCACATATCTCACACCATCTAGAAGCTTGCTGAATTGCATTGACCTGTCCCTATGGCTGGTTCATATTCAATTTGCTAAATTGAGTTGTCATCTGGTGCTGCAGTAATGCTAGTTGTGCTGCCAAGGCGTTAATACTATCTACCTCTATCAGCCTTGCTGCTCTCTTTCCTTCCCCTCTGGATGATTTGCTATGCCACTCTGGATTTCCTTGAGAAATTCGGTTCAGTAGAGTGTACAACTCATCATATGTCTTTTGCAGAGTCTAACAAGATCTTCATACGTGGGTCTAGACTCTCCACAAAGGTATGGGTTAAAACCTCATTGGACTGCTGGTGATGGGGGCAGTCTCTCATCAATGACTTGAACTTCTCCCAAGCCAAGTATAAATTCTCCTCAGGCCACTACTTGAAACTTAAGATTTCACTTTTGAGCTTAGCATTCTTACCTGAAGGGAAGAATCTGATGAGGAACTTCCTTGCTAGGTCGTCCCAAGAAGTAATGGAATTTTGATGGCTCAGCCTTCAATCACCTCTTTGCCTCTCCCAACAGTGAAAATGAGAAGAGGGTGAGTCAGGCATAATCAATTGATACTCTGGTGGTGAGAAAAGTGTCACTGATCTCCAGAAAGTTCTGTAAGTGCTGTTGTGGGTCCTCATGTGTCATTCCAGTGAATTGCCTACTAGAATGTAACAGTTGCACCATGTTCTTTTTAAGCTCAAAGTTTCCTCCAGGCTTCAATTTGCGGATATTGTAGGTCACATTTGTCGCTAGTGGGATTTCCACTTCGCGAACTGGTTGGGCTGCCATTTGCTCAGGCAACAACTCTTTTTGCCCCGTTGGTGGATGCTGTTGTAACTATTCCTGTAACCTCTTGCAGTTCCGCTCTAGAGCTTCTCTCCGTAGAAAATGCAGTCGGTGTTCAGGCTCAACCAATGGTTCCACCAACTCTCTATTCCTTGCAAGTTTTGCAAAGACAAACTATTACCTATAACATAACAGACTAAGAACAAGTTTTTCAACACTTTAAAAAAATAAAAATCACACAAAAACTAAAAATTCACTAATCGTTTCCAGTCCCCGGCAACGACGCCAAAAACTTGTTGCGCTCTAGTGCACACGCAAGCGTACGCGATCATACAAGTAATACAGTGGCTCTTTTAAGAGCCGGATGTCGAACCCACAGGACGGGACTATTTCAGTGTATATTTAAGTTTAGGTGTTAAATTAGATTTCACAAGTGTTTTTTTTAGAGATTTTGGTTGTTTTAACTAAACCTACGTGATGATCATAGAATAATCGGGAAACAATATTAAGAAGCATCTAGAGTTGAGTCCTGACACTCATGCAATGCAAATATTCACGATGGTTCAAGTATATAGAATTCAATTGTTGTCTCACAGAGTTAATATCAGTGTTCATGGTCTTTCGAGCCTCAAAAAACAACAAACTAGTCTCACACCTACATCGTTGGGCGGGGATGTGACATCCGAATTCATGGCAATATAACACTATTGATGTGGTTTACGGGGTTTGTGCCCTTTATTATGGACTTTCCTACCTCTAATCATTTATCCTATCTTAGTTTAACAACTACTTCTACGGGCGGTGATGTGACAACTCTAAGTTGGTGTCCAGCTATCTTCCTATTTAATTAACGAAGCAGGGAGAATTAGGTATAATTATTATCCTAACCGCTAATTCTATCTTGAAGACAAGAACTTGCTCCCTGCATTGTTTCCGTTCTAACCTAGGGTTGTTCTTTCAAGCTTTTTCCTAAGCTTAACAAGTTTGTTTCCATGGTGATCAAGCATAAAAACAACAACAATTAATAATGCAAGACAAAAGAAAAACAAAAACTTAAACCAAAGATGAATTCATGCATGTACACTCATATCATGTGGCCTCAACCCTAGAAAAAGGATTTTATCCACTCATGTTCATACAATTACTCAAAAGCATGTTTTAAAGTAAAGTACTTACAAGAATGGTAAAAGAGAATGAAAGTTTATGAACCCTAGGTAGAGTTTCTTTCGTTCTCCCTTCGCTCCTCTCTGTTTTTCCCAAAATATTTCCTGATATCTCAATAAAATAACCAAGTGTAGAATTTATACTAAGTGAAAAATGCAAAAGTTTAGCCTTGCCCAAACTGCCTCCGTGACATACCACTGGTCGTGCCAACCAGGCAACGTGGCACGGTTCCATCGCGACAACTTACTGGAATATCGACGCTGGCATGTCATGGCATTGTGCCATCAGGCGTGACACGGCCCTCATCATGGGCAAGGCATGGCGTGACACGAACGCTGGCACGCAGGACGGCCTGGTGTGACACGGATCCAACGTGCAGGCACACTACCTGGCATACATCTCGCGCGAGCACCTGCCTGCGTGACATGACGACCAGCGAGGCAGTTCTATTGCCGTGTCACGTTGCGCAGCGCACAGGCCTACCAGCATGGCACGCTGTACAACACGATCATGGAATTTTCATGCTCTCTTCATGTTTCTTGCTTTGCACTCAATCTCGAGCTTCCTTTATCTTCATGTATCATCATATTAAGATCATCCTTTGCATTTTTACCTATAACCAAGGGCTAATCACATTGGTCATTTTGTGCACATAAATATACAAAATCACATGAGAATGTAATTAATTAAATTAACAACCATGGATAGAATTACGTTATAAAATAGCACTTGGGCACTTAAATATGCCCAAGATCAGGATGATCTCTAAGGATTGTGTATACTAAGTCGGGTTAAGGATACTACGTCTGAGACCCTAACTCTTCGGTCAGTTCCTGTTGTATGTGAGTATTCGAAGGTGTTTCAAGATGATCTACCAAGAGTCTCCCCCTAGAGAGAGATTGACTTTAATATCAATCTTCTCCCTGATACGCAACCCATATCCATTCCTCTTTATAGAATGGCTCCAGCTGAGCTAAGGAGTTGAAAGAGCAATTGAAGGATCTCCTTCATCAGGTCTAGTAGGTCCCATGGTGTGCTCTAGTTCTCTTTGTTCAGAAAAATGATGGTTCGTTTAGGATGTTCATTGATTATCAACAGTTGAGGTCACAATCAAGAATATGTATCCTCTCTCTAGGATTGATGACTTATTTGACCAGCTTCAAGGTGCTGAGTGCTTTTCAAAGATAGACATTAGATTTGGCTATTACCAACTTAGAGTTAGGGAGAGTGACATTCCAAAGACAACCTTCAGGACTCGGTATGGTAACTATGAGATCGTAATTATGCCTTTTGGACTAACGAATGCTCCTGAAGCTTTTATAGACTTTATGAACAGGGTGTTCAAGAAGTATTTGGATATGTTCATGATTTTCTTCATAGATGATATTCACATATACTCTCGGAGCAACGAGGAGCATGCCGCTCATTCGAGGATTGTGTTGCATACTCTCAAGGATCGCCAGCTGATTGCTAAACTCAATAGTGTGAATTTTGGCTGAACTCGGTAGCATTATTAGGCCATGTGGTGTCTAATTTGGGTGTATAGGTGGACTCTCAAAAGATAGAGGAGGTGAGGAATTATCCTAGACCTATCAATCCTATAGATATTAGGAGCTTTTTGAGTTTAGCTGACTACTATAGGAGTTTTGTAGAAGGATTTTCATCCATTGCAGCACCTTTGACTAAGTTGATCCAGAAAAAGGTCAAATTTGAGTAGTCGGATGCTTGTGAGAAAAGTTTTTAGGAGTTAAAGACTCAACTCACTTCAGCCCCTATGTTAACCCTACCAGAGTGCATGGATGGCTTTGTTGAATATTGTGATGCTTCTAGAGTTGGTCTTGGTTATGTATTGATGCAGCATGGTAAGATCATTGCGTATGCCTCTATATAGCTTAAGACTCATTAGAAGAATTATTCAACGCATGACCTAGAGTTGGAAGCTATGGTGTTTTCTTTAAAGATTTGGAGACACTATTTGTATGGGGTGTATGTGGATGTATTTATGGACCACAAGAGCCTTCAGTACATGCTTATTTAGAAGGACCTGAATTTGCAGCAAAAGAGATGGCTAGAGCTTCTCAAGGACTATCACATGAAGTCGTTTACCTCTCGGGCAAGGACGATGTAGTGGCGGATGCTCTTACCAGGTTGTCCATGAAGAGTTATCATATGTAGAGAGTGGAAAAAAGGAATTGGTGAAAGATGTTCATATGCTTGATCTTTTAGGAGTTCTCCTTACAGAATTGTCAGATTGTGGTGTTATTATGCAAAATGGGTCAGAATCTTCATTGGTGACAGAAGTTAAAGAAATGCAAGATGAGGATCCTATCCTAGCAAAGTTGAAGGAATCTATCTAGAATCAGAAAGTAGAGGTTTTCTCCCAAGAGGGAGATAGTGTACTTCGATATCAGGGCCAATTGTGTGCTCTGGCTGTCGATGATTTGAGAGAGCGGATGTTGACCGAAGCTCATGGCTCTCAGTACTCTATTTATCCAGGTGCCACCAAGATGTACTGTGATCTACGAGAAGTTTATTGCTGGAATGGTATGAAGAAGGACATAGCGGAATTTTTGGCTGAGTGTCCGAATTGCCAACAGGTGAAGGTTGAGCATCAGAGACCTGGAGGTATGTTTCAGAACATCAGCATTCCTACTTGGAAGTAGGAAAAGATCAATATGGAATTCATAACAGGGTTGCCTCCTACACACCGACAATATGAATCTATATGAGTGATTGTGAATAGGTTGACCAAATCAGCTCACTTCCTACTTGTTAAAACTACGGATTCAACCGAGGATTATGCCAGGCTTTACATTTGGGAGTTGGTTCAGTTATATGGAGTCTCTTTATCCATCATCTCGGATAGGGATACTCAGTTCACCTCTCAGTTCTAAAGATTATTTCAAAAAGGCCTTGGAATATAGGTGAAACTTAGCATAGCTTTTCACCCGCAGATAGAAGGTCAGGCCAAGAAGACCATTCAGACTCTTGAGGACATATTAAGAGCGTGTGTGATTGATTTTAAAGGTATTTGGGATGATCACTTGCCTCTTATTGAGTTTTCTTACAATAACAGTTATCACTCCAATATTCAAACAACTACATTTGAGGCTCTTTATGGGCGGAGGTGCAGATCACCTATTGGATGGTTCGAGGCAGATGAGGGTACATTGATGGGGTCAGATTCAGTTCATGAGGCTATGGAGAAAGTTCAACTTATTACGGAAAGGCTAAAAACAACTCAGAGTCATCAAAAATCTTATGCCGATGTTAGGAGGAAGAGATTGAATTTAAGGTTAGTGATTAGATATTTCTAAAGGTGTCTCCCATTAAGGGAGTTATGAGGTTTGATAATAAAGGGAAGCTTAGTCCCTGATATGTTGGTCCTTATACAATTCTTAGGCGAGTTGGCAAGGTGGCATATGAGTTGGAGCTACCAGCAGAGGTAGGTTCAGTGCATCCAGCTTTTCATGTATCTCTATTGAAGAAGTGCATTGGTGACCCAGCTTGTCACGACCCGAACATAGGCTCGAATGGAGACACAGGACAAACAACCCCGAGAGGCTCCAAGTCAACCCATGGCATCTCAACTCAACATAATCAAGTGGAAATTTAACATATATAATATAGTGGAAGTCTGAAATATAGTAACATCTAAATACATAATATAGGGCTGAATTGAATACATACTATGTCTGAAAAGCCTCTAGTACTGACAAGTTTGAAACTGAAAAATACTAAATACAACTGCTAAAGGGCCCTCGAAAGATGAGGACTCACCAACTAAGACTGGAAGATGCTAATACTGAGAGTCCAGCTACTGGCGGGATTGAGCCTGAATATTCGAGCTTGTATCGTGAAATGATACAACATAAAGTATGTGGTCAGTAAATAAAATGTACCGAGTATGTAAGGTAAGTAAAATCGCTAATTAAGTAAAATTTGTGATCATGCATAACATAAAACATTTCATCATATGAGTTTGAAAGTAGAGCTTGAATGCTATTATCTAAAAACATGATTTAAAACATAATTGTATATCATAATTGAATCGATTGACCCAAAGCTGAAAAACTGATAATCATAAGTAAAGCTAAACATTGGGTCAAACCTGCTGAAAACATAATATCATGACTGATGAATATGCATAACTGAAATCATAAAGAAAAATGGGAAACTCGTCTTAAAACCAAAATTACCACGATAGAGCATACGTGGTCCCGACTATCACACTCAAATGGGCAAAGCAGTCCAAAGCCTTTCCAAGGCTAAGGACACTACCATGATATCGATATCAAGCTGAAGGCCCCTTGGGAAAGAAGAAGCTCACAAGGAAGGTCCCAATAATATGAACATACCTACATTGGTACGTAGTTATGAGGCATAGGGTGGATTGACCCTTAGCCAACTTGGTGCTAGAAATACTCCCAAAAACATGAATATTCTCTCCAGCAGTTTTCAACAAAGCTAATCATCATCTAGTGATGAAGCTGACCATCGTCTAGTGACAAAGATGACTCATAACATACATGCATAAATCTGGAATCATAACATGAGGAGCCTTGGGATCAAACCATACCACAAGCTGATAATAGTGGGAGTCTAGACTCCAAAATCCATGTGGTAAGCTAATACATGAACTTTAGATAAATCATGAAATATACTTTGATCATATGGGCTCGCCCAATATTTAAACATGCTTGACATAGACTTGATCATTGGAAAACATGAACATGGACATAGGTAATTCGAAATCATACTATCATCATATACATCTCATCATCCTTGAATACATATATCATAGATCTCAACATTCATGAACTTCTATAGATGGGCATAATAATTTATAAAATCTTAAATATATCATTTGTAATTTAAAAAATTATAAAATATACCCATTAATCATAATTCAACATTAGAAACATGCATAGATCATACCCATAATTGATACTTGGAGAATTCACATGTTGGGTTAAAACCCCAAAGATTCATCACTAGAATTTTCATGAAATTGAAGAGGGTTTAGACATGGGTGTGGATGAATACACCCATTCATAAAACCCTACATACCTGAAGAAATATTATTATACAACCCTCTTGATTGCGCAATGGAAATTCGGGGAAGAACATGATGAATCTAAGCTTGATCACCCTTAGGAGATTCTAGACTTGCATGCATGGATGAGAATAGGCTTAGAATGAACTTACCCCTCTTAAAACACACCTTTTTGAGCTTAAAATGATGTAGTGTAGGCCTTAGGAACTTAGGAATAATAGAAAAACCCTTAATAAATTCACCAGAAAAATACTCACTGCCAGTCCCTATGAGCAACTGGACAACTCTGCCCATCACCACAACCCATGGTATCAAGTTGTTGCCTTGCATTGGAATCTTTCTTTCTGAGGGTCACCACGAGGGACACCATGACTCATGGTGCACCCAACGACTCATGGTGACCAAATCATGACCATCACTGCCCAACTTCTTCAACCTTTAATCAACTCTTGACCATAACCGACACAATGAATCGTGGTGCTGACCACGACTCGTGGTCACCCCCAAATCCCAAAAATCAACAAAGTCTCCCCTCCTTCCATGAGTCACTTAACAACTCGTAGTGCACCTCATTGGTCACTGGACGACTCGTCCTATGACCTGTGCAGAAAATCCTATTTTCTTCATTTCAACCCTCGGGTTTGATCTTAGGGCTTTCGGGGTATTACAATATCTCCCCCTTGGAAACACTCATCCTCGAATATGGGAAATCATACTAAAAAACTGAGAAATGCAATCATCATATTCAAATACTGAACATTTAAGATGGAAACTGACGGAGTGATTGACTCCGGACTGAGTTACATGACTGAATTTAATTCCTGGATCATACATGCATACATTGACTTGAAAGAAACTGGGGGACATAAACTGAAGATGAAACTGAATAGAGCACTAGGGAGGAAATTGATATCTTAAACTGGAGCTTAGCTGGAAGGAATAGATGTAGGTATTTAGCCATAATATTTGCTTCAGCTTCCCACATAGCTTCCTCAACATGCTGGTTCCTCCACAAAACTTTTATCGAGGCTACTTTTTTGTTTCTTAACTTCTGAATCTGACAATCAAGTATTTCCACCGGAACCTCCTCATAGCTAAGGCTATCCTTCACGCCTACACTGTCTACTGGGACAACCAAAGCTAGATTACCGAAGCACTTCTTTATAGGCGATGCATGGAAAATTGGATGAAGTGAAGCCAATTCTGAGGGCAGCTCCAACTCATAGGACACCTTGCCAATAGGTCCACAATCCGGTATGGACCAACATAATGGGGACTGAGTTTTCCCTTATTTCCGAGCCTCATCACTCCCTTCATGGGAGATACTTTCAAAAACACCCAATCATCAACTTCAAACTCTAGTTCTCTCCTCCTCACATCCGCATAGGACTTTTGGAGACTCTGAGATGTTTTCAACCTATCCCTTATAAGCTGAACATTCTCCAATAGCCTCGTGGACTGAATCTGGACCTATTAATGTAGCTTCACCAACTTCGGACCAACCAATAGGCGATCTACATCTCCGCCCAAAGAGAGCCTCAAACAGAGCCATCTATATGCTAGAATGGTAGTTGTTGTTATATGCAAACTCAATGAGAGGCAAATGATCATCCCAAGTACCCTTGAAATCAATCACACACGCTCTCAACATATCCTCAAGTGTCTAAATGGCCCACTCGGCCTGACCATCTATTTGTGGGTGAAATGTTGTGCTAAGCTTGACCAGAGTACCGAGCTCCTTTTGAAATGATCTCCAAAACTAGAAGGTAAACTAAGTACCTCTATCTGATATGACAGACAAGGGAACTCCATGCAACCGAACCAATTCCCGAATGTACAATTTGGCATAATACTTTGCTGAATTGATAGTTTTGACTGGTAGAAAATGAGCTGCCTTAGTCAACCTGTCTACAACCACCCAAATAGAGTGATACTGTTAACGAGTACGAGGCAACCCTGTAATGGATTCAATATTGATTTACTCCCACTTCCAAGTAGGTATACTAATGTCTTGTATCACACCTCCAGGTCTTTAATGCTCAACTTTCACCTGTTAACAATTCAAACGCTTGGCCACAAACTCTGCTATGTCCTTCTTCATGCCATTCCACCAGTAGACTTCCTGTAGGTCATGATACATCGTGGTGTCACTTGGATGTATAGAATATCTAGAACCATGAGCCTCATGCAACATACGCTCCCTCAGGTCATCAACACCCGGTACACATAAATGATCCTGATATCATAGCACACCATCTCCCCCTCGGGAGAAAACCTCCACTTTCTAATTTTGAACGGCTTCCTTCAATTTTACCAAAATCAGATCCTCATCTTGTCTAGCTTTGAGTTTAGTCACCAAGGAAGATTTTGGCCCATTCTGAACAATGACACCTCCATCAGTTGAGTCAATAAAACGGAAGCCATGCAAGGCGATGTATATCCTTCACAAATTCTTTACTTTCCTTATCTACATGGGACACACTATCCATAGAAAGCCTGCTAAGAGCATCAGCCACCACGTTAGTTTTGCCCGAATGATAAAGGACACTCATATCATAATCCTTCAAAAGCTCCAATCACATTCTATGACGCAGATTCAGATCCTTTTGGGGAAGCACTATGAGATTTTATGGTCTGTAAACACATCCACATGGACCTCATACAGATAGTGTCTCTAAATCTTCAATACTACTGCCGCCAACTCGAGGTCGTGAGTCGAATAGTTCTTTTCATGGACCTTCAGCTATCTGGAAGCATAGACTATAACTTTACCATGCTGTGTTAATACACACCCAAGGCCAATCCTTGAAGCGTCGCAATACACCACAAACCCATCGGTACCCTCAGGTAGGGTCAACACTAGTGTTGAGGTGAGTCGAGTCTTCAACTCTTGGAAGCTCTTCTCACAAGCCTTTGACCAATGAAACTTTACTTTCTTATGGGTCAATTTAGTCAATGGTGTTGTAATGGATGAGAACCCTTCAACAAAGCTCTAGTAATAACCAGCTAAACCCAAGAAACTCCTGATATTCGAAAGACTGATTGGCCTAGGCTAATTCTTCACTACTTCTATCTTTTGAGAGTCCACCTGCACATCTTCACTTGATACCATTTGTTGAATTTAGCATACAATTGGCGATCCTTCAAGGTCTGTAGCACCGCCCTCAAATGAGCGGCATGCTCCTCTTTGCTCCGAGAGTATATGAATATCATCTTGAACACGATCACGAACATATCCAAGTATGGCTTGAACATCCTATTCATCAAGTCCATAAAAGTTGTAGGAGCATTTGTTAGTCCAGAAGACATAACTATAAACTCATAGCGACCATACCGAGTCCTGAAGGCTATCTTTGGAATATCACTCTCTCTAACTCTAAGCTGATGATACCTGGATCTGAGGTCTATCGTCAAAAAGCACTTAGCACACTAAAGCTGGTCAAACAAATCATCAATCCTGGAAAGAGGATACTTGTTCTTGATGGTAGCTTTGTTCAATTTCCAATAATCGATGCACATCTGAAGGGAACCATCCTTCTTTCGGACAAAGAGAATTTGGTGCACCCTATGGGGATTTTCTAGGTCAGATGAAACCATTGTCTAAGAGGTCTTTCAACTGATCCTTCAAATCTCTTATCTCTACAGGATCTATTTTGTAAGGAGGAATCAATATAGGCTGCATATCGTGAAGAAGGTCGATACCGAAGTCCATCTCCCGCTCGGGAGGATTCCCTGTAAGTCATCTGGAAACATTCTTGGGTATTCACACACTAGAGGAACTGACTGGATAGTCAGGGTTTTAGAAGTAGCATCTTTAACCCTAACTAAATGGTACATGCAACCTATAGAAATCATCTTTCTGGAGTTAAGGTAGGAAATAAATCAACCTACAGGCACAGCTGAACTACCCTTCCACTCTAGGACTGGCTCACCCAAAAATTTGAACTCTATTTTATGGGTTAAACAATTGACTGAAGCATAACATGCTTGTAGACAATTCTTGCCAAACATAACATCAAAATTGGTCATAGATAAATCTACTAAATCGGTTGAGGTGACTTTCTGAAGAACTATGAAAGGGAAATTTTATATACCCGTTGAGCTATAACTAAATCGCTAATTGGAGTAGAGACTAAAAGGGGTTATGATAGGGATTCGAGATTGACTCTGAAACTACTAGCAATATAAGGAGTCACAAAAGACAAAGTAGACCCTAGATCTAACAATGGATATACATCAAGGTGGAATACTGGTCCTCTTGGCCTCCCTCTCCCGTTCACTCACCTGTACCACCTCTATCTACTAGGTCTATAGAACTATCCGGAAAAGTTAGTGTCCTGATGCAGCATTGTGGTCCGACAATATTTGGCCAAGTAGTCTGCTATTCCATGCACGAACCGACTCACACGGGCTCTTAGATTTGTCACCATCTCAGGGGCATATTTGGATAGGCGAGTGAACTCAAAAGAATACTCCTAAACTGTATCTTTCCTTGCTTAACGTTCACAAACTAGGATGCCTTAATCTCCCTAGTCTCACGAGGGAAGAACTGATCCCGGAATGCAGTATGGAACACATCCCAACCAATGAGGCCTGCTCAAACTATCTTGCTATCTTTCCACTACTTGAACCAAATGTGTGCAACCCCTTTCAACTGATACGAGGAAAAATCAATGCACTCCTCTCCAGTCACCCCCATGACGTGTGTGATCTTTAGAACCTTATCAATAAACTCATGTAGATCCTCGTCCACTTTGACCCAAGAAACTCCGGAGGGTGCATCCTAAGAAAATTCCTAACTCTTTCCGCCACTGCATTCCCATTTTAAGGGACATGCGCTACCACCTGCTGCTTTCGACCTGGGCGACCAAAACTAGAGCTAGCATTTGAATGGATGCCCTGGACTCTGCGGGGACATCCTGCTCGGGTACATGATCCTCATGGATTGGTGGGGCCTGCTGGTGCCTATCACCATTTCCATTCTCATGGCCAATTCCATTCTCATTTCTTCTTCCGTTAACTCGATGAGAAGGCATTATTCTGCAAGCGCATATAGCACAAGTTAGAGGAATAGAGACATTTTATCGCACGACATAGATCATGAAAGAAGAGAACATTTCCTAAGCATCTCGTTGCCTCTTCATCTTAAGTGTGGAGCACTTCACACCCATGAAAAAGGCTCTACTTAACGCGGCTTTAAGACACCCTAGGACACTTCAAAACCTAATGCTCTGATACCAAGTTTGTCATGACCCGAACATAGGCCCGGATCAAGATATGGGGCAAAGAACCCCGAGAGGCTCCAAGTTGACCCATGGATGGACACGACATCTAAACTCAACATTATTAAGCGAAAATCTAACATATATAATATAGCGGAAGTCTAAAATATCATAACATCTGAATACAAAATACAGTGCTGAAACTGAATACATACTATGTTAGAAAAGCCTCTACTACTGAAGAGTTAATGGGATGAGACCCCAACTAACTCACTATAGTCTGAAATTAAAAATACTAAATACAACTTATAAAGGTCCATCGAAAGATGAGGACTCACCAAGTGAGATTGGAAGATGCTAATACCGAGAGTCTGGCTACTGGGGAACTGAGCCTAAATATCCGAGCATGTATCATGAAATGATACAATATAAAGTATGCAGTCAATATGTGGAATATACCAAGTATGTAAGGTAAGTAAAATGACTAAGTAAGTAAAATCGTTGATTATGCATACCATAAAACATTTCATCATAAGAGTTTGAGATAGGGCCTGGATGCTATTATCTAAAAACATGATTTAAAACATAATTGTATATCATACTGAATCGGTTGACCCAAAGCTGAGAAATAGATGATCATAAGTAAAGATGAAAATTGGGTCAAAACTGCTGAAAATATAATATCATAACTGAAATCATGAGGAACATGGGACACGTGTCTTATAACTGACATTACCGCGATAGAGCTTACGTGGTCCCCACTATCACACTCAAGTGGGCAGAGTCATCCAAAGCCTTGTCAGGGCTAAGGATGCTACTATGATATCGATATCAAGTCGAAGGCCCCTTGGGGGCAGGGGAAGTTCACAAGGGAGGTCCTAGTAATCTGAACATACTTACGTTGGCATGTAGTTCTAAGGCATAGGGTGGACTGACCCTTAGCCTACTCGGTGCTAGACACTACTTCTAAAAACATGCATTTGCTCTCCATCATTTTTCAACGAAGCTGACCATCATCTAATGACGAAGCTGACTCATAACATACATGTGAAAATCTAAAATCATAACATGAGGAGCCTTGGGCTCAAACCATACATAGAGCTAAAAATAGTGGGAGTCTAGACTCCAAAATTCATGTGCTAAGCTAATACATGAACTTTAAATAAATCATAAAACATACTTTAATCATATGGGATTTCCCAATATTTAAACATGCTTGACACAGACTTGATCATTAGAAAACATGAACATGGACATGGTAATCCGAAATTATACTTTCATCATATACATCTCATCATGCTTGAATACATAAATCATAGATCTCAACTTTCATGAACTTCCATGGATGGGCATCATAATTGATAAAAGCTTGAAAACATAATTTGTAATTAAAAGCATTGTAAAATATGCCTATTAATCATAATTCAACATTAGAAACATGCATATATCATACCCATGATTGATACTTGGAGAATTCACATATTGGGTTAAAGCCCCATAGATCAACAACTAGAATTTTCATGAAATTGAAGAGGGTTTGGGCATGGGTGTGGATGAATACACCCATTCATAACCCTACATTTTTGGAGAAATCTGATTATACAATCCTCTTGATTGCTTGATGGAAATTTGGGAAAGAACTTGATTAATCTAAGCTTGATCACCCTTAGGAGCTTCTAGACTTGCATGCATGGAAGAAAATAGACTTAGAATGAACTTACCCCTCTTAAAACACACCTTTCTGAGCTTAAAACGATGTCATAAAAATCCCTTAATAAATTTGCAGAAAAATACTCAATGCCAGTCCCCACGAGGGACTGGACAACTCGCGCACATTACCACGACTCGTGGTATCAAGTCGTTGCCTGCACTAGAATCTTGCCTTCTAATGGTCACCACAAGGGACACCATGACACATGCTGCATCCAATGACTTGTGGTGACCAAATCGTTACCATCATTTCCCAACTTCATCAACACAATGAATCGTGGTGTTGACCACGACTCATGGTCACACCCGTGGTCACCCCCAAATCCCAAAAATCAACCAAGTCTCCCCTCCTTCACATAAGTCACTTAACAACTCGTGGTGCACCTCACGTGTCACTGGACGACTCGTCCTGTGACCTGATGCATAAATTGTTTTTCTCTGTTTCACCCCTAGGGTCTGATCTTAGGGCATTTGAGGTATTACATAGCCTTAGTTGTTCCGGTAGAGAGCATATGTGTAAAAGATATCCTTACCTATGAAGAAATTCCAATTGAGATCCTTGATTGTCTGGTCCCGAAGTTGAGGAATGAGGAAGTAGCTTCAGTGGAGGTGTTGTGGAGAAACAAGCTAGTTGAGGGAGCTACGTGGGAAGTCAAGGCAGATATGATGGCTAAATACCCAAATCTTTTGGCTTCTGGCTTAGTTCCAGCATGAGGTCCCAGTTTCCTCTTTAGTACTCTATTCAGTTTTATGTCAAGTTCATATCTCTCAGTTCCTTTCATGTTATAACACGCATGTATATTTCATGAATTCAGTTCAATCATGTATCTCAGTTCGGAGTTAGTCACTCTATTAGTTTTTTAGTTTATAGTTTTTAGTTCTAAAATCGCAGCTTTTTCCCCATCTTTTCATCTAATTTAGTCTCTATTCGAGGATGAATATTCTTAAGGTAGAGATAATGTAGCACCCCAAAGTTCCCTAAGATTAGGATCGGGATTTGAAATTTGATCAGTAGAAAAATCCGCAACTGTTCTCAGAATGACTCGTCATATGAATCATGGTTTGAAGTTACAGGTCATAGGAGCAGTCGTGGTAAGCAATTTCTCCTAGTTCAGTAATGAAGACTCACGGTACGAGACGTAGGAGGTAGTAACGAGTCATGGCATGACTTGTTGTAGGAAACAATGAGTCTTGGTAGGCATTCATGGTTTTGATTCTGCTGAGGGAAGGTCTGAGGTCATGAGTTATGGTACAACTCATTGTAGGAAACAATGAGTCCTTCTGGGCAGCTGTGGGGTGCAAATGTAGAGGATGGGACACCTTACCACGAGATATGGTATGACTTGTTGTAAGAAATAATGAGTCGTGGGGAGTGGCCATGGTTTAAAAATCAGAGATTCAGAATATGGGACTGGCAAGCAATGGAAGGAAACCTCGAGTCATGGTTAGGTGGTACGACCCGTGGTACGACTCATGGTACCTGGCATACAGCTCTTTTAATTACATTTTTCCTGGGGCATTTTTGTAACTTTCTAAGCTTCTAACCCCCTAAGTGACATCATTTTGTTTTTCTTAAAGAGTGTATTAAGGGGTTTAACCTAGCCTAAGTCCTTATGGTTTCATAACTACAGTAAATTTGAAATCCTATCTTAAGATCAAGGCTAGGGTTCTTCATCAAATCTCTTCCAATTTCCTCTGGGTCTTCAAGAAAAGCTTAGAAATCAATTTATCAGGTATGTAGGACTATTGCCCTTTCCAAATTGAATTCATGATACCCACTCCTCATGCCCAAATTTTCAAATTTTAGGATCTTGCTCAATTGTGGGTGAATTCTTTCACGTTCCTCCATGGAATTAGTTTCTTTAGGATTCAATTTATGTTTCTATGATTATGATTACTTATTCCCTATAAAAATCCTCATGAATCTATGAATCTTAACTTTCAAATGTAACCTTATGATCTTCTCGGGTTTGACCCAAATTGCATGAAATTCTATGATTTTCTTATGCATTTCAAGTATCATAAGTTTCAAACTATGAATTATGATTATGATGCATGTTTTCTACTAAAATTCCTCATGAACCCATGATTTACAAGATATGATGATTTTACCCTGTTATACATGATTTTCATGAAATTCAAGTCTATGTATCATGGCGGACCTTCGACACTATTTTGATGGCTAGTCCACTATCACGACCCGAATATAGGCCCGGATTGAGACACGAGACAAAGAACCCCGAGTATGTAAGGTAAGTAAAACCTCTAAGTAAGTAAAATCATAAATCATGCATATCATGAAAAAATAATCAAGATAAGATTCAGAGAGTAAAGCTTGCATGCTATTTTCTAAAATCATGATCTGAACATAACTAAATGTTGCACCCCGTAAGTTCTTGACACTTAGTTGGCCTATCGGCATGTTGGTTAAGAGTTTTAGAATGCCATACGTGTGAGAAAAGGACCCGGGGAGAGACCGGACAAGCGCCAAGTCAGAGCGTCGCAAGGCAAATGCGACTTATAAATCGCATTCGACAAATGTGACTTATAAATCGCATTCGACAAATGTGACTTAAAGGCCCCAAGTATATAAGGCTCCCAGTTCATTTTAAATCATTTTTCCTTCATATAATTTCCAGTAAACGAACAGAAATAGAGGGGAACGAAGGGTTTGATTAAATTTCCTTCCGTTTACGCTGTCAAACATAGTCCAAACTCAAATTAATTTCGGGTAGCGAAGTATAAAGTTGCAGGGAGCATTCCTGCGGAGTTAGTTTCGCGAAATTCGGCCGGCGAATCATCATCACGCCGAGCTAAGGTAAGTGGAATTTCTCCAAACTAGTGTTAATATACTCCCAGCATTAAAGTGAGTATTTCTCCCTTCTAGACCCCCGAGAAATAGCGAATTTTCGGCCGTTCTTCGATAAGTCGAAGAATAGGCAGTAGGTATAGCCATAATATGGTGTCTTTCAAAAATAATAGTAGAATTAATTCTATTATTTCGTGAACATGAATACAGTTGGGAGAAATAACTAAATACTAGCCGAGCTACGCTAGTTAATCAGGAAGTCGGCAGTTGAGGTATGTAAAGCCAGTTTCTTTCAGCAAGCTAGTAGTTCTAGTATATCAAAATAGTATGAATTTCCGTAGAATGTTTCAGAAGTCGTATATTATGTTCAGCATGAAATTTAGTAAGCATGTTAGAAATATAATACAGTGTTGAACATGAAATTCAGTAAAATAGTATAAGTCCCAGCAGAATATTCCAGAAATATTATTATGGATTTAGTATATTTCAGTATTAGATTTAGTACATTTCAATATGAGATTCAGAACAGAATACCAGAATATAAATATTATTATTAGATCCAGTATATATATTACATGTGTCTATTGCTATCTGTGGAGACATGATTGTTCTGTGTTGGGCACCCTTAGAGCTTCCTTGACTGCCCCAGGGTTAATAGCTGTGTCAACCCGCCCGCTAGAGGGTAAGGATGAGTCGCTCTACGGAGTGGCATGTCATCCGCCAGCGGACGAAGATGGGATGTAGATTCCCCATAGCGGGCTGATCAGCACTATACCACACCCCCTGTCGAGCGCTTGCGCCCGGGGTGCAGATTTCAGATTACAGATTTCAGGAGTCCTCCAGACTCAGATACAACTATAGTCAGGGGCCCAGCGAGCCCAAGTTGCATACCCAGGGGGCCGACAGGATGCTCATAGTTACTAGGTGGATGGTATGACCTGGATAGGGGTATATAGATTGTGTGCTGGTTGGTACCTTACGGCTTATGGGGGCTGGTAAGGTTCTTGTATGCTATGTTGTGTTAGTTATTAATAGATAGAAACTAGACCGCCATGTTATCAGGTATGACTCTTACTCTCTTCAGTAAAGTTACGCTCTTTTTAGTCAATCATAGCCTATCTCCTATTACTTTAGTATCTATCAGTATTATTGTTTGCTTTCAGTTATTTTCAGTTATTGCTTTGCATACTCAGTACCAGTGGTGCTGACGCCCTTTTCGGGGCGCTGCATTACTTGCCTGCAGGTACTCATAGACGAGGAGTAGATCCCTTGTAGTTCCAATCAGCGTACAGAGTCTTCAGCTCCTATCATCTGTAGCTTGACAGCTAAAGGTTTAATTCCCTTTTTGTTTGTACAGTATGGGTAGGCCGGGGCCTTGTCCCGACCATCTTATTATTTTTAGAGGCTTGCAGATTGTATATTCCCTGTGGTTAGTTGTACCGGTCGTATGGGGTGTGTATGTTTTTAGTTTGCATGTGATGGTCGTGTGGGGCCTTGTTTAGTTGTCAGTTGGTGACCTTGTCGGTCATAGATTAGTTTAGCGCTTGATTCTACTTTTCAGTGATAACTAGTCAGCATGGTGGCCTTGTCTGCCCGCATAGGTTCCCTTATGTTCAGTTTTTCTAGGTAGTTGTTATATTCCTACAGGTGGCTATAGGCCTTGTCGGCCGGAGGCTATATTTATAGCTGTTATATAGCTCATTGTTTTCATAAATCCAGAATTAGAGCCAGCCTGGCACCAGAAGTGCTTAGGCTCAGTAGTCCAGCAGTCTAGGTCCTAGTAGGGCACCAGGTGCCATTCATGCCTCCCAAGGAGGGGCGTGACACTAAATATCATAACTAAATCGAATGACCCAAAGCTAAAAACTGATAATCATAAGTAAAATTGAACATTGGGTCAAACCTACTAAAAACATAACATCATGACTGATGAACATGCATAACTGAAATCATGAGGAACAATGGGAGACTCGTCATATAACTGACATAACCACGATAGAGCTTATGTGGTCTCGACTATTACACTCAAGTGGGCAGAGCGGTGAAAGCCTTGCTAGGGCTAAGGACGCTACCATATTATTGATATCAAGCTGAAGGCCTCTTGAGGGCAGGGAAGCTAACAAGGGAAGTCCCAAATAATCTGAACATACCTATATTGGCACGTAGTTTTGAGGCATAGGGTTGACTGACTCTTAGCCTACTTGGTGCTAGACACTACTCCAAAAAATATGCATATTCTCTCCATCATTTTTAAAAAAAGCTGAACCATTGTCTAGTGACGAAGCTGACTCATAACATACATGCATAAATCTGAAACCATAACATGAGGAGCCTTGGGGTCAAACCATACCACAAGATGAAATAGTGGGAATCTAGACTCCAAAATCTATGTGGTAAGATAATATACGAAGTGTAGATAAATCATAAAACATACTTCATTATATAGGCTTTCCCAATACTTAAACATGCTTGACATAGGCTTAATTTATTGGACAATATAGATATAAACATGGGTACTTTGAAATCATACTTTCTTCATATACATCTGATCATGCTTGAACGCATACATCATAATCTTACCTATTCATGAACTTTCAAGGTTGGGCATCATAATTTGTAAAACTTGAAAACATAATTTGTAATTGAAAACATTGTAAAATATGCCCATTAATCATAATTCAACATTATAAACATGCTTAGATCATACCCATGATTGATATTTAGAAAATTCACATGTTGGTTTAAAACCCCATAGATTCATCAACTAGAATTTCATGAATTGAAGAGGGATTGAGCATGGATGTGGATGATTACACTCATTCATAACCCTACCTACCTGGAAAGAATATGATTTCACAAACCCTCTTGAAAATCCAATGGAATTTGGGAAGAACTTGAAGAATCTAAGCCTGATCACCCCTTGGAACCTCTAGGCTTGCATTCATGGAAGGGAATAGGCTTGGAATGAACTTAACCTTCTTAAAACCCACTTTTCTAAGCTTAAAACATCGTAGTATAAGCCTTATGAACTTAGTAATTATGAAAAAGCCCTTAATAAAATTGCAGGAAAGTGCACACTTCCAGTCCCAACGAGGGACTAGACGACTCGTGCCCTAGACCATGGCTCGCGGTCTCAAGTCGTTGCCTACATTAGAATCCTGCCTTCTGAGGGTCTCCATGAGGGACACCATGACTCGTGGTGACCAAGTCGTCATCAACACTGCCCAAACTACTTCCACCTTCAATCACTCTTGACCACGACCCACACAATGAATCGTGGTGCTTACCACGACTCATGGTCACACCCGTGATCACCTCAAAACTCAAATTCAACCAAGTCTGCTCTTCACCTGATGAGTCACGTAATGACTCGTGGTGCACCTCACGGGTCACTGGACGATTCATCCTGTGACCTGGTGCAAAAAATTCTATTTTCTCTGTTTCAAGACTCGGGTGTGATCTTAGGGCTTTCAGGGTATTACATCCACGCAAGGTATGATATGAAGAATTACAGGATTTAAACTAGCTATGAAAACCCATGTTTCATGATTATGATATGAGCATTATATATTTTTTGGGAGTAGTATTTAGTATAGAGTAGGCGGGGGTTCTGAGCACCCAGGTCTCAAAACTACTCGCCAACATATCCATGATGGGGTCCTCCACGAGAGTGTCTCCTATGCCCAATGGGCCACCTATGGTGATATCACGCCTTTTCATGTTCCTACCCTTGACAAGGTATGGACACCCTCCTGACTAAGGTTTTACAGGTCAGGCTCCATGTATGCTCACGTGGGGTATGTCGGTTATAAGAATCTCCCATCGTTCCTTAGTTTCTATGTATTATTAAATACATGTTTTGCATTGTTATGACTTATGGTATTTTGTCTCAAAAATGCTTTACAATGTTTTAGTTATGAAATCAGTCATGTTCAAGGTTATGAAACAGTTTTAAATGCCTTGAGCCCTCATGTTCGGTTATGATCAACATGTTACGTTTTATACTATCTTACTCTCAAGATCTCTTTTGTACTATTTTACTAGCATATCTTTACTTACCTTACATGATTAGAACATTCAAAGTATTGACCACATACTTTATGCTATATCATCTCATGATATAGGTTCGGGTTATCCTTCTTAGCCCCGTCATTAGCTAACTCCCGCTTCAGTCCAGCTCTGCCCCTGCTTGGGTGAGTCCTCATTCTTTGAGGAAATTATTAGTTTTATGTTTATATCATGTCTATTCAGTTTTAGATTTAGTGACCTAGTTTAGGGTGTTGTCCCATTAGCTCATCGTAGTAGTAGAGACTTTTCAGACAACCATCTATAGGTTGCTTAGCATTGTTGACTCATGTTTATGTTTATGTCTTTATGTTATGCAAACTTCCGCTAATATCATTTTCATGATTTAATTTTCACTTACTAATGCTCTTAATCATGCTATGTATGTGCCATGGGTTAGTTTGGAGTCATTCATGGTTCGAGGTCCCATGTCTTAGTCTGGGGTCCCAGTTTGGGTCGTGAAATGATCAGAGGCCTACCGAAATAGACAAGGAGAGTAATCGTTGTATCCATCGTAGTGGCGTCCTAACCGCCATAGCAGGTCCACTACAGTGGAAATTTGACCGCTACAGCGTACAACGGGAGGCAGTAAGTGGGTTTTAAGTGGGATTTCAGGGTTTTACCGCATTATTCTAAGGCACAAACTTTGAGAAGCTAAGGGAAATTTTCCCAAAGGTAGAGTGATTCTTCTTCCCGAGGTAAGAATTTTGGTTTATTCCTTTTACTTTTGATTCCCTATCCCCATTGAATCGACGGGGGGACCTCTAATGGTGGAATTCTTAATTGAAGAACCCTAAAATGGTGAAACTAAGGCTGATTAATGGAGAACTATTAGGTGTTGGTTCCCAGGTCTAGAAGGGGATAATGAACATTTCTTAGGGATGGTGAATGCATGTGCATAAGGGTAAGGTAATTGAGACCCACAGTTTGATAAAATAAGACCATTATCCTAGTAACTTTTAATGAGGGGTTAAGGGGTGGAAACTCCATGACTAGGGGTAGGAATGATTGTTATGTGAATAGAATTTGATGAATTCCTTGGTGGGTGTGATTGAGTCCATGTTACTGGGTGGAATTGAGGAGCTTAATTTCTCAGATCCTTATTTGAAGTGTAAATAATAGATTACTCTATAATTGTTGTTGTAGATTTTGAATATTTCGAGACATTGAGGAAATCCAAAGCTTCATCAAAGTAATTGGCATTCGAATCCTCCAATTGAGGTAGGTTATGATTTAGAAAGGGTTAGGCTTTATATAATGACATGTATGTGTGTGGAATGATAATGTATTGGACTGGTCCTCCGACACTAGTTGTTGTTAATAATTCACCTATTAAATTCAATTGATAAAGTGAATCTGGTATGATGTTGTTACTTATGTGGTGTGAAATTGGGTGTTTTGAGATGACATATGTGTTCTTTCATATTTTCATGAAAGTGAATGATGAATTGTAAAGATAATCAAGTTGAGGGAGGTAAGATAAGGTCTCCTAAATGTCATGTCAATTGACTTAGTGGCAAAGTATTGAGTTATAAGGATGAAAGTGGATAACATGTTTGTCCTGAGATGAGTGGCTCATGCCCGAGGGGAGCATCCGAAAAAATAGTTATGATAGAGTAGCTTGCATTTGGAGGGGAGCATCCAGATGAGCAAATGAGTAGTAGTGTATAACACGCCGGTACAATACATGAATTTCTGGAGTCCTTGCAGGTCACAACTGGAAGGGCAGAAATAAGACCCTCTGGCATGTGTGTATAGAGATGTTTAATTTTGAGTGTTTATGGCGATGTGATGGAGGCTTGTATCCGACACATCACAAGTTTTACAATACTAAAATAGAGCTCTGAGTATAAAGAATGGTTCGGAAGTATGAGAACCCGATGAAATTAAAATCATTGATAGTGTAATTCATGTATGTTAGCAATGTTGATGTGTTTGTTATAGCATATCATTACTAGTAAAGTCATGCCAGAGTCTATGATGAGTTGAGGGATTGATGATAAGAAGCCATTGCTTACTTCATGTGGTCTGTGGTATATTAATTGTAGGATTTATGGCTATGTAACACTTGTATGGATGTAATGAATTGAATGTTGAGAAAGATTAAAGGATAATTGCAGGTGTTCAGTGAGTCGAGTTATTGCTAAAGCAGTACCACTGCAGCGATATTCTTACCACCATGGTAAGACCATTGCAGCGGTCAAGAACCACTGCATTGAGGCCCAATCCATTGAGCAGGCCAATCTAACACCTTACCCTGATTGATTTTAGAATGAGTACTATTAATGAATTTGTTCTTGGTATTTGTAATGTTGTTATTTTACTGTATACACGTTATTATCTAAGGTTGGCCGATGATGCCTACCAATACATTATTTCATACTGATGCTACTCCTGCACTTCTTTTCTAGGTTCAGACCTCGATCTAGGGAGTTCATTTCGACCCCATCTGTAGAGCAGCAGCGAGATAATAGAAGGTGAGCGGATTTGGATGTGCTTTTATGCTTCCACCGTAGAACATGTCTTTTGTTCAAACATTAACTTTTTAACTTTCTTAATTTACTCCTCTTTAGACTATGTTAGTTAGATGTCCTTATGTATAATGACTTTCAGGTTCTAGGGATGTAATAGACAAATTTGGTGTTATTTTCCTCTCTTTAATTAAGGTTTCCAACATTTATCATTTTAATGTGATTTATTTGTATTATTATGGAGATTGAGTAATTAGCTAGAGATTCATTGGTTCGCCCACCATAGAGGATAGTATGGGTGCCAATCACGGACACTTGGATTGGGACAAAGATGGTATCAGAGCCCTCGGTTTGTAGATCTCATTGTACGAGGATGAGTCTAGTAGAGTCTCATGGATTGGCGAGGAGACGTCCGTTACTTATCTTCAAGAGGCTATTGGACTTTAGGAGAACTCCATTATTTCTTTATTTTTTGTGCTATCACTTAATTCCAATTGGTATCTAGTGATTGAAATTATTATCTAACAGTATCTTTCTTTCTTTCTCTCACACATGGTGAGAACACGTGCCAGTGAAATTAGAGAAGAAGCACTTGAGCCAGCAACATCAGCTATAGTTCACAGCAGAGGATGGGGATGAGGTCGCGGGCGAAGGCTTGCTGCTGCTAGAGGAGGGACCCATTCTCCTGGCCCTGCTCGGGGAAGGTCAGAATCTCTAGTGCCTCCAGCAGATTAGGAAAGAGTGTCAGTGAAGGTGGACGTACCGACGGAGGGAGAGGCCGCAGCCGCTCCGACATCCTCTGAGGTCCTGGCTCAGGTCCTAAATCTCTTGAGTAGACTCATGGGTAATGGAGTAGCACCAACAACTCTAACAGGTCAACAATTGAGGATACAACATGCAACTTTTGTGGCTCCCCATATAGATGATATTTCTAACACAGTGACGTTTTTGAGGCCGATGGCTGGATTGATGATGACTAGGGCGGAGCTGATATGTCGTGGCTTTACGATACTTTCAACACTTAAGAATGCTAATCTTGAATATGTTTATATAGATATGATGTGTTTGTGTTTAGTGATGCAGGGAAATAGGTTTAGAAAGTGAAATGGGCAAAATAAGCCAAATATGGGCTAAGGCTGGATTGCCAGTAGGGTAATGAGTTATCATGTCACTCGACGACTTGTTCCTTGATCCGTTAGTAGAAGAGGGCCTTGAATCAGAAAACTTGGACTAAAAACACTACTGATAATTAGTTGACACAATGACTTATTATGAGTAACAACAACTCGTCGTGTGTGTCATGAGAACTGGAAGCAAAAGCAGACCAAAAGTACTGAGAGTCTTCACGAGAAGAGTAACGAGTCATTATACGACTACATGACTCATCATGTGCAACCGTCAGTAGAAGTCTAGAAAAGGAGCAAAGTACTGAGAGTCTTGACGAAAGGAGCAGTAAGTCATGATGTGACTGGATGACGTAAGGAGCAGTCATGATCAGAAATTTAGAATATTGGAAAAGCAAGGCTCAGATGCAATGGAAGGTTTAATGACACGTTGCATCACTTAATGAGTCATTGGGTGAGCTGTTACCAGGAGGAGGATTTGCTGGACATGACCCGTCATGCTACATAACAACTCGTTAGGTCACCTAAGGAGTCATCATCACTGCTGACCTAACTTCCTTGTTTAGTTAGGAAAGGATTTATTTTATGTCTATAAATACTTTATTTAGGTTTCTTTTTACAGTTTACGACTTTTTATGATATTTTGGAGGTTGTTGTTCGATATTAAGATTCAAGAAACAATTTTCATAATTTTGTTAGAGATTCAAGCAACCTTTGATTACTGATTTTGGGTTATTGGTGATTAATTCAAGAAGTGTGATTTCTTCTACAAATTCTTGTAAGTTCATAATTATGCTTTCTAGTACAAGTGTTGATTATAATTTGTCAAGCATGTGTAGTTAAATTCCATAACTAGGATTTCGGGAACCATGATAATTAACATATGTAGGCAAAATACTTAGTGATTCTTGAATGGGGTTTATGTATGTATTGTTCTTCCCTTCGTTTTAATTGCTTCTTAATGGTTGCGAACATTAGAAATTGCCTTATTATTACTAATCAGACCAAGGGGGTGATGAATGGGAAAAGGGATTAACAACAGATATTTGAGGCTATCAACCCTCATCTAATAGCTTGACCTTGTCTGGAAATAGCTAATTTGATATCTAAGGGAAAGGTAAGTCAAGTGAACACTCGCATACGAGTCAAGTTGCAAGGTGATAATCATCTAATTAGGGGACCAACTATTTAGGTGAAGTTAACTTACTGATATTGCATGCTAAACACCAGAATAGATCACTAGTATAATTTAGCCTGCCTGTAGTTACTGAAATCATGGGGAACACAATCCTAGCCACTTCACTCATAAAACACAATCAAGTTTAATCAAGAATCTACTCACTGCCACATACCATTTTCCAATTATTTCTTGTTACAAATCTCCCCCATAGGAAATAAGTAGATTAATAATAATACTAAATGCATTAATCGAGTTCCTCACCATATTTCTCGTGGGATTCGACCCCCACCCTTGGTGGGTTCTATATTTGAACATCGGCGTTTTATATCTCATTTAGTGGTGTAATTGGGTGACATTAAATTTTGGCACCGTTGTTGGGGAATATGGCTTAGGCTTTAGTTAATTGTGTTTTCTTTGCCGTTGATCCTTATTTTTGTTTTATTAATAGGTACAGGTTTGTGTATGCCCAGTACCCAGAGCCAAGGAAAACCCCTAGTTCCAATTGACCATGAACTTGAGTTAACTCTGAGAAATAAGAGGAAAATGGCCAACATCCGAGGGCAAGAGACAGTGGAAGAAGCAATAGCTCGAATGTTGGCTAAAGAACAGGCTCATGCATGGGAACAAGAGGCAGCTAGGCTTCTGAGGAGCAACACCAAGTCGTCGATGCTGAGCGAGCTAGAAGGACTAGAGGTCCAAACCATCAGAGGCACCAATACTTTGATTATAATGATAATGCTGACATTGATGAGGCCGATGCCACTGTGCTATTGTCCCTCCCCCTTTGCCTTTTGGGGAAAAGTTTGATATTACTAGTGCAATGATCCAATTACTCAATATGAAGGGGACATTCACTTGTCATGCTATTAATGATGCACATAATCACTTAACTAGTTTCGTGGGTTTTTGCAAGGCATATAAGCAACTGAGGGTGAATCAGGATGTAATTCGTCCTAGGTTATTTCCCTTTTCATTGTGGAGTGAGGCAATGCTTTGGTTGGCTGTGTTGCCAAATGATTCTATAACTACTTGGAGGGAACTCAAAAGGGCTTTTCTGGAGAGATTCTTTCCACCTTCCAGAGCATTGCAGTAGAAGGACAATATATACAATTTTGGAAAGTTGAATTTTTGAGGCACTTTATGAGAGTTGGTTGCGGTTCACCAAAAAGATGAAATGGGTGCCCAACCATAGAATCCCAGATTATACACTGTTGGAGATCTTTTATAGGTCTCTGAATGTTAATACAAAGGTAGTAGCTGATACTACCTCTGGTGGAACATTCATGAGTTACACCTATGCTGAGGCTGTTGAGGTACTTGACAGGATCACTAAAACCAACCGCGCATTGCACACAAGAGGGGCAGAGGTTCCTGTCGGTACTATAAGGTAGTTATTTCTGCAGAGCAAAGGAGGAAGGATGAAAAGGGAGATCATGATATTGATGAAATTAAAACCACAATGGGTCTACTTGCCAAGCATATTATGGGAGCCAAGACAGAAAAGGTAAATGTAGTCGGTTCTCAAGGCAAAGCCCAAAGGAATGATGGTGGAGAGTTAGAGTCTGAGGAAGAAGCAAATTATTTGAATAATCAAGGGTGGTTTCTATACTAATGCGCAAGGGTCTAACCAAGACTCGTGGTGCTAAATTCAAGGGAACCAAGGTCGAAACTATTATAAGGACAACAATTACAATCAAGGCCAGTACAGGGATAGGAGTAGAGGTAGAGAAAATGGTGACTGGGAAAAGTTTGATGGGTACAAGAATGATAAAAGTGGGTTATATGTTCCCCCAAGAAATTGAGAGGCAGAATCTAATGGTTCTAGGGTGGAGGATATGTTATCGAAAGTCTCAAAGTAGATGGACGATACTGATGGCCACTTTAAGGAGCTTCGCGCATATATTTCCAAGATGAACCAAAAGGTAGAGTCGCATGACATTGCTATTAAGAAGATTGAGCAGCATATTGGTCAGATATCTGTTGCTATGAATCAGAGACAGAAGGGTACACTTCCTAGTAATACGGTGCAAAACCTGAAAAATGACAGTTATTGTATGGCCATTACGACTAAAAGTGGAAAGTGGACGGTTGATCCTCCTATGCCGATTATGGTTGATGAGATAGTTGAAACCTAGTTGAGTGATGACGATAAGGTGCCAAATTTTGAGGATAGGGTCATGGTAGATGATGCAGCTGAAAAGACAACTCCTAGTATTGAAAAAGAGATTATGTCTAAAAAAAGGAAGGAGAAGGAGGTCTCTCAAAAGCTGACTCCCATTCCTACACCTCCTCCACCTCCTCTACCTCCTGCACCTTTCCCCCAAAGGTTGAAGAAGGCCAAAGAAGGGAAGTATCACAAATTTATTTTGATGCTAGAACAATTATCTGTGAACATCCCTTTAGTTGAGGCACTTGAGAAGATTCCTGGCTATGCGAAATTTATGAAGGATCTCATCACCAAGAAGAGGACCATGAGCTTTGAGCCTACAGATAATTTTCACCATTGTAGTGAAATAGCATCTCAATCCCTTGTGCAAAAAAAGGAAGACCTTGGAGCATTTACCATACCGTGCACTATTGGAGCTTTCAACTTTAGTAAGGCTCTGTGTGATGTGGGTGCTGGTATTAATCTTATGCCGCTAGAAGTGTTCAAACAATTGGGTTTAGGAGCCCCCAAATGGACTACAATGTGACTTCTGATGACTGATCGTATGGTGAAAAATCCGATGGAGATTCTTTATGATGTTCTGGTGAAGGTTGAGTCCTTTATATTTCCGGCCGATTTTGTTATTCTTGACTGTGAGGTGGACTTTGAGTTCCCCATCATCTTGGAGAGACCATTCCTTGCCACTGGTCATGCTCTTGTGGACATGGAGATTGGACAACTGAAGTTTCAGTTGAATAATAAAGAAGTGACATTTAATGTGTACCGGTCTATGAAGCAACCGAATGATATGTGAGTGGTCTCAGTGATTGATATTATGGAGGCTGAGGTTCCAATGATGCCTATTGAGGAGAGGTTGAGTATTGAGGACTTAGCAATACTATTGATGAATGTAGATGCTAATGAGATAAATAGGGGTGATAAGATAGTGAATGCACTTGCTGGTAAGGGGTCGTACACTTATGTTCCAAAAAAGATTAATCTTGATTTGAAGAATCATGTAGCCCCATCGGCCAAGCCATCTATTGAGGAGCCTCCAGTCTTGGAGCTCAAGGCGCTCCCATCTCATTTACAATATGTATTTTTGGGAGCTAGAAACACATTACCAGTCATTGTAGCAGCAGACTTGGTGGAATGGAAAATAGAGGCTTTGGTCTCCGTTTTGAAGAGGTATAAGAAGGCTATTGGATGGTCCATAGCAAATATTATTGGGATCCCACTAGGTATTTTCACACATAAGATCAAGCTTGAGCTAGACTGTATTCCGAGAATTGAGCCCCAATGTAGGTTGAATCCACCTACGCAAGAGGTGGTCGAGAAGGAGATTATTAAGTGGTTGGATGCAGGTGTAGTTTACCCTATTGCAGACAAAAAATAGGTGAGCCCAGTCCAGTGTATACTAAAGAAGAGTGGAATCACTGTGGTTCCAAATGCTAATAATGACCTCATTCTTCTAAGGCCAGTCACAGGTTGGAGAGTATGCATGGACTATCAGAAGCTAAATCATTGAATGCAAAAAGATCACTTTTCAATGTCGTTCATGGATTAGATGCTAGACCGACTTGTATGCTGGGGGTGGTATTTCTTTCTTGATGGTTATTTGGGGTACAATCAGATCTCTCATAGCCCCCGAAGACATAGAGAAAACCACCTTCGCTTGCCCCTATGGAACTTTCTCCTTCAAGAGGATGTCGTTCGGGTTATGTAATGCACCTATACATTTCAGCGTTGTATGATGTTTATATTCTCTGACATAGTGGAGGAAACCATCAAAATTTTTATGGATGATTTTCAGTGATGGGTGAATCTTTCGATGATTACTTGGCTCATTTGAGTAAGGCACTACAGAGGTGTGAATACCAACTTGGTGCTTAATTGGGAAAATTTCCATTTCATGGTCAAGGAAGGTATAGTGCTCAGCCACCAGATTTTGGGAAATGGCATTGAGGTGTACAGAGCAAAAATCGATGTTATAGTTATCTTACCACCTTTGATTTCTGTGAAGGGTGTTTGAAGCTTTTTGGGTCATGTGGGGTTCTAGCAGAGATTCATCAAGGACTTCTCAAAGATTGCACATCCTTTGTGCAAGTTACTTGAGAAAGAGTTGAAGTTTGTATTTGATGATGTATGCTTGAAGGCTTTTGAGTGCTTGAAAGAGAGATTAACTACTACTCTGATCATAGTTGCACCTGACTGGTCCTTACTATTTGAGATGATGTGTGGTGCTAGTGGAGTGGCCTTAGGTGCTGTTTCGGGCCAAAGGCGTGAGAAGATATTTCATCAGATCTATTATGCTAGCAAGGAACTTAATGCAGCTCAGAAAAATTACACCACGGCTGAACAAAAGTTGTTGGCTGTGGTATTTGCATTTGAGAAGTTTTGGGTTTACTTGCTTGGAACCAAAGTGATAGTTCATACAAACCATACAACTATGTAATATTTGATGGCAAAGAAGGATACCAAATCAAGGTTGATTAGATGGGTACTATTGCTGCAAGAGTTTGAATTTGAGGTTAAGGACCAAAAGAGGACAAAAAATCAGGTGGTAGATCACTTGTCGAGATTGGAGTCAGATGCAGCACTTAGAGATGAGCTTGATATAGATGACATATTCCCCAACGAGCAGGTTTTGGCTGCATCACAGGATCTCATCCTATGGTTTGCAGACTTTGCTAATTATCTGGTCAGTGATGTGGTACTTGAGGATTTACCCTTCCAGCAGAGAAGGAAGTTCACGTATGATGTGCAGAATTTTTTGGGGATGAACCTTACTTATTCTACAAATTTATGTTGATGGGGTAATCCGGAGGTGTGTGCCTAAAGTTGAGATGTTGAGCATATCGAAGGCTTGTCATTCATCCCATGTTGAGGGTCATCACAATGGAATCCGTACAGCCCATAAAGTTCTGCAATAGGGGTACTATTAGCTAACTATTCAGCAAGATGCATATGATTTCGCAAAGACATGTGATGCATATCAAAGGCAAGGAGGCATATCACGAAAGCATGAGCTCCCTCTTACTCCCATCCTTTTCATTGAGTTGTTTGATGTGTGGAGCATAGACTTCATGGGCCCATTTGTGAGCTTGAATGGGATAAAGAACATACTTGTAGCTATGGACTACGTATCTAAGTGGGTAGAGGCAGTTGGGCTACTTAATAATGAAGGCAAGAGTGTCACATTGTTCTTGAAGTGGAACATTTTCTCCAGTGTAGGACTCCTAGAGCAATCATCAGTGATGGGGGTTCGAACTTTTGCAATCATTTTTTTAGAACTTTTCTTGAAAAATATGGGGTGAAGCATAGGGTGGAAACACCGTACCACCCAAAAACTAGTGGGCAAGTTGAGGTCTCCATGTCGTGACCCGAACGTAGACCAGAATTGTAACACGGGACAAGAAATCCCGAGAGGTCCCAACTCGACCCATGACATAAGCATATATCTAAATTTATATCACTTAAGGTGGAATACTGAACATGCAATATAGCGGAAACATAAACATAACATAACTAATCTTATTTCATGATTCGCATACACATCTATACATAAAGGAAACTTGAACACATCAACTGTCACGACCCGAGAGGAGACGGTTCGCCTGCTTTTGGGTATATAGCTACACGCAAGTGCACGTGGTCGAACAAGTAGTAAAGTAGCTTAAGTAAGCCAAGTATCGATCCCACAGAGACTGGGCTAGCGTAACAATCTACTCAAGTGTCACTATACTTTAACTCTAAAAATGCAGACAACAGTGTGAAGAAGAGTTTGGTACTTTGGTTTCTAATTTTATGCTAATTATAAAACGAATATACAATTTGAGTCTGAACTATGAATATGAGCATGCTGAGGTTAAATGAACATAAAAACAAACTAATTATCAATTCAATTTGGTTAATCTTTCCTCCGGTTGCTAGTCAAGAATTATTGCCAATGGATTAAAACTCTCGTATTTAACCCAACTTAAGAATCATGAACCGTACACCTACATTTCTGTGATAAAACGAAATTCATGTTCTAGCCTTACAAAATCGATTCCTTAATTGACTAATACGACTTTCAGGTATATTTCTATCTTGACGGTAAATCAATTCTCAATTTTCCCAAACTAAGAAAAGATCATATCCTATAAATTCAGAACTTTCCAATTTCTTGCTCTCTCGAGTGAAACCAGACTTTTTAGATATACATTAACGTTGGCCACACATTAATGCAGTAAGAACAAGAATCAATAGATCAACCATGGAAGAAAAGAGGAAAAACCAAATAATCAATAATCACATTTCAATACAATTGTTCTTAACCTCAACAAGAAGAGGATTTAGCCACCCATTTGTGGAGTAAACATCGTTAAATGAGTGTTAATCATACAAGAAATTGAAATAAAGAAGAATGAGATAGAGAAAAACCCTGAGATTTTCGTCCCCTCAACTGCCTGTAACCCACGTTCTTGCTCCACCAAGTCGGAATAATTAAAAATGAACCTAAGTGCTCTATTTATACTTGTGGGAATTTTTCCCGGAATGACAAGCAACGTGTCACGGAGTGCATCGCGGAGCACTGCCCCCGTGACACGCCACCGACGCGGACCCTTAATGGAATTTAGTCGTCTAGGTACTTAGGCCCAACGTGGCATGGCGTGCAACGCGGGGCTAGGCCAACGTGCCACGGCCCCAACGCGCACCTCCACTGGGAATAGGCATAATTTCACCATCCAGGGAGAATGCATCTGCGATGGCAGCGTGACACGGCTCCATCGCGGAGCCCCTTTAATTTGTGCCTTCAAGTGCTTTTTCCTTTGCTCGCGTCCGAGTCCAACCCCGATCTCTCCCAACATGCATTTTAGCTTCCCTAAATTATATTTCACCTGCAAAAGAACGCTAATCATGTTAGTTAGTATAAATTCACATTTTATTACAAATCACATGAGAATGTATAAACATCGATCGATAAACAAGGAAAAAATGACACAATTGAGTATCACTTGGGCATATAAATTTGCCCAAGATCACTTACCCCACACTTAAATCCTTGTTCGTCCCCGAACAACAATCTTACACCTCATGCAATTGACACCCCAACCTGGCTACTTTGGTTCAACAATTCAAGCTACGGTTATACCGATTATTTAATACGGCAAATCATCAAGAAAACATGCAGGGTCTTATCGATACAATGACCTTCAACACATTAAGAATTCCTATACTCAAGAATCGACTCTCGATATCGGCAAACTCATGCAAATCAGCTGATCAAGATATCCGACACGAAATTTAATCTCTCATCAAGCATGTGCCCTCACAACATAAGAGAAGTTTCCCCTTTTTAATCACATGAACTCAAAAGATTACATGAAGGGGCATATAAACACAATTTCGCTCTCTCTCCCAAAAGAATTCACATGCATCATGTCATGAACCATAGGCTTGCCTTTAGTGTATTACTCCACTAATATAAGGAAATGTGATGTAGGATCACGTAGGACTTAACGGGTTGTAATGTAAGCTACGGAACTAGTAAATATTGGGCTAACAAATAATAGCCACTAGCATCCTTAAGCGCTTTTTCAATACATCCCATCAACCTCATGGGCATTGTTTCTTCCTTCGTCCTCCCATTCTTGAAATCTGTCTTTATTTTGACCCATCTCTTTAAGCACACTTGACTCAATAACAAAGATTATGTATACATCTTCGTTATATTTAATTTATCACGAGTGCACCTTCAACCTTTTCTTTCCTTTCATCACTCTGCTTTTCTTTTCTTTTCACCATTCTCACTCTTTGACACTGTGGGAAAATTATTTTCTTTTCTTAAGCGCTTAAGAGGTTTGGATCAAATTCACGAATAATGAAAAGAAGGGGTTAAGCTCGGTTTACACCTTTTTGACAAAAGAAAAATAATAGGCTAAAGGCTCAACGGGCTAGCTAGGGTGTACATTCAAGGTGGGTACAATAATGAAAAAGAGAAACTTTTGGTTAACACAAAGAAATGCCTACATCCTTTCCTACAATACACGTCCTTCATTTTGTTTCGTGCACACACCAGGCAAGTTCTAGACATTCCATAATAGCATGGAATAAACAAAAACTCACCATACACTCATTGCACATGCTCAATTCAAGACGCATTCACAGACTCTTCAACCAGCTAATTAGAAGAATTCAAACATTAAGCCTCAATCACACTGAATCGACTCTATGGCCTAGGTATCTCAACATATTTACAGAGTTGCATGCTTTATACGAATCACCTTTGCATTTCAAAGATCATGTACAACATGCAACCAGAATTCCTTGGGCTCTTCAAAGATGAAATTCAGCCCGGCTGCCTCGATCCTGTGGACAATCCCGGGGAACTCCTGTGCCAACGGTTCCCTAGCAATGTGTTCTTCGGGGAAGTATTTTCTTTCCTTGTGCTTCGCGTACCATTTCTTCCCCTCCTATGTCACCCATCTGGTTCCATATTGACGGTGTTGGCCGCGTGGAACCGCTGGTGCTGCTGGGACTGCAGTTCCCAGCCTAATTCTTTTTCTTCCGGCGCATGATGTTGATGCGCCTTTTCCCTTGTCTTGCCTGCTTGCCATTGTTCCTGTCAAACCAAACAGACAAGTTCAATGTTAAGCCAATTAAAATTAGCTTCGACTAAGGTTGGGTTAAGCTACGCTACCACACACTTAGTCTTTAGCCAAAATCATAACATTACGGCAAGATCGTACTTATTTTCACAAACAAACAACAAAACATAACGCCTATGCTTAGTGCATTCAGAGAATTCGACGGTATACATTCTATGTGCTACTCAGACTTCATACAGCTAATCACAATAATAACCATCGATAACATTCCATCACATAGCACTTAGCAAGGAGAACAAAGAAACAAGAAATAATATTTATCTACATGAATCCATATGATTCATCCATTTCTTGTAATTTCCACAATTTCCTTAACCCAGAAATCCGTCTGTCTTTTAGCTTATTACAGTTAGCACAACCGACTCATCTTATCCAACATAAACAACCCAGCTAGAATTCCAAAGTTCAACTCAATTTGTCCGTTTCACACTCAAATTCAAGCCCTAGCTATGCTTTTATTAAAAATCCTATCAAGCTATGTAATTTTCGAGTTCATGCAACCACGATGATTCTACGAACTTCAATCAATAATAACTCAATCGAATTTAAACTTAATTTCTACTTAGGGCAAGTTTTCTTCACTTCCTATGCTAAAAATCAGAAAAATAAGGTAAGAAATGAGATGAAGTTAACAAACATACCTTAAATTCGATAATATCGAAGAAAAGTTGATAAAATTGAACTCCTAGGCCGTGTCACGTTGGGGAAGGGGGGAATTTCGGGTTGATTGTCGCGGAGGAGGTGAGGAATGGGAAAAAATGAGGCAAAATCGGGGTTAAAAGGAGGGTTTTTCGCGCGGGTCACCCAGCGACCCGGTGTGACCCGTCGCGACATACACCTCAACGTGTCACGGAGGGTAACGCGGAGCATGCCCTCCGTGACACGGAGCCATCGTGCAGGTGTTCTGGAATTTTTACAAATTCCAGAATTACCTTCAACGTGTCACGGAGGGTAACGCGGAGGCCCTCCTCTGTGACGCGGAGCCATCGCGTAGGCTCACTGTTTTGCCACTTTTGATTATTTTTCATACCTCAATTTTTCCTTTGCGATTTTTTGCATATTTATCCTCCGTTCAACCTGAAATGCATCTCACAACAAGAAATTTGTTAGAATTATAGGTTTCACTAAAAAATTTAAAAATAAAAAAAAATTTAACAAATATAAAAAATTTTCTTTTTAGTTTTTTTTTCCTCTTTTTTTTTATTTCTCTTTTCATTTTTCCTTTTTCTACGAAATCTATTCACATTTTACAAAGAAAATTTCACGGGTTGCCTCCCGTGCAGCGCCTGGTTTACCATTGCGGCTCGACGTCCTTAAGCTCAGTCATCTTCTACGGTGACGGACGTTTTCTCTCGACCACCGTCCTCACCCCAGTAATGCTTACATCGCTCCGGTGGTTTTCCCAATAACTCTAGTGACTCAACTATCTGTGCATCATCAGCTCGATCAATCACATTGATCATCGAGAGTTCCTCGTACACAGCCGGGAGCTTGGTGGCCTTGTATACATCAAAAACTTCCACCTTGTTGTGTGCTCGCATAGTTAGCTGCCCTGCAGCTACATCAATCAGCGCTTTCCCGGTCGCCAAGAAAGGACGTCCCAAAATAAATGGGACTTCCGCGTCTGGGTCAAAATCCAGCACGACAAAATCTACTGGGAAGATAAGGGAGCCCACTTGCACCAGCACGTTCTCCACAATGCCATCAGTTCTGGCTAAGGAACGATCTGCTAGTTGCAATATGACTGTTGTTGGTCTAGGACTCCTTAGACCCAACTTCTTGAATACCGATGACGGCATCAAATTAATGCTCGCTCCAAAATCACATAATCCGCGAGCTCCGATACTTTGCCCAATTGTAATTTGTATAGTAAACCTCCCAGGGTCTTTGAGCTTTGTGGGCAACCGGTTTTGTATCCGGGAAGTGCACTCCTCCGTGAGAGCCACCGTAGCATACTCAGTCAACTGACTTTTGTTCGGCACGATGTCCTTAATATACTTTGCATACTTCAGCACTCCCTGCAAAACATCAACAAGAGGTAAGTTAATATGTACCTGTTTCAGCACCTCCATGAATTTCTTGAAACACGCCTCCTCCTTGTGTTTCTTTAATCTCTGAGAGAACGGGGGTGGTGGTCTTTCTGATTCAGCCTCCTTTGAGCTCGAACCTCCCTCCTGGCTCAGGTTTGCGGATGCTAGATGTGACATTGTTAGCATGTGGGATTGCCACCTCGCGAACCGGCCTAGCTGCCATTTCCTTGGGCACTAACATTGCCCTTACAACTGGTGGATTCTGTTGTTGCTCCATGATTGTTTGTCTGAGCAACTGCAACTTTCTCTCTAGAGCTTCTCTCCTTTGACGATGAAATTGTCTTTCAGGCTCTAAATATGAGTCCACCAGCTCCTTGTTTCTTGCCAGTGTTCAATAGAAATTAGTATCTGCAAAATACAGGCTAAGACCAAGTTGTCAACACTAAGAAGAAATAGTAAACTAACACTTATGAAAAATTTACCAATTGCCAATCCCCGGCAACGGCGCCAAAAACTTGTTCGCCTACTTTTGGGTATATAGCTACACGCAAGTGCACGTGGTCGAACAAGTAATAAAGTGACTTAAGTAAGCCAAGTATCAATCCCACAGAGACTGGGCTAGGGTAACAATCTACTCAAGTGTCACTATACTTTAAAAATGCAGACAACAGTGTGAAGAAGAGTTTGGTACTTTGATTTCTAATTTTATGCTAATTATAAAACGAATATACAATTTGAGTCTGAACTATGAATATGAGCATGCTGAGGTTAAATGAACATATAAAGAAACAAATTATCGGTTAATCTTTCCTCCGGTTGCTAGTCAAGAATTATTGCCAATGGATTAAAACTCCCGTATTTAACCCAACTTAAGAATCATGAACCGTCCACCTACATTTCTGTGATAAAACGAAATTCATGTTCTAGCCTTACAAAATCGATTCCTTAATTGACTAATACGACTTTCAGGTATATTTCTATCCTGAAGGTAAATCAATTCTCAATTTTCCCAAACTAAGAAAAGATCATATCCTATCAATTCACAACTTTCCAATTTCATGCTCTCTCGAGTGAAGCCGGACTTTTTAGATATACATTAATGTTTGCCACACATTAATGCAGTAAGAACAAGAATCAATAGAACAACCATGGAAGACAAGATGAAAAACCAAATAATCAATAATCACATTTCAATACAATTGTTCTTAACCTCAACAAAAAGAGGATTTAACCACTCATTTGTGGAGTAAACATCGTTAAATGAGTGTTAATCATACAAGCAATTGAAATAAAGAAGAAGGAGATAGAGAAAAACCCTGAGATTTTCGTCCCCTCAACTGCCTGTAACCCACGTTCTTGCTCCACCAAGTCAGAATAATTAAAAATGAACCTAAGTGTTCTATTTATACTTGTGGGAATTTTTCCCGGAATAACAAGCAACGTGTCACGGAGTGCATCGCGAAGCACTGCCTCCGTGACATGCCACCGACGCGGACCCTTACTGGAATTTAGTCGTCCAGGTACTTAGGCCCAACGTGGCACGGCATGCAACGCGGGGCTAGGCCAACATGCCACGGCCCCAACGCGCACCTCCACTGGGAATAGGCATAATTTCACCATCCAGGCAGAATGCATCCGCAATGGCAGCGTGACACGGCTCCATCGCGGAGCCCCTTTAATTTGTGCCTTCAAGTGCTTTTTCCTTTGCTCGCTTCCGAGTCCAACCCCGATCTCTCCCAACATGCATTTTAGCTTCCCAAAATTATATTTCACCAGCAAAACAACGCTACTCATGTTGGTTAGTATAAATTCACATTTTATTACAAATCACATGAGAATGTATAAACATCGATCGATAAACAAGGCAAAAATGACACAATTGAGTATCACTTGGGCATATAAATTTGCCCAAGATCAGAGACCCAGATCATAGACCCGGGACAAGGGACCCCGAGAGACCCCAATTCAACCCACGACATAAGCATTTAACTAACTCATTCAATAATGATGAAGAAACACAATCGTAAACTCAGCGGAAGTCTAACTTAACATAAAAACAGAATGAACATCTGAAGCTGAATACATGTCTAAGTCTGATAAGCCTCTAATCTGGATGAGCTGATGGGACAACACCCCCAACTAGCTCAACAATATTGAAACTGAAAACACAGCCAAGTTAACTGAAAGTCTAGTCCTCTAAAGATGAGGACTCAACAATCTAGTAGGTGCTAACTCTGATAAGCGACTACTACCAGGGCTAAACCTGTGATACGAATCCTACATCATGAAATGATGCAACATAGAAAATATGCGATCAGTACGTGGAATGTACCGAATATGCAAGGTAAGTAAAACCGCTTTGGTAACATAAATCATTTAAAACCATTCATACATATCATAAGCTTTTAAGAGTAAATAGAATACTACATGTATTCATTCTGAATACGTACTCTTATCACAACGTGTTCATGCATAGCTTTAGAACATCATAACTGACTCGAATGACTCAAAGCTAAAACATAACATTTATATCAAAAGTTGAACAATGAGCCAAACCATACTTTTTGAACATGCATGCATAAGATAATAATCATGAGTAATGGATATGCAAATTCGAATGATATAGACAGTGGGAGATTCGTCACTTAACCGACATACCATGATAGAGCTTACGTGGTCCCAACTATTACACTCAAGTGGGCAGAGCCGTCCAAAATCTTGCCAGGGCTAAGGACGCTACCATGATATAGATATCAAGCTGAAGGGCCAATAGGGCTGGGGATAGCTCACAAGGGAGGTTCCAATAATATAATAGTATCAATCTACGTTGACGCGTAGTTCTGGAGCATAGGGTAATCGACCCTTAACCGGCTCGGTGCTATACTCTTCTCCCAAAACATGCAATGCTCTACATCGTATATAACGAAGCTCAACATCCTCTAGTGATGAATCTCAACATGAAATCACACACAATTCAACATCGTAAATGAAGCTCAACATTGTCTATTGACAAAGCTCAATAATGACCTACATCTCAATTATTAAATCATGTATATGGGAAGCTTTATTTTGAAACATACCACAAGCTCAATCATAAGTGGGAGCAACTACTCCAAATCATGTGGTAAGCTACGTAAAGAAATATTCACTCAACATACCACAAGCTAGAATTTATAATAATAATAATAATAATAATAATTGAGGAAATTTCACTTCAAACCATGTGGTAGGCTTATGTTAGGAAAATCATCACTTTAAATCAATATGTGGGCATCACCCAAAGCTTTATCATACTTGAATCTAATCAATTCATTTTGAAAACATCAACATTGTCATGGGTAGTTTTAGAAACATGCTTTTTATTATCAACCTCATCATCATTACACATTTATCAAGAATCTCCTCCTTTATGAACTCTTCACCCATGGGCGTTTTAGATTCAAATTTTAGAAAATAATTTTATAAGGGAAAACGAGTTAGAATCCCCCAAGCTTCATAAATCATCAATATAAATACAATCTAATCATACCCATATATAGAAATTGAAAAATCATGAAATTGGGCAAAATCCCATACTTATTCATAGACAATTAAATCACATTTTGTTAGGGAATGGGCATGGGCGTGGAAGAAAGCCCACTCATAGACTTACATACCTGGGATTGAAGAATTCTAACTCTTCCTAATTGCCCAGCTGATTTACCTCTTTGAAAACCTTGAGAATTCACCTTGATTCTTCTCCTCAAACCTCCAACCTTGCATGCATGAAAGTAATGGCCTAAGATAGGTTTTTCCTTGCTATAAACCCTATAATACGAGCTTAAAACGACATAGTATATGCCCTTAGAACTTAGAAATTATGGAAAAACCCTTACTGAATTCATTGAAAATAACTGTCAGGGGATCCTAACCGACGACCTAACAACTCATCATCTAGGCTCACGATCCATTGGTTGAATCACCAAGTTCACTGGATAATTGATCTGTCAGGGCTCCTAACAAGCGACATGACGACTCTTACCTAGAGACCACGACTCGGTTACTTCCTGTCAAGTACACTGGATCAATTTCACAATCACCCTCTACAACCACCCCACGACTGACCTGACGACTCGTGGTGGCTGACCATGAGTTGTTACATCTCCCGTGGGGGCCTCGAGTCCCTCATTCCCCCAGGCCTTCCCACGAGTCACTTGATGACTCGTGGGGTCCCCTTACATGTCCTCCAACAACTTGTCCTGCACGGCTGCAACATTTTTCCTGTTTTTCTCCGTTTCAACTTCCAGGTCCGATTCTTGACTTCTCGGGGTATAACAATATCTCCCCCTTGGGAACATCCATCCTCAAATGTTAGAAACAAGTAGGAAACAGAATCATAACACTCACCACAGCCATAAACTAAATATTTTAATAGAAATTTTCACGGAATGACCACCTCTGAATAGAACCATATAGATGAACTGAATTCAGACCTCACATACTCATTCATACACATAAAAGAAACTTGTACATAGAAATGAACATGAAAACTATATAGAGTCTTAGGGAAAAATTGATACCTCAAGTTGGAACTGAGCTAGTAGAGAACAAATATGGATATTTAGCCATCATGTCCACTTTGGCCTCCCATGTAGCTCCCTCAACATGTTGATTCCTCCATAAAACGTTAACTGAAGCTACCTCTTTGTTCCTCAACCTTCGAACTTTTCGATCCAAAATTTCAATTGGAATTTCTTCATAACTAAGGCTGTCTTTCACCGACGTTGTCTACTGAAACCACCAATCTTGGATCACCCAAGCACTTCTTCAAAATCGATACATGGAACACGAGATAAACTGAAGCCAATTCCGAAGACAAGTCCAATTCATACGCCACCTTACCAACTCTTTTCACAACCCGGTAGGGGCCAACATAGCGGGGACTAAGTTTACCCTTCTTTCCGAACGGCATGACTCCCTTCATGGGAGATACCTTTAGGAACACCCAGTCATCCACATCAAACTCCAAATCTCTTCTCCACACATCAGCATATGATTTTTGACGACTCTGAGTGGTTTTCAACTGGCCCCTTATCAATCGACCCTTCACCATCGCCTCATGAACTGAATTAGGTCCTATCATGGCCGCCTAACAAACCTCAAACCAACTAATGGCCTATCTACACCTTCACCCGTATAGAGCCTCGAACGGTGCCATCTGGATACTGGAGTGGTAACTGTTATTATAAGCAAACTCAATCAAGGTCAAATGATCATCCCAACTACCTTTAAGATCCATAAAACGTGCCCTCAACATGTCCTCGAGGGTCTGAATGGTCCGTTCTGCTTGGCCGTCCGTCTGAGGATGAAAAGCTGTGCTTAGCTTAACTTGAGTCAAAGCCCCTTTTGAAACGAATGCCAGAATTGAGAAGTACACTGAGTACCTCGGTCCGAAATAATAGATAAGGGCACTCCATGAAGCCGAACCAACTCCTGAATAAACATCTTAGCATAATCATCTGTTGAATCAGTGGTCTTGACCGATAGGAAGTTTGCAGCCTTGGTCAACCTGTCTACCACCATCCAAATGGGGTCGTATTGCCGACGAGTACAAGGTAGACCTGTAATGAAGTCCATATTGATTTCTTCTCACTTCCATGTGGGAATGGTAATATCCTGAAGTACGCCTCCCAACCTTTGATGCTCCACTTTCACTTGCTGGCAGTTGGGACATTTTGCTACGAACTCAACAATATCCTTTTTCATACCATCCACCAATAGATTTCTCGCAAGTCTCAATATATTTTCGTGGATCATAGATGAATAGAATATCTGGTACCATGTGCCTCATGTAATATTCGAACTTTCAAATCATCCACATCTGGGACACATAGACAACTCCCATCCTTGCAAGCCGGTGAACATCTTTCACCAATTACTTCTTCCCCTCATCCACATGGGACACACTCTCCATTGAGAGCCTACTAATCGCATCCGCAACCATATTAGCCTTGCCCAGGTGGTAAAGGACACTCATGTCATAATCCTTAAGTAACTCCAACCACCTCCTTTGCCGAAGATTTAGATCTTTCTGTGTGAACACATATTGCAAGCTCTTGTGGTCCATAAATACATCCACATGGACCCCATACAAGTAATGCCTCCATATCTTCAATGCGAACACTACCGCAGCCAATTCAAGATCATGGGTCAGGTAATTCTTCTCATGCACCTTCAACTGTTGAGAGGCATAAGCTATCACCCTCCCACGCTGCATCAACACACACCCAAGTCCAACTCTAGAAGCATCACAATACACCATGAAACCATCGTTACCCTCTGGTAGAATCAACACTGGTGCTGAAGTAAGTCGAGTATTCAACTCTTGGAAGCTTTTCTCACAAGCCTCCGACCACTAAAACTTCACTATCTTCTGAGTCAACTTAGTCAAAAGCGCTGCAATGGATGAGAAACCCTCAACAAACCTCCGATAATAGCCAACTAAGCCGAAGAAACTCCGGATATCCTACGGATTCACCAGTCTGGGCCAATTCTTCACCGCCTTAATTTTTAGTGAGTCTACTATTATGCCTTCGCTAGATACCACATGTCCCAAGAATGCAACGGAGTCTAGCCGAAACTCACACCTGATAAACTTTTCATATAATTGGCGGTCCTTGAGGGTCCGGAGTACCACACTCAAGTGAGCGGCATGCTCCTCTTCTCTCCGAGAGTATATTAAGATGTCATCAATGAACACGATCATGAATATGTCAAGATATGGCTTGAACACCCTGTTCATCAGGTCCATAAAAGCTGCAGGAGCATTCGTTAGTCCAAAAGACATAACTACAAAATCATAATGACCATATCGTGTTCTGAATGTTATCTTAAGGATATCACTCTTCCGAACTTTGAGCTGATGATACCCAGATCTGAGATCTATCTTCGAAAAACACTTAGCACCCTAAAGCTGATCGAACAAATCATCGATCCTTGGTAAGGGATACCTGTTCTTGACAGTGACTTTGTTCAACTATCGATAATAAATGGACGTACAAAGGGAACCATCTTTATTCTAAAAAAATAATACTAGTGCGCCCCATGGAGACTGGCTCGGTCTAATGAAGCCCTTATCTAGTAAATCCTTTAACTAATCCTTCAACTCTTTTAGCTTGGCTGAAGCCATCCTGTAGGGAGGAATAGATATAGGCTGCGTATCGGGTAGGAGGTTAATACCGAAGTGAATCTCCCACTCGGGAGGAATACCTGGCAAATCATATAGAAAGACCTCTGGATACTCATGTACTACTGGAACTGACTGGATAGTCGGGGTCTCGAACTCAACATCCTTGACCCTAACCAAATGATACATGCAACCCTTAGAAATCATCTTCCTGGCCTTGAGTTAGGAAATGAAGCGACCTACAGGCACAACTGAACTACCCTTCCATTCTAAGACTGTCTCACCCGAGAATTTGAACTCTACTGATCGGGTCCTGCAATTAATGGAAGCATAACAAGCATACAGCCAATCCATGCTGAGAATAACATCAAAATCGGTCATGGCTAACTCTATCAGATCTGCAGAGGTGACCTTATGGAGGACCAAGACTAGGCAATTTCTATACACCCGTCTAGTTATAACTAAGTCACCTACTGGAGTAGAAACTGAGAAGGATTTTGATAAGACATCGGGACCGACTCCGAAGATACTGGCTAAATAAGGTGTCATAAAGGACAAGGTGGCCCCTGGATCTAACTGAGCATAAACATCAACATGGAAGACTCATAACATACCAGTAACCACGTCCGAGGAGACCTCCTACTCTTGACGGAATGCTAGGTGTTCACTCCCAATCGCACGCAAGTGCACGTGGTCGTACAAGTAATAAAGTGGCTTTATTTTAAGCCAGATATCGAACCCACAGGGTCTGTAAAGAAGGAGTAATTTTTCTCTAAGTGTTTAGTATAAACACTTCTTTATACAAGTAGAAAAGCAAAACAAATGGTGATTTTTCAAGAATATTAGTTAATGTAACCTTAAGTGAAACTTATGAATTATAATCTGCACAATAGCACGAACAAGCTAAGGTTAAGGCAAAACATGCAGATATGTCATTTATTGATTAAATTTCAGTCAACACTTCTCTTCGGTTGTTAGTCAGGAATTATTAACAATGGATTGGGTCTTTCGAACTCCTCACCAATTAAAGAACTATGAGATCTACATTACACATTTTTGTGATGCAACAACTCATATTCTCATAAACCAAACTAAATTCTATAGATGACCAAATATGACAGTACAAATATATTTCTATTATGAACGTTAATCTTCTCTTAATTTCTCAACCAAGACAAGAACATATTCTACCAATTCACATCCCTCCAAATAATCTTCCTTTCGGAAATGAAATTGGAAATTTAATATATACATTAACAATGGCCAATCATTAATGTAGTAAAAACAAGAATCAGTAGAACAACCATTTTAGAGAAGATAAAAATCTGAAATAACATCAATTACAAACTACTGCAATTATCCTCAACCTCATCCAAAGGTGAATTAGCCACTCATTTGAGGATTAACCACCTTCAAACCAGTAGAAAACATACAAGCAATTGAAATTTAAGAGAAAAAGGAAGAGAATTAACCTTAGGACTTCTTCAGCTCAACTGCTTGATACCCATGTTCTAGCATGAAATTTCAGATCCTTTAAAATAAAACCTAAGTGTTCTATTTATACAAGTGAGAAATTTCCCAGAATAAACTAGCAACGTGGAACGAAGGCTATTGCGGAGCATCAGCCCCGTGCCACGGCCTTGTCGCGGAGCCTCACTGGAACTTGGATGCACAGATTCTTAGACTCAGCGTGGCACGGAGGCTATCGCGTAGCCTCAGCTCCATGCCACGTACTTGTCGTGCACCTTCACTAGAATTCAGATGTACAACAAAGTCTTCCCAGCATGTCACAGAAGTGAACGTGGAGCATAGGCTCTGTGACATGGTGCCATCGCGCACCTTCACTGGAATTCGCCTTAAATTTTACTCTAGGAAGAATGCCTCCGCGATGGTAGCGTGACACGGCCTCTATCGCGGAGCATCAAGTTTTTAGTATTTTCTTGCCGACTTCCGCGTTTTGCTTCTGAGTCCATTCCTCCACTTCACCAACTTGTAGATTAGTTTCCAAAATTCATTCTAAACTGCAAAAACAATAACTAATAATGTTGGTTAGTATAAATCCAGATTTACATAAAACCCACATGAGAATGTATACATAAAAGTAGATAAATAAGTCCAAATTAAGTAATAAAGTATCACTTGGGCATGCAATTATGCCTAAGATCACCTACCCCACACTTAAAGCCTTGTTCGTCCTGGAACAACCCTTTCACATTTTATGTAATTGAAGACTCACTCATAGCTAATTTAGCAAGACAATTCAAGCTATGGCTAAAATGATTATTTAAGATAGCAAGTTAAAAATAGGGCATGCATGATTTAATCATTGAAATGAAATACAACTATGTTAAGACTTCCTAACCTAAAGAATCGACTCTCAATCTTAGCAAACTCATGCAAATCAACCGATCAAGAAATCCAACATGAATGTTATCTCTCATTAAACATGTGCCCTCACAACACAGGAGAGTTACCCCATTTTTACTTCAAAAAAATTTCAAATCACAAAAGGTATGGGTATATGAATAAAATTACGCTCACTCTCTCAAAGAATTCACATGCATCATGTAGTGAACCATAAGCTTGCCCTTAGTGTTTACTCCACTAATTTAAGGATGTATGAACGTAAGATCAAGTAGGACTTAAGGGGTTGTAATGTAAGCTAAGGGACGGGTAGGTACTATTCTGGCCAGTAATAGTGACTATCTTCCCCCAAGCGCTTTTAATACATCCACATTCATTAAAGACATCTCTTCTATACTTCCTCCTCACTCTTCTCACTCTTGAATATTCTCTTCTTGTTCTCCTTTCTTTAAGCACACTAAGCTTATTAGTCCAGAGTACTTAAACAAATTTTTTCTTTCAATCATTTATTTTCTTACTCCTTGCTAATAATCAATCATTTTCAACAAGTGCACCTTTGTCCTTTTCTCAACTTTCACAACTTCCACTCTTCCTTCTGTCACGCTTCTCACTCCTTCACTCTTTGTAATTTTTCACTTAAGCGCTTAGGAGTTTTCGATCAAATTCAAGGCTAATGAAAGAAAAGGATTAAGCTTATGTTGTAGCTATGAAATAATAGGCTTAAGGCTCAATGGGGCTAACTAGGATTCAATATTCAAGGTAGGTAAAATGAGGGATAAAATTTAGGTTCATTCAAAGAAATGCCTACATCCTTTCCTGCAATCCTACATTCCTTATCCAAGTAACTTACTACCCCATGCACAAACCTGCTCACTCGCACTCTCTAGTCAGCCACTAACTCAGGAGCATACTTCGATAGGCAGGTGAACTCAAGGGAATACTCTAATACTGTCATCCTCCTTTGCTTCAGATTTACAATTTCGGCTGCCTTCAGCTCCCTCATCTCCTTAGGGAAGAATCGATCCAGGAATGCAACATGGAACTCTTCCAAGTAAATGGACCTGCTCTAGCGACCCTATTATCCTTCCATTGACGGAACCAGATATGTGCAACCCCCTTTAACTAGTAGGAGGCCAACTCTGCGCACTCAACACTACTCACCCCCATGACCTGGGTGATCTTGATAACCTCATCCACGAACTCATGCGGGTCTTCATCTACTTTGGACCCAAGAAACTCCGGCGGGTTCATCCTCAAGAAGTCCTTGACTCCAGCCGCAGTTGCACTACCATTCTGCGGAACATGCGTAATAGCCTGCTGATTGACCTAAGCGGTCAAGGCCTGCGCAAGAATTTAGATAGCAGCCTGAAACTCAGCGTGGGCGGCTGGCTCTAGTGCCTGAGGCTCATGAACCAGTGGGACCTGCTAATGCCTACGACCCATGCCATCCTCGTGGCCTTCACCTTCTCCATTCCTCCTTCCATTCATCCTTCGAGGAGCCATGATTCTGCAATAGTGAATAGCACGAATTAGAAGGATAGAAAGACTTTTCATTGCACAACATAGATTACGAAAGATGGGAACATTTTCTAAAACGTTTCGCACCCTCTTCGCCATAAGTTTGGCGCGCTTCACACCCATGAAAAAGACTATACTTAACGCAACATTCAGACACCCTAGGATGCTTCAAACCTATGGCTCTGATACCAAGTTTGTCACGACCCAAGAGGAGACTTGGATCATAGACACAGGACAAGGGACCCCGAGAGACCCTAAGTCAACCCACGACATAAGCATTTAACTAACTCATTCAATAATCATGAAGAAACACAATCATAAACTCAGCAGAAGTCTAACTTAATGTAACAACAGATTGAACGTTTGAAGCTGAATACATGTCTAAGTATGATAAGCCTCTAATCTGGATGAGTTGATGGGACAACACCCCCAACTAGCTCAACAATACTGAAATTGAAAACACATCCAAGTTAACTGAAAGTCTAGTCCTCGAAAGATGAGGACTCGTCAATCTAGTAGGTGCTAACTCTCATAAGCGACTATGAACGGGGTTGAACCTGTGATACGGATCCTATATCATGCAATGATGCAACATAGAAAATATGCGGTCAGTACGTGGAATGTACCGAATATGCAAGGTAAGTAAAACCGCCTTGGCAACATAAATCATTTAAAACCATTCATACATATCATAATATTGTAAGAGTAAATAGAAGACTACATGCATTCATTCTTAAATCGTACTCTTATCATAACGTGTTCATGCATAGCTTTAGAACATCATAACTGACTCGAATGACTCAAAGCTAAAACATAACATTTATATCAAAAGGTGAACAATGAGCCAACACTTTCTTTTTGAACATGAATGCATAAGATAATAATCATGAGTAATGGATATGCATATTCAAATGATATAGACAGTGGGAGACTCGTCACTTAACCGAAATACCATGATAGAGCTTACGTGGTCCCAACTAATACACTCAAGTGGGCAGAGCCGTCCAAAATCTTGCCAGGGCTAAGGACGCTACCATGATATAGATATCAAGCTGAAGGGCCAATCGGTTCAAAGAGCCCCTGTCGGAAAAGAACTGAAGAGAAAACCAACGGGTTATGAAGTCATGCTTGACTAACAAAATTTTTATTTTCAAATATTTATCACAAGCATTACATTCACCAAAAATCGTTAAGCAGAAAAATTTTGAAATTTTCCTCACCCCACACTTGAATCATGCTATGTCCTCATAGCATCAAATTAAAATTAAACAGGATGAGAATTACTCCCTGAGCCTCTATGCCTACCTAACCACATGCTTTTCTTCAAGTTTTCATAAGTGGGTGTTTAACCCCATACTTCTTCTATTCCATACTTTTTAGCTTTCTCCTACACGGGTACTCAGACTTCCCCTCCATCTGTGCTTAACTTTTCCACCAGAACACAAACACAATGAAAATAACAAAATCAACACCAAAAAAAAACAAAAATCACAATTTGTACCTGTGGTACCATTGGGTTGCCTCCCAAGTAGCGCCTTATTTTACGTCGCGACACGAAGTGGACTATCCATTTTAGGACATCCTCATACCTGGGTTCCCGTTTGAGAACCATCTCCTTTTCTTTTGATTTTTAGAGGAAACAGCCTCCACTCTGTTCCTCTCTTCCTCCAACTTCTTCACACTCTGAAGCTCTTTATCAGACTCGGGCTAAACACTTGTCATTACCTTTGGCCATGGACCTGATGAATCCCCCACCCCACACTCATCCTGTGAAAACACACTAACCTTACACAGGTTTATGTAGTGTGTGGATGGGTCCATTTCTTGGTATACTCGGAAGAGTTTTTCTTCATCTTCGACCCTCATTTTCAGGGTCCCTGCTCTCACGTCAATTACCGTTCCTCCGGTGGCCAAAAATGGCTGTCCCAAGATTAAGGGTACCTGATCATCAACATGAAAATCTAAGATAATAAAATCAGCAGGTATAATAAACTTACCCACTTTGATGTGAAGGTCCTCTATTATTCCATCGGGTGCCACTCGCGACTTATCTTCCAACTGTAGCATCAACCTTGTTGGCCTCGGTTTTCCCAATCCCAAGGTGTTAAATGAAGATAGGGGCATTAGATTAACTGCTGCCCCTAAATCACACAAAGCTTGTAGCACCTCAGCTTTACCAATTTGTATGGGGAGGGTAAAACTCCCTGGGTCTTTGAGCTTCTTCAGAATCTTGCTCAATACCCTGTGACTGCACTCCTCAGTCAGTGCTACCGTCTGGACATCCACCAATCTGACTTTGTTCGCCATCACGTCTTTCAAGTATTTAGCATACTTGGGCAGTTCCTGCAAAACAACAATAAGAGGCAAATTTATGTGAAGTTCTTTGAAACTCTCAAAGAACTTTTTGAAGCTTTCCTCCTCCTTGCTCTTTCTGAATCTCTGAGGGAATGGTGGTGGTGGTCTTTGTGCTGGCTGCAATGAAGATTGTGCATTTTGTTGCCCAACACTTTGATTATCTCCCTTGTCAGTGGATGGTCCTGGTCTAACCAACTCCGGCTGCACCTCCTCTCTTTTCTCTTTTACCACTGCATCAGCTAATTGTTTGCCGCTTCTCAGACTGATGGCATTGACCTATCGGGGGTTAGAATCTGTGTCACTTGGTAGTCCTCCCTGCGGTCTCATGTTTTGAGTAGCTGCTATCTTACCCATTTGTTTTTCTAGATTGCGAGTGGCCACTTGCTGATTCTTCAAGTCTGCTGCCATCCTCTCTTGATTCTCTACTAACTAAGTTTGAGTCTCCATGATTTTCTGCAATGTTTCCTCAATGTTGCTGCTCAACTGGCCATCATTCTTCCTATTCTCCTGATACTGCTGCTGTTGAGGTTGCTGATAACTTTGCTTTTGGTTTCCACCCCAAGAAAAATTCGGGTGGCCCTACCAATTTCTGTTGTAGTTGTTTCCAAAATTCTAATTGTTCTGCTGCATATTCCCAACAAAATTGACTGATTCCGGATTGGCTCCATAAGATTCTGCATTGTGCCCATTATTTCCACAAATTTCACACCAACTTGCAGCTTGCTAAACTGCATTAACCTGGCCCTGTTGTTGGTTCATACTCAGTTTATTGAACTGAGTCATCATCTGATGCTAGAACGAAGCTAACTGTGCCGCCAAGGCATTCATACCATCTACCTCTATCAAATCTGATCTCTTTCCTGCCCCTCTCGATGACTCGATGTGCCACTCTAGATTTCCTTGAGCAATTCTATTCAACAAAGTGTATAGCTCATCATAAGTCTTCTCTAAGGCTTGCCCACCCGATGCAGAGTCTAGTAAAATTTTTGTGTGTGGGTCTAGACTTTCTACAAAGGTATGAGCCAGCACTTCATTTGATTGCTGGTGATGGGGACAGTCTCTCAATAATGACTTGAACCTTTCCCAAGCCAAATATAAATTCTCATCAGGCCTCTGCTTGAAACTTAGTATTTCACTTCTCAACTTCGCAGTCTTGCCTGAAGGAAAAAATCTGATAGGGAACTTCTTTTCCAAATCATTCCACGAAGTTATGGAGTTCGGTGGCTCTGCTTTCAACCACTTTTTTGCCTCTCCCAATAGTGAAAATGGGAAGAGGGTAAGTCGGACATAATCTATGGACACGCAGGTGGGGACAAATGTGTCACTAATCTCAAGAAAGTTCTGTAAGTGCTGCTGCGGGTCCTCATGTGCCATCCCAGTGAATTGACCACTAGAATGTAATAGCTGCACCATGTTCTGCTTCAATTCAAAGTTCCCTCCAGGCTCCAGTTTACGGATACTAGAGTTCACATTAGTCGCTTGTGGGATTGTCGCTTCGCGAACTAGTCTAGCTGCCATTGCTTCCAGTGACAAATGTGCTTGTCCTGCGGGTGGTTGTTGTTGTACCTTTTCTTGAAGTCTTTTAAGCTTTTGCTCAGGAGCTACTCTCCTTCGCAAATGGATGTGATGTTCAGGTTCAAGCAACAGCTCCACAAGCTCTCTATTCTTAGCTAGCTCGGCAAGACAACCCGTCACCTGCAATAAGTCAGACTAAGACCAAGTCTCTAACCACTTAAGGAAATTTAAAAATAACACACAAACAGATAAATTATCAAAACTTCGCCGAGTCCCCGGCAACGGCGCCAAAAACTAGGTGTGCCCGCAAGTGTACGGGTCGTACAAGTAATATAGTGGCCCTTTTTAAGAGCCGGATGTTGAACCCACAGGGACTGGACCAATTCAGCTAACTATCAAGTTCAAGTGTGATATTAAATGCCGCAAGGGTTGATTATAGACTTTTTCGAGAGAGTTTAATTAAGTCTAATTGTGGTCAACGAAATACCCTGAATTCATTCAAGGAGCAACATAGAGTTAAAGGCGGATAATTATGCGATATTATGATTTGCAGTGGTTTAAGTATGAAACTATCAATTGTCATCTCACATAGTTAGAATTGCATGTTTATGGCCTTCCGAATCTCTAAACACGACAAGCTAGCCTCACTACTACATTGTGAGCGAGGATGCTAATTCTAATTTGTGGGCAATTAACTACGTGGATGTGGTTTATGGGGTTATGCCATTGATTAGGGTACTTTTGTACCTCCAACCATTTAACCAAACTTAGATTCACAACTACTTCTGCTAGTGGTGGAGTGAAAAATCTAAGACGGTGTCTATCTCTCTTCCCATTGCATCAACCAAGCAAGGTATTAGGTATATTTCTATCCTAACCACAAAATCTTATCAAAAGACAAGAACTTGCTTCCTACATCTTATGTTCTTCCCTAGGTTTGCTTTCTCAAGTATTTTCCTAAGTTTAACGTGTGTGTTTTCATGGTGATCAATCATAAAAACAACCATAATTAAGAATGCAAGACAAAACAACAATCAATAACTTAATTCCAAAGCAAATTCGTAAAAACACACTCATAACTCATGGATTCAACCCTAGAGGAAGGGTTCTAGCCATTCCAGTTCATAAAATTACAAGAAAACATTGTTAAAGTAACATACTTACAAGAATTGGTAGATGAGAAGATGAAATTGATGAACCCTAGGTGAGTTCTCTCACTTCTCCCTTCACTCCTAGGTGGTTTTTCTGAATAAAATCATGACAAAATGATTTTAGGAACTAAGGGACCTATTTATAGTAAATGAGAATTGTACAAAATTATTCTTGTCGTGGAATGGCTCCGTGTCACGGAGTGTATCGCGGAACACTGCCTCCGTGACACGGAGGTAACGCGAATGCACACTGGAAACTCACAAAATCGTCGCTAGGCAGCCCCTTGCTGTGTTGGCAGCGTGTCACGCTACTTGTTCAGCGCGCTAGGTGGCATTTTATGGCCTTGGTTGCATAGCCTGTCTGCCGTGGCACATTGCCAATGCGCAGGTGGGCTGTTTCACGCATCCTCCTTACCGACTTTCGCGTTTTAATTCCGATTCCATGCCTCCACTTCACAAACTAATGGATTAGTCCCTCATATTCATTTTGAACCTACAAAAAGAAGGACTAATCATGTTGGTTAGTATATATATTCACATTTACATAAAATTACATGAGAATGCATATAATTAAGTCGATGAACAAGACAAAACTAAGTTATAAAGCATCACTCGAGCATGCTATTTTGCCCGAGATGAGGGACTGGTCGTCCTGACTATCTGTTGTTTGGTTTCGAGAATGGGTCATTAGCAGTGTATACAACGAAGGACACGAAAGGTTGTTAGTGGTTCCCACGACCCATTGGTACCACTAGTGGGTTCCATCCGGCCAGTTTTCAGGGCAGGTTCATTAAGGGTATTTTCTATCTTTTCATGATATAAGCCTTAAACTACGTCGTTTTGGCTTTGGAAAGATGGGTATTTAAGGAAATAATCCTTCCTAAACTCTCATTCATACATTCAAGGATTTTGATAGGTGTTCTAAGGGAGATTTCAAGCTTTTCATTTCAATTCTTCCACTTTCATTCTTGGGCTTCTAAGGAGGGTTAGAATTTGACAATCCCGGGTATGTAAGGATACCAATGGGTGAATTCTTTCACACCCATGCTCCTACTAGATGATTTTATTCAAAATTTATCAAAAACTCATGGGATTTTGTATTTGATTTGTATAAAGTTAAACTCATGGGGTTCTTGAATTCACTGATTATTGGCAAAAATCAACCGGTGGATCACGGATGAGCACCAGCGAACCGCTGGTGAATCGCAAGTGACACCCGTGTGTACAGGGGTAAAAATGTCCAGCTCAGAGAAAGAGAAGAAAAAATGTATCCTATTTTTGTACATCTCAAAAAGAAACTAAACATTTTATTATTCCATCTCAGTTTTTCATTATTTTATGAACCTTGTATTAAATTAGAGAGAGAAAGAGAAGAGAGAAGTAGAGAGAGAATCACTCATCTTCTTCTTCCTTGTAAAGAAAGAAAACTCCATTAGAGATCAGACCTTTGAGCTTGAATTTTTCCTACTCATTTTGTTGAATGGATGTTGAATTGTTATTGAATGCAATGTCTTCTTCTACTTATATGAGTAGTTAAATTCCTTGTTAGGGGTATGTGAATGATTAGGGTTGATTTGGATTGGGTATTGTTCAATTGATCTTAGATTTACTCAATTAGTACAATTCTAGTGTTTCATCTAAGTTTTAGTCTAAATACTCATAGTTGCAAATGTGAGTTGTTTTTACTTACTCTAGTTTTTCTTGAAAAAGGAATTTAGAGTGTAGGTGATGAAATATTAGTGGGTAATTGGGTGTTGATCATGTGGGGTTGGGCTAGAAATAGCCAAAACCCATTATCAAAAACCCGTTGAGAATCAAAGCTAGAAATGGTTGATTCTTACCCAAGCTGATTTGGCTGTTGTGAAAAAAGCTTTGTGGTTTGAGAAAACCCGAGGATAAGGCATCTAATTGGTTGAGAAACACAGAATGCCAACTTGTACACAACTAATTATATTATTGAGTAAGGCTAGGAGATGTTAACAATCCCAATCCAATGATGCCCCGATAATTTCACACCCTTAGTATCTCTCCCTTGGTACTTGCTATACTTTATCCCTATTTTTGTGAGCAAATTTTGTAGTTCAATTGTCAAGTAGTGATTCCTGCTCGGTGCTTTGGTAGGGGTTAAAAACCGACACGCAAGTGCACGTGGTCAAACAAGTAATAAAGTGGCTAAGTAAGCCAAGTATCGATCCAAGGAGACTCTGGATAAGTAAAATTGCTTAAGTATACTATATTCTAGTTTACTTCTAATTATGTTGACAACAATGTAACCAAAAGTTAAATAATTTTGTTTATAAACTATATACTAAAACTATTAACAAATATTTACTTGAATTGAAACTATGGATAAGAGCATGCCAAGGTTAAGAACAAGTAATGAACTTGATAATCATGATAATTTTGGTTAATTCTCTTCTTCATGTTGCTAGCCAAGAACAATAGCCTAGAAATTAAAACTCTCGTATTTAATTTCACTTAAGAATCATCAACCATTCGTCTACATTTCTGTGATCAAATGCAATTTACGACCTAGCAATACGATTCCGGTTCCTAAACTGACTAATACGGCTTTCAAGTATATTTCTATCAAGAAAGCACATCAAAACCCAATTTTCCCAAATCAAGTTAAGAACAATACCCTATTAATTCACAATTTTCCAATTTCTTGCTCTCTCGAGTGAAATTGGACTTTTTAGATGTACATTAATGTCGGCCAAGCACTAATGCAGTAAGAACAAGAATTAATAGAACAACATGAAAGAAGAAGATGAAAAACCATATAATTCACCATCAAAATTCAATACACATGTTCAAAACCTTAGCAAGGAAGAGAATTAGCCACTCATTTGTGGATTGATCATCCTCAAATGAGTGTAAATCATACGTACAATTGATTGAAAGAAGAAAGAAAGAGAGAAAAACCCTTAGCTTTTTCGTCCCTCAACTGCTGCTAACCCACGTCCTTGCTCCACCAAGTCTGAATTATGAAAAATAAACCTAAGTGTGCTATTTATATTAGTAGGAATCTTTCCCGGATTAACAAGAAACGTGTCACGGAGTGCATCGCGGAGCACGGCCTCCGTGACACGCTACGAACGCGGAGGCTCTCTGGAAAATCACCCGAAATCGGCCCAGGCAGCACCTTGCCGCGTTGGCAACGTGTCACGCTGCCTGGGCAGCGCATTCTAGCCCCATGGTCGCGGAGTCCACCTACCGTGGCACGTTGCCAGCGCAGGTGGGCTGTTTTGAGCGGCCTGCCTGCCGTGGAACCTTGTTGACGTGCCGGTGGGCTGTTTTGTGCCTCTTCCTTGCCGACGTTCACGTGTTAATTCCGTTTCCAAGCTTCTACTTCACCAACTCATGGATTAGTTACTCAAACATCATCAAAACCTACAAAACAAAGGATAATCATGTTGGTTAGCACATATCTCCACATTATATAAAATTACATGAAAATGTATACAATAACTTAGATAAACAAGACTAATTGAAGTAATAAAGAGTATCTCGGGCATATATTTTTGCCCGTTATCACAACCCCAAACTTAAAGCCTTGTTCGTCCTCGAACAACCTTTTACATATCATGCAAATGGAGACTCCTACATAACTAATTTAGCAAGATAATTCAGGTTACGGCTATAATGATTACGTAAGATACAAGCTAAAAATAGAGCATGCCTGATTTGATCATTGAAATGAAGTACAACCATGTTAAGACTTCTTAACCTCAAGAATCGACTCTCAATTTTAGCAAACTCATGCAAATCATCTGATTAAGAAATCCCACATGAAATATATCCTTCTTTCAACATGTGCCCCTCACGGAAAGAGAGTTACCCAATTACACGCAAAAACAATTTTTTACATCACAACATGTGTGGGTACATGAATAGAATTACACTCACTCTCACAAAGAATTCACATGCATCATGTAGTGACCCATAAGTTTGCCCTTAGTGTTTTATTCCACAAATATAAGGATGTATGAATGTAAGATCAAGTAGGACTTTTTAGGTTGTAATGTAACTCAGGTGCGGGTAAGTACTATTATGATCAGTAATAGTGACTATCTTTCCTAAGCGCTTTTAATACATCACGCCTTCATTACAAACTTCCCTTCCCTCACTTCACCTTTTTTCTCCTTTTAGTTTTCTTTTTCCTCTTTTGTTCGCCCATTTCTTTCGACACTTTTAGCTTATTAGTAAGGAGTACTTAAGCAATATGTTTCATTCATTCCTTTTCTTACTCCCTACTAATAACCAACCATTTTCACACAAATGCACCTTTTTCCTTTTCTCAACTATTTACAACTTGCTATTTTTCCTTCTTTTCCATTCTTCTCACTCCTTTACCCTTTCGGATTTTTCCTTTAAGCGCTTGGGAGTTTTGGTTCAATTTCAAGGCTAATGAAAGAAAAAGGATTAAGCTTATGTTGCAGCTGTCAAAGAATAGGCTCAAGGCTCAATGGGGTTAACTAGGATTAATTTTTCAAGGTAGGTATAATGAGGGATAAAAAGTTGGTTCATTCAAAGAAATGCCTATATCATTTCCTCCAATTCACATCCTTCATTTCGTTTTATAAACACACCAGGCAAGTTCTAGACAATCCACAATAGCACGGAATACTCAAGAACCTTACACTCATGGCACATGCTCAAATCAAGACACAATCAGTAGACTCTTACTCAGCTAATCACAAGAATTCAGAATTAAGCTTCCATCATATTGAGTCAAATTCAAGAGCCTAAGTGTCTCAAACAAAGTTATACACTTGCATGCTTCACACTGAACATACTTGCATCTTACAAACATTTATAGCACATAACAAGAACATCCAGCACCAATTAGTTATGGTTTCAAAACCCAAAACCTATCGACTAATTTTCCTCAAGACGATCGTCATCCATCCATCGTCGGAAACAGTCCCTAGCTATGACTAAAAAAACTTTATATACAGACCAAGGAAAGAAAGAAAAAAGAAAAGAAAATAAAAATTTTATTCTTCGGTTCAAATACCCCCCGTCGGAAAAGAACCGAAAAGAAAAACCAACGGGTGATGAAGTCATGCTTAATTCACAAAAAATTTTCAAATTTTTCAAATTTTCAAATTTCTCACCAACTTTTGTACAAGCATTACATCCACCAAAAATCATTAAGCACAGAAATTTTGAAATTTCCTAGAAATTTCCCTCACCCCACACTTAAATCATGCTATGTCCGCATAGCATCAAACTAAAGGTTACAAAGGGTGAGAAATACTCCCTGAGGCCTTTAGGCCTAGCTGACAGCATGGTTTTCTTCAACTATGGACAAGTGGGTGTTCGACCCCACACTTTTTCTTTTCCATGCTTGTTAGCTTCCTCCTCCACGGGTACTCAGACTTCCCCTCCATCTGTGCTTAACATTCCACCAAAACAACACAAGATGAAAAATAAATAAAATAAACATAAATGCAAGAAATTAAAATGGTACCCATGGTACCCTTGGGTTGCCTCCCAAGCAGCGCCTAATTTTACGTCGCGGCACGACGTACCAAGTTTCACCACTTTTTCCTCCACCTTGAGGATATGAATCTCACCCCTAATTTCTTCTCTAATTTCCTCTTATGCTCCAGGGGTGGTGGTGAAATTTGTAAGGACCAAACAGTAGATGTTGCCTTTTGCATTTATCGGTCCTTAAGTAAGCGAAGTCATTTTGTCTTTCTGAGTTAGCAAATTTCAAAATATATGGTGCTTGGTCCTCCTCTAGACATTTCTCTACAAACTTGGAAGACTCTATTTCTATGTTGTCAACCAAATTTAATGTTGAAAAATGCGTAGAGTGTGGTCCAATACACCTCAACTCTGAAACTGCATTTTGCTTGACCTCCTTACTTGTATATACCTTCTCGACATCGACATCTATCTCACCATTAAAGTCGACTGGGGGATACGCTAACTCTTCTTCCAAGAATGGATTTTCCATAAGTGTGAGCCCATCACGGGGACACTCAAGAGATTCGAATTGTTGGGCTTCATCCAAAAATTCACCCTTGTTGTCCTCTTGTAGTTCCTCTTGAATATCGGCTAAAACTGTTGTCTGTGATTTATCACACGCTTCAGCTTCAGCGATCATCTCCGTGAATTTGATGGTCATCCTTTCTAGAGCCTCTGCATTCTCTTCTTGCTGATTTCTGAATACTGCCATCGCCTCCTTCATTGCTTCTGATTGCTCCAAGAGTTGTTTCAACATGTCTTCTATTTGAGCTTGGCGTCCCAAGTCCTCATTTTCAGCATGCCTATATTCAGAAAAAACAACAGAAGGATCATAGTAGGGGCTTGGGGGAGGGGAATATGCCTTTGGACAATCACCCCAATGGCCATATTGACACCCACATATATTGCACGTATTACAGTTTTGCCACAAGTGGGGTCCTCCACAGTTCAGACAAGATTCACTAAAATATGAGTATCCACCATTGAAACCATTTATATTCCACGATGTCATGTCAATAAGGGTATACGAACAAGCAGAAAAAAAATAAAATAAAATAAAGAAGAATTAAAACAAACACTAGACCAAGTTGTCAACACTTAAGAAAATAAAACAAAAATACAGTAAATTTATACTTAAAACAATTTCACCAATTGCCAAGTCTCCCCGGCAACGGCGCCAAAAACTTGCTCGGTGCTTTGGTAGGGGTTAAAAACCGACACGCAAGTGCACGTGGTCAAACAAGTAATAAAGTGGCTAAGTAAGCCAAGTATCGATCCAAGGAGACTCTGGATAAGTAAAATTGCTTAAGTATACTATATTCTAGTTTACTTCTAATTATGTTGACAACAATGTAACCAAAAGTTAAATAATTTTGTTTATAAACTATATACTAAAACTATTAACAAATATTTACTTGAATTGAAACTATGGATAAGAGCATGCCAAGGTTAAGAACAAGTAATGAACTTGATAATCATGATAATTTTGGTTAATTCTCTTCTTCATGTTGCTAGCCAAGAACAATAGCCTAGAAATTAAAACTCTCGTATTTAATTTCACTTAAGAATCATCAACCATTCGTCTACATTTCTGTGATCAAATGCAATTTACGACCTAGCAATACGATTCCGGTTCCTAAACTGACTAATACGGCTTTCAAGTATATTTCTATCAGGAAAGCACATCAAAACCCAATTTTCCCAAATCAAGTTAAGAACAATACCCTATTAATTCACAACTTTCCAATTTCTTGCTCTCTCGAGTGAAATTGGACTTTTTAGATGTACATTAATGTCAGCCAAGCACTAATGCAGTAAGAACAAGAATTAATAGAACAACATGAAAGAAGAAGATGAAAAACCATATAATTCACCATCAAAATTCAATACACATGTTCAAAACCTTAGCAAGGAAGAGAATTAGCCACTCATTTGTGGATTGATCATCCTCAAATGAGTGTAAATCATACGTACAATTGATTGAAAGAAGAAAGAAAGAGAGAAAAACCCTTAGCTTTTTCGTCCCTCAACTGCTGCTAACCCACGTCCTTGCTCCACCAAGTCTGAATTATGAAAAATAAACCTAAGTGTGCTATTTATATTAGTAGGACTCTTTCCCGGATTAACAAGCAACGTGTCACGGAGTGCATCGCGGAGCACGGCCTCCGTGACACGCTACGAATGCGGAGGCTCTCTGGAAAATCACCCGAAATCGGCACAGGCAGCACCTTGCCGCGTTGGCAACGTGTCACGCTGCCTGGGCAGCGCGTTGTAGCCCCATGGTCGCGGAGTCCACCTGCCGTGGCACGTTGCCAACGCGCAGGTGGGCTGTTTTGAGCGGCCTGCCTGCCGTGGCACCTTGTCGACGCGCCGGTGGGCTATTTTGTGCCTCTTCCTTGCCGACGTTCACGTGTTAATTCCGTTTCCAAGCTTCTACTTCACCAACTCATGGATTAGTTACTCAAACATCATCAAAACCTACAAAACAAAGGCTAATCATGTTGGTTAGCACATATCTCCACATTATATAAAATTATATGAAAATGTATACAATAACTTAGATAAACAAGACTAATTGAAGTAATAAAGAGTATCTCGGGCATATATTTTTGCCCGTTATCAATTCCCCAATTTTTACTCTATATTATTGAAACATTGATGTGAATTACTTTAACTTTTTAGACAACTCTTGCGTAGTCAACTTACATTTCCTGTGGGATTCGACCCCGACATCCATCAGGTATATTTGTTTTGTTAATGACCGTTTACACTCCATCCTAGCAAGGAGTGAATTTGGACGTTATCAAAAATGGCATGGTTACTGGGGAAAGTAGTTTGATAGCCTTTAGTTTTTTGTTATTTTGAATTGATTTTGCATCATAGTTAGTTTGACTTTGCTATTGTGATTGGTGCCTCTAGGTTGATCTTGAAATAAGCCAACATTTTTTAGAGAGGGAAGGTGCAGTGCATGGGCATATGGATCATGAGGATGAGGATCTTGTGATCCCCAATGTAGCAGGTGCCATTCGCCTACCTCTTACGGTAGGGAATGCAATATTTCATGTGACGAGTACAATGCTGCACTTACTCCAAATGAAAGGGCTCTTCGGAGGGATGCCAAGTGAGATGCAAACAAGAATCTTCAAATTTTTCTTGAGATTTTCCAACCCTTCAATATTGCAAATATAAGTTGAGATTCAATTAGATTGAGGATCTTCCCATTTTCATTAACAGGGGAAGCAACTACGTGGTTGGAGGAGTTGCCTCCCGGGTCTATTACCTCTTGGAATGAACTCACGGAATCAATTTTGGATAGGTTCTTCCCTCCATCGAGGATGCTTCAACTGAGGGATGATATTACCAACTTCCGATAACATTCTGGGAAACAACTCCATGAAGCATGGTTGAGGTTCAAGAAAAAAGTAGCCATTTATCCAAACCATTGTATACCCGATGGGGTTCTACTTCAGAGCTTCTATCGTTCATTGGTTTCTATTAATAAGTCTGTGGAAAATAATTTGGCGGGGGGTTCCATCATGGATCAGCCCTATGGAATAGACAAAGCACTTCTTGAAAAAATAACTAAGACCTATCGAGCATGGCATACTAGAGAAGCGGAGGTGTCTTCTAGTGGTGTTTCTCCCAATCTTGTGACTGCTGAGATGAGAAAAAGGGATGAGGCTAGATATAAAACTCTTGCTAAGGTGATGACCCAACTAGAGTTGATTACGAAACATGTGATGGGAGCTGGTGTAAAGAGTGTGAATATTGTAAATGCCCAAAGACATCTTTAATTTGATGATGACATTTCACCCTTAAGATATACGGAGGAGTGTCAATACATGGCGGGTCAATTGGGGAATTCTCGCCTTGGGTATCAAGGTGCTAATCAAGGACCTTGGTGCCTAAGGAAGGAGAATTAAGGTTGGAAAAACTGTGATAATCAAGGATGCTGGGATAGAAATGATCGATGGGTGAATAAAGATCATAATCTCGAAGGAGAGCGATACCACCGAAGTGCTAATTCCTATCTGCCTCCTCCAAAAGCAGCAGCATCTCAAGGGCAACCAGGAGTGAGTGATATGGGAAACTCAAAGATTGAAGAAATGTTGTCTCGGGTGTTGAAGAAGGTAGAATCCACAGACTGTGGGGTTAAAGAATTAAAAGGAGAGGTGTCTAACCTCACCCAAATAGTAAGTTCCCACTCAGCATCAATCAAGCATCTTGAAGCCTAAATGAACCATCTATCTCCACAAATGAACCCCCATCTGAAGGGTGCACTCCCGAGTGACACTGTTCCCAATCCAAAGAAAGATGGCCATTCCATGGAAATCGTGACTAGGAGTGGCAAGATATTGAAGGATATGGGCATGAAGCCCAAGGATGTTGTTACCCCAAAGGCTAAGGATGATGATGTTGTGGAAGAGGTGCCAAAAACACCAAGTGTTTGTGATGAGGAAGGGAAAGACAAGGGGGAAGTTGATTTGACTCCTTCACATGATGTGATGAGAAATGAAGGCAAGAAGGCCTCCAATGACAAAGATCAAGAAACAAGGGTTCCACCTCCATATCCACAGCGGCTGACCAAGAAAAGGAAGATACTCAATTTCACAAGTCCATCGACATGTTCAGCAAATTATCAATCAATATACTGCTTGTGGATGTTTTGATTCAAATGCCAGGGTACGCAAAGTTTACGAAGGAGCTCTTGAAGAAAAAAAAGTGGTGGATATGGGTACAGATGAGGTGACCAATCATTGTAGTGTTGTCATGACCAGCAACCTTGCTCCAAAATGTGAAGATCCTAGAGCATTTACCATTCCTTGCACAATTAGCTTAAGCATATTCAATAAAGCACTTTGTGACCTTGGAGTTAGTATTAACTTGACGCCTCTAGTCATTTTCAAGAAACTCATATTGGGGAGTCCTAAACCAACATCTATGAGACTTTTGATGGCGGATAGGTCAATTAAACAACTCGTTGGAGTAATACCTGATGTCCTTATGAGAATGGACAAATTCATACTTCCGGTTGATTTTTTTGTGTTGGATTTTGAGATAGACATTGAGGTGCCAATTATCTTGCGGTGCGCACTTCTGGCAATTTGAAGAGCTTTGATTGATGTAGAGCTTGGGGATCTTAAATTCTTATTAGGTAGTAATGAGGTCACCTTCAATATGTATCAGCCTATCAAGCCTCCGAATGAGTTCAAGGTCATGGAAGTGATTGATGGTGAAATGGAGCATTATGAACCATTAGATGAAGAGATTGAATCAGAAGATGACCCTCCAGAGTGTTGAAGATGGAGAAGATATCCGTTGTGCCGCCACATTAATTAAGGCACTTCTTGGGAGGAAACCCGAGCATTTTTATCTTCAGCATATTGATATTTTTGTTGTTTTTGATTTTTGTTGGTAGAATTGGATGCAAGACAAGGAAAAGAACAATAGGGCAGGCACGACGCTAGACCGACGTAACGCCGATGCAAAAACATGAGGTGCCTCCCTATTGCATGTGATAAGAAGAATAGTGGAGAAGAAGAGAGGAAACTGGCGACCCACTAGCAAAATGCCGATGCCAACGCACGAACCGCTGGTCTAGAGCCGGCTCAAACCAGTACGTCTAGGAGTTGTGGTACACTCGGTGACCTAAACGGTGCAATGCCAGTGACAATCCACTAATCACCGGACAACCAGTAGCTAATTGCCAGTGAACTGAAAGGATGATGGTCATCGGCATCTAAAATCGGCAAACCACCGATCCCTTCTAGCGACCGCCGGTCAATTGGAAGTTAAGGTGTGCAATGCATTTAAAAAATTGTTGACTATCCGTGGACCAATTCTGACCCGGGTATTTAAAATACCGGTCAAACCCTTTCCAAATCCCCATAACCCTTTCTCCCACCTTTCTATTTCCCCATTACACCTTTTTAACTTCCCCATACACTACCTTTCGACCTTCTCACTATTAAATCCATCTTTTCACCTACCAATCCTCTCACACTTCTTCTCTTCTATAAATTCCACTCCTTTAATTTCATCACTACTCACAATCTCTTCACTATACTAAAGATAGAAAGATTTTTGTGGAAACTCCATTGTTGGGCAAACCCAAGCCTTGATCTTACTCTGCTCTTTATTCTAAAATTCATTCGGTATGTGTCTCTTACTTTGATTTTTATTATCGGTTGAAGAGATGATTATTTTGAGCATGTGAAAGTCGAAGTTTTCCCCACTCATGTGTCCCCATTACCCAATTATTATGCTTGTCATTACTTTTGTATTATTCATAATGTGAGTATGTGGGGGTGGTGATAAAATGTTGAATAACAATGTGGGTATCCTCTGTGGAAAAAAGTTTGATGCTTGATGTGTTTGATTCTAGTGGAGGTGAAGTCTGAGTAGCCCTGTGTATGCTTAGAATGCATAATTTTCTCGATGACAGATGGAGTGATGTCTTTCTTAAGGGTAAATTGTCACTATTACTTGTTTTGAAGTTGTTGTGTTGAATAAGTGACTCTTGGATCTGAAAGTTGTGTTGATTTCACTCAGTTTGGGGATGAAATACACTAACCGACATTCACCAGCGAACCTTCGGTTAGGCCCAGCAAAACGCCGGATGAATAATGTGTTGTAAGTTTATAGCACTTTTGATGCTTAAAACCAAGAAAATATCATGGACTTAGTGTCACGCTCCATCTTGGGAGGCATGACTGGCACCTAGTGCCACACTGGGACTTGGGCTGACCTAGCTAGACATATGCACCTCTGGTGCTTGCTAGCAACTCACAATCAAGAAAACAAACAGCTATATCTCAGCTATAAATATAGCTTTGGCCGACAAGGCCACATAGAAAACCTGGAAAAGAAAATAGCTAACCCAGCAACATAATAATAAAGGAATCCTATGCGGGCCGACAAGACCATCATGATGTCTAGTCATAATAGAAAGAAAGACAGGCAGTTATATTGTGGCCGCCCAAATGCATGAAAGTGCATGAGGTCGTACAAGTAATATAGTGGCTCTTTCAAGCCGAATATCGAACACACAGGGACTATGACTTAGTGATTTTTTCTTCTATTTTAGTGTTCACAAATACTCTACACAAGTGTGTAAGTAACATAATTAATTGAGAGTTTGATAACTAATAATATATAAAGTAATACTAAATGAAGCTAAGAACCTTGATTAAAACAATAGCAAGAACAATCTATGGTTAAGGCATGAAATGCAATCATGTATAACTCATATTATTCTTCAGCTACCTTCTCTTTCAGGTTGATGGTTGGGAAAAATTAGAGTCTGACTATGGTCTTTCGAAACTCTAACCAATTGCCTAATTATGAACCTTGCAACTACATATTTTTGTGATGAAATAATTCATCCTAGGTCTAGTTTAAATTTGTTCCCTTTTGTTAACCGATTATGGTGTTACAGGTATATTTCTTTCCCGCACGCTAATCTTACCTTCGATTTACAGGAAAGATAAGAAGATATTCCCCTATTCCTCGATCTACCCTAACAATTCTCCTTTTTCAGAGTCAAACTTAGGATTATAAATTTATCTTAATGTTGGCCAAACATTAAAACACCAAAAATCAAGAATAGAAGAACAACCATTCATGAGAGAAGAAAATTTAGCCGACAATAAAATGAAATTATACAAATCTGCAATTAACCTTAACCTCAGAATGAGGTAATTTCGCCACTCCTTTGTTGATTAAAAATATCTAAACAAGTTTCTATCATGAGAACAATTAAAATTTATAACAAAAGAGAACAGAAAGAACCCTAGAATTCTCTACAGCTCAACTGTTGTTTTCCACATTCTTGCCAATTTTTCTGATAATAAAAAATAAAAATCTAAATGTTCTATTTGTACAAGTGAAAAAATTCACAGTGATGAACTAGCTCCGTGGCACGGAGCTCATCGCGGAGAAACAACTCTGTGACACGGAGCTGTCATGGAGGTGCACTGGAAGTTGGGGAATCGTGGAAACCATCGCTCTATGTCATGGAGCTGAACATGCTGGATTTCCTCCGTGACACAGAGCTATCGCGGATACTCACTGGAAATCTGAGGTTTTGGAATTATTAAGCTCCGTGTCACGGGGCTCAACGCGTTAAGTCTCCTCCGTGACACGGACCTGTCTCGGACCTTTACTATTTTGTGCCTTCCAAATTTAATGAATTTCTTCTTCTACCCAAGCATTGTGGCATATTTCTTAATGGAACAATCCTTAACATGACACAGAAGTGAGTTTCCAAATCAATGTTTAAGCTCTCCAAAATTTCCATACTCCAACTCTGAGTATCATTCGCCACATCCCGTTGAAATCTTTGTCATATCCACCAGAAATAGTCACATCACATTTATTAGTCCAAAAACATAATTAACTCAAAACATGCATGAATACATCACCTCAACTAGGCTCCCATATGGTTGAAAATATGGCGTTTGGCCGTATAAATAGGCCCAAGATCACCACCCCAGACTTATAGCCTTGTTCATCCTCGGACAATCCTTTAATATTCTTGACATGATTTTGACACATTACCATCATCAGTGGACCAGGATAGCTCACACCTAGTTATGCTAAATTCTTTAATCATGGAATACAATTCATTTAATCAAGCATGGTCTTCACTAACCATATTTTTAAGTAGAATCACACAAGCCCTAATGAAGAGCTTTTCAACCGCAAATCCGGCCAACATGTCGGAATTATAGTAGCAAGGTCATTAGCTTCACCAAGAATTCACCATCATGTGCCCTCACTTATATGGAATTTCCATACTTTAATGAGATCAATATGATCACAATTAAGAACATTCTATAAATGATTCGCTCACGCTCAAAAAACTATTTCAAGCAAAACTAACACACCATGAGTTTTCCTATAGTGAACTACTCAACCGAGCATAACATCACTTGTAGGATCAAAAGGGCTTTTCTGGGTTGTAATGTAGGCTAAGGAACTGGTCGGATTATTTAGGTCGTAGTGACTCTTATCCCTATGCACTTTAAGACAATTACATATTTCTCTTTTCAGCGCCTTACTTCTCTCACCCTGCACTCCACCTCCTTTCAAATTGTTTTTTCCTTTCACCTACTTATTCTTATCCAAGATGTAAGTGTACCCTTGGCTTAAACTCATCAATGCACTATATATATATATATATATGTGTATAAGTATATACATACGTATATATGTATATATATATATATATAGAGAGAGAGAGAGAGAGCTTATGACCAACAAATGAAGTACACATAGCTTCTTCCTCCCTTTACTCTTCACCCGTTCCCTTGATCATCTCCTTTGAAATATTGTCTCAACAAAGTGTACTAGGACCTATTTGGATCAAAGTAACATTGAGGCCATTCAAACAAAAGGGTAAGGCTACTTAGTGAGGCTATTCCAATAAAATTAGGCTTGAAGGCTCAAATGGGGCTCACTAGAGAGGGCATCAAGGTGAGGGACAATGAACGAGACAGGTCAGCTAGCTCGGTTCACAAAGAAGTGCCTTAATCATATCCGCTAAGTTTAACGCCACTTTCAACTTTTCGTTCACGCAAGGCAAATTCTAGATGTTAGTTAGCAAGAGATATAACTAGTTCTCACCACACATGGCACAGAGATTCACACTTGGTTAACTTAGACCCCTTTTATGATCTCCTCCCAATTGAGTGACAAGCATAATTAAGCCTACAATTTTGCAATTTAGAGTTAAACACCACGGCCTATGTGATCCTACCATTTTCTCCTCACTATTTGGTTATTCAAATGTATATTTCATGAAGTCTAGCATATAACCAAGGGAAGCACCTTAGCCCATTAGAGATAGTTTTATTTCTTAGACGTGACTAATTTCCCTTAAGACGGCCGTCATCTATCAATCATAGGGAACAATCTCTACCTATGACTAAAAAAACAAAATCCTATTCAGTTCAAAGGCACTATTCTCGGGAAAAGCACCGAAAACAAAAGCCTAGAAACCCAAGAAAAAGGGAAAAAAATAAAAAAATAATCACAAGAAAAAAAACAGCGTAGGAACAGAAACAAATAAGCTTACTAGCTATTACAGACCAATTGAGTACCACATCTTGTTCCTATACACAAATTACATGCCACAGAGTCTAGTTGTTACCAGGTTATACATGCCATAGTCAGAGAATCACATAAATATATAAACACAAAATAACCACCCCATGTTCGGTGGGTGTTTGGGTATATAGCTACACACAAGTTCACGTGGTCGAACAGGTAGTAAAGTGGCTCAAGTAAGCCAAGTATCGATCACACAGGGACTGGACTAAAGTAACAATCTCCTCAAGTGTCAATGAACTTTAACTCTGAAATGTAGACAACAGTGTGAAGAGAAATTTGATAGTTTGTTTCCTAATTTTATACTAAGTCTAAAACGAATATACAATTTGAGTCTGATCTGTAAGTATGAGCATGCTGAGGTTAAATGAACATGTAGAGAAATAAATTTTCGATACAATTTGATTAATCTTTCCTCCGGTTGCTAGTCAAGAATTATTGCCTATGGATTAAAACTCTCGTATTTAACCCAACTTAAGAATCATGAACCTTCCACCTACATTTCTGTGATAAAACGAAATTCATGTTCTAGCCATACAAAATCGATTCCTTAATTGACTAATATGACTTTCACGTATATTTCTATCCTGAAGGTAAATCAATTCTCAATTTTCCCAAACTAAGAAAAGATCATATCCTATCAATTCATAACTTTCCAATTTCTTGCTCTCTCGAGTGAAACCGGACTTTTTAGATGTAAATTAACGTTGGCCACACATTAATTCAGTAAGAACAAGAATCAATAGAACAACCATGGAAGAAAAGATGAAAAACCAATTTATCAATAATTACATTTCAATAAAATTGTTCTTAACCTCAGCAAGAAGAGGATTTAGCCACTCATTTGTGGATTAAACATCGTTAAATGAGTGTTAATCATACAAGCAATTGAAATAAAGAAGAAGGAGATAGAGAAAAACCCTGAGATTTTCGTCCCCTCAATTGCCTGTAACCCATGTTCTTGCTCCACCAAATCAGAATAATTAAAAATGAACCTAAGTGTTCTATTTATACTAGTGGGAATTTTTCCCAGAATAACAAGCAACGTGTCACGGAGTGCATCGCGGAGCACTGTCTCCGTGACACGCCACCAACGCGAACCCTTACTAGAATCCATACGTCCAAGTATTTAGGCCCAACGTGGCACGACGTGTAACGCGGGGCTAAGCCAACGTGCCACGGCCCCAATGTGCACCTCCACTGGAAATAGGCGTAATTTCACCATCCAGGCAGAATGCATTCGCGATGGCAGCGTGACACGGCACCATTGCGGAGCCCCTTTAATTCGTGCCTTCAAGTGTTTTTCTTCCTTGCTAGCTTCCGAGTCCAATTCCGATTTCTCCCAACATGCATCTTAGCTTCATACAATTATATTTTTCCTAAAAAATCATGCTAATCATGTTGGTTAGTGTAAATTCACATTTTATAACAATTCACATGATAATGTATAAACATCGATAGATAAACAAGGAAAAATGACCATTTGAGTATCACTTGGGCATATAAATTTGCCCAAGATCACTTACCCCACACTTAAATCCTTGTTCGTCCCCGAACAACAATCTTACACCTCATGCAATTGACACCCCATCCTGGCTAGTTTGGCTCGACAATTAAAGCTACGGTTATATCGATTATTTAACATAGCAAATCATCAAGAAAACATGCATAGTCTTATCAATAGAATGACCTTCAACACATTAAGACCTCCTAGACTCAAGAATCGACTCTCGATATCGGCAAACTCCTGCAAATCAGCTGATCAAGATATCCAACACGAAATTTAATCTCTCGTCAAGCATGTGCCCTCACAACACAAGAGACTTTTTCCCCCTTTTTAATTACATGAACTCAAAGACATTACACGCAGGGGCATATAAACACAATTTCACTCTCTCTCCCAAAAGAATTCACATGCATCATGTCATGAACCATAGGCTTGCCTTTAGTGTATTACTCCACTAATATAAGTACGTGTGTTGTAAGATCACGTAGGACTTAACGGGTTGTAATGTAAGCTATGGCACTAGTAAACACTGGGCTAACTAATAATAACAACTAGCATCCTTAAGCGCTTTTTTCAATACATCCCATCAACCTTATGGGCATTGTTTCTTCCTTCATCCTCCCATTCTTGAAGTCTGTCTTTATTTTTGACCCAATATCTTTAAGCACACTTGACTCAATAACAAAGATTATTTATACATCTTCATTATATTTAATTTATAACGAGTGCACCTTCGACCTTTTCTTTCCTTTCATCACTCTGCTTTTTCTTTTCTTTTCACCATTCTCACTCCTTGACACTGTGGGAAAATTATTTTCTTTTCCTGAGCGCTTAAGAGTTTTGGATCAAATTCACGGATAATGAAAAGAAGGGGTTAAGCTCGGTTTACACCTTTTTGACAAAAGAAAAATAATAGGCTAAAAGCTCAATGGGCTAACTAGAATGTACATTCATGGTGGGTACGATAAGAAAAACAAACTTTTGGTTAAAGAAAAGAAATGCCTACATCCTTTCCTACAATACACCTCCTTCATTTCGTTTTGTACACACACCAGGAAAGTTCTAGACACTTCACAATAGCATGGAAGACGCGAAACCTCACTATAGACTCATTTCACATGCTCAACTCAAGACATTCACAGACTCTTCAATCAGCTAATTACAAGAATTCAAACATTAAGCCTTAATCACATTGAGTCGAACTCTATGGCCTAGGTATCTCAATATATTTACAAAGTTGCATGCGTTCATACGAATCACCTTTGCATTTCAAACATCATGTACAACACGCAACCAGAATTTCGCAACCATAAAGTAACTACAGGTTTTGGGATGCAAACCAACAAAAGAAAAAAACTAAAAAGGGAAAAATGAACAAAGAAATGTACTCCTAACGACTACATTTCCCTTAAGACGGTCGTCATCCATCCATCATAGAGAACAATCACTAATTACGACTTCGGTTCAATGGGACTATTCTCGGTAAAAAACCGAAAACAAACGCCGAGAAACCAAAAAATTTAAAAATTCATGAAAAAATTTTAAAAATATCAATCATTTTGATAAAACAAAAATATGTACAAAACCATCTAACAACATTCAACAGCACACAACAGCTTCACCTTAATTACAATACAGACATACACACAAAAATCACAGGGCCACAAGTTTATCTAAGCACAACAACAGAATAGAGACATACATTAGTAACAACAGCAACAAACACCTAACTACTCCCACCCCACACATAAATCGAACACTGTCCCCAGTGTTCATAAAATTCAGCATAGCACAAAAATGGGTAGTGAAACTCCCTGATCAATCAAAATATTTCACTTTTTCGTCAAGTGCTGCTGCCTCGTCTCCCATGTCTGAATAGCCCCCATCGTCATCATCTGACTCCACATCGGAGTCATCACGACATGTCTCCTCGTCTGTGGGGACATCATCATCAGTGGGCTCCACAAAAGCTGGCCCCACGCGACATAGAGCCCTGGCATTTTCGCCAAAAGGGTAGTCTAGCTCAAGCTGCCACAACTCCTCTTCTATTGCCGGCCTCCCGCTTATGTGTAGCTGGAGCATCTGCATCCCAAACATACGAGCCATGTACTGATCATCCTGAGCATGTCGCTCGGCTAGTGTAAGAACTGCCCGTGAGTGGTGTCGGGTGCCTTAGTTTTGGTGACATTTAAGGCCCGCCTCTCCATATGCGGGATGTAGTCAAGGGCCTCCTCCTCAATATCTAGGCCCCTCAGGAACGTGGTCAGTAATCCACCGAACCCATACCTGTGCCCTTGATGCAAACGGGCTCTCTTCGTGGCGGAGATAATCACTGCCCCGACATTGACCTCCAGCCCTTTCATCAATGTGTAGACCAAGCATACACGATCCCGGGTGACATCTGTCATGTGCACCCCCGAGATCAGGTAGGAACAAACAATCTTCAGCCATATCCTGGATTCCCTGTTCATCTGTGAGTAGGGCAAGGTCTGATGGTAGCCCTTCTCCTTATGCCTGCTCCAACGTGCTGTAGACCGAGTTCCACACAAAGTGCATCTGATATCTGTGTATGGTGGAGTGATATTCAGCTGCCGAAGCACATGGGCGTCTGTGTCCCGCGCCCCCAAGATGGCATTAAGGTGATGAGGCTCAAAAGTGACTATTTGCCCCCGTATCTTGATGGTGTGACTTCTGAGTGTCGGGTTCCAGTTGGCGTAGAATTCCCGAATCAGGTGCAGGTTGCACTCCTTGGGCTCTTCAAAGATGAAGTTCAGCCCGGCTGCCTCAATTTTGTGGACAATCCTGGGGAACTCCTGTGCCAATGGTTCCCTAGCAATGTGTTCTTCGGGGAAGTATTTGCTTTCCTTATGTTTAGCGTACCATTTCTTCACGTCCTCTATCACCCATCTGGTTCCATATTGACGGCGTTGGCCGCATGGAACCGATGGTGCTGCTGGGACTGCTGTTCCCAGTCTAATTTGTTTCCTTCCGGTGCCTGATGTTGATGCGCCCTTCCCTTTATCTTGCCTACTTGCCATTGTTCCTGTCAAACCAAACCGACAGTCCCAATGTTATTCCAATTAAAATTAGCTTCGACTAAAGTTGGGTTAAGCTAGGTGTTCGGCTCGCGTTATATGGGTATATAACTACACGCAAGTGCACGTGGTCGAATAAGTAGTAAAGTGGCTTAAGTAAGCCAAGTATCGATCCCACAGGGACTGGGATGAAGTGCAATCTGCTCAAGTGTACTATATTTTAATTCTAAAAATGCAGATAACAGCGTAACCAAAATTTTGATATTTTGATTTATAATTTTTTTATGCTAAATCTTAAACAACTATCTAATGTGAGTCTGAACTATGAATGAGAGCATGCTGAGGTTAAACGAACATGTAATGAAGTTAATTATCGACATAATTTGGTTAGTCTTTTCCTTCAGTTGCTAGTCAAGAACTATTACCAAGGGATTAAAACTCTCGTATTTAATCCCACTTAAGAATCATGAACCATCCACCTACATTTCTGTGATTAAATGCAATTCATGTTCTAGCCATACAAACTCGATTCCTAAATTGACTAATACGACTTTCAGGTATATTTCTATCCTGAAGGTAAATCAATTCTCAATTTTCCCAAACTAAGAAAAGATCATATCCTATTAATTCACAACTTTCCAATTTCTTGCTCTCTTGAGTGAAACCGGACTTTTTAGATGTACATTAACGTAGGCCACACATTAATGCAGTAAGAACAAGAATTAATAGAACAACCATGGAAGAAAAGATGAAAAACCAAAGAATCAATGATCACATTTCATTACAATTGTTCATAACCTCAGCAAGAAGATGAATTAGCCACTCATTTGTGGATTAAACATCGTTAAATGACTGTTAAACATACGAGCAATTGAATACAAGGAGAAGGAAAGAGAGAAAAACCCTGATAATTTCGTCCCCTCAACTGCCTGTAACCCACGTTCTTGCTCCACCAAGTCAAAATATTGAAAAATGAACCTAAGTGTTCTATTTATACTAGTGCGAATTTTTTCCGGAATAACAAGCAACATGTCACGGAGTGCATCGTGGAGCACTGCCTCCGTGACACGCTACCGACATGGACCTTCACTGGAAACTGGGGGTCCAGGGAATAAGGCCCAACGTGGCACGGCGTGCAACGCGGAGCCATGCTACCGTGCCACGGACCTATCGCGTACCCTCTCTAGAAATTGGACGAAAATTACCTATCCAGGCAGAAGGCCTCCGCGATGGCAGTGTGACACGACTCCATCGCGAAGCCCATTTATTTTGTGCTTTCCAATGCCTTGTCCCTTGCTCACGTCCGAGTCCAACCCCGATATCCTCCACATGCATTTTAGCTTCCCGAAATTACATTTTACCTGCAAAACAATGCTAATCATGTTGGTTAGTATAAATTCACATTTTATTACCAATTACATGAGAATGTATACACATTGATAGATAAACAAGGCTAAAATTCCACATTTGAGTTTCACTTGGGCATATAAATTTGCCCAAGATCACTTACCCCACACTTAAATCCTTGTTCATCCTCGAACAACAATCCTACACCTCATGCAATTTACATCCCAACCTCGCTACTTTGGTTCGATAATTTAGGCTACAGTCATACCGATTATTCAATACAGCAAATCATCAAGAAAACATGCATGGTCCTATCAATGCAATGACCTTCAATACATCATGACCTCCTAGACTTAAGAATCGACTCTCGATATTGGCAAACTCATGCAAATCAGCTGATCAAGATATCCGACACGAAAATTAATCTCTCATCAAGCATGTGCCCTCACAACACGAGAGAGTCTTCCCCTTTTTGCTCATATGAACTCACAGAATTTCAAGCAGGGGCATGTAAACACAATTTCTCTCTTTCTCCCAAAAGAATTCACATACATCATGTCATGACCCATAAGCTTGCCCTTAGTGTATTACTCCACTAATATAAAGAAGTGCGATTTAAGATCACGTAGGACTTTAACTGGTTGTAATGGAAGCTACGGAACTAGTAAATATTGGGTTAGCCAATAATAGCCACTAGCATCCTTAAGCGCCTTTTCAACACATCCCATCAACTCATGGACATTGTTTCTTTTTTTCTTTTTCATCCTCCCATTCTTGACGTTTTTCTTTAGTTTGGCCCATCTTATTAAGCACACTGGACACAACAACAAAGATTATTCATGCACCTTCATTATAGTTTATTTATAACAAGTGCACCTTCAACCTTTTCTTTTCCTCCATCACTCGACTTTTCTTTTCTTTTCCCCATTCTCACTCTTTTGACACTTTGGGAAAATGATTTTCTCTTCTTAAGCGCTTAAGAGTTTTGTATAGACTTTACGGCTAATGAAAAGAAGGGATTAAGCTCAGTTTACACTTTTTGACAAAAGAAAAAAAAATAATAGGCTAAAGGCTCAACGGGCTGACTAGGGTATACAATCAAGGTGGGTACGACAATGAAAAATATAAACTTTCAGTTAAAACAAAGAAATGCCTACATCCTCTCCTACAATACACCTCCTTCATTTCGTTTTGTACACACACCAGGCAAGTTCTAGACACTTCACAATAGCATGGAACAACAAAACCTCACTTCACACTTATTGCACATGCTCAATTCAAGATGTATTCACAGACTCTTCGATTAGCTAATTACAGGAATTCAAAAATTAAGCCTCAATCACACTAAATCAAACTCTATGGCCTAGGTATCTCAACATATTTACAAAGTTGCATGCTTTCATACGAATCACCTTTGCATTTTAAATATCATGTACAACACGCAACCAGAATTTCGCAACCATAAAGTAACTACAGGTTTTGGGATGCAACCCACAAAAGAAAAGAAACTGAAAAATAATTGAAAAACCTACTCCTAACGACTACATTTCCCTTAAGACGGTCGTCATCCATCCATCATAGGGAATGGTCACTAACTAGGACTTCGGTTCAATGGGACCATTCTCGGTAAAAGAACCGAAAACAAACGCCGAGAAACCCAAGAATTGAAAAAAAAAATTTGCTCTTGGCTTTCAACCACCTCTTGGCTTCTCCAAAAAGCGAAAATGGGAACAATGTAAGCGTGACATAATCTGATGACACTCTAGCGGGGATGTAAGTGTCACTTATCTCCAAAAAATTTTGGAGATGTTGCTGTGGATCCTCATGAGGGAGACCTGTGAACTGCCCACTGGTGTGCAGCAATTGCACCATATTCTGTTTGAGCTCGAACCTCCCTCCTGGCTCAGGTTTGTGGATGCTAGATGTGACATTATTAGCAAATGGGATTTCCACCTCGCAAACCGGCCTAGCTGCCATGTCCTCGGGCACTAGCATTTCCCGTAAAACTGGTGGATTCTGTTGTTGCTCCACAATTGTTTGTCTGAGCAACTGCAGCTTTTTCTCTAGAGCTTCTCTCCTTTGATGATGAAATTGTCTTTCCGGCTCTAAATATGAGTCCACCAGCTCCTTGTCTCTTACCAGTGTTCAACAGAAATTAGTATCTGCAAAATACAGGCTAAGACCAAGTTGTCAACACTAAGAAGAAATATTAACCTAACACTTAAGAAAAATTTACCAATTGCCAGTCCCCGGCAACGGCGCCAAAAACTTCTTCGGTGGGTGTTTGGGTATATAGCTACACGCAAGTGCACGTGGTCGAACAAGTAGTAAAGTGGCTCAAGTAAGCCAAGTATCGATCCCACAAGGACTGGACTAAAGTAACAATCTACTCAAGTGTCAATGAACTTTAACTCTAAAATGCAGACAACAGTGTGAAGAGAAATTTGATAGTTTGTTCCTAATTTTATACTAAGTCTAAAACGAATATACAAATTGAGTCTGATCTATAAGTATGAGCATGCTGAGGTTAAATGAACATGTAGAGAAATAAATTATCGATACAATTTGATTAATCTTTCCTCCGGTTGCTAGTCAAGAATTATTGCCTATGGATTAAAACTCTCGTATTTAACCCAACTTAAGAATCATGAACCTTCCACCTACATTTCTGTGATAAAACGAAATTCATGTTCTAGCCATACAAAACCGATTCCTTAATTGACTAATACGACTTTCACGTATATTTCTATCCTGAAGGTAAGTCAATTCTCAATTTTCCTAAACTAAGAAAAGATCATATCCTATCAATTCACAACTATCCAATTTCTTACTCTCTCGAGTGAAACCAGACATTTAGATGTACATTAACGTTGGCCACACATTAATACAGTAAGAACAAATCAATAGAACAACCATGGAAGAAAAGATGAAAAACCAATTTATCAATAATTACATTTCAATAAAATTGTTCTTAACCTCAGCAAGAAGAGGATTTAGCCACTCATTTGTGGATTAAACATCATTAAATGAGTGTTAATCATACAAGCAATTGAAATAAAGAAGACGGACCCTGAGATTTTCGTCCCCTCAACTGCCTGTAACCCACGTTCTTGCTCCACCAAATCAGAATAATTAAAAATGAACCTAAGTGTTCTATTTATACTAGTGGGAATTTTTCCCAGAATAACAAGCAACGTGTCACGGAGTGCATCATGGAGCACTGCCTTCGTGACACGCCACCAACGCAGACCCTTACTGGAATCCGGACATCCAGGTATTTAGGCCCAACGTGGCACGGCGTGCTACGCGGGGCTAAGACAACGTGCCACGGCCCCAACGCACACCTCCACTGAAAATAGGCATAATTTCACCATCCAAGCAGAATGCATCCGCGATGGCAGCATGACACGGCTCCATCGCGGAGCCCCTTTAATTCGTGCCTTCAAGTGTTTTTCTTCCTTGCTAGCTTCCGAGTCCAATTCCGATTTCTCCCAACATGCATCTTAGCTTCGTACAATTATATTTTTCCTGAAAAATCATGCTAATCATGTTGGTTAGTATAAATTCACATTTTATTATAATTCACATGATAATGTATAAACATCGATAGATAAACAAGGCAAAATGACCATTTGAGTATCACTTGGGCATATAAATTTGCCCAAGATCACCCTACACTTTAAATGAGCACTTTCCTCAGTGCTTGCAATAGATCAATGTAAAAATAGAGTTAGGGTGGCAAAGACTCCCTGATCAAGAAACTGTTTCAATCCCCTTATTTGGTGCAAAAGCCTCCTCACCGAGGTCAAAGTCATCTCCCTCATCCTCATCTTGCTCAATGTCTGAGTCCTCCCGGCGCCTCTCCTCATCGATGGGTACATTATCTCCACCGGTTCTATAAATGTTGGACCAATCCTGCACACGGCTCTTGCATGCTCGTTCATCGGGTAATCTCTGTCCACCTTCCACAGATCATCTGTTGTTGTGAGCCGTCCACCAATACGCAGCTGTAACATTTGCAGTCCAAAGATCCTGTCTGCATAGCTATCATCTCAAGCGTGTCGCTCGACTAATGTGAGAACTGGTCCATAGGTGGTGTCTGGCACCTTAGTCTTGGTCACGTCCATAGGGCGCTGTTTAACCCTTGTTCTGTAATTTAGAGCCTCCTCTTCAATGTCCTGGCTCCTGAGATAGGTAGTGAATAGACCGCCAATACCATACCTGTGCCCCTGATGTAACCTCGCCTTTTTCATGGATAATTTGATCACAGCCCCAACATTGATCTCCATATTTCTCATCAAGGCGTATACCAGGCAAATCCGATCCTTGGTGACATCAGTCATATTCACCCCGGGAATGAGGCAAGTGCAGACAATCTTAAGCCAAACTCGTGCCTCTCTATTCATCTGGGAGTAGGGCAATGTCTGATGGTACCCTTTTTTCCTTGTGGTGAATCCATCTGGCTGTTGATCGCTGCCCACATAATGTGTGCCGGATGTCAGCATATGGCGGGGTGATATTGAGCTGGCAGAGTGGATGTGGATCTGTATCAGGGGTCCCTAGGATGGCATTTAAGTGGTGTGCCTCAGATGGAATGACCTGACCCCGAATCTTGACTGTGTGGCAGCAAAGAGTGGGGTCCCAATTCATGTAGAATTCCCGCACCATGTGTAAATTACACTCCCTGGGCTCATTGAAAATGAATTCCATGCCCAAGGTGTGTATCCTCTGCAGTATCCTGGGGAACTCCTGTGCCAAACTCTCCCAGTCAATTTGCTCCTCCAGGAAGTATTTAGACTCTTTATGCATACCATTTTTTACCTTCATCCTCCACCCATATGGTACCAAACTGCCTATTCCGACCCCTAGGAACTGGTGGGGCTGCTGGCATAGCTGTGCCTAGATGGAACCTTTCCGACCTGCGCTAGAGGATGAGCCGCCTTTTCCTTTTTCCTGTCTAGCCGACACTGTTCCTGTTCATCCCAAAACACAAAGATCAAATTAGTCAGTATTTAACATGGCTACCCAACACTAATCAGAGCTTTGGTTGATTACCACACACTTAGTTGCTAGCGTGGATTCACTAGTCATAGTTATTCGGGTACTCAGACTTCCCCTTCTATACACTTCAATGACTAGTTTCTTCCCACATTAAAGCATAATTAGCACTTTGACAAGATTAAGAAAACAAAGGATTATACAACATTTTCACTGAGGGAACTTTGCATTGAGATATTAACTTGGAAATTATCATGTAATACTCAGACTTCTTACACTCAGATAACTCATACTCATGACAATAGCAATTACAGGAACTTAATGTTACTTTACTCAGACTTAAAGAAATTAAGGACTTGCAATCAGGAGCAGTTACAATCTACGAATGTTCACAAATACAACATTTGTTTTCACCATGGCATTAGGCATATTAGAGTATGTCGATTTAGCATGTCTTAGACTACATATAATGCACAATACCCATGTCTCAACCATACAACGATCTCCTGATTTAACACGCACAACCAACCATTCATGCTGGCCTCGTTACTACACAATGGTTTCCTCTTCAATCACCCCATTTTATAAGTACTCAGAGCATAGTAGTGCAATTTACCCGCCTCTTATAGAACAATTGCAGAACAAAGGCATGCATTTGCTAATTTATGTTTTTCATCCACCCTTTTCATCTTCCCTAAACCCTTCAAACACCCTACAGTTAATTTTAATGCCAAATGCAAGAAACCATGGCAATATCAAGAGTAAGGGTCAAATATCATCAATTAAGAGCATAATTACCCAATAAAAACTTGTTTCTACCAAGTTCACATGAAGTGGGGTTTACCTTGGCTTACCCATATGTTCATGCCAAGAATTTACATAAGAAAAGAAGGAAAAAACCAACAACTTACCTGGGAAGCCCTGTTGTTAAGAAGATGGGGTGATTCTTCAAGCCCTAGCCGTGGCACGTTCAAGAGGGGAGGGAGGAATGGGGGTTTTGTCGTGAAGGAGATGAAAAAATGGGGCTGAAATGCTGAAATAGGGATTAAAAAGAAAGAGATTTGGATGGGTCGACTTGGTATTTTAAGTGTGACCTGTCGCGAATTACACCTCAGCGTGGCACGAAGGCTGTCGCGAAGGTGTAGCTCTGTGACACACCAGGATCGCGCACCCTCACTGGATTTTAATGCCAGTGTTTAACACGGCTTCGCAGCATGGAGCTTAACGTGGAGATCAGGCTCTGTGACATTGAGCAATCGCGCAGGCTCACTATTTGGGCCAAATTTTCCGTTTCACTTACCTTTGCAACTCCGGCTTTAACTTTTACTCCTGTAATATTTTCGTCATTTAAATCCTGCAAATCATCCAAAAACACCAATAAGTTAGAAAATAGTGGGTTGCCTCCCACCCAGCGCCGTAGTTTTAGTTGTGGCACGACTTATCTTTTTTTTTTCTTTTTTTCTTTTTTTAAATAAATTCTAACTATTACATTACATTCACGGGTTGTCTCCTGTGCAGCGCCTGATTTACCGTTGCGGCATGACCGAGCTCACATTCAGTCATCAGATAAGGTGATACATGTCTTCTCTCGATTAACACCCTCACCCCAGTAATGCTTACACCTCTGACCATTGACCAAGAATGTGGCACCTTTATCTTCCTGCCACAATTCAACCACCCCGTATGGGGTCATCCTAGCCACCTCAAATGGTCCAGACCAGTTAGACCTTAACTTCCCTGGTAATAATTTCAACCGAGAGTTGAATAGTAATACCATCTATCCAGGCTCGAAGGTTTGAGGCACTATATGCTTGTTATGTCACCTCTTGGTCTTTTCTTTGTATAGCTTAGCACTTTCATAAGCATGCCACCGAAACTCTTCCAGCTCATGCAGTTGCAACAACCACCTTTTCCCATCTAACTCTGGATCCATATTCAACATCCTCAAAACCCAATATGCCTAATATTCAAGCTCCACAGGCAAGTGACAGGCCTTCCTATAAACAAACCGATAAAGTGAAGTCCCAATTGGCATCTTTTAAGCAGTCCTATACGCCCACAAAGCATCATCTAATTTTCTTTCCCAATCCTTTAGTTGAGCATTCACAGTTTTCTATAGAATCTGCTTGACTTCCCTATTCGATACTTCTACCTACCTGCTATTTAAGGGTGATATGTTGTAGCCACCTTATGTCGAACTCCATATTTAGCCAATAAATTCCAGAACCAGGTGTTAACAAAGTGCGAACCTCTGGGTTCCAAACCTGGTAAAAATCTGCTTCTTCACAAACTTGGCCACTACCTTGGCATCATTAGTGGGAAAGGTTGCAGCCTCAATCTATTTGGAAACATAATCCACCGCTGCTGGAATATATTGATTGCCAAATGACGGTGGAAAGGGCCCTATGAAATCTATCCCCCACACATCGAACACCTCGACTTTCAAGATGTTGTGCAACAACATCTCATGTTTTCGGCTGATTGTCCGCATTCTCTGGCATTAATCATAAGACTTGGCATATGTTGCTGCATCCTTGAATAAGTTGTCTAAAAGAAACCGGACTGGAGCACTTTATGAGCAGTGCGCTCTCCTCTATGATGACCGCCATACGGTGAGGAATGACAACTTTTCAACACCTCTACTACCTAACTCTCAGGAACGCACCGTCTCATCACTTGATCTGGCCCTTGCTTGAATAGATATGGTTCATCCCACATATAAAACTGGGACTCATGCTTTAGCTTCTTTCTTTGTTCAGTGGTTGCCTCTGGTGGGTACACTCCACTTACTATCAGGTTCACAATGTCCGCATACCAAGGAAGTTCTGCCACACTCAGTGCCAAGAGTTGCTCATCATGGAACTCTTCTCGGATGCGCCCAACATCACTCACATGTGACTTGTCCTCTAGTCGTGATAGATGATCTGCTACCTGATTTTCACTACCTTTTCTAACGCGAATTTCCAAGTCGAACTCCTGGAGCAATAATACCCACCCAATCAACCTGGGCTTAGAATCCTTCTTGTTGAATAGGTAACGAATGGCCGCATGATCTTTGTTAACCACCACTTTTGTCCCAACTAGATAGGACCTGAATTTATCAAATGCATAAACAAGCGCCAGCATCTCCTTCTCTGTGACAGAATAATTTGCCTTAGTAGCATCCAGTGTTTTGCTTGCATAGTATATGGAGTGAAAAATCTTTTCTCTCCTCTGCCCCAATACTGCACCCACAGCCACATCACTGGCGTCACATATCAGCTCAAACAGGTGTTCCCAGACAGGAGCAATGAGAATGAGAGCTTTCACCAGCTTCTTCTTCAACTCCTCAAAAGCATTCACACATTTTGCTCCAAACTCAAACTTCACATCTTTTTCCAGTATTCGGCACATCGATCTGGAGATCATTGAGAAATCCTGAATGAACCGTCTATAAAACCCAGCATGGCCTAAGAAACTGCGGACACCCTTTACAGACACTGGTGGTGGCAACTTCTCAATCACCTCTACTTTGGCACGGTCAACCTCCAAGCCGCTCTATGACACTTTGTGGCCAAGGACAATGCCTTCCTTGACTAAAAAGTGACACTTCTCCCAATTTAGTACCAGGTTTGTATCTTCACACCTAGCCAAGACCTTGTCCAGATTCTTAAAACATACAGCAAACGAGTTACCAAAAATAGAGAAATCATCCATAAATACCTCTACATAGTCTTGCACCATGTCATGAAATATAACCATCATGCATCGTTGGAAGGTTCCTAGTGCATTGCATAACCTAAAGGGCATATGCTTGAAGGCATATTTCCCATAGGAACGGGTAAATGTGGTCTTCTCCTGATCTTCTAAGGCTATAGCTATTTGGTTATTGCTAGAATAGCCGTCCAGAAAGCAATAATACTCCTAACCTGCAAGTATGTCCATCATCTGATTGGTAAATAGAATGGATAGTATCTTTCCTGGTGGCCTCATTTATTTTTCTGTAATCCATACAAAACCTCCAGCCTGTAACCGTGCGAGTAGGAATCAACTAATTCTTCTCATTACTGATAACGGTCATGCCCCCTTTCTTTGGGACACACTGAACCAGGCTGACCCACTCACTGTCAGAGATAGGATATACCACTCCTACATCTAGCCACTTAGTCACCTCCTTCCTCACTAAATCTTTCATCACGGGGTTCAACCTCCTTTGATGTTGTACATTTGGCTTGGATCCTTCCTCCATTAATATCTTGTGCATGCAGAAAGCCAGACTAATCCAACAGATGTCTAACATTTTCCATCCTATGGCTCTCTTTCTCCTTTTCAGAACTACTAATGCTTCTTGAACCTGTGAATCTCTTAGTCCCGATGAAATAATGACCGTCAATGTGTTAAATTTTCCCAAAATTACATACTGAATGTGTGGAGGCAATGCTTTCAGCTCCAGTTTGGGGGCCTCCTCGATTGATGGCTTGGGTGGAAGCTCTAAGGACCTATGTAGGGGTTTGAACTCCTTCTTTCGAAAGAACATTTTGGCCTCATCCAAAGCTTGCATGATTTCATAAATTGTAACATCCCCGAACAAATCATGTCCCACCAACACTCTTTCCAAGGGATCATTTGAGTTAATCAACTGAAGTGCGGACTCTTGATCAATAACAGTAATAGCTGACAGCTCTTCATAAATAGCAGGTAACTTCATGGCTTTGTAGACATCAAATACTTCCACCTTGTCATGGGATCTCATAATTAGCTGCTTTGCAGCTACATCTATTAAGGCTCGTCGGATTGCCAAAAAGGGACGTCCTAAAATAAATGAGACTTCCGAGTCTTGCTCAAAGTCAAGAATTATGAAATCCACCAGAAAAATAAGGGAGCCCACTTGCACTATCACATCTTCCACAATTCTATCTGGCCTCACCAATAAGCGATCAGCTAGCTGCAAAATCACAGTGGTGGGTCTTGGGCTACCCAAACCCAACTTTTTGAATACAGAGGTGGGCGTCAAGTTAATGCTTTCCCCAAGATCACATAAACCACGAGCTTTAATGGACTGCCCAATGGTGATCTGGATAGTAAAACTTCCTGGATCTTTGAGCTTTGTAGGCAATCTATTCTATATTCGTGAAGTGCACTCCTCAGTAAGTGAAATTGTGGCATATTCCTTCAGTCTGCTCTTGTTTGGCACAATATCCTTTATGGACTTCGCATACATAGGAATACTCCGCAAAACATCCACCAAAGGAAGATTAATGTGTACCTGCTTCAATACTTCCATAAATTTCTGGAATCATGCTTCTTCCTTATGCTTCCTCAATCTCTGAGTGAATGGGGGTGGTGGTGGTGACTTCTCAATTTCTGTTGACTTTCACTCCCCAATGCCTTATCATTATCTTCGGCCTCCTCTATTGTTTCAGCTTTTTGTGCTGGCTTTTCGGGCAACAACTCTTTCAGTTGTTTTCCACTCCTAGTGGTGACAGCATTTACCTTCTTAGGGTTGGTGTCTGTGTCACATGGCAACCGCCACGGGGTCGAGTATTCTGTGCTCCAATTAGCTGTCCCAGCTGAATCTCCAAAGCATTTGTAGCCAACTGTTGATTTTTCATATCAGTTGTCAATTTCACCTAGTCAGCTGCCATCTCAGCTTGGTTGTCTATAATGGTCCTCAACATATCCTCAATATTGTTGGACTAAATAGGTGCATTATTCCCTCTGAATTGATGCTGGAATTTAGATGTGCCCCCTGGTTTCTGTGTAGACCCTGATTCGAGCTCTGCCCTTGGTGACTATTACCGCCCCATGAAAAATTTGGATGGTTCCTCCAGTTGGGGTTGTAATTGTTGCTATACTGCTTATTATTACTGCTCTATGAATTCTCGACAAAGTAAACTAAGTCTAGGTTGGCACCACTTGTATCAGCTGAGTGCTCACTGCTGCCACAAACTTCACATCGCACTTGCTGGACTACATTGACTGGAGCTTGTGGCTGACCCAAGCTCATGTTACTAAAATGAATGTTCATCTGATTCTGTAATGCAACTATTTGTGCAGCAATAGCTGTGAGTCCATATACCTCCAAGACACCTGTTACTTTCTTCACCACACCTTTGGTTGTGTCAGCATTCCATTCTGGGTTGCCTTGTGAAATCCGATTCAGTAGTGTATATAACTCCTCATATGTCTTTTCCAAAGCTTGCCCACCAGCTGCAAAGTCTAACGGGATTTTTGTGTGAGGCTCCAAGCCTTCTATAAAAGTATGCACCAACACATTATTTGACTGGTGACGGTGAGGACAATCTCTCAGCATAGACTTGAACCTCTCCCAAGCTTGGTATAGGTTCTTACCATCTCTCTGTTTGAAACTTAGAATCTGACTTCTAAGCCTTGTTGTCTTCCCCGAAGGAAAGAACCTGATAAAGAATTTCTTTGCTAGATCATCCCATGTGGTAACAGAGTTAGGTGGTTCGTCTTTTAGCCACCTCTTCGCTTCCCCCAGCAAGGAAAATGGGAATAATGTGAGCCTCACATAATCTGATGATACCCCTGTGGGTATGTATGTATCACTGATCTCCAGAAAATTTTGTAGGTGCTGCTACGGGTCTTCATGGGGGAGACATGTGAATTGTCCGCTAGTATGCAAAAGTTTCACCATGTTCTATTTCAGCTCAAATCTACCTTCCAGCTCCGGTCTGCGAATGCTAGAGGTAACATTGTTCGCGTGTGGGATTGCCACCTCGCGTACTGGTCTTGCTGCCATTACTTCAGGAAATAACTCTGCCTGCCTAAGTGGTGGATGTTGTTGTTGATCCAGAATTTCCCTCCATAGCAACTGCAACTTCCTTTCTAGAGCTTCTCTCCTTTACAAATGAAACTATCTTTCCGGCTCCAAAAATGGTTCCACCAATTCTTTATTCCTTGCCAATGTTTAGAAATTGCCCTATACCTGCAAGTGTAGCAGCTAAGATCAAGTTTTCAACACTTGCACAAAACTTGCAAAACTAAAACTAAAAAATTTCACTAATTTCGCCAGTCCCCGGCAACGGCGCCAAAAACTTGTTGCCGCCCAAATGCACGCAAGTGCACGTGGTCGTATAAGTAATATAGTGGCTCTTTCAAGAAGGATATCGAACCCACAGGGACTATGACTTAGTGATTTTTTTCTTCTATTTTAGTGTTCATAAATATTCTATGCAAGTGTATAAGTAACACAATGAATTAAGAGTTTGATAACTAATAATATATAAAGTAATACCAAATGAAGCTAAGAACGTTGATTAAAACAATAGCAAGAACATTCTAAGGTTAAGGCATGAAATGCAATCATGTATAACTCGTATTATTCTTCAGCTACCTTCTCTTTCAGGTTGATGGTTGGGAAAAATTAGAGTCTGACTATGGTCTTTCGAACCTCTAACCAATTACCCAATTATGAACCTTGCAACTACACATCTTTGTGATACAATAACTCATCCTAGGTCTAGTTTAAATTTGTTCCCTTTTGTTAACCAAATATGGCATTATAGGTATATTTCTATCCTGCATGCTAATCTTACTTTCGATTTACAACAAAGATAAGAACATATTCCCCTATTCCTCGATCTACCCTAATAATTCTCATTTTAGAGTCAAAATTAGGATTATAAATTTATCTTAATGTTGGCCAAACATTAAAACACCAAAAATCAAGAATAGAAGAGCAACTATTCATGAGAGAAGAAAATTTAGCTGAAATAATATGAAATTATACAAACATGCAATTAAACTTAACCTCAAAATGAGGTAATTTAGCCACTCATAAGTTGATTAAACATCTCCAGAAAAGTTCCTATCATGAGAACAATTGAAATTAGAAGAAAATAGAAGAGAAAGAACCCTAGAATTTTCTTCAACTCAACTGTTGTTTCCCATGTTCTTGCCAATTTTTCAGATAATGAAAAATAAAAATCTAAGTGTTCTATTTATACATGTGAAAATATTCACAGTAATGAACTAGCTTCGTGGCACGGAGCTCATCACAGAGAAACAACTCTGTGATACAGAGCTGTCGTGGAGGTGCACTAGAAGTTGGGGAATCCTAGAAACCATCGCTCCCTATCACAGAGCTGAACGTGCTGGATTTCCTCCGTGACACGGAGCTGTCGTGGACACTCACTAGAAATCTAAGGTTTTGTAATTATTAAGCTCCGTATCACAGGGCTCAACGCGTCAAGTCTCCTCCGTGACACGTACCCGTCACGAACCCTCACTATTTTGTGCCTTCCAAATTTAATCAATTTCTTCTTCTACCCAAGCACTGTGGCACATTTCTCAACACGAACGATCCTTAACATGACACGGAAGTGAATTTCCAACTCAGTGTTTAAGCTCTCCAAAATTCCCATACTCTAACTGTGAGTATCATTCGCCACATCCCGCTGAAATTTTTGTCTTATCCACCTGCAAAAAGTCACATCATATTTATTAGTCCAAAAACATAATTAACTCAAAAAATGCATGAATACATCAGTATTATCCTCAACTAGGCTCCCGTATGGTTGAAAATACGGCATTTGGTAGTATAAATACGCCCAAGATCATATATACCAAATATAGCCGACAAGGTAGCTAATTGGAATCTACACTCGGCCCCACATGGCCAACACAAATAACTAACTGAAGATTGTAGTCTGCAAGCCTCTAAGCATGAAAATATTGTTCGGAACAAGGCCCCAACCTACCCAAATGCTATACAAATAACAGACAGGTAAACCTTTACAACCTAGCAACTCCAAATGAAAGGAGCTAGCCAATTTGCTGACTCTGAATAGCTGTTAGGAGTTCCTGAAACTTGTATGTCTAAACCTGCAGACAAGTATGCAGTGCCCCATGTGTAGGTGTCAGTACATTATGTACCAAATACGTTAGGTAGTAATAAAAGCTGAATAGAAGCTGATAAAGAACTGAAAGTAATCAGCAAGAAGGGAAGAAGTTAACCTATATGCATTCATAACCATAGCCTGCATCTAGTAGACAACTATCAAATAAGAGCTTAAGCTGTGCAATTATATGATCATAAGTTATATCTAGTAAGCAAGTATACAAACAAGAACCTAACCTGGCCCTATAAGCCTGAAATATACAATTAATATAGAGATAACCCACCTAGGCCCCATATAAGCCCTGCAGGTATCAATCAGTCTATATACCCCTATTGGAACCCCTGTGGCCCTACAAGTAACTGTAACTGCACATACCTGGTCTCTTGAGACTATACTGGAGCCTACTAGGCTCCTGTAACTGAGTCCGAGCCTTTTTGCCCATGTGATTGCACCCCCAGCACATGAGGCTCTGCGAAGGGTCTGTAATGTTGCTACGGCGTAGAAGAAGTCCATAAGTGAATAGAATTTAATATGGCCCAATAGGCTCTACTTTAGTCCTTACAGACAATATGTGGCTCCATAAGCGATTCAGTAGCTCCATAAGCAATACAACATCATAGCTTTGTAAGCAATCTATTGCTCCATAAGCATTAGTAGAATCATAGCTCCATAAGCAGTTTATAGATTTGTAAGTAGTTCGTTCAACTAGCAGCCTCTTAGCCATTCAGGTCGAGAGGCAGTTTGAAATACGATCTACCCCAACTAGGGACACTATGTTACAATCTATAAATCTAGTCACTCAAAAGGCATATTTGGCCCCTCAGGTTTAACGCGACCATTACTCGCCCCTAAAATAGTCTATATAGATGCCAACAGGCACACCCCATGTGTCAACACCTAACCAGAGGTTCCTAGCAGTGATTATAATCTCTAACGGCCTAGATAGAATAGGGCGAGGTTCGGAGTGGCCTAAGTGATACTTTGAAGGTCATGCTAGGATAACGATAGTTCATAAGCGAACAACAAGGTCATAGGTGATTGTAATACCCCGAAATCCCTAAGATCAGACCAGAGAGTTGAAACGGAGAAAGAAGAATTTTCTACACCAGGTCACAGGATGAGTCGTCTAGTGACCTGTAAGGTGCACCACGAGTAGGTAGGTGACTCATGGAGTGAAGGGCGAGTTGGTTGGATTTTTTGGTCAAGGAGTTGACCACGGGAGAGGCCACAAATTGTGGACTGGATCACGAGTTGTTAAGTCACTCGTGGTCAGTGGTTGGCGTGAAGGTAGAGATTTTGGGCAGTGCTCATCATGACTCGGTCACCAAGAATCATTGGGAACACCATGAGTCATGGTCTCCTTTGTGGTGACCTTCAGAGGTGTGGATTCCAGTAATGGCCACAGAAGGCAGGCCACAAGTTGTCCCTCAAGCCATGAATCGTCCAGTACCTCGTTGGGACTAGCAGTATGTATTTTCCTGTGAATTTATTAAGGGTTTTCCATAATTCCTAAGTTCCTAAGGCCTAAACTACATCGTTTTAAGCTTAGTTATGATTTTTTAAGAGGGTTTAGCTCATTCTAAATCACTCCTCTCCATGCATGCAAGACTAGAAGCTTCCTAGGGGTGATCAACTCTAAAATCCATCAATTCTCCTTCAATTTCCTTTGGGCATTCAAGGAAGAATGTAAGATCAACTTACCCTGGTATGTGAGGCAATGAATGAGAGTTCCTTTGATTCTCATGCTCTAAATTCTTCCCAATCCCATAGATTTTAATTCTAGATTCAAGTTTCATGACCTTATGGGTTTATTCCAATTCTTGTTAAATTCTCTATGATCTATCTATGGGTCAATTCCCTTCATGTATCAAATCATGGTTTATGATCTATGGGCAGATTTTATACCTATTTTGATTATAAATTTATAGATTCTAATTTTAATTAAATTATACCCAATTATGTAAGTTTTCATGAAAAGTCAAGTTATGATTCTATTGTGATTTTGATCTTACTAAGTCTAACTTATGATTTATGATTCGTGTTATGATTCTCTTCAAGTCTCTTCATGGATTCATGAACATCCAATATATAAATATTTTACAATTATGCATGATTTTCATAATTTATGGATTTATGACACTTGGCCAATTCATGGACCCTTATTCATGGCTAATCATGCATTTCAAGTGGGATCCATTATGTTATTATTTATTTGTCCATGAACTTCATGAATGATTTCCTGATTACTATACGAGCCCTCATGTGCATGTTTTTAGGAGTACTATCTAGCACAGAGTAGACCCGGCGTTCAGGTAAACCCCGTAGTCTCAAAACTATGTGCCACCGTAGGTATATACATTTATTATTGGATCCCTGTGATATCACTATACTGCATTTCCCTTGCCTGACAAGCCTGGGTCGGCTCTGCCCACTTGGATGAGATAGTTGGGGCATCATGTAAGCTCTATCATGATGATGTCGATTATGACAAGTCCTCCCAATGTTTTTCATGATTAATTCATTTTCATATTATGTTACTTTGTATCAAGAGATGTTTTTATAAAGTTTCTCTTATTACTATGATTTATGGTTGAAATTATGAATGGTTTGAAAACCTTGAGCCCTTATTTTTACATTATGATATTTACTTCATGATCACGCTGTCCTACTCGTATGCACTCTTACATATTTTAGTTGTCAGTTTTACCTACCATGCATACTTAGTACATTCCAAGTACTGATCGCATACTCTATGTTGTATCATTTCTTGATGCAGGCTTAGACATTCAGGTTCAGTCCCGCCGTTAGCCAGGTCCTCAAAGTTAGCATCTCTCAGCTAGGGTTGGTGAGTTGTCATCCTTCGAGAACCCTTTTTTAGCTTGTATTTAGCATTTTCAATTTCTAGTGAGTTAGTTGGGGTCTTGTCCCATCAACTCGTTAGTATGTAGAGGCTTATTAGACATAGTATTTTTTCAGTTTCAGATCGCTATTATGTGTTTAGATATTCGATTTATCATATTTTTAGACTTTTTCTATTATGTATGTTAGACTTCCGCATTATTATGTTGAGTTTTAGATGTCATGTTCATGCCATGGTTTGACTTGGAGCCTCTCGAGGTTCTTTGTCCCATGTCCCTATCCAGGCCTATGTTCAGGTCATGAGAAACTTGGTATCAGAGAATTACGTTTTGAAATGACCTAGAGTGTTTGAATGTCATGTTAATTAGAGTCTTTTTCATGGGTGTTAAGCGTTCCAGACTTATGACGAAGAGGCTACAAGACGTTTAGTAAATGTTCTCTTCTTTCATGATCTATGTAGTGCAATGAAATATCTCTCTATCCTTCTAACTCATGCTATACACGTTTGCAGAATCATGCCTCCTCACTGAGTTAACAGAAGAAGAAATGGAAATGGAAATGGCTATGAGAATGGCAATAGGGATGGGCACCAACAGGCCCCACCAACCCCTGAGGATCTTGTAACAGAATAGATTACCCACGCAGAGTGTACGACAGCCATACAAATGCTAGCTCAGGCTTTGACCGCCCAGGTCAACCAACAGGAGGTAGCGCATGTCCCTCAAAATGGGAATCCGACAGTGACAAGAGTTAGAGATTTTCTGAGGATGAACCCTCTAGAGTTCCTTAGGTCAAAGGTGGACGAGGATCTACATGAATTTATTGACGAAGTTCTGAAGATCCCCCAGATCATGGGGGTGATCGGGGAGGAGTGGCATAGACTCAGCCTCATATCAGTTGAAATGGGTCGCACAAATATGGTTCAGACAATGGAAGGATCGCAAGATAGTTGGAGCAGGCCCCATGGGTTGGGATGAGTTCCATACTACATTTCTGGATCGGTTCTTCCCTCGTGAGATGAGGGAGATTAAAGAAGCTGGGTTTGTGAACCTAAAGCATGGTAACATGACAGTCTAGGAGTATTCTTTGGAGTTCACTCATTTGTCCAAATATGCACCAGAGCTAGTGGCTAATCAGAGAGCTCGGGTGAGCAGGTTTGTACATGGAGTAGCAGACTACCTGGTCAAGGATTGTAGGACCGCTATGCTTCATCAAGACATTGATTTTTCTCAATTTATTTTGTACGCCCAGTAGATGGAGGCAGTGCATCTGAGAGACAGAGAGGCCAAGAGGGCCAAGACAAACAGTTATGGGTTCTCTCAGTAGTGAAGGGGGGCGTACATTGCCAGCAGTCTCATCAGAGTTCATTAGCTCCAGCGCCATCATCAGGCAATGCTCCATCCAGACCGCGAGGTGATAAGAGGAGTAGAGCCTCAAGTTCTAGGGGCCAGAGGAGCATGCAGACAGAGCATACCTTTCTAGCCTATAGATATTGTGGAAAGAATCATATAGGAGAGTGCTTGATGGGAACAGATATCTATTTTAGGTGTGGTAGATTTGGTCACATACGCTAGGAGTGTCCCTTCGATAGGCAGGGGGATAGTAGAGGCCGTGCTCAAGCTATCAGTTCAGCAGCATCCCCAGCTCAGCAGGGTGCATCCACTGGTGCAGGTGGTGGCTAGTGCCAGAATAGGATTTATGCCCTTGCATCATGATAGGATTAGGAGACTTCACCAGATGTGGTCACCGGTATATTACCAGTATTCCACTTTGATGTATATGCATTATTAGATCTAGGGGCTTCTTTATCTTTTGTGACACCTTATGTTGCTAGTAGTTTCGAAGTCAGTCTCGAAATCCTATCAAAACCTTCTCAGCCTTTACTCCAATTGGTGAATCAGTTATACCTCAACGGGTATATAGAAATTGCCCTATCACAGTCCTTCAGAAAGTCACCTCAGCGGATTTAGTAGAGCTAGCCATAATGGATTTTGATATTACCTTTGGCATGGATTAGTTACATTCATGTTATGCCTCAGTAAATTATAGAACCTATGCAGTAGAGTTTTGATTTCCAGGTGATCCAGTCTTAGAGTGGAAAGATAGTTTAGTTGTTCCTGTAGGTCGCTTCATTTCCTACCTTAAGGCCAGAAAGATGATTTCTAAGGGTAGCGTGTGCCATATAGTTAGGGTTAAGTATGCTACGTCCGAAACCCCGACTATCCAGTCAGTTCCTGTAGTGAGCGAATATCCAGAAGTGTTTCTAGATGATTTACCCAGAATTCCTCCTAAGCAAGAGATGGATTTTGGTATAGACCTTCTTTCTGATACGCAACCTATATCTATTCTTCCTTACAGAATGGCTCCAGCTGAGCTAAAAGAGTTGAAGGAGCAGTTGAAGGATCTCTTAGACAAGGGTTTCATCAGACCTATAAAATCCCCGTGGGGTGCACCAGTACTCTTTATACGAAAGAAGGATGGTTCCCTTCAGTTGTTCTTGAGTATAGGCAATTGAACAAGATTACAATCAATAACAGGTATCCTCTCCCTAGGATTGATGATTTGTTTGACCAGCTTAAGGGTGCTAAGAGTTTCTCAAAGATAGACCTCAGATCCGGATATCATCAACACAGAATTCGGGAGAGTGACATTCCGAATATAATCTTCAAGACTCGGTATGGTCACTATGAATTTGTAGTTATGTCTTTTAGACTAATGAATGCCCCTGAAGCCTTTATGGATTTAATGAACAGGGTGTTCAAGCCATATTTGGATATGTTCGTGACGGTGTTCATAGATGATATTCTCATATACTCTCGGAGCAAGGAGGATCATGCCACTCATTTAAGGGTGGTGTTATAGACCCTTAAGGATCGTCAATTATATGTGAAGTTTAGCAAGTGCGAGTTTTGGTTAGACTCATTAGAATTTTTGGGACATGTGGTGTAACGTGAGGGTGTACAGGTGGACTCTCAGAAGATAAAAGCGGTAAATAATTGGCCTAGACCAGTTATTCCTTCAGATATTAGGAGTTTCTTGGGTTTAGCTGGTTACTAACGAAGGTTTTTTCAAGGGTTTTCATCCATCGCCGCACCGTTGACTAAGTTAACTCAGAAGAAGGTAAAGTTTTAATGGTCAGAGGCTTGTGAGAAAAGCTTTCAAGAGTTGAAGACTCGACTCATCTCAGCACCAGTGTTGACCCTACCTGAGGGTACCGATGGGTTTGTGGTTTATTGCAATGCCTCGAGGATCAGCCTTGGTTGTGTACTAATGTAGCACGATATAGCCTATGCTTCTAGGAAGATGAAGGTCCATGAAAAGAACTATCTGACTCACGACCTCGAGGTGGCTGCAGTAGTATTTGCCTTGAAGATTTGGAGGCACTATCTGTATGGGGTCCATGTAGATGTGTTTACGGATCAAAAAAGCCTACAGAACGTGTTTACTGAGAAGGACTAAATCTACGTCAGAGGAGGTGGTTGGAGCTTCTTAAACATTATGATATGAGCATCCTTTATCATTCAGGCAAGGCAAATGTGGTGGTAGATGCTCTTAGCAGGCTTTCTATGGAGAGTGTGTCCCATGTAGATGAGGAAAGGAAAGAGTTAGTGAAGAACTTGCATCGGCTTGCACGACTAGGAGTTCGTCTTATTGACTCAATGGATGGTACTGTCATTGTTCAGAATGGATCAGAATCTTCCTTAGTGACCGAGGTCAAAGCTAGACAACACGAGGATCCTATGTAAAGTTGAAGGAAGCCATTCATAATAAGAAAGTGGAGGTCTTCTCCCAAGGGGGAGATGGTGTACTTCGGTATCAAGGTCGTCTTTGTGTTCCGAGTGTTGATGATTTGAGAGATCATATGTTGCACGAGGCTCATGGTTCCAGATATTCTATACATCCAGGTTCCACCAAGATGTACCGTGACCTATGAGAAGTCTATTGGTGGAATGACATGAATAAGGACATAGCAGAATTTGTAGCTAAGTGTCTGAATTGTCCACAGGTGAAGATTGATCCTCAAAGACCTGGAGGTATGCTCTAAGATATTAGTATCCCTACTTGGAAATGGGAGGAGAACAATATGGTCTTCATTACAGGGTTGCCTCGCACTCGTCAATAGTATGACTCTATTTGGGTGGTTGTAGACAGGTTGACTAAGGCAGCTCATTTTCTACCGGTTAAAACTACCGATTCAATAGAGGAATACACTAAATTATACATTTAAGAGTTAGTTCGGTTTCATGGAGTACCCTTGTCTATCATATCAGATAGAGGTACTCAGTTTGCCTCCCAATTTTGGAGATCGTTTCAAAAGGGACTCGGTACTCAGGACAAGCTTAGCCAACATTTCACCCGCAAACAAATGGTAAGGCCAATTGAACCAATAAGACTCTTGAGGATATGTCGAGCGCGTGTGTAATTGATTTCAAAGGTAGTTGGGATGATCATTTTCCTCTCATTGAGTTTGCATATAACAACAACTACCATTCCAGCATTCGGATGGCTCTGTTTGAGGCTCTTCATGGGCGGAGGTGTAGATAACCTATTGGTTGGTTTGAGTCGATGAAGCTGCATTGATAGATCTAGATTTGATTTACAAGGCTATGGAGAAGGTTCAACTTATAAGGGAGAGGTTGAAAATAGCTCATAGTTGTCAAAAGTCTTATGCTGATGTGAGAAGGAGGGAACTTAAGGTTTTAAGTTGATGATTGGGTGTTTCTAAAAGTATCTCCCATGAAGGGAGTGATGAGATTCGGAAAGAAGGGGAAACTTAGTCCCCGTTATGTTGGCCCATACCGAATTGTAAGACGTATTGGCAATGTGGCCTATGAGTTGGAGTTGCCCTCCGAATTTGCTTCAGTTCATCCAATTTTCCATGTATCGTTGTTAAAGGAGTTTTGGGTGATCCAGCTCTGGTTGTTCTGGTGGAAAGCGTAGCTGTGAAGGATAGCATTATCTATGAGGAGGTTCCATTGGAAATACCTGATTGTCAGGTTAGAAGCCTAAGAAATAAAGAAGTGGCTTTACTCAAGGTTTTGTAGAGGAACCAGCATGTTGAAGGAGATATGTGGGAAGCCGAAGCAGATATGATGGCTGAATGCCCGCATTTATTCCCTTCCGGCTCAATTTCAGCTGGGGGTATCAGTTTCCTCCCTAGTAGTCCATTCAGTTTCATGTTCAATTCATATGCCCCAGTTTCTTTCATGTCAATGTATGTATGTATGATTCATGAAATCAGTTCAGTCACGTAAGTTCAGCCTAGAGACAGTCACTCCATTAGTTTCTGATTTAAATGTTCAGTATTTGGTGTGATAGTTGCATTCTCAGCTTTTCATTATGTTTACCCACATTCGAGGAGGAATGTTCCCAAGGGGGAGCTATTATAATACCCCGAAAGCCCTAAGATTCGACCCGAGGGTTGAAATAGTGAAAGCAGGATTTTCTACACCAGGTCACAGGAAGAGTCATCCAGTAACACCTGAGGTGCACCACAAGTCATTAGGTGACTTGTGGAATGAAGGGTGAGTTGGTTGGATGTTTTGGTCAAGGAGTTGACCACGAGAGAGGTCATGAATCATGTTCTGAACCACGAGTCATTAAGTCATTCATGGTCAGTGATTGGCGTGATGGTGGAGATTTTTGGGAGTGCTTGTCACGACTCGGTCACCATGAGTCGTGGTGATACTCAGAGGTGTGGATTCTAGTAATGTCCATGGAAGGTAGGTCACGAGTCATCCCCTCAGGCCACGAATCATCCAGTCCCTCGTTGCGACTGGCAGTATGTATTTTTTTGCGAATTTATTAAGGGTTTTTCTGTAATTCCTATGTTTCTAAGCCCTAAACTATGTCGTTTTAAGCTCAGTTAGGATTGTATTAAGAGATTTTAGCTCATTCTAAATCACTCCTCTCCATGCATGAAAGACTAGAAGGTTCCTGGGGGGATTAAGTCTAAAATCCATCAATTCTCCTTCAGTTTCCTTTTGTCATTTAAGGAAGAGTGTAAAATCAACTTACCCAGGCATGTGAGGATATAAATGAGAGTTTCTTTCACTCTCATGCTCTAAATTCTTCCCAATTCAATGGATTTCAATTTTAGATACAAGTTTCATGATCTTTTGGGGTTTTGTCACGACCCCTACGTACACACCGATCGTATACACGAGAAAAGAGACCCCGAGGGACCCCTAGTCGACCCATGGCTCATGCACAAAACTGATCTCATTCAAATAAGAGGAATGATAATCATAAAATGTAGCAGAACGTAATCATAGCATAACTTTAGAAAATACTAGACGTACACATAAGATGAATACTACACATGGTCTGAAAGCCTCTACTACATATGATGGGTTGATGGGACAACATCCCCAACTAACCCAAACAATATTGAAACGTCAGATAACATAAAAGTCTGTCAAACCGCCCTCAGAACATGAGGACTCACCAACAAGCTGAGAACGTAAGCTGAGATTGACAAAGGATGAGGATGAGCCTGAGATCCGGACCCCGTATCATGAAACGATACAGCTTAGAAAGTATGCAGTCAGTACGTGGAATTTACTGAGTCTGCAAGGTAAGTAAAACAGACATTTAAAGGTAAATAAAACTCATAAATAATATAAGAGAAGGACATCATGCTTACATCAAAATCTTTGTAATAAAACATAAGGCTCAAGGATTTTAAATCATTCATAATCATTCATTTACATAATCATAAGTAATCTTTATTAAAACATAACTTGAGCCACAACATAAACATAACAATTCATAAAACATGCAGAACAATGAGAGAACTCGTCATCACCAACACCATCACAGTAGAGCCTTTCATGATGCCCCACTGTCTCGCTCAAGTGGGAAAAGCCGACCCTGGCTTGCCAGGCGAGGGTCGTGCATAAGGCGTGATATCACATTTGAGGGGATCATTATCAATACATCATATCATTTAGAAACCCACGGTGGCACATGGTTATAAGACACCGGCAAAATCCTTTGAACGCCAGGCTGCTCGGTGCTAGACATGGCTCCCAAAAACATGCATATAGGCTCATACATAAATCATTAACATCATGCATTAAGATTCATTGGATAAAATACAACATTTATCATCATTGATCCCCTTTAAACATGCTTAGCCAAGAATCAAGGCCCTTTTCATCGGCCAACATCACAAATCGATAAATCATGCAATTCAATTCATAAATCATAAATCATTCTTTAACATGTGGGCATTGCCCAATACTTCATCATATTCAAATCTTTCAAAATATGCTCATAAACATGGGTAACTTGAATTCATGCTTTTCCGTCATCAATAAATTCAAAGTATCGCATATTCATTGTAAATCATAAGTTTCATGAACTTTCATCAAATGGGCATTTTGGATTTAAAATATTGAAACATGATTTTTGAAGAAATTAATATAAAACCAGCCCATCATTCATAATTCAATAATTACAACTCAATTAAATCATACCCATAAAGAGAAATCACAATTTCATGCATTTGAGTAAAACCCCATACACTTGAATAGGAGGATTCATGATTTTAAATTGAGGTTTGTGCATGGGTGGGGAAGAATTTCACCCATTCTTAAACCCTACATACCTGGAAATGGATTGACACCAAGTTCCTTGAACACCCACAAAGAAATTGATGGAAACTTGGGGAAGAAGACCTTGAATCTCCCAAAAATCTCTCTAAAGTTCTTGCATGACAATGGGCATGCATAAAGGACTTAACTCCTCTTGTCACACTTAGAAAATATCCAAAATGATGTAGTTTAGGGTCTAAAAGCGTGGAAAAGTCGAAAATTCCCTTAAAATTATTTCCCTAAAAACTGTCCCAGACAGACCAACGACTGACCCAACGGGTCGTGGCAACATACCACCGCTCATGGTATCGAGTCATTGAGTGCACTTCCTCATAACACATCTCAGATCTTTCCCACGACTCATCAGGATGAGTCATTTCTTCAAACCACGGGTCTTTGAATGACCGTCGTCAACCCCTTGACCAATCTGGCTTCCCTTTCCATGAGCCTCACCATGACTCGTGGTGCCTTCTAATGAGTCATGGTCTCCATTCGTTGAATGCACCTGAAACCTCAACCCACAAGCAACAACTTGAAACAACGGGTCGTTCCTCCTCACCATGAATTGTGGGATGCCATGTTGTTTCTCCCCCATCCTAATCCAATCCTTCCAATGACCAGTTAACGACTCATTGTTCCTGATACCGAGTAGTTACACCATCCATTGTCTTTACTGCTCCCCTGAACTTCCCGAACCATGACTTCTTCTGATGACTCGTGGTATCCACCCACAAGTCATTGAGTTGTCCGTTCTGTGATGTTTTTTCTAGTTTTTTTGCATTTTTTTCAAATTCAACTCCCGAGTCTATTCTTAAGGCTTCCCGGGGTATTACTATATCTCCCCCTTGGAAACATTCATCCTCGAATGTAGGAAACAAGCAACAAATAGAAATATATAATTTATCATAGCTATATATTGATCATTTTAACCGAAATTTTCACGGAATGACTACCTCTGAATCAGATCACATAGATGAACTGATCTCATGCTTCACATACACATTCATACACATAAAAGAAACTTACACACATGAACTGAACATGAAAACTAAATGGGATCATAAGGTAGAACTGATACCTTAAGTCAGAACTGAGTCGGCAGAGAAAAAATGTGGATACCTAGCCATCATGTCCGCTTCGGCTTCCCACATAGCTCCCTCAACATGCTGATTTCTCCATAAAACCTTAACTGAAGCTATGTCTTTGTTTTTCAACTTCCGAACCTGATGATCCAAGATTTCAATGGGGATTTCTTCATAACTAAGGTTGTCTTTTACCCCCAACGTTGTTTACTGAAACTACCAAGGCTGGATCACCCAAACACTTTTTCAAAAGCGACACATAGAAGACGGGATGAACTAAAGATAACTCTGATGGCAAGTCTAACTCATACGCCACCTTACCAACTCTACTCAGAACCCGGTAGGGACCAACATAGCGGGGATTGAGTTTCCCTTTCTTCTTAAACCGCATGACTCCATTCATGGGAGATACCTTTAGAAATACCCAGTCGTCCACATCAAACTCCAATTCTCTTCTCCTCAAACTAGCATACGATTTCTGATAACTCTGTGTGGTTTTCAACCGGTCCCTTATCATCTAAACCTTCACCATCGCCTCATGAACCGAATCTAGTCCTATCATAGCTTCCTCGCCAACCTCAAACCATCCGACGGGAGATCTACACCTTCGCCCATAAAGAGCCTCGAACGGTGCCATCTGGATACTGGAGTGATAACTGTTATTGTAGGCGAACTTGATTAAGGGCAAATGATCATCCCAACTACCTTTAAAATCCATAACACACTCCCTCAACATATCCTCGAGGGTCTAAATGGTTTGTTCTTCCTGGTCGTCTATTTGCGGATGGAAGGTTGTACTGAGCTTAACTTGCGTCCCATGTCCTTTTTGAAAAGAACATCGAATTGAGAGGTAAACTAGGTACCTCGAAATAAAATAATAGACAAGGGAAATCCATGAAGTCGAACCAACTCCCGAATATACAACTTAGCATAATCATCCACTGAATCTGTGGTCTTGACTGGTAGGAAGTGTGTAGCCTTTGTTAACCTATCAACCACCACCCAAATGGAGTCGTATTGTCGGCGAGTATTGGGTAAACCTGTAATGAAATCCATATTAATTTCTTCCCACTTCCAAGTGGGGATGTTGATATCCTGAAGTACGCCTCCCGAACTTTGATGTTCGACCTTCACTTGCTGGCAGTTTGGACATTTTTCTACGAACTCTGCAATATCTTTTTTCATACCATCCCACCAATAGATTTCCCGCAAGTCCAGATACATCTTTGTGGATCCCGGATGAATGGAATATCTGGTACCATGTGCCTCATGCAATATCCGAACTCTTAAATCATCAACATCTGGGACACATAGACGACCCTGGTATCGTAGCACACCATCTCCCCCTTGGGAGAAAACCTCCACCTTTTGACTCCGCACTTCCTCCTTCATCTTCCTTAACATTAGATCCTCATCTTGCCTAGATTTAACATCAGCCACCAAGGAAGATTCTGACTCATTATGTACAACAACACCGCCATCGGCTGAGTCGATCAATCTAACTCCCAATCTTGCAAGTCGACATCCTTCAACAACTCCTTCTTTCCCTCATCCATGTGGGACACACTCTCCATAGAGTGTCTACTAAGCGTATCCGCAACCATATTAGCCTTTCCCCGGTGGTAGAGGACATTCATGTCATAGTCCTTTAGTAACTCCAACCACCTCCTTTGCCAAATATTTAGATCTTTCTGTGTGAACACATATTTCAAGTTCTTGTGATCCGTAAATACATCCACGTGGACCCCATACAAGTAATGCCTCCATATCTTCAATGCAAACACCACCGCAGCCAACTCAAGATCATGGGTCGGATATTCTTTTCATGAACTTTCAACTGTCTCAAGGCATATGCTATTACCTTCCCACGCTGCATCAACACACATCCCAGTCCGACTCTCGAAGCATCGCAATGTACTACGAAGTCATCACTGCCCTCAGGTAAAGTCAACACTAGTGCTAAAGTGAGTCGGTTCTTCAACTCTTGGAAGCTTTTCTCACAAGCATCCGCCTAGTGGAACTTCTTCTTTTGCTGAGTCAACTTAGTCAAAGGTGCCGCAATAGATGAGAAACCCTCAAAAAACCTTCGGTAGTAACTTACTAGACCCTAGAAACTTTGAATTTCTAAAGGATTCACCGGTCTAGGACAATTCTTCATCGCCTCGATATTTTGGAAATCTACCCTTATGCCTTCGCTTGATACCACATGTCCTAGAAATGCTACCGAGTTTAGCCAAAATTCATGCTTGTTAAACTTTGCATACGGCTGACAATCCTTGAGGGTTTGCAGCACTATTCTCAAATGAGTGGCATGCTCCTCCTCGCTCCGGGAGTATATCAAAATGTCATCGATGAACATGATCACGAACATATCCAAATATTTCTTGAACACCCTGTTCATCAGGTCCATAAAAGCTGCAGGGGAATTGGTTAGTCTGAAAGACATAACAGCAAATTCTTAGTGACTATACCGAGTCCTGAAAGTGGTCTTTGGGATGTCACTCTCCCGAACTCTGAACTGGTGATACCTGGACCTGAGATCAATCTTAGAGAAGCACTTGGCACCCTGAAGTTGGTCGAACAAATCATTCATTCTGGGTATGGGGTACCTGTTCTTGACGTTAACCTTGTTTAACTACCAATAGTCAATACACATGCGAAGCGAACCGTCCTTCATTTGAACAAATAGAACTGGTGCACCCCATGGAGACTGTTGGTCTAATGAAGCCCTTATCCAACGGATCCTTTAACGGATCCTTCAATTCCTTTAGTTCGGCTGAGGCCATCCTGTAGGGAGGAATAGAGATAGGATGTGTATCTGGCAATAAATCAATACCGAAATCAATTTTCCTCTCCGGAGAAACATCTAGCAAATCATCAGTAAACACCTCCAGATACTCACACACCACCGAAACTGACTAATAGTTGGGGTCTCGGACTCCACATCCTTAACCCTAACTAGGTGGTACATATAGCCTTTAGAGATCATCTTCTTGGCCTTAAGATAAGAAATGAACCGACCTGCTGGTACCGCCGAACTACCATTCCACTGCAACACTGACTCACCCGAAAAAAAAATTCCACCGTACGGGTCCTACAATTAATCAAAGCATAACACGCAAACAACCAATCCATGCCAAGAATAATGTCAAAGTCAGTCATGGTTAACTCTACAAGGCCTGTGGAGGTAACCTTATGCAACACAGTGACCGAGCATTCTCTATACACCCATCTAGCTATGACCGAATCACCAACAGGGGTCGAAACTGAAAACGGTTCTGTCAAGGTCTCGGGACTAACTCAAGGCTACTAGAAATGTAAGGAGTCATGATAGACAAGATATCTCACGGATCTAGCAAGGCATAAACATCAATATGAAAGACACGCAACATACCAGTGACCATGTCTGGCGAAGTCTCCTTCTCCTAGCGCGAGGCAAGATCATAGAATCGATTTTGGTGTTGTTTGCCACCTCCACTAGTCGATGCTCCCTGTGGAGCAGAACGGGCTAGAGCTGCTGTTGTCCTGGTGGTCTGTGCACAACCCCTATTATCACCCTATCCAGCATATGGGCACGCTCGATGCATGGCCCCAGATCTACCACACCCATAGCAGACATCTGAGCCGAGCAGGCACTCCCCGATGTGACTCTTGCCACACTTCCTATAGGCTGGAGTGGTATACTCTAATTGGGTGCCCCTCTGATCCCTCAACCCTGAAGCCCTCCTCCTATAATCACCCCTGGGTCTAGATGGAACACTAGCTGATGATGGTGCTGGGGCTAGCGACCTCTCCTAAAATTGTGGACGGTAGCCACCGACGGACCTCTGACGTGAAAACTCACAGTTGTCCGTCTGAGCCCTCTTTGCCTCCCTCTCCCTCGCATAAGCCGCCTCCATCTTCTGGGCATACAACACTATGCGAGGAAAGTCCATATCCTGGTGGAGCATAGCAGTCCTACAATCCTTTTCAAAATAACCAGCCACACCCTGAACGAATCGGCTCACCCGCGCCCTCTAATTCATCACTAACTCTGGGGCGTACTTTGACCAACGAGTGAAGTCAAGAGAATACTCCAGCACTGTCATCTTTCCCTGCTTGAGGTTCACAAACTCAGCTGCCTTCAACTCCCTCATCTCTCGAGGGAAGAACCTGTCTAGAAAGGCCATGTGGAACTCATCCTAGCTGATAGGGCCCACTCCCACTTCCCTACTATCCTTCTATTTCTTATACCAAATATGAGCGACCTCTTTTAGCTGATAAGAGGCCAAGTCAACACACTCCCTATTTGTCACCCCCATAACCTGAGTGATCTTCAAGATCCCTTCAATAAACTCATGTGAATCCTTATCCACCTTTGATCTTGTGAACTTAAGAGGGTTCATCCTTAAGAAGTCTCCAATCTAAGTCGCAGCTGCATTGCCATGCTGTGGGACCTGCACAATAGCCTGCTGGTTGACCTGATCAGTCAAGGCATGTGCCAACATCTGAAGAGCCACCCGAAACTCAGCGTGGGAAGCTAGCTTTGGTGTCTGGGGCTCCTGAACAGGTAGGGCTTTCTGATGTCCATGGTCATTTCCATCTCCGTGGCCTTCATCATTTCCATTCCTCCTTCTGTTCATCCTTCTAGGAGCCATAATTCTGCAAGCATGAATCACATGAATTAGAAGGATGGAAAGGCTTTTCGTCGCACGACATAGAATCATGAAAGAAGGAGACATCTCCTAAAAGTCTAGTAGCCTCTTCGTCATAAGTGTGGCGCACTTCATACCCATCAAAAAGACTCTACGTAACGTGGCTTTTAGACACCCTAGGACACTTCAAACCTATTACTCTGATACCAAGTTTGTCATGACCCGAACGTACACCCGGATCGTAGACACGGGACAAGGGACCCCTAGTCGGCCCATGGCTCATGCACAAAACTAATCTCATTCAAATAAGAGGAATGATAATCATAAAACATAGCGGAATGTAATCATAGCATAACATTAGAAAATACTAGACGAACACATAAGCTAAGTACTACACATGGTCTGAAAGCCTCTACTACATACGATGGGTTGATGGGACAACATCCCCAACTAACCCCAATAATATTGAAATGTAGATAACATAAAAGTTTGTCAAACCACCCTCGAAACATGAGGATTCACCAATAAGATGAAAACGTAATCTAAGATAGGACTAAGGATGAGGATGAGCCTGAGATCCAGACCCTACATCATGAAACGATACAACATAGAAAGTATGCGGTCAGTACGTGGAATATACTGAGTATGCAAGGTAAGTAAAACGGAAATTTAAAGGTAAATAAAACTCATAAATAATATAAGAGAAGGACATCATGCTTACATCAAAATCTTTGTAATAAAACATAAGGCTCAAGGCTTTCAAATCATTCATAATCATTCATTTTCATAATCATAAGTAAACTTTATCAAAAAATAACTTGAGCCACAACATAAACATAACAATGCATAAAACATGCAGAACAATGGGAGAACTCATCATAACTGACACCATCATAGTAGAGTCTTTCATGATGCCCCACTATCTCGCTCAAGTTGGTAGAGTCGACCATGGCTTGCCATGTGAGGGTCGTGCATAAGGCGTGATATCACATTTGAGGGGATCATTATTAATACATTATATCATTTAGGAACCCACGGTGGCGCGTGGTTATGAGACACCATCGTAGTCCTTTGAACGTCGGGCTGCTCAGTGCTAGACAAAGCTCCCAAAAATATGCATATTGGCTCATATAGAAATCATTAACATCATACATTAAGATTCATTGGCTAAAATATAACATTTATCATCATTGATCCCCTTTAAACATGCTTAGCCAAGAATCAAGGCCCTTTCCATCGGCCAACATCACAAATCAATAAATCATGTAATTCACTTCATAAATCATAAATCATTCTTTAACATGTATGCATTGCCCAATACTTCATCATATTCAAATGTTTCCAACATGAGTAACTTGAATTCATGCTTTTCTATCATCAATAAATTCAAAATATCGCATATTCATTGTAAATCATAACTTTCATGAACTTTCATCAAATAGGCATTCTGGATTTAAAGCTTGAAACATGATTTTTGAAGAAAATAATATAAAATCAGCCCATCATTTATAATTCAATAATTAAAACTCAATTAAATCATACCCATAAAGAGAAATCACAATTTCATGCATTTGAGTAAAACCCCATAGACTTGAATAGGAGGATTCATGATTTTAAATTGAGGTTTGTGCATGGGTGGGGAAGAATTTCACCCATTCTAAAACCCTACATACCTAGAAATGGATTGACTCCAAGTTCCTTGAACACCCACAAAGAAATTGATGGAAACTTGGGGAAGAAGACCTTGTATCTCCCAAAAATCTCTCTAAAGTTCTTGCATGACAATGGGAATGCATAAAGGACTTAACTCCTCTTATCACACTCAGAAAATATCCAAAACGACGTAGTTTAGGGTATAAAAGCATGGAAAAGTTGGAAATGCCCTTCAAATTATTTCCCTGAAAACTATCTCGGACGGACCAATGACCGACCCAATGGTTCATGGCAACATACCACGGTTCATGGTATCGAGTCATCAGGTAAACTTCCTCGTAGCACATCTCAGATCCTTCCCACGACTCGTCAGGACGAGTCGTTGCTTCAAACCACGGGTCGTTGAATCGACCATCATCAACCCCTTGACCAATCTAACTTTCTTTTCCACGAGCCTCACCATGACTCATGGTGCCTTCCAATGAGTCGTGGTCTCCATCCGGGAAAGTTTGATTCAAAGGGAGAAGAAGAGGCAAAAATTGGAACAGAAATATCATTCGAGCCAACCTCCTGGGGAGAGCGATGTGCATAGACAAGGTGAGTAGGGATGCAGCTCCGTGCATTGCTCGTCGGGCCTTATAGGTAGGCTCTCTTACCATAGGTCTCCATTCCATCCTTTTTCGAAAGGGTAGGAACAACGGGTCATTCATCCTCACCAAGAATCGTGGATGCCCCGTTATTTCTCCCCCAGCCTAATCAAGTCCTTCCAATGACCGATTACAATGACTCGTTGTTCCTGACAACGAGTCGTTACACCGTCCATTGTCTTTACTACACCCCTGAACTTCCTGAACCACGACTGCTTTCGATGACTCATTATATCCACCCACGAGTCGTTGATTAATCTGTTTTGTGATGTTTTTGCCAGTTTTCTATATTTTTTTCAAATTCAACTCTTGAGTTTATTCTTAGGCCTTCCCGGGGTATTACTAGTTTATTCTAATTCTTGTGAAATTCTCTATGATCTATCATTGGGTCAATTCTCTTCATGTATCATATCATATTTTATAATCTATGGATATATTTTATACCTATTCTAATTATAAATTCATAGATTCTAATTGTCACGCCCCATAACTGGGGGGAGGGCGCGACTGGATCCCCATACCTGACTGACTGGAAAGCTGGCTATATGACATCTGTAACTGTAATGCTTAGGTCATCCAGGCCACCTTTGACAATCAACTGGAGCACAAATTGGACCCATAATGTCTCAACAATACAGGGTAAACAACTGAAATGCAAACAAGGCTATGAGTATGCTAAACTAAACAACAAAAAGTCGACAAGGCCACAAACTGAATATCATTGTACGCACTAAGTGCACAAAGCCTCTAAAGAGTAAACTGACTTATGGTCGGAACAAGGCTCCGACCTACCCATAACCATATCTCAAAACTCAAGCATAAATAACTAGGCCCTATCTCCAGGAAGAAAGGAGCATACCAACCATCTGTTGATCTCACGAACTGCTACTCAAATGGCCATCGTGACCTCTACCTGCACCTGCGGCACGAGCGCAGGTCCCCAAGCAAGGGGACGTCAGTACGAATGAAATGTACTGGTATGTAAGGCTAAAATTGTAACCATGAGATAACAATCCTGTAATAACTAACTTAGCACATAAACATGTAAAGGATAAATATAACCTGGAACTCTGCAACCTGTAATTGATATCAACTTAACATAACATAACTGAACTCAAGATAACTGAACCAGGAATAAGGAATGGTAACAACCTGAAATCCTAGAAACTGAAACCTGATAATAACTCTATAATAAGATGAAAATGCAATTAAGAAATGCACAAGAAAGAAACTATAATTGTAATGCTAGTGACCAGCCAATCGTAAATCAATATATAAAATTCGTCCAGCCAGCGTACCATACTAGGGTAAAATAAAAATATCTCCAGCCGATGTACCACATCGGGGTAAAATAAAAATATCTCCAGCGAGGTACCACATAAAAACATCTCCAGCCGGTGTGCACTACCGAGGTAAAATAAAACATCTCCAGCTGGTGTGCAATACCGGGGTAAAATAAAAACATCTCTAGCCGGTGTGCACTATCGGGGTAAAATAAAAATATCTCCAGCCAGTGTGCAATACCGGGGTAAAATAAAAATATTCTCAATCATAATCATTAATGGAGCCGATAAAGCTTATACTGAGTTAATTTAACACGTGTAGCATTGAAATGACAAATGCTTAATCTGTGGTCATAATCGGTCTCTTTCATAACATATAAATACAAGTGAGCACATATACCATGTAAAATTAGAAAATGTGCACATACATCATGTAAAGCTGTCAAATTATATACAAACATGTCAACTCAGTGACTCGACGGACCTTCAGGATAGGTTTAGCCAACATAAGAATTTTAGAAGACTTACAAGCAATGTCCTATAGATAGTCTTTCCAATTTAATGTATCTCTTGAGTAGAAGCACATAGATTCCCATTTCTATACAATCCTTTGACATCTGGGAACTACATATATATACTGCCCATAGGGTGGTTCCTTTACTTGTATCGACAACTATGCCTGGAATTTCATTGCCAAACTTATCACGTCGATGAGCACATGTAGTTCTCAATTCATTTGCCTTATTTGCAGGAAAACATGGGACTTATAACTTGAAGCTTGGAGTTATTGTCATAACGCTCAACATATACGTAGAGCTGAGAGCTGAATTACAGACATACAACGTATGAGACTTTTGTCTAACGTATAAACTCATATTTAGTTAGTTGAGTGACCTCTAGGTGACTTCCTGGGATTATAAGTTCTAAGCTTAACTGATCATTTTCATAGTTTGTGCTTATACTTACTTAGATATTAGGAACACTGGTCCATGGGAGAATCACTCTTCTAAATTTAGGGAATTCAAATGATAACTCAACAAGAGCTAAATATATAGACGTGTCACTTGAATATAACTGGAAAAAAAATTCAACTGTATGGTATAATATGAAAATAATGTACATTAAGACTTCTTATTGGAAATACATATAAAGACTTAAGTTCTTAGGTTGGTACGCAACTTCAAATACTTGATTGAGACATTAGCATGATTCTCGAAATTTGATCTCTTAAAAACTTCTTAGCATAATACACTTCAACATAACTTAGGGACTGGAAGAAATTACTTAAGAAAATGAGATTGGGATTTGTTCAACTTGAGAATTCATAAGAAACACTCCAAGTGCTACCTTATAGGCAAATAAAGACTTATAACCATAATTCGGATGTAGCTGGATTGACTTTCACAACTTTGTAATTAACCGAGGAGCTCAAGAAAGCTAACAACATTATAAATGGATTAGAAGCTCCTCGAATCACCCTTTTCGGTCATGGAAGACAATTTCAACACTTAGAATCGATAACTTAACATAAACGTTTAGGGGTATAGCAGAGAGCTTCTCTTTAACTTAAGTTACTATTTTACAAACGTTCAACTCTAGCTGATTTATACAAGGTCGTCACCTAATACTCATTATATCATTACCACATAATGTATTTATATCACTTATTTAACTTAATGCCTTGTTGACTCTTAGGAGGTTCAGATAGCACAAGGGTTACAATAAATTTACGGCGGCACTCTAAAGACAATTCTTGTTGCCCTAGTGTGTAACTTGAACGTAGGAATAAGCGTAAATATATACTTATTTTCGTATAACATTCTAACATTAATAAATTGTGTATAACCTTCCCAAAAATATGGTTTCATAGAAATATCAATAATTTACACATTTGAGTTCTATCTTTCATGTTCAACGTATCGGTTTGTTCGAAAACTCATTAACTAGTAAGTTTAGACAAAGGGAGAGAAATCAAGGAATCTCCCATTGGCCTTATATACCTTAGAACATGTTCATAAGAGGGTGGATAACTATTGTAAGGAATTTTTATTTCGTTGTTCTCATTTACCCTTATTTCGCTTAAAAATTGTTTTCTAGTGTTAAGTTCATTTGCGTGTCGTCTTCTTGCCTTTTTACAAATTTCACATAGCAACTAGAATTTTGAACACATTTGATATCACATGTATGAAATAATATAAAGGACCAGCTCACGGTGCCCACACTGAGGGGACTTCAGACTCAATTTACAACTACAACAATAATCGTGAACAATACTCCTTCCACTTCACATTTATTCACTGCAAGCATATTTAACTCTTCAAGCCTTCTATGAACTATTTCTAATACTTTGAGCAGAATCATGTATGCCTAAATTGGAACAAAAAACATAGGAACATTGGCCCAATCAACAACAAGATTTCGTTCTTGGAAAATAAGAATAGGGACGCCTTTACATACCTTGGAACGTTGACTCTAATTTTGCCAAAAATCTTCCTTTCAAGCTTACACCTTAAGGATCCTTCCAAGTATAATTTACAAACCCAACAAGTAGCAACTTCACTTTACCAAAGTTCTGGAAAAATTGGGCAGCAACATGCCACAAATACACACAAAGAAACACCAACACAATACTACAACATTCTCCATGTTATAACCTCATAAACTTAAGGAAATCAAAAAGGGAATTACTTACCCTTTCTTAGATATGTTATCAGCTAAAGTAGGAGTAAACTCCTACTGTTTCCTCTGCCTAGAATCATCTAAAAATGCAGTAATACCACAACCAACCATAAGACAACAATAAGTCATGACTTCCTTCCAAGGTTCTCTTTTCAAAGCCCAAAATAGACAAGAGTGAAGTTTATTACCTGGGATATCTTTTCAACATTGGATAGAGCTCTTAATTCTGCGAATTTTGAAAAACAAATGAGGTGAAACGGAGTAGAAATGAGCTTTTTAGCTCAAAATTACTTCATATAGGTAAGTTGGGCGGTGCCCGCGTGCGGTGCCCATGCGACATGCCCTCGCGCATTCGCGCGCGCGCCTGCTGCCTGCCTGTCTCGGCGCCCGCGCGCATGGGCACTTTTCTAGCCGACGGTGTTGTCTTCAAATGAGCATAACGTTTTACTCCGAATTTCGATTGATGAGAGATTTTTTTCACTGTAAACTAGACTCAAATATCTTTCATTTGATAGGCTATAGGACCTCTGAATCATTATATATTTGGAGATATATCCATTTAAAGTTGACCCTTATTTACAAACTTCACATACTCTTCGCTTTTCCCTTTGCACATGTTTCCCTCCTCACCTATGGACAACCTACGACCCATAATTCCCTTAAAATGAAATATAACCATCAAATAATCATAAAAAAAATATTTTGAGGTGCAACACTAATTTTAATTAAATTATACCCAATTATGTAAGTTTTCATGAAAAGTCAAGTTACGATTCTATTATGATTTTGATCTTACTAAGTCTAAATTATGATTTATGGTTCATGTTATGATTCTCTTCATGTACTCTTCATGGATTTATGAACATCAAGTATAGAAATGTTTTACAGGTATGCATGGTTTTCATGATTTATGGATTTATGACTCTTGGCCAATTCATGGGCCCTTATTCATGGGCCCTTATTCATGGCTGATCATGTATTTCAAGTGGGATCTATTATGTTATTATTTGTTTGGCAATGAACTTCATGAATGATTTCACGATTATTATAAGAGCCCTCATATGCACATTTTTGGGAGCAGTGTCTAGCACCGAGTAGACCTGGCATTCAGGTAAACCCCATGGTCTCAGAACTACGTGCCACCGTAGGCATATACTTTGGATCCCTGTGATATCACCATACTGCATGTCCCTTTCCTGGCAACCATGGGATGACTCTGTCCGCTTGAGTGAGATAGTTGGGACATCATGTAAGCTCTATCATGATGGTGTCAGTTATGACGAGTCCTCCTATTGTTCCTCATGATTTATGCATTGTAATGTTATGTTACTTTGGCTCAAGCTATATTGTTATAAAGTTTCTCTTATGACTATGATTTATGGTTGAAATTATAAATGGTTTGAAAACCTTAAGCCCTTATGTTTACATTATGATATTTACTTCATGATCACGTTGTCCTACTCGTATGCACTCTTACGTATTTTAACTGTCTGTTTTACTTATCTTGCATACTCAGTACATTCCAAGTACTGATCGCATACACTATGCTGTATCATTTTATGATGCAGGCTCGGACGTTCAGGTTCTGTTCTACCGTTAGGCAGGTCCTCATACTTAGCATCTCTCAACCAAGGTTGGTAAGTCTTCATCCTTCGAGGACCCTAAAAAATTAGTATCTCTTAGCCAGGGTTGGTAAGTCCTCATCCTTTGAGGACCCTTTTTTATCTTGTATTCAGCATTTTAAGTTTCAAGTGAGTTAGTTGGGTTCTTGTCCCATCAACTCGTAAATATGTAGAGGCTTATCAGACATAGTATGTTTTCAGTTTCACATCACTGTTATGTGTTCAAATATTCGATGTATCAGATTTTGAGACTTTCGCTATTATGTATGTTAGACTTCTGCATTATTCTGTTGAGTTTTAGATATCATGTTCATGCCATGGGTCAATTTGGAGCCTCTCGAGGTTCTTTGTCCCGTGTCTCGATCGGGGCCTATGTTAGATCATGAAAGCAGCTGTCTGTATGATTCCTTTGCTTGGGATTACTATAGGGCTGCTACCAATCGGATACGTTCCTAAGAGGTCAGCCCTAGCTCTCCACATGCAGCTTACTATAACTCTTAGTCTAGAAGTAACACAGTGATACTCTGGTTCTAGTCCCTTTGGACCTTAACTTAGTTTGTCCTAATTTTATATGGCTCCTCCTGACGGTTCATAGCCACGTAGGCAGGTATATTTGGGACTAGCCCTTCACGGTAACATGTACCTGGGCATCTATAAGAGTAGCCTGGGATGTTGGCCTCACATCTCACTACTAATAAGGTTCCCTTCGTAGGGCATTGACAAGTCTATCAGACTTGTAACAACTGGAGTGGTTTCCTGAGTGATGATATCGCTCAAATTACACCTCGTAATGAGATATAACGTGGTTGATGTCAAATATAGAACCCAACAAAGGTTGGGGTCGATCCCACAGAGAATATGGAAGGATATAGAAGAATGCTAGTGCTTAAGCTTTTTTAGTTAATTACTTCCTAAGAGGGGGGGAAATTTATAAAAGTAACAAAACATGTCGTTGAGAGAAAGTGAAGGTTGATTCTAAAATAATACAACTAACTAGGGTAAGTGTTCCGCATGAAATCATAGCCACAAGGCAGTTTATACTAGTGATCTATTTCGGTGTTTAGCATGCAATATCGGTAAGTTAACTTCACCTAAATGGTTGGTTCCCCATTTAGATGATTATCACCACGCAAATTGGTCCGTATACGGGTGTATGCTTGATTAACCCTTACCCTTGATATCAAATTAGCTATTCCCGGACAAGTTCAAGTTATTAGATGAGGGTTGATAGCCTCAAATCTCCATTGTTAATCCCTTCTCCCATTCACTACCCCCTTGATCCGGTAAGTAAGAATAAGGAAAGTTCCAATGTTTGCAACCGTTAAGAAATAATTAAAACAAAGAGAAAAAGAATACATGCATAAACTCCGTTCAAGAATTACTATGTATTTTACCTATGTGTGCTAATTTGTCATGGTTCCCACAACCCTAGTTGTGGAAGTTTTAGCCTATCATGGTCATAAGTAAATTAATAGCATACGTAGAAAAAAGCACAAATTAATATTTACAACAATGATCGGAAAAAACTTCACTTGAATAATGCAAAAATAAGGAAGAACAATTCAACAATTGTCTCAAAATATGAAATAAAGCCTTACAATTGTATCTCTAAACTTATGTCTTCAAAACGTGTTAAGACTTAAGACTCAAGACCTCTTCCAAATTCGCTATTACATAAAACTAAATGGGTATTTATAGTAATAGATTTATGTTTTTCTTGTTCCTTTGAGGGTTTGATTTGAGATTGAAAGCTCCTTTTCATAGATGAAGTGGGATTTGCTTGTTGTTGGCCATTTGAACCCCTTGCCACGTCTCGGGCTGCATCGCGCAGGTGGAAGGACGCCTTGCACCTGCTGTAATGATGGAAAGGCTGTACCTCGCGCATGTCATTGATCTTGGGCAAATTTATATGCCCAAGTGATACTCAAAAGTACCATTTTCGCCTTGTTTATCTATCAATGTGTATACATTCTCATGTGATTGGTAATAAAATGTGAATTTATACTAACCAACATGATTAGCATTGTTTTGTAGGTAAAATGTAATTTTGGGAAGCTTAAATGCATGTTGGAGGATATCAGGGTTGGACTTGGATGCGAGCACGGGATAAGGCATTGGACAGCATGAAATAAAGGGGCTCCGCGATGGAGCCGTGTCTCACTGCCATCGCGGAGGCCTTCTGCCTGGATAGGGAAATTTCATCCAAATTCCAGAGAGGGTCCGCGTCCGGTCCGTGGCACGGTGGCTTGGCTCTGCGTTGCATGCCGTGCCACGTTGGGCTTTAATTCCTGGACCCCCAGTTCCAGTGAAGGTCCGCGTCCATAGCGTGTCACGGAGGCAGTGCTCCGCGATGCACTCCGTGACACGTTGCTTGTTATTCTGGGAAAAATTTCCACCAGTATAAATAAAACACTTAGGTTCATTTTTCAAGATTCTGACTTGGTGGAGCAAGAACGTGGGTTACAGGTAGTTGAGGGGATGAAAATATCAGGGTTTTTCTCTCTTTCCTTCTTCTTGTATTCAATTACTTGTATGATTAACACTCATTTAAAGATGTTTAATCCACAAATGAGTGGCTAATTCCTCTTCTTGCTGAGGTTATGAACAATTGTGATGAAATGTGATCATTGATTCTTTGGGTTTTCATCTTTTCTTCCATGTTGTTCTATTAATTCTTGTTCTTACTGCATTAATGTGTGGCCTACATTAATGTATATCTAAAAAGTCCGGTTTCACTCGAGAGAGAAAGAAATTGGAAAGTTGTGAATTAATAGGATATGATCTTTACTTGATTTGGGAAAATTGGGAATTGATTTACTTTCAGGATAGAAATATACTTGAAAGTCGTATTAGTCAATTTAGGAACCGGGTTTGTATGGCTAGAATATGAATTGCATTTAATCACAGAAATGTAGGTGGATGGTTCATGATTCTTAAGTGAGGTTAAATACGAGAGTTTTAATCTCTTGGCAATAGTTCTTGGCTAGCAACTGGAGGAAAAGATTAACCAAATTATGATGATAATTAATTTCATTACATGTTCGTTTAACCTCAGCATGCTCTCATTCATAGTTCAGACTCAAAGTAGATAATTATTTTATCTTTAGCATAAAAATTATAAAACAAAATATTGAACTCTTGGTTACACTGTTGTCTGCATTTTTAGAATCAAAATATAGTACACTTGAGCAAATTGCACTTCATCCAAGTCCCTGTGGGATCGATACTTGGCTTACTAAAGCCACTTACTACTTGTTCGACCACGTGCACTTGCGTGTCGTTTTATATACCCCACAAATCACGCGAACAAGTTTTTGGCGCCGTTGCCGGGGACTTGGCAATTGGTGAATTTGTTTTAAGTGTTAATTTACTATATTTTTATTTTCTTAGTGTTGACAACTTGGTCTTAGCCTGTATTTTGCAGACTTAATTTCTGTTGAACACTGGCAAGAGACAAGGAGCTGGTGGAATCGTATATAGATCCAGAAAGAATATTTCACAGTAAATGGAGAGAAGCTCTACAAAGAAAGCTGCAGTTGCTCAGACAGACGATCATGGAGCAACAACAGAATCCACCGGTAGTACGGGCAGTGTTAGTGCCCAAAGAAGTAGTAGCTCGGCCGGTTCGGGGGTTGGCAATTCCACATGCTAATAATGTCACATCTAGCATCCGCAAACCTGAGCTAGGAGGGAGGTTTGAACTTAAGCAGAATATGGTGCAATTGATGCACACTAGCGGGTAGTTTACCTGTCTCCCTCATGAAGATCCACAACAGCATCTCCAAAATGTTTTGGAGATAAGTGACACTTACATCCCCGCTGGAGTGTCATCAGATTATGTCCGACTTACATTGTTCCCATTCTCACTATTGGGAGAAGCCAAGAGGTGGTTGAAAGCTGAGCCACCGAATTCTATTTCTACGTGGGATGATCTTGCAAGGAAATTCTTGATACGGTTTTTTCCCTCCGGTAAAACAACAAGACTTAGAAGTCAGATTCTAAGTTTCAAACAGAGAGAGGGAGAGAATTTATATCAGGCCTGGGAGAGATTTAAGTCCATGTTGCGGGATTGTCCTCATCATCATCAGTCCAATGATGTGCTGGTGCACACTTTTATAGAGGGTTTGGAACCCCACACTAAAATATTGCTAGACTCAGCAGCTGGAGGTCAAGCGCTGGAGAAAACTTATGAGGAGCTGTATACCTTGTTGAACCGTATTTCGCAGGGCAATCCGGAATGGAATGCTAATTCATCAAGAGGCGGGACAAGGAAAGCAGCAGGAGTGCTAGAAGTGGATGGGTTTACAACTATTGCTGCACAGATAGCTGCATTACAAAATAAACTTAACACCCACTTCAGCAACATGACAATGAACCAGCCTCAAGCCCCAGTTAATGCAGTGCAACAGATGTGGTGTGAAGTGTATGGAAGCAGTGAGCACTCAGCTGAGTGTTGTGGAGCCAATCCTGACTCGGTAAACTTTGTGGGTAATGTACAAAGGAACCACCAACAGTATGGTAATAGCTACAATTCCAATTGGAGGAATCACCCTAATTTCTCATGGGGTAGCAACAACCATCAGGGGCAAAGTTCGGGTCAGGGTGTGCAAAGGAACCAAGTAGGGCAGCAGAATTATCAAGCACCATTTAGAAACAACAATGCACCTCCTCCACCATCATCACCCAGCATTGAGGAGATGTTCAAGACCATGATAGCTAACCAAGCTCAATTGCAGGCTGACTATGTGAAATTGGTAGCCGAAATGAAAAACAACCAGTTAGCTACCAAGGCACTTGAATATCAATTTGGGCAATTTGCTGGAGCCCAAAACACAAGGCCTAGAGGAGGACTGCCGAGCGACACGGATCCCAATCCCAAGAAGGTAAATGCAGTGACCACAAGGAGTGGTTTGCAGCTGAAAGAGGTGGAACCAGAAAGACCACCTCAACAATCGGGAGCAGCAGAAGTCGAGAGGGAGCAAAGTACTAAAAGGGAGAAGACTAAGGAAGCTGAATCAGAAAGACCTCCAACCACGTTCCCTCAACGATTAAAGAAACACAAGGAGGAGGTGTGTTTCAAGAAATTCATGGAGGTGCTGAAACAGGTACATATTAACTTACCTCTTGTTGATGTTTTGCAGGGAGTGCCGAAATATGCTAAGTATATAAAGGACATTGTGGCAAACAAAAGTCAGTTGACTGAGTATGCTACGGTGGCTCTAACGGAGGAGTGCACTTCCCAGATTTAAAATAGACTGCCCACAAAGCTCAAAGACCCTGGGAGCTTTACTATCCAGATTACTATTGGGCAGAGCATCCGAGCTCGTGGATTGTGTGATTTGGGAGCAAGCATGAATTTGATGCCGTCATCGGTATTCAGAAAGTTGGGTCTAGGGAGTCCTAGACCCACAACAGTAATCTTGCAATTGGCGTATCGATCCTTAGCCAGACGTGATGGCATTGTGGAGGACGTTCTGGTGCAAGTTGGCTCCCTAATTTTCCCGGTAGATTTTGTCGTGCTGGATTTTGAACCAGACGTGGAAGTCCCATTTATTTTGGGACGTCCTTTCATGGCAACCGGGAAAGCACTAATTGACGTAGCTGCGGGGCAGCTAACAATGTGAGCACACGACAAGGTGGAGGTGTTCGATGTGTACAAGGCACCCAAGCTCCCGATGGTGCACGAAGAACTCTCGGTGATCAATGTGATTGATCAAGGTGATGATGAGCGGATTAAGGACTCATGGGAGTTAATGGGAAAACCATCGGATAGGTGTAAGCACTACTGGGGGGAGGACGGTGATCGAGAGAAACCGTCCATCACCACAGAGGACAACTGAGCTTAACGACGTCGAGCCGCGACGGTAAACCAGGCGCTGCACGGGAGGCAACCCCTGAAAAATTTTTCTTTCTTTTTGTAAAGTGTAAATAGATTTTTCTTTTTCTTTTTCTTGATTTACTACAAAATTTTTCATTTTAGTTTTTGTTTTATTTGTATTTAGAGTGAAACCTATAATTCTAACGAATTTTGTATAGTGAGATGAATTTCAAGTCAAACGGAGGAAAATATGCACGGAATCGCAAATGAAAAGTCGAGGTATGAAAATTAATAAAAAGTGGCAAAACAGTGAGCTGGGGCGATAGCTCCGTGTCACGGAGGTGGACCTCCGCGTTACCTCCGTGACACGTTGAGGTACAATCTGGATTTTTTTAAAACTTTCCAGAACAGGCTCGCGATGGCTCCGTGTCACGGAGGCAGTGCACCGCGATGCACTCCATGACACGTTGCCGTGTATATCGCGACGGGTCACACCGGGTCGCCGGGTGACCCGCGCGATTTCCCTACTCTTTTACCCCGTAAAACCCCTTCTTTTCCTTATTTTTCAATTACTCCGCGACCAAAACTCCCCAAAACCCATCCCCCTTCAACGTGACACGGAGGAGGCGTAGAAAATCATCAAATTTGCGTAATTTCTTCAACTTCAAGGTATGTTCTTCGATTCCACCTCAATTTCTTGTCGATTTTCTTTGATATTGAGCATGTGAGGTGAGCTAAATTTCCCTAAGTAAAAATTAATCATGAATTCAATTTAATCATTGTTGATGAATGTTCGGAATGTCGTTATGATTGCTTGAACTCGTCAATTGCATAATTCAATCGAATTTTCTTGATAATATCATTTCTAGGGCTTGTTTTTGAATTTGAAGTTGAAAATGTAGTGAACTTGTGAATTTCATGCCGGGATGTACATGTCGAGTGAGATGAGTCGATATACTAATTGTTAGGATGTTAATAGAACGACGGATTCTCGGGTTAAGGGAATGTTGAAATTTGTAAGAATTTGGTTGGTTGTATAGGTTCGTGTAGATAAATTTTTGTTGTTGTTTTCGTTTCTTTGTTTTTCCTAGCTAAGTGCGATAGGTAAAATGTTAGCAATGGTAGTGATTGTGATTGACTGTACGAAGTCTAAGTAGTACGCAGAAGATATACCGTCGAATTTTTCGAACGCACTAAGAATGATTGTATAGTTGGTTATTGTGTGTAAATAAAGATAATCTTGCCGTATTGTTGTAACTGTAGCTAAGGACTAAGTGTGGGGTAACCTAGCTTAACCCGACCTTAGCCAAAGTTAATATCCGTTAGCTTAACATTGATCTTGTCTACTTGGGTTGACAGGTAAAATGGCAAGCAGGCAAGAGAAAGGGAAAGGCGCATCAACTTCTGGCGCCGGAAGGAAGCGAATCAGACTGGGCACAGCAGTCCCTGCAGCACCAGCAGTTCCACGCAGCCAACGCCGCCAATACGGAACGAGATGGGTGACTGATGAGGGGAAAAAGTGTTACGCAGAGCACAAAGAAAATAAATATTTCCCCGAGGAGCACATAGCACGGAAACCATTGGCACAGGAGTTCCCTAGGATGGTACATCGGATCGAGGCAGCTGGGCTCAATTTCATCTTTGAAGAGCCCAAGGAATGTAATTTGCACCTGGTTCGAGAGTTCTATGCCAACTAGAACCCGACGATCATAAGTCACACCATAAAAATCAGAGGGCAAATAGTCACCTTGGAGCCCCACCACCTCAATGCCATCATAGGAGCGCGGGACACAGACGCCCACGTACTCCGACAGCTGAACATTACCCCACCTTATACGGACATCAGACGCACATTGTGTGGGACTCGATCGACAGCTAGATGGAGCAGACACAAAGAGAGGGGCTACCACCAGACTTTGCCCTATTCACAGATGAATAGGGAAGCCAGAATATGGCTGAAAATTGTATGTTCCTGCCTCATCCCGGGGGTACATATGACAGATGTAACCCGGGATCGTGTATGCTTGGTGTACACCCTGATGAAAGGGCTGGAGATCAATGTGGGGGCGGTAATTATCTCCGCCATGAAGAGAGCCCGATTGCATCAGGGGCACAGGTATGGCTTTGGTGGACTACTCACCACCTTTCTCAGGGGCCTAGATGTCGAGGAGGAGGCCCTTGACTATATCCTGCAGATGGAGCGGCGGGCCTTAGATGTTACTAAAACTAAGGCTCCCGACACCACCCACGGGCCAGTGCTTACACTTGGCGAGCGACATGCTCGTGATGATCAGTATATGGCTCAAATGTATGGGATGCAGATGCTCCAGCTGAGGATAGGCGGGAGGCCGGTGACAGAGGAGGAGCTATGGCAGCTCGAGCTAGACTACCCCTTCGGCTAGAATGCCAGGGCTCTATGCCGAGTGGGGACAACATTTGTAGAGCCCACGGATGATGACGTCCCCACAGACGAGGAGACACGTCGGGAGGACTCCGATGTGGAGGCCGATGAAGACGACGGGGGCGATTCAGACATGGGAGATGAAGCAGTAGCACCCGACGAAGAAGTGGAATACTTTGACTGATCAGGGAGTTCCACCACCCGATTTTGTGCTATTTTAATTTTTGTGAACATTGTGGACAGTGTTCGAGCTAAGTGTGGGGTGGGAGTAGTTAGGTGCTGGGCTGTGCTGTTTAGTATGTATGCTCTAATCTGTTGTCGTGCATGTGAAATTTTGTTGTTCCCTGTGATTTGTGAATTGTTAAAGTGTTGTTCTGTATTTGTAAATTTGTGTGAAATTGATGTGTGTTGCTGAATGTTGCTAGCTGATTCTATACATATTTTTGTTATCGAAATGATCGATATTTTTAAAATTTAAAATATTTTGAACATATTTTTTCTATCCAAATGATCGATATTTTAGATAATTTCTTTACTTCTTGGGTTTCTCGGCGTTTGTTTTCGGTTCTTTTACCAAGAATGGTCCCATTGAACCGAAGTCTTAGTAGTGACCGTTCCCTATGATGGATGGATGATGACCGTCTTAAGGGAAATGTAGTCGTTAGGAGTAGTTTTTTTTCTCTCAATTATTTTTCAATTTTTTTTCTTTGGTGGGTTGCATCCCAAAACATGTAGTTACTGTATGGTTGCGAAATTCTGATTGCGTGTTGTACATGATATTTAAAATGCAAAGGTGATTCGTATGAAAGCATGCAACTTTGTAAATATGTTGAGATACCTAGGCCATAGAGTTCGATTCAGTGTGATTGAGGCTTAATGTTTGAATTCCTGTAATTAGCTGATTGAAGAGCCTGTGAATACATCTTGAATTGAGCATGTGCAAAAAGTGTGAAGTGTGGTGTTGTTATTCCATGCTATTGTGAAGTGTCTAGAATTTGCCTGGTGTGTGTGCAAAACGAAATGAAGGAGGTGTATTGTAGGAAAGGATGTAGGCATTTCTTTGTTTTAACCGAGAATTTCTATTTTTCCTTGTCGTACCCACCTTGATTGTATACCCTAGTCAGCCCGTTGAGCCTTTAGCCTATTATTTTTTTCTTTTTGTCAAAAAGTGTAAATCGAGCTTAATCCCTTCTTTTCATTAGCCGTAAAGTCTATGCAAAACTCTTAAGCGCTTAAGAAGAGAAAATCATTTTCCCGAAGTGTCAAAGAGTGAGAATGGTGAAAAGAAAAAGAGAAAAGCAGAGTGATAGAAGAAAAGAAAAGGTTGAAGGTGCACTTGCTACAAATAAACTATAATGAAGGTGCATGAATAATCTTTGTTGTTGTGTCAAGTGTGCTTATTAAGATGGGTCAAAATAAAGAAAAACATCAAGAATGGAATGATGAAAAAAAAAAAAAGAAACAATGTCCATGAGTTGATGGGATGTGTTGAAAAGGCACTTAAGGATGCTAGTGGCTATTATTGGCTAACCCAATATTTACTAGCTCCGTAGCTTCCATTACAACCAGTTAAAGTCCTACGTGATCTTACATCACACTTCTTTATATTAGTGGAGTAATACACTAAGGGCAAGCTTATGGGTCATGACATGATGCATGTGAATTCTTTTGGGAGAGAGAGCGAAATTGTGTTTACATGCCCCTGCTTGAATTTTTGTGAGTCATATAAGCAAAAAAGGGGGAGATTCTCGTGTTGTGAGGGCACATGCTTGATGAAAGATTAATTTTCGTGTCGGATATCTTGATCAGCTGATTTGCATGAGTTTGCCAATATCGAGAGTCGATTCTTAAAGTCTAGGAGGTCTTGATGTATTGAAGGTCATTGCATTGATAAGACCATGCATGTTTTCTTGATGATTTGCTGTATTGAATAATCGGTATGACCGTAGCCTAAATTGTCGAACCAAAGTAGCGAGGTTGGGATGTAAATTGCATGAAGTGTAGGATTGTTGTTCGAGGACGAACAAGGATTTAAGTGTGGGGTAAGTGATTTTGGGCAAATTTATATGCCCAAGTGATACTCAAAAGTACCATTTTCGCCTTGTTTATCTATCAATGTGTATACATTCTCATGTGATTGGTAATAAAATGTGAATTTATACTAACCAACATGATTAGCATTGTTTTGCAGGTAAAATATAATTTTGGGAAGCTTAAATGCATGTTGGAGGATATCGGGGTTGGACTTGGATGCGAGCACGGGATAAGGCATTGGACATCATGAAATAAAGGGGCTCCGCGATGGAGCCATGTCACGCTACCATCGCGGAGGCCTTCTGCCTGGATAGGGAAATTTTGCCCAAATTCCAGAGAGGGTCCGCGTCCGTTCTGTGGCACGGTGGCTTGGCTTCGCGTTGCATGCCGTGCCACGTTGGGCTTTAATTCCTGGACCCCCAGTTCCAGTGAAGGTCCGCGTCCGTAGCGTGTCACGGAGGCAGTGCTCCGCGATGCACTCCGTGACACGTTGCTTGTTATTCTGGGATAAATTCCCACCAGTATAAATAGAACACTTAGGTTCATTTTTCAAGATTCTGACTTGGTGGAGCAAGAACGTGGGTTACAGGCAGTTGAGGGGACGAAAATATCAGGGTTTTTCTCTCTTTCCTTCTTCTTTATTCAATTGCTTGTATGATTAACACTCATTTAAAGATGTTTAATCCACAAATGAGTAGCTAATTCCTCTTCTTGCTGAGGTTATGAACAATTGTGATGAAATGTGATCATTGATTCTTTGGTTTTTCATCTTTTCTTCCATGTTGTTCTATTAATTCTTGTTCTTACTGCATTAATGTGTGGCCTACGTTAATGTATATCTAAAAAGTCCGGTTTCACTCGAGAGAGAAAGAAATTGAATAGTTGTGAATTAATAGGATATGATCTTTACTTGATTTGGGAAACTTTGGACCTGAAAGTTGTATTAGTCAATTTAGGAACCGGGTTTGTATGGCTAGAACATGAATTGCATTTAATCACAGAAATGTAGGTGGATGGTTCATGATTCTTAAGTGAGGTTAAATACGAGAGTTTTAATCTCTTGGCAATAGTTCTTGGCTAGCAACTGGAGGAAAAGATTAACCAAATTATGATGATAATTAATTTCATTACATGTTCGTTTAACCTCAGCATGCTCTCATTCATAGTTCAGACTCAAAGTAGATAATTGTTTTAGCTTTAGCATAAAAATTATAAAACAAAATATCAAACTCTTGGTTGCACTGTTGTCTGCATTTTTAGAATCAAAATATAGTACACTTGAGCAAATGGCACTTCATCCAAGTCCCTGTGGGATCGATACTTGGCTTACTAAAGCCACTTACTACTTGTTCGACCACGTGCACTTGCGTGTCGTTTTATATACCCCACAAATCACGCGAACAGTCATCACGCAGCTTCTGCGCCGCTTCGCGCACACAGTCACACAGGGAGACCAGTGCCTCGCGCATGGAGTCGCGTAGCAAAGGGCTGCGTCGTGCATCTGGTAGCGCATCAAGGCCGGTGCCTCACTCACTTGGTTGCGCAGTAGTGCTGTGTAGTGCGATATGCCTTTCTCTTTGCATTATTCATTACAACTTCCTCATCTTCATTCCATAAGCCTCGAATACATTCAAATCCATCATTTTTAGCTCTAAAAGTATCTAATCACATACGTTAGCTCTTTTCAACAATATATAACATAAATACATGCAAACATACATAAATTTAAGTACAGGCGAAATATGTCTATGAAGTGCGTAAGTACGTCCTTCATCAACACCCCACCCTTAAACTATTGTTCGTCCTTGAACAATCTACTACTTCCCTTCTCACATTTAAGAACAACATTCATCCTACAAATAGGTCTACTTACACTTAGGATCATGAGATAAATCAATGAAGCTCAAACATTTCACTAGCATGCATATGGGATCAACATTAAAATGTCAAAGTTCGAAATCACTTAGCTTTTGAAAACTAACTCATCAAATCATATTTTGGGGCAACATGAATCACATGTAATTTAGCAATCAAGATAAACCAAAGTCTTACCATTGTGCCCCTCACAATTTAGAGAGATGCCCTTTCACACACAAAATATAAGTCAATAAAAACTTAGGCATAAATAAAACAATTTCCGCTCACTCTCACAAAAGAACTCAACATACATGCAAAAGACGACCCATAGGCTGTTATACCCAGTAGAATTCCCGGCACTTAGATGACCTATTCGCACGTTGGTTAAGCATATTTGAAGGCCATACGTGCTAGGGAAAGGCCCGGGAAAAGATCGGACGAGAAACCCGTCGAACCATCGCGGGAGGAGCCGGGGCAGAACCCCTCCGCGATGGCAGCGTGTCACAGAGGTGAGGCCTCCGCGATGGCTCCGTGACACGTTGCCCAGGTTCAGGCCCAAGTATATAAGCCCCCACTTCGGGTTTAAATCATTTAATTCCAAAAAAATTTCCAGGAAACAGAGAGAAAAGCCAGAGAAGGAGGAAGAACAAAGAAAATTAAATAATTTTCGTCCGATTACATTGCCAAACGCTGCCCAAACTCAAATTAATCCTAGATACCGAAGTATTTAGCAGCAGAGAGCATTTCTACGGATTTAGTTTTGTGAAATACGGCCGACGAATCGGCGAGCCACCGAACTAAGGTAAGTAGAATTGCTCTAAATTAATGTCTATGTGTTCCTAGCTGAGAAGTGAATACTTCTCCCTTCTGGACCGCTGGAAAATAGCGAGTTTTCGACCGTCTTTCGATAAGCCTAAGTTTAGGCTATACACTATATCAAAAGTAACGTTGCTCTTTACAATAAAGCTGTATTTAGTATTAATTAGCATGTTTATGAATGCAGTTGGGAGAAAATAGCTGAAGTACCGGCTGAGCTTCGTCCGACGGACGAATAGTTCAAGGATAAGGTATGTAAAGCTCGTTCCTTCGGCAAGTTAAGTAATATCAGTGTAGTGTAATAAATTACAGACCAGTAGAATGTTCAGAAGTCGAGTATTGTGCTATTGTGAATATTGGTACAATATGAGAAGCATTGGGTTGTAACGTGTACGAGACCTATTAGTATGATATAGATTCTAACGCAAGTGTTAGAGATTGCCCAGTATACTCAGTATGTGATGTGATATGCCATGTTAAGATATTGTTGTGTTCAGTTGAAACCCCGTGAAGTAGTGCAGTATCTGTAAAGCATTCAGTAATAGAATAACAGGCTAAAATAAAATTTAGCATGCATGTTAGGAATAGGGAATCATATTAATACAGAAACTTAGTAAACAGTATAGTTTTCAGCAGAAACACTATCTTGTATGGCCTTTGCCCCAGTACAGTTTAGCAGGAGACTATGTTTACATTATATATATATTAACCAGCCTCAGCACGTATCGAATACGTACAGATTATTATTGTTAGTCCAGCACGTAAAGTATACGATACCTTACCCCTGTTAGGCTTAGCTTATGAGATACACAGACAGCATGACTAGTTGAGACCGTTGTATTGATTGGGGTTGGATTACCTAGCATCCCTGACCGCCCAGGGTTAATAGCTGTATCGACTCGTCCGCCAGAGGACGAGGATACGTCACTCTACGGAGTGATATGCCGTCCCGCAAGGGGACGAAGATGGGATGCCAGTTTCCCCATATTGTGCCTTGGTCGGCCCTTATACACCCCCGTCGAGCGGGTACGCCCGGGGTGTTGATTTAGAGTCCTTCGGACTCAGGTACAGTTATAGTCAGGGGCTCAGCGAGCCCAAGTGCATACCCAGGGACCGGCAGGATGCTTACAGCCACTATAGGAGATGGGATGACCGGGGTAGGGGCATAGATTCTGTGTTGATTGTACCTCCCGACTTATGGGGGCCGGGTAAGGTTTGTGTGTGCTATATTATGATATGTATGTTATGCTATGTTATATTAGACATGAGTAGATTAGTAGTAGAATGATACGCCTCCAGATATGACATCTACTCCTCTCAGTATAATTGAGAACAGGTACGACTTACATCATTAGACAGATAATCTAGTTCTTCCTATTTCAATTTTGACAGTTATATTATTGATTTCAGATATCTTTTTCAGTCATTGCTTTACATACTCAGTACCAGCGGTACTGACGCCCGGTGGGGCGCTGCATTACTTGCCTGCAGGTACTCATAGACGAGTAGGCGATTCTACGTGACTCCCTGTCAGCGGTTGAGTATTCAGCCCCAGTCATCCGGAGGCTGAATTTCAGAGGTGTAGTTCAGTTTCTTTTGTTGTATACAGTACGGGTAGGTCGGGGCCCTGTCCTGTCCAGTTCTATTACTATTCCTAGAGGCTTGCAGTCTGTATGTATTCCCTATGGTCAGATGAGCCGGTCATGTGGGGCCGTGCAGTTGTATAGTTGCCTCTACTCTTTCTTTCTTTTGTAATGGCCGTGTGGGGCCATAGTTCGCCAGTAGTGGTGACCTTGCCGGTCACGTAGCTTCTTAGTATGCTATGTTTGAGTTATAGATAACTAGACAGCATGGTGGCCTTGTCGGCCCGCGTAGGTTTTCCTGAATTACTATGTTTCTGGTCAGCTGCTAGTGTGGGTACAGGAGGCTATAGGCCAATGGGCCGGGGGCTGTATTTACAGCCGTCATATAGCCCTTTGTTTCGAGAAATGTGAGTTAGCGCCAGCCAGGCGCCAGATGCGCCCAGGCTTAACAGTCCAGCAGGTCAGGTCCTAGTAGGGCACCAGGTGCCAGTCATACCCCCCAAGGCGGGGTGTGACAAACTTGGTATCAGAGCAGGTCGCATTCCAGGGAGTCTGCAAGCCGTGCTAAGTAGAGTCCTGTCCATGGATGTGTTGTGCACCACATACTATGGGTAGGAGGCTGCAAGGAATGATAGGATGGTTGTCTTTTATTCTGATTCAGTCGTGCTATAGAGCGGTACAGTATAGGGTTGAGTCCCTAAGAGCTTACCATATTCTTTGGTTACAGATAATGTCAGACCAGCAACATCCTACCACAGGTCGGAGCTTAGACATTGTAGCAGGGGAGGGCACTAGTAGGATGCCTCCCCCCTCATTTGGAGACAGCTCGATTAGAGGGCCCTACAGAGGCTTCATCTCAGCCTCCTCAGCAGTCTCCACCACGTCAGAAGCCATTGGGAGCGACAGTACCTTCAGCAGTCCCTATACCGACACCTTCCGATCAGGAGATTAGCAGTGCTGTAGTTATGATAGCACAGATGATGGCTGCTCAGCGTCAGTAAATGCCATCCACAGTTGCAGAAGCATCAGGAGGGCCCGGTAGTTCGAGGGTCCGAGAGTTCTTAGCCCTGAATCCCCCACAGTTCACAGGCACGGACCGAACAGAGGACCCCAGGATTTTCTGGATCAGATGCAGAGAATCTTCAGGGTTATGCATGCTACGCCTACCGAATCAGTTGAATTGGCAGCATTCCGGTTACGGGATATTGCGGTGCTATGGTATGAAAGCTGGGAGAGGTCCCGAGGGAGAGATGTTTCCCCTCCCACCTGGTCCAGCTTTTCAGGAGCCTTTCTGGATCACTATTTGCTGCGGGAGATCCGACAGGCCCGGGTAGACCAGTTCCTACATCTAGAACAGGGGGCCATGAGTGTTCGGGAATATTCCTTGCGGTTTGACTCCTTGGCTCGATATGCACCGGCCTTCATGGATACCATGGCATCCAGAGTGCACCGTTTTATTATGGGGTTGAACCCAGAATATGTCGAGACTTGTATCACGGCCACACTGCGAGAGGACATGGATATTTCCCGAATCCAGGCATTTGCCCAGAATATTGAGGGCATCAGACAGCGACATCGGGAGATCAGAAGGGTCAATCAGGAGCAGCGTCGCTGGGATAGGCCAGCTGAGTTACAGAGAGAGGCCCGGGGAGGACCCAGGCCACGATTGTCAGAGAGGCCGCCCAGGCCCCCGCCTCCACCGCAGTCACAGGGAGGTAGATTCAGTCGTAGAGGGCAGTCAGAAGCTGGTAGAGGCTCGCAGACGGCAGACTCACCATTACAGAGGAGAGCGGAGCAAAGTAGGTATACCCTACCACTTTGCCCTATATGCAGTCGACGCCATTCTGGAGCATGCAGGTATGGTTCCACCACATGCTATATTTGTGGCCAAGAAGGCCATTTGATGAGAGATTGCCCAGCCAGAGGTCGTGAGGACCGGGACAGACAGGATAGGGCATCAACAGGATCACGAGCTACAGCATCCTCGACTGGGCGCAGGCCCCCAATTTCAGCAGGCAGGGGTCGGGGCAGATCAGGGGCCTCCAGTGCAGGTGCGGGTCCAAGCCGCACATATGCCTTAACAGGGAGGCAAGATTTAGAGGCATCGCCTGATGTTGTGATAGGTATGCTAACTATCTGCTCACACCCTGCTTATGTACTAATTGATCCAGGGTCTACCTTGTCCTATATTACTCCATTTGTGGCACGGAAGTTTAGTATTGTACCAGAATCATTATAGCAGCCCTTCCTAGTTTCCACGCCTGTCGGTGACTCTATCACAGCTAGCCGAATTTACCACGGGTGTACAGTAGAGGTTGCTGATCGTCAGACCACAGTAGATCTGGTCGAGCTAGAAATGATAGACTTCGATGCCATAATGGGCATGGATTGGTTAGTACCATGTTTTGCTAATATTGAATGTTGGACCAAAACGGTCCGATTCCACTTCCCGGGGGAGGCAGTACGGGAGTGGAAGGGCAGCATCGCGACGCCAAAAGGTAGGTTTATTTCCTACCTTCAGGCGAGAAAGTTGATATCTAAGGGGTGTATTTATCATCTGGTCAGAGTTCAGGATGTCCAAGCAGAATCTCCTACCCTCCAGTCTGTCCCAGTGGTAAATGAATTCCCAGATGTATTTCCTGATGAGTTACCTGGTATTCCCCCAGAAAGGGAAATAGACTTTGCTATTGACTTGCTACCAGGCACTCAGCCAATATCAATACCTCCTTATCGTATGGCTCCTGCAGAACTCAGAGAATTAAAGGAGCAGTTGAAAGACTTGTTAGATAAAGGTTTTATCAGGCCGAGTACTTCCCCGTGGGGTGCGCCAGTCTTGTTCGTGAGAAAGAAAGATGGCTCGCTCCGGATGTGTATAGATTATCGGCAGCTCAATAAAGTTACAGTAAAGAACAAGTACTCGCTTCCCAGAATTGATGACTTATTTGATCAGTTGCAGGGAGCCAGATACTTTTCTAAGATTGACTTGCGGTCCGGATATCACCAGGTCCGAGTACGTGAGAGAGATATTCCTAAGACAGCGTTTAGGACCCGATATGGACATTTTGAATTTCTAGTTATGTCCTTCGGGTTAACGAACGCCCCAGCAGTCTTTATGGACCTGATGAACAGTATTTTCAGACCTTTCCTGGACTTGTTTGTGATAGTATTCATTGATGATATTCTGGTGTATTCTCGCTCTGAAGCTGATCACCGGACTCATTTGCGGACAGTGCTCCAGATTCTCAGGGACCGCCAGTTGTATGCTAAATTCTCGAAATGTGAATTCTAGCTTAACTCAGTGGCCAATTTAGGGCATATTGTTTCAGATGCTGGTATACAGGTAGACAAGCAGAAGATAGAAGCAGTTAAGTCATGGCCTAGGCCTACCACCCCGACTGAAGTTCGTAGCTTTCTGGGATTAGCAGGGTATTACAAAAGGTTCGTTGAAGGGTTCTCAACCATTGCAGCACCTTTAACTAAATTGACACAGAAAGCAGCCAAGTTTCAGTGGACTGAGGCATGTGAGCAGAGTTTCCAGGAACTGAAAGACAGGTTAACCTCCGCCCCAGTACTAGCACTGCCGGAAGGCACAGAAGGGTATTCAGTTTATTGCGACGCGTCAGGTGTCGGGCTGGGCTGTGTGTTGATGCAGTATGGTAGAGTAATTGCATATGCTTCCAGACAGCTGAGGAAACACGAAAAGAATTACCCTACCCATGACCTAGAATTGGCCGCAGTAATTCATGCCTTGAAGATGTGGAGGCATTATCTGTACGGAGTTCATGTTGATATTTACACAGATCATAAGAGCCTACAGTACATTTTCACTCAGAGGGAGTTGAATCTGCGGCGACGCCGCTGGTTGGAGTTGTTAAAAGACTATGATATGAATATTCTATACCACCCCGGAAAAGCTAATGTTGTAGCAGATGCCCTGAGTCGTAAGTCAATGGGGAGTTTAGCGTATTTGCGACCTGAGAAGCAGAAGTTAGCCAAAGAAATCCATCAGTTAGCTGGCCTAGCCGTTCGAGTAATGGAAACAGAAAATAATGGGGCCGTAATTCAGAATTCTGCAGTGTCATCATTGGTTGCAGAGGTAAAAGAACGACAGTACGAGGATCCCGATTTAGTCCAGCTCAGAGATAGAATTCAGAAAGGTAAGGAGCCAGATTTTCAGATAGCCGGGGATGATGTGCTACGTTGTAAGGGCCGCCTCTGTGTCCCGAATGTCTCAGGACTTCGTGGGCAGATCATGCACGAGGTACACTACGCTCGCTATTCCCTTCATCCAGGGGCGACGAAAATGTACCACGATATCAGAGACATCTATTGGTGGCCAGGTATGAAAGCTGAGATAGCTGAATTTGTGTCTAGGTGTTCTAATTGTCAGCAGGTAAAAGCCGAGCACCAGAAACCGGGCGGTTTGACGCAAGAGATAACGGTACCTATGTGGAAATGGGAAGCAATAAACATGGATTTTGTAACAGGGTTACCCCGTACTAGACGCAGAAATGATTCCATTTGGGTAATAGTTGATAGGCTGACAAAATCAGCTCATTTCCTGCCAGTGAGGGCTACCTTCTCAGCTGAGAATTACGCCGAATTATATATCAGAGAAATAGTTAGATTGCATGGAGTGCCGGTATCTATCATTTCAGATAGGGGAGCGCAGTTTACAGCTAGATTCTGGCAGTCGTTTCAGAAAGGTTTGGGAACGCAGATTAACTTGAGTACAGCATTCCATCCTCAGACAGATGGGCAGGCTGAACGTACGATTCAGACGCTCGAGGATATGCTACGAGCGTGTGTGTTAGATTTTGGAGGTAGCTGGGATGAACACCTCTCGTTAATTGAATTTGCTTATAATAACACCTACCATTCAGCTATTCAGATGGCGCCTTTCGAGGCATTATATGGGCGAAAATGTAGATCGCCGGTGTACTGGTTTGAAGTAGGAGAATCAGTGTTAGTTGGCCCAGACATTGTTCGGCAATCCGAGGAAAAGGTAAAGCTTATCCGAGAACGTTTACTGACTGCTCAGAGCCGCCAGAAGTCCTATGCAGATATGCGGTGCAGAAATCTAGAATTTGCGGTGCATGACTGGGTATACCTGAAAGTGTCCCCGATGAAAGGGGTAATGAGATTTGGTAAGAAAGGCAAGCTTAGCCCAAGATTCATTGGACCGTATCAGATTCGGCGAAGAATAGGCCGCGTGGCATACGAGTTAAACTTTCCTCCAGAGTTAGCGTCGGTTCACCCAGTATTCCATGTTTCTATGTTAAGGAAGTTCGGGGACCCTTCTACAGTAGTTCCAGTTCAGGATGTTCAGATCACAGAAGAATTAGCCTATGAAGAGGATCTCGTAGCCATCTTAGACAGACAGATTCGCAGGCTGAGAACTAAAGATGTTGCGTCTGTCAAAGTATTATGGCGTAACAGAAATTGGGAGGAAATGACGTGGGAGGCTGAAGAAGATATGAAAATCAGATACCCTCACCTATTTCAGGCCTAGTCGGACGACAGGTATGTCCGTATCATTACTTATACAGTATCTTATGACTATGTGTTTGTAAATGATAAAGAAGAAGTGATATTTAGTTATCCAGTGAATCTTAGATCATTGCGTGCGGAGCCTGTGTTGGACTTTTTTGCATTTCAGGTTTTTGCGATAGTCCATATTACAGGGGAAACTCTGCCAAAATTTTTCCAGAAAGTAAAGTAAGTAGTCCTCTAGATGACAGTATACATTCGAGGACGAATGTTCCTAAGGGGGGGAGAATGTTATACCCAGTAGAATTCCCGACACTTAGATGACCTATTCGCACGTTGGTTAAGCATATTTTAAGGCCATACGTGCTAGGGAAAGGCCCGGGAAAAGATCGGACGAGAAACCCGTCGAACCATCGCGGGAGGAGCCGGGGCAGAACCCCTCCGCGATGGCAGCGTGTCACGGAGGTGAGGCCTCCGCGATGGCTCCGTGACACGTTGCCCAGGTTCAGGCCCAAGTATATAAGCCCCCACTTCGGGTTTAAATCATTTAATTCCAAAAAGATTTCCAGGAAACAGAGAGAAAAGCCAGAGAAGGAGGAAGAACGAAGAAAATTAAATAATTTTCGTCCGATTACGTTGCCAAACGCTGCCCAAACTCAAATTAATCCTAGATACCGAAGTATTTAGCAGCAGAGAGCATTTCTACGGATTTAGTTTTGTGAAATACGGCCGACGAATCGGCGAGCCACCGAACTAAGGTAAGTAGAATTGCTCTAAATTAATGTCTATGTGTTCCTAGCTGAGAAGTGAATACTTCTCCCTTCTGGACCGCTGGAAAATAGCGAGTTTTCGACCGTCTTTCGATAAGCCTAAGTTTAGGCTATACACTATATCGAAAGTAACGTTGCTCTTTACAATAAAGCTGTATTTAGTATTAATTAGCATGTTTATGAATGCAGTTGGGAGAAAATAGCTGAAGTACCGGCTGAGCTTCGTCCGACGGACGAATAGTTCAAGGATAAGGTATGTAAAGCTCGTTCCTTCGGCAAGTTAAGTAATATCAGTGTAGTGTAATAAATTACAGACCAGTAGAATGTTCAGAAGTCGAGTATTGTGCTATTGTGAATATTGGTACAATATGAGAAGCATTGGGTTGTAACGTGTATGAGACCTATTAGTATGATATAGATTCTAACGCAAGTGTTAGAGATTGCCCAGTATACTCAGTATGTGATGTGATATGCCATGTTAAGATATTGTTGTGTTCAGTTGAAACCCCGTGAAGTAGTGCAGTATCTGTAAAGCATTCAGTAATAGAATAACAGGCTAAAATAAAATTTAGCACGCATGTTAGGAATAGGGAATCATGTTAATACAGAAACTTAGTAAACAGTATAGTTTTCAGCAGAAACACTATCTTGTATGGCCTTTGCCCCAGTACAGTTTAGCAGGAGACTATGTTTACATTATATATATATTTACCAGCCTCAGCACGTATCGAATACGTACAGATTATTATTGTTAGTCCAGCACGTAAAGTATACGATACCTTACCCCTGTTAGCCTTAGCTTATGAGATACACAGACAGCATGACTAGTTGAGACCGTTGTATTGATTGGGGTTGGATTACCTAGCATCCCTGACCGCCCAGGGTTAATAGCTGTATCGACTCGTCCGCCAGAGGACGAGGATACGTCACTCTACGGAGTGATATGCCGTCCCGCAAGGGGACGAAGATGGGATGCCAGTTTCCCCATATTGTGCCTTGGTCGGCCCTTATACACCCCCGTCAAGCGGGTACACCCGGGGTGTTGATTTAGAGTCCTTCGGACTCAGGTACAGTTATAGTCAGGGGCTCAGCGAGCCCAAGTGCATACCCAGGGACCGGCAGGATGCTTACAGCCACTATAGGAGATGGGATGACTGGGGTAGGGGCATAGATTCTGTGTTGATTGTACCTCCCGACTTATGGGGGCCGGGTAAGGTTTGTGTGTGCTATATTATGATATGTATGTTATGCTATGTTATATTAGACGTGAGTAGATTAGTAGTAGAATGATACGCCTCCAGATATGACATCTACTCCTCTCAGTATAATTGAGAACAGGTACGACTTACATCATTAGACAGATAATCTAGTTCTTCCTATTTCAATTTTGACAGTTATATTATTGATTTCAGATATCTTTTTCAGTCATTGCTTTACATACTCAGTACCAGCGGTACTGACGCCCGGTGGGGCGCTGCATTACTTGCCTGCAGGTACTCATAGACGAGTAGGCGATTCTACGTGACTCCCTGTCAGCGGTTGAGTATTCAGCCCCAGTCATCCGGAGGCTGAATTTCAGAGGTGTAGTTCAGTTTCTTTTGTTGTATACAGTACGGGTAGGTCGGGGCCCTGTCCTGTCCAGTTCTATTACTATTCCTAGAGGCTTGCAGTCTGTATGTATTCCCTATGGTCAGATGAGCCGGTCGTGTGGGGCCGTGCAGTTGTATAGTTGCCTTTACTCTTTCTTTCTTTTGTAATGGCCGTGTGGGGCCATAGTTCGCCAGTAGTGGTGACCTTGCCGGTCACGTAGCTTCTTAGTATGCTATGTTTGAGTTATAGATAACTAGACAGCATGGTGGCCTTGTCGGCCCGCGTAGGTTTTCCTGAATTACTATGTTTCTGGTCAGCTGCTAGTGTGGGTACAAGAGGCTATAGGCCAATGGGCCGGGGGCTGTATTTACAGCCGTCATATAGCCCTTTGTTTCCAGAAATGTGAGTTAGTGCCAGCCAGGCGCCAGATGCGCCCAGGCTTAACAGTCCAGCAGGTCATGTCCTAGTAGGGCACTAGGTGCCAGTCATACCCCCCAAGGCGGGGTGTGACATAGGCTTTCCCTTAGTGTAATACTCCGATAATATAGAATTATGAATCAAGGATTAATTAGGACTTAAATTTGGTTGTAATGTAAGCTAAGGGACGGGTAGGAACTATTTAGCCAAGATAGTGACTAATCTCCCTAAGTACTTTAATACTTCACAAACACTATAATTTTTTTTAGCACTTTCTTCAATTTCCAAATTTTTCTCCTTATACCTCCTTATTTTTCAATTTTTAAACGTAGATGACTAGTGGGAATTTTTCTTTTAACATTGAGCTCATTTACACATCTTTTTTTCATCTTCAATTTTTCAAAGCTCTTTCTTCTTTTTATTTTCCCACTAACAATCACCCTCCTTGTTTAGCAAAATTTCACCTTTTTCTTTTCTTCTAGTCCACCACACTTTTTAGTTTTTCCCTTCACTTTTCCAATTATGCTCCTTTTCTACAGAAAAAATTCATTAAAGTGCTCTAAGAGTCATTTGGATCAAATACAAGTTAATAGAACAAATAGGGATTTAAGCTTGTAATATGACTATCGAAAAAATAGGCTAAGGCTCAATATGGCTAACTAGGATAATTACAATCAAGGTAGGTAAAATAGGATAAAAATATGGCTACCAGAGAAACGTCTATATCACTTCCTAAATTCATCATTCATATTTCACTTTGCACACATACCTTGGCAAGTTCTTGACATTAATTGCAAGGATGGAGTATATCAAAACTTCCTCACACATTGTCACAAAATGGTTTTAAAATGGAAATCAAGATCACAAAAACTCAAATATTCGTCTTGCATGCATAACATCATTAAGCCCATTTTTCAAGTACAAGAATCAATTTCCAAAAGAATAAGTGTTTCTACCTTTTTAATGCATTTTTGAGTGAATTTTTATAAAGTATCAATGATACCTAAAGTGAAGCACCTAGCATTGGTAAGGCTCAAGTCTTGTTCTTCCTAATGACTACTTTACCCTTAAGACGGTCGTCATTCATCCATCATCGGGTAAAGTCATGACTCAGTGACTAAAAATCTAGACTCTCTATTCGGTTCTAAGGGACATCCACCAGAAAAGCACCGAAAACAAAAACCGGAGGAACCCAAAATAAAGTAAAACTAAAACTACTACAAACAAACAAACATACAGGATAAGTCATAAATTTCAAAAAAAAACTATGCCCACCATGTGTAAATTTAGCAATTAAAGCATGCATGGTAATATGAAGTTCACTTCTTCCACCTCACACTTAATTAGTTACATTGTCCGCTGTGCTAAAACAAATAAACATAAAGCAAAAGAGTAAAAAAAGAACTCCCTAGGCCCCCACTCCTCGTCGACTGTGGGAGCAAGAGAAGCTTCCCCCATCTATGCATTTCATGCTCAAATTTCTTTGTTGAAAATCATGACGTATAACCTGCACACTTGAACAAACACATAAAAACGAACAAAAAATTTATCTTGGGTTGCCTCCCAAGTAGCGCCTGATTTAATATCGCAGCACGATACAGGTATCTTGATTACTCAAACTTCATCAAGATACCTGTTGAAACTGTGGTCACATCTTGGCCGCTTGTTTCACCGCGCTTTCCTGTGACACGTTAGAGAATAAAATAAAACATAAAATAGGAAATAAAGAGTAAAAGTTAACCACAAGCAATTAATCTAATCCTAAACCATATTCCCCAGCAACGGCGCCTAAATTTGATGTCGCTCAAATTACACCTCGTAATGAGATATAACGTGGTTGACGTCAAATATAGAACCCAACAAAGGTTGGGGTCGATCCCCACAGAGAATATGGAAGGGTATAGAAGAATACTAGTGCTTAAGTTTTAGTTAATTATTTTCTAAGAGGGGGAAAAATTTATAAAAGTAATAAACAATGTCGTTGAGAGAAAGTGAAGGTTGATTCCAAATTAATGCAACTAACTAGGGTAAGTGTTCCTCATGACTTCATAACCACAAGCCGTTTTATACTAGTGATCTATTCCGGTGCTTAGCATGCAATATCGGTAAGTTAATTTCACCTAAATGGTTGGTCCCCTATTTAGATGATTATCACCACGCAATTTGGTCCGTCTACGGGTGTATGCTTGATTAGACCTTACCCTTGATATCGGATTAGCTATTCCCGGACAAGTTCAAGCTATTAGATGAGGGTTGATAGCCTTAATTCTCCGTTGTTAATCCCTTTTCCCATTCACTACACACTTGATACGGTAAGTAAGAATAAGGCAAGTTCAAACATTTGCAACTGTTAAGAAATAATTAAACAAAGGGAAAAAAATACATGCATAAACTCCGTTCAAGAATCACTAAGTATTTTACCTATGTGTGTTAATTTATCATGGTTCCCACAACCCTAGTTGTGGAAGTTTTAGCCTATCGTGGTCATAAGTAAATTAATAGCATTCATAGACAAAAGCACAAATTAATACTTACAATAATGATTGGAAGGAACTTCACTTGAATAATGCAAAAATAAGGAAGAACAATTCAACAATTGTCTCAAAATATGAAATAAAGCCTTACAATCATATCTCTAAACTTTTGTCTTCAAAACGTGTTAAGACTTAAGACTCAACACCTCTTCCAACTTTGCTATTACATAAAAATAAAAGGGTATTTATAGTAGTAGATTTATTCTTTTCTTGTTCCTTTGGGGGTTTGATTTGAGATTTGAATCTCCTTTTCATAGTTGAAGTGGGATTTTCTTGTTGTTGGTCGTTTGGACCCCCTGCCGCATCGCGGGTTGCGTCACGGGTTGCATCGCGCAGGTTGAAGGGCTCCTCGCACCTGCTGTAGTGCTGGAAAGGCTGCACCTCGTGCATGTCATCGCACAGCTTCTGTGCCGCTTCGCTTATATAGTCGTGCAGGAAGACCGGCGCCTCGCGCATGGAATCGCGCAGCACAAGGGCCGCGTCGCGCATTTGGTAGTGCAGCAAGGCTAGTGCCTCGCGCATCTGGTCACACAGTAGTGTTGTGTAGTGCGATATGCCTTGCTCTTTGCATTATTCATTCCAACTTCCTCATCTTCATTCCATAAGCCTCAAATACATCCAAAAACCCACAAATTCCCGAGAGTTTAAGAGGTAGAAATGCTTAACTGTCACTTCTAGTCGCTTAGGACTCAATTAGAAGTGATTCTGACAACTTTTACTCGGCAGGGTTCCAGTAATCTGAGTGAATTTCGAAGAAATAACTCCATAGGGACGTTCCTTATAGGCCTAGAACTCATTATCCAAGATGAATTTGCATTTGAACGGAGTTTAACAGCATAATATGACAAAAAACTGATGAAAAGTGGAGAGCGCCCTTCCTAAGGTCGCGGGTCTAATTTTGGGAAATGTTGAATATGAAATGAACTCACACATAAATCATATATATATATATATATATATAGGAAAGCAGTGCAGGGAGTCCGCGATGCGCCCCCCATCGTGCCAGGGCTAAGGTGCAATGCGCCACTCCCTACGTAGAGGTGGGGTGTGCGGTGCGGCGCCCCTTGCGCCTTGCCTCTGGGTTCGGCCTCCTGCTCGATCAATTTCATACTCAGGCGGTCCTCCCTCGGGCCTTCCCCCGCATGCGTCATACTCCAAAACTCTCAATATAAGTACGCATGCGTCGGTTAAATAATAAGAACTTACGGGGTGTAACACTTAGATATGTTTATACATATATGAGGTGTTTTCACTTTGTTTTCAGGGAAAATAGGTGTTGGAGCTAAAATGTGCAAAAGATGCATAAAAGTGCAGAAAATCATCCAAGTACCAATCTGAGTACGAGCCATACCTAGCTTGTACGAACCATACTGAGACTTGTGGAAAAACTCAGAAGGCTGAAACAATATGAAGGAAAAGTACGACTCTCAGTACGAGTAGTACCAAGACGGTATGAGCCGTAACTGGAGTTGTGGAAAACTACAAAGAAAATTTGTACAAGACGTCTCCTGGTACGGGTGGAACTTATGGATCATAGTATCTACCTACAATTGGTACTAGGAGTCATGGGGAGCTTTAGTGATCGTGAAAGACTTGGCAGAACTCAAGATACAACAAGCAATTACGAGTCATAGGAGAAAGGTACGAGGCGTACCACAACACTCGTAGAAAACTTCAAAAGATGTCAAATTTCTCATAGCCAAGCCACGGATGGATTGTATGACTCGTAGGTCCATGGTATGAGTCATACCAGTTACCAACACTTAGTCAATTTTGCAGTAGCCAAGGAATGTATGAGAGCAAGGTACAACCCGTACAATCCTGTTACGGGTCGTATGACCAGTTGTAGGACGAGTTGGTGCCAGATATGGAAATTTTTCTGTTAGCTTAGGAAAAAGTTTTTGTGTCTGTATAATTACCTTTTATGTTTTTTCTAGTAGGGGAATGGATCAATAGACGTGTGACTACATTGGGAGAAGGTTTTATAGTTAATTATTTGTGAATTGTTATCAAGTTTTGGAGAGCAATTTTTGAGATCAACACTTGGTTTTCTCAATTGTTCTTGATTTTGTTCATCAATATTCAAAGTAGGTTTTCTTCCTATTATTGTTATAAGTATTTAATTATGCGTTGAATACTAATTACTATCTTACAATTATGAGAGGCTAAAACCTCCACAAGTAGGGTTGTGAGAACCATGGTGGATTAATGAAATAGGGTTACACAAAGTGATTCGAAACCAATGCTAAACACTTATATTGTATTCTCCTCATCTTTAAACATTTCTTATCGGTGCGCAATTTTAGTACTTTCTCGAATTCTTTACTTGCTTGAACCTAGAGAAGTGGAGATTAGGAAAAGAAAATTACAACAAAGCCTTGATTTTTATGATCATTGTACGACTTGAGCTACGGTCACAAAAAATTTAATTTGGAACATATTGATATGGTTAGTTTGAAAACCTCTCATGAGATCTGACCCGGTGATTGAGTATAGTCTTCTAATAGGGACGAACCAGTCGTTTGGATGAACCCTAGTTATCAGTTCTACAAGTAAGAATTAGGATTGATCACGCGTATATACCTGAAGTAGTTATGAACCCATGGGGAACACTTAGCCTAGTTATTTGAAAATTTTGATAACAACAACAACTGCAGTTTTGTTCTATTATTGTATTTCCTTAAACCACCCAATTTGGAGATAACGTACCAGCAAGTTTAAGTACCGACATTAGTCCAGTTCTTACCTTATTCCCTGTGGGTTCGACCCCGACCACTTTGTTGGGTTGTTTGTTGACAACGTCTTCTTCATACTTTTCCAGGAAGTATGATTTTGAGCATTATCAAAAAGTGGCACCATTGTTGGGGGTATGGCTAAGATTAGTTTAATTTCTTGTGTTTAACTTTTTGTTGTTATTTCCGTAATTATGATTTCTTTTTATTTTTGGACACCCACAGTTTGTTGCTTGGTGAATGCCAAGTACTCGATGGATGGAAACCCCCTAATTCCTTTGGATCTCGAACTTGAAAGAACACTGCGAAGGATGGAGAACTAAGAGCAGAGAGACGCCTATCTTGCTGAAGAAGCTAGGCAAGCCGAGCTAGCTCAGCAAGCTGCACCTCAAGAAGCCGATGATGCACGAGATGAGGTTGTCAAAGGTGGTTGCCATGGAAGGGGAAACAGAGGCCAGAGATATTCCCCTAAATTCTTAGATGAGGATGACTCGAAAATTGATGAAGTCGGGTTAACCAGAGCTATTGTACCACCACCTTTGCCTGCTGGGGAAAAATTTGACATCACTAGCACCATAATTCAATTGTTGAACATGAAGGGGTGTTGACTCCGAATCATCTGTTGTGTTACCATGAAGGGGGTTTTTAGTGGTCACGCAGCTGATGATTCGGAGTCAGTCAGAATGCAATAAGGCTAAGACTCTTCCCTTTCTCTCTGTCTGGAGAAGCCACTTCCTGGTTATCGGAGTTGTCCAATGACTCCATTACCAACTGGAGGGAGCTCAAATAAGCTTTTCTAGAGAGATTCTTTCCACCTTCCAGGATGATGCAGCTTATGAATGAAATATATAATTTTTGAAACTAAAGACAGATGTACTTCATGAAACCTGGTTAAGATTCAAGAAGAAGTTGACCAAGTGCCTAAACCACAAAATTCCTGATGACAGTTTGTTGGAGATTTTCTACAGATCACTGAATAACAGTACTAAAGCTGTAGTAGATACAGTGGCAGGAGGAGCACTAATGAGCTACACCTAGGAGAAAGTTATCACTATTCTAGACAAAGCGATGAAAATGAACAGTGCATGGCACACCCGTGAAGCGGAAGCAGCTGCTGGTACATATGTTGTTGGTTTCACTATAGACCAACGAAGGAAGGAGGAAGAATGTGATTAGGAATTAGCCCATATGCGCACATCATTAGACCTGTGATTAGGAATTGGCCCATATGCTCACATCATTAGACCTACTCATGAAACATATCATGGGTGTTGGAGCCAGAAAAGTCAATTCAGTGGGAACACAGGAACAGGAACCAGGGCCAAAGCAGTTAGATTCTAAGGAGGTGGCAAACTTCTTAGACAACCAGGTGGCGGGTTTCTGAGCCAACTCCTAAGGGTTTGGACAAGACACTTGGTACCAAGGCTCCGGAAACCAAGGTCAGAGCTAATATAGAGATAATTACAACCGGAATATCTACAAAGATAGAAGCCGAGGTCATGAGCGATAGGGAGAATGGAGAAGGAATGATGGTCACCGCAATGACCAAGTAGGATTGTACGTGCCTCCTAATGCATGTGAGGGGGAGGCTGGACAGTCAAAGTTGGAGAGCATAATGGCTGAGATGCTAAAGAAGGTTATATTCATAGATGAGCAGTTGAAAGACATCCGTGGAGATATATCTAGCATGGGTCAAAGAGTTGAGTCATATGCCACAGCTATCGAGCAGATCGAACAGCAGCTGGCTCAACTGTCAGCATCCATGAACCCTAGGAAAAAGGGTACACTACCTAGCAACACAGTCCAAAATCTGAAAAATGATAGTCACTGCATGGTTGTGATGACTAGGAGTGGAAAGAACAAGGTTGGTCCCCCTCTACCGGTTGTAGTTGAGCTTCAAAGGAATAAAGAGAGAATAATTAATGATGAGGAAGAGGTTGTTGAGCATGAGCATAAGGAGGATGCTAAGTTGACTGAGGCTCCACTTGTTAAGAAGGAGCCTGAGGATGAACAAGGAGAGAAATAAGGGGCCACACATATTTATAAGGCTATCCTATGACCAACGCCACTATTCCCTCAAAGAATGAAGAAGAAGGTAGAGAATGGTATGTTTCAGAAATTCTTGTCAATGCTAAAAAAATTATTTGTAAACATACCATTGGTCAAGGCATTAGAGCAGATGCCAGGACCTAGTTACTAAGAAAAGGTCCATGAACAATGAGCCCATGGATAACGTGCATCATTATAGCGTTATAGCCTCATGGGTCCTTGCCTAGAAAAAGAAGGATCCGGGTGCCTTCACCATTCCATGTACTATTGGTGATGTTGAGTTCCCAAGGGCATTCTACGACTTGGGAGCAAGCATCAATGTTATGCCTTTAGTTGTGTTTAAGTAGTTGGGCTTGAGCTCCCACACTGACTACTATGCGGCTATTGATGGCCGACTGAACTGTGAAAAAACTTGTGGGGATTTTGTTTGAGGTGCTTGTTAAGGTACACATATTCATATTCCTAGCGGACTTCGTGATCCTTGATTGCAAGGTTGATTTTGAGGTCCTCATCATTTTGGTGCAACCATTCCTTGCCACTGGGAGGGCTTTAGTAGATGTGAAGGTTGGCCAGCTAAAATTCAGACTCAATAAAGAGAAGGTCACCTTCAATGTTTGTCGGTCAATGAAGCAACCAAAGGATTATAGAGTGGTCTCAGCAATCGAGGATGAGTTTGAGTTTCTTGATGAAGTTTGAGTAGTCAAGAGACTTGCATCGTGTCATGATGTTAAAATCAGCCGCTTCTTGGGAGGCAGCCCATGAGGTGGTTTGGTGAATTCTAAGTAATCGAACCACCTGCGTCGTGTCGCGATGTTAAATCAAGCGCTTCTTGGGAGGTAACCCAAGTTTATTGACTTATGTGTGCTCAGTGTGCAGGAGAACAAAAAATAGGTGGCAGAAAAATTGCAAAATAGACTGGTGCTATGAGTCTCAATACGACTCGTAAGAGGATTGTACGGGGCCATAGTACAAGTCGTGGTGAGAAGAAGATATGTATATTAGTGCATAAGTTTAGGGTACGGTTGGTCCTACGACTCGTAACTTCATTGGACAGGTCATAGTACTCACTATAGTTATGGACTATGCAAAGTATGGACCTCCAATTAAGATTGACCTACGAGTCATGGTACGGATCGTACCTTCGTGGTACGAGTAGTAGGATGTGCTTGTACGTCTACAGGTAAGGTTTCTTGGCATCTCTATTACGAGTCCTATAGACGAGTCATAAGTTCTTCCTACGACTCGTGATATGAGTCGTGATGGGACAAATCGCTTAAAATAACCTGACTAGGCCCAGATTTTTTAAAATCTTCCCTGAAACTATTTAAACTTCAAAATTGTCGGACACATCTCCCATGCACTAAAACTTTAACTCCATGAGCACTCCCACGACTTTCCTCACAACCGTAACTTAAGAAAAAAATTAATTGAGCAAGATTTTTGCTCGATTAAGACTGCTAAAGTTGATTCCAAACCCTAGTCGCTAACACACACGAAATGAGCAAGATTTTGCAACACTCAAGTAAGTTATTATGCTTTGAATCAGTTAAAGAGACCTTTGTGTTTGTGCAAAATTGTTTACTAATTGGGAGTCCTCAAAAAGCATGAAAATGTAGGAGGGTAATGATCATGGATGTGAAAAATAAATGTGTTGACTGGGTACGATCGAACATGTTAAAAATTGAATGTGAACTGCTATAAATTGAGTTACGGGTTGTGAATTAAAAAAGGGAGGAACGGCTAGTTGTAAAAACGTGAAGAATGCATGCTTAGAATTGGGGAATTCTGAGTACCCAACATAAAAATGAATTCACCTGCAAATTGAATTAAAAATAAGGCAAGGACAGACTTCACAAGCCTTCCTACGAATCATGGTTCCACACCACGACTCCTAGGATGGCTCCTTGGGATTGTCCCAAGACAAAGGTGTAAATAGTAAGAGGTACAAAACCTAGTATGGCCCGTAGTATCTTTCTATGAGTCGTACCTAGTAATTACACCAGCAGTCTAAAAAGGATTAAGTCCAAAGTGACAGTACGATCCTTCCAATGACTCGTGATGGTTCGTACCATGAGTCATGGAAAAATACAGAACATGGTTTTCAAGTGGCATCCTCATATGACTCATTGTACAGATCATACCTTCGTGGTACGGGTCGTACCTCAGAGTCGTGACTTAGATCTGAGACATTATGACTTTCAATATGAATCGTACCTCCAAGGTACGACTCATACTGTAGAGTCGTGAAAAATTACAGAGGAATTTTTTCTTACTTTCGTTTTCTCAGATTTGGAATTCTAACCCTTTTTCTCCACTGGTACAATGACTCAGAAGAGGAAAGCATCCAAAGATATTGCTCAGAGGGAATTGATAGATAAAACCTACGAATCTGAACATGCAGGCAATGATCTTGGGCAAATTTTTATGCCCAAGTGATACTCAAATGTGGAATTTTAGCCTTGTTTATCTATCAATGTGTATACATTCTCTTGTAATTGGTAATAAAATGTGAATTTATATTAACCAACATGATTAGCATTGTTTTGCAGGTAAAATGTAATTTTGTGAAGCTTAAATGCATGTTGGAAGATATCAGGGTTGGACTCGGATGTGAGCAAGGGACAAGGCAGAGGAAAGCATAAAATAAAGGGGCTCCGCGATGGAGCCGTGTCACGCTGCCATCGCGGAGGCCTTCTGCCTGGATAGGGAATTTTTGCCCAATTTCCAGAGAGGGTACGCGATGGGTCCGTGGCACGGTGGCATGGCTCCGCGTTGCACGCCATGCCACGTTGGGCCTTATTTCCTGGACCCCCAGTTCCAGTGAAGGTCCACGTCTGTAGTGTGTCACGGAGGCAGTGCTCCGCGATGCACTCCGTAACATGTTGCTTGTTATTCCGGGAAAAATTCCCACTAGTATAAATAGAACACTTAGGTTCATTTTTCAATATTCTGGCTTGGTGGAGCAAGAACGTGGGTTACAGGCAGTTGAGGGGACGAAATTATCAGGGTTTTTCTCTCTTTCCTTCTCCTTGTATTCAATTGCTTGTATCTTTAACACTCATTTAACGATGTTTAATCCAAAAATGAGTGGCTAATTCATCTTCTTTCTGAGGTTATGAACACTTGTAATGAAATGTGATCATTGATTCTTTGGTTTTTCATCTTTTCTTCCATGGTTGTTCTATTAATTCTTGTTCTTACTGCATTAATGTGTGGCCTACGTTAATGTATATCTAAAAAGTCCGGTTTCACTCGAGAGAGTAAGAAATTGGAAAGTTGTGAATTAATAGGATATGATCTTTACTTGGTTTGGGAAAATTGAGAATTGATTTACTTTCAGGATAGAACTATACCTGAAAGTCGTATTAGTCAATTTAGGAACCGGGTTTGTATGGCAGAACATGAATTGCATTTAATCACAGAAATGTAGGTGGATAGTTCATGATTCTTAAGTGGGGTTAAATACGAGAGTTTTAATTCCTTGGCAATAGTTCTTGACTAGCAACCGGAGGAAAAGATTAACCAAATTATGTTGATAATTAATTTCATTACATGTTCGTTTAGCCTCAGCATGCTCTCATTCATAGTTCAGACTCACATTAGATAATTGTTTTAGCTTTAGCATAAAAATTATAAAACAAAATATCAAACTCTTGGTTACACTGTTGTCTGCATTTTTAGAATTGAAATATAGCACACTTGAGCAGATTGCACTTCATCCCAGTCCCTGTGGGAACGATACTTGGCTTACTTAAGCCACTTTACTACTTGTTCGACCACGTGCACTTGCGTGTAGTTATATACCCACATAACGCAGACCGAACACCCGGTACCATAGGAAATTGAGGGCAAGCACGTGAATGCACCCACCTCGGAGGTGCAAGATGAGACACTTGTTATAGACGACGGTATTTTAGAGGTAGCTCCCAGCACCTCCACCGCACCACCTATGGGCCTTCTAAGCTAGAATCCAATTGGATACATGCTAGTGCCTCAGGAATTTTTCTAGAAGATGGCCAAGAGACTGACCATAGCTGAGAAGAAGGTACAATCTATGATAGAGAATGTGAAGCCTTGGGTGAAGGCTGAGATTGAGGCGGATGCATGGGTCCTACACTCCAGATTAGATAGCTTTGAGAACCATTTCAATAAGCGTATGGTCGAGCAGATTGACATTGGGAACCTCCGTGAGGAGTTGGGGGCTCTTCGAAGCCAAGTGGTTGAGCTGTCATCTCAACAGTTGGCAATTCTAGTAGCCCCAACTCTTCCTAACCTTAACATTTCTATGGAGGAGGAGCTTTATTTGGTGGCATATAGACCCTTCTGGCTATAATAGAGTCACCAATGGGTGTAGACACTGAGAAAGGTCGCTGAAGCAATTTCGACATAATACTAAACTCCCGAGCCACTACCGGTGTAACATAGGACAAGGTGGATCCTGGATCTATCAACACATAAGCGGGATGAGAGCAAATGTTCATCATACCTGTCACAACATCTGGTGACGACTCTGACTCCTGTCGCCCCAGTAGTGCATAAGTACGTCTGGGCCGACACCTAAACTAGAGGCCCCTGATCTGCCTCGGTCTCTTCCTGCTGAAACTAAGGGCTTACGCCCTGCCGGGGATGCTGGAGCTCGGGATCCTGCCGAGGACCTATCCTGTTGATCCCGATCATCCTGAACCCTAGCTGGACAATTCCTCATCCGATGACCCTCTTGTCCACAAATGTAGCATGCTGTGGAACCATACCTGCATTCTCCAGAGTGGCGTCGACTGCAAATAGGGCAAAGTGGTATTATAAACCCACTCTGCTCCACTCTTCTCTACTGTTGTGAACCTACTGGTCGCGAATCTTTGCCGGGCTCTGGCTTCCCTCGGCGACTAGACCTGCTCCTCTACCGATGTGGTAGAGGTAGGGGTCTAAGCGGCCTATCTGCTAACCATGGCCTAGGTCCTCCCCGGGACTCCTTCTGTAATTCACCCGCTCTGTCCCTGCAGCGCTGCTCCTGACTTGTCCTCCTAATCTCCCATTGTCGCTGTCTGATACCCTCAATATTCTAAGTAAAAGCTTGCACACGAGCGATATCCATATCCTCTCGTAGTGTGGCTGTGATGCAGGTCTCAACATTTTTTGGGTTCAGCCCCATAATAAAGCGGTGTACCCTGGTCGGCATTGTGTCCACAAAAGCTGGCACATATCGAGCCAAAGAATCAAACCGCATGGCATATTCTCGAACACTCATCGACCCCTACTCCAAGTGTAGGAACTGATCAACCCAGGCCTGTCGAATCTCCCGCGGTAGGTAATGATCCAAGAAAGCCTCTGAGAAGCTGGGCTAGGTTGGAGGGGGAACATCTCTCCCTCGGGACCTCTTCCAACTCACATACCACAGTACGACGATGTCTCGTAGCCGGAATACCGCCAACTCAACTAACTCTGTGGATGTAGCATGCATCACCCCGAATATCCTCTACATCTGGTCTAAGAAGTCCTAAGGGTCCTCGGTCCGATCTGTCCCTATGAATTGCGGGGGACTTAGTGCTAGGAACTCTCGAACCCTCAAGCTACCAGGCCCTCTTACGGATTCTGCAACTGTAGGTGGCACTAGCTGGCGCTGAGCAGCCATCGTCTGTGCTAGCATAACCACCGCGCTCCTGACTCCTAGTCGGATGGTACGGGTATAGAAACTACCGGAGGCGGTGCTGTCACATCGGCCGTCCCAAGCGGTTCCTGACATGGTGGAGACTGCTGGGGAGGTCGAGATGATACCTCCGTATCATCCTAAAATTGGGCCGATTCTGACCGAGGCTGAGGCACCCTGTTGTGCCCTCTCCTGCTGCTATATCTAACCTCCTGCTTGACGTAGGGTGCGGCTGGTCCGACATTTCTCTGTAAACAAAAGAGTATAATGAGGTTAGGGACTCAACGATATACTGTACCGCTCTATATCACGACTGAATAAGAAGAAAGAGTAACCATCCAATCATGCCTTGCAGCCTCCTACCTATAGTATGTGGTGCACAACACATCGATAGACAAGACTCTACTTAGCACAACTTGCAGACTCTCTGGGATACGACCTGCTCTGATACAAAGTTTTTCACGCCCCACCTTGGGAGGCATGACTGGCACCTGGTAACCTACTAGGACCTGAAATGTTGAGCTGACTGAGCCTACGCACTCCTGGTGCAGGGCTGACTCTAACTCTAGAATCAAGAAAACAACGAGATATATAGCAGCTGTAAATACAACCCCTGGCCGACAAGGCCAATAGCCACCTGTGAAAATAAACAACTAACCAGAGACAAACAAACATCAGGAGTCCTATGCAGGCTGACAAGGCCACCACGATATCTAGATATAACTAGAAAGCGAAATCAGATGCTAAATTGAGCTATGACCGACAAGGCCACCAATCAACAACTAAACAGGGCCGCATGCGGCCAACACACATAGTCTAAAACATAAATGGGCCCCACACGGCCGATATCATCTAACCACAGGGAAGTAATACAATCTGTAAGCCTCTAGGAGTAATAAGATGGTCAGGTTGGGGCCTGACCTACCCATACTGTACAAACAAAAGAGATAAACCTCTACCACACAAGCTCCAGAAGAAAGGAGTTGATGGCTCTGTAAGGCTGATTGGAACTACGCGGGACCTGCTCCTCGTCTATATATACCTGCAGGCAAGTAATGCAGCGCCCCAGAAGAGGGCGTCAGTACCACAGGTACTGAATATGTAAAGCAGTAACTTGAAATAACTGAAAGTAAGGAAATAGAACTGACAATAACTGAAGTAAAGGAAACGGACTGAGAATGACTGAAGTAGTGAAATCAGGACTAAACATTACTTTAATAAGGAGGGTGGGGTTCATACCTGGCAAATGAGGTGTCTTACTTTCTAACTATCAGTAACTAAAGCAAGCATAAACCTTACTTGGCCCCCATTAGCCGGAAGGTACAATCAGCACAGAATAACCCACCTGGGCCCCCATTAGCCCTAGTGAGTACACCTCAATCTATATACCCCTATCCAGGTCATATCGAGTCAACTACCAGCTATAAGCATCCTGCCGATCCCCTGGGTCTGCAACTGGGCCCGCTCGGCCCCTGACTGTAGCTGTGTTTGAGTCTGAGTCCGGAGGACTCCTGATATCTACACCCCGGGTGTAAACGCTCGGCGGGGGTGTGTATAGGGCCAACCATGGAAATATGAGGATCTGGATCCCCATCTTCGTCCCTTGTGGACAGCATGTCGCTCTGTAGAGCGACGTATCCTCGCCCCTGGCGGGCAACGACACAGCTATTAACCCTGGGGTGTTAACAGAAGCTATACAAGTACAATCCACCCCAAAACAATACAATTACGAGTCTCAACTAACAACAACAGCTAAACATGATAACACACTCCTGGCATGCTTCACTGGGATTCAAACTGGATTACTATGCCGAAGAAACTAACTTGCCGAAAGAAAATGCCTTAACATACCTTGATTGTCGGTTTCTGATTAACTGATGTGTTTCAATTAGTATTCAATAGCTCCTCCCAGCTGAAATCGTGTTACTGGAAAGATAGGACTAGTTTTAACACTAAATTCGGCAAAAAACAAAACTTTATATATAAATATTAACTATTTTCTAATTTTATGGAACACGGTCGAAACCTCGTTATTTCTTGAAATTCTAGAAGGGAGAAATGCTTACTTTAAGCCTAGGATCATATTGACACTAGTTTGGAGCAATTCCAACAACTTTGGCTCGGCAGGACGATGATTCGCCCGGTGAATTTCACGAAACTAACACCGTAAAAATGCTCCCTGCAGCCTTATACTTCGATACCCGAAGTTAATTCGGATTTAGACAGCGTTTAGTGGCATAATTGGATGAAAATTATAATTCCCCTTCGTCCTCCTTCTGTTCTAGTTGAGTTATTAAGATAATAACATGAAATCTAAGGGTGAGGCCTATATATACTTAAAGCAGCATATAAGGAAACGTGGCACATTGCCCTACACATTGATTCTGCTCCATGCCACATTAGCTAACGCGGAGGAGCAGCTCCGTGTCACTTTTCCCCTCTGGGAAGCTTGGTTCGGCCTCCTCTCGTGAAATCCCGACTTGGCAGTCATTCGGCATTTCCCCGGGCCCTTTCCTCGTACATATGGCACTCTAAAACACTTAACCAACATAAGAATAGGCCGATTAAATGTTAAAAACTTACGGGGAGTAACAGAAATTGCTCATGAGACCTGACCCGGTGATTGAGTATAGTCATCCAATAGGGATGAACCAGCCGTTTGGATGAACCCTAGTTATCAGTTTTACAAGTAAGCACTGGAATTGATCACACATGTATACCCGAAGTAGTTATGAACCCATGGGGAAAACATACCCTAGTTATTTGCAAATCTTGATAACAACCACAATTGCAGTTTTGTTTTATTCTTGTTTTTATTTAAACCCCCCAGTTTGGAGATAACTTACCAAGAAGTTTAAGTACTGACATTAGTCTAGTCATTACCTTATTCCCTATGGGTTTGACCCCAACTTCCTTATTGGGTTCTTTATTGACAACATCCACTTCATACTTTACCAAGAAGTGTGAGTTTGATCATTATCAATGAAGTGCAGGTTAGAGGTATAGGGCTTCAAGCCACTGTCCTAACCTGCATTGCACCAGTTCTTCACGGGTCCAAACCGGCAAAATGCCGGTGTGGCACCAGATAAACCATGGCCTCCCTGATTTTCTACTAATGTCCGGCGATCGATTTCGGCGGTTCGCAGGTCTTCACCTGCATTTTGCTGGTGTCCTTTTTAATTATGCTCAAACTCACACTTACTGACAAGGAATGAAGCGAATGTTGTCAATAAACAACTCAACAAAGATATTGGGGTCGAACCCACAGTGAATATGGTAAGAACTAGACTAATGCCGGTATTTAAGATTTTTGGTGTGTTATCTCTAAATTGGGGGGTTTGTAGAAACAAATTGTAAAAAAAGCATGAAAATCAGTTGTTGTTTACCAAGATTTGCAATTAACTAGGGTAAGTGGTCCCCATGGGTTCATAACTACTTCGGGTTTACAGTCGTGATCATCTCCAGCTTGGGCTGATCTTTCAATTTCTACCCCTCTTTCGCCTTCTGCTCCATGGTTGCCAAGTAGTTGGCATAGAATTCCGGGACAATTTCTAGAGTGTATTGGTATTGGGGCCTAGCCATCCACTCAAATATTTAGATGTTGAATATCCGCTTCATCTACTCCACCTCGTTCAATGAATTTGTGAGGATTCGCGGATTTTATTGAATGTTCCGCCTAGGTTTGTTTTTGTCAGTGAGAGTAATGCGTTGTTCATATATCTCCCAGGCTCCTGGTACTCTCCACCAGATAGTACGATTCTCCCTAGGCAAAGTCTGCTCCTGCTCAGCATTTGGTGCCTCCTCCTCTGACCCGACACTACTGCTTGCATCTATGGATTAGGTCTCCTCGGACCCCTCTTTTTCATTAGAACTTCTTCCCAACTCTTGAGCTCTTTCCTCAGCTCCCTCCTCAGACTGGGGAGCACTGGCAAATGTGGCAGTGGTCGCCTATGAGTTAGTAATTTACCAACTCATTAGGCTCTTAAGCACTCTAGTCTAGTTTTCAAGTCATTTAGATGGATTTTATGCCTCTTTTTTCCTTTTTGCGTGCAGATATCTTATTTGGAGAAAAGAAGAAGAAAGGGAGCAAAAGGTAGGGAATCAGGTGAAAATCGATGCTTCAATGGAGAAGACCGGCGAAACGCCGGCCAAAAAAGATGATGAACACTGCCTATGGGAATGTAGCAACCAGCGAACGCGAAGTTCAACTAGCGACTCGCTGATCCATTCGCCGAATGACACCTAAAATTGCTGGATCGAAGAGAAAAGAATCGGCAGCGCACGGGTGGAGATCGGAGAAACATCGAAGGAATCACCTAAGCCTACTGGAGCTCACTGAAGGCGAAATTAATTAGAGTTGGAGGTTCACAGAATGTAACTGGCGAACTGCTGGTACTCCCACAAATGCTAGAACACTGATCAGGGATAAAATGTCCAGCACAGAAAAAGAGATAGGTGGATACCCTAGTTTTGAATATATTCTAGAGAGAAGTACTCTATACTAATCAGATATTAACTTTTAGCTTCTAGAACATTCTCTTGGTAGAAGAGGAAAGTAAGAATTTTATTGGTGGAAATTGAAAAGAATTGTTTTCTTTTTCTTCTTCTTCTTCTTCTTCGTCTTCCTCCATAGCAAGGTACTACCATTGTTGAAGACTTTTTATTGAATTTGATTTTGCTACTCCTATTATTGAATGCAATGAGTATTAATAAATGTGCTTTTGAATTTCTTGACTATGAGTAGCTAAATCATTAACTAGAGGTGTGTGGTGATGAATGCTTAATTAGAGTGGGTTTTGCTAGAGTGATCTCAATATTATTTAATTAGTATAAATGACATTAAATGCTCTCCAATATATAATTGAAGATCTATTGTTGTTGATGTGGGTCTAATTGTTCTTACTTGATTTTTGCTTGCAAAAGAAGAATTGAGTATTGGGAGAGAATTTAATGGTGGACATGATGAGAGATTGTGAAATTGGGCTGGAAATAGCCAAAATTACATTCTCACTCTTAATTAATAGCTAATAGCTAGAAATTAGTGCAGCTATTAATCCAAATTTGATCGGGTTGATTTAATAGTGTCTAGGGGTTTGAAAGAACTCTACCAAGAGGTATTTATGAGGTTGAAAAGCATAAAATTCCCACTTTACCAAGGTTATTTACGCAAATTGAAATTATGAGATGACCTAACATGACCCTATTTAGTTAGCATATCATCTACACCACACCTCTAGCCTTTCACATTATTGTCAATAGCCTTGGTCATTTTGCTATCTTAGTTAGTCAAATTAGAAGTTATATTCTTTTGTGATTCTTAATCTCCCCCAAAATGTTTATTTCCATGTTATTTTCAAGTGGTGCGAACTAAATTCAATTTCTCAGCCGACACTCGTGCATATCATACATTAGTCCCTCTGGGATTCGACCTCGACATCTGTTGGGATATTTGGTTTGATACAATGACCATTTATGCTCTTTGTACAAAGAGTATATTTTGGACGTTATCGAAAATGGCACTGTTGTCGAGGACTGGTGCTTCATACTCTTGTGTTGGTTGTTAATTTGAACTATTCTTACATTATAGGTGTTGACATAAAATTTGATGTTCTATAAAGTCATATGAGTTATCATTCACAAGCAGGAGATAGCTCAGTGGATGGTGATATGGAGCATGAGGAAGATAACTCGGTGATGTCCAAAGTGGTGGGAGCCATTTGCGTACCGCCTATGGTAGGGAATGTCGTGTTCCACGTCACAAGTACAATGATACATTTGTTGCAAATGAAAGGACTATTTGGGGGAAAACCATGTGAGGATGCAAATTGTCACTTGAGGAATTTCTTGGAGATATGTTATCCTTTCAACATCACAAACATAAGTCAAGAGTCTATCAGGCTAAGGCTCTTCCCATTTTCCCTAACGGGAGAGGCGACTATCTGGTTGGAGGAACTACCTCCTGGTTGTATTATATCTTGGCAAGAATTAATTGAAATCTTGTTGGATCATTTCTTCCCTCTGTCAAAAATGTTGCAGCTAAGGGATGACATCATAAACTTCAGACAAGAGCCGGGAGAGAAATTGCATGAAGCATAGCTACAGTTCAAAAAGAAGGTTTCTCTTTGTCCCAACCATGGCCTCCCTGATGGAGTTCTTCTCCAATGTTTCTACCGAGCTCTCGACTCCATCAACAAATTCGTTGCCAACAATTTAGCCAGAGGGTCTATTATAACCAAATATATGGGTTGGATAAAGCCCTTTTGGAAAAAATGACAAAAACAAATAGGCTTGGCACACGAGAGAGACAAATGTATCTACACATAACATTAGCTCTAGTGCATTGGTGGCTGAGTTGGGGAAAAGAGATGAAGAGCGAGATGAAAATCTTGCTAAAATGATGACACAGGTGGAACTAATGACCAAACATGTGATGGGGGCATGGCCCAAAGTGGTGAATGTTGTAGGTATGCAAGGTCTATTGCAATTTGAAGGAGAATCGTCGCCACCGAAGTACGATGAGGAATGCCAATACATGGGAAATCAGATGGGGAGTCCTTAACCTAGGTTTCAAGGTACTAATCAAGGTCCTTGGCGCCCAAGGGAAGAGAACCAAGGTTGGAGAAACCATGATCCATAGAGATGGCCCGAAAGATATTAAAGATGGGGAAATAGAGAGAAAAATCAAGAGGGAGACCATTAACACCGAAGTTCAAACCCATATGTTCCCCCTTCAAAAGCTGAAAAAACCCAAAGTCAGCCAGGTGTGAGCAATGCAAGTAGCTCAAAAATTGAAGAGTTGTTAGAAAGAGTTCTCAAGAAAGTGGAATCAACCAACAGCAAGGTCAAGGAATTGAAAGGGGAGGTGTCTAACCTTGCCCAGATGGTGAGCTATCATTCAGCCTCCAATAAGCATTTGGAAGCTCAAATGAACCACTTGTCCACTGAAATGCATCCCCGAATGAAGGGAATGCTCCCAAGTGATACAATGCCAAACTCGAAGAAAGATAGTCAATGCATGGCTATTATTACTAGGAGTGATAAATAGGTTTGAGAAGCAAAAGTGAAGCCCAAGGAGGTTATTGCTCCCAAATCAAATGAGGAAAATGAAGTTGACGAGGTGCCAAAAACACCAAAAGAGTGGTGAAAAGAGTGAAGATGAAAGTGAGGGGAAGGATGATGAAGTTCCCTCACACATTGATGAAGATGAGGTAGGAATGAAGGCCTCAAATGATGAAAAAGTTGAAACAAGATCTCCACCCCCTTATCCACAACGGTTGGCTAAGAGAAAAGAAGGATGATCAGTTCAACAAATTCATTGACATGTTCAGCAAATTGTCTATTAATATACCATTGGTGGATGCCCTTCTTCAAATGCCCGGATATGTAAAATTCATGAAGGAGTTGCTGAAAAGGAAGAAGGTGGTTGATGCAAGTAGCGGGGAGACGATGCACCATTATAGTGCGATGATGATGAGCAATATTTCCCCCAAGCAGGAATTCCCATGAGCTTTCACATCCATTGATCAATTGGGATATGTGTGTTTAAGAAAGCTCTATGCGATCTCGGCGCAATCATAAATCTAATGCCCCTCATCATTTTCAAGAAGTTGGGACTTGGAAGCACAAAACCCACATCAATGAGGTTGCTAATGGCAGATAGTTCCATAAAGAAGCCTGTGGGAGTACTAGAAGATGTATTGGTGAGGATGGATAAATTCATTTTACCAGCTAATTCCATAGTCCTTGATTGTGAAATGGATGTTGAAGTGCCAATAATTTTGGGGAGACCATTGGTCGCCACGGGTAGAGCTTTGGTTGATGTGGAACTAGGAGAGCTTAAGTTTCGAGTCGGAAGTGAAGAAGTCGCCTTCAGGGTGTGTCCATCAGCGGAAATCCCCGATGAATGCAAGATGATCGGAGTGTTGCTTGTAGGGAATAAGGAGAGCGAAGTTAAGATGGAGAAGTCTGAGTCGGAGGATGATCCTTCAAAGAAAGATTGCTAAATGAAAGCTACATCGTTCCACGATGTTAACTAAGGCGCTTCTTGGGAGGCAACCCAAGTATTTTATTTGATTTATTTTATGTCATTGTTGTTTTTAATTTTATAGGACCAATGAAGTGAGAAGCAAGGAGAGAAAGCACACAAAACAAGGCAGGTAACACACTAGACCATTGAATCGCCGATCTAGATGCGCAAACCACCGTGCCCTGATACAAAAAAGAAGAATGTTGGAAACATTAGTGTTTGGCCGGCCGTCGAACCGGCGGACCGCCAATTTAGAACCGTGTACTGCCGGTCAACTATCGGTCCCTCATAGATTACCTAGCATTGGGTGCCAAAGCGGCGATCCATCAGCGGAACTCCGACCCCACTCGTGAACTGTCGGTCTATCGCTGGCTTTCAAATAGGAACTGGGAATGCATTCAATCACAAAAAGGTAAGACGGCTAAGCACCGGCTCATATCGGCAATGCTGGTGTAACGCTGGTCGAGGCACGAGTTTCGTTTCAAAATCTAAATTAAAAGATGGACCCACCTGACCCCAAATATCTGCTTAAGCCGCTCTAATCTAAAAAATATTCCCTTAGGTTTCCCTATTATCATTTTCCCACAAACCGTTTTTCCTCCCAATACCCCACCTTTCCACATTCCCACATCTCCCTCTTTCCCACTTCCCATAAACACATCAATTCATCATTACTATCCCATCTTATCATCAACTAACCACACTCTCACCTGCTCGCCTATAAAACCCTCACTCTCTTCACAAATTCTCACTATACTCACATTCTCCCTCTCTACTACACAAGTCTCATAAGTGCATTGTTGAGCATTATCATGTTAATCTCTGCAAAACTCTCTCCTAAGTGTGGTAATGTATCTCTGATTCGTTGTGTGTTTTCATCAATGGAACTTTATTGCATATTTATATGGCTTTAATATACATTCCCTTCCTTGATAATGCCCTTCTTTCCCATTAGTTTCAAGGTTGATGCTTTGTTTGCTAAAAGTAAGGGGAGATAGTAGTTTCTGTATGATAGGTGTATGGGATAGTTATGATATTTGTGTGGGCTTAAATAGGGTGAAGTCTGAGTAACCCAAATGGATTAAAAAGTTATGTTTTGCCCTATGGTAGATTGGGTGACTCCATTCTTAAGGGTAAATCATCATTTAAGTCCTATCATTGTGTAGAATAGATGCCTTAATATAATGTGAGTGGGTGTTTACAATTTGGCGCCATTGAAATTCTTGGAATTGCTTTGGAAATGACAACATTTGGCTATTCGCCGGTAAGGTCCGACGAAACGCTGATGGAACGCCAATCCAAACTCCAGCTGGCTTCAGGCCACTACTTTGAATCCACATTACTTCAGTGGTTCACGGATTGGAATCGGCGACTCGCCTCCTTGTCGCTAGTGGAATTGTTGTCTACCGGTTTACTTTTTCGCATCGGTGAGCCAACGGCGGTCCGTGGATATCATCCGGCGGCTCGCCGGTGCTACCTGTTCTTTAATGATGGTTTTTCATCTTTGTTTCTCATCTAAATTTTAGTATAATGTTAGTCATTTTATTCCAATGGATTATGGCTGCCACTAACATCATGTTTGCAGAAAATGTCTTCATCTAGTAACATAGGAAAAGGCAAGGCACCAGCCTCCTCAACCACCAAAGGTAAAGGCAAGGTCAAAGCCTCCGGCAACACCTGCAGACTCTAGGGAAGCCATCATCTTCTGCATGCCCGACATGAAAGGGCACTACACTATATGAAAGGGCCGGTCGATAACGTTGGAGAAAAGGTTTGACTTGGCGGGACTTCACGGGGACTTGCCCACCATCATTGCTCAGTTCACAAACAGGCAAGGCATGCTTTCGCCAATCCTTTACCAATTTATTACCCAAACCTGGTGCCAAAATTCTATGCCTCCTACTAGAATTCTATGCCTCCTACCATCAGTCATGGTACGCGGGGTGGAGGTAGACACAACTCCGGCTGTAATCAACTATTTATTCTAGGAGCACGAAATTGACTCGGGCATAGAGTATATGGCCAGGATTGCGGACATGAAAAATCAGTTCACCTGGATAGCCCCCATCATCATAGTTGACACCCCACTATGGGCCTCCATAGGTGAAATTTCTCACCATGATCTGAAGTTCGAGGCCAATTTATGGTTAGATTTTACCTGTGGCCACATCATTCCTTCAAAAAATGAGCAGCGGGTCAGCTTCAATTCATCAATTCTCATACTACATCATGTCCGAAGTCCCCATTAACTTTGGGGAGATTGTGGCCCAACAGATGAAGCAGAAGTCATGACAGGCCAGCACCTCCATGCCTTATCTCGGTCCTTATTTCCCAGCTTTGTTTACAAGAGGGTGTGCCATTGTTCCATGATGAGACCCCTGTTCCAGCCTCAGCAGTGATCGCCTTAGACAGGAAAAGAGATGTCGAGGCACCCACAGTGTCACGACCCGAACGGAGGCCCGGATCACACCACGGGATAAGGAGCCCCGAGAGACTCCAAGTCGACCCATGGCATAAGTATACATCTACCTCGATCAATAAAATAGAAGAATCAACAAGATAATCATAGTGGAAAAGATTGAACATAACATCAGAATACATAATCTGAAGCTAGATACAACCATATGTCTGAAAAGCCTCTAAACATGACGAGTTGATGGGACAGGACCCAAACTAACTCAACAAGCAGAAACTAAAAATACATGAAGAAAATCTGAATAGACTAGTCCTTGGGAGATGACGACTCACCCATGAGGTACGATGCGATCTCAGAAGACTAACTATGAGCGAGGCTGAACTTGAGAGCCAGGTCCTGTATCGTGAAATGATACAGCATGCGGTCAGTACGTGGAATGTACCGAGTATGCAAGGTAAGTAAAACTGCTTAAGTAAGTAAAATCATTTAAAGATTACATAATGTAAAAAATAGACATTAATAATCTGAGAGTAGGGCTTGCATGTATTCTTTCTAAAATCATGATCTCATCATAACATAATATATGTCATAACTGAATCAGTTGACTCAAAGCTGAAATTTGATGTTTATAAGTAAAACTGAACATTGAGTCAAACCTACTTTAGAACATATATAGATATAGAAATCTCACGAATGATAAACATGCATAAATGAAATCATGAGGAACAATGGGAGACTCGTCTTTTAACTGACCATACCACGATAGAGCATACGTGGTCCCAACTATCACACTCAAGTGGGTAGAGCCGTCCAAAGCCTTATCAGGGATAGGGACGATACCATGATAATGATATCAAGCTCGTGGGCCAATAGGTTCGGGGATAGCTCACAAGGGAGGTCTCGAAGTAACATATAAGTATAAACCTATATTGGCGCGTAGTTCTGAGGCATAGGGAGATCGACCCTTAGCCTACTTGGTGCTAGAAACTACTCCCAAAATCATGCATATGCTCTATATCATTATTCAATGAAGCTCAACATCGCTTATTGACGAAGCTCAATCATTAATACATCTCAAATATGGAATCATGCATATGAGAAGCTTTAACTCGACCATACCACAAACTGAAAGATAATTGGGAGTCTTCTCTATAAAATCATGTGGTAAGCTTAATTCGAGAAATCATCAATCATACTTTGAACATGTGGGCATTGCCCAAAGCTTTATCATACTTGAAAATACTCAATTGATATCCAAAACATGATTATAAACATGGGTAGCTTGAAAACATGTTTTTCATCATAATATCTCATCATCATCATACATTCATCACAAATCTCATCTTTCATGAACTATTCGTCAATGGGCTTTTGAATTCATAAGACTAGAAACATGATTTTTTTTAATTGAAAACATTATAAAATTTGCATGTGCTTTATAATTCAATGGTAGAAACATATTTAAATCATACCGATATAAAGAATTAGGAACTTCATACATTGGGGTAAAACCCCATAGATTAGACATAGAACATTCATGATTTAGAGGGGGATTGAGAATGGGTGTGAAAGGAATCACCCATTCGGAATCCTACATACCTGTTGGTAGCTGATTCTTACACTTCTTTGATACCCCAAGAAGAAATTGAAGAGGAATTGAAGAACACTAAGCTTGATCACCCTCTCTCACCTTCTACCTTGCATGCATGAATGTAAATAGCCTAAAATGAACTTAACCCCTTTAAAAGTCATTGTTCATAACTCAAAACGATGTAGTTTAGGCCATAACTCAAAACGATGTAGTTTAGGCCATAGGATCTTAGGAATTACGAAAAAGCCCTTACTAAATTTGTAGAAAATAACTGTCAGATGGTCATAACAAGGGACCCAACGACTCGTACTATGTGGCCATGACTCGTGACATGACCCGTGATGTACACTGCCTCAGACTCAATAAATTTTATTCTCCGCTTGTCACAACTCAGCCTACGAATTGTGGGGACTGACCATGACTCATGGGGTCCTCCCATGAAGTGCACTGCCTCTCTTCTTCTCTTTTCTTACTCACCTACCCCACGACTGACCTATCGGCTCGTGGGCCTGACAACGAGTCATGGTCACGCCCGTGGGGATCCTATTTCCCAAACTGCAATTCATCACCTAAGCCTCCCCAAGAGTCATATCACGACTCATGGCTTGCTCTCACGGGTGTCCTCATGACTCATTCTATGCTTGATTCCAGATTTTAATTTTTTCTCCATTTCAACTTCCAGGTCTGATCTTTGGGCTTCCGGGGTATAACAATATCTCCCCCTTGGGAACATTCATCCTCGAATATTGAAAAACATACAAAAAAGCAAAGAAATGCAAATATCATATTCATATACTAATCATTTAAACCGAAAACTGACGGTATGACTATCCCCGATTCAAACTACATAGATGAACTGAATTCATAAATCATACATACATCCATATACTTAAAAGAAACTTGGGCACATGAAAACTAAATGGAGTCTTAGGTCAAAACTAATACCTCAAGCTGTAACTGAGCCGGTAGAGAATAAATGTGGGTATTTAGCCTTCATATCTGCTTCGGCTTCCCGCGTAGCTCCTTCAACATGTTGATTCCTCCATAACACTTTAATTGAAGCTACTTCCTTGTTCCTTAGCCTTCGAACCTGACAATCCAGTATTTCTACCGGAACCTCCTCATAAATGAGGTTGTCTTTTACGCCAACACTATCCACCGGGACTACTAGAGTTGGATCACCCAATACTTCTTTAGGAGCGAGACATGAAAAATAGGATGCACCGAAGCTAATTCTGAGGGAAACTCCAACTCATAGGCCACCTTGCCAACGCATCCCACAATCCGGTGCGGGCCAACGTAGCGGGGACTGATTTTCCCCTTCTTTCCGAACCTCATCACTCCCTTTATGGGAGATACCTTCAAAAATACCCAATCATCAACTACAAATTTTAATTCCCTTCTCCTCACATCAGCGTAGGACTTTTGGCGACTCTGGGAAGTTTTCAACCTATGTTGTCAACTGAACCTTCTCCATAGCCTTGTGAACCGAATCTGGTCCTATCATTGCCACTTCACCAACCTCAAACCATCCAATGGGAGACCTACACCTCTTCACATAGAGAGCCTCAAACAGTGCCATATGGATACTGGAATGATAGTTGTTATTGTAAGCAAACTCAATAAGTGGAAAATGCTCATCCCAGCTACCTCTGAAGTCAATCACGCATGCTCTCAACATGTCCTTAAGAGTCTGGATTTTCCATTCTGCTTGACCATCCATTTTCGGGTGAAACGCTAAGCTTAACCTAAGTACCAAGTCCTTTTTTAAACAACTTCCAAAACTGAGATGTAAATTGAGTTCCTCTTTCTGAAATGATGGATAAGGGCACTCCATGCAATCGAACTAGCTCTCGGATATATAGTTTGGCATAATCCTCTGCCGAATCCATGGTTTTGATCGGTAGAAAATGAGCGGCCTTGGTCAACTTGTCTTCCACAACCCAGATGGAGTCATATTGCCGGCGAGTGTGAGGCAAACCTGTGATGAAGTCCTTGTTGATCTCTTCCCACTTCCAAGTAGGAATACTGATATCCTGAAGCACACCTCCCGATCTCTGATGCTCAAACTTTACTTGTTGATAGTTCGGACACTTTTCTACGAACTCCGTGATGTCCTTCTTCATGTCATTCCACCAATGGACTTCCCATAAGTCATGGTAAATCTTGTTGGCACATGGTTGCATAGAATATCTGGATCCATGAGCCTCGTGCAACATCCGACTCCTTAAATCATCAATATCTCGAACACATAGACGACCCTGGTATCGAAGCACACCATCTCCCCCTTTGGAGAGACCTCTACCTTCTGATTTTGAATGGCTTTCTTTAACTTTACCAAAATCGGGTCCTCATCTTGTGTAGATTTTACATCACTTACCAAGGATGATTCTGATCCGTTCTGGACAACAACAACACCATCAATTGAGCCAATCAACCTAACTCCAAACCATGCACTTTGATGCACATCCTTCACCAGCTCCTTCTTCCCCTCATCCATATGGGACACACTCTCCATGGAGAGTCTACTAAGTGCGTCCACTACTACATTAGCCTTACCCGGATGGTAAAGGGCACTCATGTCATAGTCCTTCAGTAGCTCCAACCACCTCCTCTGTAGAAGATTGAGATCCTTCTATGTGAATGTTCGGTGTTCTGCTCAGGTTGGTATTATATATTATAAACCGACACACAAGTGCACGTGGTCAAACAAGTAATAAAGTGGCTAAGTAGCCAAGTATCGATCCAAGGAGGCTCAAGATACGTAAAATTGCCTAGTTTACTATATTCCTATTTCACTTCTAATTATGCTAACAACAATGTAACCAAGAGTTACTTAAGTTTTTGTTTCTAAACTATATATACTACAATTACTACAAACTATTTACTTGTGAGTTTAGACAATGGATATGAACATGCCAAGGTTAAGAACAAGTAATGAACTTGATAATCATGATAATTTGGTTAATCTCTTCTTCATGTTTCTAGCCAAGAACATTAGCCTAGAAATTAAAACTCTCGTATTTAATTTCACTTTAGAATCATAAACCATCCGTCTACATTTCTGTGATCAAATGCAATTTATGACCTAGCACTACAATTCCGGTTCCTAAATTGACTAATACGGCTTTCAAGTATATTTCTATCAGGAAAGCACATCAAAACCCAATTTTCCCAAATCAAGTTAAGAACAATACCCTATTAATTCACAACTTTCCAATTCCTTGCTCTTTCGAGTGAAATTGGACTTTTTAGATGTACATTAATGTTGGCCAAGCACTAATGCAGTAAGAACAAGAATTAATAGAACAACATTAATGAAGAAGAAGAAAACCATATCATTTACAATCAAAATTCATTACACATGTTCAAAACCTCAGCAAGGAAGAGAATTAGCCACTCATTCTTGGATTGATCATCCTAAAATGAGTGTAAATCATACGTACAATTGATAGAAAGAAGAAAGGAAGAGAAGAAATCCCTTAGCTTTTTCGTTCTTCAACTGCTACTAACCCACGTTCCTGCTCTCCACTTCTGAACTCAGTCTAAAAACTCCAAACTAATTAAAATAAATCTAAGTGTGCTATTTATACTAGTGGGAAATGTTTCCCGGAATAACAAGCAACGTGTCACGGAGGCCAACGCGGAGCACTGCCTCCGTGACACGGCGTGGACGCGGACCTTCACTGGAATTTCAGGGTCCGGTAAATTAACCTCAACGTGGCACGGAGGCCATCGCGGAGGCCTCTCTCCGTGCCACGGAGCTGACGCGAAGGCACACTGGAAATTGCCATTTTAATTCCTGTTCAGGCAGTGTGCTACCGCGATGGTAGCGTGGCACGGCTCCATCGCGGAGACCCTATAAAATGTGCATTCCAAGGTCTTTCCCACACTCGCATCCAAGTCCAACTCCGAAATAGTTCCAACATGCATTTTAGCTCCTAAAAATCACATTTACCTGCAAAACAAATGCTAATCATGTTGGTTAGTATAAATTCACATTTTATTACTAATTACATGATATTATATACACATTGCACAACAAACAAGGTAAAAATGATACGTTTGAGTATCACTTGGGCATATAAATCTGCCCAAGATCACTTACCCCACACTTAAATCCTTGTTCGTCCTCGAACAACATATACATAAATCATGCAAATTACATCCCAACCTTCGTCACTATGGTGCAACAATTTACGCTACGGTCATACCGATTATTCAATTTTTGCAAATCATCAAGAAAACATGCTTGGTCGTACAATACAATGACCTTTAATACATCAAGGCTTCCTAGACTTTAAGAATTGATTCTTGATATCGGCAAACTCATGCAAATCAGCTAATCAAGAAATCCGACACGAAAATCAATCTTTCATCAAGCATGTGCCCTCACAACTCGAGAGAAACTTCCCCTTTATGTTCATGCAGCACACAAACATGCCAGTAGGGGCATATAAAAATTAATTTCACTCTCTCTCCCAAAAGAATTCACATGCCTCATGTCATGACCCATAAGCTTGCCCTTAGTGTATTACTCCACTAATATAAAGAAATGCAATATAGGATCACGTAGGACTTTAATTGGTTGTAACGGGGCTATGGATCTAGTATATATATATATTGGATTAGCCAATAATAGTTGCTAGCATCCTTAAGCACCTTTTCAACTCATTCCCATCGACTCATGGACATTGTTCCTCTCTTTTCTCTTTTTCTCCCATTCATGCTGGTTTACTTTCATACAGCCCATTTCATCAGACACACTTGACACAAAACAAAGGGTTTTCATGTACCCTCACTATCATTTAATTACAACAAGTGCCTCTTCAACATCATCTTTTCTTTCTTCACTCTGCTTTTCTTTTTCTTTTCACTCTTTTCACTCTTTAACACTTTGGGAAACATTTTCTGTTCTTTGTAAGAGCTTAAGAGCTTCTTATAGACTTTAAGGCTAATGAAAAGAAGGAATAAAGCTTAGTTCATACAATTTTGGACAAAAGAAAGAAATCGGCTAAAGGCTCAACGGGCTGACTAGGGTATACAACATATAACAAGGTAGAATTTGACAAGAAAAAAATGGAAACTATCGGTTAAAACAAAGAAATGCCTACATCCTTTCCAACACTACACCTCCTTCATTTCGTTTTGTATACACACCAGGCAAGTTCTAGACAATTCACAATGACATGGAATAGCAATACCTCACTTCACACTTCATGCACATGCTCGAATCAAGATGCATTCACAGACTCTTTAATTAGTCAATTACATGAATTCAAGATTAAGCCTCAATCATACTGAACCAAATTCTATAGCCTAGGTAACTCAACATATTTACAGAATTGCATGCTTTCAAACGAATCACTTTCACATTTTGAACATCAATTACAACACGCAACGACATTTTAGCAACCATAAGCAACTACAGTTCATTGATGCAATCCACCAAAGAAAACTAAAAAACAAATAAAAATCCTACTCCTACCGACTACATTTCCCTTAAGACGGTCATCATCCATCCATCATAGGGAACGGTCACTAACTATGACATCGGTTCAATGGGACTATTCTCGGTAAAAGAACCGAAAACAAACTCCGAGAAACCCAAAAAAATAAAAATCGAAAAAATTTGCAACACATCGATCATTTCGATAGAAATAAATTATTTACAAGTGCAAAATATTTTCGCAAAAATTTTGAAAAATATCGATCATGTCGATAGAGAAAAAAATATTTACAAAATTTACAAAATATTTACACTAGCAACCATAACTTTCAAAACACACATCATTAACCACACAACAAATATATACACATACATCACAAATCAGTTCACAACAGGGAAAGCGCAAACATTCATAAACATCAAGGAAAAATATACAGCAATTTAGAGCCTATGTCCCAACACCTAACTACTCCCCACCCCACACTTAAATCGAACACTGTCCCCAGTGTTCACAAAAATTACAAAACACAAAATTTTGGGTGGTGAAACTCCCTGCTCAGTCGAAGTATTCGACGTCCTCATCCGGTGCTGCGGCCTCGTCGCCCATATCTGAATCAGCTCCATCGTCGTCATCGGACTCCACATCGGAGTCCTCACGACGTGTCTCCTCATCAGTAGGGACATCGTCATTTGTCGGCTCCACGAAGGCTGGCCCTACCCGACATAAGGCTCTGGCGTTCTCGCCAAAGGGGTAGTCCAGCTCCAGCTGCCATAATTCTTCCTCGGTGGCTGGTCTCCCACCAATCCGTAGCTGCAGCATCTGCATGCCAAACATACGGGCCATGTACTGATCGTCACGAGCATGTCGCTCGCCCAAAGTCAGCACTGGTCCGTGTGTAGTGTCGGGGGCCTTAGTCTTTGTCACGTCCAGGGCCCTCCGCTCCAACTGCGGAATATAATCCAAGGCTTCTTCCTCAATGTCGAGGCCTCGGAGGAAGTTGGTGATGAGTCCGCCAAACCCGTATCTGTGGCCCTGGTGCAGTATGGCTCTCTTCATGGCGGATATTATGACCGCCCCCACATTAATCTCAAGCCCTTTCATAAGGGCATACACCAAGCAGACACGGTCCCGGGTCACATCTGTCATATGGACTCCCGGGATCAAACACGAACATACAATCTTCAGCCAGATTCTGGCCTCCCTGTTCATCTGCAAATAAGGCAGAGTCTGGTGGTAACCCCTCTCCTTATGTCTACTCCATCTGGCTATGGATCGAGCCCCACACAACGTACGTCTGATGTCGGCGTACGGTGGGGTGATGTTTAGCTGGCGGAGAACGTGGGCGTCTGTGTCCCGCGCTCCAACGATGGCATTCAGCTGCTGGGGTTCCAGAGTGACAATCTGCCAACTGATTTTTATAGTGTGGCTTCTGATGGCCAGGTTCCAGTTTGCATAAAATTCCCGGACCAAGTGAAGGTTGCACTCCTTGGGCTCCTGAAAAATAAAGCTGAGCCCAGCTGCCTCGATTCTCTGTACAATGCGAGGGAACTCCTGTGCAAGTGGTTCCCGAGCAATATGTTCCTCGGGGAAGTACTTGTTTTCTTTATGCTTTGCGTACCATTTCTTCCCTTCATCGGTGATCCATCGTGTTCCGTATTGGCGGCGTTGGCCGCATGGAACAGCGGGTGCAGCTGGGACTGCGGTGCCCAGTCTCATCCTTTTCCTACCTGTGCCTGAGGTAGAAGCACCCTTGCCTTTATCTTGTCTGCTAGCCATTGTACCTGTCAATTTACACAAACAAGCACAAAGTTAAGCTAAAAACTTGTTAACTTCGGCTAAGGTCGGGTTACACAAAATTTACCCCACACTTAGGCCTTAGCTACTTCTACAAAATTACGGCAAAGATAACTCTAATTACACTACAGACAACACTCTACACGTCATGCTTAGTGCGTTCACAACAAAATTTCGACAGCATAACGGTTAGCGTACTACTCAGACTTCATACAGCTAATCCCAATCCTACTATCGCTAACAATTCAACCATCGCACTTCGCAACAAAACAACAACAAAATAAAAACAACAATCAAAACATTCTATATACAATCTAATCTAAACAATCTAACCAATTTACACACTTTATGCATTTTCCCGCAAAAATTCGAGAATTTGTCGTCTTTGACATTTACACAATATTTACCACGACTTATCTCAATTAACAAACACACCCCAGCATCGATTTCATCAAATTATCAATTGCCTAAGGCAAATTCAACAACACAAGCCCAAGAATAAAATTCTATGATCAATTTCGAATTATTTACGCAATCGACAAGTTCAAACGCTAAATACAACAATCCAAACATGTATCAATCACAAATAATCCGACATTCATGTTAAATTTCTACCTAGGGTGATATATCTCACCTCACATGCCCAAAATTAACAAAAATCGCCAAAAAATTGAGTTAGACGATGAAAACATACCTTTGAATTGAAGAACCGAAGAAAATTGATGTTTTTCCTTGCCTAGGAACGTGGCACGGTGCTTGGGGAGGGGGAAATGGGTGTTTAGTCGCGGAGGGAAGAGGGAAATGGGGAAAAATGGGCGAAAATCGGGGGTTAATTTAAAGAAAACACGCGGGTCACCCGGCAACCCGGTGTGACCCAGCACTGAATAACTGGCAACGTGTCACGGAGGATAACGCGGAGCCCCTCCTCTGTGACACGGAGCCAACGCATTGGCTTACTGGATTTTTGAAAAATCCGGATTTTGCCTTCAACGTGTCACGGAGGCCAACGCGGAGCACTGCCTCTGTGACACGGCGCCAACGCGCCAGTGCACTGTTTCTTCAATTAATTTGATTTTTCATACCTTGCCTCATTTTCTCGATTCCATGTATAATTCCTCCGTTATACCTGAAAATCACCTCACTAAAAAATAATTGGTTAAATTAATAGATTTCCCTAACTAAAAATAAAAAATATTAACTAAAATGAAAATCTAAACCTAATCAAGAAAAGAAAAAGAAAAATAAAACTTGGAAATAGAAAATAAAAACAAAAATAAAGATAAAAAAAACTACACTATGCAAAAAAAAGAAGAAAAATAAAATATTTTTCTCACGGGTTGCCTCCCGTGCAGCGCCTGGTTTACCGTCGCGGCTCGACGTCCTTTATGCTCGTTTGTCTACTAGGGAGATGGACGCTTTGTCCCGATCATGGTCATCCCCCCCATAGTGCTTGCATCTCTGCCCATTTACCAAGAACGTGGCACTCCTATCTTCTTGCCACAGTTCTACCGCCCCGTGAGGGGTCATTCTCACCACTTCAAACGGTCCAGACCATTTAGACCTCAGCTTACCAGGAAACAATTTCAATCTTGAATTAAAAAGCAAAACTTTCTGTCCTGGTTCGAAAATGCGATGCACCACATGCTTGTCGTGCCATCTTTTGGTTCTTTCCTTGTAGTACTTCGCACTCTCATAGGCATGCCAGCGAAATTCATCAAGTTCGCTGAGCTGCATCAGTCTCTTTTTACCCGCTAGCTCTAAGTCCATATTTAGCTTTCTGACAGCCCAGAAAGCTCGATGCTCAAGTTCAACCGGGAGATGACATGCTTTGCCATAGACCAATCGGTATGGTGATGTTCCAATCGGTGTCTTATAAGCAGTTCGGTAGGCCCACAACGCATCATCAAGTTTACCAGACCAATCATTCCGTTGTGTGTTCACCGTTTTCTGAAGAATCTGTTTTACCTCCCTATTTAACACCTCTACTTGCCCACTAGTTTGTGGGTGGTATGCTGTGGCCACTTTATGGCGCACCCCATACTTAGCCAGTAATTTCTTAAAACTTGCATTGACAAAATGAGCCCCTCCGTCACTGATAATTGCTCGGGGTGTCCCAAACCTTGTGAGAATGTGTTTCTTCACAAACATCGTTACTACCTTGTTATCATTCCTGGGGCAAGCTATTGCTTCCACCCATTTTGATACATAATCTACAGCCACCAAGATGTAACGATTTCCAAATGACGGTGGGAATGGACCCATGAAATCAATGCCCCATACATCAAAGGGCTCAACTTCCAGTATGTTCTGCAAAGGCATCTCTTGTCTTCTGCCAATTGATCCTGTTCGCTGACATCTATCACACATTTTGACATACTCCATAGAATCTCTGAACAGGGTCGGCCAAAAGAAACCTGACTGAAGAACCTTGGGTGTTGTTCTCTCACCTCCGTGATGCCCTCCATACAACGAAGAATGGCAGCCCCTTAACACCTCTGCTATCTGACTCTCTGGGATGCATCTTCTTATCACCTGGTCTGGTCCCCGCTTGAACAAATATGGCTCGTCCCATACATAATATCGGCTGTCATGCCTCAATTTCCTTCTTTGCTGGTCTGTTGCTTCAGGTGGATAAACTCCGCTCACTAGCAAGTTGACTATGTCATCATACCAGGGAACTTCAGCTTCTCCCACTGCCAAGAGTTGCTCATCTGGGAAGTCCTCATTAATGTCATCACTTTCCATCACATGCGACCGACTTTCCAGTCGTGATAGGTGATCTGCTACCTGATTTTCACTCCCCTTTCTGTCTCTAATCTCAAGGTCAAACTCCTGTAGCAATAAGATCCATCTGATCAATCTGGGCTTAGCATCTTTCTTGTTGAATAGGTATCGAATAGCTGCATGATTAGTGTACACCACCACTTTCGAACCCACCAAATAAGACCGGAACTTGTCAAATGCAAACACCAGAGCTAGCATTTCCTTTTCTGTGACTGTGTAATTGCACTAAGCCGTATTTAGTGTCTTGCTTGCATAATAAATAGAATGAAAAATTCTATTCTTCCTTTGTCCCAATACAGCTCCCACAGCCACATCACTGGCATCACACATCAGCTCAAATGGTTGTTCCCAATCAGGAGAGGTAAGTATGGGTGCTTCTATCAATTTCTGCTTCAACTTTTCAAATGCTACAACACACTCATCGTTCAATTCAAACTTGACCTCCTTTTCTAGTAGCCTGCATAGCGGTCTAGAAATGTTGGAAAAGTTTTTAATGAACCGTCTGTAGAATCCTGCATGTCCCAGAAAACTGCGTACACCTTTCACTGATACTGGTGGTGGCAATTTCTCAATAACCTCAATTTTAGCACGATCGACTTCCAACCCCTTTTTAGACACTTTGTGGCCCAGGACAATCCCCTCCTTCACTAAGAAGAGGCATTTCTCCCAGTTTAACACAAGGTTGGATTCTTCACATCGAGCTAGCACCCTGTCAAGATTCTGCAAACAAGTAGCAAACGAATTACCGAAAACAGAAAAATCATCCATAAATACCTCTACAAAATCTTCAACCATGTCATGGAAAATAGCCATCATGCATCTCTGGAATGTGGCGGGTGCGTTGCATAACCCAAACGGCATCCGCCTGAAAGCATATGTCCCATAAGGACAGGTGAAAGTCGTCTTCTCTTGATCCTCAGGAGCGATGGCTATTTGGTTATAGCCAGAGTACCCATCAAGGAAGCAATAATACTCCTGCCCTGCCAATCTGTCAAGTATTTGGTCAATAAAAGGAATGGGGTAATGGTCTTTCCTCGTGGCTTCATTTAGTTTTCTGTAGTCCATACAAATTCGCCAGCCTGTGACAGTTCGTGTAGGGATTAACTCATTTTTCTCATTAGTGATTACAGTCATCCCCCCTTTCTTAGGAACACATTGAACGGGACTGACCCACTCACTGTCTGAAATTGGGTAGACTACACCTGCATCAAGCCACTTGATTATTTCCTTCCTTACCACATCTTTCATTGCTGGATTAAGTCTCCTCTGCGGCTGAACAGTTGGCTTGGCTCCTGTCTCCATGAATATCCTGTGTGTGCAGAAAGCTGGATTTATACCCTGAATGTCAGACATTTGCCAACCCATTGCTTTCTTCCTCTTCCTTAAGACCCCCAAAGCTGCCTTTTCCTATTCCTCTGTCAAGTCTGCAGAAATAATAACTGGTAACGTCTCTCCCTCCCCTAAAAAGATATATTTTAAATGGGGAGGCAATTCTTTCAGCTCCAATTTCGGTGCCTCCTCAACAGACGGTTTCGGCAACGGCTCTAGTGATCTCATCAATGACTGAAATTCCTGTCTCCTCGGATGATTAGGTGCTCCATGCAACAATTGAACCATTCCACAAGCTTCTGTATCCCCAAAACGATCAGAATGCGTCAACGCTCTTTCCAATGGGTCTTGAGATTCAACAACCTGCCTACTTTCTCCATGTTCAACCACACTGATTTCCGAAAGCTCCTCGTGTATAGCTGGCAGCTTCATGGCTTTTAACACATCAAATACCTCTACCTTGTCATGTGCTTGCATTGTAAGTTGACCCGCAGCTACATCAATTAGTGCCTTTCCGGTTGCCAAAAAGGGTCGTCCCAAAATAAATGGGACTTCAGCATCTGGTTCAAAGTCCAGAACAATGAAATCGACCGGAAAAATGAGGGAGCCTACTTGCACTAACACATCCTCAACAATGCCATCCGGCGTAGCTAAAGACCTGTCTGCTAGCTGCAAGATTACCGTTGTAGGTCTAGGACTCCCTAGACCTAACTTTCTGAATACCGAAGATGGCATCAGATTTATGCTTACCCCCAAGTCGCATAATCCACGAGCTCGGATACTTTGCCCAATCGTAAGATGGATAGTAAAACTTCCAGGGTCTTTCAGTTTTGTGGGCAACCTATTCTGAATACGGGAAGTGCATTCCTCCGTTAAAGCTACCGTGGCATACTCAGTCAAACGACTTTTGTTAGCCACGATGTCTTTAATATATTTTGCATATTTTGGCACTCCCTGCAAGACATCAACAAGAGGTAAGTTAACATCTACCTTTTTAAGTACCTCCATGAATTTCTGGAAACACGCCTCCTCCTTGTGTTTCTTAAGTCGTTGAGGGAACGGGGGTGGAGGCCTTTCTGGTTCAGCTTCTTTAGTCTTCCCCTTATCCGAGATTTGCTCTCCCTCAACATCTGCTGCTCCTGACTTTTGAGGCGGTCTTTCCGGTTCCACCTCCTTCAACTGTAAACCACTCCTCGTGGTCACTGCATTTACCTGCTTTGGATTAGGATCCGTGTCGCTAGGTAGTCCTCCTCTGGGTCTAGTATTTTGGGCTCTAGCAAATTGCCCAAACTGATATTCAAGAGCCTTGGTCGCCAACTGATTGTTCTTCACTTCGGCTGCCAATTTAACATAGTCAGCCTACAATTGCGCCTGATTAGCGATCATGGTTTTGAACATCTCCTCAATAGTCGGTGATGGTGGTGGAGGAGGGGCATTGTGATTTCTGAATTGAGCTTGATAATTTTGTTGCCCTCCTTGGTTCCTGTGCATACCCTGCCCTGAACTTTGGCCTTGTTGATTGTTGCTACCCCATGAAAAATTCGGATGGTTCCTCCAATTTGAGTTGTAGCCACTACCAAACTGCTGTTGATTTCTCTGTGCATTGCCCACAAAGTTAACAGAATCAGGATTTGCACCACAGCATTCAGCTGAATGCTCACTACTACCACACACTTCACACCACATCTGTTGAACTGCATTGACTGAAGCTGACGGCTGGTTCAAATTGATATTGCTGAAGTGAGTGTTTAACTGATTTTGCAAAGCAGCTATCTGTGCAGCGATAGCTGTGAATCCATCCACTTCAAGCACTCCCGCTGCTTTCCTTGCTCCACCTCTTGAAGAATCTGCATTCCATTCTGGATTGCCTTGTGAAATTCGGTTGAGCAAAGTGTACAGCTCCTCATAGGTCTTCTCCATCGCTTGCCCTCCAGCTGCTGAATCTAACAGAATTTTAGTGTGGGGTTCCAAACCCTCAATAAATGTGTGTACCAACACCTTATTGGACTGATGATGGTGAGGACAGTCCCGCAACATGGATTTAAATCTTTCCCAGGCTTGATATAGATTTTCTCCTTCCCTCTGTTTAAAACTTAGGATTTGACTCCTAAGTCTGGCTGTTTTACCAGAAGGGAAAAATCTGATAAGAAACTTCCGTGCAAGATCATCCCACGTTGATATAGAATTGGGTGGTTCAGCTTTTAACCACCTCTTGGCTTCACCAAGTAAGGAAAATGGAAATAAGGTGAGCCGAACATAATCAGGTGACACTCCAGCGAGTATATAAGTGTCACTTATCTCCAAAAAGTTCTGGAGATGTTGTTGTGGATCTTCATGAGGGAGACCGGTAAATTGGCCGCTTGTGTGCAAAAGTTGCACCATATTCTGCTTTAATTCAAACCTCCCTCCAGGCTCTGGTTTGCGGATGCTAGAATGTACATTGTTAGCGTGTGGGATTGCCACCTCGCGAACCGGCCTTGCTGCTGCTTCATCGGGCACTAACACTGCCCGCACAACTGGTGGATTTTGTTGCTCCATCATAGACTGTTTAAGCAACTGCAGCTTCTTTCGTAGAGCTTCTCTACGTTGACTATGAAATTCACGTTCAGGCTCTAAGTAAGATTCCACCAGCTCTTTGTCCCTTGCCAGTGTTCACAGAAACAAAATCTGCAAAATACAGGCTAAGACCAAGTTGTTAACACTTAAGAAAATAAAAATACAAATACAGTAAATTTACACTAAACACAATTTTACAAATCGCCTAGCCTCCCCGGCAGCGGCGCCAAAAACTTGTTCGGTGTTCTGCTCAGGTTGGTATTATATATTATAAACCGACACGCAAGTGCACGTGGTCAAACAAGTAATAAAGTGGCTAAGTAGCCAAGTATCGATCCAAGGAGGCTCAAGATACGTAAAATTGCCTAGTTTACTATATTCCTATTTCACTTCTAATTATGCTAACAACAATGTAACCAAGAGTTACTTGAGTTTTTGTTTCTAAACTATATATACTACAATTACTACAAACTATTTACTTGTGAGTTTAGACAATGGATATGAACATGCCAAGGTTAAGAACAAGTAATGAACTTGATAATCATGATAATTTGGTCAATCTCTTCTTCATGTTTCTAGCCAAGAACATTAGCCTAGAAATTAAAACTCTCGTATTTAATTTCACTTTAGAATCATAAACCATCCATCTACATTTCTGTGATCAAATGCAATTTATGACCTAGCACTACAATTCCGGTTCCTAAATTGACTAATACGGCTTTCAAGTATATTTCTATCAGGAAAGCACATCAAAACCCAATTTTTCCAAATCAAGTTAAGAACAATACCCTATTAATTCACAACTTTCCAATTTCTTGCTCTTTCGAGTGAAATTGGACTTTTTAGATGTACATTAATGTTGGCCAAGCACTAATGCAGTAACAACAAGAATTAATAGAACAACATTAAAGAAGAAGAAGAAAACCATATCATTTACAATCAAAATTCATTACACATGTTCAAAACCTCAGCAAGGAAGAGAATTAGCCACTCATTCTTGGATTGATCATCCTAAAATGAGTGTAAATCATACGTACAATTGATGGAAAGAAGAAAGGAAGAGAAGAAATCCCTTAGCTTTTTCGTTCTTCAACTGCTACTAACCCACGTTCCTGCTCTCCACTTTTGAACTCAGTCTAAAAACTCCAAACTAATTAAAATAAACCTAAGTGTGCTATTTATACTAGTGGGAAATTTTTCCCGGAATAACAAGCAATGTGTCACGGAGGCCAACGCGGAGCACTGCCTCCGTGACACGGCGTGGATGCGGACCTTCACTGGAATTTCAGGGTCCGGTAAATTAACCTCAACGTGGCACGGAGGCCATCGCGGAGGCCTCTCTCCGTGCCATGGAGCTGACGCGAAGGCACACTGGAAATTGCCATTTTAATTCCTGTTCAGGCAGTGTGCTACCGCGATGGTAGTGTGGCACGGCTCCATCGCGGAGACCCTATAAAATGTGCATTCCAAGGTCTTTCCCATGCTCGCATCCAAGTCCAACTCCGACATAGTTCCAACATGCATTTTAGCTCCTAAAAATCACATTTACCTGCAAAACAAATGCTAATCATGTTGGTTAGTATAAATTCGCATTTTATTACTAATTACATGATATTATATACACATTGCACAACAAACAAGGTAAAAATGATACGTTTGAGTATCACTTGGGCATATAAATCTGCCCAAGATCAGTGAACACATATTGTAAACTCTTATGGTCCATAAACACGTCCATATGAACCCTGTACAAATAATGTCTCCAAATCTTCAAGGAGAATACCACCGCGGCCAATTCAAGATCATGGGTCGGGTAATTCTTCTCGTGGACTTTTAGCTATCTAGAGGCATATGCTATAACTTTCCCATGCTGTATCAATAAACACCCAAGTTCAACCCTTGAAGCATCCCAATACACCACGAACCCATCAGTACCCTCTGGTAAAGTTAACACCGGTGTTGAAGTAAGTCGATTCTTCAACTCTTGGAAGCTCTTCTCACAAGCCTCTGACCATTGGAACCTCACCTTCTTCTGGGTCAGCTTAGTCAAGGGTGCTGAGATTGATGAGAAACCTTCCACGAACCTTCAATAGTATCCAGCTAAACCCAAGAAGCTTTGAATATCAAAAGGATTCACCAGTCTAGGCAAATTCTTCACTGCTTCTATTTTCTAAGAGTCCACCCTTATGCCTTCGCTTGATACTACATGGCCCAAAAATGCTACGGAGTTCAACCAAAATGTGCACTTGTTGAATTTGGCATAGAATTGGCGATCCTTGAGAATTTGAAGTACTATTCTCAAATGAGCGGCATGCTCCTCCTCGTTCCGAGAGTATATCAGGATGTCATCAATAAACACAATCACAAACATATCCAGGTACGACCTGAACACCCTGTTCATCAAGTCCATAAAAGCTGCAGGAGCATTCGTTAGTCTAAAAAACATAACTATAAACTCATAATGACCATACCGCATCCTGAAGGCTGTCTTCAGAATGTCAAACTCCCGAACTCTGAGCTGATGGTACCCAGACTTGAGATCTTTCTTTGAGAAACACTTGGCACCTTGAAGCTGGTCAAATAAATCATCAATCCTGGGTGGAGGATACCTATTGTTGATGGTGACTTTGTTTAATTGTCGATAATCAATACATATTCGAAGAGAACCATCTTTCATTCAGATAAAGAGAACTAGTTCCCCCCATAGTGACTTGCTCGGTCTAATGAAACTCTTATCTAGAAGGTCCTTCAACTGCTCTTTCAACTCCTTTAGCTCGGCTGGATCCATTCTTTAAGGGGGAATAGATATTGGTTGCGCATTGGGAAGAAGGTCAATACTAAAATCTTTCTCTCACTCGGGAGAGATTCCCAGCAAATCATAAGAAAAGACTTCTAGATACTCACGTACTACTGGGACAAACTAGACTGTTGGGGTCTCAGACGTCACATCCTTGTTACGCCCCGTAAATTCTCGACTTGTAGATGGCCTATTCGCATGTTGGTTAAGAGTTTTAGAATGCCATACATGCTAGGAAAAGGCCCGGGGAAAGACCAGATAAGCGACACATCGAACCATCGCAAAAAGGAGGCTGGCAGACCTCCTCTGCGATGGACAGAGTGTCACGGAGGCTCACCTCGCCTATGGCCAATGTGCCACGGAGGTGAGGTGCACCCTCAAGTGTAAAAGCACCAACTTCGGTTTTAATCATTTTAATTTCATAATTTCTAGAGAATACATAGAGAACGCAGCTAAGAATAGAGGGCACGAAGGTTTCGTTAAAATTTCCTTCCGATTATGCCATTATACGCTGTCCAAACTCAAATTAATCCTAGATACCGGAGTATAAAGCTTCAGAGAGAATTCCTGCGGAGTTAGTTTTGTGAAATTTTGCCGGAGAACCTTCGTGCTTCCGAGCTAAGGTAAGTGGAATTGCTCCAAATTAGTGTCAATATACTCGTAGCCCTAAAGTAAGCATTTCTCCCTTCTGGACTTTCGAGAAATAGAGAGTTTTCGACCATTTTAGACCATTTTTCGATAAGCCAAAGTTTGGGCTAATATATATATTAAAAGTGATATTTTCTTTTAGAATATTAATATATTTAGTCCTAATTGATATATATATATATGGATGCAGTTGGGAGAAATAGCCGAATATTGATCGAATTACACCAATTAGCCGGGAAATCAGAAACGGAGGTATGTAAAGCCAGTTTCTTCGGCAAGCTAGTAGCTCCGGAATAGTAAAATAGTTCAAGTGCTAGTAGAATGTTTCAGAAGCCGCATATTATGTTTAGTAGGAATTTTAGTATGATATTAGCAACATCATGTCATGTGTAGCGCGAAATTTACTAGCACGATACACATTCTAGTAGAAAGTTCCAGAAACAGTACTGCATACCCAGTATGTAATAGTAAAGTATGTTAGGATATTATCGTGTTTAGTCAAAACCTATTAAAGCAATATAAGTTCCCGTAAAGTATTTCAGAAATAGAATAGTAGCCTAAAATGAAGTTTAGAAAGCATGTTAGAAGTAGATCATCATGTTTACTATGAAATTCAGTTATACAGCATGATTCTCAGCAAAAAAATTATATCTTGCTCAGTAATAGACTTAGTACAGTATGACAGAAGATTATATATATACCATTATTAGTTTCAGCATGTATTAAATACGTACATATCACTATCATTAGTTTCAGCCTGTAGTATATACATACACATTATTATCACTAGTTTCAGCATGTGGTATACGCAGTTAGTATTACTAGTTGAGACCTAACTGTAGTGTTTTGGGGTTGGATTACCTAGCATTCATGACCGCCCCAGGGTTAATAGCTGTATTGACTCTTCCGCCAGAGGGCGAGGATACGTCGCTCTACGGAGTGGCATGCCGTCCCCCAGGGGACGAAGATGGGATGCCTGTTTCCCGATATTTTGCCTTGGTCAGCTTTTATACACCCCCATCGAGTGAGTACGCCTGGAGTGTTGATTCAGGAGTCCTCCGGACTTATTGGTGGAAATTGAAAAGAATTATTTTCTTATTCTTCTTCTTCCTCCTCCATAGAAAGGTACTACCACTATTGAAAACTTTTTGTTGAATTTGATTTTGCTACTCCTATTATTGAATTCAATGAGTTTATTGAATGTGCTTTTGAATTTCTTGACTACAAGTAGCTAAATCATTAACTAGGTGTGTGGTGATGAATGCTTAATTAGAGTGGGTATTGCTAGAGTCATCTCAATATTGTTTAATTAGTGTAAATCTGTTGAATTCTCTCCAATCTATAATTGAAGATCCATTGTTGTTGATGTGGGTGTAATTGTTCCTACTTGATTTTTGGTTGCAAAAGAAGAATTGAGTATTGGGAGAGAATTTAATGGTGGACATGGATGAGAGATTGTGAAATTGGGATGGAAATAGACAAAATTACATTCACATTCTTAATTAATAGTTAATAGCTAGAAATTTGTGTAGCTATTAATCCAAATCTGATCAGGTTGATTTAATGGTGTCTAGGGGTTTGAAAGAATGATCTTAGGCAGAATTTCATGCCCAAGTGATACTCAAATGCTTCATTTCGTTTATCTATTATTATGTGTATATTCTCATGTGATTCTTTGATAAATGTGAATTTATACTAACCAACATGATTAGTGTTGTTTTGCAGGTAAAAGGAAATTCTGGAAGCTAATATATATGTTGGTGAAGTGCGGGAATGGACTTGGAAGCAAGAAGTGGAAGTTGATAAGGGAAAGTGGCAAAAATAAGGGTTCCGCGATGGCGCCGTGTCACGCTACCATCGTGGAGGCTTTCTACCTGGATGAATTACTTATGCCAAGTTCCAGTGAAGGTGCGTGATAGCACCGTGGCACGGAGGCAAGGCTTCGCAATACAAGCTGTGCCACATTGAGGTGCAATTACCTGGGAGCCGATTTCCAGTGAGGGTCTGCCATATCTCCGTGGCACGGAGGGAGTGCTCCGCGATACACTCCGTGCCACATTGCTTGTTATTCCGGGAAAAATTCTCAATAGTATAAATAGCATACTTAGGTTTTATTTTAAACATTCTGACTTGGTTGAGCAAGAACGTGGGTTGCATGCAGTTGAGAGGATGAAAATTCTAGGGTTATTCTCTTTCTTTTTCTCTTTAATTTCAATTGCTTGTATGAATTCTACTTATTTGAAGATGTTTAATCCACAAATGAGTGGCTAATTCGCCTCTTGCTGAGGTTAAGGATAATTGTAGAGGAATGTAATTATTAATCAATTCAGTTTTCATCTTTTCTTCAATGGTTTTCTATCAATTCTTGTTTTACTGCATTAATGTTTGGCTAATGTTAATGTATATCTTAGAAATTCAATTTTGATTTTGAAAAGAAAAGAAATTGGACAGGTGTGAATTGGTAGGATATGATCTTTTCTTAGTTGAGAAAATTGAGAATTGATTTACGTTCAGAATAGAAATATATCTGAAAGTCTTATTAGTCATTTATGGAATCGGTTATGTATGGCTAGAGCATGAGATTCTTATATCACAGAAATGTAGAATAAGGTTTCATGATTCTTTAATTGGATAGGAGTCGAAAGATCCAATCCATTGGCAATTAATTCCTGACTAGCAACCGAAGAGAAGATTGACTGAAGGGAATTAAGCAATTACATCCTTGCATGCGTGCCTTAACCTCAGCTTGTTCATTTCTATTGCTCAGACTCAAATTATAATCTTGACTTAGATTCTTATTACTTAGTGACCTTAACTCATAAAACATTATTTATTTGGTTGTCTGCATTCATAGAGATATCGTTCACTGATTCTTAAGTTAATTAATACCGTAGTTCAGTCCTTGTGGAATCGATACTTGGCTTGAAATAAAGCCACTTTACTACTTGTACGACCACGTGCACTTGCGTGTAGTTTTGGGTACAACAAGTTCTTGGCGCTGCTGCCGGAACTGGCAATTGGTAGATTTCTTTTCTTAGTGTTAGTTTACAAATTCAATATAAGTGCTGACAACTTGATCTTAGCCTTTCTCTTGCAGGTACTGAATTTTTCTGAATGCTGGCAAGAGATAAGGAGTTGATGGATTCATTTATAGATCCAGAGAGACAATTTCATCGCCAACAAAGGGAAGCTCTAGAGAAGAAGCTGCAGGTACTAAGATAGGCAATTCTGGAGCAGCAACAAAATCCACCACTTGTAAGGGCAGTTTTAGTGCCCGCAGAGATGGCAGCAAGGTCGTTCCGCGAAGTGGCAATCCCACATGCAAATAATGTTACATCTAGTATTCGCAGACCAGAGCTAGGAGGGAGGTTCGAGCTTAAACAGAACATGGTGCAGTTGTTGCACACCAACGGGCAATTCACAGGTCTCCCTCATGAAGATCCACAACAACATCTCCAAAAATTTTTGGAGATAAGTGACACTTACATTCCCGCTGGAGTATCATCCGACTATGTGAGGCTTACATTATTCCCTTTCTCATTATTGGGGGAAGCAAAGAGGTGGTTGAAAGTTGAACCACCTAATTCTATCACCACTTGGGATGATCTTGCAAGAAAGTTTTTGATACGATTCTTTCCATCTGGGAAGACAGCCAGACGTAGAAGTCAGATCCTAAGTTTTAAACAGAGAGAGGGTGAGAATTTGTATCAAGCTTGGGAGAGGTTCAAGTCAATGCTAAGGGATTGTCCTCATCATCACCAGTCTAATAATGTGTTGGTGCATACATTCATTGAGGGTTTGGAATGACATACTAAAATTTTGTTAGATTCAGCAGTTGGTGGGCAAGAATTGGAGAAGACTTATGAGGAGCTCTACACTTTGTTAAACCATATTTCACAGGGAAATCCAGAATGGAATGCGAATTCAACTCGAGGAGGAACAAGGAAAGTTGCAGGAGTTTTTAAGATGGATGGTTTTACAGCTATTGTTGCACAGATAGCTGCATTGCAAAATCAACTCAACACCCACTTCAACAGTATGAACTTGAATCAAGCACAAGCACCAGTCAATGCAGTTCATCAGGTATGGTGTGAAGTATGTGGGAGTAGTGAACACTCAACTGAGTGTTGTGGTGCAAATCCAGACTCGGTGAATTTTGTTGGGAACGCCCAGAGGAATAATAATCAATAGTATGGCAACAATTACAACTCAAATTGGAGGAATCGTCCGAATTTCTCTTGGGGGAGTAATAGCCATCAAGGATAGAGTTTGAATCAGGGTGTGCAGAGAAATCAAGGGGGGCATCAGAATTTTCAATCTCAATACAGAGGAAACAATGCACCTCCCCCACCACCCAACAGCATAGAGGATATGTTCAAAACAGTTATAGCTAACCAAGCACAAATGCATGCTGATTATGTGAAATTAGCGGCTGACATGAAAAATCAGCAGTTAGCTACAAAGGCGTTGGAGTACCAGTTTGGACAGTTAGATGGAGCTTTAAACACCAGGCCCAGAGGAGGACTACCGAGTGATACTGACCCAAATCCCAAGCATGTCAATGCAGTTACAATAAGGAGGGGCATTCAACTTAAGGAGGTGGAACCAGAAAGACCACCTCAGCAATCTGTAGCAGTGGAAAAAGATGGGGAACATGATGATGTGAGGGGGCAGGAAAAGGCAGCTGAGATAGAAATACCATCACCCCCGTTCCCTCAGAGATTAAAGAAGCACAAGGAAGAAGCTTGATTTAAGAAATTCATGGAAGTGCTGAAAGAGGTACATATTAACTTACCTCTAGTTGATGTTTTGCAGGGAGTGCCGAAATATGCAAAGTATATCAAGGACATCGTAGAAAACAAAAGCAGATTGACGGAGTATGCTACGGTGGCGCTTACTGAGGAGTGCACCTCCCGAATACAGAACAGGTTGCTGACAAAGCTCAAGGATCCTGGGAGCTTTACCATTCAGATTACAATCGGGCAAAGTATTCGAGCTCGCGGATTATGTAATTTGGGAGCAAGCATAAACTTGATGCAGACATCGGTGTTCAAGAATTTGGGATTGGGCAGCCCTAGACCAACTACTGTGATCTTGCAGCTAGCTGACCGTTCTTTGGCCAGACCAGATGGCATTGTAGAGGATGTCCTAGTGCAAGTAGGCTCCCTCATTTTCCCGGTGGATTTTATTATCTTGGATTTCGAGCCGGATGCGAAAGTCCCATTTATTTTGGGACGTCCTTTCTTGGCAACCGGGCGAGCGTTGATTGATGTGGCTGCTGGGCAGCTAACCATGCGAGCACATCATAAAGTAGAGGTTTTTGATGTGTACAAGGCCATGAAGCTACCGGCCATCTATGAGGAGCTATCAGCTATCAATGTGCTAAATAAGGAATCAATTCTGCAGATTGTTGACTCTCAGGACCCATTGGAGAGAGCTTTGATGGGCTCCGATCATTTTGGAGACAGTGCTACGTATGAGATGGCGTTGATGTTGAACAAGCCAAAATGGTTTCCAAGGAAGCAAGATTTTCAGCCATTGATGAGGTCCTTGGAACCATTGCCAAAACCATCAATTGAGGAGGCACCAAAATTGGAGTTGAAGACATTGCCTCCATATCTGAAATATGTATTTGTGGGGGAAGATGACACCTTGCCAGTCATCATTTCAGTAGAAATGACAGAGGCACAAGTGAGAGATGCATTGGTGGTCCTCAAGAGGCGGAAGAAAGCAATGGGTTGGCAAATGTCGGACATTAGAGGAATTAATCTAGCTTTTTACACACACAGGATTTTTATGGAAGAAGGATCCAAGCCAACCGTGCAACATCAGCGAAGGTTGAGTCCGGTGATGAAGGATGTAGTTAGGAAGGAAGTGATCAAGTGGCTTGATGAAGGTATGGTGTATCCCATTTCAGACAGTGAATGGGTTAGTCCAGTTCAGTGTGTTCCAAAGAAAGGAGGGATGACCGTGGTCACCAACGAAAAAAATGAGTTGATTCCCACACACACAGTCACAGGCTAGCGGATTTGCATGGATTATAGGAAGCTAAATGAGGCCACAAGGAAAGATCATTATCCTATTCCATTTATTGATCAGATATTGGACAGGTTGGCAGGTCAAGAGTATTATTGTTTCCTTGATGGATATTTTGGCTATAATCAAATAGCCATAGCACCGGAGGATCAGGAGAAGACTACTTTTACATGTCCTTATGGGACATATGCTTTCAGGCCGATGACATTTGGTCTGTGCAATGCACCAGCCACATTCCAGAGATGCATGATGGGGATCTTCCACGATATGGTGGAAGATTTTGTCGAGGTATATATGGATGACTTTTCTATTTTCGGTAATTCGTTTGCTACATGTTTGCAGAATCTTGACAGGGTGCTAGCTCGATGTGAAGACTCTAACCTTGTGCTCAACTAGGAGAAATGTCATTTTTTAGTCAAGGTGGGTATCATCCTTGGCCATAAGGTGTCAGGCAAGGGGTTGGAATTCGATCGTGCAAAGATCGAAGTGATCGAAAAGCTACCACCACCAGTGTCAGTGAAGGGTGTTCACAGTTTTTCGGACATGCAGGGTTCTACAGACGGTTCATCAAGAACTTCTCTAAAATTTCTAGACCGATATGCCGATTGCTAGAAAAAGAGGTGAAGTTCGAGTTTGACGAGGATTGTGTTAAAGAATTCGAGGAGTTAAAACAGAATCTGGTAGAAGAGCCTATTCTCATTTCTACGGATTGGGAGCAACCGTTTGAATTAATGTGTGATGCAAGTGACATGGCTGTAGGAGTTGTATTGGGGAAGCAGAGGAATAAAATTTTTCACTCCATTTATTATGCAAGCAAAACACTTGACGCAGCCCAAGTCAATTATACAGTCACGGAAAAGGAGATGCTAGCATTGGTGTTCACATTTGATAAATTCAGGTCCTACTTGGTGGGTTCTAAAGTAGTGGTGTATACTGATCATGCAGTAATTCAGTATCTGTTTAACAAGAAGGATGCAAAACCCAGACTAATCATATTGATATTGTTGCTACAAGAGTTTGACCTAGAGATTCGAGACAGAAAGGGGAGCGAGAATCAAGTGGCAGATCACCTATCGCGATTGGAAAGCCGGTTGCATATAAAGGAAGGTGATATTATCAAAGAAGAGTTCCTAGATGAGCAGCTCTTGGCAATAAGGGAAGCTGAAATCCCTTGGTATGCAGACATTGCGAATTTGCAGGTAAGTGGAGTCTACCCACCGGAGGCTACGACTCAGCAAAGAAAGAAGTTGAGACATGATTGCAGGTATTACATATGGGATGAGCCATATCTGTTTAAGCAGAGACCGAATCAAGTGATGAGACGATGCATCCCAGAGAGCCAGATTGCAGAAGTATTGAGGAGTTGTCACTCATCGTTGTATGGAGGGCACCACGGAGGCGAGCGGACAGCTCACAAGGTGTTACAGTCACGTTTCTTTTGGCCTACAATGTTCAGAGATTCTATAGCATATGTAAAAATGTGCGATAGATGTCAAAGAACAGGTACAATTGGTAGAAGACAGGAAATGCCAGTGCAGCAGATATTAGAAGTGGAGATTTTTGATGTATGGGGAATAGACTTCATAGGCCCGTTTCCACCATCATTTGGTAATCGTTACATCTTGGTAGCAGTTTACTATGTATCTAAGTGGGTCGAGGCAACAGCTTGCCCCAAGAATGATAACAAAGTGGTGACGAAATTTGTGAAAAAGCAAATTTTCACCAGGTTCGGGACACCCCGAGCTATTATCAGTGATGGAGGGGTTCAAGAACTTGCTAGCTAATTATGGGGTGCTCCACGAGGTAGCAACAGCGTATCATCCCCAAACTAGTGGGCAAGTGGAGTTGTCAAACAGAGAGATAAAGCAGATTTTACAGAAGACAGTGAATGCACAACGAATTGATTGGTCAAGCAAACTCGACGATGCGTTGTGGGCTTATAGAACTGCATACAAGACACCCATTGGGACTTCTCCGTACAGATTGGTCTATGGAAAGGCATGTCATTTGCCTGTGGAGCTGGAACATCAAGCTTTTTGGGCCGTGAGAGAGCTGAACATGGATCCGGAGCTAGCCGGGAAGAAGAGGTTGATGCAACTCAGCGAACTATGAGTTTCGATGGCATGCCTATGAAAGTGCCAAATGCTACAAGGAGAAAACTAAAAGGTGGCACGACAGGTATATGGTGCATCGGATCTTTGAGCCGGGGCAGAAAGTGTTATTTAATTCAAGATTGAAGTTTTTTCCAGGTAAGTTGCGGTCCAAGTGGTCAGGGACGTTTGAAGTGGTGAAAATGACCCCACATGGGGTAGTGGAGTTGTGGCAAGAAGATAGAAGTGCCACATTTTTGGTGAATGGGCAACGATGTAAGTATTATTGGGGTGAGGACGTTATTCGAGAGAAGACGTCCATCACTCTATAGGATGATTGAGAATGAGTAGCGTCGAGCCGCAATGGTAAATCAGGCGCTGCATGGGAGGCAACCCGTGAATGTGTTGTAATAGAAGAGTAGGATTATTTGAAAAAAAAAAAGAAAAAGAAAAACACAGAAAAAAACAAAAATTGTTGCGTTGCAACCTATGAGTTCTAACTAATTTCTTGTGGTGAAATGATTTTCAGGTGGAACGGAGGGCAAAAATACAAAAAAGCGCAAAGGAGAAAAATCGAGGTAAGAAAATAAAAATTGGCACATTCCAGTGAACCTGCGCGATGGCTCCATGTCACGGAGGAGGGCCTCCGCGTTACCCTCCGTGACACGTTGAGGTGTATTTCGGATATTTAAAAATTTTCAGAATACCTGCGCGATGGCTCCGTGTTATGGAGACAGTGCTCCGCGTTACCCTCCGTGACACATTGAGGGTTATTTCGCGCCGGGCCACCTCGAGTCACCGAGTAACCCGCGCGAAAAACCTCTTTTAAACCCCAATTTCCTTCATTTTTTTTCCTACTTTCTCAATTCCTCCACGACCCACACCCAAAATCCCCTTCTCCCCCAATGTGACATGGACTTAGTGATCAACTTCCTCCGAGTTTTCTTCCATTTCATCGAAGTAAAGGTATGTTCTTGAATTTTTCATTATCATTGCTCAAATTTTCGATTCTTGAACATGTTTTGTGGTAAAACCTTGCCCTAAGTGAGAAATAAGCTTTAAATCAATTAAGTTATGATTGAATGATGTTCATAGTATCGTTGTGAGTAGATTAACTCAATGATTGCATGTCTTGTTGAAATTCTTGCGAAATTGATAGCTAGGGTTGAGGATTGAATAGGAAGAAGACTAAATGCTTTGAAATGTTGATAAATTGGGTTGTGCATGTTGGGTGAAGTAAAATGTAGTGTGATTGATGTTGAATATGCTAAGTTAGAAGAGGGATTTTCGGGAGAATGCAAATGGAGAATTACATAGGTTGTTGTGAAAAAAAATTGCAAAGTGTTAATGATGATGTAATTGAATCGATGGAGAAATTTTTATTCATTGTACGAAGTCTGAGTAGTACAAAGTAATTATCCCATCGACTTATGTGAATGCACTAAGCATGTTGAATGCTCAGAATGGCAAAAGCAGGAATGTCTTGTCGAATTGTGTTGATTGTGGCTTAAGACTAAGTGTGGGGTGATCCAATTAAACCCAAACTTAGTTGTAGCTAATTATGAATTGAATAACATTGAGACTGTATGTTTGAATGTACATGAACAATGTCAGGTCGACAAGACAAGGGCAAGGGCGCATCCACATCGGGCGCCAACAGAAAGAGGGTAAAATTAGGGACAACAGTTCCAGCAGCACCAGCAGTTCCTAGAGGTCAACGCTGACAATACGGAACCAGATGGGTGACTAATGAGGGGAAGTAGTGGTATGCTAAACATAAAGAAACCAAATACTTCCCGGAGGAGCAGATAGCACGGGAACCACTAGCACAGGAATTCCCATGGATTGTACACAGGATTGACACCGCTGGGCTAAACTTCATTTTCGAAGAACCCAGGGAGTGCAATCTCCATCTTATCCGGGAGTTCTATGCCAAATGGAACCCGACCTTACGCAGCCACACCATAAAAATTAAAGGACAAGTTGTCACATTTGAGCCCCACCACTTGACTGCAATCCTAGGGACGCGGGACACAGACGCTCATGTCCTCCGTCAACTGAACATCACTCCACCCTATGCGGACATCAGACGCACCTTATGTGGAGCCCGATCGACAGCCAGGTGGGGTAGGCCCAAGTAGAAGGGCTACCATCAGACATTGCCCTATTCTCAGATGAACAGGGAGGCCCGAATTTGGTTGAAGATTGTTTGTTCATGCCTGATCCCGGGGGTGCACATGACAGATGTCACCGGGGATAGAGTTTGCTTGGTGTATGCCCTGATGAAGGGGTTGGAAATCAATGTTGGGGCGGTGATCATCTCCTCCATGAAGAGAGCCCGACTGCATCAGGGGCATAGATACGGGTTCGGTGGTCTGCTTACCACGTTCTTGAGGGGCCACAATATTGAGGAGGAGGCCCTAGATTACATCCCTTAGATCGACAGGCGTGCCTTGGATGTCACCAAAACCAAGGCACCTGACACTATTTATGGGCCGGTCCTCACACTAGTCAAGCGACATGCTCGGGATGATCAGTACATGGCCCGCATGTACGGGATGCAGATGTTGCAGCTGCGCATCGGAGGACAGCCCGCAACGGAGGATGAGTTGTGGCGCTCGAGTTGGATTACCCATTCAACGACAATGCCCAAGCTTTATACAGAGTAGGGCCCGCATTTGTGGAGCCCGTAGATGATGACATCCCTACCGATGAGGAGACACGCCGAGAGGACTCAGATGTTGAGTCGGACGAGGACGGCGGGGGCGATTCTGACATGGGGGACGATGCACTGGCACCTGATGAAGAAGTTGAATACTTTGATTGATCAGGGAGTTTCACCATCCAACCTTTCTGATATTTTGAAATTATGTGAACACTGGGGACAGTGTTCGGCTTAAGTATGGGGTGGGAGTAGTTAGGTGCTAGCTGTTTTATTTATGTTTGTTGTGCTTGTGCTAAATGTGACCTTGTGACTCTGTGTTTCTTGTTCTGTAATTAATGTTGGTGTTGTAATGAATCTTGAGTTGTTGTTGTGTTGCTGTTGTGTATGATGTGTAAATATTTTTCAAATTATATTTTTATCTTTTTTTATCAAAATTTTTTGTTGAATGTTTTATGTTGGGTTTCTCGATTTTTATTTTCGGTGCTTTTCCCGAGAATAGTCCCATTGAACTGACGCGTAGACAGTGACTGTTCCCTGTGATGGATGGATGACGACCGTCTTAAGGAAATGTAGTCGATAGGAGTAGTTTTTTTCTTTTTCTTCTTTCTTTTGTTTGTTTCCCAAACGTGTCGCTAATTAATGGTTCAGAATTCTTGTTACGTGTTGTACATGATATTAAGATGCAAAGCTGATTTGTATGAAAGCATGCAAATGTGTTAAACATGTTGAGATACCTAGGCCATAGATTTCGATTCAGTGTGATCAAGGCTTAATAGTGAATTCTTGTAATTAGCTGATTGAAGAGTCTGTGAATATGTCTTGAGTTGAGCATGTGCAATGAGTGTGAGGTGAGGTTTTGATTATTCCATGCTATTGTGAAGTGTCTAGAACTTGCCTGGTGTGTATACTAAATGAAATGAAGGATGTGGATTGTAGGAAAGGATGTAGGCATTTTTTGGAATAAACCGAAAGTTTCTCCCTTATCATACCTACCTTGACTATTATATCCTAGTTAGCCCCATTGATCCTTTAGCCTATTCTTTGAGAGGTACAACCCGATCTTAATCCCTTCTTTTCATTAGCCGTGAATTTGATCCAAAACCCTTAAGCGCTTAAGAAAAACAATTTTTCCCAAAGTGTAAAGGAGTGAGAAGTGTGAACCGGAAGGAAAGCGGAAGTTATGAAAGCTAAAGAAAAGGTCAAAGGTGCACTTGCTGAAAATGATCAATTAATAGTATAGAGTAAGAAAATCCATGAATGAGAAAAAAAATAAAGATGCATAACTACTCTTTGCTAGTAAGTCGAGTGTGCTTAAAGAAATGGAAACAAAAACAAAGAAACAAAGAAAAATCAAAACTCTCGGTTAAAACAAAGAAATGCCTACATCCTTTCCTACAATACACCTCCTTCATTTCATTTTGTACACACACCAGGCAAGTTCTAGACACTTCACAATAGCATGGAATATCAACACCTCACTTCACACTTTTTGCACATGCTCGATTCAAGATGTATTCACAGACTCTTCAATCAGCTAATTACATGAATTCAAACATTAAGCCTCAATCACACTGGATCGAACTCTACAGCCTAGGTATCTCAACATATTTACAAAGTTGCATGCTTTCGTACGAATCACCTTTGCATTTTAAATATCATATACAACACGCAACCAGAATTTCGCAACCATAGAGTAACTACAGGTTTCGGGATGCAATCCACCAAAGAAAAACTGAAAAATTGAAAAATAATTGAAAAAAATCTACTCCTAACGACTACATTTCCCTTAAGACGGTCGTCATCCATCCATCATAGGGAACGGTCACTAACTGTGACTTCGGTTCAATGGGACTATTCTCGGTAAAAGAACCAAAAACAAACGCTGAGAAACCCATGAATTAAAAACAATGTCGAAAATATCAATCATTTCGATAGAAAAATTATTTACAAAATATTTTAAATTTTTTTTTTTTAAAATATCGATCATTTCGATAACAAAAAATATCAATCATTTCGATAACAAAAATATGTACAGAATCAGAATCAGCTAGCAACATTCAGCAACACACTTCAATTTCACAAACATTTACAAATACAGAACAACTTAACAATTCACACTCACAGGGACAAACACATTTTCACATACACGACAGCAAAATAGAGCATACATGCAAAACAGCCCAGCCCAGCACCTAACTACTCCCACCCCACACTTAGCTCGAACACTGTCCCCAGTGTTCACAAAAATTCAAATAGCACAAATTCGGGTGGTGGAACTCCCTGATCAGTCAAAGTATTCCACTTCTTCGTCGGGTGCTGCTGCTTCATCTCCCATATCCAAGTCGCCTCCGTCGTCATCATCGGACTCCACATCGGAGTCCTCCCGACGTGTCTCCTCATCTATGGGGACATCATCGTCCGTGGGCTCTACAAATGCTGGCCCCACTCGGCATAGAGCCCTGGCGTTTTCACCAAAAGGGTAGTCTAGCTCGAGCTGCCATAGCTCATCCTCTGTCGCCAGCCTCCCACCTATCCTCATCTGGAGCATCTGCATCCCATACATCCGAGCCATATACTGGTCATCACGAGCATGTCGCTCGCCAAGTGTAAGCACTGGCCCGTGGGTGGTGTCGGGAGCCTTAGTTTTAGTAACGTCTAAGGCCCGCCGCTCCAACTGCGGGATATAGTCAAAGGCCTCCTCCTCGACATCGAGGCCCCTGAGGAAGGTGGTCAGTAGTCCACCAAAGCCATACCTGTGCCCCTGGTGCAACCGGGCTCTCTTCATGGCGGAGATAATTACCGCCCCTACATTGATCTCCAGCCCTTTCATCAGGGCGTACACCAGGCAAACACGATCCCGGGTTACATCAGTCATATGTACCCCCGGGATTAGGCATGAGCAGACTATCTTCAGCCAGATTCGGGCTTCCCTGTTTATCTGTAAATAGGGCAAAGTCTGGTGGTAGCCCCTCTCTTTGTGTCTGCTCCATCTAGCTGTTGATTGGGTCCCACACAATGTGCGTCTGATGTCCACATACGGTGGGGTAATGTTCAGCTGTCGGAGTACGTGGGCGTCTGTGTCCCACACTCCTATGATGGCATTGAGGTGGTGAGGCTCCAGAGTGACTATTTGCCCTCTGATCTTGATGGTGTGACTCCTGATCGTCGGGTTCCAATTGGCATAAAACTCCCGAACCAAGTGCAGATTGCATTCCTTGGGCTCTTCAAAGATGAACTTGAGCCCAGTTGCCTCGATCTGGTTGACCATTCTAGGGAACTCCTGTGCCAATGGTTCCCGTGCTATATGCTCCTCGGGGAAATATTTGTTTTCTTTGTGCTTGGCCTACCACTTTTTCCCCTCATCGGTCACCCATCTTGTTCCGCACTGGCGGCGCTGGCCGCGTGGAACTGCTGGTGCAGCTGGGACTGCTGTGCCCAGTCTAATTCGTTTCCTTCCGGCGCCTGAAGTTGATGCACCTTTTCCTTTATCTTGCCGGCTTGCCATTTCACCTGTCAACCCAAGTAAACAAGATCAATGTTAAGCTAACGGATATTAACTTCGGCTAAGGTAGGGTTACGCTAGGTTACCCCACACTTAGTTCTTAGCTACAGTTACAACACTACGGCAAGATTATCTTTATTTACACACAATAGACAACTATACAATCATGCTTAGTGCGTTCAAAAAATTCTACGGTATAACTTCTGCGTACTACTCAGACTTCATACAGCTAATCACAATCACTACCATCGCTAACATTTTAACCCATCACACTTAGCAATGAAAGACAAAGAAACAAAAACAACAACAAAAATTTATCTACATGAACCTATACAACTAACCAAATTCTTACAAATTTCAACATTTCCCCAACCTGAGAATCCGTCGTTTTATTAACATCCTAACAATTTGTACATCGATTCATCTCATTCAACATGTACATCCCGGCATAAAATTCACAATTTCAACACACTTTCAACTTCAAATTCAACAAACAAGCCCTAGAATTGAGATTATCAATCAAATTCGAATAAGTTATGCAATCGACAAGTTCAAGTAATCATAATGACATTCCGAACATTCATCAACAACACTTAACTCGAATTCATGCTTAATTACTACGTAGGGCAATTTAGCTCACCTCCCATGCTCAAAATTAAAGAAAATCGACAAGAATTTGAGAGGGAATCGAAAAACATACCTTGACTTTGAAGAATCGAAGAAAACTTGGTGAATTTCTTGCCTTACTCTGTGTCACGTTGATGGGGGATGGGTTTTGGGGGGTTTGGTCGCGGAGGGATTAGAAAATGAGGGAAAAGGGAAGGGTTTCGGGGTTAAAAAGTAAGAAAATCGCGCGGGTCACCCGGCGACCCGGTGTGACCCGTTGCGATATACAAGGCAACGTGTCACGGAGTGCATCGCGGTGCACTGCCTCCGTGACATGGAGCCATCGCGAGACCATTCTGGAAATTTTTAGAATTTTCGGGTTATACCTCAACGTGTCACGGAGGGTAACGCGGAGGTCCACCTCCGTGACACGGAGCTATCGCCCCAGCTCACTATTTTCCACTTTTTATTAATTTTTCATACCTCAACTTTTCCTTCGCGATTCCATGCGTATTTTTCTCCGTTTGACCTGAAATTCATCTCACTATACAAAATTGGTTAGAATTATAGGTTTCACTCTAAATACAAATAAACAAAAACTAAAACGAAAAATTTTGTAGTAAATCAAGAAAAAGAAAAAGAAAAATCTTTTTACACTTTACAAAATGAAAGAAAAAAAAATTTCACGGGTTAATTCCTGTGCAGCGCCTGGTTTACCGTCGCGGCTCGACGTCGTTTAAGCTCAATTGTATGCTACGGTGATGGATGATTTCTCTCAATCACCGTCCTCCCCCCAGTAGTGCTTACACCTCTCCGGTGGTTTTCCCATTAACTCTCGGGAATCCTCCATCTGCTTATCATTACCTTGATCAATCACATTGATCACCGAGAGTTCTTCATGCACCGTCGGGAGCTTGGGTGCCTTGTACACATCGAACACCTCTACCTTGTCATGTGCTCGTATTGTTAGCTGCCCCGCAGCTACATCGATTAGTGCTTTCCGGGTTTCCAAGAAAGGACGCCCCAAAATAAATGGGACTTCCGCGTCTGGTTCAAAATCCAGCACAACAAAATCTACCGGGAAAATTAGGGAGCCAACTTGCACCAGAACGTCCTCTACAATGCCATTCGGCCTGGCTAAGGATCGATCCGCCAACTGCAAGATTACCATTGTGGGTCTAGGACTCCCTAGGCCCAACTTTCTGAATACCGAAGACGGCATCAAATTTATGCTCGTTCCCAAGTCACACAATCCACGAGCTCGGATGCTCTGCCCAATAGTAATCTGGATAGTAAAACTCCCAGGGTCTTTTAGCTTTGTGGGCAGTCTATTTTGAATCCGAGAAGTGCACTCCTCCATTAGAGCCACCGTAGCATACTCAGTCAACCGACTTTTGTTGGCCACGATGTCTTTTATGTACTTAGCATATTTAGGCACTCCCTGCAAGACATCAACAAGAGGTATGTTAACATGTACCTGTTTCAGCACCTCCATGAATTTCTTGAAACACGCCTCCTCCTTGTGTTTCTTTAGTCGTTGAGGGAACGGGGGTGGAGGTCTTTCTAATTCAGCTTCTTTAGTCTTCCCCCTTTCGGAACTGTGCTCCCTCTCAACTTCTGCTGCTCCCGACTGTTGAGGTGGTCTTTCTGGTTCCACCTCTTTCAGCTGCAAACCACTCCTTGTGGTCACTGCATTTACCTGCTTGGGATTGGGATCCGTGTCGCTTGGCAGTCCTCCTCTAGGCTTTGTATTTTGGGCACTAGCAAATTGCCCAAATTGATATTCAAGTGCCTTGGTAGCTAACTGGTTGTTTTTCACTTCGGCTGCCAATTTCACATAGTCAGCCTGCAATTGAGCTTGGTTAGCTATCATGGTCTTGAACATCTCCTCAATGCTGGGTGATGGTGGTGGAGGAGGTGCATTGTTGTTTCTGAATTGAGCTTGATAGTTCTGCTTCCCTCCTTGGTTCCTTTGCACACCCTGACCCGAACTTTGCACCTGATGGTTGTTGCTACCCTATGAGAAATTAGGGTGATTCCTCCAATTGGAGTTGTAGCTACTACCGTACTGCTGGTGGTTCCTTTGTGCATTACCCACAAAGTTTACCGAGTCAGGATTGGCTCACAAACACTCAGCTGAGTGCTCACTGCTTCCACACACTTCACACCACATCTACTGTACTGCATTAACTGGGGCTTGAGGCTGGTTCAATGTCATGTGGCTGAAGTCGGTGTTAAGTTGATTTTGCAATGCAGCTATCTGTGCAGCGATAGCTGTGAACCCATCCACTTCAAGCACTCCTTCTGCTTTCCTTGTCCCACCTCTTGATGAATCAGCATTCCATTCTGGATTGCCCTGCGAAATATGGTTCAACAAGGTATACAGCTCCTCATAAGTCTTCTCCAGCGCTTGCCCTCCAGCTGCTGAGTCTAGCAATATTTTGGTGTGGGGTTCCAAACCCTCAATAAATGTGTGCACCAGCACATCATTGGACTGATGATGATGAGGACAATCCCGCAACATGGATTTAAATCTCTCCCAGGCCTGATATAAATTTTCTCCCTCCCTCTGTTTGAAACTTAGAATTTGACTTCTAAGTCTTGCTGTTTTACCAGAGGGAAAAAACCGTATCAAAAACTTCCGTGCAAGATCATCCCACGTAGAAATAGAATTGGGTGGCTCAGCTTTCAACCACCTCTTGGCTTCTCCCAATAATGAGAATGGGATCAATGTTAGCCGGACATAGTCTGATGACACTCCAGCGGGGATGTAAGTGTCACTTATCTCCAAACAATTTTGGAGATGCTGCTATGGATCTTCATGAGGGAGACCGGTAAATTGCCCGCTAGTGTGCAACAACTGCACCATATTCTGTTTAAGTTCAAATCTCCCTCTGGGCTATGGTTTGCGGATACTCGATGTAACATTATTGGCATGTGGGATTGCCACCTCGCGAACCGGCCGAGCTGCTGCTGCTTCGGGCACTAACACTGCTCGTACTACCGGTGGATTCTGTTGTTGCTCCATGATCGTCTGTCTGAGCAACTGCAGCTTTCTTTGTAGAGCTTCTCTTCGTTTATTGTGAAATATCCTTTCTGTCTCTATATACGATTCCACCAGCTCTTTGTCTCTTGCCAGTGTTCAACAGCAATTAAGTCTGCAAAATACAGGCTAAGACCAAGTTGTCAACACTAAGAAAATAAAAATATAGTAAATTAACACTTAAAACAAATTCACCAATTGCCAAGTCCCCGGCAACGGCGCCAAAAACTTGTTCGCGTGATTGTGGGTATATAAAACGACACGCAAGTGCACGTGGTTGAACAAGTAGTAAGTGGCTTTAGTAAGCCAAGTATCGATCCCACAGAGACTTGCATGAAGTGCAATTTGCTCAAGTGTACTATATTTTACTTCTAAAAATGCAGACAACAGTGTAACCAAAAAGTTGATAGTTTGTTTTATAAATTTTATACTAAAACTAAGAACAATTATCTACTTTGAATCTGAACTATGAATGAAAGCATGCTGAGGTTAAACGAACATGTAATGAAATTGATTATCATCATAAATTGGTTAATCTTTTCCTCCTGTTGCTAGTCAAGAACATTTGCCGAGAGATTAAAACTCTCGTATTTAACCTCACTTAAGAATCATGAACCATCCGTCTACATTTCTGTGATCAAATGCAATTCATGTCCTAGCCATACAATTCCGGTTCCTAAATTGACTAATACGACTTTCAGGTATATTTCTATCCTGAAAGCAAATCAAGACTCAATTTTCCCAAACCAAGTAATGAACATATCCTATTAATTCACAACTTTCCAATTTCTTGCTCTCTCGAGTGAAACCGGACTTTTTAGATGTACATTAATGTAGGCCACACACTAATGCAGTAAGAACAAGAATTAATAGAACAACAAGGAAGAAAAGATGAAAAACCAAAGAATCAATGATCAAATTTCATTACAATTGTTCATAACCTCAGCAAGGAGAGGAATTAGCCACTCATTTGTGGATTAAACATCATAAAATGAGTGTTAATTATACAAGCAATTGAATCAAAGAAGAAAGAAAGAGAGAAAAAACCCTGATATTTTCGTCCATCAACTGCCTGTAACCCACGTCCTTGCTCCACCAAGTCAGAATATTAAAAAATGAACCTAAGTGTTCTATTTATACTGCTGGGAATTTTTCCCGGAATAACGAGCAACGTGTGACGGAGTGCATCACGGAGCAATGCCTCCGTGACACGCTACGAACGCGGACCCTCATTGGAACTGGGGGTCTGGGAATTTAGGCTCAACGTGGCATGGCGTGCATCGCGGAGCACTGGCTCCGTGCCACGGAGCAAACGCGAACCCTCTCTGGAATTTGGGCGAATTTTCCCTATCCAGGCAGAATGCCTCCGCGATGGCAGCGTGACATGCCTCCATCGCGGAGCCCCTTTAATTCATATTGTCCAATGCCTTTTCCCTTGCTCGCATCCAAGTCCAACTCCGATATCATCCAACATGCATTTTAGCTTCCCGAAATCACATTTTACCTGCAAAACAATGCTAATCATGGTTGTTAGTATAAACTCACATTTTATTACCAATTACATGAGAATGTATACACATTGATAGATAAACAAGGCGAAAATGGTACTTTTGAGTATCACTTGGGCATATAAATCTGCCCAAGATCAGCTACTGCTTCTATACTATTGTTCAACGATCTATAGAAAATCTACAACAGACTGTCATCAGGAATTTTATGGTTCCGGCACTTTGTTAACTTCTTCTTGAACCTCAACCAGGTGTCATGAGGTGCCTCAGTCTTCAATTTTTGAAAATTGTATATCTCATCCTTAAGCTGCAACATCCTGGAGGGTGAAAAGAATCTCTCTAAGAAGGCTTGCTTGAGCTCCCTCCAATTGATAATGGAGTCATTGGGCAACTTCAATAACCATAATGTGGCCTCCCCAGATAGAGAGAAGGGAAAGAGTCTTAGCCTTATAGCATCTTGGCTGACTCGGGGCAACCTGTACGCCTTGCATATTCCCACGAAGTTCATCAGGTGCAGGTTGCATCATCAGCTGCATGACCATTAAACACCCTTTTCATGTTCAATAACTAAATCATGGTGCTAGTGATATCAAATTTGGCCCCAGCAGGTAGTGGTGGTGGTATAATGGCTCCGCTTGACTTGACTTCATCAATGTCTGGGTCATCTTCATCGAAGAACTGAGGGGCATATTTTTGGCCTCTGTTTCCCCTCCCATGTCGACCAGAATTAACGACCTTATCTCGAGCATCGTTCGCATGCTGAAGTGCAGCTTGCCGAGCTAGCTTGACTTGCCTAGCTTCTTCAGCTATACAGGCATCTCTCTGCTCCTGGTTTTCCATCTTATGCAATGTTCGTTCAAGTTCAAGATCCAATGGAATCATGGGGTTTCCACTCTGACGAGTACTTGGAATTCACCCAACAACAACCTGTGCATATCCAAAAATAAAAAGAAAACATAATTCAGGAAATAACAACCAAAAGTTAAATACAAGCAATTAATCTAATCTTAGTTGTATTCACCTTCAACGGCGCCACTTATTTATAACTCAAACTTACACTTCCTAACAAAGTATGAAGCATTCATTGTCAATAAAGAACCCAACAAAGGTTGGGGTCGAACCCACAGGGAATAGGGTAAGATCTAGACTAATGCCGATAATTGAACTTGTTGGTGAGTTATCTCCAAATTGGAGGGTTTTAAAGAAAACAAAATTAAAACAAGATTATAGTTGTGATTTATATCAAGATTTGCAAATAACTAGGATAACTGTTTGTCATGCCCCACCTTGGGATGCATGACTGACACCTAGTGCCACACTAGAATCTGACTGACCTGGGCTAGGCTTAGGAACGCTTGGTGCAATCCTGCGACTTAGTTCCAGAAAAAAATGAGTTATATCTCGGCTGTAAACACAGTCTCCGACCGACAAGGCCGTATAGCCACCTATAAATAAGAACAGCTAACCCACAATAGGTAACAAAAGGGATCCTATGTGTGCCTACAAGACCACCATGTTGTCTAGTTATAATAGAAATGAAGACAAGATACTATACTAGGCCCCAGTCGGCCAACATATGAAGCATAACTAATTAAGGCCCCACACGATCAACATACAGCTAACTGACTGACAACTGTAGTCTTCAACCCTCTAAGAATACAAATAGTGGTCAGGATAGGGCCTTGGCCTACCCCAAATGCTATACAACTGAAAGACTATAACCTCTACAACCTGGCAACTCTAATGAAGGGAGCTGGCCAAACTGCTGACTCTGAACAGCTTCTACTTAAGAGCCTAAACTCTATCTGTCTAAACCTGCATGAAAGCAATGCAGCGCTCGAGGATGGGCATCAGTACAATATATACCGAATATGTAAGGCAGTAAGTTGTTAAAGACTGAGAGTAGATAGAGAGAAGGGCAGAAGGATTTACCTGGAAGCTGGCTTATTCATAATTTGTGTCTAGAAAAGCATTACACATATGTGATCTACGACTGTATAATCATATATTCATAAGCTATAGCTAGCAAACAAGAATACAAACAAGAATCTAACCTAGCTCCCATAAGCCTGGAAGGTACAAGTAACACAGAAATAACCTACCGAGACCCCCGTAAGCCCTGGCAAGTACACCTAAATCTATATACCCCTATCTAGGTTTCTATGACTCTATTGGTGCTATAGACAATCTACCTATCCCCCTAGGTCTGCAACTGAGCCTGCTCGGCCCCTGAACTGTAGCTGCGTCTGAGTCCAGTGGACTCCTGATATCTGTACCCCGGGCACTAGGCTCGACGGGCGTGTGGTGCCGATACGACATAAAAATAGGCCAACCATGGAATGGACTGTATAAGGCCCTCGGAACTCATCGTCATCCCTCACGGATGGCATACCGCTCCTTGGAGCGACGTCATCTAGCCCCTGGCGGGCGACGACACAGCTAGTAATCCTGGGGTGCTACGGAAGGCTCCTAAGTAAGGGAAACCCCACCTGAGGTGCTATACTGAAGTCTCAACCTAGCCACTCGAAAGGTGTATATGGCCTTCTAGGCCTAACGCGACTGCTGCGCTCCCATAGAATAATTTGTAAGGCTGCTAACAGGAACACCGTGAACCTGTATCTGATTAAAGGATCTTGATAGTGATCATGATCTCTAATGGTCTAGACTAGATAGGGCGAGATCTGGAGTGGTCTAACATAACTTTAAATGTCCTGCCCAGACAACTATGACTCATAAACAACTGTGGGTTTGCGGATGACTAACTACTTAGTTCCTCTGCTTAGAACAACTGTAGGGCTGCTACTAGCCGAACATGCTTTTGAGCGATCGGCCCCTAATCCTCCACAGGAAGCTTACCGACATTCTTAGCCTGTTGTAGTACTGTACTAAAGTGGTACTAGTCCCTTAAACCTCATCTTGGTCTACTCGGATCTTATATTACTTTTCTGGGCGATTCTTAACCTTATAGACAAGTTTATATTGACCTAGCCACTCCCAACAATATGTACCTAAGTATCTTATAAGAACCGGTTGAGGCGCTAGCCCGACCTCTAACTGCTGATAAGGTCCCCTCCCTTAGGGTACCCATGGGTCTATTTGACCTGGACGATTGGGCTGGCTTCCTGGGCAACCTGTATGATAAATGCTAAGTCAACTAGGACTAATAATTACTGGTAATAACTAATTAAGTGGTAGGTTTTCACTCAGTTCACTAGACAACCCTAGGCTGCTGACTCTAAAATATGGCCTTCCTATCTAAATTTCTGACCCTGGGGCATGAGGATACCCTAATGGCCTCTAGGCGTGCTTTCCTGACAATACAAGCGCCAAACTAGTAGTTAAATCGTCTACCTGTGCCTATGATGTTCAACTTAGTAACTCAGGCCCGATAACTATTCACGAGCTTCTAAGGTCTACGCCTAGCAATAAAACATACATATATTCATAGTCTACAGAAACAGCTGACCACAACAATTCTAATCACAATCTACTGATAACAGCTAGCCGTATAACACGTATATGTATATACTTGTTATCTACCGGAATTAGCTAATTACAGTATACAGAATCATGGTCTTGCTTCAGAGGCATAAGTCGTATCGCTATACGATGAGAATAACTTGCCGAAGGGATAAGCCTTACATACCTCGATTGTCATTTCCGGAATAATGTTCGAGTTTCAACTTGTATTCAATAGCTCCTCCCAACGATAACTTTAATACTGAAAGAATGGGTCTAATTTTAATACTAAACTCGAAAAAAAAAATTGGCAACTTTTAATACTAATAGAAACAATAATTCAATCGCGTAAAACACGTCCAAAACCCTATAATTTCCTGAGAGTTCAAAAGGGAGAAAATAAATCCATAGTAATGCTCCCTACAGGGTTAGAATTCAATACCTAAAGTTAATTTGAATTTGGAGTGTGTTTGGTAGCGTAATCGGATGAAAAATGATCGAATTTTACATTTTCCTCTATCTCTGGCCATGGTTCCCTTTACGAAATGATTTAAATGAAAGAGGGGAACATATATATACATTTTAGGGTGGTGGCCGGGGTGTGCCTCGCACTGCTCAACGCACCACAAGGGCCCATGAATTGCGCCCCCCATAGCGGCAGTTGCCTTGGCACGTTGCGCTTGCCAATGCGCTACTGACTGCAGCATTGTGCTGGCCCAATGCGCGTTGATCCTGTCTGAGACCATTTTTGGGACTTTTCACATGCAACAAACTTTCTTTACTTATCAAAACCCATGCATGCACCTACTATCCAATACATCTTTACGGGGTGTAACATTCTCCCCCCTTAGAAACATTCGCCCTCGAATGTCATTCTCAAGCTTAAATGAGTTAACTCTCTTAACTAGGATTTAGAAATATTTTGGCAGAGTCTCCTCTGTAATATAGATTATCTGAAAACCTGAAACACAGAAAAGTCCAACACAGGCGCCTCTTAGGACGCTGCAAGCAGCTATTTCATCGCACATAGGTAGTCGGCTAAACAGTACTGATAACATAAGCAATAACATAGAAGCTGAGTAATAACATCACCTTAATTGCATAATCTGAATTAGTCCTGGAACCTGTGGGGATGTATAGACCTCATGTCATTCTCTGTTTCCCAGGTCATTTCTTCCTTATTCCCGTTTCTCTACAATACTTTAATAGAGACCACGTCTGTAGTCCTTAACCTGCGAACCTGCCGATCTAGTACGGCGATTGGAATCTCTTTGAAAGCTAGTTTCTCAGTAACCTGAAAGTCCTCAACTAGAAAAACTCGGGACGAGTTACCTATACCCTTTTCACAATATTAACATTTGAAAGCTGAATAGACAGGTTCTAGCTCTGGAGGCAATTCTAGCTCATATGTCATTTTGCCCGTCCACCGGAGGATATAATGCGGCCAATGAATCTAGAGCTAAGTTTGCCCCCTTTTTTTTTTGCAAATATCATAACGCCTTGCACTGGCGAACTTTAGGAATATCCATCCACTGCTTGCCTACGCCATACGTTAGAGTAAAACTTTTGACGACCCTAGACTTCGGTACCTGATCTTGGGAATAATTGCGTGCCCAAGTGCTATTTTATAACTTAGTTTAGTCGTGTTTGTCTATTTATGCATTTAATTTCTCATGTGATTTTATGTAAATTTGGATATATAATAACCAACATGATTAGTCCTTGTTTTGTAGGTTCAAAATGCATTTGAGGGACTAAATAATGATGGATGAAGTGGAGGAATGGAATAGGAAGCAAATTGCAAAAGTCGGCAAGGAACCATGCCTTGGCAAGGCTAGCTGCACTAGGCAGCGTGCCAAGCTGTGTGTGTGCCGCGCCCAGCGCCGTGCCACGCAATTGCCAGGCGCGAGAACAAGGCAGCAAGCAGACCACCTGCACGCCAGCGCCGTGCCACGCCAGGCACATCTGTGCGACAGTGACCGTGTCACGCCAGCCATCGTGCTGCACAAGCAGCATGCCACGCTGCCATCACGGCAGGAGGCTGCCGAAGCTCAATTTTTATGCAAATTCCAGTGTGTTGTCGCGATATCTTCGTGTCACGAAGGTAAATTAGCGCGACCACCTCCGTGCCATGGAGCCATCCCATGACGAGCAAAATTTTGTACATTCCCCATTTACTATAAATTGAACCCTTAGCTTCTAAAATAAAAATTTCACGAAATATTTTCTGAAAACCGTAAAGGAGCGAAGGGATAAGTGAAGAATTCACCTAGGGTTCACAAAATTTACCTTCTTTTTTATCTATTCTTGTAGGTACATCACTTTAATTATGTTTTTAGGTATTTGTACGAACATGAGTGGCTAAAACCCTTCCTCTAGGGTTCAGGCTACGTGATATGATTGTAATTGCATGAATTTGTTTTGGTTTGAGTTGCTAATTGTTGTTTTGTCTTACATTCTACGTTATGGTTGTTTTGACACTTGATCACCATGAAAACAAATGCGTTAAGCTTAGGAAAAAGCTCGAAAGAGCAACCCTAGGCAAGAACAAGAGAATGTAGGGAGCAAGTTCTTATCTTTCGATATGATTCGCAGTTAGGATAGAAATTATACCTAATTTGCCTTGCTTGGTTGATAAAATGGGATGATAGAGAGACACCGGCTTAGAATTGTCACTCCATCACTCGTTGAAGTAGTTGTGAAGCCAAGCTGAGTTAAATGATTAGAGGTACGAAAGTCCATAATCAAGAGCATAAACGTCGTAAACCACATCCATGTAGTTGAGTTGCCCACGAACTAGAATGTCACATCCCCGCTCAACGATGTAGTTGTGAGGCTAGTTTGTCGTGTTTAGAGGCTCGAGAGACCACGAACATCGCATTTTCAACTATGTGAGAAAACAATTGATAATTTCATACTTGAACCATTACAAAGGGTAGCATTGCATGATTATCCAGCCTTGGCTCTAGTTGCTTCTTATACTGTTTCAGAGTATTTCTGTGACCACCCCTAAATTTAAATAGAATCTATCAAAAACTTTTATAATCAACACTTGTGAAAGTTAATATCACACTTGATCTTGATAATTAGCTGGATTAGTCCAGTCCCTATGGATTTGACATCCGACTCTTAAAAAGGGCCACTGTATTACTTATAAGACCACGTACGCTTGTGTGTGCGCTTCGGCGCAGTCACAACAAGTTTTTGGCGCCATTGTCGGGGACAGGCGAAGTTTAGTAAATTTTTCTGTTTTTGTGTGATCTTTAATTTCCCTAAGTGTTGAGAAACTTGGTCTTAGTTTGACGTATTGCAAGTGACAGGTTGTACTTGCAGAGTTGGCAAGGAATAGAGAGCTAGTGGAACCGTTGCTTGAACCAAAGCGTCAAATTCATTTACACAGGAGGGAAGCTCTAGAGCAAAAGCTAAAGAGACTTCAAGAGAGGGTACATCAACAACCACCAGTAGGACAAGCAAAGTTGTCACCTGAGATCATGGCAGCCAGACCATTTCGCGAAGTGGCTACCCCTCAGCGACAAATGTGACCTCTAGTATCCGTAAATCGAAACCTGGAGGGAACTTTGAATTTAAGAAGAATATGGTGCAGTTGTTACATTCTAGTGGCCAATTCACTGGGATGACACATGAGGACCCCCAACAGCACTTACAGAACTTTCTTAAGATTAGTGACACATTTGTCCCCACCGGCGTGTCCACAGATTATGTCCGACTTACCCTCTTCCCATTCTCATTGTTGGGATAGGCAAAGAGGTGGTTGAAATCTGAGACACCGAATTCCATAACTTCATAGGATGATTTGGCAAAGAAGTTCCTTATCAGATTCTTCCCTTCAGGCAAGACTGGCAAACTTAGAAGTGAGATATTGAGTTTCAAGCAGAGGCCAGATGAGAACTTGTATTTGTCTTGGGAGAGATTCAAGTCATTACTGAGAGACTGTCCCCATCATCAGCAATCCAATGAAGTGCTGGCCCATACCTTTGTAGAAAGTCTAGACCCACACACGAAAATTTTACTAGACTCTGCATCGGGTGGGCAAACATTAGAGAAGACTTATGATGAGCTGTACACTTTGTTGAATAGAATTGCTCAGGGAAATCCAGAGTGGCACAGCAAGGCATCGAGAGGGGCAGGAAAGAGAGTAGGGCTGATAGAGGTAGATGGTATGAATGCCTTGGCGTCACAGCTAGCTTCATTCCAGCATCAGATTATTACTCAGTTCAATAAACTGAGTATGAACCAACAGCAGGGTCAGGTAAATGCAGTTCAGCAAGCTCCGAGTTGGTGTGAAATCTGTGGCAATAATGGTCACAATGCAGAATCATGCGGGGCCAATCTGGAATTAGTCAATTTCGTTGGGAATGTTCAAAGGATCAATCAAAATTTTGGGAACAATTACAACAAGAATTGGCAAAGCCACCCAAATTTTTCTTGGGGTGGAAATCAAAGGCAAATTTACCAGCAACCTCAACAACAGCAGTATCAGCAGAACAGGCAGATTGATGGCCAGTTGGGCAGCAACATTGAGGAGACATTGCAGAAAATCATGGAGACCCAGACTCAATTAGCAGAGAATTAGGCGAGGATGGCATCAGATTTGAAAAATCAATAGTTGGCCACCCACAATCTAAAGAAGCAGATGGGTCAAATAGCAGCTGCTCACCACATGAGACTGCAGGGAGGACTACCCAGTGACACAGATCCTAACCCACGCCAGGTCAATGCCATCAGTCTGAGGAGTGGAAAGCAATTAGCTGATGTGATACCGAAAGAGAAGAGAAATGAGGTGCAGCCGGAGTTGGTTAGAAAAGGACCATCCATTGACAAGGGAGAGAATCAGAGTGTTGTGCAACAAAATGCACAATCATCATTTCAACTAGCACAGAGACCGCTACCACCATTCCCGCAGAGATTCAAAAAGAGCAAGGAGGAGGAATGCTTCAAAAAGTTCTTCGAGATTTTCAAAGAACTTCACATAAATTTGCCTTTGCTTGATGTTTTGCAGGGAATGTCCAAGTATGCTAAATACTTGAAAGATATGATGGCCAACAAAGTCAGATTGGTGGATGTCCAGACAGTAGCACTGACGGAGGAGTGCAGCCACAGGGTAATGAGCAAGATACCTAAGAAGCTCAAAGACCCAGGGAGTTTTACCCTCCCCATACAAATTGGTAAAGCCGAGGTGATATGAGATATATGTGATCTAGGGGTAGCAGTTAATCTAATGCCCCTATCTTTATTTAACACCTTGGGGTTGGGTCAACCGAGATCAACAAGATTGATGTTGCAGCTGGCAGATAAGTCGCGAGTGGCACTGAATGGAATTATAGAGGACCTTCTCATCAAAATGGGTAAGTTCATTATACCCGCTGACTTTATCATTTTTTTGGGTAAACAATCTTGTGGTGGTCAGGGGATGAGCAACAAACCCAGGCCTTAACATAAATAACCAGCAAAAATTATGTACATGGAGGGGGACATAAACCTTACCTCCAATCCTATGGTGGTTCATAGGTTGGCCATCCTACTAAGGTTAGCCCACCCATCCCCGATACTAGAAATGAAAACCTAGAAACTATGCACCTAAGAAGAGAGGACTCCTCTCCAATACATATGATCTAGGAAAGCAATAAATGAGGGAGACTCTCCCTTTACAAAGTAAGACCTATTAAAAAATGTTATAACTAAGAAAAGAAATAGCCTAGCTGAATAGAGACAGACAAAATGTGGTATAGAGACTTCCATACCAAGCTTGGATACACACCAAGAAAATCACAACATCTCACGGTGGCTCTTTGATCCTCTTGGTCTTCCTCCTTCTGAGGTTAGGCAAGCCCATTTTGTCCGTCGAAAGGTAACCCCTGATGTGTACCGGTAGCTCCTGAAGGCAAGAGAAATGGACAACGATAGTAGTAGTGTGGCTATGTTTGGACAGTGCATCAGCAATGGTATTTCCTTCTCTGAAGATGTGACGGCACGAGAAGGGGTGAAGCTGTCTCATAGTGTCCTGTAGTCTGAGAAAGGTGTGGTGAAGATGCCGGGGGGGCGATAGTGCCCCTAATCCAACCAACTAAAAGCTCTGAATCAACCTCAAGGATGACGCCTGAGTGACCGTTATGAAGACACCATGTGAGACCTATATAGGCTGCTTCCAACTCCGCCTGATTATTTGTCCCTTCTCCAATCGAAGAAGCAAAAGCATGAATAAGGTCCCCATAGCAATCCCTGGTGATACCACTTGCCCCAATCCTTCCTGGGTTGGCAAGGGCACTCCCATCTGTATTGAGTTTGACAAGTCCAGGAGACGGCCTAGACCATTGAACTTTGGTGACTCTAATCTCGTGTGCACATAACCCTACTCTAGCACAAAGATCTCCCCAATTTGGAGGCCAGTGTATGTAAGGGAAAACTATCATCAATAGTTTGTAGACATCACTAATAATACCATACTTCACCCTCAGTAGGTTAGACTGTTTGGAACCATACTTAGCAGCACACCGTTCTTCCAAAGGTTCCAACAAATGAACATAGGGAGGGATCTGAGAAGAGTATTGTGAGGGTCACTACCAGGCTTATGAGCCCACCACTGCATGAGAAGGACCCTAAGGGGCATATCATGGTCTGACTTTATCATATTGGATTTTTATGTTGATGATCAGGTACCCTTAATCTTGGGACGGCCATTCTTGGCCACTGGAGGAGCCATTATCGATGTGAGAGCAGGGACCCTGAAAATGAGGGTTGAGGATGAAGAAGAACTCTTTCGAGTCTACCAAGAGATTAACCCACCCACACACTACAAAAACCTGTGTAAGGTCAGTGTGTTGTCAGAGGATAAGTGTGGGGTGGCAGATTCCACAGGTCCACGGTGAAAGGAGATGATTAGTTGTCAGCCCAAATCTGATGAAAGGCTTCCATATGAGAAGAAGTTGGAGGAAGAGAGGGACAGAGTGGAGGCTATTCTCTCTAAAAATCAAAAGAGAAAAAGATGGTTCTCAAAAGGGAACCCAGGTATGAGGATGTCCTGAAAAGGATAGTTCACGTCGTGCCGCAATGTAAAATTAGGCGCTGCTTGGGAGGCAACCCAAGGGTACCACAGATACAATTTGTAATTGTTGTTTGTGTTGATTTTGTTTATTTTCATCGTGCTTATGTTTTTGGTGGAAATTTAAGCACAGATGGAGGGGAAATCTGAGTACCCTTAGAGGAGGAAGCTAAGAAGCATGGAAGAGGAAAAGTGTTGGGTCAAACACCCACTTGTGCAAATTTTAAGAAAAGCATGTTGTTAGCTAGGCCTAGAGACCTCAGGGAGTACTTCTCACCCTTTTGAATTTTAATTAGATGCTTTGGGGACATAGCATGATTCAAGTGTGGGGTGAGGAAAATTAAAAAATTTTGTGCTTAATGATTTTGGTGAATGTAGTGCTTGATATATATTGTAAAAAAAATTGAGTTGAGCATGACTTCACCACCCGTTGGTTTTTATTTTCGGTTCTTTTCGATGGGGGGTCTTTGAACCGAAGAATTAAAAAAAATTTATCTGTATATAGTGTTTTTAGTCATAGTTAGAGACTATTTCCGACGATGGATAGATGACAACCGTCTTGAGGGAAAAGTAGTCAATAGGTTTTGGTTTTGAACCCGTAGTTAATTGATTGTTTGGTGTTCTTGCTATGTGCTATACATGATTGTAAGATGCAAGTATGGTTAATGGTGAAGCATGTAAGAAGTGTATAACTTTGTTTGAGACACCTAAGCTCGTGAATGTGACTCGATGTGATTCTAAGCTCAATTATGAATTTATGTGATTAGCTGAGTTAAGAGTCTACTGAATGTGTCTTGAATTGAGCATGTGTTGAGAGTGTAAGGTTTTTGAATATTCCATGCTATTGTGGGGTGTCTAGAACTTGCCTAGTTTGTATACAAAATGAAATGAAGGAGATAGAGAGTAGGAGTTGATTTAGGCATTTCTTTGAATGAGCTAAATTTCTAACCCTTGCTTTACCTACCTTGAATATTGAATCCTTGTTAGCCCCATTGAGCCTTAAGCCTACTCTTTGATAGATGCAACATAAGCTTAATCATTTTTCTTTCATTAGCCTTGAATTTGATCCTAAACTCCTAAGTGCTTAAGTGAAAAATCTGAAAGAGTAAAGGAGTGAGAATCGGGAAAAAGAAGGAAAATAACAGTTGTGGAAGTTGAGAAAGGTCAAAGGTGCACTTGTTTGAAAATGCTTGAGTATTGGTAGGGAGTAAGAAAATAAATGAATGAAAAAGTTCTTAAGTACTCCTTACTAATAAGCTAAGTTTGCTTACAGAAATGGGAACAAGAAGAGGAAATTTAAGTGCGAAAAGCAGGAGGGTGAAGTAAGAGAAGAGGTGTCCATAACGAAGGTGCGATGTATTAAAAGTGCTTGGGAAAGATAGCCATTGTTATTATCCATAATAGTACCTACCCGTCCCTTAGCTTACATTACAGCCCAATAAGTCCTACTTCTTACGTTCACACATCCTTAAATTAGTGGAGTAATACACTAAAGGCAAGCTTATGGGTAACTACATGATGCATGTGAATTCTTTGTGAGAGCGAGCTTAATTTCCATTTATATACCCATACATGGTGTGATTTGAAATTTTGTGAGTAAAAATGGGTAACTCTCTTGTGTTGTGAGGGCACATGTTTAATGAAAGATAAAAATTCATGTCTGATTTCTTGATCATTTGATTTGCATGAGTTTGCTAATATTGAGAGTCGATTCTTGAGGTTATGAAGTCTTAACAAAGTTAAATTTGATTTTAATGGTTAAATCTTGCAAGCTCTATTTTGAACTTGCCATCTTAAATAGTCATTGTAGCCGTAGCTTGAATTGTCTTGCTAAAATTAGCTATGTGGCAGTCTTCATGTGCATGAGATGTAAAAGGTTTGTTCGAGGACGAACAAGGCTTTAAGTGTGGGGTGGTGATCTTGGGCATAATTGCGTGCCCAAGTGCTATTTTATAACTTAGTTTAGTCGTGTTTGTCTATTTATGCATTTAATTTCTCATGTGATTTTATGTAAATTTGGATATATAGTAACCAACATGATTAGTCCTTATTTTTGTAGGTTAAAAATGCATTTGAGGGACTAAATAATGATGGATGAAGTGGAGGAATGGAATAGGAAGCAAATTGAAAAAGTCGGCAAGGAACCATGCCTTGGCAAGGCTGGCCGCGCCAGGCAATGTGCCACGATGTGCGTGTGCCGCGCCCAGCGCCATGCCATGCCAATTCCAAGCGCGAGAAGAAGGCAGCAAGCAGGCCACCTGCGTGCTAGCGCCGTGCCACGCCAGGCACATCTGCGCGACAGTGCCGTGTCACGCCAGCCATCGTGCTGCACAAGCAGCGTGCCACGCTGCCATCGCGGCTAGAGGCTGCCAAAGCTCAATTTTTATGCAAATTCCAGTGTGTTGTCGCGATATCTCTGTGTCACAGAGGTAAATTGGCGCGACCACCTCCGTGCCACGGAGCCATTCCATGACGGGCAAAATTTTGTACATTCCCTATTTACTATAAATTGAACCCTTAGCTTCTAAAATCATTTTGTCACGAAATATTTTCTGAAAACCGTAAAGGAGCGAAGGGAGAAGTGAAGAACTCACCTAGGGTTCACAAAATTTACCTTCTCTTTTATCTATTCTTGTAGGTACATCACTTTAATTATGTTTTTAAGTATTTGTACGAACATGAGTGGCTAAAACCCTTCCTCTAGGGTTCAGGCTACGTGATATGATTGTAATTGCATGAATTTGTTTTGGTTTGAGTTGCTAATTGTTGTTTTGTCTTACACTCTACATTATGGTTGTTTTTACGCTTGATCACCATGAAAACAAATGCGTTAAGCTTAGGAAAAAGCTCGAAAGAGCAACCCTAGGCAAGAACAAGAGAATGTAGGGAGCAAGTTCTTATCTTTCGATATGATTCGCAGTTAGGATAGAAATTATACCTAATTTGCCTTGCTTGGTTGATAAAACGGGATGATAGAGAGACACCGGCTTAGAATTGTCACTCCATCACTCATTGAAGTAGTTGTGAAGCTAAGCTGAGTTAAATGATTAGAGGTACGAAAGTCCACAATCAAGAGCATAAACCCCATAAACCACATCCATGTAGTTGAGTTGCCCACGAACTAGAATGTCACATCCCCGCTCAATGATGTAGTTATGAGGCTAGTTTGTCGTGTTTAGAGGCTCGAGAGACCATGAACATCGCATTTTCAACTATGTGAGAAAACAATTGATAATTTCATACTTGAACCATTACAAAGGGTAGCATTGCATGATTATCCGGCCTTGGCTCTAGTTGCTTCTTATACTGTTTCAGAGTATTTTCTGTGACCACCCCTAAATTTAAATAGAATTTATCCAAAACTTTTATAATCAACACTTGTGAAAGTTAATATCACACTTGAACTTGATAATTAGCTGAATTGGTCCAGTCCCTATGGGTTCGACATCCGACTCTTAAAAAGGGCCACTGTATTACTTATAAGACCACATACGCTTGCATGTGTGCTTGGGCGCAGTCACAACAGTACCTTTTTTCCTGATAAGTTTGACTTTTTCCGTCTGCCTGTTACAATATGCCCTGGTTCACCTACCTTTAATTTAACTAATTTAATTCATCATTCAGGGGGATTCAACTCCCATTCATAATAGATCTCCGACATTTGAGTTATGTGTTCTGCTTAGCCATTTGTTTGGGTACGAGGAGCCATATTTAAGTTGATATATGTCCAATTTGTTCCGATGTGTTTTCTAGAACCTAATTGTAAATGGAGCCTCTCTGTAAGAGTTTGTTAGATACTTGGGCTCCACGCAATCCAGCTACTTCTTAAATATTTAATTTGGCATAAGCTTTAACTACAACATCATTTCATTTGACGAGACACGAATTAATCTCATTATCCTTTCTACACTATGTCAAATGAGGTCAAGTTACACATGGTATGAGATAATCTTGTAACTGTATTCATGTCAATTACTCTCCACTTCCTTGCGGGCACGAACATCTCCTATATTGGCCTGCTCAGTTCCTGCTATCCCATCTCCTTGAGCTGGTCACTGAAGCTCTATGCTACGGTTCAATGATATTTTCTATCTTTCCATGCCATCAGTAGGTCTCTCTTTTCGACCTGTTGCGTTTTTTATTAAATTCCGGGTAGAAGGAGTAACGGACATGTGCACCTTGGTTATAGTCTACTAATGAAGTCCTATCACCTTTGTAATTCATTGTCGACTTCTAGGTCTCATGACTCCATCCCTTATTATCTTGAGGGCCAATAACTTCCTACTGAGCCTTGTCTCTAGGTTGTACTAGCTTAGAGTCTCTGTGTCGGCACTCTTTTACCTTCTCAACTGCTGGGGATACCGCAACACACTAGGTTACAACCTTACTATCTCTTAACTATCAGCTCGATGCTTAGTTCTCAACATTCGGCAGTGGTCCTATGCTCTATCAACCTGGAGGTGATTCTGGTTTCCCCCAAAGTTAGGTATCCGTGCCTTTCCCCTTGCTTTCATTAGAATGAACTCTGGGGTTCGTGGCTTCTACCTCATATTGTCAAAAGATATTACTAACCAAGTCTACCGACCTGTATTCCATCTAACTCGCACTCGGGCCTACTTCGTTCGTATGATCTCTCTCTGTCCTTCAACATAACAACTAAGACTATAATCATTATCTTGCAGATATGTTCTAGCATGCTGCATCGAAGACGGCCTATTTCTAACCTGAACCTTACTATTGCTGGGGTTTGTTGGTGATGGACCCTCTCACATGCACTTAAGTGTTGCTGGCAACCTTGCCCATTCTCCTAGTTTACTTACTATGAGGGTTTAGATAACTTTATGAACACCAGGGGTCTTTACCACTTACTAATCCTTCTTGAAGTCAAAAATTCAAGCCCCCCCTTACTCTTTATTCTGGGCAACATGGCAGTGCTACCCACACTTTCTGTTGCACTCGCATGATCTTTTATGTATTCCAGGTAATCCGACGCAACTTATCGTCCCTGTCTAATTCTAGACGGTTACTCAGTAGGCTAACTCATGTGCATATACTATCCGGAACTCCCATTCTGAGGTCGTAGGGAGAACTGGGGACGGTCCTACCACATTTATTATCTCATGAGATTCCTGGTATCCTGGGAGGATGTTGGCAAGATTATAAGACACCCACTTCTGTCCCTAAGCTAATTGTCCCCCTAACTATAACACTTCATTGGTACCCCCTCTTGCTAATGTAATTATCTTGCGACTGGCTGGAATCTATCTCATAGTGAACATTATTCTAGACGGACATAACAATAAAAGCTTAGGGACTCATCCCTGTACAACTCATCTCTATGGCACGATCTGAGAAGAAGAAAGGGTAACTATACTATCATGTCTCGTAACCTCTTGCTTATAGAATGTGGTGCACAACACATTTATAAGCAAGATTCTACTAGACATGGCTTGCAGACACCCTAGGACACGAACTGCTATAATATCAAGTTTGTCACGCCCCACCTTGGGAAGGCATGACTGGCACCTAGTACCATACTGGAATTTGACTGACCTGGCTAGGCTTAGGCACGCTTGGTGAAAGCCTGCGACTTAGTTCAAGAAAACAATGAGCTATATCACGGCTGTAAATACAGCCTCCAGCCGACAAGGTCGTATAGCCACCTATAAACAAGAATAGCTAACCCACAACAGGTAACAAAAAGGATCCTATGCGGGCCGACAATACCACCACGCTGTCTAGTAGTAACAGAAATGAAGACAAGCTACTATATTAGGCCCCACACGGCAAACATATGAAGCATAAATAATTAAGGCCCCACACGGCCAACATACAACTAACTGACTGACAACTGTAGTCTGCAAGCCTATAAGAATACAAATACTGATCGAGATAGGGCCCCACCTACCCCAAATGCTATACAACTGAAAGATTGTAACCTCTACAACCTGGCAACTCCGAATGAAGGGAGCTGGCCAAACTGTTGACTCTGAACAGCTGCTACTGAAGAGCCTGAACTCTGTCTGTCTAAACCTGCAGGCAATCAATGTAGTGCCCGAGGATGGGCATCAGCACAATATGTACTGAATATGTAAGGCAGTAAGTAAGTTGTTAAACACTAAGATTAAATAGAGAGAAGGAGCAGAAAGATTAACATGTAAGCTGGCTTATTTGTAATCTGCATCTAGAAAAGCACTACACATATGTGATCTATGACTGTAAAATCATATATTCATAAGTTAGAGCTAGCATACAAGAATACAAACAAGAACCTAACCTGTCCCCCATAAGCCTGGAAGGTACAAGTAACACAGAAATAACCTACCGAGACCCCCATAAGCCCTAGCAAGTACACGTTAATCTATATACCCCTATCTAGGTTTCTATGACTCTACTGGTGCTATAAACAATCTACCTGTCCCCCTGGGTTTGCAACTGAGCCCGCTCGGCCCCTGAACTATAGCTGCGTCTGAGTCCAGTGGACTCCTGATATCTGTACCCCGGGCACCAGGCTCGACGGGAGTGTGGTGCCGATATAGAATAAAAATAGTCCAGCCATGGAATGGACTGTATAAGGCCCTCGGACCTCATCTTTATCCCTCGCAGATGGAATACCACTCCTTGGAGCTACGTTATCTAGCCCCTGGTGGGCGATGACATAGCTAGTAACCCTGGGGTGGTCACAGAATGCTCCTAACTAAGGGCAACCCCACCCGAGGCGCTATACTAAAGTATCAACCTAGCCACTCGAAAGACATATCTGGATTTCTAGGCCTAAAGCGACTGCTACTCGCCCCTAGAATAATCTGTAAGGCTACTATAAGGCACATAGTGCACCTGTATCTAATTAAAGGATCCTGATAGTGATCATGATCTCTAATGGTCTAGACTAGATAGGCGAGATTTGGAGTGGTCTAATATAACTCTGAATGTCCTGCTCGGACAACTATGACTCATAAACAACTGCGGGGTTGCGGATGACTAACTACTTAGTTCCTCTGCTTAGAACAACTGTATGCTGCTACTAGACGAACATGCTTTTGAGCGATCGACCGTTAATCTTCCACAGGAAGCTTACCAACATGCTTAGCCTGTGGTAGTACTGTATTAACGTGGTACTAGTCCCTTAAACCTCATCTTGGTCTACTCGGATCTTATATTATTTTTCTGGAAGATTCTTAACCTTATAGATAAGTTGATATAGACTTATCCACTCGCGACAAACTGTATCTTAGTATCTTATAAGAACCGTCTAGGGCACTGGCCCGGCCTCTAACTGTTGACTCCTTAGGGTACCCAAGGGTCTATTTGACCTAGACGACTGGGCTGGCTTCCTGGGCAACCTGTATGATAAATGCTAAGTTGACTAGGACTGACAATTACTGGTAATAGCTAATTAGGTGGCAGACTGTCACTCAGTTCACTAGACAACCCTAGGCTGCTGACTCTAAAATATGGCCTTCCTATCTAAATTTCTGGCCCTGGGCCATGAGGATACGCCAATGGCCTCCAGGCCTGCTTTCCTGACAATTCAGGCGCCAAACTAGTAGTTAAATTGCCTACCTGCGCCTATGCTATTCAACTTACTAACTCAAGCCCGATAACTATTCACGAGCTCTAAGGTCTAGGCCTGGCAATAAAACATACATATATTCATAGTCTACAAAAATAGCTGACCACAATAATTCTAATCACAATCTACTGATAACAGCTAGTTGTAACACGTATATGTATATACTCGTTATTTACTGGTATCAGCTAATTACAATATACAGAATCATTGTCTTGCTTTAGAGGCATAAGTTGTATCGCTATACGACAAGAATAACTTGCCGAAGGGATAAGCCTTACATACCTCGATTTTCATTTCCCAAATAACCGTCGAGTTTCAACTTGTATTCAACAGCTCCTCCTAATGGTAAATTTCATACTGAAAGAATGGGTCTAATTATAATACTAAACTCGGCAAAAATCAAAAACTTTTTATACTAAGAGATACTATGATTCAATAGCGTCAAACACGGCCAAAACCCTATAATTTCCTGAGAATTCAGAAGGGAGAAATGCTTACTCGAACCTGTGGCCGTATAGGAATCAATTTGGAGCAATTTTGATAACTTCTACTCGACGGAGTTCCGGTTTGCCGGGCGTATTTCGAGTAAATAATTTTGTAGTAATGCTCCCTGTTGTGTTAGAATTTAATACTTGAAATTAATTTGAACTTGGACGGCGTTTGGTAGTGTAATCGGATGAAATCTCTGGTCGTGGTTCCCTTTTGGAAATGATTTAAATGAAAGAGGGGAACATATATATACACTTTAGGGGGGTGGCCATGGTGTGCCTTCCTCTGCTCAACGCACACAAGGGCCCCCGCACCGTGCATCCCATAGTGGTAGTGGCCCCAAGGCGCTAGCAAGCCTGGCGCGCCGCGCTGGCCAGTGCGCTACTGGCTGGTGCGCCAATCCTGTCCGAGACTATTTTTGTGACTTTTCCGACACGCAACAAACTTTCTTAACTCGTCACAACCCTCACATGCACCTACTAGCCAATATATTTTTAGGGGTGAAACATCCCCATGGATTCATAACTACTTCATGTATATACACATGATCAATCCCAATGCTTACTTGTAGAACTAATAACTAGGGTTCATCCAAACGACTGGTTCGTCCCTATTGGATGACTATACTCAATCACTCAGTCAAGTCTCATGAGCGATTTCAGACTAACCGTTATCAATTTGGACCAAATTTAGCTATCCTGCGACCACCGCTCAAGTTAATACAATAATCATAAATACCAAGGCTTTGTTGTAATTCTCTTTTCCTAATCTCTACTTCTCTAGGTTCAAGCAAGTAAAGAATTCGGGCAAGTCCTAACATTGTACACCATTAATAAACGTTTAAAGATGAAGAGAATACAATTGAAGCTTTTCGCATTGGTTTTGAATCACTTTTGTGTAACCTTAGTTTATTAACTCCACCATGGTTCCCACAATCCCTAGTTGTAGAGGTTTTATCCTCTCATGGTTATAAGATTACAATTTGCATTCATTGACAAACACATAATTAAATACTTACAGCAACAATTGGAAGAAAATCAGATTGGGATATCAAAGAACAATCTTAAGAATAATGTAGGAAATCAAGAATTTGATCCCAAGAATTACTCCTCAAAACCTGATAAAAATTCACAAAAATAATTCTTCACACGTCTAACTCAATTTTTTACTCCTCTAGCTAAAATAAAACATAAAGGCTATTTATACCGACATTAGAAACCTTTTCCTAAGCTAACAGGGAATTTTCCATATCTGGTGCCAATTGTGTCACGACTGGACCTACGACCCATAGTAGGATTGTACGGGTTGTACCTTCTTCTCGTAAGTCCTTGGCAGTTGCAAGTTTGGCTAAGTGTTAGCAGGCTAGTACGACCCATACCTTCATCCTACGAGTCGTACAATGCTTTCGTGGTTTGGCCTTGAGAACTCTGACATCTTCTAAAATTCTCCATGAGTGTTGTGGTACAACTCGTACCTTCTTCCTACGACTCGTACTATCTGTAGTGCCTGAAGTTCTGCCAAGTATCAAAAAAATCTTCTAAAGTTCACCGTGGCTCATGGTACGATTCTTACATTGATGCTATGATCTGTGACTCCATCCATACCAAGAGTCTGTCTTTGTGCAATTTCCTCTGAATAATTCCCCAACTCTAGTTACGGCTCATACTGAGAGTCATATGTTGCCTTCTTCTCACTTCATCCTTTTGACTTTCATCACGGTTCTCAGTATGGCTCGTACAATCAAGGTATAGCTCGCACTGAGACTTGTACTTTGGCTGATTTTCAGCATTTTAAGGCTTCTTCTGCACTTCTTTGCTCCAACACTTATATACTCTGAAATTAATGTAAAAGTGCCTCATATCCATATAAATATACCTAAGTCTGTGCTATTTTCTCAGTTTTAAGTGTCAAAAGTGTTGTAAACTCACAACATGTCACTCTGCAACCTCGATAACAACTGAGGCGGAATGTGGTTCGCTCGAAGGGTCCTTGCCACCTACAAGATCGACATGGGCAGTGGTTGAGCTACCCGCTCCTCTAGCTCTCTCTAGAAGCTTCGACCTATGCTCATCGTGAATATACTGGCTCTCCAATCTTGCCCACTTATGTTCTTTATTAACTTCTTTCTCTTCTTCTTTAGGGTCTCATCTCCAACATCCTCTAAGACCCTCTTCTTCCCTTTTCCTCCCTCTACTCTAGTCAGCTCCAAATATGCCACCAGTTCAAGCTCAACATCTAACCCAATATCGAGTTCAGGATGAGTGGGGGCTGCTAGAATTGTCGACTGTCGAGATGACAACTCATTCACTTAGCTCCAAAGAGCCCCCAACTCCTCAAGGAGGCTACCAGTGTCAGTATGCTCTGTCATGTACTCATGGAAGTGGCTCTCAAAGCTATCAAGTCTGGCATGTAAGACCCGTGCAGCCACCTCAATCTCAGCCTTCACCCAAGGCTTCATATTCTCCATCATAGACCGCACCTTTCTCTCAGTCATGGTCAGTCTCTTTGTCATCTTTTGTAGAAATTCCTGAGGCACGAGCATGTATCCTACTGAGGTATAGCTCGGAAGGCCCACAGATGGTGCAGCAGAGGTGCTGGGAGCTGCCTCCGAATGACTAGCCTCCGTAGCCGATGTCTCATCCTGGGAGCAGGGGCATTAACCTGCTCACCCTCAATAGCTCGTGGTACCATGACTGTAGTAGAAAGTTTTTCTCAGCTCATGGGGTTCATTTCATCCCAGATTAATCCGATGTCTGCTGTAATCTGTCCTCCAATCAATGGCTCCTCACTAGGACACACCTTGAGACCTGCCTCTATACACAATCTGAACACAAGACTCGGGGATGGGATAGTACTGCTCAATCCCATAGCTCGATCCCAGATCTCCTCTGGAATGACCCTCGAAATGTTGATGGCGTATCTTGACATGATACATGCCACCAATGCTACTCTGTCTGCACTGAGGGTATTGTCGTTCACGGTCAGTGCCAACCTATGGAGAACTAGCGTCCAATAGGCCTTTGCTATGAAATTCGTGAATATTTGGTGACCTTCTTTCCATTAGTCACCCATTTTTCATCCTCCTTATCCTCAGCAATGACCCCAGATAGCCACTTGATCTGATTTTTTCTCTCCTTAATACCTAACTGCTTGATCTTCTTCATCGTGTCCACTCGTAAACAAACTTTGGTGTAGTATGTGGTGGTATGAACTAAGGCCCATATAATACCCGAGCAATAGTACGCTCAGATATGTGAACAGTGCAACCTCACACCATTACACTCTCCATCATTCCTTCTTCATTCTCCTTCGAGCTCACGACCGCGGCTCCTATCTCTGTACCCATTCCGGTTGTAGTTGTCTATGTACTGGTTCCAACCTTGATTTCTAGAACCTTGGCGCCAATTGTTGTCACGCCCCGCCTTGGGGGGTATGACTGGCACCTGGTGCCCTACAAGGACCTGAACTGTTAGACTGCTGAGCCTAAGCACTTCTGGTGTCTGGCTGGCTCTAACTCTGGATTCAAGAAAACGACGGGCTATATAACAGCTGTAAATACAACCTCTGGCCGACTAGGCCTATAGTCACCTGTAAGTAAACAACAGCTAACCAGAACAACAGTAGTATGAAGGAACCTATGCGGGCCGACAAGGCCACCATGTTGTCTAGTTACTTCTGAATCAAGAAAACAGGTGCTAAACAGCTACGTGACCGACAAGGTCACCACTACCAACTGAACGAGGCCTCACACGGACGTCATAACAACTAAGACATACACACGGCCTCAAACGACTGGTATAGCTAACTACAGGGAATATGCAATCTGCAAGCCTCTAAGAATACTGATAATATGGTCGGGACAAGGCCCCGGCCTACCCATACTGTACAACAAAAGAAAAAGGATAAACCTCTAGCTATCTAGCTCTGGATGACTGGAGCTGATGACTCTGTATGCTGGCTGGAATCATGAGGGGTCGGCTCCTCGTCTATGAGTACCTGCAGGCAAGTAATGCAGCGCCCCAAACGGGCGTTAGTACCGTTGGTACTGAGTATGTAAAGCAACAACTGAAAAATAACTGAAGATAAGCAATATAACTAATAGAGCTGAAGTAGAAGGAAATAGACTGTAACTGACTGAAAGTATGAGTTCAAGACTGTCCGCAACTATACTGAAAGGAGTAGGAGTCATACCTGGAAATGTAGTGTTCTACTGTCGTTCTATTCGCATCTAGCGTAACATGGCATAATATAACATAACATAACATAACATAACATGCACACATAAACCTTACCCGGCCCCCATAAGCCGGGAGGTACAACCAACACGCAATCTATACCCCTACCCCGGTCATCCCATCTCCTATAGTAACTATAAGCATCCTGCTAGTCCCCTAGGTATGCACTTGGGCTCGCTGAGCCCCTGACTATAACTATACCTGAGTCTGGAGGACTCCTGAATCAACACCTCGTGCGTACCCGCTCGACGGGGGTGTATAAAAGCCGACCAAGGCAAAATATGGGGAAACCGGCATCACATCTTCGTCCCCTAGGGGACGGCATGCCACTCCGTAGAGAGATGTATCCTCGACCTTTAGCGGATGAGTCGATATAGCTATTAACCCTGGGGCAGTCATGAATGCTAGGTAATCTAACCCCAAAACAATACAGTCGGTCTCAACTAGTAATACTAACTGCGTATACCACATGCTGAAGCTAGTGATGATAATGTGTATGTATATACTACATGCTGAAACTAATGATAGTGATATGTATGTATTTAATACATGCTGAGACTGATAATGGTATATATATAATCTTCGGTCATACTGTGCTGAATCTAATATTGAACAAGATATAATTTTTCTGCTGAGAATCATGCTGGTATAACTGAGTTTCATAGTAAACATGATTTACTACTTCTAACATGCTTTCTAAACTTCATTTTGGGCTACTATTCTATTTCTGGAATACTTTATGGGAACTTATATTGCTTTACTAAGTTTCGACTTAACACGATAATATTCTAACATACTTTACTAAATCACATACTGGGCATGTTGTACTATTTCTGACACTTTCTACTAGAATTTATATCGTGCTATTAAGTTTCACGCTATACATGACATGATGATTCCAACATCATACTAAAATTTATACTAAGCATAATATGTGACTTCTGAAACATTCTACTGGCACTTGAGCTATGTTACTATACCGGAACTACTAGCTTGCCGAAGAAACTGGCTTTACATACCTCAGTTGTCGGCTTTCCGGCTAACTGGCGTAACTCGACCAATATTCAGCTATTTCTTCCAACTGTATTCACATTCATAGCAATTAGAACCAAATTCAACAATATCCTGGAAGAAAACATCACTTTTAATATATATATATATATATATATATATAGCCCAAACTTTGTCTTATCGACAAACAGCCGGAAACTCGCTATTTCTCGAAAGTCTAGAAGGGAGAAATACTCACTTTTCCTGCGACCACAGCTCAAGTTAATACAATGATCATCAAGATCAAGGCTCCGTTGTAATTCTCTTTTCCTAATCTCTACCTCTTACACCTAAGCAAGTAAAGAATTCAGGAAAGTCCTAACATTGCGCACCGTTAAGAAATGTTTAAGCATGAATAGAATACAATATAAGTGTTTAGTATTGGTTTAGAATCACTTTGTGCAACCCTAGCTTGTTAATCCACCATGGTTCCCACAACCCTAGCTATGGAGGTTTTAGCCTCTCATGGTTGTAAGATTTTGATTCGCATTCATGATTAAGAACATAAATCAATACTTACAATAATGAATGAGAAAGACATTTCTTTTAATAAATCAGCAAAATCTTCGAGAACAAGTAGCAAGAACAAGTAGAATTCAAGAAAAGGTTAATCACAAGTCAAATCAACTCAATTCTCTCCTTTCTCAATGTTTTCTAACTATTCTCTCACATCCACACGTTTTTTTTGAAAAATAAAACATAAAATGTATTTATACAGACATAAAAATCCTTTTCCTAAGCTAACAGGGTGAATTTCCATATCTTGTTCCGCCAGTGCCACGACCCATCCTACGATCCGTACCATGAACCTACGAGTCGTACCTTCCTATCATACATTATTGACTGGCTGAATTTTGGCTAAGTGGTGGATCCTGGTACGAATCATACTGTGGTCCTACAATCGTACTGTACTTCCATGGCTTGACTCCGAGACTTCGAAATAATTTTGAAGTCCATCACGAATGCTATGGTACGACTCGTACCTTCGTTCCATGATTCATACTGTCTATCCATATCAGGAGTCAGCCTCTTATGCAAATATTTTGAATCTTTTCATGACTTCTTCACCATGCCTCGTACAAGCTTTATACGACTCATACTAAGACTCGTATAATTCACCTATTCATCCTTAGCCTTCTGCAACTTCTCACAACCAGCAGTACGACTCGTAAGACCTTCCTACAGCTCATGCTGTGAACTGTGAGTTGAGCCTATTTTGTACACTTTCAGGCTAACTTTTGCACATTTTAGCTCTAACACCAATTTATCTTGTAACCAAAGGAAATGTGCCTTATATCCATATAAATATACCTAAGTCCATGCTATTTTTTCAATTTTGAGCATCGGAAGTGTTGTAAATCCACAGCACAACAACACCCTCAGCTTAAGACTTTTGCATGTCCTCAGGCAAAGAAAAGAAAAACTAAACATGATGCTCAACTAGAAAATTAAATTCAGATACTACAGCCAATACTTAAACATAACTTGCACTTTCCATATAACCTCTTCTGGCCCTTTTTCATGGACCAACATCAGCTAATGTATTGCAAGCGACCTCAAAACATAATAAACAGGGATCAAGACATGACATCTAGCCATCAACAGGCAATCAAGTCATCACCAATATTTTTCACACAGACCAATGGTAAAAGTAAACATAATCCATGTACCCTCACAACAAATGAAGTCCCCACTCATATATATACAGTGTCAAACATTGCATGGGACTAAACAAGTAAGGCACTCACTTTCACAAAGAAGTTACAAGTATTATGTATCAGATACCATAGGCTTGCCCTAATTTTCTCTGCTTTGGTTTATGGGATGGTCGGGTTAGGATCACTATAGGACTTGATATAGCTTGTAATGTAGGCTTAGGGCTGGACATGATAAAGATGAAAGATATTGTAAGTGACTATCCCTTCCTTGGCACTACATACATTGGCTACATCATTCACTTATTTCACCCTCTATTCTTTCATTCCCTTTTCTTCCCTTTTCACCTCTTTTATATACATTTGCATGGGTATGGTGCATTTTCATTTTCTGTTGAAATTTCTTTTTCAAGATTCTCAATATTTTTCATCTTTTTTCTTTTCACCTCACCACACCTCATTTTTCACACTTTTTCTCTTTTCTTTCCCTTCTTCTCGTTCCCACCATTTACGCGCCCCTACTCTAGCCACCCACAACTTAAGCATTTTTCCTATGTTGAGGTTCACAATATCCAAGGAAGGACCAGGGCCAAAATAGGTTCATTATAAACAAATGGGTACAGTTCATTGGTTAATCAAAGAAAAAATATGGGTCAATTAAGGCTCAAACTTGGGATCAAGGAATTCATGTAACTTTGGTAGGGTCATATAGGCTAAAAGTGAGCTAAAAAAGGGCCTATAATCATATCCTAACCAACCATCCTTGGCCTATGCAAAGACCAACCAGGCAAGTTCTAGATCTTCAACACAATATCGAACTAAGTATTATACCTTACTCATTCACGGTAAATGAACTATTTTCACCTCACCTGTCTGTTTTATACATGTCTTAACAAGACTACTCATGTTAATAACTAAAGGACATCAAAAGATCCATAGAAATTATGCATGCAATCACAAATACTAGCTAATGCATCAAAAAAAATTCTAAAACAGGGTCAAATTTGAACTTTTCAAACATCAAAACTAATGTAATATATTGGCTGAGTAATCCTAAGCTACTTTCTAATCAAAAAAAATCACAAACTAAGAATGATAAAAATCATAAACATGTCGATTCTACTACATAGCATTCCTGAGGGAAAAGAAACATGGCAAGAAAAACCCTCAGATGAATCAAAAATTTCCAAAAATTACAAGTACACCCCTCCCCTTTTTTCAAAAGTAAGCTTCTTCCCCCAAGCGTGAACTACAAGAACATAGGGAAGAGAACATACCTATGGAGCTCTAGGCGCTCCTGTCATCCTGCGGAGGCGGTACCTCCGCTGCAATCGTGGCGCTAGCGGTGGCCGTCGCGCTCAATAATGTGTCAACAGGGGGAGTGCCCCCCGCCCCTCAGTAGTCATGGCCGCTTCGACGGCCTCTATAACAATCTAGGATGCATGTGGATCACTCAAAGGGTCACGGCCACTGGCAAGCTCGAGCTAAGCCATGGTGGAGCTACCTGCTCCTCTAGCTCACTCCTACAGCTCAAACAAATGTTTGTCATGAGTCCGCAGGCTCTCTGCTCTAGCCCGCTTGCGCTCTTTTCTCTTCTTCTTCCTTCTCTTTCTCAGGCTCTCCTCTCCAGCATCCTCAACAGCTCTTTTCTTCCCCTTATCACCAGCAGTTGTCGTCGACTCCCAATATGTCACCAGATCAATCTCCTCGTTAGGCTCGGCATCTAGTTCCAGAAGAGTGGGGGCTGCTATAACTGTCAGTTGTCGTGATCACAACTCAACTACTTAGCTCCAAAAAGCCTCCAACTCTGCATGGAGACTGCTGGTGTCAGTCTACTCCACTATCTGTACATTGAATCAACTCTCAAATATGTCTAGGCGAGCATGTAGAGCCTGAGTTGCTGCGTCTTTCTCTGACTTGACCCATGGATTTACATTTTCCATCATGGCCTGAATCTTTCGCTCTTCCATGGTCAACTGTTTGGCCAGCTTCTAGATAAAGTCTTGTGGCACCAAAACATGCCCTGTTGGTGTTTGAGTCTATAGGCTAGGCCGTGGTGCAGCGAGGTGCTAGGAGCTGACTCTAAATGGCCAGCATCTGTAGTCGGTGTCTCGCTCTTCTCCTATGTAATGGGGACATTCATCTATGCATCCCCTACTGGCTGGACTGTTAGAATCGCGGTGGGAATCCTGGCTTGGCTTACTAGGTTCATTTCATCCTGGATAAGGCCTATGTCTGCAATCCTCGAGCCTCTGATCAGCCGCTCCTCGCCCCGTCGTACTAGCACCTCTGCCTTTTTGCATCACCTGAATACAAGACTCGAGAATGGTATAGTAGTGCTCACTCCCACCGCCCGATCTCGTATCTCCTCTTCTATGATCCTCGGGATATTGATGGGGTAACGGGACATGAGGCATGCCACCAAAGCTGCCCTATCAGCACTGCACTCAATGTGTTGTTGTTGATCGTGGGAGCTAACCGATGGCGTACGAGTGTCCAGCGGGCTTTTTCTATGAAATTGAGCGAGTTCTTTGTAACCTATTTTCCACTAGTAACCCACTCAGCTTCTTCCTTGTTCTCAGCAATCACTTCTGCTAGACATTTCAGTTGCCTCTGTCGCTCCTCTAAACCCAGCTGCCTAATCTGCTTCATTGCCTCCACCCTGTACTCGTATTCTAGCATCATTCTTGTAGGCAGGAACTGAGGTCCATACAAAATTCGAGCGATGGTCCGCTTAGATATATCAACCTCTCGACCTTGAACCATGGCACTCTCCAGACAGGGCTGGTCTTTTATCTTCTGTCCCTCCTTTATCTTTATCTCCATGGTGGCCAAATAGTTGGCGTAGAACTCCTGGACCATTTCTGTTGTATACTGGGATGAAGTCTTGGCCATCCACTCAAGACCATAGAAACTGAATATCTTTTTCGTCTCTTCAACCTCGTTAAGTGAGTTAGTGAGGATCTGCGGCTCTTCTTGGATGCTCCTCCTTGGCTTATTTTTGGAGGTGAGAGAGATTCCCTACTCATAGATCTCTTTGCTCCCGACACTCTCCACCATACATGCAGTTCTCTTTGGGTGGGGTCTGTTCTTCTGCAGCATTAGGAGCCCCCTCCTCTGATTCTTCACTGCCACTTTCTTCTCTAGTTTGGTTCTCTCCTTACCCTTCTTCGGCATTTGAGTCATTTCCCGACTCCTGATGTTCTTCTCTAGCTCTCTCCTCAGACTGGGAGTTTGAGCAAATGTGGCAGTGGCTGCTTCAGCTTGGGCCTTTGCTTTTTCCCTAGTGGATTTGGTTCCATCAATGTCAGATGTATCTATCTGGTAGTCCTCAAGTGAACCACTAATGGAATTGCCTACTTGTCCAGCCTCGGACTCAGATGTTTTATCAATTAATGTTCTCCCGGCTGTTGCTTTGGATGCCTTTCGCTTCTGTGTCATTGTACCTGTAGAAAAAGAAGTTAGCATTCCATTTTTGAAAAAGAAGAATTAGAAAGGAGAGTTTTAGATTCTCATCACGGGTCAACAATGCGGGTCGTACCATGAAGGTACGACTCGAATGAAGTCCCAGAAACTCTGCATCGACTCACAGGTATGACTCGTACCACGAAGGTACAATCCGTACCTTGAGTTGTCTGATGGAGTCCCAACATTATTATTTCTGTGGATTTTTCCATGACTCATGGTCAATTCCACAAGTCATAGGAGGGACTTTTTTATGCTACTTTGTTCAATTCTGTGGTACAAGTGCTCAGTACAACTCGTAGTGACAAACTATGATCCGTACTGTGCTTCATACCACTTTCAGGCCTTAGTTGAATTTCTTTTTCAGTTTGGGATTCTCTTTTCACATTTTTGGGTACTCAGATTTCCCCCAGGTCTAGGCATATCATTCAATCAATTTAACCCATGCTCAATCCTCCCCTTTTTAATTACTACCTGTAACTCATTGTGAATAGTTCAATCCCTAAGTTTATCAACATTATAGAGTATTACTCATTCAGCTTCCTAGAACCCTGATCATTGTCTTTTTATTCAAAGATTTTTCAAGCATAACTAATGACTCACAGGGGTTTTCACACCATCACTTTCGGCATATGTTTTTTATCAATATTCAAAGCAATATACTTACTTGTTAGATGCTTTTTCTACTGGTAATCAACGTTTAGGGTTTAGAGGAACTTGGTTTGAGCAAGAAAAGGTGCTTGATTCTTCTGTGGTGTGAGTTACGAGTGTGTGTGGTGAACGAGAGTAGTTTGTGAGTCATGGATTGTTCTCGTGGGAGAGGAGTCGATTAAAGTATGAGGTTTAAATAGGTGGGGGCAGATTTAAAAAATCTGGGCCGAGTCGAATTAAGTTGTTTATTTTACCCATCACGACTCATACCATGAGTCGTAGGAAGTCCCTACGACTCATCCCTTGAACTCGTAAGTTAGAATTTTAAAGACTTACCTGGGGACCTACGAGTGCATCCTACGACTTGTACAATTGAGGTACAATCCATATGAAGACTCGTAGGTTAGTACTTTGAAAAAATTCTCTGATCCTCACCACAACTGTTGTTGTGGCTCGTAGGATACCATCACGAGTCGTACTGAGAGCCGTAGCAGCTATTGTTTCAGCCTCCTGTTTTAATTTTCACTGCACACTAAGCACACGTTAGTTCAATAACTTGGGTTTCCTCCCAAGAAGCGCTTGATTTAACATCGCAGCACGATGCAGGTGACCTGGTTACTCCGACTTCACCAAAGCACCACTTGGGTTGCTTCCCAAGAAGCGTCTGATTTAACGTTGCAGCACGACGCGCGACTCTTGACTACTCAGAATTCGTTTAAGTGATTCATATTCATCCTCCAGTGCTGAGATTACACTATATTCCTTGGGTTGCTTCATTGTCCAGTAGATGTTGAAAGTGACCTCTTCTTTGTTTAATCTGAACTTCAGCAGGCCAGCCTCCACATCTACTAGAGCCATCGGTTTCAAGGAATGGTCGCCCCAAAATAATGGGGACCTCATAATCAACCTCGCAATCCAAAATCACGAAGTCTGTTGGGAATATAAATTTGTCTACCTTGACAAGCACATCAAATAGGATTCCTACTGGCTTTTTAACAGTTCTGTCATCCATCAGTAGTCGCATGTTGGTCGGTGTGGGGGCTCCCAATCCCAATTTCTTGAACACTGCCAAGGGCATCAAATTAATGCTAGCTCCCAGATTGTAGAGTGCCCTCGCGAACTCTACATTTCGAATCGTGCATGTAATAGTTAAAGCACCAGGGTCTTCCTTCTTTTGAGTTAGGACCCTTGTAGCTATGGCACTACAGTGATGTACATTGTCAATAGGCTCATAGCTCACGAATCTCTTCTTACTCACCAAGTCCTTCATAAACTTTGCATATCCTGGCATTTGTTCTAATGCCTCGACCAATGGTATGTTCACAAATAGTTTCTTTAGCATTGAGAGGAATTTCTAGAACTTACCATTTTCCGCCTTTTTCTTCATTCTTTGAGGGAACGGTAGCGGTGGTCGTGGGATAGCTTTATACACTTGGGTTGCCCCTTGATCAATCTCAAGTTCCTTATCACCACTCAGGGCCTCGTGCAACTCACCATTCTCTATCTCAGCACTCATATCATCTTCTTCAATTATGCTCTCTTTCTTCTACTCAACTTCAACTGGGAAAGGGGGGTCAACTATGGTTTTGCCACTCCTAGTCATCACCTCCATGCAATGGCCATCATTCTTTAGATTCTGGATGGTGTTGCTAGGCAGCGTACCATTTTGTCTATGGTTTAGTGAAGCTGACAGTCGCCCAAGCTGCTGCTCAATCTGCTTGATGGCAGTTGCATGAGATTCCACTCTCTGTCCCATATTTAACATATCTCCTCTGATCTCCTTTAATTGCTCATCAGTGGACTTCACCTTTTTTAACATTTTGGCCATCATGCTTTCTAACTTTGATTGCCCAGCCTCCCCCTCTCGTGCATTAGGAGGCACATAAACCCCAGCCCGGTCATTGCGGTAACCATTATTCCTTCTCCATTTTCCTTCATACTCACGGTTGTAGATCCTATCTCTGTACCTCTTCCGGTTGTAGTTGTTTCTATATTGGTTCCAACCTTGATTTCCAGAACCTTGGCACCAATTGTCTTGTCCAAACACTTGGGCGTTGGCTCGGAAACCCGCCACTTGGCTACCCAGGAAGTTTGCCTCTTCCTCAGAACTAAATGATCAGCTCCTTGCTCCATTCCTAGAGTTCCTACTGCATTTACCATTTTGGCTCCAGCTCCCATAATATGCATTGTCAGCAAGTCCAATGATGTGCGCATATGAGCCAACTCCTAGTCGTTTTCTTCTTCTTTCCTTCATTGGTTTGCAGTCAAACCAACAGCATATGTACCGACCACTACATCAGCCTCCCTCGTATGCCAGGCCCTATTCGTCTTAGTCACCCTATCAAGAATAGTGGAAGCTTGCTCCCAGGTGTGACTCATCAATGCTCCTCTTGCCACCGTGTCCGCTACAGCTTTGGTGCTATTATTCAAGGACCTGTAAAATATTTACAACAAAATGTCATCTAGGATTTTGTGGTTCGAGCACTTTGTCAACTTCTATTTAAACCTCAACCAAGTTTCATGAAGTGACTCTATCATAATTTATCGGAAATTGTAGATCTCGTCTTTTAGCTGCAACATTCTGGATGGGGGGAAGAATCTCTCCAAAAAGGCTTGTTTGAGCTCCCTGCAGTTGTTATGGAGTCATTGAGAAACTCCGATAACCATAAAGTGGCTTCCCCTAATAGAGAAAAAGGGAAGAGTTTGAGTCGTATGTCATCTTGGCTTACTTCGGGCAACCTGTATGCCTTGCATATTACTACGAAATTCGTCTAAGTGTAGGTTGGCGTCATCCACTGCATGACCACTAAACACCCCTTTCATATTTAGAAATTGAATCATGGTGCTTGTAATACCAAATTGGCCCCAACGAGCAGTGGTGGTGGCACAATATCTCCAGTCAACCCAACTTCATCAATGTCTGGGGCCTCATCATCAAAGAACTGAATGGCAAATCTATGAGCTCTGTTTCCCCTCCCATGTCGACCAGCATTTACAACCTCTTCTCTACCATCATCCGCATCCTACAGTGCAGCTTGCCGAGCTAATTCGGCTTGCCTAGCTTCCTCAGCTATGCGGGCTTCTCTTTGATCTTGGTTCTCCATTCTGTGCAGTGCTCATTTGATTTCTGGATTTAATGGAACAAGGGGATCTCCGCTACTCCGAGTGCTTGGCATTCACCGGAGAACAACCTGCAGGTATCAAAACTAGAAGAAAAATGTAATTAAGAAAATAACTACCAAAACGCCAAATACAAGCAAATAACCTAGTCTTAGCCGTATTCCCCAACAACGGCACCATTTTTTGATAACGCTCAAACCATACCTCCTATCGAAGTATGAAGCGGATGTTGTCAATAAGAACCCAACTAGAGGTTGGGGTCGATCCCACAAGGAATAGGGAAGAGCTAGATTACAGCCGGTAAGTGAACTTGTTAGGTAGTTAATCCAAAATTGGGGGATTCTAAAGAAAAGCAATAATAAAAACAATTATCAAAAGTTCGATTTTGAATCAATATTAAAGGATAACTAGGGTTTGTGCTCCCTATGGATTTATAACTGCTTTAGGTATACACTCGTGATTATCACCAATACTTACTTATAGAATTAATAACAAATGTTCAGTCAAACGACCGACCAATTCCTATTGAATGAATATACTCAATCACTCGACCAAGTCTCATGAGCGTTTTCAAACTATTTGTTATCACTAAGTTCCATATTTAACTATCCTGCGACCGCAGCTCAAGTTAATACAATGATCATCAAGATCAAGGCTCCGTTGTAATTCTCTTTTCCTAATCTCTACCTCTTACACCTAAGCAAGTAAAGAATTCAGGAAAGTCCTAACGTTGCGCACCATTAAGAAATGTTTAAGCATGAAGAGAATACAATATAAGCGTTTAGTATTGGTTTAGAATCACTTTGTGCAACCCTAGCTTGTTAATCCACCATGGTTCCCACAACCCTAGCTATGTAGGTTTTAGCCTCTCATGGTTGTAAGGTTGTGATTCGCATTCATGATTAAGAACATAAATCAATACTTACAATTATGAATGAGAAAGACACTTCTTTTAATAAATCAGCAAAATCTTCAAGAACGATTAGCAAGAACAAGAAGAATTCAAGAAAAGGTTGATCACAAATCAAATCAACTCAATTCTCTCCTTTCTCAATGTTTTATAACTATTCTCTCACATCCACACACGTCTTTTTTTTTGAAAAATAAAACATAAAACATATTTATACAGACATAAAAAAACTTTTCCTAGGCTAACAGGGTGAATTTCCATATCTGGTTCCACCAATGCCACGACCCATCCTACGATCTTTACCATGAACCAACGAGCTACCTTCCCCTCATACATTATTAACTAGCTGAATTTTGGCTAAGTGTTGGATCCTGGTACGACTCGTATTGTGGTCCTACGAGTCGTACTGTACTTACATGGCTTGACTCAGAGACTTTAAAATGATTCTTAAGTCCATCACGAATGCTATGGTACGCCTCGTCCCTTCGTTCCACGATTCATACTGTCTATCCGTAGCAGGAGTCAGCCTCTTATGCAAATATTTTGAATATTTTCACGACTTCTTCACCACGCCTCGTAAAATCTTTGGAAGACTCATATTGAGACTCGTATAATTCACCTCTTCATCCTTAGCCTTCTACAACTTCTCACGACCAGCAGTACGACTCGTAAGACCTTCCGGCTCGTGCTGTGAATTGTGAGTTGAGTCTATTTTGTACACTTTCAGGCTAAATTTTGCACATTTTAGCTCCAACACCATTTTATCCTATAACAAAGGAAAAGTGCCTTATATCCACATAAATATACCTAATTCCATGTTATTTTCTCAGTTTTGAGCGTCGAAAGTGCTGTAAATCTACAGCACATCAACTATCCTCTGAAATTTTTCACGGATCCGTATGAGTCGTACCTAGAAGGTATGATCCGTACTAAGACTCGTAACATCTCAGGTCATAATCACAACTCTGAGGCACGACTTGTACCATGAAAGTATGATTCGTACCTAGAGTCGTATGAGGATACTCATTAAAAATCATTGTTCTCTATTTTTCCACGACCTGTAAGTCGATTCCACGAGTCTTAATAAGGGTTGTACAGTCTCCTTTGGACCTGACCTTTTTTAGATTTTTGTTATGATTGCTAGGTACGACTCGTAGTAGGATGCCATGGGTCGTACCAGGTTCTGTACCAGTTGATTGTCATTCATTTGGCTTAGGAAAGTCCCAACGAGCCATCTTACGAGTTGTAGTGTGAAATCATGAGTCATTGGAAGGCTTGTGAAGCCTGTCCTTGCCTTTGTTCATGTTTGTTTTGCAGGTATGTTTAATCTATGTTGGGTACTCAGAATTTTGCAATTCTAGGCATGCATTTTTCATATTTTTTCAACTACCCAATTCTCCTTTTTTTATTCACAACATGTAACTCAGTTCGTATCAGTTTAATTTTGACTCTAAGCATGTTCGAATTCCTACCCAATCAACACAGTTATATCCAAGTTACTGATCATTATCCTTATCTATTTTCATGCATTTTGAGGACTCCTAGTTGTTAAACAAGTTCAGACAAACACAAAGGTCTTTTTACCTGACTAAAGTATAATCACTTACTTGAATGTTGCAAAATCTTGCTCACTCATGCGTGTTTCAGTGACTAGGGTTGGAATTCGATTTGAGAAATGTTAATCGATCGTTTTTCTTGAGTTACGGGTGTGAGGGTGTCGTGGGAGGTATTCGTGAGTTTGAGTTTTAATTGTATGGGAGAAGAGTCCGAAGGATTTGGAGTTTAAATACTTTACGGCAAATTTTAAAAAATTTGGGTCGAATCGGGTCGACTTAAATAATTTGGCCCATCATGACTCATACCACGAGTCATGAGAAGCACCTACGACTCATCCCTAGGACTTGTAGCAGAGGTTTAAGAAAACATACCTGTGGACCTATGAGCACATCATACGACTAGTACCATGAAGGTACGGACTGTACCACTACTCGTAGGTCACTCTGAACTGGAGTTTCATACTTTGCATAATTCATAACTACAGATAGTACTACGACCCATATAATGGAGCTACAAGTCATAGGACCAACCATACCATGAACTCATGCACTAGGCCATATCTATGCTTCTCACCACGACTCATACTACGGCCTATATAATGTTCTTATGAGTCGTATTGAGGCTCGTAGTACCAGTCTATACTGCAATTTTTTTGCAACCTATTTTTATGTCACCTGCACACTAAGCACACATAAATCAATAAACTTGGGTTGCCTCCCAAGAAGCTCTTGATTTAACATCACGGCAAGATGCAGGTGGTTTAGTTACTCAGACTTCACCAAATTACCTTATGGGTTGCCTCCCAAGAAGTGCCTGATTTAATGTTGTGGCACAATGCAAGTCTCTTGACTACTTACACTTCGTCAAGAAACTTAGACTCATCCTCGATTGCTGAGACAACTCTAAACTCATTTGGCTGCTTCATTGACCTGCAAATATTGAAAGTGACCTCCTCTTTATTAAGCCTGAATTTCAGTTAGCCAGCCTCCGCATCTACTAAAGCCCTCCTAGTGGCAAGGAATGGTCACCCCAAAATGATGGGGACCTCAAAGTCAACCTCACAATCAAGGATCGGGAAGTCCGCTGGGAATATGAATCTTTCCACCTTGGCAAGAACATCAAATAGGATCCCCAAGGGCTTCTTCATAGTTCGATCGGCCATCGGTAGCCATATAGTAGCCGGTGTGGGGGCTCCCAAGATTAGCTTCTTGAACACAGCTAATGGCATTGGGTTGATGCTTGCTCCCAAGTCACAGAGTGCCTTCGCGAACTCAATATAACCAATAGTACATGGAATTGTAAAGGCACCTGGATCCTCCTTTTTCTAGGCAGGGACACGTGAGGCTATGGCACTACAATGATGCAAGTTACTCACGGGCTCATAGATCGTGGACCTTTTCTTGGTAACAAGGTCCTTCATAAACTTGGAGTATCCCGGCATCTTCTCCAATGCCTCGACCAATGGTATGTTTACAGATAATTGTTTAAGCATGGATAGAAATTTCTAAAGCGTACCATCTTCCGCCTTCTTTTTCATTCTTTGAGGGAACAGTGGTGATGGTCGTGGCATAGCCTTATAGATCTATGTGGCCCCTTATTTCTTAACCCTTCTCAGTTTCAGGATCCTTTTCAACAACAGGAGCCTCAGCCAACTCAGCCTTTTCCTTAAGCTCTTGCTCAGCAACCTCATCATCATCATTAATTACGCTCTCTTTCTTCCTTTGCATTTCAACTACAACCAGCAAAGGGGGATCAACTGTAGTCTTTCTATCCTAGTTATCACAGCCATACAGTGACTATCATTCTTTGGATTTTTGACTGTGTTTCTAGGTAGTGTTCCCTATTGCCTAGGGTTAAGGGATGCCGACAATTGACCCAGTTGCTGCTCTATTTGCTTGATGGCTATGGCATGTGACTCAACTCTCTGGCCCATGTCAGATATGTCTCCACAAATGTCTTTCAGCTGCTCTTCCGTGGATCTCATTTTCTTGACCATCTCAACCATCATGCTCTCCAATTTTGACTGTCCAGCTTCCCCCTTGCGTGCATTAGGAAGCACATACAATCCTGCTCGGTCGTTGCGGTAACCATCATTCCTTCTTCATTATCCCTCTCACTCATGACCTCAGCTTCTATTTGTGTACCCATTTCGGTTGTAGTTGTCTCGGTATTGGTTCTGACCCTGATTTTCGGAGCTTCGGCGCCAAGTGTCCTGTCTAGACCCTTGGGCGTTGTCCTGAAAAACTGCCACTTGGTTGTCCAAGAAGTTTGCCTCCTCCTCGGAATCTAAATGCTCTGGCCCTGGTTCCTGTCCCTGTGTCCCCACTACACAAACTTTCCTGGCCCCAGTGCCCATGATTTCCTTTGTGAGCAGATCTAATGATGTACGCATATGGAACAATTCCTGATCATGTTCCTCCTCCTTCTTTCATTGGTCTGCAGTCATACCAACAGCACATGTACCAGCATCCGCTTTCTCTTCCTGGGTGTGCCATGCCCTATTAGTTTTAGTCACTCTGTCAAGAATAGTGGTTGTTTGTTCCCAGGTGTGACTCATCAATGCTCCTCCCTCCACAGTATTTGCCATAGCTTTTGTACTATTATTTAATGACCTGTAGAAAATCTCCAACAAACTTTCATCGGGAATTTTATGGTTTGGGCACTTGGTCAACTTCTTCTTAAATCTCAACCAGGTTTCATGAAGTGCCTCCGTTTTCAGTTGCTGAATATTATAGATATCATCCTTAAGTTATAGCATCTTGGAGGGTAGGAAGAATCTCTCTGGAAAAGCTTGTTTGAACTCCCTCTAGTTGGTAATGGAGTCGTTAGGAAACTCCGATAACCATAAAGTGGCCTCCCCAGATAGAGAGAAGTGGGGAAAATCTCAGCCTTATTGCATTCTGACTGGCTCTAGGCAACCTGCATGCCTTGCATATTCCAATGAAGTTAATTAATTGCAGGTTGGCATCATCAGCTGCATGAGCACTAAATGCCCCTTTTATATTCAGTAACTGTATCATGGAGCTAGTACTGTCAAACTTTGCCCCAACATGCAAAGGTGGTGGTACGATAGCTCCAGTTGACATGAATTCATCAATATCCAGGTCATCCTCGTCAAAGAATTTAGGGGCATATATTTTGCCTCTATTGCCCCTTCCAAGGAGACCAGCGTTCACAACTTCATCCCGAGCATCATCGGCTTCCTGAACTGCAGCTTACCGAGCTAGCTCGGCTTGCCTAGCTTCTTTAGCAAGACGGGCATCTTTTTGCTCTTAGTTTTCCATTTTTCGCAATGTTCTTTCAATTTCAAGATCCAAAGGAATCAGGGGGTTTTCGCTCCGTCGAGTACTTGGCATTCAGCAAGAGATAACTTGTGGGTGTCAAAAACAAAAAGAAAATGTAAATGAGGAAATAACAACCAAAAGTTAAACACAAGAAATTAATCTAATCTTAGCCCTATTCCCTGGCAACAGTGCCACTTTTTGATAATGCTCAAACTCACGGTATTGAGAAAGTATGAAGCGGACGTTGTCAATAAAGAACCCAACAAAGAGGTTGGGATCGAACCCACAGGGAATATGGTAAGAACTAGACTAATGCCAGTATTTAAGCTTTTTGGTGAGTTATCTCCAAATTAGGGGTTTTATAGAAAAATAATTGTAAATAAGCATGAAAATAGTTGTTGTTTATCCAGATTTGCAATTAACTAGGGTAAGTATTCCCCATGGGTTCATAACTACTTTGGGTTTACACTAGTAATCAATCCTAATGCTTACTTGTAGAACTGATAACTAAGGTTCATCCAAATGACTGGTTCGTTCCTATTGGATGACTAAACTTGATCTTGGGCAGAATTATATGCCCAAGTGATGCTCAAATGCTCTATTTCGTCTTGTTTATCTATCGTTATGTGTGCATTCTCATGTGATTTGTAGTTAAAATGTGAATTTATACTAACCAACATGATTAGTGTTGTTATGCAGGTAAAATGTAATTTTAGGAAGCTAAGATACATGTTGGTAAAGATCGGGAATGGACTTGGAAACGAGCAGTGGAAAAGGTCAAGGAAGAGCAGCAAATATAGGGGCTCCGCGATGGAGCCGTGTCACGCTGCCATCGCGGAGGCAGTCTGCCTCGGGTGATCCATTTTGGCAAATTCCAGTGAAGGTCTGCGTTGCCTCCGTGACACGGAGGCAATGCCACGCAATACAAGTCGTGGCACGTTGCCTATATTTACCTGCAACATAAAATTCCAGTGAGGGTCCGCGTTTGCACCGTGGCACGGAGGGAGTGCTTCGCGATACACTCCATGCCATGTTGCTTGTTATTCTGAAAAAAATTCCCACTAGTATAAATAGCACACTTAGTTTTATTTTTAATTATTCTGACTTGGTTGAGCAAGAACGTGGGTTACAGGCAGTTGAGGGGATGAAAATTATAGGGTTCTTCTCTATCTTTCTCTCTTGTATCTCAATTGTTTGTATGATTTATACTCATTTGATGATGTTTAATTCACAAATGAGTGGCTAAATTCACTTCTTGTTGAGGTTAAGAACAATTGTAGTGGAATGTAATTGTTGATCAAATTAGTTTTCATCTTTTCTTCAATGGTTGTTCTATCAATTCTTGTTCGTACTGCATTAATGTTTGGCCAATATTAATATATATCTAAAAAATCCAATTTTGATTTTGAAAAGGAAAGAAATTGGAAAGTTTTGAATTGGTAGGATATGATCTCTTCTTAGTTTGGAAAAATTGAGAATTGATTTACATTCATAATAGAAATATATCTGAAAGTCGTATTAGTCAATTAAGGAATCAGTTTTGTATGGCTAGAACATGAAATTCTTTTATCACAGAAATGTAGGTTGAAGGTTCATGATTCTTAAGTTGGGTAGGATACAAAAGTTTCAATCCATAGGCAATAATTCTTGACTAGCAACCGAAGGAAAGATTAACTAAATTGTATCGACAAATTACTTTCCTGCATGTTCGTTTTAGCCTCGGCATGCTCATTACTATAGTTCATACTCACTTTATCATTTTATCTTGGATTCGTAGAAATTAGGAAACTAAACTCTCAAAATCCTATTTAAATTGTTGTCTGCATTTCTAAAGTTGTAGTTCATTAACACTTAAGTTGATTATTACCTTAGTTCAGTCCCTGTGGGATCGATACTTGGCTTACTTAAGCCATTTTACTACTTGTTCGACCACATGCACTTGCGTGTAGTTACCAAACGCCCGAAAAAAACTCAATCATTGGGTTAGGTCTCATGAGAGATTTCAATTGAATCGTTATCAATTTATTCCAAATTAACTATCATGTGACCGCAACTCAAGTTATACAATGATCATAAAAATCAAGGCATTGTTGTAATTCTTTTTTCCTAATTTCTACTTCTCTAGGTTCAAGAAAGTAAAGCATTCAGGAAAATCTTAACATTGCACTTCCTTAAGAAACATTAAAGATGAAGAGAATACAATACAAGCGTTTAGCATTGATTTCGAATCACTTTTTGTAACCCTAGTTGGTTAATCCACCATGGTTCCCACAACCCTAACTAAGGAGGTTTAAGTCTCTCATGATTGTAAAATATGATTAGTATTCATAGACAAACACATAATTAAATACTTACAACGATGATTAAAAGAAAATCTACTTTGAATGTTGCAAGAAAATATGATCAAACTCAAGAACAATTGAGAAATCCAAGTTATGATTCTTAAGAATTGCTCTCCAATATTGTCAAAATCTAATTACAGAAACTCCAACTAATTTTGACCGTCTCGGATTGAAAAGAAATCCAAAAAGTATTTATACAGATAATAAAATCTTTTTCCTAAGTTAATAGGTAAATAACCAAATCTAGTGCCGACACATCCTACGACTCATCATACGACCCGTAATAGGATTGTAAGGGTCGTGCCTTGTCTTGTACGTTTCTTGGCTTCTACGGAATTGTTTTGTACGTTTCTTGGCTTCTGTGGAATTGGCTAAGTGTTGTCTTCTGATACGAATCGTAACATGATCCCACGAGTCATACAATCCAATCATGGTTTGGCTTTGAGAACTTTGGCATCTTCTGAAGATTTCCACGAGTGTCTTGGTACGCTTCATACCTTGCTCCTATGGCTCATAACATCTTGTCGTATCATGAGATCTGCCAAGTCCTAAAAATAACTGAAGCTTTCCACGGTTCCTCGTATGGTCGTAGGTAGATGCTACGATTCGTAGGTGCTACCCGTATCAGGAGACTTCAACTGTGCAAATATCTCTAAAGTATTCTATGACTCAATTCACGGCTCGTACTAAGAGTCGTACTTTGCCTATTCCTTGTACCAGTCTTTTGATCTTTTCCATGAGTCTCAGTACGGCTCGTACAATTTTGGTACGGATCGTACTAAGATCAGTACTTGGAAGATTTCTGCACTTTACAGAGACTTTTGTACATTTTCACTCCAACACCTATTATCTCTTAAAAAAAGTAAAAAAATCTCATATCCGAATAAACATACCTAAGTCCATGCTATTTTTCCAATTTTAAGCATCGAAAGTGTTGTAAACTCATAGCACATCACCCACTGATACCACCAGTGGTTAACAGCTAAACTCTTCAACTTGTTTGCCATCCAATTATCATAATTCCTTGCCTTAGCATAGAATACAGGTCAGTTTTTATTTTTCTTAAACAAAAAAAATACAAAAAGAAAATATTGTTGTATGGCATTAACATGGTCTTGCAGAGTATGTCTTCATCCAGGCAATCAAGCAAGGGCAAGGCCCGGCCTCCTCAAAAGAAAAAAGAAAAGGGAAAGCAAGGAAGACCCCAACCCCCAATACTAGAGAGTCCATTATGTTTTATGTGCCCAACATGGAAAGGCACCATGCTATTTGGAAGGGGCGCTCTATCTTTGTATAGAAGCGCTTCAATTTGGTGGGGCTGCAGGGTGATTTCCCCAACACCGCAGTACAATTCACAGACCACCAATGGCACGTATTTGGCAATGCTCTGCCCGACTTCTACTACAGCCTAGTACCAGAGTTTTACGACTCACACCAAGCAAGGCAAGAGAGCATGCAACACAGAGGAAAGGTTGATGAATTTCTTTAACTTCCTTCAGCCACAGTAAAGGGTGTAAATGTGGACATCACACCGACAGCCATCAATTCATTATTCTTGGAAGATAAGATTGACATCGCCTCTGAGTATGCTGGTAAAATTGCTGACAAAGAGAACCAGTTCAGGAGGATAGCTCTTTCTATAGCTTCCGGCACACCTTTTTGGGCCTCTATGGGTGATGAGATCTCCCTGCATGATCTTAAGTTTGAATCCAAGCTGTTGCTGGATTTCATTTGCGGCGGATTATGCCTTCAAAGAATGAGCAGATGGAAAGTTTGGAAGCGTCCATCCTCATCACATGCATCATGACAGGGGTCCCCAAAAATTTTGGAGAAATAGTGGTCATTCAGATGAAGAGGAAAGAAAGAAAAGTTATCACTTCAATGCCCTACATTGTGCTTATATCTCAGCTATGCCTTCAAGCCGGAGTGCCACTCTTCCCTGATGAAGCCCCTATCTCCATTATCGGTGTGATTATAGTGAAATAAAAAAATGGACATAGATGCTCCCAAAAGCAAGCGGAAGCGGATGTAGGCCTTCGAAGTCCCCGAAGAGTCCCTCTCTCATGGGTTAAACAGGCCCCAATTTCCCCCGATCTTAACATGCCACATCTAGAGGCATCAGGCCAGGCTTCAGAGAAGCACCTACTAGGGTAGGCTCACCTCCTCCCACATTATCCCTACTGAGTAGCCTCCACCAACTGGTGGACATGACACACTCCCATGAGAACCAGCTTTATAAATTGTCTAAACGTTGCCCTGCCTTGATCGCCAAGATGGTGAAAAAGGAGATAAAGTCAATGTATGATAACTTGATAAAGCTATGCTCGCGTATAGATATTATGGAGGGGGATGTCACCTCTCTCTCAGCTGAAGTAAGGGAGTGGAAAGGTCGGACATCAATGGTGGTGCCCGATATGAGTGCACTTGACACAGCTATGGAACCCCTTCTATAGTCCGAGGCCCCATCGACAATTTGTTCGAGGGCTTGGGAGATGATGAGGACGACCTGGAAGATGAAGGCTATGATAGGGAGGCTGAAGTTGAAGATGATGAGGATGATGATGAGTGACCACTTTAGGGAGTTCTTACCCTCGTTGTTTTATATGCATACATTGGACAATGTATTGTTTGAGTTGGGAGTGGGATGAGTGTTTCTTTTATTATGATCATTTTTATTGATGATTGATGTTGGCCTTATCAGGATTTTATTTTTAAGTTGTGATGATTGGTGAGCCTTTGTCGGGCTTGGGATGCCCTCGCGGGGCTTATTTTGTTAATGACTAATATTGCCTTTGTCGGGCTTTTGTTTTTGGTATTTGATTGAATGGTTGTTGAGCCTTTATCGGACTTGGAATAGATGAAAGAAGCAAAAATTTGTCTTAAATTGTTAGTGCAAGTCTGATATTCGCCTTTGTAAATAGTAGGTTGTGAATAAACTCCAAGGGTATTCTTTATACCACAATTTTTTCTATAAGAGAAATTTCTTTTTTCTTTCTTTTTCTATTGTCGAACCGGGTGACATTTCCCAATGATAGATTGTAAGGAAACTTTCTTAAGGGAAAATGTCATTACTTTTGAGCCTTGTTAAATTGTTTTTGAGGGGTACCACCGAAAAAAAAATTGTGCACATTCCTTATATGGCTTTTTGATTCATATGCTCAATGGGTTGTAAAATTGTAATCTAGCCGTGGCGATGTATTGTGTGAACTCCTTGTAGTGTGATGCCTTGTGTGGTGAGGCTGATTGAATGATTTTCATGCATATACGTTTGTCTAAAACTTACCCTAAGTGTGATTCAATGCAAAATCTTAGAGGTAGTTACACTTAGAACATGATTTTAGGCTTTCTATTGCTAGTTACTTCACCCAAAATGACCTCCCTAAACATCTTCCCTTGCTAGCCAATGTTGAGCCTTTGACCCATTTTATTGGAAACCACATTACAAGCCAGTGTCCCTTGTAATCCTATCTTTTGGAACCCATCCTCCCTAATTTCTTCTTTTTGTGATAAAGGGGGGCTTGAAGCCCAAGAAATAGGGAGAGATAAGGAAATCAATGAAAACGAGGCAAAAAGCCTAAGTTTGGAGGTTTGCAAGAAGGGGAGAAATGTGATGAGCTTTAATGTGAGGTAGCACCAAATTGTGATAAAAATGAACGAAATGATAGGTTGAGAAACCTAGAATCATCAATAGAGAATGAATAGTTACCTCTTGCTTAGATGAGGCTAAATGTGAAACCAGCAGGAGTTATAAGGGTGGCTTTTGATTAATAAAAGATAAAGAGGAAGAAAAAAGAGAGATAAGGGAGAGTGATCTAAAGAGTATAATGCGATGTTAAAAGTGTTCAAAAAAGGGTATTTAGGGAGGTTCTAGTCACTAGAGCTAAATAATTGTCCTACCCTTACCCCTAGCATTCATTATGACCCTCAAGTCCTAATTGATTCTGAGTGTAGCAACTCTACGTTAGTGGCAAGTGGCAAGAAGGGCAAGCCTATGGGTCAAGTTGTGTGCGTGGAGAATTTTTGTTGTGAGAGTGAGCGTTATTGTCCTATTCTATAATCCCTTGTGTGTGCATGGTTTGACGATAAAAAAATGAGATTCTCTCTTTTGTGAGTGGCATCACCTCCTTTTAGAACATACTTGCATTGGTGCAAAGAAGTGATTGGGGCATTAGTGTTGTGAGCTTCAAGGCAAGCTTTGAATGTGAATTTGTAATGATTTGAGATGTTATGTGTTCTTGTTGTGATAGACCATCCCATGCTTTTGAAGAAGGAAAGAATTTGTGAGTCATACCTATTCATTGTGGTTACCTCTTGAAAATGTTTTATATTTTAGGGAATCTTTTTGTCACACCCCGCCTTGGGGGGTATGACTGGCACCTGGTGCCCTACTAGGACCTGGACTGCTAGACAACTGAGCCTAAGCACATCTGGTGCCTAGCTGGCTCTAACTCAGATTCAGGGAAACAATGGGCTATATAACGACTGTAAACACAGCCTCCGGCCAACTGGCCTATAGCCACCTATACCTGTAATGACAGCTAACCAGAAACATACTCGTAACAAGGAACATATGCGGGCCGACAAGGCCACCATGCTGTCTAGTTATATGTAACTCAACAATGGAATACTGAATAACTACGTGACCGGCAAGGTCACCACTACTGACTGGATAAGGCCTCACACGGCCAACATAAACAGAAATGCTAAACAACTATAACAAACTGCACGGCCTCACACGACTGGCTCAACTGACCACAGGGAAATATATACAGTCTGCAAGCCTCTAGGAATACTGACAAGATGGTGGGGACAGGGCCCCGACCTACCCGTACTGTACAACAAAAGGAAATCATGTAAACCTCTGAAATATCAAGCTCCGGTTGACAGGAGCTATTGACTCTGCGCTGGCTAGGATCACGAGGGATCGCCTCCTCGTTTATGAGTACCTGTAGGTAAGTAATGCAGCGCCCCCAAGGGGCGTCTGGTACTGAGTATGTAAAACAACAACTGAAAGATATCTGAAAACAACAATACAACTGATGGAACTGAAATAGAAAGGAATAGAATAAACTGACTGAAAATGTAAAGCTATGCCTACTCTCAACTATGCTGGAAGGAGTAGGAGTCATACCTGGAAATGTATCGCTCTATTGTCGATCTACTCGTATCTAGTGTAACATGGCATAACATAATATAACATAGCATGGCACATACAAACCTTACCCGGCCCCCATAAGTCGGGAGGTACAATCAACACGCAATCTATACCCCTACCCCGGTCGTCCCATCTCCTATAATAATTATAAGCATCCTGCCAATCCCCTGGGTATGCACTTGGGCTCGCTGAGCCCCTGACTATAACTGTACCTGAGTCCGGAGGACTCCTGAATCAACGATGCCATCTTCGTCCCCTGTGGGACGGCATGCCACTCTGTAGAGCGACGTATCCTCGTCCTCTAGCGGATGAGTCGATACAGCTATTAACTCTGGGGCGGTCATGAATGCTAGGTAATCCATCCCAAGACAATACAGTGGTCTCAACTAGTAATACTAACTGCGTATACCGCATGCTAAATCTAGTGATGGTAATGTATCTGTACATACTATATGCTGACTAGTGATAGTGATATGTATGTATCTAATACATGCTGAGACTGATAATGGTATATATATAATCATGCTGTCATACTGTGCTGAGTCTAATGTTGAACAAGATATAGTTTTTCTGCTGGAAATCATGCTGGATAACTGAGTTTCATAGTAACATGATTTATTATTCTAACATGCTTTCTAAACTTCATTTTAGTCTACCATTCTATTTCTGAAATACCTTACAGAGACTTATATCGCTTTACTAAGTTTCAACTGAACACAATAATCTCCTAACATACTTTACTAAATCATATACTGGGTATGTTGTACAGTTCCTAACACTTTGTATTAGAATTTATATCATGCTAGCAAGTTTCACTCTATACATAACATGATGCTTCCAATATCGTACTAATATTCATGCTAAACATAACACACAACTTCTGAAACATTCTACTGGCCTTTGAACCATTTTACTATACCGAGACTACTAACTTGCCGAGGAAACTAGTTTTACATACCTTAACCTCAAGTTATCTGACTGTCGGACGAGGCTCGGTCAGTACCCCAGCTATTTCTCCCAACTGCATTCATATATACGTCAATTAGTACTAAATACAACACTATTCTGAAAGAAAACATCACTTTCGATATAATTATAGCCTAAACTTAGGCTTATCGAAAGACGGTCGAAAACTTGCTATTTTTCAAAAGTCCAGAAGGGAGAAGTATTCACTTTACGGCTAGGAGCACATAGACACTAGTTTGGAGCAATTCCACTTACCTTAGCCCGGTAGCACGACGATTTGTCGGCCGAATTTTGCGAAACTAAATCCGTAGAAATGCTCCCTGCTGCTAAACACTTCGGTATCTGGAGTTAATTTAAGTTTGGACAACGTTTGGCAGCGTAATCGGAGGGAAATTATCAAGGAACCTTCGTCCCTTTCTCCTCTCTGGTTTTTCTCTCTGTTTTCACTGGAAAATATAAGAATTATTTCATTTAAAACCGAAGAGGGGCTTTATATACTTGGGCCTGGACAGGCCCAACGTGTCACGGAGCCAACGCGGAGGCTCCACCTCCGTGACACGTTGCCATCGCGAAGGGGCTCTGCCCCGGCTCCCTCCGTGATGGTTCGACAGGTTTCTCGTCCGATCTTTTCCCGGGTCTTTCCCTAGCACGTATGGCTTTCAAATATGCTTAACCAACGCGCGAATAGGCCATCCAAGTGCCGGGAATCTTACGGGGTGTAACACTTTTATCTCTTTCCTAGAGTTTGTGAGTATTTTTGGATTGTCTTAGGCTCATTGGTCCATAGTGCATAGATTCATAGATGACATGTTGTTTCATTTGCTCAAATGACAAGAATTGCATTACTTGAGGACAAAAAATGCTTCAAGTTTGGGGGTTTGATGAGTTGGTAATTTACCAACTCACTATGCTCTTAAACATGAGTTTTTACTTAGTTTTCAGGTCATTTAGGTGGATTTTATGCCCTTTTTCATTGATATTTACACATACCTAACTTGAATAGGAAAATCATGAAATTGAGAAAAAAGCATGAAAAAAAAAAGATGAGGACCGACGCTCTACCGGAGGGCGCCGGTGAGATGCCGGTTGATCGCAATTTCACTGTTCTGATGAAGATCAATACCGGTGAGCCACGGATCAGCATCAGCGAACCGCTGGTGCTAGCATCAAAGGTTTCTAGAATCACTGATCATTGGCCAAACTCAACCGGTGGATCACGGATGAGCACCGGCAAACCGCCGGTGAACCGCAAGTGACGCCTATGTGCACAGGGTTAAAAATGTCCAGCTCAGAAAAAGAGGAGAAAGAATGTACCCTATTTTTGTATATCTCAAAAACAAACCAAACATTCCATTATTTCATATTAGTTTTTCATTATTCTGAATTAGAGAGAGAAAGAGAAGAGAGAAGTAGAGAGAGAAACACTCATCTTCTTCTTCCTTGAAAAGGTAGAGAACTCCATTGGAGATCAGACCTTTGAGCTTGAATTTTTCTTACTCATTTTGTTGAATGGATGTTGAACTGTTATTGAATGCAATATCTTCTTCTACTTATATAAGTAGCTAAATTTCTTGTTAGGGGTGTGTGAATGATTGGTGGATTGGGTATTGTTCAATTGATCTTAGATTTACTCAATTAGTATAATTCTAATATTTTATCTAAGTTTTAATCTAAATACTCATACTTGCAAATGTGGGTTATTTTTACTTACTCTAATTTTACTTGAAAAAGGAATTTAGAGTATGGGTGATGAAACATTCGTGAGTAACTGGGTGTTGATCATGTGGGGTTGGGCTAGAAATAGCCAAAACCCATTATCAAACACCCATTGAGAATCAAAGCTAGAAATAATTGATTCTTACCCAAGTTGATGTAGCTGTGGTAAGAAAAGCTTTGGGATTTGAGAAAACCTAAGGTATAAGGCATTTAATTGGTTGAGAAACACAGGATTCCATCTTGTCCACAATTAATTCTACTATTGAGTAATGCTAGGAGATGTTCACAATCCCAATCCAATGATGCCCTGATAATTTCACACCCCTAGCAGTCTCTCCCTTGGTATTTTTATACTTTGTCCCTGTTTTTGTGAGAAAATTTGTTCAATTGTCAACTAGTGATTTCCTAATTTTTACTTTATTATTGTTGAAACATTGAGGCGAATTACTTCGACTTAATAGACAACTCTTTCTTGATCAACTATCATTCCCTGTGGGATCGACACTCGTCGGGTATATTTATTTTATCAACGACCGTTTAAACTCCATTCTAGCGAGGAGTAAATTTGTACATTATCAATGGAGTATATATGAAGCTTGTTTCTGCCTCAAAAACTAAGCAACAACACTGCCCAAAGTGCAGTTGTTCAACAACACGACAAGTGCACAAGTTACTACAAACTTCCTCCAAGTTCCTTTTATAAAACCTATAGGAATCAAAGAGGGGATTTCTTACCTTTACTTGGAGTTAACTTTAGCTGAGATAGGAGTGATGTTCCTCCTCTTTAATCGACCCAGAACGAGCTCCAACACAGCAGCAACTCACAAAATAGTTCGGTAGAACTAATATCAGAAGCTCTACGAACTTCTTCCTTGAATTTGCTAGCTTTTGGTGTGAATTTTCATGGCTGTTTTGCCTTGTTTCTTCAATGGAAATGGAGAGAAAATATGCTCCCTAAGCAAACAGGTCGAACTTGGATATATATGAAATGTTTTCCACAACTTGAAAATCAGATTTTTAATGAACTAGGGCGTGCTGACGTTTTAGAGCGGTGGTGACATCACTGCTCGATAGTATCACTATAAATACCTATAACTTCTTACTCCGAATTCCGATTGATGAGCGGTTTGATGTTGTACAAACTAGACTCAAATGACTTTAATTTGACGTATAGTGACCTCCTAGCTCTTTATGTATTGATAGAAAATTCTTGATACATTTGACCCAAATTTTAAAGAATTTCTAAAAGTAACTTGTGATAACTTTTGCCAATTTTTATTTTACAACTTGCTCGACCTCAAATATTAACATACAATAATTGAATAATATGAATATCTCATACACATCCTTCTTGTGGTAGTAAGAACTCTTGTCCATAGCTTGAAAGTATGAGTTTATCGTTAAATTATACGGGGTGTTACATCCTTCCCCTCTTAGTAACATTCATCCTCGAATGTAACTTAGATTCACGAATTCAATCTTATAGGAGTAGCCAGAAAAAAATTCAGTAGAGTCTCCCCTATAATATGGACTATCTGAAACCCTGAAATGTAGAAAAGTCCAATCTAGAAGTCTCACAGAACGACACAAATAGCTAAACAGCATAGCTCCATAACAATCAAACACACAAAATACAACATCAATAATAAGAAGAAGAAACAATATAAAGTCCGAATATGTATCTCGCCTCCATTGTAATAATCTGAATTGATATGCCATCACCCTGTGGTCGAAAATAAGTGCGTATATCTGAATCTTATGTCGTCCTCAACTTCCCATGTCACTTCTTCCACATTCTTGTTTCTCCATAGAGCTTTAACAGAAGCCACATCTTTGGTCCTCAATCTACGGACCTGTCAATCTAATATGGCAACTAGAGTTTCCTCTTAGGACAACTCTTCTGTGATCTGAACATCCTCAACTGGGATGACCGAGAAGGGTATCCTGTGCACTTTTGTAGCATCACTACATGGAAAATTGGACGAACAAATTCTAGCCCTGGAGGCAACTCTAGCTTGTAAGCAACTCGGCCTATCTTCTTGAGGATTTGGTATGGCCCAATGAATCTCGGGCTAAGCTTTACCTTCTTGTCAAATCTAATAATGTCCTTCATAGGCGAGACTTTCAGCAATACCCAGTCATCAACAGAGAACTCCAAATTTCTATGTCGTACATCAAAGTAAGATTTCTGATGACTTTGTGGTATCAACAATCGCTCTCTAATGAGCTTAACTTTCTCTTCAGACTGATGTATCAAGTCAGGTCCAATCAGCCCAGATTCGCCTACCTCAAACCATCCAATGGGGGATCTACATTTTTGCCCATAAAAGGCCTCATAAGGCGCCATATTAATTCTAGAATGGTAACTGTTATTATATACAAACTCAATAAGAGGCAGGTGATCATCCCAAATTCTCATGAAGTCTAGCACACATGCCCGTATTATATCCTCGAGTGTCTGAATTGTGCGCTCAACTTGGCTATCTGTCTGGGGATGAGTTGTACTCAAATTAACCTGTGTCCCCAATCCCTTCTGGAATGACTTCCAGAAATTGGCTATAATAGATACTGGGACACCATGCAGTCTGACTATCTCTCTGATATACAACTCAACATAATCTTCAGTTGTAAATGTAGTCCTAACTGGCAAGAAATGGGTTGATTTTGTCAGCCTGTACACAATGACCTAAATAGAGTCAAATGTACGCCTGGTAAGGGGTAAACCTATAACAAAATCCATGTAGATTACTTCCTATTTCCACATAGGCACGTCTATCTCCTAAGTTAATCCACCGGGCTTCTGATGTTCAGCTTTTATTTGCTAGCAATTGGGACATTGTGCTATGAACTCAACAATATCTTTCTTCATCCCATGCTACCAATAGATTTCTTTTATATCATGGTACATCTTTGTCAAACCTGAGTGAAAAGAATAGCGGGAATAATGTACCTCTTCCATGATCTGTTGGCAAAGCCCTACAACATTTGGAACACAGAGCCGACCCCTGAATCTCAAGACTCCATATCCTGCTATCTCAAAGTCCAATAACCTATCCTACTGAGCCCTGCCTCTAAGCTGTACTAAGCCAGGATCCTCATACTGATGTTCTTTCACCTCCACAACTATCGATGACATTGCAGTGTTATGAATCATGTTGCCCGCAAGTGTACGGGTCGTACAAGTAATATAGTGGCCCTTTTTAAGAGCCGGAATGTTGAACCCACAGGGACTGGTTCAGGAAATTATCAAGTTCAAGTGTTAGTTAAGAAGTCGATTTTAGAAGTTTTCGATAAATTATAATTAAATCTTAGTGGTAACACGAAATAATCTGGAACCAATACAAAACAAAACTAGAGTTAAGGCCGGATAATCATGCAATGCTACAATTCATAATGGGTTAAGTATGAAATTATCAATTGTTGTCTCACATAATTGAAATTGCATGTTCATGGTCTTCCGAACCTCTAAACACGACAAACTAGCCTCGCTACTACATCGTTGAGCAAGGATGTCATTTCTAGTTTGTGGGCAATTCACTACGTGGATGTGGTTTATGGGGTTTATGCCCTTGATTGGGCACTTCCATACCTCCAACCATTTAACCAAACTTAGCTTCACAACTACTCCTACAAGTGGTGGAGTGACAAATCTAAGTTGGTGTCTTGATATCTTCCCGTTTTATCAACCAAGCAAAGAAAATTAGGTATATTCCTATCCTAACCGCGAATCCTATCAAAAGATAAGAACTTGCTTCCTACAATCTTATGTTCTTGCCTAGGTTTGCTCTTCCAAGCTTTCACCTATGCTTAACCCACTTGTTTTCATGGTGATCAAACATAAAAACAACAATAATAAAGATTGTAAGACAAAACAACAACTAATAACTCAACACAAAATGAATCTAAGCAAATACAATTATATCCATGGCCTCAACCCTAGATGGAGGGTTCTAGCCACCCATGTTTGTACAAATACTCAAAATCATGTTTAGAATAGTTTACTTACAAGTATATATGAAAAGCAATCAAGAAAAGATGAACCCAAGAGGAGTTCTCCAAGTCTCCTTCGCGCCTCCCTTCGATTTTTCCAGAAAATCGCGTGTTAAATGATTTTAGAAGCTAAGGGTTCAATTTATACTATGCTGAAAAAATGCAAAATTTGACAGAGCTGAACGCCCTAATTGACCTCCGTGACACGGAGGTAACGTGTACCCTCACTGGAAAGTGCCAAAAAATGCAATTTTCGGCCAAGTGTTGCTGTGTTGGCAGCGTGCCACGGCCCCTATTGCGCAGGGTGCCAGTTATTGCATGTTTTCTTGTTGACTTTCATGTTTTGCTCTTGATTCCATTCCTCCACTCACAAAATCATGAATTAGTTCCTCAAATGCATTATTAACCTTCAAAAACAAGGACTAATCATGTTGGTTAGTATATATTCACATTTACATAAAATCACATGAGAATGTATATAAATAAGTAGATAAACAAGACTAAATTGAGTTATAAAGTAGCACTTGGGCATGCAATTATGCCTAAGATCAAATCACAAACCGCTACCATCTGACTCTATCAACTGGACTCCCAAACCAGCTAACTGGTGCAGCTCTCCAGCGAATTCTCTTTTTGCTGGGCTTACATATTACAAGCTACCCATAGATTTTCGACTAAGGGCATCGGCTACAACATTAGCCTTCCCTGGGTGATACAAGATATCTACGTCATAGTTTTTCAACAGCTCAAGCCAACGACGTTGTCGCAAGTTCAACTCTTTCTGTTTGAACATATACTGGAGACTTTTATGATCTATGAAGACAGACTGAATACTTAGAGAGACTAGACTGAATACACAATTGAATGCATAATTGAATTGAAGTATAATCAACCCATCTGAAATGTATAAATACTGATGAGATATGCTTATTTGAAAATATTTAAATAAAATACAAGTAAAGTTAATGCATAAGAGTCATATAAATGCACTGAGAGCTGAAACTATAACCGATATCATACACTGCACTGAAGTAACTGCTGAAAACTAAACCTGAACTATACTATAACTGAGCTAAACTGAAATCATAAACTAAGGGAAACACTCTCTACTATGGAGGATCCCTGACTGGACTGAGGGAAACACTCTCTATTATGGAGGATCCCTAACAGAGCTGAGGGAAACACTCTCTACTATTGAGGATCCCTGACTGAACTGAGGGAAACACTCTCTACTATTGAGGATCCCTAACTGAGTAGAGGGTAACACTCTCTACTATTGAGGATCCCAATTATACTAACATGGAAGACACAAAACTGACATCATTTGTCTAGTCTAGGCTACTATAGCTAATCAAAGACCTGAGAGTTTAGCTAATCATAACATACTGAATTCGTGAGAGTCTGTCAGGATACTTTCTACTATCAAGAGGCCCGAAAGTCTGAATAATCATGATCATGCTTTGTCATCGAAATTCATAACATCATAAGCCCCAAAAGTAGTATAATTCATGTGTTCTAGATTCGTGGAAACTCGTAGGTTCAAATCATACTTTAAAGGTATATACTAAAATCATGGTAAAATCATGTAAACATTTCATAAGGGACATATCTCAAAAATAGTACTAGTTCATGGTAAAATTCTAGAAAATCATACCACTATCATATCATATACGTAAATCGTGAATTTGGAAGTAATTTCATAAGCATACATGGCTACTTATCATGAGGGTCTTGAAATCCATAGAAGACATGTGAGAAATCATGCATAGATTAAAACCCTAAGACATACTTTTCTAGAAATCAAGGAATTAGGGTTTTAACATAAAATTGGGACACAAGGATGAAAGGAGATCCTTCTTGAAGTCCCACGTACCTGGCTTGATGAAATCCACCACTAGAATTCGGATCTTGAAGCCCTTGAAGAAACCCTAGGTGTTCTTGAGCCTTGAGAGAGAAGAGGAGAAAGAATTTTGGGAGTGTTTTTGGATGAAATTAGGGATTAGGCTAGGTATTCCCCTTAAAATCATCCGTCATGATACCTAAAATGACATAGTTTATGAGTTAGAAGCATAGGTACAAAAACACCCTTGAAAATTCACAGGAAAAAGGACCCTACCAGTCCTCACGAGGTACATCACAACTTGTGAGGTACAGAACGAGTCGTGCGTCCAATCCGTGAAGTCTACTGGAATATCACCCTGATTTTTCTAAGCCAGACCACGAGGCACTTTATGATTCGTGATGTCACTTAATGGGTCACTTAACCAGTCATGAAGACCCTATGAAACTCAAGTTTTCCACCAATTTTTGACACATAACGAGTCATTTCACGATTCGTTAGGTGACTTAATGACTCACCTGATGAATCGTTCTGTGATCTAGTGCAGTTTCACTAAATTGCTTGTAACTTTTTACTCTAAACTCCGATTAACGCAAGGTCGGATAAATTGGAAAGAAGACTCGAAGGGATTCAATTTTGTATATGAATCAGCCAAAAACACTTTGTAAAATTGGATCTATTGTCATTAGAAGTTGACCCTTGCTAGAGCTTGTACAAAAACTTGATTGATAAGAAGGCTCTCAACTAAACTTTGTGCTAGAAGTTCCTTATGACCTTAATTTGTATCCATTTCACTTCTCAGACTTGAGGATTGATATTAACACCTAATATCCATAGAATTCATTGGGCTTGGACCTATCCATATACCTAGAATGGTTTCAAACTTAGCCTGAAAGTCTGGGGCATTGAAATATCGCAACCCATTCATCTTAGGTCTAGTCTTAGAGACTTTTGGGGTGTTAAAATCTCAATGCTAAATAATACTCCCAAAAACTATACTCATAATATTATGCCTATTTGAGGCAACTGAAATATCTCTATGGAGCCTTTCTTGCTCAAAAATCAAGATAGATGTATTAACTCTGGTGAGCCTTCATACTCAAAACAAAATTATGGTAAATCTCTATGGTCAAAATTGTTTTATATTGGTGAGCTTATTTGCTCAAAACTGTATTTCAAAGTCTTTACTTTATATTTGAAAATTATATGTTGAAGCTAATGTTGACTAACTGAAACTCTTTTCTGGAAAAAAAACTCTCTGAAATCTTATGTTACTATAAATATGAAAATAATGCATATGTCTAATATAACAAAGTTTTCAAAATATCACTTTTGATAAGAATAAGGATTCATAGGATAGAGTGACATAAACCATAAATCAATAACCATGAGTGAGAGGTCACCTACACACTTCTTTGTTTCTCAACTTACGAACCTACCAATAAAGAATCTTGACTGGGATCTCTTTATACGACAAGTTTTCCTTTACCCCAATGCTTTCTATAGCCACAACAGTGAGAGGTCACCTACACACTTCTTAAGCATAGAAATATGGAAGACTAGATGGACTACTGCTAGTTAAGTTGGCAACTCCAATTCGTAAGCTAGCTCGCCAGCTCTATTTGAATTCTGGTACAGACCAATATAGTAAGGACTGAGCTTCCCTTTCTTCCCAAATCTCATAACACCTTTCATGGATGAAACTTTTAAATTTACCCAATCATTCACTGAAAACTCTAAATCTCTATGCCTAACATCAATATAATACTTTTAATGACTCTGTGTAGTCTTTAATATTTCCTGGATGGTTTTAACCTTCTCCATAGCCTACTGTACTAAATCTGGCCCTATCAACTCTTCTTCACCAACTTCAAACCAACCGATGGAGATCTGCACCTCTGCCTATTGATAGCCTCATAAGGAGCCATCTAAATACTGGAGTGATAGCTTTTATTATATGAAAATACTGTAAGAGACAAATGGTTATCCCAATTTCCCTTTCAATCAATAACACAAGCTCATAGCATATCCTCCAAAGTTTGAATAGCATGTTCTGCCTAACCATCTATCTACGGATGAAAGGCAGCACTGAGGTTCACCTATGAAGCCAAACCTTACTAAAACGACTTCCAGAACTAAGAGGTAAACTAAGCGCCCCTATCTGAAATGATGGATAACGAGACTACATAAAGTATGACTACCTCACAAATATACAGTCTTGCATAGTCCTCGGATGAGTATATAGCCTTTATCAGCAAAAAATGGGTTGACTTAGTCATTTAATCTACGATTACTCAAATAGAGGCATGCAGTCGTCAGGATTGTAGTAGATCGGCGATGAAGTCCATATTGATCATCTCTCACGTCCACTCAGGGAGTGCTACATTCTGAGTCATGCCACAAACCTTTGGTGCTCAACCTTAACCTGCTGACAATTTAGATATTTACCAACAAAATTCACAATGTCACTCTTCATACCATTCCACCAATAGACTTTCCTCAAGTCATGGAACATTTTTCTAGAACTTGAGTGATGATAACGCTCAAACTCACATTTTCTGACAAAGTATGAAGTGGACATTATCAATAAAGAACGCAACAAACAGGTTGGCGTCGATCCCACATGGAATAAGGAAGGATATAGAAGAACGCTAATATTTAAGATTTTAAGTCAATTATCTCCTAAAAAGGGGGATTTGTAAAAGTAACAAGTAATATTGTCGAGAAATTGAAGGTTAATTCCAAATTAATGCAGCTAACTAGGGTAAGTATTCCCTATGGGTTCATAACTTCATAACTACTTCGGGTATTACACTTGTGATCTATCCCAATACTTCACTTGTAGAACTGATAACTAGGGTTCATCCAAACAACTAGTTTGTCCCTATTAGATTACTATACTCAATCACTAGGTCAGGTCTCATGAGCGATTTCAATTTAATCGTTAACAATTTGTTCAAAATTTAACTATCCTATGACCATAGCTCTGACCATAGCTCAAGTTAATAGAATGATCATAAAAATCAAGGCTTTATTGTAATTCTCTTTTCCTAATCTCTACCTCTCTAAGATTAATCAAGTAGAGAATTCAGGAAAGTCCTAATATTGCGCAACATTAAGAAACATTAAACATGAAGAGAATACAATAGAAGTGTTTAGTATTGGTTCAGAATCACACCGTGCAAATCCTAGTTCGTTAATTCACCATGGTTACCACAACCCTAGTTGTGGAGGTTTTAGCCTCTCATAATTATAAGTAAATTAATAGCATTCATAGACAAAAGCATAAATTAATACTTCAATGATGATAGGAAGAAACTCACTAGATTATTGCAAAAATAAGGAACAACAATTCAACAACAATTGTCTCAATATATTTCTAACTCCCAAATCTAAGTTGTAAATTATCTCCAAGAATTCACTCTAAAATTGTATACACAAGGTTCTCTCTATTACATAAAAATAAAGGGTATTTATAGTAGTAGATTTATGCTTTTCTTGCTCCTTCGCGGATTTGATTTGGGACTTGTAGCTCCTTTTCCTAGTCGAAGTAGAATTTCCTTTTTTTTGGCAGTTGAACATACTTGACGCGTCGCGCCTGGAATCGCGTAGAAACTGCCCCGCGTCGCGCCTCTGTTCATGCTGGCATCCTGGCGCCTCGCGCCCTTCATTATGCTAGAGTGCCTGCACACCGCATTGCAGGTCGCGCAGGTGTGCCAGTGCACTGTTTTGGCCTCGTTCTTGCTTTGTTTATTCCATCCTCTTCACCTTTGTTTCAAAAGCCTCAAATACACTCAAATCCATCACTTTTATCCCTGAAAGCATCTAATCATGTGTGTTAACTCTTTTCACAAATATATAACATAAACACATGCAAACACACATATTTTGTTCTTAAAACATAGTAAAGTATGGGCAAAATATGGCTAAGAAGTGCGTAAATACGCCCTTCATCACCACCCTACACTTAAATTATTATTCGTCCTTGAAAAATCTACTACTTCCCTCCTAACAATTAGGCACAAAGTTCCTCCTACGACCAGATCTACTTGCACTTACAATCACAAGACAAATCAATGAAGCTCAAACAATTCACTCGCATGCATATAGGATTAACATTAAAATATCAAAGTTCGAAATTATTTAGCTTTTTGAAAACTAACTCATCAAGACATATTTTGGGTCAACATGAATTATATGTAATTTAGCAATCAAGATTTACCAAAGTCTTACCATTGTGCCCCTCACAATTTGGAGAGATTCCCTTTCTCACACAAGATATAAGTCAATATAAATTTGGGCATGAATAAAATAATTTCCATTCACTCTCCCAAAGAACTCAACATGCATGCAAAAGATGACCCATAGGATTGCCCTTAGTGTAATACTCCATTAATATAGAATTTTGAATCTAGAATCAATTAGGACTTAAATTTAGTTGTAATGTAGGCTAAGGGACGGGTAGGAACTATTTGGCCAAGAAAGTGACTAATCTCCCTAAGCACTTTAATACTTCACAACACTTTGATTTTTTAGTACTTTCCTCAATATCCTATTTTTATTCTTATACCTCCTTTTATTTTTTAATTTTGACATTTAGGTGACTAGTGGGGATTTTTTTTCAACATTGAGCTCATTCACACATTTTTTTATCATCATTTTTTTCAAAGCTCTTTCTTCTTTTTGTTTTCCCACTAACATCACCCTCCTTGTTTACCAATTTTCACCTTTTTCTTTTTCTTCTAATTTTCATACTTTTTAGCTTTTCCCTTCACTTCTCCGATTATGCTCTTTTCATACAAAAGTTTCAATTAAAGTCCTCTAGGAGTCGCTTGGATCAAATACAAGTCAACAGAACAAAAAGGGATTTATGCTTGTAATATGGTTATCAAAAGAATAGGCTAAGGCTCAAAATGGCTAACTAGGATAATCATATAAAGGTAGGTAAAATAGGATAAAAACAAGACTACCAAAGAAACGCCTATATCACTTTCTAAATCCATCATTCTTATTTCATTTTGCACACACACCGGGCAAGTTCTAGACATCAAATTTCAAGCATGGAATATATCAAAAATTCCTCAAACATTGGCACAAAATGGTTTAACAATGGAAATTAAGATCACATAAACACATATATCCATATTGCATGCATAACATAGTTAAACCAAATTTTTTTCTTTTTAGGTACAAGCGTCATGTTCCAAAAGACTAAATGTTTCTACCTTTTTCATGCATTTTTGAGTGAAATTTTATAAAGTCCCAATGATACCTAAAGTGAAGCACCTAGCACTCGCAAGGTCCAAGCTCTTATTCTTCCTAATGATTAATTTACCCTTAAAACGGTCATCCTCCATCCATCATTGGGTAAAGTCATGACTCAATGACTAAAAATAAACAAAAATAAAACATCTAGACTTTCTAGTCGGTTCTAAGGGACTATCCACCGAAAAAATGCCAAAAATAAAAATCGGAGGAACCCAAAATAAAATAAAACTAAAAAAACTACTACAAATCAACAAGTATTCAAGATAAGTCATAAATCCCAAAAAAACTAGGCCTACCATCTGCAAATTTAGCAATTAAGGCATGCATGATAATATGAAGTTCACTTCTCCCACCCCACACTTAATTAGTAACACTGTCCCCGGTGCTAAAACAATAAAGCATAAAGTAAAAGAGTGAAAGAACAACTCCCTAGGCCTCTACTCCTCGTCGTCTATGGGGGCAAGAGCAGCTTCCCCCATCTCAGAATCCTCCTCATTATCATCACTAAACTCTATGTCCAAGTCTACTCTTTCCATATAATCCTCTGTGGCCACATCATCATCAAGAGGCTCCTTGCATCTAGGCCCAACTCTGCAAAGAGCTCGCGAGTGTTCGCTTAGAGGGTAGTCCATGTTAAGCTGATGTAGATGCTCCTCAATCACACCATTCATCCTCAGCTGGAGCATTTGCATATCGTACAAATGGTCAACATGTTATCGATTCGCGCATTGCGCTCATTGACAAAAAGGAATGGACCATTTATACCCTTGGGTTCATTCGTTTTAGTCACATCAATCCCCCTGGGATCATAAGCAGGCCTATAGTCCGCCTCCTCATCCTCAATGTCATGCCCACGCAGAAATCGGGTCAAGAGACCCCTAAACAAAGTTTTGACCCTTTTTCACCCTTTATCTTTTCAACACATTTTTAATGAGCACCCCCACATTAATCGGTATTCCAGTCATTAGCGCATAGACAAGAATCACTCTTTCCCTAGTCACGTGGGTTACATGCTTTTTGGGCACTAAAAAAGCACAGACTATTTTTAACTAGACTCGTGCCTCTCTACTTAGGTGAGCATATGGAAGCGAAACATGATACCCAAATTGTTGGTGGCGAGTCCACCTTGCAACAGAGTTAGGGCCACACTGAGTATGTCTAATGTCCCTATACGGGGGTTTCTTCATAATGTTAATAAAAGTTTGTGGCTCAACATGAGGTGTCCCAAGTAATCTATTCAAAAATAGGTGCAAACTCAATAATTGGACCCCCAATTTTAACTTGGTTTGGCTCTCCTTTGGCATCCAATTTGCAAGGAATTCCCTCATCATATTCAAATTACAATCACCCGGCGCATCAAACACAAAACCAATACCAAGGGTGAGTATTCTAACTACCATGTGAGGGAAAACTAGTGACAAACAATTTCTATCAATAAACATGTCATGTGAGTATTTGGATTCTTTATGCTCCTTGAACCATTTTTTACCTTCTTGCTTTGTGACCCAATGGAGCCCATATAGTGTCAATGGTTGTGGTACCATCCTCACATCTTCATGCTCCTCTTCACTAGTTCTCTTTGCTCTTTTTGACCCATGGCTTGAAGAAGCCACACCTTTCCCTTTTTTGACTTTTGGTGCCATTTTATGGAGGTTTACAAGAAAAATGGGATACTTTGTGATTTTGGTAAAAACAATTGGAGGAGTTTGATGACAATATGAAGTTTTGAGAGAGTTTTTCTTGAGAATTCAAGGGGTGCGGTGCGCCTTTGATGAAAGTGAGTTGAAAAATTTAGGTCTAGGCTTTTTAAATCACTCCCATAAGCTGGAATTTACTTTTTAGCCCTTGAAATTTTTTTCTGGGACCTTGATCCGCGTCGCGGCGCTCACAGTGTCTGTACTGCTGCGCGTCGCAAGGCTCACTGCCTCATTTGCCCTGCGCGTCACACCTATCGCTGCGGTGCCTCTCCTGCGCATCTTGCCAGGCCATACGGCGCTTGCTTGTGCCTTGCACCAGGCCTTGTGCTTCTTGGCCTGCACAATGATATTTGTGCTTGTCCAGCAGTTTTGCACCCCATTTTCAATGTTCATGCTCAATTTTTGTTGAAAATCATGCTTATCACCTACACACTTGAACAAACACATAAAAACAAAAAATTTGATCTTGGGTTGCCTCTCATGTAGTGCCTGATTTAATGTCACGCCACGACACGGGTATCTTGATTACTTAGACTTCATCAAGATTCCTGTTGAGACCGTGGCCACATCTTGGCCACTTATTTTACCATGCTGCTCTGTGACACATTAGAAAATAAAAGAAAGATTTAAAATAGGAAATAAAGACTAAAATTTAAACATAAGTATTTAATCTAATCCTAAGTCATATTCCCCGGCAACGGCGCCACTTTTTAATAACGCTCAAACTCACACCTCCTGACAAAGTATGAAGCGGACGTTGTCAATGAAGAACCCAACAAAGAGGTTGGGGTCGATCCCATATTGAATAAGGAAGGATATAGAAATGCTAGTATTTAAGCTTTTAAGTCAATTATCTCCTAAAAGGGGGAATTTGTAAAAGTAACAAGTAATATTGTTGAAAAATTTAAGGTTAATTCCAAATTAATGCAACTAACTAGAGTAAGTGTTCCCCATGGATTCATAACTACTTCAGGTTTTACGCTTGTGATCTATTCCAATACTTTACTTGTAGAATTGATAACTAGGGTTCATCCAAACGACTAGTTCGTCCAAATCGGATTACTATACTCAATCACTGGGTGAGGTTTCATGAACGATTTCAATTTAACCTTTATCAATTTGTTCCAAATTTAACTATCCTGCGACTACAGCTTAAGTTAATACAATAATAATAAAAATCAGGGCTTTATTGTAATCCTCTTTTCCTAATCTCTACTTCTCTAGGCTCAAGCAAGTAGAGAATTCAGGAAAGTCCAACATTGCACACCGTTAAGAAACATTAAACATGAAGAGAATACAATACAAGCATTTAGTATTGGTTCAGAATCACGTCATGTAAACCCTAGTTCATAAATTTATCATGTTTCCCACAATCCTAGTTGTGGAGGTTTAAGCCTCTCATAATTATAAGTAAATTGATAGCATTCATAAACAAAAGCATAAATTAATACTTACAATGATGATAGAAAGAAACTCGCTTGATTTTTGCAAAAATAAGGAAGAACAATTCAACAACAATTGTCTCAATATATTTCTTACTCCCAAATGTAAGTTGTAAATTATCTCTAAGAATTTACTCTAAAATTGTATACACGAGGTTCTCTCTATTACATAAAAGTAAAGGGTATTTATAGTAATATATTTATGCTTCTCTTGCTCCTTCACAAATTTGATCTGGGACTTGTAGCTTTTTTTCCTAGTTGAAGTAGAATTTCCTTTTTTTTGGCAGCTGAACATGCTTGGTGCACTACGCCTGCCATCGTGCAGTAATTTCCCCACGCCGCGCCTCTGGTCGCACTTGCATGCTAGTGCCTCATGCCCTTCATTGCGCTGGAGTGCCTGCGCGTCATGCTGCAGGTCGCGCACGTGTGCCAGTGCACTATTTTGGCCTCGTTCTTGCTTTGTTCATTCCATCTTCTTCACATTTGTTTCAAAAGCCTTAAATACACCCAAATCCATCACTTTTAGCCCTGAAAGCATCTAATCATGTGCATTATCTCTTTTCACAAATATATAACATAAACACATGCAAACGCACATAATTTGTTCTCAAAACATAGTAAAGTATGGTCAAAATATGGCTAAGAAATGCGTAAATATGCCCTTCATTAGGTGAATCGAATACTTGGAGTTGTGCGCTTCTGCCATGATTCTACCTCTGAGACCATCTATTGGAACACATGACCTATCTTGATACCTCAATACATCATCTCCCCTTGTGTGAAAACTAACACTTTTTGCTTGTGGGCATCTTCCTTTAGCTGGAGCAAGTGGGGATCTTTGTCTTGTTTCTTAACTTCCACTACTAGAGATGATTCGGCCCCATTCTGTACAAGCACACTTCCCTCTTCAGAGCCTAGAAGACAAACTACCAAGCGTAAGAGTCTATACACGTCCTTAGCTAACTCTTTATGTCCTTTCTCTACATGGGTTGTACTGCCTATAGACAACCTGCTAAGAGCATCAGCAACCGTATTTACTTTACGTGAATAGTAGAGAAGACTCATGTCATAATCTTTAACAATTCGAGCCATCTCCTCTATCCTAGATTTAACTCCTTCTAGTTGAAAACATACTTAAGACTCTTGTCATCTGTGATCACATCAACATGAACACTATAAAGATAATGGCGCCAAATCTTTAATGCAAATACTACCGCTGCCAATTCAATGTCATGAGTTAGATAATTCTTCTTGTGGAATTTAAGTTGTTTGGAAGCATAAGTTATAATCTTACCGTTCTGCATAAATACAAAACTAAAGCCCACTCTGGATGCATCACAATACACAACAAAACCCTCTATACCCTCCGGTAGAGTTACTGAAGCAATAGTCAAACAAGTTTTCAATTCTTGAAAGCTTTTCTCACAAGTTTCTAACCATTGGAACTTAACCTTCTTCTAGGTTAACTTAGTCAATAGAGCAGCAATAGATAAAAATCCTTCTACAAACCTTCTATAATAGCCACCTAGACCTAAAACAACTCCGTTGATCTAGGCCAACTCTTTACTGCCTCAATATTCTGGGAGTCAACTTGAATACTCTCGCTGGAGACTATGTGGTTAGGAATCCACTAACTTCAACCAAAATTCACACTTAGAAAACTTGGCGAATAACTCACGGTCCTTAAGAGTCTGAAGACCTATTCTAAAGTGACTAGCATGATCCTCCTCACTCCTAGAGTAAAATAGGATGGCATCAATGAACACAATAATGAACATATCCAGATATTGCTTAAACACTTCGTTCATGAGCTCCATGAACACTACAGGAGCATTAGTCAAACCAAAGGACATAACAAGGAACTCAAAATGACCATAACAGATTCAAAAAGTTGTCTTTGGAATGTCGCTTTCTTTTACTTTCAATTGATAATAGCCTGATTTGAGGTCTATCTTAAAGAAACAAGTGGCACTCTGAAGTTAGTCAAACAAGTTGTCGATTCTATAAAGAGGATACTCATTCTTGATGGTGACTTTGGACAGCTGGTGGTAATCGATACACATTCTGAGAGTATCATCTTTCTTACGCACGAAGAAAATGGGAGCACCCCAAGTTGAAACACTTGGGCGAATAAAACCTTTATCTAGGATATCTTTTAACTGCAATTTTGACTCAGCCGGAGCCATTCAATATGGCGGAATAGAAATAGGTTGAGTGCTAGGAAAGGATATCTATTCCGAAATCTATTTCCCTATAGGGAGGGACTCGGGGAAGATTATCTAGAAAGACCTCTGGAACTTATTCATAACTGAAATTGACTAAAGGGGTGGTGTCTGATCATTAAAGTCTATAACTCTGACTAAGTGATAGATACACCCCTTAGAATCTAACTTTCTTCCCTTAAGGTATGAAATGAAATGACTCTTGGGCATAACAGGACTACCTTCCCAAAATAAGACTGGCTCGTCTGGAAAGTAAAACTTTATTACTTGGGTCCTGCAATTGATCAAGGCATAACAGGAGTATAACCAATCCATGCCAAGAATAACATCAAAATCCACCATGTATAATCAACTAAGTTAGGTGTGGTTTCTTTATGATGGACTGAAACAATGTAACCTCTATAGACTCTTTTTGGTATAACTGACTCACCAATAGGAATAGAAATATTGAAAGGCTCTAAACGCTGTTTGGGCAAATCCCAAACGTTACTGCTAGATAAGGAGTCACGAAGGATAAAGTAGCACCCGAATCAAGTAAGGCATAAACATCGATAACAAAGACTTTTAACACAAGAGTGACAATGTTGGGGGAGTTCTCCTGATCTTGGCGATTAGACATGGCATAAAGATGGTTCTGACCTCCACTTGTCCCTGAAGTAGTGCCCTTTTGGGCAACCCTGCCTGCTAAAATGGTAGACTGGGCTCTTTTTTACCCATTGCCCTATATTAGATATGGACAATCCCTTAAGATATGGCCTTGTTGGTCGCACCTATAACATCCATCTCTACCTGAACAACATTTCCCAAGTGGCTCCTACTGCAGTTGTCGCAAGATAGGTGTCGAGTAGCTCCCTAAGCCGTACTAGCCTACATTTGGGAACTTTGAGCCTTGAAATTCTAACTATTTTGAAACCTGAACTCTTGAACAAACACCTAAAAACAAAATAAAAAAATCATCTTGGGTTTTCTCCCAAGTAGCGCCTGATTTAACATCGTGACACGATATAGGTATCTTGATTACTCAGACTTCATCAAGATACCTGTTGAGACCGTGGTCACATCTTGGACACTTGTTTCACCATGCTGCCCGTGACACGTCAGAAAATAAAAGAAAAATAAAAAATAGGAAATAAAGACTAAAATTTAAACACAAGCAATTAATCTAATCCTAAACCGTATTCTCCGGCAACGGTGCCACTTTTTGATAACGCTCACACCACACCTCCTGCTGAAGTATGAAGCAGACGTTGTCAATAAAAAACCGAATTAGAGGTTGGGGTTGATCCCACAGAGAATACGAAAGGATATATAAGAACGCTAGTATTTAAGCTTTTGAGTCAACTATCTACTAAAAAGGGGAATTTTGTAAAAGTAATAAATAACAATGATGAGAATTTGAATGTTGATTCCAAATTAATGTAATTAACTAGGGTAAGTGTTTCCCATGGATCCTTAACTACTTCGGGTTTTACACTAGTGATCTATCCCAATACTTTACTTGTAGAACTGATAACTAAGATTCATCTAAACGACTAGTTCCTCCCTATTGGATAACTATATTCAATCACCAGGTTAGGTCTTATGAGTGATTTCAATTTAACCGTTATCAATTTGTCCCAAATTTAACTATCCTGTGACCACAGCTTAAGTTAATATAATGATCATCAAGATCAAGGCTTTGTTGTAATTCTCTTTTCCTAATCTCTAACTCTCTAGGCTCAAGCAAGTAAATAATGCAAGCATGTCCTAACATTGCACACCGTTAAGAAACGTTAAAGATGAAGAGATTACAATACAAGCGTTTAGTATTGGTCTAAAATCACTTCGTGCAAACCCTAGTTTGTTAATTTACCATGGTTCCCACAGCCCTAATTGTGGAAGTTTTAGCCTATCATGTTTATAAGTAAATTAATAGCATTCATAAAAAAATACAAATCAATACTTACAACAATGATTGGAAGAACCTTCACTTGATTAATGCAAAAACTTCGGAAGAACAATTCAACAATTCGTATCTCAATGTAAAAAAAACTCTCAAATCTAAATTGTAAATTGTACCTCTCAATCGTGTCTTCTAAATTATGTTTATGACTTAAAACACAAGACACCTTCCAACTTGGCTATTACATAAAAATAAAAGGGTATTTATAGTAGTAGATTTATGCTTTTCTTGTTCCTTTACGGATTTGATTTGGGATTGGAAGCTCCTTTTCCTAGTGGAAGTAGGAGGTCAATTTTGGCCGTGTGAATCCTCTAGCGCATCGTACATGCCAATGCGGCAATCTTGGCCTGTGTCACCTGTGATATCGCTCCTGGAGAAGGGTTTCTTCACACATGACAACGCGCTGCAAGGCAGGACGCCTCGCGCCTGGTAGTATGCCATTGCTGCTGCCGCGTCGCAGGCCTTGAAGCGCCGATACTATTGGTGCCTCGCGCAGCTTGTAGCGCCAGTCCTGCTGCTGCTTTGCGCAGCTGGTTGTGCTGAGGTGCTGGCGCGTCACGCTGCTGGTCGTGCAAGCGTGGCAATGCACTATATATATTTTTTTCTTTAATCTTGCTTAGTGCATTCCTTCTTCTTCAACTTCATTCCAAACGTCTCAAACACACTCAAATCCATCACTTTTAGCCCTGAAAATATCTAAACGCATGAGTTAACCATTTTCTCAAATATATAACATAAACACATGCAAACACACATAATTTATTCTTAAAACATTGTAAAGTACAGGTAAAATATGTCTATGAAGTGCGTAAATACGCCCTTCATCAACATCCCACACTTAAACTATTGTTCCTCGAACAATCTACTACTTCCCTTCTCACATTTAAGCACAAAATTCATCCTACGAACAGGTCTACTTGCACTTAAGATCATGAGACAAATCAATGAAGTTCAAGCAATTCACTCACATGCATATAGGATCAACAATAAAATGTCAAAGTTCGAAATCACTTAGCTTTTGAAAACTAACTCATTAAGATATATTTTGGGCCAACATGAATCATATGAATTTTAGCAATCAAGATTTACGAAAGTCTTAACCATTGTGCCCCTCACAATTTGGAGACATACCCTTTCACACGCATAAGATATAAAACACTATTAACTTGGGCATGAATATAACAATTTCACTCACTCTCCCAAAGAACTCATCATACGTGTAAACAACAATCCATAGGCTTGCACTTAGTGTAATACTCCACTAATATAGAATTTTGAATCAAGGATCAATTAGGACTTAAATTTGGTTATAATGTAGGCTAAGGGACGAGTAGGAACTAATTTGCCAAGATAGTGACTAAGCTCCCTAAGTACTTTAATACTTCACAATACTTTAATTTTTAGCACTTTCCTCAATCTCCTATTTTTCTCCTTATACCTCCTTTTATTTTTTAATTTTTCAACTTAGGTGACTAGCGGGGATTTTTTTCAACATTGAACTCATTCACACATTTTTTTCATCATTATTGTTTTTCAAAGCTCTTTCTTCTTTTTGTTTTTCCACTAACATCACCCTCCTTGTGTAGCAAATTTTACCCTTTTCTTTTCTTCTAATGTTCACAATTTTCGGCTTTTCCCTTCACTTTTTCCATTATGCTCCTTTCATACAAAAATTTTCATTAAAGTGCTCTAGGAGTCATTTGGATCAAATACAAGTCGATAGAATAAAAAGGGATTCAAGCTTGTAATATGGCTATAAAAAAAATGGGCTAAGGCTCAACATGGCTAACTAGGATAATTACAATCAAGGTAGGTAAAATAGGATAAAAATAAGACTATCAAAGAAATGCCTATATCACTTCCTAAATCCATCATTCTTATTTCGCTTTGCACACACACCGGGCAAGTTCTAGACATCAATTTACAAGCATGGAGTATAAAAATTCCTCACATTGGCAAAAATGGTTTAACAATGGAAATCAAGATCACAAAAATACATATATTCATATTATATTCATAACATAATTAAGCCTTTTTTTCCTTTTCAAGCACAAGAGCCAAGTTCCAAAATACCAAGTGTTTCCACCTTTTTCATGTATTTTTGAGTGAATTTAATAAAGTCTCAATAATACCTAAAGTGAAGCACCTAGCATTCATAGGATCCAAGTTCTTGTTCTTCCTAATGACTAATTTACCCTTAAGACGATCGTCATCCATCTATCATCGGGAAAAGTCATGACTCAATGACTAAAAATAAAAAAATAAAAATCTAGACTCTCTAGTCAGTTCTAAGGGACTATCCACCGAAAAAGTACGAAAAAAAATCAGAGTAACCCAAAATAAAAAAACTACTACAAACCAATCAGGAATGCATGATAAATCATAAATCCCAAAAAAGAAACTAGGCCTACCATGCGCAAATTTAGCAATTAAGGAATGCATGTTAATATGAAGTTCACTTCTTCCACCCCACACTTAATTGGTAACACTGTCCCCAGTGCTAAAACAATAAAGCATAAAGTAAAAAAGTGAAAGAAGAAACCTCTGGGCCTCTACTCCTCGTCTTCTATGGGGGCAAGAGCAACTTCCCCCATCTATGCATTTCATGCTCCAAATTCTTTGTAAATTATGACTTAACACCTGCACATATGAACTAACACCTAAAAACAAAACAAAAAGAATCATCTTGGGTTTGCCTCCCAAGTAGCGCCTGATTTAACGTCGCAACACGACACAGGTATCTTGATTACTCAGACTTCATCAAGATACTTGTTGAGACCGTGGTCTCATCTTGGTCGCTTGTTTCACCATGCTTCCCTTAACAGGTCAGAAAATAAAAGAAGATTAAAAAATAGGAAATAAAGACTAAAAGTTAAACACAAGTAATTAATCTAATCCTAAATCGTATTCCCCGGCAACGGCGCCACTTTTTGATAATGCTCAAAACACACCTCCTACTGAAGTATGAAGTGGACGTTTTCAATAAAGAACCCAACTAGAGGTTGGGGTCGATCCCACAGAGAATACGGAAGGATATAGAAGAACTCTAGTATGTAATCTTTTGAGTCAATTATCTCCTAAAAGGGGGGATTTTGTAAAAGTAATAAATAATAATAATGAGAATTTGAATGTTGATTCCAAATTAACGCAATTAACTAGGGTAAGTGTTTCCCATGGATCCTTAACTACTTCGGGTTTTACACTAGTCTATATCAATACTTTACTTGTAGAACTGATAACTAAGGTTCATCCAAACGACTATTTCATCCATATTGGATAACTATACTCAATCACCAGGCCAGGTCTCATGAGCAATTTCAATTTAACCGTTATCAATTTTTCCAAATTTAGCTATCTTGTGACCACAACTCAAGTTAATTCAATGATCATCAAGATTGAGGCTTTGTTGTAATTCTCTTTTCCTAATCTCTACCTCTCTAGGCTCAAACAAGTAAAGAATTCAGGCATGTCCTAATGTTGCACACCGTTAAGAAATGTTAAAGATGAAGAGAATACAATACAAGCATTTAGTATTGCTCTAGAATCACTCGTGCAAACCCTAGTTTATTAATTCACCATGGTTCCCACAATCTTAATTGTGGAAGTTTTAGCCTATCATGTTTATAAGTAAATTAATAGCATTCATAAAAAAATACAAATTAATACTTACAACAATGATTGGAAGAACCTTCACTTGATTAATGCAAAAAATTCAGAAGAACAATTCAACAATTCGTATCTAAATGTAAAACTAACTCTCAAATCTAAATTGTAAATTGTGCCTCTCAATCGTGTCTTCTAAATTATGTATACGACTTAAAACACAAGACACCTTCAAACTTGGCTATTACATAAAAATAAATGGGTATTTATAGTAGTAGATTTATGCTTTTCTTGTTCCTTTACGGATTTGATTTGGGATTGGAAACTCCATTTCCTAGTGGAAGTAGGAGGTCAATTTTGGCCATGTGACATGCCTAGCGCATCGTCCATGCCAACACGATAGTGTTGGCCCCCGTTGCCCCTACCATCGCGACAATAGAAGGGCGCCTCGTGCTTGGCGTAGCACTGGGAAGAAGGGCGCCTCGCGCCTGGCATAGCGCTGGAAGAAGGGAGCCTCGCGCCTGGCCTTGCGCCAGTGTTGCTGCTGCCTCGCGCGGCTTGTAGCGCCAATGTGCTGCTGTGTTGCACGGCTGGTCGCGTGGGCAAGCAGTGCACTGCTTTTGTTCCTAGTTCTTTCTTCGTTTATTCCTTCTTCTTCAACTTCATTCCAAACGTCTCAAACATACCCAAATCCATAACTTTTAGTCCTAAAAGTATCTAATCACATGCGTTAGCCATTTTCACAAATATATAACATAAACACATGTAAATGTACATATTATTTTCTCAAAAAATAGTAAAGTACGGGCAAAATATGTCTATGAAGTGCGTAAGTACGCCCTTCATCACTGAGCCCTGACGGCCTGACTGAGCTGCAACTAAATGTATGAGCATTTGAATAGCCCCTCTAAACTCTCCTATGAAGTACCAGTACAGGAAGGCTGATGAATAGGTGCCTCTAGAACTCTCACATTATTGGCTAGCGCATTCTAAGCTCCGACACTCACATCCAATATTGTCGAGCAAGCCCCATTTAGTCTATATCCTAGTCTATGAAGGCAAATTGATTGTACTATTTCCAGCGAAAACTTTGTCTCTTGCAGTGTTTCTTTAACTGGCGGTATGATTTGGAGGCATGATCTGAAATACGTGAATGCACGAGTTAGGAGGAAATCTTTATAGCGTTAAACTCTATCGCACGAACTAGAGTATGAAAGAAGGGTGGTATTTCCTAACGCCCTATAGCCTCCCTATTATAGGTGTGGTTCGCTTCACACCTATAACAAGGACTCTACTAGATGTGAGTTCATAGACATCTTAGGACTCTTGAACCTAGTATTCTGATACCATGTTTGTCATGTCCTGAGCCTATACCCCGGGACTGGGCAGCACTCGGGATCACTAATGGCCTGAGCGAACCCTTGGCCTGGCTTATTACTAACTGAGATAACAATGCGAAAGATATAATTGTAATGAGCATGTAAAACTCTTTTAGAAAAGCAAATTCAATAGCTTCCAAACTAAATACTTTATCACTAAAAATCTGAATGTATAAATGTTTAGAAAAAAAACATCTGAAAACATATTGCTACTGACTAGTCTACGAAGCCTCTAATACTGATAAGAAAGTGTCAGGGAAAGCCCTGGCTACCTTAATTAACTACTAAAAGGAAGGGATAGACTGGAGCCCTTCTGAAAGTAGGAGGTCTCACCAATACTAAATGGGGATGATCCTACTAATCAGTCCGTTGTCGATCTGATAAACTTGAATCTGCATCATAATAAGATAAAACATCAAATGACTTAAGTACGTGTGAATTTGTGATATGTAATATATCTGAATTGTTATGACCCAAACATAGGCCCAGATTGAGACACGGAACAAGGAACCCTGTAAGGATCCAAATCGACCCATGGCATGATCATATCATAACATTAGCAAGACAACAACTAACAGAATCATAACTGAGAGGAAGCTAACTAAAAGAGTCTAATTAAAATACATAAGAAAAAATTCAACAAAACTCTGATACAAAGTTGAATCTGTCTATACAAGTCTGAAAGCCTTTACTACACTGATGAGTTGCTGGGACAAGCCCCCAGTTAACTCCTAAAGTTTGAAAACTGAAACATAATGAAATAGAAAATATAAATCGCGTCCTCGAGAGAAGAGCACTCACCATAAGCAGCTGAGATGGGAATGGAGCGTATCTAACCACGCGGCTCAGTCTAGAAACCTGAATATATATCATGAAATGATATAGCACATAAAGTATACGGTCAGTACTTTAAATGTATTGAGTATGCTGAAAGCATAAAGAAACTAAAACATGCAAGTATACAAGAAAGAGGTAAACTGAGTACATCACTGAACATATAACTGAGCTGAAATACAATGACCCTGTTTGAGATATACATACATACATATATATATATATATATGATATCATACATTGTACTGACTATCTACTGATAACTGAGACTGAATTCTGCTAAATTTGATTTAAACTGAAGTCTGAATCTATATAGAGTTGAGCTAAACTGATATTATGGACTGAGCTAAGGGAGACGTTCTCTACTATGGAGTGTCCTTGACTGACTAAGAGAGACTTTCTCTGCTATTGAGACTCCCTAACTGAATTAAGGGAAACATTCTCTGCCAATGAGAATCCCTGACTGAACTAAGGGAGACATTCTCTGCTATAGAGTGTCTCTGATTGACTAAGGGAGACTTTCTCTGCTATTTAGAATCCCTAACTGAACAAAGGGAAATATTCTCTGCTAATAAGAATCCCTGACTGAGCTAAGGGAGACATTCTCTCCTAATGAGAATCCCTAACTAAGCTAAAGGAGACCTTATCTACTAATGAGATTCTCTAACTGAGCTAAGGGAGACATTCTCTACTATGGAAAATCCCTGACTATACTGAGGGAAACTTTCTGGATGATTGAGGGAAACATTCTCGGCTATGGAGAGTCCTGATAAACTAGAACATGGAGGACATTAGTCTGATGTCATTCGTCTAGTCTAAGTTACTTCAGCTAATCAGATACATGAGCGTTCAACTAATTACATCATACATAATTCATTTAAAATCTGATCAAGGCTACTTTCTACTATCAACAAGCCCATAGGTCTAAAAGATCATCATCATGCTTTATCATCACAATTCATATCATCATAGTCCCGAAATTAGAGTTTAAATCATGCATTCTACATTCATGAAACATCTATAGGATCAGATCATACTTTACACACATCCACAATATTCAAAGTCCGAGTTCATAGCATATGACGTATATCTTAGATTCATGTAAGATCCATAGGTCCAAGTCATACTTTAACATATACCCGAATCATAGTGAAGGCATATACATGTTTCAAATACACCCAAGCCCATAAGTTCCAATCATACCTCAATGCATCTATTAAATCATATATTTTAGATTTATGGAAAACCCTTATGATCGGCTCATGCTTTAAACATATATAATGAGTTCATGGTAAGAGCATGTGAATAATTAACGAAAACCCATTTGAAATTCTAGGCTAACTCATGGTGAAAATTCTATAATCATGATATTCCCATATCAAGTGCATACTTCGAGATCTTGAAAGTAATTTTGTAAGCACACATGACTATCAATCATGTTGGGTCTTAGAATTCATAAGAGGAATATGATAATTCATCCATAAATCGAACCCTAGAACATGTTTTTCTAGAAAATCAAGGAATTTGGATTTTAGTATCAAAAATTCGGACACAAGGATGGAAGGAGATCCTTATTGAAGTCCCACATACCTGATTAGAAGGAATCCCCCACTTGAACCTGAACCTTGAAGCCCTTGAAGAAGCCCTAAGTGATCCTTGAGTTTTGAGAGAGAAGAGGCAGAAGAGCTAATGGGAGGTTTTTGGGTGGAAGGAGGGATTAGGATAGGAAGGACCCTTAAATTTGTCCCATCTGATACCCAAGACAACGTCACTTAGGAGTTAGAAGCTTAGAATTTTACGAAAATACCCTTGAAATTTCACAGGAAAAAGGACCCTGCCAGTTCTCATGAGGAACATCATGACTCGTAAGGTAATGGACGAGTCGTGGGTCCAATCCGTGAAGTCTACTGGGATTTCCACAAAATTTTGCCACTTAATGAGTCACTTAACGAGTCATGAGGTGACTTAACGGGTCACTTGACCAGTCGTGAAGTCCCCTATGAAACTAAAGTTTTTCAGCAATTTTGGCCACTTATCGGGTCACTTAACAAGTCGTTATGTGACTTAACGAGTCACCTAATGAATTGTTTTGTGATGCTGGTGTAGTTTCACTGAATTGCTCATAACTTTTTACTTTGATCTCTGATTAACGCAAGGTCAGATGCTTTGGAAAGAAGACTCAAAGAGATTAAATTTGATATATTTAATCACTCAAAACCACTTTGTAAAATGGGAGCTATTATCGTTATAAATTGACCCTTACTAGAACTTGTACTTAAACTCAATCAGTAAGAAGGCTCTCAACTCAACTTTGTGCTAGAAGTTCCTTATAACCTTAATTTGTATTCATTTAAATTCTAACACTTGAGGATTGATATTTAAACCTAGTATCCACATAATTAATTGGGATCGGACCTATCCATACACCTAGAACGGTTCCAAACTTAGACCAAAAGTCCAGGGCATTGAAATATCTTAACTCACTAGTTTTAGGTCTAGTCGTAGAGACTTTCGGGTGTTCCAATATCTCCCCCTTGGAAAAATTCATCCTTGAATGTGCGTAAACATACTGAAAAGCTAGGGAAAGGAACTGTCATCCCAGTTACTGAACATTCGAAGCTGAAAACTGACGGAGTGACTGAACTGATAAGGATTGAGATATAGTTCTCAACCTGCTTTCTGATACTAAACTAGAAATCATGGTATCTGGTTTGACTGAAAGTAAGGGACTCATAAGCACGAATCAATCATGACATCTAAAACTGAGCACATACATGAGGTAACCTGATCTGCTGAGCTAGTAAAGCAACTTCTAAAGACTGAGTTCGAGCTGAGCATACTGGAGGACAAGAGTTAACACGCATAGCTATTTTATGAAATGAAGCTAAGACTTAAGGATTCATAGGGTGAGACTGGCATCGTTGTCTGGAATGGTCATCTAGAAATTCTGGAAGTCTGCACTTTAGAATAGGTAGAGCATAGCTTCAACTGAAACATAAGAGAAACTACCCGAATCTGAAGGGATTGGCATACCATGGTTGTTAGGGCTGGAATTCCCCTACTAGTACACTTAATATTTGACTTGTCTCATAGATCCACCATCTCCTCCTTAGCTTAAAGCCATCATTCCAAGGCTCCTAAATCTCTGTTAAGGTTAGGGCTAAACCACTAACTCTTGACCTCTCCTCCACCTCTAGCATTCACTGCAAACCTTATACTTACAGCTATTTCACACCATACATCCACAATCTCTTCTCAACAAACATCATAAGCATTTCTATTCAATACTGGGATTCTGGGGCTAGCAACATGCAAAGAGTAACATGATAAATTCGTAACATACCTGTGACTACTTCTGGAGACTTGCCCTTATCCTAATGTGCTGCTAAGGCGTAGGAGCGGTTTTGACGTTGTCCGCCACCTGTGCTAGATGATTCCCCCTACTAAAATGGGCGGTTCACAGGAGCTACTAAAGAGGTAGCTGAGGCTCTACTCTTGCCCCGCTTAGCTGCTGCGCAATCTCGGTGCTTATGACCCAACTTGCTGCACCAAAAACAAGTATCTAAGCCAGCCATGCATTCTCCCAAATGGTGCTTCCCACATCTCTTACAAGATGTATAGGTAATCTCTTACCCTAGGTCTGTACGGAACACTGGCTATCGAAGGTGCTGGTGCTGATGATCTCTGTTTGGAGCATGAGCGGTGTCCACCACTCGGACTCTGAGGGGAAAACTCTGAATCTCCTGTCCTAGCCCTCTTGGCCTCTCTCTCTTTTTGCTTCACCTGTTCCGCTTCTATTTTTTGAACGAATATCACCAAACGTGGAAAGTCTATGTCCTTTTGCAACATGGCGGTCCTACACTCTTTGACCAAGGAGTTTGACACTCCGTTCACAAACCTTCTCACACGAGCCCTCTGGTCGGCAATCATCTCCATTGCATACTTGTACAACTAGGTAAACTCCAATGCATACTCCTAGACAGTCATGTTGTTATGTCTCAAGTTGATAAACTCTGCTGCCTTTGCCTTCCTCAACTCCCTAGGGAAAAACCTTCCCAGGAACGCAGTCATAAACTCATCCTAACCTATGGGGGCTGCTCCAACTCCCCGACTATCTTTCCACTGACAAAACCATATGTGAGCGACTCCTTTCAGCTGGTAAGAGGCTATGTCTGCGCTCTCTGTTTCCATCACCCCTATAATTCGGGTGATCTTCTGGATCTCCAATAAGAACTCACACGGGTCCTCGTCCACCTTTGACCCTAAGAATTCGGGTGGATTCATTCTAAGGAAATCACTTACCCTAGCCACCACTATGTTCCCATTCTAGGGATTATGAGCCATCGCCTGCGCCAACATGTGAAAGGTTGCACTGAATGCGGCATGAGTAACATGATCGTCCATCAGGTTCGCTGGGGCTGGTGGGGCTTGTTGGCGCCCATTACCATTTCTTCTTCCATTGGCTCGTCTAGGAGGCATTATCTTCGAGCGCGTAAATCACAAGTCAGGAGAGGAACTATTAGAGTTTCATACTCTACACACGATAAGAATCATGAAGAAAAGGAAACATTCCTAAAATGTCTCGTAGTCTCTTCGTCATAAGTGCAACGCGTTTCACACCTATGAAAAAGACTCTACTTAACACGGTTTTCATACACTCTAAACTTTTGCTCTGGTACCAAGTTTCTCATGACCCGAGCATAGGCCCGGATCGAAAAACGGGACAAGGAACCCCGAGAGGCTCCAAGCCGACCCATGGCATGATCATAGCATAACATTAGCAAGACAACAACTAACAGAGTCATAACTGAGCAGAAGCTAACTGAAAGAGTATAATTAAAATCCGTAAGAACAAATGTAACAAAACTCTGATACAAAGTTGAATCTGTCTATACAAGCTGAAATCCTCTACTACACTGATGAGTTGTTGGGACAAGCCCCCAGTTAACTCCTAAGTTGAAATACAATGACCCTGTTTGAGATATACACACACATACACACATATATATATATATGAGATATACATACATACATATATATATATATATATATATATATGTTGACATAAAGCTTTCTTTTGATAAAAAAAACACTTACTGAAGCATACTCAGACTGATGCATAAGGGTCATGCATGTACTGTACATATGTTGAATACTGAAGTTGTAACTGATATCATATATTGTACTGACTATCTACTGATAACTGAGACTGAGTTTTGCTAAATTTGATTTAAACTGAAGGCTGAATCTATAGAGAGTTGAGCTAAACTGGTAACATGGACTGAGCTAAGGGAGACGCTCTCTACTATGGAGTATCCTGACTGACTAAGGGAGACTTTCTCTGCTATTAAGACTCCCTAATTGAACTAAGGGAAATATTCTCTACCAATGAGAATCCCTGACTAAGCTAAGGGAGACATTCTTTGTTATGGAGTGTCCCTGATTGACTAAGGGAGACTTTCTTTGCTATTTAGACTCCCTAACTGAACTAAGGGAAATATTCTCTGCTAATGAGAATCCCTGACTGAGCTAAGGGAGACATTCTCTGCTAACGAGAATCTCTGACTGAGCTAAGGGAGACATTCTCTGCTATGGAGAATCCCTGACTAGACTGACGGAAACATTCTCATTGACTGAGGAGAACATTCTCGGCTATTGAGAGTCCCGATAAACTAAAACACGGAGGACATTAGTCTGATGTCATTCGCCTAGTCTAAGTTATTTTAGGTAATCAGAGATATGAGCGTTCAACTAATTACATCATACTGAATTCATTTAAAGTCTGATCACGGCTACTTTCTACTATTAACAAGCCCATAGGTCTGAAAGATCATCATGCTTTATCATCACAATTCATATCATCATAGTCCTGAAATTAGAGTTTAAATTATACATTCTACATTCATGAAACATCTATAGGATCAGATCATACTTTACACACATCCACAACATTAAAAGTCTGAGTTCATAGCATATGACGTATATCTTAGATTCATGTAAGATCCATAGGTCCAAGTCATACTTTAACATATACCCGAATCATAGTGAAGGCATATACATGTTTCAAATACACCCAAGCCCATAAGTTCCAATCATACCTCAATGCATCTATTAAACCATATATTTTATATTTACGGAAAACCCTTATGATCAGCTCATGCTTTAAACATATATAATGAGTTCATGGTAAGAGCATGTGAATAATTAATGAAAACCCATTTGAAATTCTAGGCTAACTCATGGTGAAAATTCTATAATCATGATATTCCCATATCAAGTACATAATTTGAGATCTTGAAAGTAATTTTGTAAGCACACATGACTATCAATCATGATGGGTCTTAGAATTCATAAGAGGCATATGAGAATTCATCCCTAAATCGAACCCTAGAACATGTTTTTCTAGAAAATCAAGGAATTTGGATTTTAGTATCAAAAATTCGGACACAAGGATGGAAGGAGATCCTTGTTGAAGTCTCACATACCTTATTAGAAGGAATCCCCCACTTGAACCTGAACCTTGAAGCCCTTGAAGAAGCCCTAGGTGATCCTTAAGTCTTGAGAGAGAAGAGGAAGAAGAGCTTATGGGAGGTTTTTGGGTGGAATGAGGGATTAGGCTAGCAAGGACCCTTAAATTCGTCCCCTCTGATACCTAAAACGACGTCACTTAGGAGTTAAAAGATTAAAATTTTACAAAAATACCCTTGAAATTTCTCAAGAAAAAGGACCCTACCAGTCAATGACTCGTGAGGTACTGGACGAGTCGTGAGTCCAATCCGTGAAATCTACTGGGATTTCCACGAAATTTTGCCACTTAACAAGTCGTGAGGTGACTTAACGGGTCACTTGACCAATCGTGAAGTCTCCTCTGAAACTGAATTTTTCCAGCAATTTTGGCTACTTAACGGGTCACTTAACGAGTCACCTAACGAATCGTTCTGTGATGTTGGTGCAGTTTCACTAAATTGCTCATAACTTTTTACTCCAAACTCCAATTGATGCAAGTTAAGATACAATAGAAAGAAGACTCAAAGGGATTTAATTTAATATATTTAATCATCCAAAAACACTTTGTAAAATGAGATCTATAATTATTAGAAGTTGACCCTTTCTAGAACATGTACGAAAACTCAATCGGTAAGAAGGCTCTCAACTCAACTTTGTGCTAGAAGTTCCTTATGACCTTAATTTGTATCCATTGCACTTCTAACACTTGAGGATTGATACTAAAATCTAGTATCCATAGAATTTATTGGGCTCGTACCTATCCATACACCTAAAACGGTTTCAAACTTAGCCCAAAAGTCTGGGGCATTGAAATATCTCAACTCACTAGTTTTGGGTCTAGTCTTAGAGACTTTTGGGGTGTTACATGAATGAAACAACATGTTAAACTGAAATACTAAGTTGAATGAGTAAACTAAATAAAATTGAATGCTATGAATAATTCAATAAAATACAAGTATAAATATTGTGTAAAATAGTTATGCAATTGAAAACTATATATCAAAATTAGTTTTAAAAATATTTTATCTTTAGTTGGAAGTTTCTCTTAACCAACATATATCATGAATGAGCGCATGATATCCAACCTCTGGCCCATTGGGAGATCTATCCAAAGCCTTGTCAAGGCAGAGGACGAAACTGAAATGTGGATCCATACCAAGCCCTTACCAAGGGCTATGTGATGAGTTTCCTAAACCAATGACGCGATCCTAACCTACAGTGGCTACGTAATTTTGGGGTTTTGGGTTATCTGAACCCTTTATCCATTTTGATGCTAAATAATCCTTTCAAAAACTATACTCATAAAATTATGCCTATTTGTGGCAACTAAAACGTCTCTGTGAAGCCTTTCTAGCTCAAAAATCAAGATAGATGTATTAAGTTTGCCACGCCTCTATGCTCAAAACTGAACTCTGATAGTGAGCCTCTGTGCTCAAAACTGCATTACACTGGTGAGCTTCTACGCTCAAAACTGTATTTCAAAAACAAGTCTTTACTTTATTTTGAAAATTGTATCTTGAAGCTATTGTTGACTGACTGAAACTCTTTTCTGAAAGAAAAAACTCTCTAAAATTTGATGCTACTATAAATATGAAAACAATGCATATGCCTAATATGACAAAGTTTTCAAAATATCACTTTTGATAAAAATAAGGGTTCATATGATAGAGTGACATGAACCATAAATCAATAATCATGGAAGATAGAGATACAACATGTATAATAAGGGAATAACCACGTATAAATCAGATTATAGGGAAAAAGACCAAATTCACATATTTGGCAAAAACCTAGCTCTTAACTTTTTCTAAAACTGAACTAGAGATGTAGGGCATGAGGAAGAGTGAAGTTCCTCACTATATCCTCAATGGAGAAATCCGGAAACTAACTCTGAGACCTTACAAACTGGTTCCTTCAATGATTCCTAGGGTTTCGCATTAAGAAGTGTATTAAAACCCAAAGCTTAGGGTTAGAATTCATTAATTCACCCTTAGAAATGAATGAGAAGACTTACCTTCATCTTTAGGGAATGTTTCACGTTGCCTAGGGTTGAGAGAATCAGTCTGGAATTGGAAAAATACCAGAAAATCAACTAGGATCCTTTTATACTTGTTGAAATTTCAATTTCATGGCTTAAGAAGACTATTCGTCCTTTTGATGACGAACCGTGCATTGGTGTATCAAAAATCTGGAGGGAAACTACTAGACTTTTGAAGGCCAAGTTTACGGCTCATCCTTCAAATGATGGATCGTCAATTGGTCCATCCTTTCCTAGGAAGAAGGACTGGTAACCTTCGATGGCCAGGTCAATGGTCCATCTTTCTAGACAATGGATCGTCGACTACATAGTCTTTTTCCCAAAAGTCTAGCCAAACTCTCTGACCTTATTCCACAACTAGAAGGATGGGCCATCATTCTGGATGATGGTCCGACAATTGAGCCGTGGAACTTTCTCTAAAACTAGGCTAACTTTCTGAACCTTTTCCACGGGTAAGAGGATTAACCATCAATTAGGATGACAGTTAGTGAAGTTGTTCGTACAAAAACCCTCTGCTAAGTGGCCATCTCTCTAAATATTTTCCACGGTTGATTGGACAGTTCGTCCTTCTGGATGACAAACTATCAATCCATCCATGGAACTCTGGAGAAGGAATAAGATTCTAAGGAGAAACCACGGGTCAAATGACGGGCCTTCCTTCGGCTCAACGATCCGTAGCAGTGACCGTGAAATTCCCAACAGACCAAAAACCTCTCTAACTGCTAACAGAATATCAGTTTAATATTTGAGGTGTTACAACTAAATACGAAATGGTCGGGACCGTTCAAAGTGGTGAATGTCTTTCCATATGGTATTGTTGAATTAGAGTCAAGAGAATTGAACTTGAAAATTTAAGTTAAGTGGACAAAGGGTCAAACACTACCTTGGTAATGTTAAAGAGGAAAAGTTGGTGGAGAAGTTCCATCTCAGGGACTACTCAGTTAATGTTTAACTTAAAGCGTCAGGTATTTGCGTCATGCCGCGATATTAAATCAGGTGCTTCTTAGGATGAAACCCATGAGAGATACACTATGTGTAGTGTCTATGTAGTGCCGCGACGTTAAATCAAGTGCTACTTGATAGGCAACTCATGAGATCTACACTTAGTGTAGTATCTGTATCGTGTTGTGATGTTAAATCAAGTCCTTCTTGGAAAGCAACCTAAGTGGTAAACTAATGGGTGTTGTGAGTGAAATATTAAAACTTAGAAAAATATTAAAGAATGGTGCAGGTAAGTCCAGATAGGGGCCACAAAATTTACTTATGAACCGTACATGGAGGATAAAATAGCAGAAGAAAAGGAAGAGGTAGCAACCTTCAACTTAGTGCCCACTTATGAGCTGCAAGTAACTTAGAGCCCACTTACGGAACGCAGAATTCATTTACAACTCATAAGTGGAACCATAAGTAAAAGGTTAGGTAAGCACTTCTCCGAAGTTCACGTACGGCTCAAGAGATAGCCCGCTACATTTTGCAGACGATAGAATGAGGGGTAAGTCAAGAGCAAAAATGAGCATTCTCTAAAGTACACTTACGACTCAACAAATGGACCGTACTTACATTATACGAACCATAGATTGAGCCATAGATGGAGCAAAAAATAATAATTTTGAAGTTCATTTACGACTCAACAAATGAATCGTACTTACATTGCATGGGCCATAAATTGAGTCATAGGTGGAGGGAAATTCCGAGATTTAATTATTATACTCATGACTCTTATACAGACCGTACTTTTAAAGAATGAGGCATATAAGAGTTCATAAGTACACATTAATAAAAATTAGTATACGTACCCGCGCATTGCGTGGTTCATATTTAAGTAATTAATTCTGTCAAATGATGTTATGTTTTATTGAAAACATTATATTATATCATTTTTACTGACATTTTAACTGTCATTATATTTTCTCAATCCAATATATTTCTATCACAAAATTTTTTTAAAAATAAATCATGTATCAGTTAAAATTTTTATGCTCCTTATTTTTATTATTATATTATCAACTATCTAGCATTATCACTTTTGTGAATATGAATTCATAATTTCTCAATAAAATTTGTGAGTATTATTTATTTATTTTATTTATTTTGTATATTGATATAAAGTATAAGTATCTTCATATTATCTTTATCTCACTCTTTATAATTTTTTTCTATTTTGATATTTTAATTAATTTTTTTCAATGGATATTTTTCTTATATTTTAAATAATGGCATATCTACTTATACAATTTGTTGCTTGAATTCATTCATTTTCAATAAATTAAATCTTATCTTAAAATTTGGGTCGTAAATTATTTGTGCCATAAACTTTTATAACTCAACAATGGTTAATTTTTTTCTTTTCTTGATTTATAATTTTACATTATATTTTATTCATTTTGCCTGGTGATTATTTTAGTGTATGGTTTGGTGAAACCTAATATATATATATATATATATATATATATATATATATATATATATATATATATATATATATGTATGTATAAATTTAAAAGATATAAATATAGATTTATAGATATATATTCTTGGATTTCATTTTATATCTTCATAATGTATAGATATAGATTTTAAATTTTAAAAGAAGAGTCCAATAAAATTTAAATATTAGACATATCTAAATTTAAATATTTAATAATTAAAAAGAGTACAAATCTATAATCTATAAAAAAATTTAACTGCCCCATTATCCTATTTTAATTTTTATAAATATTTTTGTAGTTTCTATTTTATTGAAGGCAATTTTTTCATCTCCTTTAATTATATATAAATCTATATATAGATAAATTTTAAATTTATTGATAAAAATATCTTAAAATACAATGTAGAAAGAAAAATATTTAAAAAAGCCATAAGAATTTTATGTAAGTTTTGACTCAATCTAAAAATGTAAATTATAATATATCAAAGTCATCTTTAAATTTTGATCTAATTTATGTTTTATTTTGAATTTTTAAATGTATAGTTAATATTTAATAATGATAACCTCAAAACAAAGAGAGTCTTAATGTGTCTTAGATTGTAGTTACACATTTTTAGGATTCAATATTTGGCGCTTAACTTAAATTCAAATAAGTTATTTTAATTAGAATTTATTTTTCAATTTAAATAGTTAATATAAAAATCTGATTTTCAATTAAAAAATTCTTAAACACTGCACGTTTTTTAGGATTTAAAATTTGCAACCTATTTTTTTCCATTGTCATATATAAAAAAATTCAAATATTTTTATGGCTCCTATTTTGAAGGCGGTTTTTTATTCCTATTGTCATATATAAAAGAATGAAAGTGAAAATATAAAATAAAATAAAGATGTTTTTTATAAGAAAATGCACCTTTCATATCTCTTCAAACATTGTCATGTCTCTATTTTAAATGATATATTTCCTTTGTTTCTTTCCCGTGTGTGTTGATAGATAATAAAATTAAACATGTCAACTTTATTATTTACATTCTCAAATTTAAATTGAAAAGTAAAAAAGAAAAAAGAAAAAAGAACCTTAATTAGATATTATTTTAAAAAATTTAAGGCATACCTAAACAGAATTAAAAGAAGAATACTAAAAGACATGAAAATTTAGACCATTCATCCATCATCACTTCCAATCTGCAGTAATCCACAAAATCAGTAATAATCAAAATAAAAAATATGTCTTTATTGTTATTTTAAAGAATGCATTTATAAATTACCTGCTTTTTTGTGATTAGAATAAAATCTAATCCCCAACTTCAATGAAATTCTTTGTCATTACCTACAAATTTTGGAAGGAAAAAAATTTAGTTCTTGTGGAAAATTCCTATCACCCCTTCTCCGAATATTTATTGGTGCGTGTATATATAATATCGACTTGTTAGTTGTGCCTGATATTGAGTGCATGTAGTGCACTATGAACGTGGGGAAAAGTGAAAATGGGAATAGCTATGTGTGGTGAGATAAATGGGAAAATGGGATAGTTTCTTTTATGAATTTTTTTTCTTTTTCGTCATTTTTCTTCTGCTTCTTTTTTTCTTCATTTTTTTGTACTAAAGATAAACATACAAATATTTAAATATTGACGGAATCTTTAGTTTTAGGTTTTTAAATGCATTTTCATGGCATTTGTTTCACGTTATAATTGAAAAAATTACGTGATTGACCTTTTTTAAAAATAATATTAAAAAATATAATATAAAAGATATTTAAAATGTATTTTAAAATTATATTAATTAGAGAATTATCACTATCCTTAGAAAAAGTGTCAGCATTTGAATTTTAAAACTTGAAATAACTTTAAAAAGTTAAATAACTATTAAAATTTAAATTTTAAATTTGAAAAAATCATAAAAATTAAAGACAAACAATAACTAATTATTACCTAATTTAACTAATTTGTCCTAAAAACTAACACGTGTCTTTTTTCTACGTTGTTATTTGGCTTAATCTTAAGCAAGACTTTTTTTATTTTAAATATATAAATAAAAATAATAATATAGATAGATATAGAAGATAGATAGATAGATATAGATATAGATGTGAAAGTTTGACTATTATAGGTTGACTTATGCACCCATTTGCAGGTCGTAAATTGGATCGCAAAATCTCCTGACGATCGTAAATGAGGATTTTTAACCCGATACCTATCGTAGACACATTAAAATTTAAAACAAATCCAACAATTTCCCGTTTTCTCCCTCTTCTTCCTCAAAAAACCATCCTCCTCCATTATTGAACAAGCAAACCTGCTAAATGCTAAGCATTAACACATAATCCTGTGTTTCACTCGCATCTCACATCGCACACACAACAACATCCATCACCTGTTATTCAAGAGCTAGGGCTTGTCACTAAGTTCGAAGAGAAATGACCAATACCACGATTTCGCACACATAACGCATAGAGTCATCAATGGAAATCTTTGGTAAAAATTCATCAGAATTGCATAATTGTTTAATCACAAAGCTGCATTAATATGTGCATAAACAAACTTGGGTGCAGGAATTTAGAGCTTGAGATGATTTTTCTAGGGATTGAACTTAATGAGCGTGTGATACAGACCTTAATTTTTTTCTTTGCTTGACTATTTTTCAAAAGTTAGACTCATTATTTTGAGCAATTTTTCTAGCAAGATTTTGTCTACAATTCTTGCTTTGAGAATCAATTCCATTTTTGCCTAACATCATTTCTTAAAATCAATCTGATTTTGTCAAAGATAGATAAATTATTGAGAATATTCTTCTTACCCAAGAGGTTATTCATAGTATTAGGTCTAAAACTACTTGTTGCAATGTTGTTATTAAACTTAATATGTCTAAATGTTATGATAAATTGTCTTAGTGCTTTCTTACATTTGTTTTTAGGAGAGTCGGATTTGATGAGATCTTTATTAAGATGATTTTTAGACTGCTTTCTAACAATTGGTATTTGTTATCATCAATGAGACTAGACATCATTTCTTTAAATCCTCTAGGGGATTAAAATAAGTGGACACTTTATTTCCTGCCTTTTTAATTATTGTTGTTGAGTTCATTGGTTTCTCGGTGCTAATGATATTGTCTTGTTTACCCCTGGTGATAAATGCTCTATTAGATTGATCATGAAACAATTGAAACTGTACTATAAGACTTCTGGCCAAGGGATTAAGAAGGACAAAAGTTGTTTCTTAACTCACAGTAAAACTGACAGACTCTTTAATAGAAGGATTAAAAGGTCGATCGGTTATAAACATTTTGTCTTTCCTTTTAATATCTTGGTTGTCTATTTTACTCTGGTAGAAAGAAAATTTGTTATTTCTCTGATATTTCCTAAAAGATTATTAACAAGATTGTAGGTTGGCAAGGCAAACTACTTTCTCCAGGAGGTAAGGCTATTATTATCAAACACATCCTTCAATTTCAAATCCTTCATGTATTTGCTGCTTTAATGCCCCTATCACTGTGATTAATGAAATAGAAATGCAATTTTCTAATTTTTTCAGGGACAGAGAGAAGGAAAAAATAGTTATCGCTGGTCCTCCCGCAATAACATGTGCTTTCTTCCCACGGAAGGTGGACTTGATTTTAAAAGTTTATGGACATCTGTTGGACTTTTTCAGCTAAGTGGTAGTAGAGATTGAGGACCAAACCTTCTCTTTGGTCTCAGTCTCGAAATGCCAAGTATTGTGAAAAAAGCAATCCTATATCCAAGATAATTGCCTCTAAAAACTCTACTGATTGAAAAGATCTGTTTCGTATCAAAGATAAAGTGAAACATAATATCACCTGGATTATTAACTCTGGTTATGTCAGGTTTTGATGGGATAATCGAACCTAGAAAGAGTCTTTGTATCGTATGATTAATCTTATTCATAAGTCCTAATATTAAAGTTAACAGTTATACTATAACCATCATGAGAACTAGGAGATATGACTTCTTCAATACCTTTAGAGACTTTGAACTTAATCAAAGATACTCCAATTGTCATGGAAGATATAAAAGACAAGACTATATAGTAATTAAGTAATAACGGGTTCTTTTCTTGCACTACTACTTTTGATAATCTTAGAAATAGAAATGTGACTTCTCCTATTTATAATTTCATTTGGATCAAAGAAATCCCCCTTAAAATATCTTTATTTATGTTGAGACTTCTAAGAAAAACTTCCACTTGATGCTACATTAACTAGATTCTACATTGGCACTGGTCCTCAATGCTCTTGTTGCAAGATTGCACAACATGAAACCACTGACAATATTTTTGCAGATAGTGAAAGGGCCAAACAATCTTGGTACTTGATATCAAGACCTTTGGGATTGCATGTTACAGGAAACACTGTTAATTCTATTATTTGACGGTGGTGGAGGCAACGACCAAAAAATATCATCCACAATTTTATGCTCCTCATCATTCCAGTTATAGTATGCTGGATAATATGAAAAAGTCAGATGTAATACAAAAATATGAATATAAAAAAATTAAGCCTCTAATATTTGCTTCCAAGCTTTGTTTCACGTTAAGGTGGCTATTGAAAATAAATTCAAGTATATAAATTACTCCCATAACTGGAGCAAAGTTTATCTCATGGCTAAGAACATTAAAGCATTTATCACAAGCAAGATGATTAGGTAGATCAGACCATTTGGTAATAATCGAAAACTCAAAACAGATAGGAGCTACATGAGAAATCAAGACAAAGCCAGTGCAGCAGGTTAGGAACAAAATTGGGAACATGAGGCATGGACTTCTCATATCCTACTCAATTCTGCACTAATAACTACAGTGAAGCTCAAGTAGCTTTAATTGGAATCTCACGGTGCCTAAGCCAACAATCCGAAGGCCTTAAAGTTGAATTGGATTCTTTGTTAGTAGTTTAAGTGATTAATGATATTAGCAGACCACCATGAAGGATCCAAAGAATCATTGAAGAGATCAAAATAAAGATTAGTCAAAAAATATAATAGTTAAATATTGTTATAAGAAAGAAAATGAAGTTGCGGATGCAATAGCTAAATATGCTACACAAATCCAAGAGCATACTATTTTTCTCTATGAAAGTGACCTGTCAGCATCTGCCAAACGTTGTTTAAGGATGAACAAAATGCAGTTTTCTTCTTTCACAAAAAGAGTCAAGAAGTTCAACAATTGACACTTCGACCCTCATTAACTTTCTATTAATTCAATAGATTAACACGTAAAATTTGAATTCATTCTTTTGTAATTTGATTTATAGATCTTCAAATCATGAAACTTTATAAGATAAACATTAATATCTTATCCTAAGCAAAGCCAGGTTGAATGGATTTTGGTTGAAAAAAGAAAAAAAAAAAAGAAAAAGAAAAAAGACTACCTGACATTGGTAAAAGGAAAAAAATCGCAACTACTTGATGAAATCTACCCCCAAATGACAATTTTTTTTTTTTGGTTTAATTTGCACATCTGATCAATTTTAAGTGGATCGAAGTCGAAGTATTAGTGAACTTGGCAGTTTTTTTGCGTCAGGATTTCTTTCAGCACCCTTGATACTTGGACTAAAATAGAGTCGAGTTTGGGTCATCTTCGAGTTCCTTCCACAGCAGAAAAAATGGAAATGGCAAAAACTCAGCCATGCGGCACTCTGGACGAGTTTAGAGTTGGGTCTGTACCCACTATATTCTACATTCCAGACTTCATCACTGAGTCAGAACACGACCTATTATTGAATACTGTAAAATTTCTCTCTTTACTCAATCAGTCTATCCTTTTGCCGTTTCATTTTCTTCACTTCTGTTTATTATTCACAAAGCTGTTATTGTTTGATCTTATTTCTTCCATTATTTACTAGACACCATCTCTTTTTGTGTTCTAGATATATGATGCCCCAATTTCTAAATGGAAATCTTTGAAAAACAGGAGATTGCAGAACTGGGGTATGTTGTTTTTTAATATTCGCTAGTTATTCCTCATTTTTTAAATACAATTTACACAATTCAGATTTAATTCTCTTGCTGCTTTGTGTTGGTATACCATGGCAGGAGGCGTTGTGCATGAAAAAGGCCTTATTGCTCAAGACTGTACGTACACATTGAACCCTTTTCTCTTGTCTCTCTATGAATTGTTGAATACAATGTGAAGTGCTTCTGGTTTCAAATTTTGGGGTTAGCAGTTTTGCTTATCAAAGTTAAACAAACCAAGTATTTACCTAAGAAATTGTGAATATTGCCACAACCACTTTCATGAACTTTATTTGCTGTAATTAAACAATTCTCAAGCAAATGTTCACTTAATTTTTGAACGACATGCAAATTATTTGGAGTGTGATACTTCAATAGGTTTAACATTTCATAAGCTATGAAGCATTAAGGCCACATCAAACCCCAAACTTCAATATTGAGAGATGTCTATAGCACACAGGAGTACAACACGAAACTTCTGTACATTTTGTATCCTACAAAAAGTGAAATTTGTAATATCTGAAGGCATCAAAAATTAAATCTTGAGGATTAAAATTTCTGAACACTTGACCAAAGAGAGCATTAAATTAGGGAGGAGACATTCGGACTTTAAGAGGGAGGATACTGAAACATAGTGTGAGAGTAGATAAACAAAGAGAGCATTGCAGTACTCCATAGAGGGATATGGACGTACTGTTTTGAAATTTGACCTTGATTGGATAGTGGATTTCATATATAGTGGTTAGGTCTAAAGCTGTATGTTTTTTGGACCAAACCTCGTGACCTTACAGTTTATTAGGTCTTTTATATCCAACAAGAAATTTCTTTTATATTTTTCAAAGTTTCTGCTATTGAGCAGACATGTGCATGAGAGACATGTAATAGGCTAGATAGAGTATCTCTTTTATGAATCTCATTTCTATATGGCCGTAGAAACAACCACAAGATTATCAAAGGAAAGCATAAATGTCAAGGAGATTAAGAGAAGATGAAACTTTGTGGAATCCAAAAGAACCTTCAAATGTTTGATAAATCATGCCCAAAACGGGGCCCAATGTTTATAGTTTTACATTAAGAAAACCATAGAAATGACAAAAAAGTTCCCAAGTGAATATTTTCCCTGGATTGCCCATGACGCATAGTGCCTAGGTCCAATGCATTGTTTCTAAGCCTATTGCGGCTAGTCGGTCTAACTTCTATGCATGACTTTGGTAGAGTGGTCATAAATATGCGTTAAAGTGTCCAAATGTCTAACCTTTGAAACGTCAGAAACTAGAGTCAAAAGGCTTGTTGCTTCAAGCTATAATTCCCGATGTCTCATTTTTCAATTATCATTACTTGTTTACATTTGACTTCAACATCTTCTTTTATGACTCCAGTACAAATTATTGCATTACCTACATAAATTTGATAGAATAATATGAGATATGTGTGCCCCGACGCTTTGGTCTAGCCGTAAGAATGCAATGCGTGATGTGTGGGTTATGCACACTTCATGGGTTTGAGACCTGCTGCAGAAAAAGGTTGGTATTTTTAAGTAGAGAAAGATAGTGGAGTAGGTCCATTATCCATCGAATTTTGAATCGTGGGCCACTGCCTTCGGGAATTTCCAGTTTATAAAAAAAGAAAAGAAAAGAAAAGATATGTACGCAAAATACTCATGAACTAACAAATCTTAAGATAGAAGTACATTAACAGATAGATATGTTTTTGGCTCATGAGTCTGCCACTTCATATTTTGGTCAAAAGGCAACTCATTTGCGAGGAGATTTCATTTCTTGTTCCATTTAAACATCCCAAAAGGGGACACTGAGGTATCGGTTTAATTATTGAATGAAGTGACTTTGCTACCCCTTGTAGTAGATGTTACTCTATATCATGATCGGGTTATAAGTCGGTAGTGTTCGTCTAAATTATTTATGGTACTTTTAAAAGCTAAATATTCATCTTTGTGATGGAGATGTCTTTACGTTCCAAATGGCTCTCAAATGAATATCCTAGTAATGTAAAATTTTCTTGTTGAATATATAATATTATATTGAATAAGGACTGAACTAATTCTTACCATCCCTCCGCCCCCCCCAAACAAAAAAAAGAAGAGAAAGAAAGAACAAGGGCTCAACTGTACATGTATATTTTTTTTTCCGTTTGTAAAGAATATGCATAGTTCTATTACTCTGGACTCTTTCTCTCGTCTCAGTCTGTCAAACTGTAGTGGACTTCTCTCCAAATTTAGCTCATTGAGTTATTAACCTTGCTCTAGGCACAATTTTTAGCCTGTTGAGCCTTCTTTTGTTACTCCTAGCTGAGTTTTCAACCTGTTAAATCTTCTCTCTCCTCTCCAAATCCACTTTTGAATTCAACTCTTCCGCATGTTGAACCTTCTCTTTCAGCTAAACTCTTTGTCAGTCAAAGATTATCTAATAGTTAATGATTGGTGTAATAAAGTGTTGAAACACTTTGTTTAAATCTTTATCTGTTCTTTCTTTTTGTTGTTAAAAGCAACAAGTATTATAAAACTTCAGCACAAAGGCAGTGCTGGTTGCAGTATTTAGAGAACAAAGTGGCAGCAAAATCAGGATATCCTTTATACTATAACCAAGGATTTTACAAAGATTCTAAAACTTCTAAAATAGATGCAGAATTATCTGTGTAATATTTCTTTACACCAAAAATGAAAAAGTAAAACATAATTCAACTTTATTTTCTGGGTGGAACTGTATCTATTCCCAAAACATCTTACATTTCTTTCCTTCCAAATAGTCCACTGTATACATACAAGTATTATTTTCCATCTCTTCTTCTATTTGGTACCTCTGCCCAAGCTGCTCTAACATGCGAATAATTCACTAGTCAGCCTTGGCATTTTCCATCTAATGCCTTTCATGTTTAAGAAAATTTGCCAAAGCTGGTAAGTGATTACACAGTGAATAAACAGATGGCTGTGGTTTTCTGGCTCCTTTCCACAAAGATAGCATTTTGAACATAGTTGAATTTCCCCTCTCTTTAAGTTTTCTTGAGTCAGGCAGGATCCTTAAGCTACTAGCCAAACAAAACAAGCTACTCTCTCTGCCGCAATTTATGTTATGATGTTTGACTGGACATAGTTTAATCTTGGAAGGAAGACTTTTGAAACGTATAGTCTAAAATAAGCCATAGATATTTGTGTGGCTATAAATCATCTCATTAAGGGGAAAATGTGAAGTTTAACATTAAACTTTTACTAAATATAGAAAGGTGTCATATTTTTTCGTACTGACTAAAAATAACAATATGATACATTATCGAGATGGAGAGAGTACCTTATATGGAATTCTAACTTTCCATATATGTTTCCAGGCCACAATGTAGCTTGTTGACTAGTGTGGATCAGATCATAATGAGATGATTTGACTGTGTATACTTCTTTCCTGTGCTCCATCCCTCCTAGCTTGTCCTCTTATTCCTCAAAGCCTTTGAGTTTCTCTAAGACAGAGATAAACTCACAACTCTTTTTATTTCCCAATCCTATAGCAGTCTTCTAAAATTCAAGTGCCAACCCTAATAGCTGGATTTACTGTTCTTGTTTCTGACTTAAACTAAAGATATCTGGAATAGGATCTTTAAAGACTGCCTATCCAAGCTAGTTATCTTCTCAAAATGTTCTTCCATTTCCCACTTTGATACTGGTATTTATTTTGAAAGAGGACCACAAACCTTTGATTATTCTCCATACACTTGTATGGACCTATAGAAGTTGGAGAAGCATCAATTCTGGTGGTCTGAAACTCAGGAAAGCCTTGAACTCCTTTGTAAAGCTCACTCTTGAACCCCCAACTGGGTTTACTATTTGTTGAACCGCTGCTACTGGCTGTGGAGCTAACACGGGTGCTGGTGGCAGGGGCATAGGCATGTATGCTGAAGATCAGTCGAACCCTCTTCGGCTGAAAATTATACTATGTATATAAGATTATAAGTCAAATGTTACTTTTCATATATACTAAAACCTTGAAAGTATCCTTGAGCACCCTTATCAAAATTTCTGACTTCGCCACTGGCTGGTGGTGGGATCTGTAAGCCTGGTGCAACCTGTTGAACTGATGTATGAGTAGTTGGAGTCTGTTCACCCACTGTATCCTGTGTATGGGAATTACTTGGTGGCACTATCCCATCTAGATGCAGAATAACAGCCTCTAACACTGATACCATCGTCACGGATAATTCTAGTAGTATTGCAATTGAGACTCCCCCACTGGGGCTGTTGTTGGTATGTCCTGGACATCTCCCTTTGCTGGAAGCTCGGACAGTGCCTGTCTAGGGGCTGGGGGTCTACCTCTAGCCTTGACGGCTGACTATGTTGGAGCCATCCTCATGATCCGGCTCTGCCCCTACTGTACCACATGTTGCTGGTGCACCCCCTCTCCCTGCAGATGCTAATGAACATGTCCTAACCATCTATTCAAGAAACAAGAAGGATTATTTCCTTAATCAACGCAATAGCATGATAACAATCAGAAATAAGGAAAACTTTCCTAAAATTCCTGTGTAGCTTCCTGTTTATTGATATGGAGCTCTACGTAATCATAGATAAGACTACTAGATACTGCTCCATGACTCCAAGGAATTTGAAAATCTAGGGTCTGATACAGAGTTTTTCTCAACCCAAATCGGGGACTTAGACATGACAGGGCACCCTACAAGTCACTACCCTTGCCAGGTGAACCTTCTAACAAAATATGCTCATGATAGTGAATAAATATGATAGAAGAGATACTACAGCAGTCTAACATAACGTAAATGCAGAAAGAAGTACAATATCTGATATAGTGCAGAAACCCATATTACCCAAAGAAAAGAGACTAAGTCATGGAGCTACTAGTTTTTGAGTACAAAGTACGAGACACAGCTCGAAAGTAAAGTCGGTATTCAAGCTACTAGCAGAAAGACTTAAGAGAGTTATCAGTAATTTGATTTCTCCTAATCAGAATGCGTTTATCAAAGATAGCAAATTACTGGTGCTGCAATGGTAGCTAATGAAAATCTTGACAATTGATGAGAAGGAAGAAAAAGGGGGTGGGCTGTAAGATGGATTTAGAAAAAGTACTAGATCATGTCAATTGGCATTGCCTATTGAACGCGGAGGCTGATGAACTTTGGTGAGAAATGGATGTGAGATTTTCCATCTTAATTAATGGTGACCATTAAGGTTTTTTCAGCTCTTACAGAGGCCTGAAACGGGAGATCCCTCGTCTTCTTATCTATTTGTTCTAGTAATGAAAATTCTCAGTACAATGTTAAGGGAAACAGAAAACTTGGGTGGGTTAAGAGGTCTAAAGATAGGCAGAAAAGATTAGGAAAGTATGATGCTTAATCATATCTTTTACGCAGATGATTCTCTTTTGTTCTGTGAGGCTGATGGAGATCAAGTTTTGTATTTGAGAGGGGTCCTTTTATGCTTTGCGGTAGTTGCTGGCCTGAGAATTAATCTGACTAAGAGTATCATTTTTAGTATTAATGTTGATGACTGTGTTGAAGAGTTTACAGGCTTTTTGGGTTGTGAAGTAGAAAAATTTCCCACTACTTATTTGGGGCTTCCATTAGGGGTGAAGAGAAAGGGTAAAAACATCTGGCAAGGGGTTATTGATAGGTATCTGTAACAGAGAAGTTGACTCTTGGTAAAACAATACTTATCTCTTGGGGGAGGCTTACCTTAATCAACAGTTGTCTTGGATGGGATCCCAACATATACAATGTCTCTATTTAAAATGCATGTAGCAATTAAAAAGAAATTGAGTGAAGGATGAAAAACACGTATAAAGTATTTCGATTTTTTGAGTTTCATTCCTGAACTATCAGGTGTGCAAGTTTCCTACCTGAACTATCACGGAATATTTATCGAAACATACCTCATCTATGATGTGATATTTCATGTAGGAAAAGGAACAATTGATAGTTGATGTGTGTTTCGATAAATAGTTAATGATAGTTTAGATAGGAAAAGTGAACACCTAATAATTCAGATATGAAATTAAAACACTGTGATACTTCAGGTGTGTTTTTAATCATTAACTCAAAGAAATTTGACTCCATTAGAAGACAGTTTCTATGAGATGGAAATGCAAACAAAAGGTAAACTCATTTGGTAAAGTGGCAGGTGGTTACTGGGGATAAGAAATCAGGGGGTTTGGGAGTGAGGAATCTGAAGATCCAGAATAGAAGGCGACCTTTTACTATGGAGATATAATAGAGGGGGACTGAGGAAATTTGGCAAAAAATGTTAGATGCAATCTGTGGTGAAAAGGAGGGATGGAAGCAAAATCCTTCACAATTGAAATTGTGGGGGAATCTGGAGAAAAGTAAGTGAAGAATGGGATGAGTTCTTACAACATACAAGGCTGGAGGTTGGCAATGGTGCTAGAATTAAATTAAGGATAGATACTTCGAATGGGGATGAAAATTTTAAGAGCAGATTTCCAGATTTGTTTAGATGTGCTTTGAATAAAGAGGGTCACATAATAGATTTCTATTCAAACTCAGGCTGGCATATTACTTTCATGAGAAACTTGAATGACTGGGAATTGGAGAATTTCTATTTACTGATGCAACAACTGAACTGATGCTTAATTGATCGGGACAAAGCAAATATGTTAGTTTGGGTAAATAGCAGGGATAAATTATTTTCAGTCAATAGTTGTATAAAATGTTTTTACAGATGAATATTCAGGGGATTTCTAGCTGACCCTGGAAAATGATCTCAAGACAATGCCGGGAACTTTTTTCTGAACATTATGGGTGTGTCTCTGGTTATACCACAGAAGATCAACAGCATGTTGGAAGTTTGGCAAGCTCAAAGGGTAGATTAAAGTTTGAAACATATATGGAGGACTATTCCCATTTGCATATTGTGGACTGTCTGGCTGGAAAGGAACAAGACATGCTTTGAGGGGAAGAGACTGTAGATTGCTAGGGTCAAAAACAAATCTATCAAAAACTTGTTTTGTTGGTGTTATAGAAGTACTCTAGAGTCTAGATAGAATGGACCAGTATTTGGACCTTTTAGGGGGAAATGTAGTATGATTGTGGAGATGATGTAGCTTGTCTTGTACTTGGTCCTGTACCATCTTGGTACCTTTTTATTAAAAACTTTTACCTATCAAAAAATGATGTCAGTATTAAATAATAAAAGATAGTGGCTGAATACGGCCTCCATGGACTAGTGGTGGCTCACCTCAGTTCTAAACAAGTCTAGAATGGACCGAAATTTAGGTATCAGCTACCGGACTGTCCTTTTCAATTCTTTTGCCAAAATAACAAGAGTACTTTTAGCTTACCTTTGGGACATGATGATAAGAATCAGGTTACTTTATAAAAATAAGAAAATAATGTGGAAGAGAAAATAAGAAGATTAAAGACAGAAATTGAAATATATGTGAAATTCGAGAATAAAATCCCTAAATTCCAAAATAAGTGCTAAGAACGCTATTGATCTTAGTATTCATAAATTAGCGGATTAAATCTAATTATGATACTAATAGAGTCAATTAAGAACTTAGATCAAAAGTGGTCTAGACCTCTATTTCGAAGAAATTAGAGATAATTAGTATAAGACTAATTACCTTTTTTAATTTACTTTAATAGGAATCAAAGATATCAAGTTAAGAATTAATCATACCTCTTAAAAATCGTTCTTATAAGTTTGTAAGATAAATCCCAAGTAACCACATCCAAAGGTGTAAAGAAGAGAAACTCTCAAGTAATAATAATGTTGTCTAATGAAAATTAACAAAATTCACCCCTTATATATAGGGGAAACCTATCCGAAACAACATGTGATCTGAATCCTACAACAACAACAACAACAAAAAACCCAATGTATTCAAACAAGTGGGGTCTGGGTAGGGTAGAGCGTAGCAGACCTTATCCCTACCTTTGAGAAGGTAGTGAGGATGTTTACGAAAGACCCTCGGCTGGGCGAATAGTGAAAAAGAGCAATAGCAGCAACTAGGAACAACAACAAGATAATAAGATACTAAAAAGAAAAAGATAATAAGTTTGAACAACATCAAGATAATAAGATACTAGTGCTATTTGAATGTATATTTGGCCTGCATATCAACTGGAGGAAGAGTTCTTTGTTTCCTATCAATGAGGTTACTAATATGGAGTCTTTAACTTCAATACTGGGTGGAGAAATAGCGGCCCTGCCTTCTGTGTATCTTGGCATGCCATTAGGAGCAAAATCAAAATCAAAGGAAGTCTAGAATGGGGTGGTAGAGAGGTGTGAAAAGAAGCTAGCCAGATGGAAGTCTCAATACATATGCTTGGGAGGAAGAATCACTTTGATTAACTCTATTTTAGATGCTTTGCCAACTTACATGATGACCCTCTTTCCAATCCCAGTCAGTGTTATTAAAAGGCTAGATAACTTTAGAAGATCTTTCCTTTGGCAAGGAAACAAAGAAAAAAAGAGCTTTCACTTGGTGAATTGGAAGACCCTCACTATTAAAAAAAGGAAAGGAGGTCTGGAAATTAGAGATTTGAAGTATCAGAGCAAAGCACTCAAGATGAAATGGCTCTGGAGATATACACAAGAAGAGCATAGCTTGCGGAAGAGTATTATAAAGGCTAAATATGAAGAGGAAGACAGGTGGATGAGCAAGGAGGTCACTGCACCATATGGGATTAGCCTATGGAAGTCCATCAGATCTTTGTGGCCACTGTTGTGGAACAACTGCCACATTAAAGTTGTTGATGTGTGCAAAATAGATTTCTGGAGACACAAATGGCTAGGGACAGAAAGTCTACAGCAGGAATTCCCAGACATCTATAATCTGGCTGTTCAACAACATAGCACAGTGGCAAAGTTAAGGGTAAACCAAGGCTGGAATATTACTCTCAGAAGAATGCCTAATGATTGGGAGGTAAATAGGGTGATGGCTTTTCACAAAAGGCTAGAAAACTTTAGAGGGTTGGAAGAAGGAGCTGATATATTATGGTGGAAGGGGAATTGTGGAGGAAACTATAGAGTTAATGCAACCTACAAGGATCTGGATATTACATGCCATCAGATTGAAGGGTGGCCTTGGAAACAGATATGGAAGGCAAAAATACCTTACAAGGCATCTAGTTTTGTTTGGTTACTGGCAAGGGAAGCTGTGCTCACACAGGATAATTTGAAGAAAAGAGGCATCATCATATGCTCCAGATGCTGTCTATGTGGGGAAACTGATGAAACAGTGAGACATCTGTTCCTACACTGCAAGATAACAATTGGAGTTTATTTTTGGCACTTAGAGGCATTACATGGATAATGCCAGACAGAATCTATACAACACTAGCAGGATAGGAAGAAGCAGGGAGAGATGAAACAGACAGAGGAAGATGGAGAACACTACCAGCCTGCATATGGTGGATAATATGGAAAGAAAGGAACTCTAGATGTTTTGAAAACAAGAGCAGCTTATTTCAACAGATTAAAATGAATTGTATCTTGCTCTTCTCTTTTTGGTGTAGACAGGCCTACTCAGTAGAAGCTGAGGAAGTTCTAGAAGTGCTAGATCCATCTAGTAAGACAGAATAGCTTCAGTTTCTTAGGAGAATTTTTGCTATGTAAATATGGGTCTAGTGCAACCTATGCACTATGTCTAATGATTTGAAATTTGACAGATATATACAAAGTTACCAATTATCAAAAAAAAAAAGAAGATGATTTGTTACTAAAACAACAAATAGTGATAGAAATCTAAACATAGGAAAGAAAAGAATAATATTAAACTCTGGGAAAGGGAACGAAGTACGCCTGAATATTAACTAACCTTCTACCCTGATCTTCGATCTCCACACCTTCCTACCAAGAGAAATAATAAATAAGAAAAATCTAACCAGGAAACTTTAAACTGGGAATCTATTAAACTAGGAAAATAAGTAAAAATCTTTCCAAAAACTACCTATCAAAAATAAGGGAAAAAGTGCAACATTTGCACCCAAAATATACGCCCATTTTCAGAACTTTTTGGGAACGAGAATCAGCCCCTTTTTGGGCCCAACCGCACGTGTAAAAGAAGCCCCTATTGGGCATGCAAAATCAAATCTTTTGGGCTCCTTTGGGCCTCCATATGGCAGCTCTTTGGCTCTTCTTTGAGCCTCCATGTGACATGCAAAATTAGTTCTTTTGGACTTGAACCTGGACCACCATGATATATGTGTAGCACTTAGCCTACTCGTAGTCACAATTCTTGGGCTCATTTTTGGGTCCTTATTCCCCGATAAACATCCTTATGGGTTCATCTTTGGATACTTCTTTCACAATAAACATCTTTTTGATTTCCCATTGAAGCCTGTCAACTTTTAATAGAGGTATGCCATCGTGGATGCTATCATTCCCCTTTTCTTGAAAACAATTTATCCTCGAATTTGAAGTTTGCCAAAATCAAGAAGACATGCATTAGTAAACAACATCCATTGATCGAATCAAAACTGGTAGGAACAAAACAAGATAGTAACCATGTGTCCACTTAACCCAATTAAGTCTAGCATGTGTAGGTACACCGTTGTAAAGCATATGAACATTATCAACCTAATAGGAAACTTTCCTACTTGTATAAGTACATCAAAATTAGCATAGATGTCACGGGGAATAACAGTAAAGTATTTCAATGTGCATGGTAAAATTGACACAAGGTCCCTAAAGCATGCATCAAATTGAACACTTTCATGATATAACCTAGCATCCTCAATTACACCTTGCATAGATTCTTCTTCATATAAGTTATTCACATAAACACTTGAGTTTTGTGAACACTTTCATGATATAACCAAGCATCCTCCATTACACCTTGCATAGATTCTTCTTCATGTAAGTTATTCACATAAACACTTGAGTTTTCAAGGAAGATAGGAGAATCCTTAAGCTTCAACTCATTCACAATCCTCCTCCCACAAACATCATGCCTCTTTTCAACAAGTGTGAATTTATAATCAGCTATGTCATGCTCAGTTTCAAAAGAGAATGAATTACACTTATAGTTGAACTCACAGGTTACAGTTAATGACTTATTATAATGAAAAATATCATCATCCTCGAAATTAAGGCTGAAACTATAAACAAACACCTAAAGTTGGCATCATTTTTCATGTAGACATATCAACTACGACTTTGTACCATGTAAACCCCTGTAATAAGGCCCGATTGTGCCATTTTGACACTTTTTGCTGACATGGCATAGTGAGTGTGATACACTCATTAACGGCGCGTGAAAGGCTTATTTACCCAATTTTTATTTTATTTTTCTCTTCTTCTTCCCCATTTTTTCAGTCATTACCTCCTACCATTTTCCCATCTTAAACTCCTTCGATGGAGGTCGTATTTTCCAAAAAATAGTAATTGAAATCTGCAAATCTTTAACTTTTTATCTGCCATTTTCTTTACTTTTTGGGTGGTAGTTAAAAGTGATTTGGAATGAACTTGAAATGAGTTTTTCTATGAGAGAGAGAGAGAGAGAGAGAGAGAGTTTGGGGGTATGGTGGAGAAGATGATTTTTGTGTGTGTGTGGGGGGGGGGGGGGGGGTTGTTTCTGCAAAAGAGAGTCTCGGGGATATGGCAAAGAAGACGACGACAGGTGGAGGGTTGTGCTTCTGCAAAATAGACTTTTACGTGGTCAAACCTTTCTTTTGTAATTATTTAGGCATAAATGCCACATGTCATCGATTCATTGGTCATTTTTTCATGTGTTTTAGTCCTTATTTTTTCTCTTTAATTTGTTCGTGTGCGTGTGATCATGTGGACAATTAAAATGAGTTGGCACAATTCAATTAACCAATTAATCCATCTAGGAAACGTCTGTTACCACGTGACTAAGATTTTTGAAAGCTTGTGCGAAAAGTGTCAAAATGACATAGTTGGGCCCTACTAAAAGTGTTTAAATGATACAAGTATTAGTTGAGGTGTCTAAGTGAAAAATGGTGCACACTTTAGGTGTCTGTCGATGGGTTCAACCCAAAATTAATAAAGTCACCAACATAAGAAATAAGAGTGTAGTTCATTACCTCCAGAAAAACATTAAGTGTTGTAGGAATACCAAGAATGTGAATAAACCGATTAACGTACCGTACTTGGTCTTATGTAGCAAAAGAACAACATCAACTCATTTTCCCTTGCTCATTTGTTTTAGGTCCACAACTTCCTCATTAGAATTCTTGTCACGATTCTTACTTTGGAAAGGTTTAAAATTATTCTCTTTACCTATTTCCTTCTCATCAACAATCCACTTGCTCCATGGGACATGTAGTTTCGGCCATCTTCAGACTAAGTTTATCAAATGATAGTTCTTCAATGCAAACTTTCCCGTGAGTACCTACAAGAGAGTCAAAACAACTAGAAGAACAAGTAGGAATATTAGAGTTAGAATAAGAAATAACCTTACTCAAACTCTCTTGTTTTTCTCTCACCTCACAACCATCCCTCTTCTTTTTACTCTCATGGTCATCTCTCTTCTCTTTTCTTTTCTCTAGATCTCACTTGACATACCATTCTCTGCACACAACACAACCTTTCCTTTTTCGTCCCTTGAGATGTCAACATGCACTCCCTTCTCTCAATCTTTTCTCTCTCATCCTCATCTATCCTCTCTCTTATTGTTTTTATATCAACACGAATTTGGTGATGGAGTTAAAGATGTGAGAGCAAATCTCTCCCTATTCATGTTGAAAGAGTATTTATTCTTTTCTATGTTGTATGAAGCTCCACTATTAGCATGCCATGGTTTCCCGATATGATATGACAATTATACATAGAAACAATGTCACACCAAACCTTGTCCTCATAACTTTCAAGAGTGAATGACAATAACACCCTTTTATTTACCTTTACTCCTTTCCACATTGAAGGGTGAAATAAGCTCAATACTAGGTAAGTTCAATCTCTCAACCATATATTATAGCCAGACTCTTTGTGAATTCTCATGTCACATAGCTTAGACAACACTTATACTCTAGTTTGAAAAATAGTTCTACCTTGGTCCTCTCATCCTCGTCAAGTTGTACATTCATTCAGTTTGTCCTCCTTCGCTCAACATGGGTAGCATCTAACGTGTCAAGTCGGGCAATAATCATTCTGAGCACCTCAGTTAAGTTGTTGTTTTGAGTTCCAACATTAGTTTCCTTACCTGTTCGATATATCTCAAGAAACAAAAAAAAAAGTATCTCTCAGTTTGACTTTTTTTTTCCCCATGCTATTGGCCTAACTTTCTCTTACCTTTTTTCACTCGAATTACTACCTTTGACTGGATCCTTTAGGATTTATATATAAACCCTACTAGTAACAATCCTTTATAAGTAAGATGTAGAAAGATAAAGAATTTACCAACACCCAGACAAATGGGTTTGATTATGCAAGAAAAAAAGGCCAATTTTGTGTAAAAAGAAAAACTTCAAAGATCCCCCTCTTTTTGGTTTTCCTTTTTGTCATAGGAAATCAAGAATCAAAACAAATCCGAAGTTTCTTGGAGATACCTTAATTCTCAAGCAATTAAATTTTCTCTCTTTTTTTTTTTTTTTTTTTTTTTTTTGTAATTTTCATTTTTTTTTCCTGTTGTTATGTAGCTTACCTTTTTAAGCTACTAGAACAAGATAGTATGTTTTTTCAATTTTTTCCTTGGGGTTAAGAACCTCCCAAGACCATGAAGAATGGATTCTTGATAGAACTTCTCTGATACCACTTGATAGGAATTGAGGTTACTTGAATAAAAACAAGAAAAACAATGCAGAAGCGAAAATAAGAAAGATTAAAAGACAGGTATTGAAAGATATGTGAAATTCGAGAATAAAATTTTCAATTTCAAAATAAGTGCTAAGAATCCTAATTGATGTTTGTATTCATAATTTAACGGATTAAAACAAATTATGATACTAATAGAGTCAATTTAAGAACTTAGATCTTAAGTGATCTAGACCCCTATTTTGAAGAAATTAAAGACAATAATTATTATAAGACTATTATCATCTTTAATTTAATTTGATAGAAGCCAAAGATATCAAGTTAAAAATAATCTTACTTCTCAAAGAATCATTCTTACAAGGTTGTAAGGTAAACCTGAAGTAGCCACATGCAAAGGTGTAAAGAAGAGAAAACCTCACATAATAATTATGTTGTCTAATGAAAAATAACAAAATTCACCCTTATATACAGGGGAATGCTATCCCAAACAGCAAGAGACTCGAATCCTACTTTTGTGATAATAATAAATAGGAAGAATCTAACTAGGAAAATAAGTAAAAATCTTCCCAAAAACTACCTAACCAAAATAAGGGAAAAAGTGCGAATTTGCACCCAAAATATATGCCAATTTTCAGCACTTTTTGGGCACGAGAATCAGCCCTTTTTGGGCCCAACTGCACGTGTAAAAGCAGCTCCTGTTGGGCAGGCAAAATCAACTCTTTTGGGCTCGTTGGCCCTCCATGTGTCAGCTCTTTTGGCTCTTCTTTGGGCCTCCATGTGACATGCAAAATTAGTTCTTTTAGGCTTGAGCTTGGACCATGAAATATGTGTAGCACTTAGCCTACTCGTCGTCACAATTCTTGGGATCATTCTTGGGTTCTTCTTCCCTGATAAACATCTTCTTGGGTTCATCTTTGGACACTTCTATCACAATAAGCATCTTCTTGATTTCCCATTTAAGTCCGTCAACTTTTAGTAGTGTATGCCACTGTAGATGCTATCATTTCCCTTTTCTTGAACACAATTTGTTCTCGAATTTGAATCTCGCAAAATTAAGATAATCTCGCAAAATTAAGATGATTAGTAAACAACATCCACTAATCGAAAGCAACATTAGTAGGAATAAAATAAGATCGTGACCATGTGTCCAGTTAACCCAATTAAGCCTAGCATTTATAAACATACATGTTAGGCTTATACATACCTCTATTATAAGTTTAGTTTGCATGTAAATAACACATAAGTCACGCTATTATTAAAAAGTAAGGAAACTAAGAGTTAAAGTCTAAGTCACTCTTTTATTGAACAACAATCAAACTAAGAGCTAAACTCTCACTTGTCTCGAAAATGGAAAACTTCCCTTTACTTGAATGTCCAAGGTCTTTTTAAATGATCTCTGTTACCCTCAATCTATTTAAAATCATGAACAACATGTCCAAATTACCCAGGGAATCTAATCCCATAATTTGGGACACCGGGGGCAAACTCAACCATTAGTCTATTCAAAATTGTCCCTCGGGTTAGTGATTCAAAATACAAAATAAATAATATGCCACTAGCTATGGAATCCAATGTTATAATCAAAATCCTATTTTGATATCAATTGATAGGCCAATTCATCAATTTTCCATTCCTCGGTCTAGATCTAAAATACCTAATTTTAACCTCTTCATGCTTTTGCAGTTCAAATCGCCTATAATCAAGTATATTATTGGGTTTAGCGCAAGGAGCATATACCTTGAAGTTTAGCTCAAACTCTATAAATTCAAATCTTATGCATGAGCTCCAAAACCCCAAACTAGTGTAAAAATGGATATTGGAAATTCGAAATCAGCTTTTTATATGCTACAGGTGCCCTTTCGCATTTGCGAACCTCGGGCCTGCGTTTGAGATTCATTCGTTATCCAGGCTTGCAACATTGCAGTCACGGTCACATAGAAGGCTTGATCAGGGTTGACCTGACTTTTCCCGTCGCGGTCACTTCCTTGAACCTCGTGTTCGCGATGAACATTTTCCCTGTATTCCGCGATCATGACTGGTTCTGTGCGGTCACGAAGAAAGTACCATCACTAAAAAAATTTGTAATTCCAATTGTACCCAAGTGGTGCCAAAGCACCCCTAGCCCCTCAAGTCCCAACCCCAACATACCTACAAGTTTGAAAACATCATATGAACCTATATGAAGTCCTAAATCATGCAATGGAATGTAAATACTCAAACAGAGGGTCGGATTGTTACAGGACCTTGTATGCTTTGCTGCTTGGTTTAGAATGAAACAGTCCCTCTGCCTCCACAAGAAAAACCAACAGATACACGCATAGAGTATTAAAAAGGGAACTAGAATCATGCAAAAGTTAGTTCAATATGTCATCTTTTTCAATTTCCTTTCCAAACTTATCTTTGGAAAAAGGTGCTGTTTATGTTGAGATATTTATATTCTGAAACCTTCCGAGTTATTAGTAACTTATTATATCACTTTTCCTTTCTTATTGCAGTGCCTCCTTGGTTAACTAGAATTACAGAGAGAATAAATGAGAAATCAGGATTATTTCCATCATCAATTAATCACGTGCTTATCAATGAATACCTTCCTAACCAAGGAATAATGGTTTGTTCTGAACTCGTGCAAGCTGTGTTGCTCATTTGATTTGCTGCTTATTCTTCTTTTTCTTCCTCCTTTTTTCCCCATTTTCTGCTTTTATATCAAATACGTGTTCCCCATATTATTATTTTTTTAGTTTTGTAACTCCTATTCCTCACAAAGTTTTGAACACTTTGACATGCAGCTGTCTGTCTATATATAAAGTCAATGCGTTTATCATGTTAATTCTGGTTCCATAACTAGGAGGTCCGTATTGCAACTGCTAGATTTTGGAAGATTCAAGTTAGCCCTATAAACAGGATAATAGCTTCTAAGTAGTGAATCAGGAGTGATTTCCTTGACTTTGGTTAACAGTAAATTAGTTTTGCTGACAAGAGCGCCTCCACTGCAGCCTCATCAAGACGGACCAGCTTATTATCCTGTAGTGGCAATTCTTTCTCTTGGATCTACTGTAGTTATTGATTTCACTCCACATCCTAATTTGAGCAGCCGTGTTGGTACACATGGAAACAGTGTTGATGACAAAATTTCTGACCAGGAAGCTGCTGTGATGAATTCTTGTGAACGGCTAGAGAACTTCCATCCCTTTTCTATCATATTAATGCCTTGCAGTTTGCTGATATTCAAAGATATGGTGTACTCAGGTAAAACTTTCTGTTAGGGGTGGTTTCAACAGAATCACTCAGGTTACAGAGTTAAACATACTGCCCAAGGTGTCAATAACTAATCTCAAGAGTACCTTGAAGATAGTGTCAACATTGTCCTTGAAAGTTTAACTTCCATTTCTAGTAAAATTGTTAGTTTTCTTAAAAGATGGTGCAGTAAATGTTGAAAGTATATATTGAAATGTCTCTCAATATTTTTATTAAGCATAGAAAGGTTTTAAATAGCCTATTAAAAATGAAAATCTGCATAATTTGAAATTCAGAAAAATCTAAAATATCTCAACAACTAAACAAACTTTATAAAAATTTATAATTCAAACCATCCTAAAACTATATTATGCTAACATGAAAGCAACTTTCAACACTCCTTTTTTGCTTCAATTCCTGCAATTTAAAAAAGTTTCTTTTCTTCAATTTTGGCTTTCGGCAGTTGGTGTCGAATTCGTTTGCCTGCTTTTGAACTTGCACACTCTTTTAGTATGACTCTTTCTTCTTCTTTCTTTTTCTTCTTTTGGGTCTTTGCATAAAAAAGTATCCTTAATAACATTGTTTTCTCTGCAAAAGTCTTTTAATCTTAGATAATTGTAGGATTTGATAAAAATTGTTGTAAAGTTTTTTCTTCCAATACAACATTCCATAAATCATAGGTTTTAAAATATGATTTTATTTTCACTGACTAAATCTGATAAGTTTTGTCGGTGAAAATTTGTAAGGTATTGAAAGAGAGATTGTCGCTTGCTATGTTTAAAAATAGGTTAAAAAGTGGTATTGGTTGAAATTAGCCCTGTGCGTTGAAAATAAGCACGAGTTAAAAATGTTTTCTAAAAATGGTTCTTTAGCTGAACTCCTAGATCCTGTAAGATCAATGAGGCTCTGATACCATTGCTGGTTTTTTTTAAAAGATGGTGCAGTAAAAATATTGAAAGTATAAATTGAAAATGTCTCTCAATGTTTTTAATATTTTCGTTTAGCATAGAAAAGCTTTAAATAGCCAATTAAAAACAAAATCTGCATAATTTGAAATTCAAGAAAAGCTAAAATATCTCAACAACTAAATAAACCTAATAGAAGTTTAAAATTCAAATCATCCTAAAACTAAGCAATTTTTATTATGCTAACAATTACTGCATGAAAACAAATTTCAACAAAAATAAAGTGTTGCACCATCCCCACCCCCCTCCTTCCCTCCCTTTCCCTCCAGTCTTCTGATTGTTTGATATGCCAAACCTCCAATACTAGCTGTCCAAATGCACCATAACTTCTCAATAAACTCCCACATCTTTATTTTGCAAAGTCCTCCACACACACACTTTTTTCAAAATCCATGATCACCACTATTCATCAAAAGCTCTACAGTCATTCGTAAAGATGTCTGAATTAGTTGTTACACATATTTGATACTAAGTTAGCATTTGTGCTGTTTCTTGTTGTTCCAGACTACTTGCATGGTATAAAAGATTCTGAGGTGCAGGGATGTGACGAGGTAAGATTAATAGCATTCCCGAGTGTGTAGTGGAGTTATCCTTGGTATCACTTTCCTTAAAATCAGTACCCATCATCTCTGTCTAATTGTACTCACTCTTTTCCAGGCTGTAAATGTAACAAATGTTCAAAATCATGGAGTAGTTCAGCACTTATCAGGTTCAATGAAAGCACTTGATAGTGATGACACTGTCATTTGCAGGGATAACACCAGAGTTTCTTTGACCTGTCGAGTGGTAACAAAGGTTTATAAAAGTATCTTTAAGTTCTAGTTTCATACAGAAAAGAAACAAGTCAACAGATGCAGCGCAGGGTGAGTAGAGCGTTGAGTCCAGGAGAATTACAACCACGGCTGCAGTTTTGTAATATTAGGATGATTGATGTACGTCAGCTATTTTACAGTGAAAGCCTTCATGATGTAACAATTTAAAAGTAGCATAGCTAGAGTAAATCTATTCCTTTTCTTAATTTGTGAATAGCTGATTGTCATGTATTTGTTCTCTATGAGATCCTTATTCTTGTTTCATTGCCTTGGAGAATATTTTGTAGGAATTGATGTCTAACCTTGTGTTGGGAAATTTTAGGTTTATTACCTTCGGAATTATGGAGGACTTGATGTTATTTGTGCCTCTATGGACAGCAGCCAGATAAACGCTTCTTTAATAGGCAGTGGTAAAATTTGTTATCTTAGCTATCAGTCAACAAACACCTACATGTCAGCAGGTGGAACATGCCTAGGTTGAGTGAGCTAACGCTCTTTACAGTGACAACCTTTTTCCAAAAAAAAAAAAGAAAAAGAACAAAGAGACGTTTCTTTTCTGGTTTTGCTGTTATTAATGTACTTGGAGTATGAGTGCATGGAACAAATTCCGAAAGTACAGTTGAGTATATTTTGTTTACGATGTGAATCGTAGTTTGCATACCTACTAGTCTGACCTATTCTAATCTGCAGTTAAGCTTACATAAGGCGTAGGGACTCGGGGACAGGTTTTCAGTTTATGAGGAGGTAAACTTGGTTAGAAGTTTTATTTTCATAGTTTTGAAATGTGAGAATTGGAAATTTTGGCAGAATGGTTAGCACGTGTTGAGACTTTAAGTCCGGTGGTTGGGGAAATCTATCATCTCCTAACTTCCTTAGCCGCGAACGGCACCATTCTCTCAACTTACTTTTCCTAACACAACATCATATACATACATAATATAATCCCGAAGCGGCAGAACAAACTTAATAAGGTAGAAGTCAAACTGCAGTCGTAAAATGCTTCATACAATGTCAAGGAGCATCTACAAAACTCTCTAGTACAAAAAATAAGAGATGCAACCTATAATAATTCTGAAAAGAGAAAGTAAAACATAACAGTCACCATGAACAGACTGTAGTTGGCTCACCTCAGCAGAATCTAGTTTGCCTAATGGGTTGGTTAGGTGCTATCACGACTAAGTGGGATTTGGTTCGTGGAACACCTTTTGGGCGGCAAGGGTTAAAATGCTAATTTGAGTCCATTAGGTGTTCCATACGAAATTTATCCTGCTCTTTGTGTTTGAGTAATATTTTTTATAAAAAAGTCACATAAATATCTATTTAAAATTGTGTTTGGGGTTATAAGGAGTCACCTGCTAAGAAGTCTAATTTTGTATTTCTTGCCAAAGTGGTTGTGATTTATTTTTTATTTGCCATTTACGCATCAAGACATTGTCTTTTTATAGAAGCCAAAGCCTTTGATTGTGTAAAAAAAAAAAAATACTTGCAATTAATGGATTCTGAAAGGTTTACTACTCCATAATACTATCTTATAAGAGGTGAAAATATGAAATTCATGTTAAAATTAGAACTGAAATTTGTTCTTTCAACCAATTCCCTCAGATATAGTGTTTTAGTTGTCTATTTCCGTGCCTATAATCAATTCTCATTTACCGGAACTGTACCAAAGTAAGTTCGGTTTGACTTTTTTTTTAAATTGTATGTATTTTCTATAAGTAACTTTCTCAAAAAAAATTAAAATTTAAGAAAGTACTTTTCTCATTTTTTAAAAATGTATAAATATCATATGCAATGTTGGAAAGAATGTATAAAGATCCTTTGATGATCTTATGAAAAGATTTGAAGAGTAAAATTTAATAAGACCTTTTCAGAAAAATTTATGTAAAGTAAAGCATCAGAGAAGTGATGTGATATCTTTTTTTGGCCAATGATCTTATTTTTTTTTTTGAATTTTTTTCTTCATTCTTTTGTTAATTATTTTATTTAATATTTTAAAAAAATTATATTTATTGCATCTAATTATATCTCATGAGTTATAAAACACCCTCCATTTATTTGCATTCTCTACTGGATAATATGTTTTCTCAAGTCCCTTTTATTTAATTCTTATGACTTACTCAATCTATAAATAACAATTACATATGGAGTTGTTGGATGCTCATTTTCATCTTCTTCTTTTTCTTAATTGTTTTTTTCTTTCTCTCTTTTTTTTTCTTTATATTTTTTGAGATATCAAATTTTCCTCTATGCTAATGAATATGGAGGTTCTCGAGATAAAGGGGTAAGCAAAAAACTCTTTTAAATAATACTTATTATTATTATTGTTATTTAATTTTCAGTAAGAATTTTTAACTCTTTGTCTCTTTAATTTATGATATTCTAATATTTTGAATTTGGTATATTATATTTGTCAAATGAGAAGAATAGAGATAGTCAAGAGAATAAAAGAGTGAAGCAAAAAGAATTTGTAAATATTTTCTAATAAGTGGAAGCATTTGAATATTTCATAAATGCATTATGAACGGTAAAATTTAATTTGTAAAAAATGTAGAAGTAGTTTTACTTTTTTCATTTTGATTGTCTTTATCTTAATTTCTAAATTCTCTTATATTTGAACTCAAGCTTTAGAATTCAAAAAGAAAATGATATTATGAACAGTAATTCTTGTCTTTCCCATTTCATTCTTAAGATTTTATAAGTTTTAAATCATTTAAAATCAGTTAATATTATGTATGAATAATATTGAAATTGTAGGAAAAGTAAATAAGATTACGCTATATATGTAGTAATTATTTTTGGGAATAAATAGTAATGAAAAGAATCAAAACACATAGTAAAATAAAAATTTAAAAAAAAAAAAGAAAAAGAAAAAAATAACTTGTCATGCCCCGCCTTGGGGGGCATGACTGGCACCTAGTGCCCTACTAGGACCTGAACTGCTAGACTGCTGAGCCTAAGCACTTCTAATGCCTGGCTGGCTCTAACTCTGGATTCAAGAAAACGACGGACTATATAACGACTGTAAATACAGCCTCCGGCCGACTAGGCCTATAGCCACCTGTAAGTAAACAACAGCTAACCAGAACAACAGTAATATGAAGGAACCTATGCGGGCCGACAAGGCCACCATGCTGTCTAGTTACTTATGAATCAAGAAAACAGGTGCTAAACAGCTACGTGACCGACAAGGTCACCACTACCAACTGAACGAGGCCTCACACGGACGTCATAACAACTAAGACATACAAACGGCCTCAAACGACTGGTATAGCTAACTACAGGGAATATGCAATCTGCAAGCCTCTAAGAATACTGATAATATGGTCGGGACAAGGCCCCGGCCTACCCATATTGTACAACAAAAGAAAAAGGATAAACCTCTAGCTATCTAGCTCCGGATGACTGGAGCTGATGACTCTGTATGCTGGCTGGAATCATGAGGGGTCGGCTCCTCGTCTATGAGTACCTGCAGGCAAGTAATGCAGCGCCCCAAACGGGCGTCAGTACCACTGGTACTGAGTATGTAAAGCAACAACTGAAAAATAACTGAAGATAAGCAATATAACTAATAGAGCTGAAGTAGAAGGAAATAGACTGTAACTGACTGAAAGTATGAGTTCAAGATTGTCTGCAACTATACTGAAAGGAGTAGGAGTCATACCTGGAAATGTAGCGTTCTACTTTCGATCTATTCATATCTAGCGTAATATGGAATAACATAACATAACATAAAATAGCATAGCACACATAAACCTTACCCGGCCACCATAAGCCGGGAGGTACAACCAACATGCAATCTATACCCCTACCCCGGTCATCCCATCTCCCATAGTAACTATAAGCATCATGCCGGTCCCATGGGTATGCACTTGGGCTCGCTGAGCCCCTGACTATAACTGTACCTGAGTCCGGAGGACTCCTGAATCAACACCCCGGGCGTACCCGCTCGACGGGGGTGTATAAAAGCCGATCAAGGCAAAATACGGGGAAACCGGCATCCTATCTTCGTCCCCTAGGGGACGGCATGCCACTCCGTAGAGCGACTTATCCTCGCCCTCTGGCGGACGAGTCGATACAGCTATTAACCCTGGGGCAGTCATGAATGCTAGGTAATCCAACCCCAAAACAATACAGTCAGGTCTCAACTAGTAATACTAACTGCGTATACCACATGCTGAAACTAGTGATAGTAATATGTATGTATATACTACATGCTGAAACTAATGACAGTGTTACGTATGTATTTAATACAAGCTGAGACTGATAATGGTATATATATAACCTTTTGTCATACTGTGCTGAGTCTAATACTGAACAAGATATAATTGTTCTGCTGAGGATCATGTTGTACAACTGAGTTTCATAGTAAACATTATTTACTACTTCTAACATGCTTTCTAAACTTCATTTTAGGCTACTATTCTATTTCTGAAATACTCTACGGGAACTTATATTGCTTTACTAAGTTTCGACTGAACACGATAATATCCTAACATACTTTACTAAATCAAATACTGGGCATGCTGTACTGTTTCTGACACTTTCTACTAGAATTTATATCGTACTAGTAAGTTTCACGCTATACATGACATGATGCTTCCAACATCGTACTAAAATTTATACTAAGCATAATATGCGACTTCTGAAACATTCTACTGGCACTTGAGCTATGTTACTATACCGGAACTACTAGCTTGCTGAAGAAACTGGCTTTACATACCTCAGTTGTTGGCTTTCCAGCTAACTGGCATAACTCGGCCAATATTCAACTATTTCTTCCAATTGTATTCACATTCATAGCAATTAGAACCAAGTTCAACAATATCCTGGAAGAAAGCATCACTTTTAATATATATATATATATATATATATAGCCCAAACTTTGGCTTATCGAAAAACAGCCGGAAACGCGCTATTTCTCGAAAGTCCAGAAGGGGGAAATACTCACTTTAGGGCTAGGAGTATATTGAAACTAATTTGGAGCAATTCCACTTATCTTAGCTCGGTAGAACGACGGTTCGCCGGCCGAATTTCACAAAACTAAACCCGTAGGAATGCTCCTTGCTGCTTAATACCTCACTACCCAAGGTTATACCGAGTTTGGACCGCGTATAACGGCCTAATCGAAACGAATTTCCTCAAAATCCTCGTGCCCTCTGTTTTCCTTCGTTCTCTCTGGAAATTATAAGAGTTTATCACTTAAAACCGAAGTTTGGAGGCTTTTATACTTGGGCCTGGACAGGGCCTCCGTGGCACGGCGCCATCGCGGAGGCCCTCCCTCCGTGGCACGGCGCCATCGCCGAGGGGTTCTGCCCCGACTCCTCCCGTGATGGTTCGGTGTGATGTTCGTCCAGTCTTCCCCCGGGCCTTTTTCTAGCATGTATGGCATTCAAAAACTCTTAGCCAACATGCGAATAGGCCATCTACCTATCGAGAATTTACAGGGTGTAACATGACTATTAATAAAAAATATAAGCATTGAATTAATATAGAGATTTTAAGAAAATTTATTAAGTTTGATAGTAAAAAAATTATTAAATTAATATATAATGTTGTGTTGGTTCTTAATTTTCATATTGCTAATAATTTGTTCTTCAATTAAACTGTTTAATATTTTCATATTCCAACCAAAGATTATTTTTATATTTTTTAATCAAGTTAAATAATTAATGCAAAATGATATCTATACTTATTTATGTTCCATGTATAACATGCATATTTGTGGCTTATATTTAATATTTTATTATACGTTATATTGAGATTTAAAAATATTATATTTTGATTATTTATTTTTATTAGGGAGTTAGAGGAAGAAGAAGAAGAAGAAAAATATGAAAATTTGATGTTTTTAAAGAAAACAAACAGATAAGGAAGTAAGGAGGGGAAAACAGAGAAAAGAAAAATATTAAAGGGAAAAAAAGAGAGAATAAAGTAAGATAAAAAGTTCATATGAGATTCATATAACTAGATTTGTATTAAATATATAAAAATATAATTGAATTTATAAATTTTGTTAAAAATATGCACGGAAAGAAATCAAGTTTTATTGAATTTTTATTCGTTCTCTACTTTCTTTTACAGAAAAATAAAGTTGTCATTTTACTTACAACATGTTGTATAAAATCAAGTATTTTAGAAGACCGAGAATACTTAAGTGATATGAAATTTAGAGTGAATGATATAATTAGTTAGTGTGCAATATTTGAAAACTTAAAAAAAATTTAAAAAATTTTAATACTCAAAAATCTAATTAATCTGCGCGAAGTGCGATCAAATTCACTAGTTAAATATAAAAAAGTGTATAAGGAATTAACTGTACGAATTAAATTAAAAATAAAAATAAAAAGAAGATTTTTAGCTGCGAGAAATATGTGAATAATCTTCAAGCTCCCGTTACTCGGAGAAACTAAGGGTCCGTTATTAAGAAATAAACTAGTATATGTACTCACACGATGTGCGGTTATTAATACTTAAAATTTGAATCATTAAGAAGTCCTATGCGTTGAAAGGTAAAGATATTAAACTTTTTTTATGATTTATATGATAATATTCCTGGTACAAATAAAATTATCTATTTAAATTGAAATATGTCTTATTATTTAATGTTCGCAAGCTTTCAATTTCTTTTCAAATAACACGACATATATAATTCAGCAAATTTCCTAATATTAATAACGTATGAGAAACAGATCAATCATTCAAGTTTCAATCAATATATATTCGTTAGATCGCATGTGATTTTATTCAATCTCCTTTTTTATTCTTTTTATAATATATAAAATCATATTTTATAATTTGATTTGTTTGACCACATTAAATCATATTACGCTAACAAAATTTTAATTGCCAACTAATTTTTTTAAGCAATATACAAATAAAAAAATTTCTATAAATCAAAGAACACGAATGATGTAATCATCAAATAACTTTTTTGTTCCTTATATTTCAAATTAGTTTATTCACCTATTATTGTTGTTACATACATACATATACATACATATATGTATGTATATATATATATATACATATATATATGTATGTATATGTATATATATACATATATATATGTATATATTTATTTATTTATTTATTGTGTGTGTGTGTTTTATTACTCATGAAGTATTAAAATTTTTATTATATTGTTCACAATTTAAAAATTGTCTAAATTATTAATAACAAATTTTAGTATTATTTTGTTATGTTGCTTTAGTTATAAAAATGAATTCAAAGTATAAATATTTTCACATTATTCCTATTATTAATTTCTATTGTATTATTTTAATTAGTTTTTTTTTCATATAGGATTTTACATGTACGTGAAATAAGATTATATTAATAACATTAGTTTCTAATTTTGCATTTGTCCAACGTATAAAAAGATTTTTTTTTTATTTATTAAAAATCTACGGTACTTTCAAGTTTCAAGAATTATTTTTTGTATTATTGTTACACCTTGAATATGTTTTTGATGATTATGTGATATTTATATGTCGTATTAATGGAATTATGGGCTGTATGTTGGCCTTAGGTGAGGGGGAAACATGTGCAAGGGGAAAAGCGAAGAGTATGTGAAGTTTGTAATAGGGTCAATTTTAAATAGACATATCTCCAAATATATAATGATTCAGAAGTCCTTAACCTATCAAATGAAAGGTATTTGAGTCTAGTTTACAGTGGAAAAACCGCTCGTCAATCGGAGTTCAGAGTAAAAAGTTATGTTCATTTGAAGACAGCACTGTCGAATAAAAAAGCGCCCATGTGCGCGGGCACCGAGACAGACAGGCAGCAGGCGCCGTGCGCGCGAGGGCACGCCGCATGGGCGCCGGCCGCATGCGGGCACCGCCCAAGCCTTGACCAGCTCGCCTATATGAAGTAAATTTGAGCTAAAAAGCTCATTTTTACTCCATTTTACTTGATTTTATTTCAGAATTCAGATAATTCAGAGCTCTATCCAATGGTGAAAACGAATCCTAGGTAAGAAATTGTATGGACAGGTCAAATTTCCTTACAGTCCAAGCTTGGAAAGGGTTTCTTATGTCGTGAGCTTCTAATCGTCGAGTTGCTGCATTTTTAGCTGCCAAACTGCTGCGTTTTTGGGCAGTAGGGAGGTGAAGTTCTACCTCCATATTGGTGAAAGTTGAGTACAAAAGGAGATAGGTGTTTTTACTCCTTAAATTATCATGAATTAACAAGTTATGTTGGAAGTAAAGTTGGAACTTATGTGTTGCTTGGGTGTGTGTTGTTGCTGCAGTTTGACAGCATGGTTGCTACGGTTTTGGAACAGTATTTGGATGAAGAGGAACTCCATATGGGCAGGGATTATACACAAGTTAAAGGTAAGTGTTCCTACTTGGTTTATCCGCTCAAATTCGTAAGCTAAAGTAAGGAAATGAAATAAAGTTGATATGTGTTTTATGTGATAGTTGACTGAGGTTGCTGCCCGTTTTTTGGAGGTTGTTACAGCTAAATAGATTCTTGAATTTATCCAACATATGGAAAGAATACAGCACACCTTTGTGGAAGTTAGACACCAAAAGTATGTAAACGAAACTCTCTTGAATTGCCTCAAGTTTAAGACGCCTAAGGTACATAGAATTGTTGAAAATAATATTGTGATGGGGCTGTTTGGTTGCACGTTTCGGGACATGAATTGTGACTGGGAACATGGCATCAACTAGTCCTCATTCCATGAAGTATAAGTAAGGAATTCGAAGGTGTCAGAGTTGCTAGCAAGCGGAAGAAATTGGCTAAAAAGACGCGACGAAGTGAGGTATGTAAAGGCGTATTGTTATTTTTCAAGCACGAAATCTTGTTGTTGATCGGGCCAATGTTCCTACATTTTGAGTTCCTATGGATGCATACATGATTCTGCGCAAAGTATTAGAAATACTTCATAGAAAGCTTGAAGAGTTAAATATGCTAAAGTGAACGAACGTGAAGTGAAAGGAATATTGTTTACGATTATTTTTGTAGTTGTAAATCGAGTGTAAAGTCCACTCAGCGTAGGCACCGTGAGCTGGTCCTTTATATTATGTCATGCATGTGATATCAAATGTGTTCAAAATTCTGGTTGCTAAGTGAAATTGGTAAAAAGGGCAAGACGACAACACGCAAACGAACTTAACGCTAGCAAATAATTTTAAGCTAGATAAGGGTAAATAAGAATAACGAAATGGAAATTCCTTACAATAGTTATCCACCCTCTTATGAAAATGTTATAAGGTATATAAGGCCAAGAGGATATTCCTTGATTTCTCTCCCTTTAGCTAACCAACTAGTTAACGAGTTTTCGAACCAGCCGATACATTAAACTTGAAAGATAGAACTCGAATGTGTGAATTATTGATATTTATATGAAATCATCTTTATGGGCAGGTTATACGTAGTATTATAATGTTAGCAGGTTATACGAAAATAAGTATATATTTATGCTTATGCTTACGTTCAAGTTACACGCTAGGGCAACAAGAATTTTCTTTAGAATTTCGTCGTAAATTTACTGTAACTCTTGTGCTATCTGAACCTCCTGAGAGTCTCCAAGGAATTAAGTTAAATAAGTGATATAAATACGTTATGTGGTAATGATATAATGTATATTATGTGATGACCTTCTATAAATCAGTTAGAGTTGAACGTTTGTAAAATAGTAACTTAAGTTAAAGAGAAGCTCTCTGCTATACCCATAAACGTTTATATTAAGTTATCGATTCTAAGTGTTGAAATTGTCTTCCATGACCGAAAAGGGTGATCCTAGGAGCTTCTAATCCATTTATAATGATGTAAGCTTTCTTAAGCTCCTCGGTTAATTACAAAGTTGTGAAAGTCAATCCAACGTCATCCGAATTACGGTTATAAGTCTTTATTTGCCTATAAGGCAACACTTGGAGAGTTGCTTATGAATTCTCAAGTTGAACAAATCCAAATCTCATATTCTTAAGTAATGTCTTCCAGTCCCTAAGTTATGTTGAAGTGTGTTATGCTAATCTAAGAAGTTTTCAAGAGGTCATATTTCGAGAATCATGCTAATGTCTCGGTCAAGTATTTAAAGTTGCATATCAGCCTATGAACTCAAGTCTTTATATGTATTTCCAGTAAGAAGTCTTAATGTATATGATTTTCATGTTATAACATACAGTTGAATTCTATAAGTTATATTCAAGTCATGCGTCTATATGTTTAGCTCTTATTGAGTTATCATTTGAATTTCCTAAATTCAGATGAGAGATTCTCCCATGTACCAATGTTCCTAATATCTAAGTAAGTATAAGCACAAGTTATGATAATGATTAGTTAATCTTAGAACTTTTAATCCCAGGAAGTCACCTGGAGGTCACTCAGTTAAATAAATACGATTTTATATGTTATATAGAAGTCTCATACGTTGTATGTATGTAATTCAGCTCTCAGCTCTACGTATATGTTAAGCGTTATGAGAAATAACTCCAAGCTCCAAGTTATAAGTCTCATGTTTTCCTACAGATAAGGCAAATTAATTGAGAACTGTATGTGCTCATCGACGTGATAAGTTTGGCAATGAAATTTCAATGTATAGTTGTCGATACATGTATAGAAACCACCTTGTGGGAAGTATATATATGTAGTTCTTAGATGTCAAAGGATTGTATAGAAATGAGAATCTATGTGCTTCTACTCTAGCTATACGTTAAATTGGTAAGACTATCTACAGGACATTGCTTGTAAGCCTACTAAAGCTCTTATGTTGTCTAAACCTCCTGAAGGTCTGTTGACTCACTGAGTTGACATATTTGTATATAATTTGATGGCTTTACGTGATATATGTGCGTATTTTCTAATTTTACATGATATATGTGGTCACTTGCATTTATATGTTACGAAGGAGACCTATTACGGCCACAGATTAAGCATTTTTTATTTCATTGCTACATGTGTTAAATTGACTCAGTATAAGCTTTATCGACTCCATTTATGATTATGATTGAGAATATTTTTATTTTTACCTTGGTATGGTACACCGGCTGGAGATATTTTTATTTTTACCCCGGTATGGCATACTGGCTGAAGATATTTTTTGTTATCCCGGTATGATACACCGGCTGGAGATATTTTATTTTACCCTGGTATGGTACACCGGCTGGAGGCATCTTTATATGGTTTTTATGGTTTGTTGGCCGCCGACATTACAGTTATAGTTTTTCTTGTGCATTTCTTGATTGCATTTGCACTTCAGTATTGAATTATTGTCAGGTTTCAGTTTCCAGAATTTCAAGTTGTTACTATTCCTTATTTCTGGCTCAGTTATCATTGCTATCTTATATGTTTATAGTTTTCAGCCTTACATACCAGTACATTTCATTCATATTGACGTCCCTTTGCCTGGGGACCTGCATTCGTGCCGTAGGTGCTGATAGAGGTCGGGATTGCCAGTTGCAGTAGCAGTTCGTGAGATTAGCGGATGTGTTGGTATGCTCCTTTCTCTCTAGAGCTAAGATTTGTTTTGTTTCAGTTAGAGTTTTGAGATGCAGTTATGGGTAGGTCGGAGTCCTGTTCCGACCCTCAGTCAATTTACTCTTTAGAGGCTTTGTGGACTTAGTGTGTACAGTTTTATTCAGTTTGTGGCCTTGTCGGCGTTTTGTTGTTTGGTTTAGCATACTCATAGCCTTGTTTGCATTTCTGTTGTTTACCCTGTATGGCTGAGACATTATGGGTCTAGTTTGTGCTCCAGTTGATTGTGACAGGTGGTCTGAATGGCCTAAGTACTACAGTTATAGATGTCATATAGTCGGCATCCCGATCAGTCAGGTATCGGGAGCCAGTCGCGCCCTCCCCCAATTTTGGGGTGTGACAAACTTGGTATCAAAGTGAAGTCATATCCTAGGGAATCCACAAGCCGTATCTAGTAGAGTCTTGCTTATGGATATGTTGTGCACCATACTTATAATCAGGAGGTTACAGGGCATTTAGGAGGTTTTTCACTTTGTTCATTAATAGATCGTGCTATAGAGCAAAGATGTAAGGGTGTTTGAAATCTAAATTGTGCCTATGTTTCAGAATTCACCTATAGTAAGGCAGATGGCTATGAGATGGAAGAGGCTCAAGGTGATTTTTTTTTAACTCCCCGTGTTACAGTTCTCTAGTTCCAGTCAGAGCTACCATGGGGAGGGATTTGACCCCTCATGTTGTCCTAGTTCCGGTAGAGTCAGGAGGAGGTAGAGTTGTTTATCCTCCAGCACCTTCAAATATATCAAAGGGATGAGAGTTTGAGAAATCATTTCATAGGTTAACCCGAATATTTACATTTGAAAATCAATAGTTGAAATTAATGGCAGGGTCTAGGGGAGCTTTTGAGAGCTCTAGTGTCCATGGGTTTTGATCCTAAATCCCCTAGCCTTTACGGATTAGTACTTGCCATGGGAAATCCAACGGGTTCGAGTCAGTAAGCTTTTTTATCTAAAGCAGGGTAGCATGAGTATTCACGAATATAGTCTCATGTTTAATTCTTTGTTCCAATATGTTTTAGATAGGGTGCGGAATACGAGGAATATAGTATATCGATTGTATTAAGTTTAGGACCCCATCTGGTCTGAGAGTGTTTGGGAATGTCTACCCAGACAGAAATGACTACTGCTCGGATGTTAGTATTTGCTCAAAAGACGGATGATCTGATTCACCGTCTCCCATGTACTGACAAAGAAGTAGAATAGAGTAAGAAAACCAGGTCGATAAGACTATTTAAGGGCCCTCGTAATGCTTGGAGGCCCCGGCCAGCCAGACATTCAGTTTCTCCTTGAGATTCAGTCTCTACTTTGTCCCTAGATTAGACTACAGTTTCTTTTAGCCTCCTTTTTCCAAGATAGGCAGCGATAGGCCTTGGTAAAAGTAAAGGTAAAAGAGCAACTTCAGGTTTGACACTAATTCTATATGTTAAGTGGTTAAGTTGTGATTTTCACCTTCTTTTCATGATATTTCCTAAATATATAAATGGAAAGGTGGTATTGGAGTAAATCATAACTCCCATGGTAGTGTATAAATTTGTTTAAGGTTAGAAAAGTTATCGATTATATGGTACTAAAGCATGCCTATCTTACGTCAGATAAATAGATGGAGTTGAGTAAGTATGATTTGATATGAAACGATAGTAGAAAGAGGATGTTCTTACGAGAAATGGAATGTATGTTTATGACACAAGATAAGGAAAAGTTAAAGATGTTATAGCTACAGTTAAGGTTATCAAGGTATAACCCTCATTCGAGGACGAATGATTTTAAGGGGGGGAGGATGTTACAACCAAAATTTCTTTTTGATGATTATGTGATGTTTATATGTCGTATTAATGGAATTATGGGTTGTATGTTGACCTTAGGTGAGGGGTAAACATGTGCAATGGAAAAAGCAAAGAGTATGTGTTGTAAGTAAGGGTCAATTTTAAATAGACATATCTCCAAATATATAATGATTTAGAAGTCCTATAACCTATCAAATGAAAGGTATTTGAGTCTAGTTTACAGTGAAAAAATCTCTTGTCAATAGGATTTTGAAGTAAAAAGTTATGCTCGTTTGAAGACAGCATTGTCAGCTGAAAAAGCGCCCATGCGCGCAGGCGCCGAGCCAGGTAGGCAGCAGACGTGCACGCGCGCGCACGCGGGCATCGCCCGGTCCTTGGCCAGCTCACCTATATGAAGTAAATTTGAGTTAGAAAGCTCATTTCTGCTCCATTTTACTTGATTTTTTTCATAATTTAGATAATTCAGAGCTCTATCCAATGGTGAAAAAGAATCCCAGGTAAGAAATTATATGCATAGGTTAAATTTTCTTATAGTCCAAGCTTGGAAAGGGTTTCTTATGTCGTGAGCTTCTAATCTCGAGTTGCTGCACTTTTGGCTGCCCAGCTGCTGCGTTTTTAGGCAGTAGGGAGGTGAAGTTCTGCCTCCATATTGGTGAGAGTTGAGTGCAAAAGGAGGCAGGTGTTTTTACTCCTTAAATTATCATGAATTAACAAGTTATGTTGGAAGTGAAGTTGGAACTTATGTGTTGCTTGGGTGTGTGTTGTTGCTGCAGTTTGACAGCATGGTTGCTATATTTTTGGAATAGTATTTGGCTAAAGAGGAACTCCATATGGGCAGGGATTATACACAAGTGCAAGGTAGGTGTTCCTACTTGGTTTATCTTCTCAAATTTGGAAGCAAAGTAAGGAAATGAAATAAAGTCGATATGTATTTTATGTGATATTTGACTGAGGTTGCTGCTCGTTTTTAGGAGGTTGTTCAGCTATATAGATGCTGGAATTTATCCAAAAGATGGAAGGAATACACACACACATTTGTGGAAGTTAAACACCAAAAGAACGTAAACGAAACTCTCTTAAATTGCCTCAAGTTTAAGACGCCTAAGGTACATAGAATTGCTGAAAATTATATTGTGATGTGGCTATTTGGTTGTACGTTTCGGGACATGAATTGTGATTGGGAACTTGGAATAAACCAGTCCTCATTCCATGAAGTTTAAGTAAGGAATTTGAAGGTGTCGGAGTTGCTAGCAAGCGGAAGAAATTGGCTAAAAGGACGCAACGAAGTGAGGTATGTAAAGGCGTCCCTATTATTATTTTTCAAGCACGAAATCTTATTGTTGATCGGGCCAATGTTCCTACATTTTGAGTTCCTATTAAGGCATACATGATTCTGCCCAAAGTATTAGAAATACTTCATAGAAAGCTTGAAGAGTTAAATATGCTTGAAGTGAACGCGAGTGAAGTGAAAGGCGTATTCTTTACGATTATTGTTGTAATTGTAAACCGAGTCTGAAGTCCCCTCAACGTAGGCACCATGAGTTGGTCCTTTATATTGTATCATGCATGTAATATTAAATGTGTTCAAAATTCTGGCTGCTAAGTGAAATTGGTAAAAAGGGCAAGACAACAACACGCGAACGAACTTAACGCTAGAAAATAATTCTAAGCTAGATAAGGGTAAATGAGAATAACGAAATGGAAATTCCTTAAAATAGTTATCCACCCTATTATGAACATGTTCTAAGGTATATAAGGCCAAGAAGAGATTTCTTGATTTCTCTCCCTTTAGCTAACAGACTAGTTAACGAGTTTTCGAACCAACCGATACATTGAACTTGAAAGATAGAACTCGAATATGTAAATTATTGATATTTCTATGAAACCATCTTTATGGGTAGGTTGTACATAGTATTTTAATGTTATCAGGTTATACGAAAATAAGTATATATTTACGCTTATGCTTACATTCAAGTTACACGCTAGGGCAACAAGAATTATCTTTAGAATATCGCCGTAAATTTACTGTAACTCTTGTGCTATCTGAACTTCCTGAGAGTCGCCAAGGCATTAAGTTAAATAAGTGATATAAATACGTTATGTGGTAATGATATAATGAATATTATGTGACGACCTTCTATAAATCAGTTAGAGTTGAACGTTTGTAAAATAGTAACTTAAGTAAAAGAGAAGCTCTCTGCTATACCCCTAAACATTTATGTTAAGTTATTGATTCTAAGTGTTGAAATTGTCTTCCATGACCGAAAAGGGTGATCCTAGGAGCTTCTAATCCATTTATAATGATGTAAGCTTTATTAAGCTTCTCGATTAATTACAAAGTTGTGAAAGTCAATCCAGCGTCATCCGAATTACGGTTATAAGTCTTTATTTGCCTATAAGGCAACACTTGGAGAGTTGCTTATGAATTCTCAAGTTGAACAAATCCAAATATCATATTCTTAAGTAATGTCTTCCGGTTCCTAAGTTATGTTGAAGTGTGTTATGCTAATCTAAGAAGTTCTCAAGAGATCATATTCCGAGAATCATGCTAATGTCTCGGTCAAGTATTTAAAGTTGCGTATCAGCCTATGAACTCAAGTCTTTATATGTATTTCCAGTAAGAAGTCTTAATGTATATGATTTTCATGTTATAACATACAGTTGAATTCTATAAATTATATTCAAGTCATGCGTCTATATGTTTAGCTCTTGTTGAGTTATCATTTGAATTTCCTAAATTCAGAGGAGAGATTCTCCCATGTACCAATGTTTCTAATATCTAAGTAAGTATAAGCACAAGCCATAATAATAATCAGTTAAGCTTAGAACTTCTAATCCCAGGAAGTCACCTGGAGGTCACTCAGTTAACTAAATACGAGTTTATACGTTATACAGAAGTCTCATAAGTTGTATGTATGTAATTCAACTCTCAGCTCTACGTATATGTTAAGCGTTATGAGAAATAACTCCAAGCTCCAGGTTATAAGTCCCAGGTTTTCCTGCAGATAAGGCAAATGAATTGAGAATTATATGTGCTCATCGACGTGATAAGGTTGGCAATGAAATTCCAATGTATACTTGTTGATACATGTAAAGAAACCACCTTGTGGGCAGTATATATATGTAGTTCTCAAATGTCAAAGGATTCTATAGAAATGAGAATCTATATGCTTTTACTCTAGCGATACGTTAACTTGGTAAGACTATCTATAGGACATTGCTTGTAAGCCTACTAAAGTTCTTATGCTGTCTAAACCTCCTGAAGGTTTGTTGACTCACTGAGTTGACATATTTGTATATAATTTTATGGCTTTACGTGATATATGTGCGTATTTTCTAATTTTACATGGTATATGTGCGCACTTGAATTTATATGTTACGAAGGAGACCTATTATGGCCACAGATTAAGCATTTGTCATTTCAATGCTACATGTGTTACATTGACTCAATATAAGCTTTATCGGCTCCATTCATGATTATGATTGAGAATGTTTTTATTTTTACCCCGGTATGGTACACCAACTGGAGATATTTTTATTTTTATCCCGATATGATATATCGGCTGGAGATATTTTTAGTTTTACCCCGGTATGGTACACCAGCTGGAGATATTTTATTTTAACCCAGTATGGTACACCGGCTGGAGGCATCTTTATATGGTTTTTATGGTTTGTTGGCCGCGACATTACAGTTATAGTTTTTCTTGTGCATTTCTTGGTTGCATTTGCACTTCAGTATTGACTTATTGTCAGGTTTCAGTTTCCAGGATTTCAAGTTGTTACTATTCCTTATTTCTGGCTCAATTATCATTGCTATCTTATATATTTGTAGTTTTCAGCCTTACATACTAGTACATTTCATTTGTACTGACGTCCCCTCGCCTGGAGACCTGCGTTCGTGTCGCAGGTGCCGGTAGAAGTCGGGATTGCCAGTTGCAGTAGCAGTTCGTGAGATCAGCGGATGTGTTGGTATGCTCCTTTCTTTCTTGAGCTAAGATCTGTTTTGTGTCAGTTAGAGTTTTGAGATGCAGTTATGGGTAGGTCGGAGCCCTATCCGACCCTCAGTCAGTTTATTGTTTAAAGGCTTTGTGGACTTAGTGTGTACAGTGTTATTCAGTTTGTGGCCTTGTCGGCTTTTTGTTGTTTGGTTTAGCATACTCATAGCCTTGTTTGCATTTCAATTGTTTACCCTGTATGGCGAGACATTATGGGGCCAGTTTGTGCTCCAGTTGATTGTGATAGGTGGCCTGGATGGCTTAAGTGTTACAGTTACAAATGTCATATAGCCGGCGTCCCAATCAGTCAGGTATCGGGAGCCAGTCGCGCCCTCTCCCAATTTTGAGGCGTGACAATTATTTGCAATAAACAATGAAATTTTCATCTATTTTAATTTCATTTTAATTTACATTAATTTATTAGAATGTCCTACATGAAAATATAATTGAGTTTTAATTTTACTATGTTTATTGAAATTCTTTCATCATACAATATTCTTGATTCTTGATTTTATCCATTAAAAATTATGTTTCATGATTTATTTGATGAGTAATTTCTTTATATATTATCATTCTCTTCTTGTTCTGTTTTTCTACAATAATATTTTACTAACTTTGTCATTTAATATTTCACCTATAAGTCAAATTATGTCATAATAAGTTGTGATTCTGAGTTAATTCTCTTTCATATAAAAAGTTTTAATTTTAGCTTTTAAACTAAAATATCTATTAATATTTTGACTACATTATTATTTTTTGCATTGTATGCAATATGCAGTTAGAATTATTGAAATTATTTGATTATGCAATATTCTCGATTCTTGACTTTATCCATTAAAAATTAAGTTTCATAATTTATTTGATGAATTATTTCTTTATATGTTATAATTCTCTTCCTTATACAATATTTTTTTCTACAGTAATATATTTACTAACTTTTTTATTTAATATTTCACCTATATTTAAATTATGTCATAATAAGTTGTGATTCTGAATTAATTCTCTTTCATATAGAAATTTTAATATTAATTTTAAAACTAAAATATCTATAAATACATTATTATTTTTTGAATCGTATGCAATATGCAATTAGAATTTTTTTACTCTGTTTTAATTAAAAAATTTTGAGTTATAAAAATTTAATTAATTGAATTAACAAATGAGAAAAAATAAAAAATTATTTGTTGGGGTTGAATTTTTGAAACGCCCCGTGAATGAGTGTCAACGAGTTTAGTAAGAAAAATAGATTGTTCGGGCTAAATTTTTATTTTTATATTACCCGAAAGTGAAATAGTAAGGGATTAAAGTTGCCCGAGAATAATTGTTCTCGAATGTCGAGTGACAGCAGGACGGTTGGAGAGTAGCGCAAGCATATGCACGTCAATAGGGAGCTGCACGGCGCGCCGCGGACCCCTGCCACCGCCTCAACACATATATATAGCTTGTAGTGTGAAGTGGGTTTCATTTAAAACATTTCCCCAGTCACGACCTGAACATAGGCCCGGACGAGACATGGGACAAGGAACCCCGAGAGGCTCCAAGTTGACCCATGGCATAAGCATATCTAACTTCATTCACATTAAGCAGAAGACTAAACATAAAACATAGCGGAAACGTAAACATGACATAGCATATCATGAGATATCATAACAAACGGAGTCACTTAGACATACACAAGTTGAGTACTACACATTGTCTGAAAGCCTCTACTACATACAATGGATTGATGGGACAACACCCCCAACTAACCTAACAAGTAATGAAACATAAAATAGCATGAATGTCTGTCAAATGGTCTTCGGAACATGAGGACTCATAATAAACTGAAAGTACAATCTGAGAGGATCTAGATATGAGAATGAACCTGAGAGTCGGAACCTGTATCATAAGACGATACAACATAGAAAATATTCAGTCAGCACGTGAATTTATCGAATATGCAAGGTAAGTAAAACGGACATTTAAAATATGTAAAAGCTCATAAAACATCATAAGAGTAGGACATCATGCTCATGTCATAAATATCATAACATAACATTGTTCGTGTGATTTGTGGGGTATATAAAATGACACGCAAGTGCACGTGGTCGAACAAGTAGTAAAGTGGCTTTAGTAAGCCAAGTATCGAATGCACAGGGACTGGGATGAAGTGCAATTTGCTCAAGTGTACTATATTTTGATTCTAAAAATGCAGACAACAGTGTAACCAAGAGTTTGATATTTTGTTTTATAATTTTTATGCTAAAGCTAAAACAATTATCTACTTTGAGTCTGAACTATGAATGAGAGCATGCTGAGGTTAAACGAACATGTAATGAAATTAATTATCATCATAATTTGGTTAATCTTTTCCTCCAGTTGCTAGCCAAGAACTATTGCCAAGAGATTAAAACTCTCGTATTTAACCTCACTTAAGAATCATGAACCATCCACCTACATTTCTGTGATTAAATGCAATTCATGTTCTAGCCATACAAACCCGGTTCCTAAATTGACTAATACGACTTTCAGGTATATTTCTATCCTGAAAGTAAATCAATTCTCAATTTTCCCAAACCAAGTAAAGAACATATCCTATTAATTCACAACTTTCCAATTCCTTGCTCTCTCGAGTGAAACCGGACTTTTTAGATGTACATTAACGTAGGCCACACATTAATGCAGTAAGAACAAGAATTAATAGAACAACTATGGAAGAAAAGATGAAAAACCAAAGAATCAATGATCACATTTCATCACAATTGTTCATAACCTCAACAAGAAGAGGAATTAGCCACTCATTTATGGATTAAACATCTTTAAATGAGTGTTAATCATACAAGCAATTGAATTAAAGAAGAAGGAAAGAGAGAAAAACCCTGATATTTTCGTCCCCTCAACTGCCTGTAACCCACGTTCTTGCTCCACCCAGTCAGAATATTGAAAAATGAACCTAAGTGTTCTATTTATACTGCTGGGAATTTTTCCCGAAATAACAAGCAACGTGTCACGGAGTGCATCGCGGAGCACTGCCTCCGTGACACGCTACGGACGCGGACCTTCGCTGGAACTGGGGGACCTGGAATTAAATCCCAACGTGGCACGGCGTGCAACGTGAAGCCAAGCCACCGTGCCACGGACCTATCGCGTACCCTCTCTGGAATTTGGGCGAAATTCCCATCCAGGCAGAAGGCCTCCGTGATGGCAGCGTGACACGGCTCCATCGTGGAGCCCCTTTAATTCATGCTGTCCAATGTCTTGTCCCTTACTCGCATCCAAGTCCAACCCCGATATCCTCCAACATGCATTTTAGCTTCCCGAAATTACATTTTACCTGCAAAACAATGCTAATCATGTTGGTTAGTATAAATTCACATTTTATTACCAATTACATGAGAATGTATATACATTGATAGATAAACAAGGCTAAAATGGTACTTTTGAGTATCACTTGGGCATATAAATTTGCCCAAGATCAAATATATCAAAAGGCTCAAGGTTTTCAAAGCATCCGTAATACAATAGTTATCATGATCAGAAGAGAAAAGCCAAAATGAATATTTCTTGAGCCAACATATGTAATAAAAAACATGCATAAATCATGAGGAACAGTAGGAGACTCTACCTCATATGAACACACATGGAGCCCGACTTGTAAACCTAGTCGGGAGGTCGTTCGTACCTTGCCAAAAGTAGAACCATGAAGGGTGTGATCACACATGAAAAGAGTCATTTGGTCCGGGGAAAATCACAAGGGAGGTACCAACATTCCTACGATGACATATAGTTTATGAGATCCTCGGCAGAACCTGGGCTCCGCACCTACTCGGTGTTCGATACTACTCCCAAAATATATATAGTGCTCATAGGATAACATGCATGATTTCATGGGCTAGTTAAATCATGATAATCATAAACATGCTTGTAAATACGTGAACTAGCCATGAAACAATGCCGGTGAGTCGGCCAAAACATAATTTATAAAACATAGGGTTCATGCATACTTGTAGATCATACATATAACTTGTAAATCCTCAAATCATGATGGGTAATTGAATAAATTCATATTTCAAATTATAAATTATGTTGGATTTGTAAATATCAACAATTAAAGAGTAGATCATAAATCGATTCATCATAGATCATGCATAATTAGGCTTAATTTCGTAGAAATCGAAATCAATGAATTTATAATAAAAAATAATTGTAAAATGTAATCAAAATCCATAAAATATGATAGAAATCACAAATTATAAAAACCCATTAGTAAATCATTAGTTTTTCACAAAATTGATTTCAACGCCCCATAAGATTTTTGATAGATTTTCATGAATTAATAGAGAATGGGCATGGGTGTGAATGAAAAAACTCGTTTGTAACCTTACATACCTTGTTAAGATCAGATTCTAAAGTTATTGAATGCCCAAGAATGAATTGATACGGAAAAGCTTGAGGAATAGCTTAATCTCTCCATAATTTCTCTTAGTATGCATGCATGGGAATGAGCTATGCAATAGGGACTTAATGTACCTTAAAATGCCCAGAAAAATGCATGAAATGACGTAGTTTAGCGCCTTATACCAAGAAAAGGTCGAAAATATCCTTAATAAAAAGTCCCCAAAACACTACCCTGGACGAACCAATGACTAATCCCACGAGTCGTTATATGAAATCACGACTCGTGCTATCCGGTCGTTGGATCCACTACCTCATCACACCTTCAGATACTTTCCACGACTCGACAAGATAAGTCTTTAGTCCAAACAACGGGTTGTTGGGTCGATCATTGTCAACTCCCTGCCAAAACTGAGCATGCTTCACCACGAGCCTCACCATGACTCGTGGTTACTCCCAACGAGTCGTGGTATTGATCCATCACCTGCACTGAAAATACTTGCAAAAAATCAACGACCCGTGACCACGGGTCATCATTTCTCACCACGAAATCATTGGACGACCCGTGGCATCCCCAACTGCTAAGCCCAGCCTTTCCTACGACTGCCAACAAAGACTCATTATTCCAAGCAACGAGTTGTTGCATTGCCTGCTGCCTCCACTGCCACCCTGACTCCTGAAACCACGACTGGCTCCAACGGGTCGTTGGTTGGACCAATGATCCGTTGGGTCGTCCGTCCTGTGATATTTTTTTTAGTTTTCAGCCAACTTCGAATTTTGATCCCGGGTCCAATCTTAGGCATTTTTGGGGTATTACATCCCCAACTTGAGATCTCCTCTTGGACGATTATTTCTCGAGAATTTTGTCAAATTACGCTATCAAACCTCGTTTAATTGCAAATTCTTCTTGGGTAATGATTCTCATGTCCGCGAAGAACATATCTATGGAATTGAATTCTTGAAATTGGCTCAGATTGATAGAGCTCTATGGAGTAGAAGCCATAGAAATCATTCCTATGTAAGTCTAACGTGTCTATAAGTGATAGTAAGTATTTCTACCTTTCTAATCTATAAGAATTCATAGGGTTTCACCGAATTGGACTCGGTTTGACATGGTGTCGTTATGTTTTATGGGTTATGGCTGCTGACCTAATTCTTGGACTATAAAGGCCCTACTCCCTGGCGTATAAGCTGGGATACGGAGGGATTACGAGTCCTTAATCGAAACAGGGTTGATTGAGCAGAATTCGACAGTTAAGGTATGTTAACACTTACCTCCTTCGACAAGCTATTCTCGCCGTATAGCTGATACGACTTGTATCTTTGTAGTAGTTCGTGATTTTATATGTTGTAGTAAGCTGCTATGAGACGCATTGAGGTTTTAGCATAGTATCCCTTGTCGGGAAGGATTATATTCAGTTTTGACTATCGCTAGAAGCAACATAGAGTCCTGTTTATTTATGTTTCGTCTAGAGAGATCAGTAGTATTTTGCTGTGTACTGAGGCCATAGAGGCTTGTGGTTAGTTGTTGGGCATAATTTGTTCAATTAGGTAGCATAGGGCATAACTTGGCGATATAACTTCCCGTTTGACGCCTACATATACAGTAAAACTCGCCTACAGGCCGCCGGCGTACCTTGACGCCTATAGGGCAAGAATCTTGATAATACAATCTTACCTACGAGTCAGTTGCACCAGGTTTTCTTAATGAACTGAGTGACATCTTGCTAGGTGATCGACCTACTGTCAGTCACCGAATAGTTTCAATCAACTTACAACTTGTTGTATAGGTCGCTCAGGAAACCACCTTAGTTGTTAGAAGTCTGATGGACTACATGATATCCTAAGTAGGGATTTTATCAGTTGTTATACATGGGGCTAACGCCTCTGGATATTCATACAGATACCCACGTATATGTTTCCTAGAAGAGCTAAGTCTAAGTATACTTGCCTACGAGGCTACAGATTGCTCTTAGGTGCTATATGCTATCTGGACAGACCAGATTGACAGCTATGGAACTAGAATCTTAGTATTAAAACTTTACCTTTGGGTTAATAATTGTTGTGACTACCTGTAAGGCTATTGTGGCTGACTTCTTAGAATTATATCCAGTTATTAGCAACCCTATAGAAATTCTAGGTGAGGGAACGATATAGTGGGTCACCTACAACCTTGTTGTTTGCTTATGAACTACTATTAACTAGTATGATATTCAGCTTATCGCTCGGGTCACCCCAGACCTCACCTCTTTTTTTTATAAGCTAGCTAAGTTTATAACTACTTTCATGACTATCTGTGAACACATAGAATATGTCTGTTGGCTGCTATTCAGGATGCTAAAGGGGCAAGTAACAATTATGTTAGGCCTAAGGGGCTAGGTACACTTACTAAGTGATGTGTAGTATATAAGTTAGGTCTTTCAGATGCTATACAGGCTGCTCAAGAAGTGAGGAGAATCATGAAGTGCCTACGGGGCTATACTGTGATCACAGGGCAATATGAAGTCGCGAGCGACTATACTAAGGCTCGCAGAGCCATTGGAACTCTGGTGCCTTACCAGCTTTCCTTACGCCTGAGTTGGCATCACTGACCCTCAGGAGCCCAGATGGCTCAAATACAGTTATAGGAGCTGATCTTGGGCAGATTTATATGCCCAAGTGATACTCAAACGTATCATTTTCGCCTTGTTTATCTAGCAATGTGTATACATTTTCATGTAATTGGTAATAAAATGTGAATTTATACTAACCAACATGATTAGCATTGTTTTGGAGGTAAAATGTGATTCCGAGGAGCTAAAATGCATGTTGGAATAATATCGGAGTTGGACTTGAATTCGAGCACGGAAAAAGGCAGTGGACTGCATAATTTAAAGGGGCTCCGCGATGGAGCCGTGTCACGCTGCCATCGCGGAGGCATTCTGCCTGGAGGGTGAAAAATGCATCAATTCCAGTGGAGCCTCGCGACAGCTCCGTGGCACGGTGGCAAGCCTCCGCGTTGCATGCCGTGCCACGTTGGTGCTTTATTCCCGGACCCCAAATTTCCAGTGAGGGTCCGCATCCACGCCGTGTCACGGAGGCAGTGCTCCGCGATGCACTCCGTGACACGTTGCTTGTTATTCCGGGAAAAGTTCCCATTAGTATAAATAGAACACTTAAAGATATTTTTCATAATTCAGACTTGGTGGAGCAAGGACGTGGGTTACAGGCAGTTGAGGGACGAAAAGTTCAGGGTTTTTTCTCTCTTTCTTTCTTCTCTAATTCAATTGTTTGTATGATTAACACTTGCTTTAGGATGATTAATCCACAAATGAGTGGCTAATTCCCTTCCTTGCTGAGGTCATCAACACTTGTGATGAATTTTGATTATTGAATTATATGATTTTTCATCTTCTTCTTCCATGTTGTTCTATTAATTCTTGTTTCTACTGCATTGGTGTGTGGCCGACATTAATGTACATCTAAAAAGTCCGATTTCACTCGAGAGAGCACGAAATTAGAAAGTTGTGAATTAATAGGATATTGTTCTTTACTTGATTTGGGAAAATTGAGTTTTGATGTGCTTTCCTGATAGAAATATACTTGAAAGCCGTATTAGTCAATTTAGGAACCGGATTTGTATTGCTAGGTCATGAATTGCATTTGATCACAGAAATATAGACGGATGGTTTATGATTCTTAAGTGAGATTAAATACGAGAGTTTTAATCTCTTTGTTAATGTTCTTGGCTAGCAACTGAAAGAAAAGATTAACCAATGTATGATTATAATCAGTTTCATTACATGTTCTTAACCTCGGCATGCTCATATCCATAGTTTAAATTCAAAGTAGATAATTGTTAGTAGTTGTAGTATAGAAATTATAAAACAAATTATTCAAATTTTGGTTACGTTGTTGTCAGCATATTTAGAAGTGAGATAGAATATAGTATACTTAAGCAATTTTCACTTATCCAGAGTCTCCGTGGATCGATACTTGGCTTACTAAAGCCACTTACTACTTGTTTGACCACGTGCACTTGCGTGTCGGTTTTTAACCCCTAACGAACCACCGAACAGGAGCCCAAATGACTCAGATATAGTTACAGGAGCCCAAATGGTTCAGATATAGTTATAGAATCCCAGATACAATTATAGGAGCCCAGATGGCTCAGATATAGTTACAGGAGCCCAGATGGTTCAGATACAATTACAGGAGTCCAGATGGCTCACATACAGTTACAGGAGCCCAGATGGCTCAGATACAGTTACAGGAGCCCAGACGGCTCAGATACAGTTACAGGAGCCCAAACGGCTCAGACACCCTCGCAGGAGCTAGAACGCTCGATCATAGTTCCAGAGGTTGATTATACCTTAGTTACAGCTTGCATATGGTGCTACAGTGATACAGATAGGAGGAGTATCTAGATTGCTTACACTTGCCGAACTTATGGGGACCCAGGTAAGTTATTTCTGTATTGCTTGTACCTTCCAGGTTTATGGGGGTTAGGTTAGGTTCTTGTTTGTATATTTTCTTGCTAGATACAGTTTATGGTTGTGAGATCATACAGCTTAACTTCTGGCCCTTATTGCTGATTACTTTCAGTTCCGTATAAACTTTTATTCAATTATTATTACTGTTTTACATATTCTGTACATATTGTATTGATGCCCACGCATGGGGCGCTGCATACTTTCCTGTTGGTTCAGACAGACAGGTTTCGAGTCCTCCTTAGTAGTTATTCAGATCCAACAGATTGGTTAGCTCCTTTCCTCCGGAGTTGCCATGCGATTGAGGTTTGCCTGTCTTTTAATGTTCAGTTTTGGGTAGGGCAGGGCGCTGTACCGACCAGTATTTTACTCTTAGAGGCTTGCAGACTATAATTTGGGTTAGACTCGTGTTGTTGTCCATGTGGGGCCTAGTTGTATTATCTATTAACAGCCTTGCCGGCTTATATATATGTATTGTACGCCTGCTTCGTTTTGTTATGATTTAGACAACATGTTGGTGTCGTCGGCCCGCATCGAATGACATTATTGCAACTGTTGGATTAGCTGATTTAATGCAGGTGTTTATGTAGTAGCCTTATCGGCCTAAGGCTATGCTTTGAGCCGAGATATAGCTGTTTGTTATCTTACTATGTGTTGTTGGCATGCATCAGAAGTGTATGTGTTCATTCAGGTTATCTCAGAGTCCAGTGTGACATTAGATGCCAATTACGCCTCCCGAGGTGGAGCGTGACATTTTTGTGATTATTCACTTTTTTTTACTGTACATGCATAATATTATGCATGCTGTTACCTTTCTTATCACATTTTAAAAAAGAATATCTCATCTCAAATTCAAATAGAAATAGATAAGCTACTATAGCTTAAACTTTATCTATTATTTAGATTTGATTAAATTTGGTTTATATATTTAGATAGGATGAATTCATTTAAGATGAATATTTCAAAAAAAAAAAAATCAACATAACTTTGACTTAAACTACTATATTTAATAACTTATTAAATAACTGCAAACAATAAATCTTAATTTAATAAATTGAATGGGTCATGAATAGAATTTTGAACTTCAACCCATAATGTCACATGAAAGTATTTTATAATGCCAACGTACATATGTATATAAGTTAAATTAAAAGTGTATGAATAGACCAAAAGATGTGATAGTATTATGTTTCTTGAAAAGAAGCAATATTCAAGATCAAGTAAAACAAAGTTGACAATTGATAAGCCCTCAGTCATTTATATAAAATGAAACACAGAGTTGAAGCTTGTAATATATCATCACAATTTTGTCAAAAGACAAATAAGACTAATTAAATTATATTGGGTACCAATAAATATGACTATATATTAAGAAGAAAGCTTATTTGATGTTCTTCTTATGATTTACATGAATTAATCCAAAACTAGCATATAAGGCATTATCTTCGGAATATGGGCTATCACTTCTATTAGCCTCGCACCTGTGGTAAATAAGGTGCCAAAGGTGATCCCCCTGTTGAAAATTATCAGTGTGAATAGTACCAGGTTCAATTTAAATATTGTTCATTTTGTTGGGCAACTAAGTGAATTCTGAAATGCACATATAAAATTTATTAAATACTCTGTTAAGCCCTAGATATTATTTAAAATAGAAAATCATTTAATAAAATAACAAATACCTAGCATGCATGATAAAAAAACAAAAATAAATATGACACTACTCAAAAGAGCAAATAAATAAATAAATACCTATAAAAATTTCATTAACAACAATTGAGTGTATTAAATAACGGCAAAAATAGAGAAAATTTTTAAAATTTAACAAATTTAAGCGGAGACAATTTGAAATCAAGTTGAGAAATTTGAAAAAAAAAACAAATATATTATGCATGTAATATTTTCCAATAAAACAAGCAAGAGGAAAAATAAAAATCAAACTAACTCCCCGAGAGAAGCAGAACAGTAAAAGCAATGATGGAAACGCAACAAAATGGACCAAATAAATGTAACTCACCAAAATAGAAAAATGACAACTTGAAAAAGTAAACTTGCAAATAGGCTGTGAAATCTGTGTACCTAAAGTGCAGGACACGTGATTTAGGGAAAGAGAAATTCTTCTTCTTTCTAAAGGGACGTGGGCGGTTTCGGTGCACGAAGTGGGCTTCGTGGGAAATCAGAAATGGGGTAGTTTGATTAGGTTTTCCTTTCTCTTTTTTAGATATTATATAAAAAATTTATTTCTCAATTATATAATATATTAATTGAATGATATTTCTATAAATTTATTTCCAAGCCTATTTTGAGTAACACATTAAACAGATTACACTGAATAGATTTTCATTGTTATTCTTTAAATTATTTACTTGTGTATATTTAATCAGTTAAGATATAGAATAATTCAAAAAGAATATATTTTGTTCATTTTAAATTTCAAACTTTTTCCTTTTCTTTTTAAAAGAAATCCAAGAAGCGTAAACATTAGCCACCTTTAAATCAGTATTTTGAAATAATTACAGATTTTTAAATAACTAAAATGATCTCAACCAATAAAGATTTTGATTAGGATAAATTCAAATGCAATTTTCAAAAAAAGAGTCCAAAAAATGTAAAATATTAGCCACATCTAAAATGGGTTAATTTTTTTAAAAAATTGTAAATAATTGAAATAACAATAATTTAAAAACAACTTTAATAAATACAAGTAACTAATTTAACTAATTTGTCCTAAAACTATCATGTGTATTTCTCCGTCACTTGGCTTAATTCTAAGCAAGACTTTTTTCCTTTTAAGTATATATAGATATAGATATAAATATAGATTTTAGTTGGTTGCAAAATTCTAAATTTTAAAATAAATAATAATAAAGTTATCATAGTTATTTTATTGTAGTTAAAATAAAAAAAGAATTGATATAAGTTAAAATTTTAAGTGATTTTAATATTACAAATATTAGGATTTTCTACGTAGTTTAAATAGAAAGTATTTAATAATTAATATTCTAGTTGATTTTAAAATTTTTAAGAAAATAACTAAATAATTTTTTCTCCATATAACATCTATTTATAAAGAGTAAAAAAGACTATGTTATTTCAATTTTCACAAGGGGTTTCACGTTTTTGTTATAGAATAATTAGATACTCCCTTCGTTTTATTTTAATTATTAGGAATATTAAAAATAGTTATTTTAAAATATTTGCTAGTTTCAAAATTTAAGAGATAATGAACCATGTTTTTTTATTTCTACTCTTAGTACTTAAAGTCATTCTAGAATGTGAAAAAAGATTATTATTGTGTGTTTTCAAAAAATTAATAGGGTTATATTAGTCAAATAAATATCTCTATTAATTTTTTGTTAATAAGTCTGCAAATCTTATCCTAACAGATAAAATGAAACAAGGAGAGTAAATAAATATAAATATAATATATTCATTTAATCATATGCTCCAATTTTGTTTCAGTTACTTCGTTGAATTATATAACAATTAAAACCATAGTAGACCGATCATGATCCTAATAATTTGTTTGGTAACACCTCTTCTATCTACGAGAAAATATTACTAGCTTAGGATTTTTCTTTACGATCAACATAAAGAAGAAAGAAACTAAAATTAATGAAACTAAAGTTGCAAAAACTCAGCAAAGATGTAAATGAAAAAGGCGTGCTACCCACATGCAGCATTGTGTATAGCATAGTCCGATTTTTAAGTAATCTTTGTTTCTTATTTAACGTATATCAGGTACAATCTATACATTTGAGTTTAATTTGTCACGCTCTAAAATTGAATAGGACATGATTAGAACTTTGAACGTATTCTTATGTTAAACTGATTGTAAAATAACTTAATTAAACTTTTTGATTTAACTAAAAAAGGGCGATATAATTTATAATACTAAATTGTTCAAGTCTAGAGATGAGTATTGAAAACTGAAACCATAAATATCCCCTACCTCTAAGAATGCAGAATATATAGTTGTTTTTGATGAGTACTGAAAAATTAAAATAAAAAAATAAAAAAGAGGTGGATCCACATATAGTGTTTTGGGTGCTCGAACACTCTTGACCCTAACGTGAACTATACATTTTTATATAGAAATTTCTTAAAATTGAAAGATAATGGCTGAATAGCACCCATCAGTCGAAACATGGGCTGGGTGCTTTGGTTGACAACTAGAGTTAAAGAAGCATGATTGGTATAGCATTTACAATTTTATTTCATGATAAAATAATTTTAAAAGCTTCTGTTTTCTTTTTCTTACTCTACTTTTTCCTTCTTTTTCTCTTATGAACTTGTTCTCTTTATTTTTTACACTTACTTTCTTTATTTATTTATTTTTTTCACTTTCTTGTTTACTTTTTTCGTTTAGTTTTTAACTTTTTTTCTTTTTTTTTTCCTGTTTCTTTCATTAATTTTTTGTTATTATTGTTATTGTGTTCAAATAATTTGCTCCTATATTTTATGATGGACAACAACTTTCAGTTAAAAGAAAGGTCAGTATCCATGATTTTAAAATGCTAAATTCGTCACTGTTAAAAGAACGATTTATCATTGAAAGAAAATGGTAGAAATAAGTTGATTTGAAAAATCAAAATCTAGTTGATTGTTTCTAGATCGTAATCGACTGCATCTACAACTATATAAGGAAATAGAAGTAGGCAATCACTGGCTAAGTATCTCTAATAAGCAGGGGCGGATCTACCTTACGTGCTAGGAGTGTCATGGCACCCGCAAGCTTCGAGTAAAATTCGAGTGTATAGGTAGATATCTTTTAATAATTAAATATATAGACAAAGTGACACTAAAGTGTACAAATAGGTCATCGGTCCCATGGTTTGGTGTTATAGCTAAAAGCTTTCTTCCATGTCTGAGTGCATGTTAGAATCCTAGTGGATCTACGTGGTAGCGTGAGGGTGCCACGGCCCCCAAACGCTCGACTAAAAATTTTATTTATACATAAAAATTTTATTCAGTTATGTATATATTAAAAGTTGACACCCCCAATAACATTATTAGTTTTGGTGCATTGGCCAAAGCCTTGGATGCCAGCCACTATGTCTGGATTCGATTCCCCTTTAATTTTTTTCTTTTTATAATTTTTAAGTACATTTTATTGTTGAATTTTGTGTTTCGTTTCTTAATAGTTTGAACAAAAAATAATGGAGGTAAGAGTCGATATATGCTAGTTTATTGACATTTTAAAAATATTTTGATAAGTTTTTATTTGTATTCAAAAATTAACTTCTTTATTATATTTATATAGATAATTTGTGAATTTTTGAGATGAATTTTTTTTTTATTTGCATTTTTGATGGAAAAAGGGCAAATGTCCTTTATAAAAGTTGTTTGGCTTTTGTTTTTTCTAGAACTCATCATAAGTTATAATTTGCTAGTTATTATGAAGTACATTATGTTTGAATTAAAGAGATCTAATAGTGTATTCAAAATTTTAGTTTTCTTATTTATGTTTCTCATTTTTGTTCAATTGTATTTAATTGGAATTAGATTGGATATTTTGTGAGCTTCTTCGCCTAGCGGAAACCTCCGCATATATAAAATTTATTTGAGTTCGATGACCGTGTAGTACTTATGAATCTAAAATCATGTAAATCGAATTAGCCCAAAATGGTAATTGAATGTGCGCTCTAATTTCATGTCAAACACTAATGATGAGTTTGTATAAAAGATAATGGGACCCGCAATATTTAAATTCTAGATACGCCTTTAATCCTAATGGTTGCATTTTATTACTTTTATTTGCATCTTCCCTCATCTTTTCCCCTTTTACCCCTTACCTCTTCCTTTTTATTCTCCCTCTTCCCTTCTTATTCCATTTAAAATTTATTTATTTATATTAGTTTCTGGACACATATCTTGCACGTGTATTCCATAAATAATGTATATCTATAGTTATATTGATGTATATATATTTTAAAAATATTTAATTGAGCCTACAGATTAAATTTTTTTTTAAAAAGATCAGTTTGGACATCAAAAGCAAATATGTTCTCTTCCAAGCCATATATAGCACTTCTCTAATAAAATTCTTCTTGAGTCCTTTAATGCCATGTTTTCATGCACAAATGGATACACAACATCATGTCTTTCCTGTAAATTTCAAACTATATCCTGCACATTTTCTTTGTGGAGAAAGAAAGAAAGGCAAAAATAAAAAAGACTACAAAAAGAAAATGAAGAAAAAAAAACTTTGTACTTTAAGTATCCTTAGGAAATGAGAATCATTTGGACCTTCAAAATAATTTTTTTCATGATACTTTTTGGACTTCTCTTCTACTTAAATATTAATTAAATTAGTCTATATTTAATTACCTCAGGTAACTTTTCAAATTTTATAGATTTTTTTTATTAATAAATAAGTTGGGTGAGTTAGTGGGTAACAAAGAAATACCATGTTATATAAAAAATAAAATGGAAAAAGTTTGATATTATAAATAATAATTAAAAATATATAGCTAAAAGTAATTTATTTAATTAAAATATACTTTAATATGAAAGGTAAAAAAATCATTCAATATTTGATAGGCATTTTGATAATTTAATTTTTAATTTTTTTTCTTCCCATTATACCTAACAATGAGTCAATGAGCACAAAACTTTAAAAATATATAAATATTACTATTAAAAATATGTTTGAGTTATAAATAAAAAAAAAATAATGAAATAGTGCGTGTCCTCAGGATATATGCTAGAGTACCGCAAATAATTACATGTGATGTTAGATTATTATATTGAAGGAACATAAAAGTTTCTCACTTATTTGTTTTTGACGTTCTTTACCCATGTAACATATATATTCGTATTATATTAAAAGTGTGAAGGCCTTTAAAAATATTAATTGAATTTTTTATCCTTCATTAAAAGATATAGTAATAGATAAAATTGTCATTTATTATTTTTATAAAATTTATTATTTAAAATTATTTTCATCATTTTATTTTATCATATAAGGTTTTCTATTTATAACATAACTCTATTTGGAGTGAAAATCTAAAGAAAAATAAAAATAAAAAATCTATCAAATTTTTTTTTCCTTTTTGCTAGTCACTAATTCTTTTACCTTATTTTATTATATTAAATTTTCTACTTGGAATAACTCTGTTTATAACGTAAATTTTAAAATAAATAAATAAATAAAAATAAAATAAAACATACACACACTTGCACAAAGGATTTTTTCCTTTTTATTTGGAATTTTATTTTATTTTCCCTTTTTTGATGCTAGGACATTTTTTATAAAAGTTTTTTTCCTTTTTCATAATCACGAAAAGTTTTTTTTCCTTTTTTGAATTTTTTCCCCTTTTTAATAGTAATTTCCTAATATTCTTATACTTTCAGATTCTTTTTGATTATAACTCCTTCCACTTCTATAGAAGAATTTATATGCATAATTTAATTCATCAACTCTTTTGCACAAACACCTTTGATTCAATCTTCAACTTTGTACATTTTCGTGTTAATCTATCTTCTTCTTTTTTTCATGTTATGAATTTTTTTTTTACGTTGTGGATTTGCCAGCTCAAGTTGTTTGTGTTCAAAAATAATTTAACTTAGATTGTCTCCTTTAGTTGAGTTTATATTGATACTATGTTAACCGACATTCTTCATCTACTCATACATTCATGAGTTTGACCTATTCAGGTAAAGTAATCTCTTCATCTCATAAAATAATTTTTTAAATAAAATTATAAATTATTATAACTATAACTATTGTGCACAATTTATTTTAGATAAATATTGCAATGGAATCTGAAAAGAATTTCGTGAACAAAATTGTGCCAATTGATTAAGGCGATATGATTCTCATTGTATAATAAAAGTCTGAGTAATTAGAAGTGGATTAGTAAAATAGTATAAAAAGGGAACAAGGGAAGGCACAGGAATAACTATAACATTAGTTGACAAAGAGATAAAAATTCTTTTTCGTATTATATTTTATATTTTTATATATGTATGTTTGAGTTCTTATCTATTTTTATTATATTTTATATATTTTAAATTTTTATATATATGTTTTTTGACTATTAAAATTTTATTTTTTGCAGAGCATAAAAGTTCATGCTACACTTTTTAATAATTATATACTGAAAAGTAGAAAATATATTTACAACAAGACAAGATTTGTTATATCATGAACGGACGCATTAATAGTGTTAATGCAAATTTTATATTTTGATGTTGGGTTCGATAACAACACTATAGTTTAGGAATGCAATAATCACTTTTCTGTTGTTACTTTTTCAAACAATTATATTTTGTTTGAAGATGCAATACAATCTTCAAAAAATTTACAATAGATAAAACTGTCATTTACTATTTTCCTCAATTAGTTGTTATTTAATTATTATAGACCCTTACTAATTTGTGAAAAAGTAAAACTCTTAATATTTAGTATTTTTAAATTGACTACAATTTTGCTTCTTAAATCTTTCCTTATTTGATATATATTAAAAGTCCTGACATTTAAGACTTTCAATTAAGATTCTGTTAACTTATATATCAATCAATTATTTATTAAACTAACTAATTATTCATCATAACTTTCAATATGAAAAAAATAAATTAAAGAGTATAATTTTATTATGTATTAATAGGTGAATTTCTCCTCTTCCTCCTCCCTTTTCTTCTTCTTCTTTTAAAAAAATTGTATAACCTAAATATTTTTTTATAGAAACAGAACATATTTTAAGTTGTTTCAATTAATTGAGTACTTTTGTAATTCACTCTCTTTAATTAAATCTACAATTTTTTTCGTTTCAATTTATGTGAAGTGTTTGACTAAACACATAGATTAAGAGAAAGAGAAAAAAATTTGAGCAGGAATCATCTCATAAAGGGTAGAGTGAAAAGTCTACAATTAATTTATTATTAAATATTTAAAGTATGAAGCCTTGTATAAAAATATCATTCACCTTTTTACCATTTAAAAATAGAGTTCACACTTGACAAAATAGTTATTTAATTGTTTTTCTAATATTTCAAATTTTAAAATAAACTAAATTTTATGTATTAAATTCTTTCTTATTTAAAATATATAGAAAATATTAATATTTATATATACATATAATGCATGCATTAAGTACTCATGTAAAAGTGAATATTTCTTTTACCTTTCAATCAAACGCTATTTCTATAACGTTTTTGTTCATTGAAACAAGTATTAGAACAAATTGAAGAAAGAATTACTAGATTGGATCAAATTCTTAAGCATAATCATTTATTAATTTAAAATTAATAATTTTCTTTCTAAATTCTTATATTATTACACAAACACATCTTTTAAATATTATTTATGCTATTTATTGGTGGGTTGATCATTCTTGAATTGGTACTTTCTAAATGAAACATTAAAAAGTCCCATTTAATATATGACATTGTGGTAAAGTACACTGCAAATTTAGAAAGAATTATGAAATCAAATAATTTTTCAATATTTATAAAGGACCTCAGAATAAGCTGAGAAAAATGAAATAGACAATATTAAGAAAAAGATCTGTTAAAATATAATATCAATGATCAACGTACGTCATATTTTTTATATATTAACTTTATATATAGTCACTCAACTTTTATAACATTAACTAAAATTACTAAACTTTTTTTGTAATATAAAAATCACTTGACTTTGCTTTATAATTAAAAAAAAAAACAATCAACTTTGTCTAATAAATGAAAATTATAAACTTTGTTAAGTAATTTATCTTACTTAAAAAATATAGTATGCTGATTTTAGTTGAGATAATGAAAAATTTTAATGACCATATATAATATTGAATCTTTGAATTTTTTTATAGATAAAAATTTAATTACAAAAAATCACCATAGGGAAAGATAGATGTCATATTTTATCAACCGTGTGTATTCAAAATTCATGACACATTGAAACCTAAATATTCATTAGATTAGTCTTTCTATGATAGCTTATTATGCTTCTGAAAAAGGAAGGCGATTTTTATACCTTTATAGCTAGCTGACATAGAAACTTTAGCATTAGATTTGTATGATTCTGCAACTAATTATAAAAATAATATGACACACATTGAAGGAAAAAATGCACTAAAGAGATTAGAACTTAACTGCTCTTCCATGATACAAAGACAAAGAAACAAATTAAGGAACATAGACAACGTCACTAATACATTTATCACCAACAACCTTGCAATTTCTATTAACATCAAAAAGATTAGAGAAAATAAACTGAGAGGAACACCCTAACCGTAGAATAATAATGACAAGATCCTTTATTTTCTTATTAGTATCATGTGTTCGATTATTATGGAGATCGATGAACTTATTCATAGCAACAAATGATCAGCAAGAAGATTGTTGTAATTTATTTCAAACATTTAATAAAGTTGACACTCTTTATTCACATTTTAAAGATTTTTAAGGAAACACTAAAGTCTATTAATGAAGAAATGATCATTCATATATAGTTAAATATCTCATTTATGGGCTTTTATCACCCCTCTTCTAATCCGCTTGTTCTTAGATTTTTACTGATTTTGATTAATAGACAATAACATGGTTAAAAATACAATCATACTCACTAAAAGCATATAAATCATACGCACGTATATGTTTAGCTAATCAAAATCTAATACAAAAGCGAGTAAACCATAGCCTACCTGGGTGCCAAGCTATCATCCCGATTGTCCTCGGCTATGGGGCTACGCCCTTTTCTTGATTTTCTCGAGAGAGCTCCTAGCCATGGAGGTCTAATCTCCACCTCTTGGATCCTCTTGTTTCCTCCGAAAAATTCTATTTTCTGTTTTTAGGCTTTTTTAATAAGTCCTCCTCAAGGACTAGGTTTTCAAAATCCTGATCATAACGGGATTGCGGATTTCTGGTCCGCGTCATCTGCTGTAGCAGACACCCTTTTCGCTGCAGCAGTTTTGCTATGGAGAAAATCATTCTGCCGCGGCGGACACCCGCTTAGGTCCACTCGATTGCGACTAAGCCCATTCGAATTTGCTCTCCATACGCCCTTCGTTTCTCAGGGATTTATCACGAATTCTAAAAATTTAAATTCATCCGTGTTTATGTGGTCGGAATGCTATAACGGCAGGCAGATTGTTACATCAGACACCAATTAAAAATTCGTTCGTCCCCGAGCGACACTACGATATCGAGGCGAGGGTTCTTATTCACCCTAGGTTGCTATTTAACAGCTGTCATAAATTCCTTTCACTTTTAAACAACGTCGGTACTTGTTGACTTCTTTGTCCCACACTCTGGACAGATTAATTTTGAAACCCCTTTATTATACCTTACCATTAAATTTTTTCACATATAGCCAATAATTCTAGCGGGGTCATAATTATTCGTCTAGACTTTAACTCAGACCTGAATGTCAATTTACGTCGTTACCTTTTCTTCGGTATTACGGGTATTTCCCTCTCTACTCAAATGTCCTAGGTATTAATGATTTGTTAGATGACTTGGACCGATTATTTTTGAAATGGCAGGGTTCAGACGCAGAATCCCAACAGTCACTGCTTTTGACCGTTCGCTACAGTGAGTGGATTTTCTACTACAGCGGTTTCGCCGCAGTGGTAATATGGTCCGCTGCAGCGGATGACGAGGTCAGTTAAAGACAGAAAAGAGAGTTTTCTAGTTTCATTCTCCACTTTTCTCATTCACTTGCACGATTCCTCTTAACCTTTTTCGGTCGATTCTCCTCATTTTCCACATAATTCTCTCCCCTATGGCTCCTTTACTTCATTGCGGGAGAATGGATGTTGTATATGACCTGTTGCTCTTATTTTTTGGGTATTTTTAGGGTGATATACATAGGTTTCCTCATTTTGAATTCATGGCTAGATTTCCGTAGCATGCTAGTTGTTTTTACGTTCTCAAGTTTTTACGTTCTCAAGGATTGCCTATACCTCCTTCCCCAGTAGGCCTTCTGCTAGTCGAACTTCCACTAGCGAACCCTCTGGTGCATCCACCGCCGATTCAGGAGAGATGCAGGGGGCGATTACTGCTCTAGCTCAGGCCTATGTTGAGCTTCGGGAGGACTTGGAGCGGGAGAAGAGGAGATGACGCTCTCGGGACAAGCTACTTGTCCTGATGTGGAAGGGGATAAACAAGATTTTGAAAACCCTAGCCCCCAGATAAAGGCCTCCACAGGTGACCCAGCAGGATCTCCTGGAGTTCTCCTTTCTAAGCGGGTTCGAGGAGGGAGCGGATGAAGATGCAAGTAGTGACAGTGACGAGGCCTCTAGCTAGAGGGTCACAGTATCTCCCCCCTCCCTATTTTAGCTTTATTCTGTTTGTTGGGTATCCCTTGTTTGGGGCTTGTAAGACATAGTATTTCCTTTTTTTATTTCTGCTTTTGGATGTTGGTATTTATTCCTTCGAGTTCCCGTTTGGCATTCGCTGACATTGGCGTGTTGGCCCCCTTATATTCTATCACCGTGATTTTACTTATACTCGCATTGTCTGCCAATTTTTATTGCTTAATACATCTTGTTGTTGCTCTCAGAAATAGGAAATCCTGCAGTTTTTGGGGTTCTGCCCGAAAGCCGTCCACTGCAGTAGGTTCCTTTTTCCGCTACCGCAGACCCACCATGGCGGTCCCTTACTTGTTGTAGCGAGTCCGTTGCGGTGAGACATCTCTCGCTGCAGGGAATCTTGCCTAACATAACACATATATCATCTACTAGTCTACCTTTCCTCACCAATACCTTGCAAAATCAAATACCTATTATGCCGGTCAAGATATCAATTGGAATCCTCCAGATACCAATTGGACTCAACCAGGAAATCGACACACTCGGACAACACGATAGGAAAGAAGAAAAGTGAAAACTTCCTAGATTTCTTATAGCTTCTTAAAGATTAGATGCGAACGTCTACACACCAATCCGCAGGAGTCTACTCGACATTGCTCTTGTACTTGTGAGGCCGATAACCTAGACGCTCTAATACCAACTTGTTATGGCCCAAATGAACTGGTCGTGTGGGCACCTACATCGACTTTACTCGATAGGAGAACCCTTACAAATGTTACTATTAATATACAAGAAATTAGTCTGAAAGATTTCCATTACTTCTCATTAATTGTCCAAAAAATCTCAACCAGAATAAAATTACAAGATTCCCCAACCTTGACACTCCCCAAATCTAGTCTAAATAGGTACAAGAGCTCTACTTGAAATACTTGACAAAACAAAATCATCCAACTTCGTCTGGAGAGAAGAACATTGAAGCTGATGCTGAGTACCCTACGCCAAGCAAGGAAATTTAACCTGCCACGACCACGACCTACACCAAAAAGGTGTAGCAAGATAGTATCGGTACACCACACATACTGCTAGGCATCATCGGCCGAATAGGGTTAGTTAACATAAAAACATAATAATCAATAAGCAATCAATGTCAATAAATGTAACAATTATCTCACTCCTAACATCACGCTAGGTATAACTGCCACATTCACGTTCTTAATTCTCCTCAAAGTTTACGCAACACTCTTACGAACCTATTCATTATTGAAGTCCTTCAATTTGTCTCCCTTCGCTTCCGCTGCAGCAAATACGCGGATCACCATAGCGGTCCAGCTACCGCGGTTATATGGCCCCTGCAATGATAAACCCCACAGTCCGTACCTAAATTCCCCTAATTGGGTTCTATTTATGTTATCCCCCGGGAGCTCAAAGATCAAACCCGAGAGTTAAAACGGAAAAATTGTGAAATTGATGTTGCAGGCACAGGTTGAGTCGTGGGACAACTCGTGAATATAGCCTACGAGTCGTCAGGTGACTCATGGGGAAGGCCAGTGAAGAGTTGAGAAGTTTGGAGGATAGGGTCCCCACGGGCGTGGCAACAACTCGTGGTCAAACCCTACGAGTCGTTAGATCAGCCCTCGGGTGAGAGAGAAGGAAAAGTAGAAGAGGTCAACTAGTGTACTTAACGGGAGGAGTCCATGACTCGTCATGTCAAGAAACGATTCATGGTATGAGTCATTGGATGATATACAAGTAAATTTGTATAAGGGAGGTAGTGTACTTGACGATTGGTGACCACGAGTCGTGATCACCCCTAACGAGTCGTTACGTTCGTCGTTATGATCCCCAAGAGTTTGTCAATCAATGTACTCGGCGGGTAACCCAATGAATCATTGGCCCTGGTAACGAGTCGTCAGGTCGTCCGTTAAGACCACCTGACAGTTATTTTCTGCGAATTCAGTAAGGGTATTTTTGTAAATTCTAAGTTCCTAAGACTTATACTACATCATTTAAGGCTCGTTTTACAGGGTTTTAAGAGAGGAAAACCTATTCTAAGCTAGTTCATTACATGCATGCAAACTTGAGAGTTGAAGAGAGGATTTAGAGCAAGTTTTGAAGGTTCCCGTTGGAATCTCATCTTGGAAAATTAGAGAAGTGGTAAAATCGTCCCTTCTAGGTATGTAGGGTTATGAGTGGGTGTCTCCTTCCACACTCATGCCCAATTTTTATCAATCCATGAAAATTACCTATGATTAAGTATGGGTTTTTTTACCCAATTGCATAATTCTTCAATCTCTATACATGGGTATGATTAGATTAGGTTCATATTGATGAATTGCGAAGCTTGGGTAGGTTTTAAATTGTTTTCAATCAAAAATTGTGTTTTCTAAATTATGAAATTGAATTTCCATGGATAAGAAGTTCATGAAAGAAGAGAATTTTGGTGAATGTATAATTATGACGAGATTTGATGATGAAAAGCATATTTCTAAAGCTACCCATGATTATAATATTGTTTTCAAAATGAATTGAGTAGATACAAGTATGGTGAAGCTTTGGGCAATGCCCATATGTTGATTTAAAATGATGATTTTCCCAAAATAAGCTTACCACATTGTTTGGAGTGAAGTCTCCTAAATTTCATATTATTAGCTTGTGGTATGTTCCAAATTAAAGCTTCTCACGTGCATAAGTTCATAATTGAGATGTATGTCATTATTGAGCTTTGTCAATAGACAATGCCGAGCTTCGTTTCATACGATGTGGAGTTTATGAATGATATCATTGTTGAGCTTCGTCAATGGATGATGTTGAGCTTCGTTATATACGATGTAGAGCATTGCATGTTTTGGGAGAAGAGTCTAGCACCGAGCGGGCTAAGGGTTGATCACCCCATGCCCCAGAACTACGCGCCAATGTAGGTTGAATACTATATGATTTGGGACCTCCCTAGCAAGCTTCCCCCTGCCTGAATGGCCCTTCAGCTTGATATCGATATCATGGTAGCATCCTTAGCCCTGACAAGGTTTTGGATGGCTCTACCCACTTGAGTGTAATAGTCGGGACCACGTAAGCTCTATCATGGTATGTCGGTTAAGTGACGAGTCTCCCATTGTCTATATGATTTAGATTTGCATATTCATAACTCATGATTATTTCTTTAAGCATGCATGTTCTAAAAGCAAAGTTTGACTCATTGTTCAGCTTTTATCTTAAATGTTATGTTTCAGCTTTGAGTCATTTGAGTTAATCATGATGTTATCAAGCTATGCATGGTCATGTGATGATTAGATTTCGATTTCTGAATGAATGCATGTAGCCTTCCTTCTCAGACTTAAAAGCTTATGATATCTTATGAAGTTCCAAATGATTTATTTTACTTAAGCGGTTTTACTTACCTTGCATACTCGGTACATTCTACGTATTGACCGCATACTTTTTATATTGTATCATTTCATGATATAGGACCCAGCTCGCAGCTTCAGCCTCGCTCTTAAATAGCTTTCCAGAGTTAGTATCTGCTCAGATTGGTGAGTCCTAATTCTTCGAGGACTAGACTATTATTTTCCTTTATGTATTTCCAGTTTCAGTATTGTTGAGTTAGTTGAGGTCTTTTCCGATCAACTCGTCCATACTAGAGGCTTTTCAGACTTATGTATGTGTTAGCTTCGGATGTTATTCTGATGTTATATTGAATTAGACTTCCGTTGAGATTATATTTAAGTTTTCTTCAGTTTATTGAATGGGTTAGTTGTATGCTTATTCCATGGGTTGACTTGGGGTCTCTCGGAGTCCCTTGTCCCGTGTCTACGATCTAGGCCTCCGTTCGAGTCGTGAAAAACTTTAAGTGTCCTAGGGAGTCTGAAAGCTGCGTTAGGTAGAGTCTTTTTCATGGGTGTGAAGCGTGCCACACTTATGACAAAGAGTCTATGAGACGTTTAGGAAATGTTCCCTTCTGTCATGATCTATGTCATGCGATGAAAAGTCTTTCTATCCTTCTAATTCGTGCTAATCGCGATTGCAGAATCATGGCGAAAGATGAACGGAAGGAGGAATGGAGGTGGTTAGGGCCACGAGAATGGAAATGGTTATAGGCATCAGCCATCCCCACCAGTTCAGGAGCCTCAGGCATCGGAGCTAGTTGCTCGTGCTAAGTTTCGGGATGCTATTCAGATGCTTGCGCAGGCCTTGATTGCTCAGGTCAATCAGTAGGCCGTTGCGCATGTTTCGTAAAATGGCAATGCAGCGGCGGCTCGAGTCAGAGACTTCTTGAGGATGAACCCACCGAAGTTCTTGGGGTCCAAGGTAGATAAGGACCCGCATGATTTCATTGATGAGGTTGTCAAGATCACCCAAGTCATGGGGGTAAGTAGTGTTGAGTGCGCGGAGTTGGCCTCCTACCAGTTGAAGGGGGTGGCGCATATCTGGTTTCGCCAATGGAAGGAAAGCAGGGCAGCAGGAGCAGGTCTGGTCACTTGGGAGGAGTTCCAGGTTGCATTTACCGGTTCTTCCGTCGGGAGATGAGGAAGTTGAAAGCAGCTAAGTTTGTAAACTTGAAGCATAGAAGCATGACAGTACAGGAGTATTCCCTTGAGTTCACTCGCCTATAAAAATATGCCCCGGAGTTAATGGCGGACCAGAGGGCGCGGGTGAGCAAGTTTGTTCATGGTATAACAGGGTATTTGGACAAGGAGTGTCGGATTGCTATGCTTCAGCAGAATATGGACTTCCCTCATATGGTGTTGTACACCCAGCAGATGGAGGCGGCACATTCAAGAGAGAGGGAGGCCAAGAGGGTCAGGACCGAGGATCACAGGTTCTCTCAGCAGAGGTTCGGTGGTGGACACCGTTAACAGACTCACCAAAGATCATCAGCCCCGACATTTTCGGCCTTGAGTGTGCCATACAGGCCTAGACATGATCATAGAGGGCGAGCATCAGGCTCAAGGGGTCAAATCAACAGACCCGCAGATTCCAGCATCTCAACTTGTCGCAGATGTGGTCGGGGGCACACAGGCCAGTGCTTGGCAGGTTCAGGTGCTTGTTTTGGGTGTGGGCAGCCCAGACACATGCTTCGAGATTGTCCAGCTATGAGGTAGGATCAAGTTGGGGGCCTAGGCCCGGCTTATAGTTCAACAGCCCCTCCCCCACGCTCAGCACATCAGGGGGCATCTACTAGCACATCTGGCAGTCAGCGCCAGAACAGATTCTATGCTTTAGCTTCCATCAGGAGCAAGAGGTCTCCCCGTATGTGGTTACTGGTATGTTGCGAGTTTTTCATATTGATGTTTATGCTTTGTTAGATTCGGGGGCTACCTTGTCTTTTGTGACACGATACGTGGCCAGTAGCTTCGGAGTCAGTCCCAATGTTTTGTTAGAACCCTTCTCAGTTTCCACTCCAGTAGGTGACTCAGTTATAGCTAGACGGGTATATAGAGGTTGCTCAGTCTCAATCCTTCATAAGGTCACCTCAGCAGATTTTATAGAGTTATCCATGACCAATTTTGATGTTATTCTCGACACGAATAGGCTATTTGCATGCTATGCTTCAGTTAATTGTAGAACCCGGGTCATAGAGTTCAGATTTTTAGGTGAGCCAGTCTTAGAATGGAAGGGTAGTTCAATTCTGCCTGTAGGTCGATTTATTTCCTACCTTAAGGCCAGAAAGATGATTTTTAAGGGGTGCATATACCATCTAGTTAGGGTTAAGGATGTGGAGTCTGAGACCTCGACCATCCAGCTCGTACCAGTAGTACGTAAGTATCTAGAGGTATTTCCTGATGATTTCCCAGGTGTCCCTCCCCAGCAGGAGATTGATTTTGGTATAAATCTTCTTCCCGACACGTAGCCTATATCTATTCCACCCTACAGAATGGCTCCAGCTGAGCTAAAGGAGTTGAAGGATCAGTTGAAAGACCTGTTAGATAAGGGCTTTATTAGGCTGAGTAAGTCTCCGTGGGGTGCACCAGTTCTATTCGTTCAGAAGAAAGATGGTTCTCTTCGAATGTGTATTGATTATAGGCAGTAACAAGGTCACCATTAAGAACAGGTATCTATTACCCAGGATTGATGATTTGTTCGACCAGCTTCAGGGTGCCAAGTATTTCTCCAAGATTGATCTCAGATCCAGGTATCACCAGCTCAAATTTCAGGAGAGTGACATCCTGAAAACTACTTTCAGGACTCGGTATGGTCACTACGAACTTGTTGTTATGTATTTTGGACTAACCAATGCCCGTACAACTTTTATGGATCTAATGAATAGGGTGTTCAAGGCATATTTAGACAGGTTCGTGATTGTGTTCATTGATGACATCCTTATATACTTTCGGAGCGAGGAGGAGCATGCCGCTCACCTGAGAGTAGTGCTTCAGACCCTCAAGGATCGTCAATTGTATGTGAAGTTCAGCAAGTGTGAATTTTGGATGGGCTCCATGGCATTTTTGGGCCATGTGGTATCGAGTGAGGGCATAAGGGTGGATTCTCATAAAATCGAGGCGGTGAAGAATTGGCCCAGACCGGTGAACCCATCAGATATCAGGAGCTTTTTGGGATTAGCGGGTTACTACTGGAGATTCGTTGAGGGCTTTTCATCTATTGCAGCACCTTTGACCAAGTTGACTCAGAAGAATGTAAAGTTCCAATGCTCGGAGACTTGTGAGAAGAGCTTCCAAGAGTTGAAGATCTGACTCACTTCAGCACTACTGTTGACCCTACCCGAGGGTACCGATGGATTTGTGGTGTATTGTGACTCTTCGAGAATCAGACTTGGGTGTGTGTTGATGCAGCACGGGAAAGTGATAGCATACGCCTCAAGACAGTTGAAATTCCATGAGAAGAATTACCCGACCATGATCTTGAGTTGGCCGCAGTGGTGTTCGCGTTGAAAATATGGAAGCATTACTTGTATGGGGTTCATGTGGATGTGTTCACGGATTACAAGAGCTTGCAATATGTGTTCACGCAGAAAGATCTCAATCTTCGGCAAAAAAGGTGGTTGGAGCTACTAAAGGACTATGAAATGAGTGTATTTTACCACCTGGGTAAAGCTAATGTGGTAGCGGATGCACTTAGTAGGCTCTCTATGGAGAGTGTGTCCCATGTGGATAAAGGAAAGAAGGAGTTGGTGAAAGATGTCCATCAGCTTGCAAGGTTGGGAGTTAGATTGGTCGACTCAACCGAAGGTGGCGTTGTTGTGCAAAATGGATCAGAATCGTCCTTGGTAGTAGATGTGAAAGCTAGGCAAGATGAGGATCCATTGTTGGTAAAGCTGAAGGGAGCCGTTCGAAGTTAGAATGTGGAGGTCTTCTCCCAAGGGAGAGATGGGGTGTTGCAGTACCAGGGCTGTCTATGTGTTCCAGATGTTGATAATTTGCGGTATCGAATATTGAATGAGGCACATGGATCTAGGTATTCTATCCATCCGAGTGCCACCAAGATGTATCATGATTTGCGGGAAATATATTGGTGGAATGGCATGAAGAAGGATATAGTAGAATTTGTGACCAAGTGCCCGAATTGTCAGCAAGTGAAAGTTGAGCATCAAAGGACGGGAGGCGTACTTCAGGATATTAGCATTCCCACTTGAAAGTGGGAAGAGGTTAATATGGATTTCATTACAGGCCTACCTCGTAATTGTCGGTGCTATGATTCTATTTGGTGGTGGTAGACAGGTTGACCAAGGCTGCACACTTCCTACCGATCAAAACTACAAATTCAGCAGATGATTATGCCAAACTATATATCCGGGAGTTGGTATGATTACATGGAGTGCCCTTGTCTATTACCTCAGACTGAGGTACTCAGTTTATCTCTCAGTTTTGGCGGTTTTTCCAAAAAGGGCTTGGGACTCAGGTTAAGCTCCGCGCAGCCTTCTATCCGCAAACGGATGGTCAGGCGGAGCGGACAATTCAACTTCTCGAGGACATGTTGAGAGCTTGTGTGATAGATTTCAAAGGTAGTTGGGACGGTCACTTGCCTTTGATCGAGTTTTCTTACAATAATAGCTATCACTCCAACATCCAGATGGCACCGTTCGAGGCTCTTTACGGGTGGAGGTGTAGATCGCCCATCGAATGGTTTGAAGTTGGTGAGGCATCTATGATAGGGCCTGATTCAGTTCACGAGGCCATGGAAAAGGTTCAGTTGATAAGGGATAGGCTTAAAATCACTCAGAGTCGTCAAAAGTCATATGCGGATTTGAGAAGGAGAGAGTTGGAGTTCGAGGTGGACAATTGGGTATTTCTGAAGGTATCTCCCATGAAGGAAGTCATGCGGTTCGGAAAGAAAGGAAAACTCAGTCTCTGCTATGTTGTTCCCTACCGGGTTATGAGAAGAATTGGTAAGGTAGCGTATAAGTTGGACTTTCCATTAGAGTTATCTTCAGTTCATCCCGTCTTTAATGTATCGCTCTTGAAAAAATGCTTGGGTGATCCATCTTTAGTTATCCCAGTGGAAAGTGTTGGTGTAGGAGATAGCCTCAGTTATGAGGAAATTCTAGTTGCAATCTTAGATCATCAGGTTCGGAGGCTGAGGAACAAAGAAGTAGCTTCAGTGAAGGTGTTATGGAGAAATCAGCATGTTGAGGGAGCTACGTGGGAAGCCGAAGCGGATATGATGGCTAAATACCCTCACCTATTTCCTACCGGCTCAGTTTCAGTTTGAGGTATCAGTTTTTCCCTAACTCTCTAATCAGTTTCCATGTTCAGTTTATATGCGCAAGTTTGCTTTATGTTATGATAGGTGTATGTGATATCTGAATGCAGTTGAGCTATGTAGTTCTTTTTGGAGGTAGTCATTCCGTTAGTTTTCGGTTTAAATGATCAGTATTTCATATGATGATTGTATATTTCTGTTTTCTGCTTGTTTTCAACATTCGAGGATGAATGTTCCCACGGAGGAGCTATTGTTATACCCCAGGAACTCAAAGATCGGACTCGGGAGTTGAAACGGGAAAATTGTAGAATTGATGTTATAGGCACAGGACGATTCATGAAGATAGCCCACGAGTCGTTAGGTGACTCATGGGGAAGGCCAGTAAAGAATTGAGATGTTTGGAGGATAGGGTCCCCAAGAGCACGGCAACGACTCGTGGTTAGACCCCATGAGTCGTTAGGTCAACCGTGGGGTGAGAGAGAAGGAAAAGTAGAAGAGGTCAACCAGTGTACTTAACGGGAGGAGGCCACGACTCGTCATGTAAGGCAACGAGTCGTGGTATGAGTCGTTGGATGATATACAAGTGAATTGGTATAAGAGAGGCAGTGTACTTGACGATTGGTGACCACAAGTCATTACATCCGTCATTATGAGCCCCAAGAGTTTGTCAAGCAGTGTACCCCACGGGTAACCCAATGAATCGTTGGCCCTGGTAACAAGTCATCAGGTCGTCCGTTAGGACCACCTGACAGTTATTTTCTGTGAATTCTGTAAGGGTCTTTTCATAAATCCTAAGTTCCTAAGACCTTACAAAGTCGTTTAAGGCTCGTTTTATAGGGTTTTAAGAGGGAAAAACCTATTCTAAGCTAGTTCATTCCATGCATTTAAACTTGAGAATTGAAGAGAGGATTTAGAGCAAGTTTTGAAGGTTTCCATTGGAATCTCATCTTGGCAAATCACAGAAGTGGTAAAATCGTCCCTTCCAGGTATGTAGGGTTATGAGTGGGTGTCTCCTTCCACACCCATGCCCAATTTTTATCAATCCATGAAAATTACCTATGATTAAGTATGGGTTTTTTTTACCCAATTGCATAATTCTTCAATCTCTATATATGGGTATGATTAGATTAGGTTCATATTGATGAATTGCGAAGCTTGGGCAAGTCTTAAATTGTTTTCAATCAAAAATTGTGTTTTCTAAATTATAAAATTAAACGCCCATGGATAAGAAGTTCATGAAAGAAGAGAATGTTGATGGATGTATAATGATGACGAGATTTGATGATGAAAAACATGTTCTAAAGCTACCCATGATTATGATATTATTTTCAAAATGAATTGAGTAGATCCAAGTATGGTGAAACTTTAGGCAATGCCCACATGTTGTTTAAAATAAGCTTACCACATTATTTGGAGCGAAGTCTACCAAATTTCATATTATTAGCTTGTGGTATGTTCCAAATTAAAGCCTCTCACATACATAAGTTCATAATTGAGATGTATTTCATTATTGAGCTTTGTCAATAGACAGTGCCGAGCTTTGTTTCATACTATGTTGAGTTTATGCATGCTATCATTATTGAGCTTCGTCAATGGACGATGTTGAGCTTTGTTATATACAATGTAGAGAATTTCATATTTTTGGAGAAGAGTCTATCACCCAGCGGGCTAAGAGTTGATCATCCCATGCCCCAGAACTATGTGTCATCGTAGGTTGAATACTATATGATTTGGGACCTCCCTAGCGAGCTTCCCCCTGCCCGAATGGGCCTTCATCTTGATATCAATATCATGGTAGCGTCCTTAGCCCTGGCAAGGTTTTGGACAGCTCTGCCCACTTGAGTGTAATAGTTAGGACCACGTAAGCTCTATCGTGGTATGTCGGTTAAGTGACGAGTCTCCTATTATCTATATGATTCAAATTTGCATATTCATTACTCATGATTATTTTTTTAAGCATACATGTTCCAAAAGCAAGGTTTGACTCATTGTTCAGCTTTTATCATAAATGTTATGTTTCATCTTTGATTTATTCGAGTTAGTCATGATGTTATAAAGCTATGCATGGTCATGTTATATATGTTATAAAATGTTTCAAATGATTTATTTTACTTAAGCGGTTTTACTTACCTTTTATACTCGGTACATTCCACGTACTGGCCGCATACTTTCTATATTATATCATTTCATGATACAAGACCCGGCTCACAGCTTCAGCCCCGCTCTTAAATAGATTGCCAGAGTTAGTATCTGTTCAGATTGGTGAGTCCTCATTCTTCGAGGACTAGACTATTATTTTCCTTTATGTATTTCCAGTTTCAGTATTGTTGAGTTAGTTGGGGTCTTGTCCCATCAACTCGTCTAGACTAGAGGCTTTTTTAGACTTATGTATGTGTTAGCTTCAGATGTTATTCTAATGTTATGTTGAATTAGCCTTCCGCTTAGATTATATTTAAGTTTTCTTTAGTTTATTGAATGAGATAGTTGTATGCTTATGCCATGGTTCGACTTGGGGTCTCTCGGGGTCTCTTGTCCCGTGTCTATGATTCGAGCCTCCGTTCGAGTTGTGACAATTTATTCCTGCTATAAAACTCTGTAGCACCACTATATCTTTGACCATTTCACTAGAATTAACCGAGTTCATTTCTACCATTTATTAACCTATTTAATTTTCTATAGGATTTCCCCACCCTCCTTAGCAAAGTACATCAAATAAATAGGTCTACTTGCTATCTCACGATACTGCACTATCTTTCATTCAAAACTGTCATGCTATCATCCATTGCCCATAAAATTCGTCTAACACAAGACATTCAAATGACATTACGGATTAATTAACTCAAGTATACATAAAAGTCATCAAAACAATATGAGGGAGTGAATTTCCCCAACAGTAAAGAACATGCACATACCTGTCTTCATACCACAAAAATGTCATAAGATATCGTACCTGGACCGGGTAGCCATTATATAGTATTCCACCCCTATTTCTCACTTCCAACCCAATTCATGTGGGTATATTCTGTATCGTACTTGTTTATCTAGTACCTTTCTTTAGTTGCAGACGTATGTATATCAAACCATACCAGCATAATCTTTGTCTCACAATCATACCATCGGTGATATATCGGGCACACGCCTCCATACACCTAGCCGCATGGTCCTTTAGATATACTTGTTTGTGTACTCACTCAAATCGCTCGTTCGGATGCTCACCTCAGGAAGGAGTCACTCGTGTATCCAAACCTTCTCGAAATCTGAACATATTAACCTATTCATCTGAGTTCCTTAATCTTAGCCATAGTTCTCTCATTTACCATCATATCAATGACTTTCCTTCTGTATTATCTGTTATCACAATCACAACCTCATTTGATGCCAACTCACCCGTCAAACTCGAGATGCACAATGTAGCACAACCAGTAATATATCATGACACAATAAGTATTACATAATCATCTCAACAAGTACAATCACATGCATGATTTCAAATTAATATCGTGTCCAAACAGTAATAGTACAGTTAGTTTAGCATGTTATAAGACTTATGACTTGTCCCGCTTACTTGTTTGGGCTCCGCTGCAGTGGAATCACTGTCGTTATAGCAATCTCACTACAGCGGTATACTACCCGTTGCAGCGATACTGCTAGCAGTACTGTGACCAGTCTTTATTCCAGTTGTCCCGCGTTTTGTTTCTTTATACCCCCATGATGAAAGCAACGTCATAACAAGCTTACATCAACAATTAACTTGCCATAGTATCCCTATTAATGCGAACAACAATTATTAATTCAGAAAATACAACACCAACCATAGCACATTCGAGTCATTATGTAAGGGATTACTATCCTACATCACTCGCTTCAACTCGTGCTCTAACATAGTTATAACTTATTAACCAGCCCGTTAATTACATCTCCTACACAGAGTCTATGTGATTTACCCATCCAAGGTTTTGATTCAAAAGAAAGAAGAATTCCATATTTTATACCGGGGAGTATTCTAATAACGACACCTGAAGGTTAATATACTCAACAGATGTTTAATTCAACGCATATCCTAGAACATGAGCCCATTTATTAGCTGGAATATCTCCCTTAGGAATTTACCTCATTAATGGGCTTTCATTACCCCTATTCTAATCCGCTTGTTATTAGATTTTCGCTGATTTTGATTAATAGACAATAACATGGTTAAAGATACAACCTACTCACCAAAAGAATATAAATCATACGCACGTATATGTTTAGCTAACCAAAGTCTAATGCAAAAGCGAATGAGTCATAGTCTACCTGGGAGAAAAGTTATCATCCTGATTATCCTCGATTGCGGGTCTACGTCCTTTTCTTGATTTTCTCATAAGATCTCCTAGCCATGGAGGTCTAATCTCCACCTCCTAGATCCTCTTGTTTCCCCAAAAAAGTCTATTTTCTATTTTTAGGCGTTTCTAATAAGTCCTCCTCAAGGACTAGTTTTTCAAAATTCTAATTAAAATGGGATTGTGGATCTAGTCTGCGTCATTCGTTGTAGTGGACACCCTTCTCGCTGCAGCAGTTTCAATATGTAAAAAATCGTCCCGCCGCGGCGGACACCCGTTTGGGTCTACCCGATTGCGACTAAACCCGTTTGAATTTGCTCTCCATGCTCCCCTTTGTTTCTCAGAGATTTATCACAAATCTTAAAAATTTAAATTCGCCCGTCTTTATGTGGTCCGAATGCTATAATGGCAGGACAGGTCATTACAACATACTAGATCCAAGTCAAGGAACATGTTTGCTTCCTTATCTTTCATTTCACAGATCGAACCAAAGAACATCAAGGAGGCACTGATTGATGTAGAATGGGTTAATGCAATGCAGGAGGAACTTTATCAGTTTGAGAGAAACAAGATTTGGCACCTGGTTCCTAAACCCTTAGATAGAACTGTTATAGGGACCAGGTGGGTCTTCAGAAACAAGCTGGATGAACAAGGTATCACTACAAGGAACAAGGTGAGATTGGTAGTCCAGAGATATAATTAGGAGGAAGGCATAGACTATGATGAGACTTTTGCTCCAGTGGAAAGGATGGAGGCAATAAGAATGTTGATAGCTTTGGCATCTTTTATGAAATTTAAGTTGTTCCAAATGGATGTCAAAAGTTCCTTTTTAAACGAATAATTAAAGGAAGAAGTCTTTGTGAAGTAACCTCCTGGTTTTGAAGATATTGATCATCCATATCATGTATACAAACTGGAAAAGGCTCTTTATGTGTTAAAGCAAGCTCCAAGAGCATGATATGAGAGTCTATCCAAGTTTCTTTTGGATAATGGGTTCAAGAGAGAGAAAATTGATAATACTCTCTTTTGAAGTCTAGAAGAAGAAATCTTCTCATTATTCAAGTGTATGTGAATGATATCATTTTTGGAGAAACCTTTGACTCTCTGTGTGAGGACTTTGCTAAGCTAATGAGGAGTGAATTTGAAATGAGTATGATGGGAGAGCTAAATTTCTTCCTCTATCTCCATGTGAAGAAAGTTCAAAATGGTATCATGATTAGCCAGCAAAAGTATATCAAAGAGCTTCTCAAAAGATTTCACATGGACAGTGCCAAGTCGATTGATACTCCAATCAGCACATCATCAAAACTGGATGCTGATGAACCTGGTCCCCGGTAATTGAGACAATGTACAGAGGAATCATTGGATCTCTCCAGTACTTAACTGCCAGTAGACCTGACATAGTCTTTAGTGCGAGAATCTGTGCTCTGTCCCATGGAGTCTCACCTCAAGGATGCAAAAATAATACTCAGATATTTGAAGGGAACACCTGATCTTGTTCAATTTTACCCTTCTAGCAGTTCATTTCACTTAGTAGGTGTCACAACCCGAACATAGGTTCGGATTGAGACATGGACAAGAAACCCCAAGAGGCTTCAAGTCGATTCATGGCATGAACATACATCTAACTCAATTATAGATAAGTGGAAGTTCAACATGAATAACATAGCGGAAGTCTAAAAAAAAACATAACATCTGAATACATACATGAGTCTGAAGCTGAAATACAACTATGTTCAAAAAAGCCTCTAACACTGATGAGTTGATGGGACAAGACCCAACTAACTCACTATAGTCTGAAAACTGAAAAGACGAAATACAAATGGTAAGAAGGGCCCTCGCAAGATGAGGACTCACCAACTGAGGCTGAGGAAAGCTAACTCCTGGAATCTGACTAACCGTGGGACTAAACCTGAATATCGGATCCTGTATCATAAAACGATACAACATAGAGTATGCGGTCAGTACGTGAAATATATCGAGTGTGCAAGGTAAGTAAAACCGCTAAGTAAGTGAAATCATTAAACATGTATAGTATAAAACATAATTAAGATAAGATTTTGAGAGTAGCGCTTGCATGCAATTGTCTGAAATCATGATTTGAACATAACTGAACATCACAACTGAATTGAATGACCCAAAGCTAAAAACTAATAATCATAAATAAAACTAAACATTGGGCCAAACCAGCTGAAAACATAATATCATGATTGATGTACATGCATAACTGAAATCATGAGGAACAATGGGAGACTCGTCATATAACCGACATTACCACGGTAGAGCTTACGTGGTCCCGACTATCAAACTCAAGTGAACAGAGCCATCCAAAGCTTTGCCAGGGCTAAGGACGCTACCATGATATCGATATCAAGCTTAAAGCCCCTTGGGGGCAGGGGAAGCTCACAAGGGAGGTCCCAAAGTATATAAGTAAACCTACGTTGGCGCGTAGTTTTGAGCCACAGGGTTGACTGACCCTTAGCCTGCTCGGTGCTAGACACTACTCCCAAAAACATGCATATGCTCTCCATCATTTTTCAATGAAGCTGACCATCGTCTAATGACGAAGCTGAATAGTAACATACATGCATAATCTAAAATCATAACATGAGGAGCCTTGGCTCAAACCAAACCACAAGTTGAAAATAATGGGAGTCTTGTCTCCAAAATCATATGATAATTTAATTCATGAAATTATAAAACATACTTGATCATACGGGCTTTCCCAATGCTTAAACATACTTGAAATCAACTTGATTCACTTTGAAAACATGAACATAAACATGGGTATTTCGAAATCACACTTTCTTCATAAACATTTATCATTCTTGAACACATATCTCATAGATCTCAACTTTCATAAACATTCATGGATGGGAATCATAGCTTAAAAACTTGAAAACATAATTTATAATTTAAAACATTGTAAAATCTGCCCATTAATCATAATTCATCATAAAACATGCTTAGATCATAACCATGATTGAAACTTAGGAATTCATGCATTGGGTAAAAACCCCATGGAATCATCAATTAGAACATCATGAATTGAGTGGGAATTAGGCATGGGTGTGGACAATTGCACCCATTCATATCCTTACATACCTGAAGGGATCTGATATTCACACTTCCTTGATTGCCCAAAGAGAATTGAGGAAGAACTTTTTAGAACTAGGCTTGATCACCTCTCAAACTTCTAAACTTGCATGCATGAATTAGGATGGGTTTAGAATGACTTAACCCTTATTAAAACCCTCTATTCTGACCTTAAAACGATGTAGTTTAAGCCTTAGGAACTTAGAAATTATGGAAAATCCCTTAATAAATTCGTAGAGAAAAACAGACTGCCAGTCCCAATGAGGGACTAAACGAGTCGTTGCCTTGGACCAAGACTCGTGGTCTGCCAGTTGTCGACTTCACTGGACTCTATCTTCACTTGTCACCACGAGGGACTTAATGGATCGTTAACGGTGACCACGACTCGTGGTCACCTCCAGTCACCTTCACTGCCAAAATTCTCCTAAGAGTCACCACTGGGGACACAATGACTTGTGGTGTACCTAATAAGTCATGGTGATGACCTATTAGATGCACTGTCGATTTTCTTCTCCTTTCATATCATCCTTGACCACGACTAACATGTCGAGTCGTGATGCTAACCATGACTCCTGGTCACATTTGTGGTAACCCAAAAATCAAAATTTCTAACAAGTCCCAGCCTCTCCCCACGGGTCACTTAACGACTCGTGGGGTTCCTGACGGATCACTGGACGACTTGTCCAGTAACCTGGTGTAGAAATTCCTTTTTTCTCTATTTCAACTCCCAGTTCTGATCTTAGGGCTTTTGGGGTATAACAATATCTCCTCCTTGGGAATATTCATCCTCAAATGTTGAAAAATCATACAGAAAAGTAGAGAAATGCAATCATCATACTCAAATACTGAACATACATGCTGAAAACTAACAGAGTGAATGACTCCGATTTGAACTACATGACTGAACTGAATTCCCAAGCCACACATACATCCATTTACATGAAAGAAACTGAGGTACATAAGCTGAACATGAAACTATATAGAGTATTAAGGAGGAAACTGATACCTCAAGCTGAAACTGAGCCGGAAGGGAATAAATGCGGGTATTTAGCCATCATATCTGCTTCGACTTCCCATGTAGTTCCCTCAATATGCTGATTCCTCCATAAATCCTTAGCGAAAGCTACTTCTTTATTTCTTAGCTTACGAGCCTGATGATCCGGTATCTCCATCGGAACCTCTTCATAACTAAGGTTGTCTTTCACACCGACACTGTCCACCGAAACAACCAGAGCTAAGTCACCCAAACACTTCTTTTATGAGCAAAACATGGAAAACTGGATGAACTGAAGCTAATTCTGAGGGCAACTCCAACTCATATGCTACCTTGCCAACCTGTCTCACAATCTGATATGGGCCAACAGAATGGGGACTGAGTTTTCCTATCTTCCCGAACCTCATCACTCCCTTCATGGGAGACACCTTTAGAAACACCCAATCATTGACTTCAAACTCAAGTTCTCTCCTTCTCACATTCGCGTAGGACTTTTGGAAACTCTGAGTTGTTTTCAACCTGTCCCTTATGAGATGAACTTTCTCCATGGCCTCATGGATTGAATTTGGACCTATCATCGTAGCTTCACCGACTTCAAACCAACCAACAGGCGATCTACATCTCTGCCCATAGAGAGCCTCAAACGAAGCCATCTGAATGCTGGAATGGTAGTTGTTGTTATACGTAAACTCGATGAGAGGCAAATGGTCATACCAACTACCCTTGAAGTCAATCACACACACTCTCAATATTTCCTTGAGAGTCTTAATATTCCTTCTCCTGACTATTGGTTTGCAGATGAAACGTTGTGCTAAGCTTAACCTGAGTACCAAGTCCCTTTTGAAATGATCTCCAAAACTAGGAGGTAAACTGAGTACCTCTATCTGATATGATGGACAATGGCACTCCATGCAACTGAACTAACCCTCAAATGTATAATTTAGCATAATCCTCCGCTGAATCGATGGTTGCTTTGGTCAACCTATCCACGACCACCCAAATAGAGTCATACTGTCGACGAGTGCGAGGCAACCCTGTGATGAAGTCCATATAGATCTCCTCCCACTTCCAAGTAGGAATATTGATGTCTTGAAGCACACCTCCTAATCTTTGATGCTCCACTTTCACTTGTTGACAATTCAAACACTTAGCCACAAATTCTACAGTGTCCTTCTTCATGCCATTCCACCAATAAACTTTCCATAGGTCATGGTACATCTTGGTGGCACCTAGATGTATAGAGTATCTAGAACCATGAGCCTCATGTAACATCCGATCTCTCAAATCATCAACATTCGAAATGCACAAATGACCCTAATATCAGAGCACACTATCTCCCCCTTTGGAGAAGACCCCTACCTTCTGATTCTGAACAGCTTCCTTCAACTTTACCAAAATGGGATCCTCGTCTTGTCTAGGTTTTACATCAGTTACCAAGGATGATTCTAATCCGTTCTGAACAATAAATCCACCACCGATCGAGTCAACCAAACAAACTCCTAACCGCGCAAGTCGATGCACATCCTTCACCAGCTCCAACCTCCCCTCATCTACATGGGACACACTCTCCATAGAAAGCCTACTAAGAGCATCTTCTACCATATTATCCTTGCCCGAATGGTACAATACACTCATATCATAATCCTTGAGTAGCTCCAACCACTTTATTTGATGGAGATTTAAATCCTTTTGGGTAAACACGTACTGTAGGCTCTTTAGTCCACGAGCACATCTACATGGACCCCATACAAATAGTTTATCCAAATATTCAAGGAAAAGATTATCGCCGCCAGTTCAAGACCATTTCGGGTAATTCTTTTTGTGAGCCTTCAACTGCCTGGAAACATATGCTATAACCTTACCATGTTGCATCAACACACAACCAAGGTCGATCCTAAAAGCATCACAATATACCACAAACCCACGGTACCCTCAGGTAGGGTTAACACCGGTGCTGAGGTGAGTCGAGTCTTCGACTCTTGGAAGCTCCTCTCACAAGCCTCTGACCATTGGAACTTCACTTTCTTTTGGGTCAATTTGGTCAATGGCGCCGCAATAGATGGAAACCCCTCAAAAAATCTCTAGTAATACCCAACTAAACCCAAGAAACGCATGATATCCAAAGGATTCACCAGTCTAGGCCAATTCTTCACCGCTTCTATCTTTTAAGAGTCCACCTGTATACCCTCACTCAACACCACATGACCCAAAAATGCCACTGAGTTCAACCAAAACTCGCATTTACTGAATTTAGCATATAATTGGAAATCCTTGAGAGTCTGTAGTACCATCCTCAAACGAGCGTCATGCTCCTCCTTGCTCCGAGAGTATATACGGATGTCATCTATGAACACAATCACGAACATATCCAAGTATGACTTGAACACCCTATTCATAAAATCCATAAAATCTGCAGGAGAATTCCTTAGTCCAAAAGACATAACTATAAACTTGTAATGAACATACTGAGTCCTGAAGGTTGTCTTTAGGATATCACTCTCCCGAACCCTGCGCTGATGGTATCCGGATCTGAGATCTATCTTCAAAAGGCACTTCACACCTAGAAGCTGGTCAAATAAATCATCAATCCTAGGGAGAGGATACCTATTCTTTATGGTGACCTTGTTCAATTGTCGATAATCAATGCACATACAAAGAGAACCATCTTACTTGCGGACAAAGAGACCAGTGCACCCTATGGGGATTTGCTCAGTTTGATGAATCCCTTGTCTAAAAGGCCTTTCAACTACTCCTTCAACTCCTTTAACTTAGCTGGGGCCATTCTGTAAGGAGGAATAAATATAGAATGCGTATCGAGAAGAAGGTCAATACCAAAATCAATCTCCCGCTCGAGAGGGATTCTTGGTAAATCATCTGGGAAGACTTCTGGATACTCACATACTACTAGAACTAACTGGATAGTCAGGGTCTCGGATGTAGCATCCTTAACCCTATTTAGATGGTACACGCAACCCTTGGAGATCATCTTTTTAGCCTTAAGTTAGGAAATGAAATGACCTATAGGCACAATTGAACTACCCTTGCACTCTAAGACTAGCTCACCCAGAAATTTGAACTCTGCTGCATGCATTCTACAATTGACTGAGGCATAGCATGCAAATAACCAGTCCATGCCGAGGATAACATCAAAATCGGTCATGGCTAACTCTACTAAATCTTCTCAGGTGACTTTCTGAAGAACTATGACAGGGCAATTTCTATACATCCGCCTAGCTATAACTGAATCACCAACTGTAGTAGAGACTGAGAAGGGTTCTGATAAGATTTCAGGACTGACTCCGAAACTACTAATAACATAGGGCATCACAAATGATAAAGTAGCCCCTGGATCTAACAATGCATATATATCAAGATTGAATACTCATAACATACCAATGACTATATATTGGTAGATCTTCTGCTCCTGGCGGTATGCTAAGGCATAGAATCTATTTTGGCGTTGTTCTCCACATGTACTAGTAGATGCCCCCTGCTGAGCTGGGCGTGCTGGTGGAGCTGCTGAACTGGAAGTTGGGCCTCAGTCCCTATTATGACCCTGCCTGCTCACTGGACAATCTCTAAGCCTGTGTCTGGGCTTCCCGCACCCGAAGCAAACACCTGTACCTGCCAAACACTAACCTTTGTGTCTCCGGCCACATCTGCTACACTCTGGAGGGCTGGTCTCTGCGGGTCTACTACTATGACCTCTCGAGCCTGATGCTCGTCCCCTCTGATCGAGCCTGGACCTGGATGGCACACTTATAGCCGAAGGCATGGGGCTGAAGATCTCTGGTGGGACAGCTGACGGTGCCCACTAGGTCTCTGCTGAGAGAATCTGAAGCTATCAGTCTTGGACCGCTTGGCCTCCCTCTCCCGCTCACTCATCTGTACCGCCTCCATCTGCTGGGTGTACAGGACTATTCGAGAAAAGTCAATGTCTTAAAGGAGCATCGCAGTCTGGCAATCCCTGACCAAGTAGTCTGTTATCCTGTGTACAAACCTGCTCACATGGGCTCTCTGGTTCGCCACTTTCTCAGGTGCATACTTGGACAGATGAGTGAACTAAGGCATACTCTTGAACTGTCATCTTCCCTTGTTTTAGATTCATAAACTCGACTATTTTCAGCTTTATCATCTCACAAGGGAAGAACCGATTCAGAAATGCGATATTAAACTCCTCCCAACTAATGGGGCATGCTCACACTATCCTTCTATCTTTTCACTGCTTGAACCAGATATGTGCAACCCCTTTCAGCTAATAAGAGGCTAAGTTTGTGCACTCCTCTCTGGTTACTCACAAAATCTGGGTGATCTTCAAAATCTCCTCAATGAACTCATGTAGATCCTCGTCCACCTTCAATCTAAGGAACTCGGGAGGGTTTATCCTCAGAAAGTCTCTAACTCTCGTCGTCGCTGCATTCCCGTTCTAAAGGACATGCGCTACCACCTACTGATTGACCTGGGCAGTTAGGGCTTAGGCTAACATCTGAATGGATTCCTGAGCTCTGCATAGGCAGCCGGCTCGGAAACATGATCCTCATGGATTGGTGGGGCCTTCTGGTGCCCGTCTCCATTGTCATTATCATGGCCATTTCCGTTTCTATTTCTCGTTTCATTAACTCTGTAGGAGGGCATGATTCTACAAACGCGTATAGCATGACTTAGAAGGATAGAGAGATATTTCACCGCATGACATAGATCATGAAAGAAGGGGACATTTCATAAATGTCTCGTAGCCTCTTCGTCATAAGTGTGGCGCGCTTCACACCTATGAAAAAGACTCTACTTAACACGGCTTTCGGACACCCTAGGACACTTCAAAACCTAATACTCTGATATCAATTTTGTCACGACCCAAACATAGACCCCTATCGAGACACGAAACAAGAAACCCCGAGAGGCTCCAAGTCAACCCATGGCATGAACATACATCTAACTCAATTATAGATAAGCAGAAGTTCAACATGAATAACATAGTGGTAGTCTATAAAAAATATGACATCTGAGTACATACATGAGTCTAAATCTAAAATACAATTATGTCCGAAAAAACCTCTAACACTAACAAGTTGATGGGACAAGACCCAACTAACTCACTATAGTCTGAAAATTGAAAAGACGAAATACCACTGATAAGAAGGGCCCTCACAAGATGAGGACTCACCAACTGAGGCTGAGGAAAGATAACTCCTGGAATCTGACTAGCGGCGGGACTGAACTTGAATATCGGATCTTGTATCATGAAATGATACAGCATAGAGTATGTGGTCAGTACATGGAATTTACATAGTATGCAAGTTAAGTAAAACTGCTAAGTAAAATCATTAAACATGCATAGTATAAAATATAATCAAGATAAAATTCTGAGAGTAGAGCTTGCATGCTATTTTCTGAAATCATGATTTGAACATAACTAAACATCATAACTGAATTGAATAGCCCAAAGCTGAAAACTGATAATCATAAGTAAAACTAAAAATTGGTTCAAACCTGCTAAAAACATAATATCATGACTGATGTACATTCATAACTGAAATCATGAGGAACAATGGGAGACTCATCATATAACCGACATTACCGTGATAGAGCTTACGTGGTCCCAACTATCACACTCAAGTGGGCTGTCCAAAGCTTTGCCAGAGCTAAGGACGCTGCCATGATATTGATATAAAGCTCAAGGCCCCTTGGGGCCAGGGGAAGCTCACAAGAGAGGTACCAAAGTATATAAGTAAACCTACGTTGGCATGTAGTTTTGAGGCACAAGGTTGACTGACCCATAGCCTACTCAGTGCTAGACACTACTCCTAAAAACATGCATATGCTCTCCATCATTTTTCAACGAAGCTGACCATTGTCTAATGAAGAAGGTGAATAATAACATATATGAATAATCTAAAATAATAACATGAGGAGCCTTGGCTAAAACAATACCACAAGCTGAAAATAATGGGAGTCTTGACTCCAAAACCATGTGCTAAGCTAATTCATGAAATCATAAAACATACTTGATTATATGGGCTTGCCCAATACTTAAACATACTTGAAATCAACTTGATTCACTTTGAAAATATGAACATAAATATGGGTATTTTGAAATAATACTTTCTTCATAAGATCTCAACTTTCATGAACATTCATGGATGGGCATCATAGTTTAAAAAACTTGAAAGCATAATTTATAATTTAAAACATTGTAAAATATGCCCATTAATCATAATTCATCATTTAAAACATGCTTAGATCATACCCATGATTGAAACTTAGGAATTCATGCATTAGGTAAAGACACCATGGAATCATCAATTAGAACATCATGAATTGAGAGGGAATTGTACATGGGTGTGGACAATTGCACCCATTCATAGCCTTACATACCTTAAGGGATCTGATTTTCACACTTCCTTGATTGCCCAAAGAGAATTGAGGAAGAACTTTGTAGAACTAGGCTTGATCACCTTTCAAACTTCTAAACTTGCATGCATGAATTAGGATGGGGTTAGAATGACTTAAACCTTCTTAAAACACTCCATTCTGACCTTAAAATGACGTAGTTTAGGCTTTACGAACTTAGAAATTACGTAAAAGCCCTTAATAAATTCGGAGGGAAAAATAGACTGTTAGTCCCTCATAGGGACTGGATGAGTCGTTGCCTTGGACCACGACTAGTGGTCTGCCAGTCGTCGACTTCACTGGACTCCATCTTCACTGGTCACCACGAGGGACTTAACGGATAGTTATCGGTGACCACGACTCGTAGTCACCTCCTGTCACCTTCATTGCCAAAATTCTCCTAAAGGTCACCACGGGAGACACCACGACTCGTGGTGTACCCGATGAGTCGTGGTGATGACCCATTAGGTACACTGCTGATTTTCTTCTCCCTTCATATCATCCTTGACCACGGATGACATCACAAGTCATGATACTGACCATGATTCGTGGTCACATCCGTGGTCACCCAAAAACAAAAATTTCCAACAAGTCCCAGCCTCTCCCCACGGGTTACTTAACGACTCGTGGGGTTCCTGACAGGTTACTAGATGACTCATCCTGTGACCTGATGCAGAAACTCCTATTTTCTCCATTTCAACTTTTAGATCTAATCTTAGCAATTTCAGGGTATAACAGTAGGCTACTCAGATGCTAACTATAGAGGGTACCTGGTAGATAGAAACAGAACCTCTGGAATGACTCACTTCCTTGGTTCTTCATTGATCTCTTGGGTTCAAGAAATCAAAACTCATTGGCTCTCTCCACAACTGACGTTGAGTATGTGGCTGCTGCCTCATGTTGTGCTCAATTGTTATGGATTAAGCAGCAGCTTGTAGTCTATGGGATCTTATCTAAATGTGTGCCATTACTATGTGACAACACTGGTGCTCTCAACATGGCAAGAGATCCTGTCCAGCACAAATGAACCAAGCACATTGATATCAGGCATCATTTCTTGAGAGATAATGTGGAAAAGGAAATATCTGTATGGAATTTTTCAAGACTGAGAATCATATTGTTGATACCTTCTCTAAGGCATTGAGCAGGGACTAGTTTGAGAAGAATCACACAAAGTTGGGGTTAATTAAATTAAACTAGCCTCTCATCCCTTTTATTCTCTCTTCTTATCTCCTTTTTTCTTTGGCTATGACTATAATATAGGTATCCGAGTGAATGCCTTTCAATCAGTATGTAGCTTAGCTCCATAGCTTAGCAAGGTATACACGCATGATAAGCGAGAGAGAAGATGGAGAAAAGACAGGACAAATGTGGAGCAATGTGACTCAAAATTCATAGGAGGGACCAGGTCCCCCATAGGTTAGTATTATAATCATTACTTGCAAAATTTGATTTAAATATCTAAGAATAGTCACATAAGTCAATACTTTTTCTTTCCCGCCCATCTATACCTCTAGGATTTTCACCTTTTTTAATCGAACCGTCGACTCGATTTCTTCTCCTCTTCTTTTGAAACGTCGTTTATCTGATCTTAAATAACTGCCCTTTCTATTCTTCTTCTTTCTATTTTCTCTCTCTTGCTTCCTCAATTTTTTTCAACATCTAAGTCTCTCAAAACCCTTATTTTTCTCAAAAAAGGCTTTACTTGCTTTTCCCTCCTACCTTCTTCACCATGTCTCTTCTATCCTCCCCTGTGTCTGCTCCCCAAATAACCCCCTCTTCATCCCTCAAACTCTGAATCGCCCCCAAACCCTTCTATGTTTGAAAACCCTTTCTCCAAGGACAAAGACTCTCCTCGCATTCCACAAGTCGGGGAAACCTCTGAAAAAATCCTGGTTAGCGATTCCTCCACTATCCCAATCAACCTCAACACTTTGTTAGACCAATCGACAGAAGATATCCAAGTTGACACTACTGAAGAAATGGCGGCTCAATTCAGCCAACAAGAATATGTCTTGCCCTCTAATATACCAAGTTCTTTTTTCGTTCCAAATAGTAAAAAAAGAGGTTGCTGTAGAAAAGGGTACAATGGGCACATCTTATGACTATCTCTTTGAGGGGGACTTGTCAGTGGAGAAAGGAACTTCTTCCAACATTCTTGCTCATGGGGACCAATTGATTGTTCAAAGTCTTACTCAGATAGCGATGGGTGATGAGCGTTTACCAAGCAGTGAAAGGACGGTGTCTCGTTCCCCTTTTCTTGCTCCTAAATCTCCAGTATTGACATCCACTCCTAAATGGGATGGGACCTCTAGAAGTCTGAATCTACAACAGAATGTTGGGAATGTGGATGATATCAGTAATGATGAGTCTTTGGCTTGGAAAGTCAGGAAGATTATTGTTAAACAACCAAAGGAACCATCAAGGGACCAAATTCGTCCTCCAATCACCAGATCAAGTTCCAAGAAATTGTTGGAGGATGCTCTAAAGGAAAGTCAAAAAAAGACCACTCGCAGGAGGAAACTCAAAAGAAAGATAGTTATTGAGGAAGAAACACCAGTTCAACCAGAAAATGTTCTTTATCAAGAGGCAGATGCAGGTGAAAAAGAAATTGAGGAAGAATTTCTTTTCAGATCAGTGAAAAGAGGGAAGACGGTACCTCAGTCCTCATCTGGTAAAGGGACCAGATTGCCCAAACGGTTCCTTACCAAGAAAATCGCTTCTAGTTCTAAAAGGAGACCCGGGAATTCGTTTGATGAAGATGTTCCTGAAAAGAGTGTGGACCCTGCCAAAACCAAGCCAAGCTCTGTGCCTACAAGTCAAACCATTAAGGGACCTAGTACGTCCTCTGCCACCAAGTCTCTCACAAAAGAAGAAAGTATTTGAACCTAGTACGTCCTCTGCCACCAAGTCTCTCACAAAAGAAGAAAGTATTTGATCCAGAAGTAAGAAACCTACATGGGATGGCTGACCTAATAGAAACGGTGGTTTACAAAGAGTGGAAGGACCTTCTTTCTCCCCATGTTCCTGACCTATATGAGAAAGAAGTGAGGAAATTCTACCATGAAATGGTCTTTACTGGTGAAGGCCTAGAATTGAGCAGTATGGTACAAGGGGTTGAAATTGTGCTTGATAAGATGATTCTTGGGAAGATCTTGGGAGTCCCAACTGAAGGGATCAAGTTTGTGAAGTATGAGTGTGCTTCTCGTAAGTTTATGGCCTTGATTGGGAAGCTAGACAATCTTAGTGGAGAAAGACTGCTCAAAAAATAGTTGAAAGGAAAGTGTCAACTTGTTTTTGATTTGTCAATAAAGTCATGCTTCCATGAACTGAGTAAAGGACAATTGTAGGGGTTGTAGACCTCTATCTCATGGAAGCTTTAAGCACATTCTAGGTTATCAGCTTGCCAGCCATAATGATTGAACATATGTACAAGATCAAAACTGTGAAGGATAGGAAACATGGACTAGCCTATGGGTTTATTTTGAACAAAGTGTTTGATTATTTCAAAATCCCTTGTGAGAAGGTTATTACTGGAACCAAAAAGCAAATGTTCACTCTTTCCACTCCCGAAGAATATGAGTGTGTCCAAAGAAGAGGTGGTATGGGTTCTCCGTCTGTCATTTCTGATTTGATTGCCTCTCAAGAAAACTCTACTGGGAAAGTAGAAATGTTGACTGGACTGCTGGCTCAATGAGATGCTGAGATTGCAAACCTGAAGGCAGCCTTATAGATGGCCTCTGCAGCATAGGCAGAGGGACCAGGTCCGATAAGTGCACTCCACCAGGAGAATGATGAGCTAAAAGCCAAGGTTAATAACCTAAACTAGAAGTTGCTGCATGTGCATGAGCCTGCAGATGAGCGCATGTCCCTATTGCTTTAGAAACTTTCCGGCCCTTCTAGCCCTTGAACTAGTCCTCTTCTTTATCCTCCTTATGCTTATATGACTTAAGCCCTTTTGTTCAATTGACTATTGTGACTATTTTTAGCAGTTTTTATGATATGTGAATAGAGAAAGGAGACACATCACAGAGACATTATTGATAGAGGGAATGGTGAAAGGGGGAACTACTGCGAAAGGGGAAATCATATGGATAGAGATCTGGTATGCCTGTCCTTTAAGTTAAGTAAATGGAGAAAGCTTGGGATGTCTTATATGAAGGGTTTGTCATCACCAAAAAGGAGAAAATTATTATATCCTTGGTTTTGATGATAGACAAACTATGAAGCAACCAGGTTCGGATCTAATATGTGCATCTGATAACAGACAAAACTTAGAGCTGTAAAAGCGTACTATTTTCTATGTCTGTGAGTGGGAATGCAGTTGTGCTGCAGAAAAGGTGCCACCGTGTGGCAAGAGGTCAGTGTACTCAACCAATGGGATTGCACCTATAGTTTGACTCTCTCATACTTATCCCTTTGGGACATCTTTCAATAAGTAGTTTTTGGGAATTAGAAAAGAACCTTCTCTTTTCTTTCTCTCTGCTCACAGCCACTGTGAAGACAAGAACAAAATCTCTAAAAGCAACGAGGCATCTGCTCCTAGAGAACCTGAATACTCTCTCAGTCTAGGTTGCTTTTAAGCTCTTGTATTGATTGAAAATGTACACCTACTTTTCAATATGAAACTTGAGTAGGTATTTCTTTTTGTAATCGTTGTTATGCTTATAGGAGTGTTTTTCAACTAGAGTTAGTTGAGTGAATAGCTAGAGGTAACTCTTTGTATTAGCTAGAATTAGCTGATTGAGAAGATGCAGTAGAGTTATTACATTACAGCCTTGTAGTAGAGTTACTTCAAGGGGGTTGGGATTGTGAGTTTAATCCTAGGTGGTGCTTGAGTTTGTAATCACCATTGCTCAGTTTTAGTGAAGATGGTTGTGAAATCCTACGAGGTAGATCGTGGTTTTTTCCTCCCTTGAGTAAGGAAGTTTCCACATAAAATCTTACGTCTTCTTATTTATTTCATATTTGCATTAGTTGTTGTGGTTCTATGTGATATCAGTCTAAGGACCAGGTCCCTTGACTAGTGGTGGACTCTTTCAACTCTTCACATTCATCCAAATATTTTACACCACAAGTTCGATCTATAGGCGATAATATATATGTGTGTCTACCATCTGGAGATTTTAAATATATAAACTTTAAAAATTATAAATTGATAATGGTGAAAAATAAAAACAAATATTCATGAGTTAGTCTGGTCTAGTATTACTTATTCCATTTTCAAGTGTTCATTTTTGCTAATGGTGGGATGAGGGTCGAGAAATCAAAGTTTATGCTTTATGACAAAGCGATAATTGTTTTCAATTTTAAAGTAACTCGTCAAAAAATAATCAAGGAAATACATGATATATCAATAGTTTGTTATTATTTTTTGAGTGTCATTATTTTCAAATCATGATTTTATAATTTACTAATTAATTCAATTAATATTTTTTAAAATTTATTCTACATATGTACTTGATGTTTTATGCTATCATTTAAGATAAAGGAAGTAAAAGATCTTGAAAAATAATAAAAATATTTCATACTATTTAATTAGCAGCGGATTCAGAATTGAAATTTATGAGTTCCTATATCGACTTCAAGTTAATATTACAATAATAACTTTGTCATAATCAAGTATTATAGATATTTAGTAGATTATTATATATATATATATGCACACAAGTTACTGATTCCCATAAACCTATTGTAATCATTTAAAATTTATTGAATATAAATCTATAAAACGATTTCAAAGATATATTAGGCCAAATAAATAAATATGGACTAATATAAGTAGATTAGTTTATTAAGTCCTAATAAATATGAATTTAATTAATGATCCAATTTCATTGGGTTAGTTCATCAAATTGGGCTACAAATGATGAGCCCACTTTACCGAGCCCAAGATGTCATCTTTCTAGAGACTCAACTAGGCGCCACGTGTCAAATGGCGTGTCACGCCAAGTCAAATAGAGTCGATAGGATCACTCCACATGTCAAAATGACACAGCATGCCTAGTCAAATCAAAGGCCAATGAAAATACGCCACGTGTATAAGGGACATGTTCCGACCAATCAAATATCGTCATGTCAACTTAAATATGATTGATTGAGAGAAGTTCGTACTTATCGCAACTCTTCCATCCTACAACTATAAATAGGGGTCTCATAATTCAGAAGAGGGACCTGAATTCTAACAACAAGACAAAGAGAGCTCGTGGATCAAACACTGCAGATTTCTCTACAAGCTACAAGCATTCAAGCACTTAAGTATTTCTCTACAAGTTTCAGAGATCAAGACGAAGATTCAAAAATAAGTTTCAAGCCCTTGAATTTAATATAAATCAAGATCAAGACCACCATATTGAACATCAAGCTCAAAAGCCCTTGAATTCAAGTATAAGTTAAGATCAAATTCATTAAGTTCAAGATCAAGTTCAAAAGTCCTTGAATTTATATTTGAAAAGAAGAATCAGAGGATTAATAGAGATTGTATCACTCATATTTTAAATAAAAACACCACAATTGTTGCGATATTTTTTCGTTTTGATTATTATTTTCTCGACGCAAGATTTTATTGTCTACACTCATATTTTAGCCTCTACATGCACCCCCAATAGTTATAACAATAATGAGAACATGCTCGCGCTTAACAATAAAATTTGGAGGGCTTGATTAATATATGTATATATCAAGGATGAAAAGTAGGTGTAATAATGAAAGATATTTAGCTTTTACTTATATTTAAATAATTATTCTAGTACTCTTCTCTCCTGCTATTTAGTGTCCTTAAAATTGAGTCAAATAATGTTCTTTTGTTATGTCATCCATCTCTAATCAATATATAGAGGCATTATGATGCTTACAAATCATAAGGGTTATTTTTATAATATAGTATTTAATTAAGCTATATTCTGCGAAATGATATGATTTCTTCAAAAATAAAACAAATTGATTTTCTAAAAAATGAAATTTGTACTATTACTATTGAAGAAACTCTTCAAAATCCCAAATTAAAAGAAAAAATAGAAATTTTAAAAAACCAGCTTTCTTTACAAATTTGTGGAGATCACCCAAATATATTTTGGGAAAGGAAAAAACATGTTGTAAATCTTCCCTATGAAGATAACTTTACTGAGGATAATATTCCAACAAAAGCAAGGCCATGTCAAATGAATTCAGAATATCTGAATCTATGCAAAACCGAAATTGAAAGCCTGTTACAAAAGGGTTTAATAAGGCCCTCAAAATCTCAGTGGTCCTGTATTGCATTTTATGTTAATAAACAAGCAGAACAGGAAAGAGGGGTACCAAGATTGGTAATAAATTATAAACCCCTAAATAAAGTTTTAAAATGGATCAGATATCCAATACCTAATAAAAAGGACTTATTGGATAGACTGCATGATGCTATCATATTTTCAAAATTTGATTTAAAGTCAGGATACTAGCAAATTCAAATAGCCGAAAAAGATAGATATAAAACAGCTTTTAATGTTCCGATGGGACAATACGAGTGGAATGTTATGCCATTCGGATTGAAAAATGCCCCATCAGAATTTCAAAAAATTATGAACGATATTTTTAATCCTTTTAACAATTTTATCATCGTTTATATAGATGATATTCTTGTATTTTCTAAAACTCTAGAAATGCATTTTAAACATCTTGATTTATTTAAAAAAATCATTTTTTAAAATGGCTTGGTAATATCTAAACCAAAAATGCATATTTTTCAGACAAGTGTCAGATTTTTGGGTCATATTATAGAAAAAGGGAAAATTATTCCTATTCATAGAAGTATTGAATTTGCATCAAAATTTCCTGATGAAATCACCGATAAAACTCAGCTTCAAAGATTTCTTGGAAGCTTGAATTATATTTCACCTTTCATAGAGAACTTATCCAAAGAAACGGCGATATTATATGATCGTCTGAAGAAAAATCCAAAAGCTTGGACTGCTGATCATACTCAAGCAGTAAGAAGAATTAAAAGTAAGGTTAATAACCTTCCCTGCCTCACTTTGGCAAATCCTAATTGAGAAAAAATAGTTGAAACAGATGCCTCTGATATAGGTTATGGAGGAATTTTGAAACAAATTTCCCCAGATAATAAACAAGAATATCTTGTTTAGTTTTATTCAGGAAAATGGACTAACAGTCAAAAGAACTATGCAACTGTAGCTAAAGAAGATCTAGCCATAGTTAAATGTGTTTTGAAATTTCAAAGTGATTTATATAATCAAAAGTTTTTTATAAAAACTGACTGCCAAGCTGCAAAGTTTATTTTTAATAAAGATTTTAAACATAATGTTTCAAAATAGATGTTCGCAAGGTGGCAAGCTTTGTTAGCCCCTTTTGATTTTGAAATTCAATATAAAAAAGGTTCAGATAATAGTCTGTCTGATTTCTTAACAAGAGAATATGTTAGCTGATAAAATTCTCTCTTTACAGGAAATGAAACCTCAAGGAGGATTCCCTTCCTCTAACAGAGGAAGAGGAAGAGGCAGAGGAGCAACCACCCAAAATCAAGTGGGTAGAGATAATATTCTTGCCCAGGTAGGAAATCAAAGGCTAATAGCAGCCAATATAGCCTCAAACAGACCAAGTACCTCAACTGGAATATCAGGAGTAGGTACGAACAGTGAACTATACAGGCAGTTTATGGATTTTATACAATCCCAGCAGCAGCAAAATGCTCAACCCTCTTATGCTGCTATTACCAATGAAGACATCAGTGAATCTACTGATGTGTATGAAAAAAATGAAAAATCAGAGGTAATATTCCTCATTAAACCAAGGGACCTCCAATGGAGAGATGATCCTTGGCAAATCATGCAAAGGTATTGCGATACAGCGTCATACGCTATGCAGACCTACAAATACCGAATGCATTTTGAGAATATACTCTCAACAATGGGCTCAGTTGAATTCCAACACTATTGCCCAGCAAATACAAACAAAGTTTATAACTTTTCAAAATTTATTATTAAAAAAATTCTTTCACCAGAGGAATGGGGAATGAGCCCTATGAGAGACAGGGAATACACCCAGTCAGAACAACAGATAAAAATCAAATTCAAATATTGGGACTATGTTGAAGGCTTTACAAGCCACCATAACTCAAAACCTTGAAGGCTGTAAACGTTCCTGCGGTTCTGCCGAAGCGATCCTGTCTCGAATGGTATCAGAGCCAAGTTACTTAAGGTTCATAGGTGTTGTTAGTCCAACAATTTTCTAATGAATATCATTAGAAAGCAATCTACTGTTAAAAATAGTAGAAAAGATGAATATGATATACCTCAAAACCTAGATCTTCTTAATAAATGGACTATTCCTAAAGTCCAACCCAGATTAATATATCAAATGGGTACTTTTGAAAAACTTGGTTTTAAACAAATTGTTAAAACAACAGAAGAAACCATTACTGTTGATTCTGATCATGGAACCTTTCGTTTATTAAATGAAAGTGATTTTGCCCCTTATAGGGAAAATTATAGATTTATGCATATTGGTTTAATACAAGTTGCTTTTAAGCCCCTTACTGTAAGAGGGTTGCCAGAGAGCTTCATAGCAGCTCTCAGAGACGGGAGAAACAAAAACTGGAAAAAGTCTCTAATAGGGACTGTTCAGACCAGTTTGGCTTATGGCCCGGTTTATTTTAATGCTTATCCTAATCTGCAAATTTCTTTGAATGATGAAAATTCCTTAGATACTTTAATATTAAGTATCAAATTACATGGTTATGATTATATGCCTGGTACAGAAGTCATATGTATCTGTTACCGTATTTATTATAAACCATTACATACTTTAAATCCTATGTGCAAAATGATGGATTTTAAAAATGAAACCATTTTGATCGAAACCAACTTTAGTAGGTCAAAGGTTATAACCAGAAGACCTATAAAGTGGGATGAGATTGATTTTCCTAAAGAATGGATTATTGAAGAAGCAGCTCCTCCAAGAAATAATATTTCTTCTTAAATTTCTGAAATTGAACAGACTTTGGATGGAACTGTTAAAATTAATTTTAAAAATAATACATTTTCTGATAATAATTTGGGAACTTCATCTAGAATGCTCAGATCTAGTTCCTATATGCCTACATCTAACTCTTTCTATACTTCCCCAATTGATTACATTGTAGATCTACCATCCAGAGCATCGACTTCTCAAATCAGAGAAGAAGATACTTCTAAAACTGATAGATCTGATTTTCAGAAAAATGATCATGTTGATAATATCAAGATTGAAAACCATATTGTTACACCTGAGATGGATCCTACTCCGTCTGACATGGACTTTCCAACTGGTTTATATGGATCAAGAGACTAAAATTGATTTTTCACCAGGATCTTTAATAAGGGAAAAGATCCATCAAGAATTTTTTCAACCCAAATGGGAACCTTTCCAAAATTGGTTTTTTAAGAGTTTTGATAAAACTCAAAGAACATATTTTCAAGAAGAATTTTATAATGATTTGTCCAGGGTAAATAAAGCCATAGCTTTTGTTCCTTGGTTTATGACTAAATATGTTTATGATTATGTAGAAATGTTAGAACATGATTTCAAACTTTCTAATGGAACAATTTGTAAATCTGTTTTACCACCACAGCAATCTTTTCAAATTGAAAAAGGTGATAAAGTTGTTTATTTTACAACTTTTGCAGATTTAATAGAAAGTGATACTGCTTTAATTACTGCAAAGCATGTCCAAACTTTGATTAAGCAGAATAATTATGTCAATGTTTATGTTAGCATTTTGGGAGAACATATTCTCTCCTTGCACGAAAAAATTGACAGTTTATATACTGAGCTCAAAAAAGAGAAAGAGGTTAATACACCAAAAGAGGTTAATATACCTAAAGCTACTCCTAGTATTCAACCCCCTCCAGAGGTAAAAGACTTCAGATTTGGTAGTATGGCTGAGTTAGAAACCCTTCTGGAAAAGAAGTTTAAAGGATTAAACCTCCAGCCTTTGAATATAGAAGAAGGACCTTCTAGAGAAAAATGGAATAATATTCCAAAGGATGAGATTAACAAAATCTCAGAAAAACATGCTAGGAAGCCAGAACAAAGAATGTACTATTATCCTATACCAACTCCGCAAGATGTGTTATTAGAGGAACAAGAATCATATATCTCTAACAGTTATAGTGTAAATGAGATATATGAATGGAATATTGATGGTTATACCGACAGACAAATTTATACGCTGATGCACAGAATTTTAATGTTTAGCACTGTTTGTAAAGCCAATGGTAATACTGAGAGTAAAACTGCTAATATGATTATAGCAGGATTTACAGGGCAACTTAAAGGATGGTGGGATAATTATCTTATTGAAACCCAGAGGATGACAATTCTAAATGCTGTCAAAAGAGAGGGAGATACGACAGAACCCAACATAGTATACTCCCTAATCCTTACAATTATAGAACATTTTTCTGGAAGATGGTCAGATAATAGCGAGACCATTAGGACTATGCTCCAAAACCTTAGGTGCGAAACCTTAACATCCTTCAGATGGTATAAGGATGTGTTCTTATCAAGAGTAATGGAACTCCCTGAGTGTAATAGTCCTCACTGAAAATCCAAATTTATAGATGGACTCCCAACCCTATTTGCAGAAAGGATTAAAAGAGCTCTTAGAGGAGATGGGACAAGCATAAATTATGATGCCTTTACCTATGGAAAACTGATAAGTGTCTGTACACAAGAAGGATTATCTCTTTGCAATGAGATAAAATTAAACCAACAGATAAAGAGGTATCATCTTAATGAAAAACGCCAATTGGATGAATTCTGTGAACAATTTGCAATTGATATGCCAGGAACTTCCAAAAAGTCTCATAGACAAAAAGGAAGTAAGGAAGAGAAAGAGAAATACAAAAGAAGGTCTTATAGACCAGGAAGAAAAGAAAAAAGATTGGAAAAAAGAGAAAGGAGAAAAAAGAATTATAAGGAATCAAACTTCTGGAAAAATAAAAAACCAGATGTTTGTTATAAATGCGGAAGATTTGGCTACTATGCAAAAGACTGCAAGGTCAAAGACAAGATTAAGAGCCTTGACCTAGAAGACAATATCAAAGATTCCTTATGTAAAATTTTATTAAACTCCTCACCAGAAAATTCTGGAGATGAACATTCAGATGTTGAATCTGCAACAAGTGAAGACTTAAGGATTCTCCATGATGAAAATTATATCAGTTCATCAAAAGAAGAATGTTTACCTTGTCAAATTGGACAACCCTGTGACAAGGATAACCAAGAAGATGAATTTTATCAATTATATTCGCAGTTCAAGGAATTGAATATCAATGTTCTGTCAAATGACAAATGGATAGAAATTCTGAAAGAAATTGATGATCCTAAGTTAAGATCCCAGATCATTGATAAGATTGATAATAGTCAATCTTTTACCCCTAAGGGAGATACTTCTCAAAAAGGTTATACCATGAGAGAAGTAATCCGACAGTTAAAAGAAAAATCTCAGAAGGTTAATATACCTACTACTATTCAAGACCTGGAAGAAGAGATTAATAATCTCAAAAAAGAGATATCTTCTCTTAAAAGCCAAAATTTGGCTCTTGATGAAAGAATTGCTTTAATAGAAGCACAGGAAGTTCATAAACATCCTGAAAAACAAATTTTAAATGAAAACCTTCTCATAATATCAAATGATCTCCAAAATGATTTTCAAAAAGATTCTTTTTTAAAAACTATTGAGCTAATTACAGCTCATAAACCTATTGCAAAAATAACCCTTTTTATTGATTACAATCTAAAAAAAGATTTTACTGCTTTAATAGACAGTGGAGCAGATTTAAATTGTATTCAAGAAGGATTAATACCTTCAAAATATTTTCATAAAACCACTCATAGTCTTAGAGATGCCAGTGGCAAGAAAATGGGTATTGATTATAAATTACCCAAAGCTTATATTTGTATAAATAATGTATGTATTCCTGAATCTTTTGTTTTAGTAAAAAACATCTCAAATGAGGTAATTTTGGGTATGCCTTTTTTCTGGCATATTTATCCAATTACCAGGTGGGATGAAACAGGAATAACAGGTACTTTTGAAAAGAAAAAAATAAGAATTGATTTTATATCCCAACCTTTTTCCAAATATATTAATAATATCAAAGCTATGATTTCTTCAAAAATAAGACAAATTGATTTTCTAAAAAATGAAATTTGTACTATTACTATTGAGGAAACTCTTCAAAATCCCAAATTAAAGGAAAAAATAGAAATTTTAAAAAACCAGCTTTCTTTACAAATTTGTGGAGATCACCCGAATATATTTTGGGAAAGGAAAAAACATGTTGTAAATCTTCCCTATGAAGATAACTTTACTGAGGATAATATTCCAACAAAAGCAAGGCCATGCCAAATGAATTTAGAATATCTGAATCTATGCAAAACCGAAATTGAAAACCTGTTACAAAAGGGTTTAATAAGACCCTCAAAATCTCAGTGGTCCTGTACTGCATTTTATGTTAATAAACAGGCAGAACAGGAAAGAGGGGTGCCAAGACTGGTAATAAATTACAAACCCCTAAACAAAGTTTTAAAATGGATCAGATATCCAATACCTAATAAAAAGGATTTATTAGATAGACTGCATGATGCGATCATATTTTCAAAATTTGATTTAAAGTCAGGATACTGGCAAATTCAAATAGCTGAAAAAGATAGATATAAAACAGCTTTTAATGTTCCCATGGGACAATACGAGTGGAATGTTATGCCATTCGGATTGAAAAATGCCCCCTCAGAATTTCAAAAAATTATGAACGATATTTTTAATCCTTTTAACAATTTCATTATCATTTATATAGATGATATTCTTGTATTTTCTAAAACCCTAGAACTGCATTTTAAACATCTTGATTTATACAAGAAAATTACTATTCAAAATGGTTTAGTAATATCTAGACAAAAAATGGGTATTTTTCAAACCAGTGTAAGATTTTTGGGCCATATTATAGAAAAAGGAAAAATTATTCCTATTCATAGAAGTATTGAATTCGCATCAAAATTTCCTGATGAGATTACTGATAAAACTCAGCTTCAAAGATTTCTAGGAAGCTTGAATTATATTTCACCTTTTATAAAGGATTTATCCAAAGACACGGCGATATTATATGATCGTCTAAAGAAAAATCCAAAAGCCTGGACTACTGATCATACTCAAGCAGTAAAAAGAATTAAAAGTAAGGTTAATAACCTTCCTTGCCTCACTTTGGCAAATCCTAATTGGGATAAAATAGTTGAAACAGATGCCTCTGATATAGGTTACGGAGGAATTCTAAAACAAATTTCTCCAGATAATAAAGAAGAATATCTTGTTCAGTTTTATTCAGGAAAATGGAATACCAGTCAAAAGAACTATGCAATTGTAGCTAAGGAAGTTCTAGCCATAGTTAAATGTGTTTTGAAATTTCAAAGTGATTTATATAATCAAAAGTTTTTTATAAAAACTGACTGCCAAGATGCAAAGTTTATTTTTAATAAAGATTTTAAACATAATGTTTCAAAACAGATGTTCGCAAGGTGGCAAGCTTTGTTAGCCCCTTTTGATTTTGAAATTCAATATAAAAAAGGTTCAGATAATAGTCTGCCTGATTTCTTAACAAGAGAATATGTTAGCTGATAAAATTCTCTCTTTGCAGGAAATGAGACCTCAAGGAGGATTCCCTTCCTCTAACAGAGGAAGAGGAAGAGGCAGAGGATCAACCACTCAAAATCAAAATCAAGCGGGAAGAGATAATATTCTTGCCCAGATAGGAAATCAAAGGCTAATAGCAGCCAATATAGCCTCAAACAGGCCAAGTACCTCGACTGGAATATCAGGAGTAGGTACGAACAGTGAACTATATAGACAGTTTATGGATTTTATACAATCCCAGCAGCAAAATGCTCAACCATCTTATGCTGCTATTACCAATGAAGACATCAGTGAATCTACTGATGTATATGAAAAAAATGAAAAATCAGAGGTAATATTCCTCATTGAACCAAGGGACCTCCAATGGAGAGATGATCCTTGGCAAATCATGCAAAGGTACTGCGATACAGCGTCATACGCTATGCAGACATACAAATACCGAATGCATTTTGAGAATATACTCTCAACAATGGGCTCAGTTGAATTCCAACACTATTGCCCAGCAAATACCAACAAAGTTTATAACTTTTCAAAATTTATTATTAAAAAGATCCTTTCACCAGAAGAATGGGGAATGAGCCCTATGAGAGACAGGGAATACACCCAGTCAGAACAACAGATAAAAATCAAATTCAACTATTGGGACTATGTTGAAGGCTTTAATAAAGCCCTTTTATATGAGAATGCTAATAAAAAGCATTCATGGTTCATGAAAATTTGTTCAAATAATTTTAAAAATCCAGTCCCAAACTGGTTCGGAAAATGGTGGACTTTATATGGTCCAAATATTAATATTTTGCCAGATGATTTTAAGTCCTTATTTGCTGAATGAGTTGATATTTCACCCAGACTATTAAAACTACAAAAAAGATGATATTTACTTTGAGGGAATATCCTCTATGTATTTTTTCATTGAATTCTCGATCCCATGGATTATGAAATGGACAATTGAGGTCCAGAACACTGAAGACGGTTTCCCTTGTCTAAAAAGAATTTTTTATACAAAATTCTGGAACAAATTACTACACCAAAATGAAGAAGGAAATATCCCCGCTAAAGAAATTATCAACACTATCAAGGCCTCTATTGAGAATGGAAGAAAGCAGGCCCAAATCATGGAGGAGATGGACGAATTAAGCCCATTCAAGAAAATCTCCAGAAAATTAAAAATGAAAAAAGGAGCAGTCTCTAAGTCTGAACTAATTGCATCATATATGCAAGAGGTAAAAAAGGACTTAGCAAAAAATTTGGGAATAGAATATGAAGATAATATGTCCATAGCTACTTCAAATGAAGAAGAGCAAGTCCTGGCAGGAGAATCCCAAAGTGCTCATAGCACAGAAGAAATGGACATAGAAGCATTCCTCCAACAATTCAAAAGCACGGGAGAATCTTCCAAAGCAAAGGACAAAAGTAGGGACGAGTAAAGAAAAGATGATAATCAGAAGACAACTTTAAAAAAGTTGTGGGTCAGAATCTGAAATTATTAGCTTTAATAAAGCAAGTCAGTCTGAAATTATTAGCTTTAATAAAGCAAGGGGCCCAAATGTCGGCCAATGAGGTAAGCAATGACCTCATGTATTTTGTTTTCTTTGTAAAAGATCCGTCTATATAAGGATCAAAAATTTTTTAGAAAGGCAGGCTTTAGCCAAACCTGCTCTATACTCTCAAAACTCTCTTGTAAATCTCCATACTCAATAAAAATCTTGTAAATTATCCAATCTCTGGTGCTGAAGTTTCCTTTCAGGTATATACTATTTTATTTTACGAATTTAAATTTACTATCTTTGTAAATATTTGTTTAGCCTAAATGAAAGGCTAAACCTTTAAGTTGGACTAATAGCACACTAGAATATGAGTAAACTGGAAATGAATCATTAAGGAAAGTTTTGTTCCGGAAGTTCCGAGGTCAGGACCTCAAGGTTGAGTTACTGTAGCTCCAACCATAACATAACCTGTGCATCTGCACGGATACCCCTGTTCAGCCCGGTATAGCCGTAAGGAAGGCGTTTTTAAGGGCGTTAAGGGGATGGTTTAGGTTGTGTTATGATTTGAGTTATGGTGGCTTGTAAAAGTACCTTGAAGGCTGTAAACGTTCCTGCGGTTCTGCCGAAGCGATCCTGTCTCGAATAATAATAATAATAATAATAATAATAATAATAATAATAATAATAATAACTAAAATAGATTCTTTTTGGAGTTTTAGTATAGTGCATTGAGCATATATGTATAGAGAAAATTACTTACTTCCATTCGCTCCTTGTATAGAGTATAGTGAGGGCATAGTTTGGATCAATTCGAAATTCAAATTGAAATCAAATATTTTTGAATATCTGGGTTGGATTTCTAAATTATGGATTGAATTTTAAATTTTATTTTTTTTAAGATTTATGAATTTTGGATTAGATATTGAATTTAGTAATATGAATTTTTGGATATGGAAAAATTCAAATTTTTTATACCTTATATTTAACGCTACTCAATTACTAATATCATATGTCTTCAATACTAATAAGTCCAACTTTCAAGATTCAATAAATTAATACCTACAGCCCATCGATATTAAATCAATATTAAGTTTTCTACCAATCAAATACAAAAATATAAAATATTTCATGAATAAGTAAAGTTTAATACATGACATGGGCGATAGAGTCACCTCAATTCTTGCTAATTTCATAAAGTTATAAGTTTTAAGGAGCAAACTATTAGGTGGATTGAGGTTGTTAATTGTTATGGTCTACTTAAAAAGCTCAAAAGTCAAAACCGAAAATCTGAAAAATTCAAACCAATTAATTCCAAACCAAACTTAAAAAAATTCAATCCAATATGAATCTATTTGAATTTAATTTGAATTGCATTTTTTTAATCTGAAAACTGAATACCCAAATTAAAAATTTTATATTCAATCCGATAGCAGGAATGCGCATCGCTAAAGTTAAGCTAGGTTGAGATTTTATCTTTCAAATTAGATAAGCAGCTATAGGGGGTTTGACTTCATTCAATTATTAGATGATGTAGTTGCTAATGGCTTCGGCTTAAACCTAAATCGTGACATTATGCACATATATGAAAGAAAGAATTTATTAATTCAATTTTTTTTTTGTAATAAAATATTTTTTTTGTTATAAATATATTATATTATGGATATTTATTAGATAAGCTTGCAACTGGATAAATTTGTAATTGGATAAGCTTGCAATCAGATAAATTTTTAATGTGTGTATTTGTTTATATTGTAGCTAAGTTAGGTTACTCAGTCCTTGTAAATAAAGAGATTCTCCCTCATTGTATAATTTCATCCCTCAAGAGAAATAAAAACTTCTCTCCTTCTCCTTTATTCTTCTTGTTCATAGTCTTATTATTTTATAACACGTTACCAGCACAAGACTGTCATCTTGAGCAAATACTTTGAAAGCATCAAATGAATGGATTTAGATTTGTTGTATTTCATAAATCTTGTAATGATTAATTTACTTCTATAATGTATTTCATAAATCTTGTAATGATTAATTTACTTCTATAACCACCTGAAGTACTTAAATTTCATAGTGCTTCATAACTCTTAAAGAAACAATTGCTTTGAATCCTGGTATACTCTGAAAGATACGTTAGAGAAAAATTCTTTACATTATATGTATGCTTCGATTTATCCGTGCAGTGATAAGTCTGAGATTTATTCCCAAAGTTATAAATCTGAAACTTGTCCCCAAGTGGTAAATATGAAATTTATCTCTGTAGTGGTAAATCTAAAATTTACCTTTGAAGTGGTAAATCTGAAATCTACCCACTTAGTGGTAAATATGATATTTATACCCCATAATGGTAAATCTAAAATTTACTTCAAAAATAGTAAACTTGAATCTGTAGCCCTTGGTATATTGGGTCAAAAGCTATTTTTCTTGATGCTTGATATTGAAATTCATCTTGATGTGATGGGTCTATAAGACACCATCAAAGATAAAAGTCAGGCATCAATTCAAAACTATGCTAAGGCAATGTTATTTCTTCACCCCTTGATGAGGGCTCAAAATTAGAATATCTCATTGTTAAATATCCTTTATGTTGTGGAATAATTTGAAAAATAAATCTGATCACTTAAAGATGGTCGTTCTTTCACAAGCACTTATAGTTGAATCTATTTTTAGGCTACAAGATTTTAAATCTATATGTGAGTATAATTCGATGATCAAAATTATTTCTTCATTGAAATTATATGGTAAACGTATCATTGATCTAGTGATAGATATGCTGGAGAAAACCTTTACCATCTTCCATGCCTCGAATGTTCTCCTGAAGCAATATATCCAAAAGATGGGGCTTAAAAAATATTCTGAACTAATTTCACATCTTTATGTGACCGAGCTAAATATTAGATTAGTAATGAAAAATCAAGAAAGCCGATCTACTAATTCTAGTCCATTTCCTGAAGTGAATGAGATGAACTTCTACCAAGCTAAGCGTGAGAAAGGTCATGGCAATGACCGAGAAAGAAAAAAATCTATGTTATTAAAAATGTCTCAATTTGCTCCTAAAGTAACAATATCTTAAAAGAGCTATTAAGCTATCATGGTTTGATATGATTAAAACACGTCGAGATGATTGTATTCCATTTCTGGGTAATGAGAACTTTTAATAAATGTGATAATATTTGATAAAATTTATAAACAGGGACATATTCTTGGTTGTGAAGATATCACGACTCACCTCTAGAAGAAGCAGTACAACTGAGAAGAAGTATTTTGAATATTCTATGTTTTATTCTGGAAGTGGTAAATTTGCAATTAAATCTTGAAGTAGTAAAACTTGCAACCTACCAGAACCCTTGCTTTTGCTAGCATAATAGCAAGTTACGGTCTTGTTGGTTACACCGATGCAGGATATTTATCTGACCAACACAAAGTTCAATATTAAGACTATGTGTTCACATGTGAGGGTACAATCATATCTTAGCAATCTACAAAATAAATTGCTACTTCATCAAATTCTAATGAGATAATAGTTATCATGAAGCAAGTCGAGAATGTGTGTGGCTAGGATCAATGATATATCACATTCGAAAAAAATGTGGTTTGAAATATGACAAAAATCTTATACGAAGATAATGCAACATGCGTAGTATAACTAAAGGTAGGATTTATAAAAGGAGATAGAACGGAGTACATTTTACCAAAGCTTTTCTCTACATATGATTTCCAAAAGAATGTTGATATCAACGTGCAACAGATTCATTAGGGTGATAATATGGCTGATTTATTCACCAAGTCTCTAATAACTGCAAAGATACGTTGCACAAGATTAGGTTGCGAAGATTCAAATTTTTGAATTGATATTCTCATCAATGGGAGTTAATACGCACTATACTCTTTTTTTTTTCTTGCAAGATTTTGTCCCACTAGATTTTTCTTGTAAGGTTTTTAATGAGGCAGCCAAAATGCGTATTATTAGATATGTGTATTCTTTTTTCTTTACTAAAATTTTTCCATTGGATTTTTCTATTAAGGTTTTAACGAGGCACAATGTCTATTAATGAACATCCAAGGGAGAGTGTTATAAATATATTATATCATGGATATTCATTGGATAAGCTTGCAACTGGATAAACTTGCAATTGGATAAGCTTGTAATCAGATAAGCTTTTAATATGTGTGTGTGTTTATAGTGAATGTCTAAGTTAAGGTTAGTCTTTCCCTATGAACAAAGGGATTCTCGCTCATTGTATTTCATCCCTCAAGAGAAATAAAAACTTCTCTTTTTTCTCCTCTATTCTTCTTGTTCGTAATCTTATTATTTTATAACACGTTATCATCACAAGACTCTGTCATCTTGAGCAAATATTTTGAAAGCATCAAAAGTATGGATTTAGACTTGTTGTATTTCATAAATCTCGTAATGATTAATTTATGCCTATGACCACCAGAAGTGATTAAATTTCATAGTGCCTCATAACTCTTAAAGAAATAATTGTTTTGAAGCTTGATATGCTCTGAAATATATTAGAGAAATTTTTTTTTACATTACATGTATGCTTCGATTTATCCCCATAGTGGTAAATCTGAAATTTATAGTGGTAAATATAAAATTTAACTCTATCGTGGTAAATCTAAATTTTACCTTCAAAGTGGTAAATCTAAAATCTACCCGTGTTGTGATAAATATGAAATCTATCCTATAATGGTAAATTTGAAATGTACTTTGGAAATCATAAACTTAAATTTGTAGCCCTCGGTACTGGGTCAAAAGCTATTTGTCTTGATGCTTGATACTGAAATTCATCTTGATGCGATGGGTCTGGAAGACACCATCAAAGATAAAAACCAAGCATCGATTCAAGACTATGCTAAGGAAATAATATTCCTTCATCCCTTGATGAGGGTTTAAAATTGAAATATTTCATTATTAAAGATCCTCTTATGTTGTGGAATAATTTGAAAGACAAATATGATCACCTGAAGATGGTCATTCTTCCACAAGCATTTATTGTTGGATTTATTTTAGACTACAAAATTTTAAATCTATATGTAAGTATAGTTCTATGACTAAAATTATTTCTCCATTAAAATTATATGGTAAAAATTATCATTGAAATAGCGATATGCTGGAGAAAATCTTTACCATCTTTCATGCATAAATGTGCTCCTGAAGCAATATATTCGAATGATGGGGCTTAGAAAATATTCAAAAGTAATTTCACATCTTCATGTGACCGAGAAAAATATTAAATTATTAATGAAAAATCATAAAAATCGACCTACTGATTCTAGTCCATTTCCTGGAGTGAATGAGACAAACTTCCACCAAGCTAAGCGTGAGAAAGGTTGAGAAAGAAAAAAATTCGATGTTATTAAACATGTCTCAATTTTCTCCTAAAGTAGCAATATCTTAAAAGAGTTACTAAGCTATCATGGTTTGATATGCTTAAGACACGTCGAGATGATTGTATTCCATTCCTGAAGAATGAGAACTTTTGATAAATGTTACAATTACAGATTCATTCTCTAAAGTGAATGTGACAATATTTAATAAAATTTATAAACAGAAAGATACTCTTGGTTGTGAAGATATCATGACTCACCTCTAGAAGAGGTAGTATAAGTGAGAAGAACTATTCTGAATATTTTATATTTTACTTAGGGCTGGCCGACGGGACAGGACGTCTTGGTCCGATCTGGTTCTGGGTCCCGGTAGTCTTGGTCCCGGCTGTCCTGATGACTTAATGGGATTTTGGTGGCCTAGATATGGGACAGGACGGGTATTTTTACCGGTTGTCCCGATTCGAAACATTTTTTTAAAAAAAAATCGTTTCCAGTCGTTTGGATGGGGCCTCCCATGGCTTTATTCCCTGAAAATCAGCCCCCACCCTTTTTATTTTTTTAAATTTTTTTACACCCTTATTTTAGAAATTACACTTTAGTCCTTTTTTAAAAAACTATAAACACCTCTACATTTCCACAATTTATTCATAATTCATCGATTCTCTTCTCTAATCTCTACTACACACTCATTCTCTCAAATATTAGCTATTCTCAATTTCTCTCAAATCTCTCTACAATCTACATTCTCTAATTCTTCAAATTACAAAATTTATAATTTTCAAATTCAAATTGTGTTAGTTATTTTAGTTTCAAGTCTCAAATTTCTACTTGCTAGTTGCTACATCAATTTTTGAATTTCGATAATCGATTATAATCGTCTGTTTTTAGATAGATATTTGGTACATTCGTTCCATACTTACTTCTGTTATTTATTTATTTTACGGCTTTACGCATTTAATTTTTCTATCTTATTTATTTAAATATACTTGTGTTATATTTATTTAGTCATAATTTTAATTGTGTTATATTTATTTATTTATAAATTATATTATGGATTCTGAAAAAAAAAATCTAAAAAAGAAAAGGGTGTTATAGCCAAGGTTGTAGGTGCGCTCGGTATTAGAACTGGTAAAAAAAGTACAGGTTCTAGTTCTACTGCTAAAAGAATTGGTGGTTCTTGTTCAGTGCGTAGAGTTAGAATTAATCATGAAGATTTTACGCAATTTGGTAGTGCTCCTATTAATATTATTTCAGATACTCCATTAGATAATGAAATTATGAAAAGGCGTTATGGTAATTTATTAGACGGAGAATTAGATGAAGAAGTAGAAATATAAGTAGAAGAAGAATTAGATAATGCACCTACTAGTCCCGTTACCGAAGCTCCAACTCAGGATACTCCTAAGTGTGAAGCTCAACTTCCCTCTGTGCATTGTACTAAAGGTAAGAGTAGGGTTCAACGGGCTAAAACTTCAGTTGTTTGGAAATTTATGCATCAAAATGAGGAACAAAAGAAAGTTATTTGTAATAAGAGTAAAAAGATATTTAAGCATGAATGCGGCGAAAGCAAAGGTGGAGCAGGGAGGTCACATAGACATTTATTACAATGTTCTAAACTTGAATATTTGGCGGCTAAAGAAGCTTCTAAATCCGTCAGTTGTGATGTCCCTATTGGATCGGAAGGGGGTTCCAATATGGTTCAGGGCCAGTTATATCCTTCAAACCCAAGTGGCCCTATTACACAAGGGAAATATGAGGATAGAGACCGTGAAAACATCGCAAAAATGGTTGTGGTCTGTGGTTTGCCTTTTAATTTTTTTCTCCCATCCCAGATTTATTATGTATATTCAACAAACATATAATCCTTCTTTTCAAGGTTTTTCGCAAAGCATGGTTAAACGTGACATTTTAGAATTTCAAGCAACATTCTCATTATCTTCATTGTTTATTTAGTTATTTTGATGGTAGATTTTCTATTACATCTGATATGGATCGTAGTGTCAATTCCGTTGATTATTTAATTGTTATTGCATAATGGATTGATCCTAACAGGAATTTGCAAAAAAGAATTATAAAATTTGTGAGCAGAGAAAAACCACTACATATATAGCTGCTACTATACTTGAAGTTTTACAATCTTTTGGCATTTGTGATAAAATATTGAGTGTTATACTAGATAATGTTTCTTCTAATACTAGTGTTGTTAGTATGTTAAGAACTCGATTATGTCCAATTAATAATAATGTTTTCCATGTTAGATGTGTTGCTCATATATTTAATTTGGCTGTATAGGATGACATTAAACTATTTGATACTGGGTGTTCTAAAGTTGAATTAGCATGTTTTTGGATTTTTTGAATGAATAAAAATTCTAGAATTCGTGAATTTAAAGAACTTTGTAGAATATGTGAACTTCTATAAAGAAAAGTTCCAAAACATTTAAAAACTAGATGGAATTCATTATATAAAATGTTAGAAGTTGCATATATTTATAGAAGGCCTATCATTATGTTATATAATGCACATAATTTTGAACCTGATTTGAAACTTGATGATAATGACTGGGAGGAAATAAATGAACTCAGCTTTTGAAATTATTTTATCAAGCAACAAAAATATTTTCTGGCGTGTATTTTTCAACTATTTGTAAAGTTTTAATAAATGATGTGTTGTTACTACTAAATTTACTGAATATAAAAATAATGAAAAGTTTGCACCGGCTATTGAGGTCATGATTCAAAAGTTTAAAAAATATATTTTTCCTATCCCTCAAATTAATTTAACTGTTGTGCTTTTCAACCCAAAATATAAAGAACGAGGTGCAAGAGGAGTCGTTCAAAAAATGTATAAAAATTTAGAAATAAAAGATAATGAAATTTCAAGTCTGAATTATAAAAATAGTATTAGAGTGCAGGCTAAATTATGTATGAGACTTATTGCCAGTTGCATAGTGGTAATTCCGTTAATGCTCCTGAAACTTCTAGGGTTCCAGTAAATAGTACCCATAGATATGTGCAAAGTCAAATTGGTCTTGATTTTTCTGACAATTGCGATTTTGATGACTATCTTTCTTTAGTTAGGGAAAATGTTACAATTGTCGTTGACGGTACGCCGGACATTTTGAGTTGGTGGAGGACTCATGGCAGCATATTTTCAATGCTTAGTAAGATGGTTCGAGACGTGCTAGCTATTCAAGCATCATCTGTTACTTCGGAGGCCGCTTTCAGCGCATCAAGATTTCAACTTGGAGATCATTGATATCCACTAGCAGAAAACAGTTTGGAGGTATCTATAACTTTTAGAGATTGGATCAACGCGGAGCGGAGAAATCATGGGCTGCCGAAATTAACTTCCTGACAAGAAGCTTTTTTGGAGTCAGCAATGATGACATGGAAGCACAAGACCGACAACAATCTATGCCAGTGTCGGAAAATATCTCGGCTCAACAAATAGAAGAATTAGAAAGAGATTTCATAAAAATGTAAAGATATTAGTATTATATTCAACGCTTAATCCAAACAGAACCCTTCCTACAAGGTGGCTGCGTATATTAGGCGTTCTACTAATATTTGTAAATTGTAATACAAATTTTTATGATATTATTTTAAGTTTTATATGAATAAATTCAAAGGTTTTTAGCTTTTAGCCTTAATTTTCAATTTCATTATATGTTGTATTATATCTTAAATATTTACAAACATTTAAATAAACTTATAGATACAAATAAATATTCAATAATTACTTCATATTTCAAAATTCAAAATTCAAATTTCAAAGATTAAAAATTCAAACTTTAAATCTTTAAGAGTTAAGACTTAAGACTTTACGTCTTTAACAAACTTTAAAAATTATTTTAGCCTTAAAATATTAAATTCTTAATTTCAATTTTTAATTTTTAAATAAATAAATAAATAATTACTTCATATTTCAAATTTCAAACTTTACGTTTTTAACAAACTTTAGAGTTTAGAGTTTAGACTTTATTTGAATTTTTAGCCTTAAATTTATATTTCAATTTTTAAATTTTAAGTTCAACTTTGAAGTTCTTATTTATAAATTCTAAGTTTCTAAGTTCTAACTATAAGATTTTAAATTTAATTTTTTTTTCTAAAAAAAGACTTTAAAGTATAAGACTATAAAAATTTAAAAAATATTTAAATTATAATATTAAAAAAAATATTTTTCGTCCCGTTTGTCTCATTTATCCCGATCCGTTAATATAGTGGGACGGGACGGGACTATCGGTCCATTCCAGCCGGTTCGGCCCGGCTCAGTTACCTGTACCGACCGATTCCCCCCATACCGTCCCCGTCCGTCCCTCCCGTCCTGGCTCAATGCCCAGCCCTAGTTTTACTCTTGAAGTGGTAAATTTGCAATTAAATCCTGAAGTAGTAAAACTTGTAATCTATCGGAATCCTGCTTTTTCCAACATGATAGCAAGTTCCGATCTTGTTGGTTATGCTGATGCAGAATATTTATCTGGCCAATACAAAGCTCAATCTTAAACAGGCTACGTGTTCACATGTGGGGATACTATTATATCTTGGTGATCTACAAAACAATCTATTATGGCTACTCCATCAAATCATGCTGAGATAATAGTTATTCATGAAGTAAGTCGAGAATGTGTGTAGCTAGAGTCAATGATATATCTCATTTCAGAAAAATATGATTTTGAAACATGATAAAATACCCACAATCTTATATAAAGATAACGCAGCATGCATAGCACACTTAAAGGGAGGACTCATAAAAGGAGATAGAACGAAGTATATTTTATCAAAGCTTTTCTTCACATATGATCTCCAAAATAATGGTGATATCAACATGCAACATATTTATTCGAGTGATAATATAGATGATTTATTCGCCAAGTCTCTACTAGCTGCAAAGATATGATGCACAAGATTGAGATGCAAAAATTCAAATTTTTGGATTGATGTTCTCACCATGAGAAGTTAATACTTGTTGTACTCTTTTGTCCTTGTAAAAATTTATCCCATTGAATTTTTCTTGTAAGATATTTAATAAAACAGCCAAAATGTGTAGTATTAGATATGTGTACTCCTTTCCTTCACTAGGATTTTTTCCACTGGATTTTTCTATTAAGATTTTAACGAGGCACATTGTCTATTAAAAGGGGGAGTGTTATAAATATATTATATCATAGATATTCATTGGATAAGCTTACAACTTGTAATCAGATAAGCTTTTAATGTGTGTATTTGTATTATAGCAAACTACAAGAATAATGTCTTTTAGAGAAAGAAAATTTTATCGTTGAAAGTTCAAATCAAGTCATTATTGGTCATATACAACCGGAAAAAAATTAGTCATCGTCCGTCTTTAGTAGTTCCGGCTTTAAAAATACACGATCGAATTCTAGTCCTGTTGTTAAGAAATCATTAGTGAGGATCATAAATTCTATCGCTATACCTCTTTTTGCGATCAAAATATGTCTTTGTTATTTATCATTTTGCTCGTTAAAAAATTTCTAAACGACAACTATATTCAATTGTTATAAGCGCCTTTAGCAATCGAAATTCCATCATTAATTTTATCTTACATCGATAAATTAAGGATCAAAATTTCCTTCGTTGATGAAATTTTTATATATAGATGTTGAAGGGCCCGTTTACGGGCCCAATATTATATTTTAAAATTATGATTGTAGGTGTTTAATAATTTTTAAAACAATAAATTACTAAATAATAAATAATTATATCAAGGATCATAATTTATAATAAATTTTCTTTTCAATTATTATAAAATTAAGCAATAATTTACAATGTGTTTAAGTTACTCCAATTAACATTAAAGGATTATGTGTTTTTAATACTCTTTAGACATTATGTTAAATATATACACTAAATTAAACAATTAATTCAACAATAATTTTTTTTCATATATTTGAAAACATATACCTTAAATTTTAATAATATTTCACATTGTATTTGAAAATTATATAAGAAAATTGTTAAAACTATAAGCTTTTTTATATTAACAAATTTTATAGGATTAGACGAAATAAAAAAAAATGAAACTATTCATAAACTAATCTTGTATACACATAAGTTCATCTCTCATATGTTTAATCAATAAAATATTCACATAATTAATAAAATTAAAATGAATCATGTTATTCTTTATAACATGATAGAAGATGAAAAAAAAAGAAGAAGAAACTATAGCTTTTACTTCATGTTCTATACACAACAATATCAAGAGAATAATTTATTACAGTAAGCAAAGAAAGTTTTCAAGAGATTTGCATACACAATGAGACAATGTACTAACTCAATTAAAGAAAATATAAGGACACTAAAAAAAATTAACGTGATATAAATTATAGTAATTCAGTGAGATGATTAAAATTGTATTTAATATAACTCATTTAAAATAACATTAACCGATAATAATATAATAAACTTATGAATATTACAATATACCTCGTATAATCCCATGAATTAGATCTCAATTTTTTAAACTATTATTTTATATAATTACATGTATTCTAAATCTTTTTCAATTAAAAAAATATATATAGTCTTCTCTACTTAATATAGCATATGTTCATTTTTAAAATAATTATAATGAAATCAGATAAAAATTACAAGAGATATATATTATCTGTACTCCATTCTTGTGTGAGTCATTTTTATCAATAAAAATGGACTTGTTATGAAATAATAAAGAAAGAACAAGAATATTGTAGAGAAAGAGAGAAGGAGAGGAGTTCTTATTTCTCTTTGATTGGATTAAATACAATGAAGGAGAACCCCTCTATTTATAGGGATAATTTCTCCTAACTTTTCTCCAAAAGATAGACTTTCACAATGATATAAACACATATATCTAGTACAATACAAATACCTTTATAGACATTCACTACAACACAAATATGTTTATAACACTCCCCCTTGAATGTCTATTTGATAGATAATGTGCCTCGTTAAAACCTTACTAGAAAAAACCCAGTGGGAAAAAATCTAGTGAAGGAAAAAGAGTACACATATCTAATAATACGCATTTTGGCTGCCTCGTTAAAAACCTTACAAGGAAAACCCAGTGGGACAAAACCTCGCAAGGGAAAAAGAGTACAGCGCGTATTAACTCCCCCTAATGAGAACATCCTTGAATCTTTGCATCCTGATCTTGTGCACCATCTTCTTGAAAGTTGCAGTTGGTAGAGATTTGGTGAATAAATCAGCCACATTATCACTTGAACGAATCTGGTGCACATTGATATCACCATTCTTTTGGAGCTCATGTGTGTAGAAAAACTTTGGCGAGATGTGCTTCGTTCTATCTCCTTTTATGAATTCTCCCTTTAGTTGTGCTATGCATGCAGCATTATCTTCATACAAAATTGTGGGTACTTTGTCACAATTCAAACCACATTTTTCTCTAATGATATGTATCATGGACCTCAACCACACACATTCTCGGCTTGCTTCATGAATATCTATTATATCAGCATGATTTGATGAAGCAGCTACCAGAGACTGCTTTATAGATCTCCAAGATATGGCAGTACCTCCACATATGAACACGTAGCCAGTTTGAGATCGAGCTCTGTGTAGGTCAGATAGATACCCTGCATTAGCATAATCAACAAGATCCAGACTTGCTAACAAATTAACCGAATGTTATGCCTTATAGTATTAGCAAGATATATTAGTGCAACAATCACAGTAAGATATGGTACTTCAAGACCAAGGATTTTCTCATATAAGAATTATGAACAAGTTTAAAGAAACTTGTAAATGCTTCAGGCATTTTGAATCCTTCATGATTTTCATATAAATTTTATCAAGTGATAGCATTCATTAGTATTTAAATGCGTGACATCTTCTAGTGTCTGGACTACAGGTCCAATAAGCTTTATGCTTACCAATACGCATCATTTCACTTGATAATTATTCCTACATCAGCATGCTTTAATAGATGTAGTATTCAGATCCTCACAATCTTTTACAATATTGCGCACTATATTGTATCAAAAATATCGTAGACGATCAGTTCCAATGCGACATAACTTATTGAGATCTCTTCATTTTTCATCATTTTCAGGTACCTGAACCTTTGCCAAGGTTTTATGAAGTGTTATGTCGTGGTGCTTTCTCAAAGCACTTGCCTCATCATTATGACCATCTTAATCACTTGCTCCTCTACTTCTTCAAGAAGTTCTATATTTGGAACCGTTTGGTCTATCACGCTTCAGGCGTCTCATAGACTCTATCCTTCAAGGACTTTCCATTGGAGCATTTGCAACTGAATTATAAAACAGAGTCAGCAAATACATCTGACAATTGATGTGCAATATTTTGCAAGTGAATTATCTCTTGAACTTTAAGTTCACTTTTTCTTTTTTCCGAGGATCTAGATAATTCATCCCACACTCAATTTTCAGTTGCTAATCACTTCTCCCCCTAATGTTAGAAAAACTAACATTTACTCCCCAGGTTCATTTGGGTACCCATCTTTGTGCGTTATGGTGGGGCAATTGAATCATATATCGCACATTCAAATTTTAGATGGAATTATTTGGTCCCTGACCCTGAACCAATTATGATAGGGGAACCTTGTTGGCTTGATGCATTCAAGTGTTGCTATATGTTAAATAAACATATCTCATACCAAATTTTATTTGGGATTTTTATTCTCATAACCAATGATTTAGCTTTAATTGGAGGCATACAATTTTCGCTAAACCAACATAGATATGAATCAGCATTATCAACATGATTTTATAATTTGGAACTATGCTCTTAATTTAATAATTCGAGCAACAACCTTACAAAAATCAATTGTAAGTTGATATCAAAACACATGTGACCATACCATGGATGCATCTATTAGCAAACGGTTCACATGGTAGGTGAATGGGCCCATATTCACCATTTTATAAGTTCCCAAATTTCAGGAAATATAATTCCAATCTTAGCTGATCAAGATCATTCTATCACGAGAACAAGCAACACAAGAGAATTCTTGAAGAATCTTTTATTTCTTCAACATATAGCCACGTGAATTCTCAATTATTTTTGCATCACATTTGAACCGGGATGGCCAACCGGTTATGCCAACTTATTTCAGTAAACTTCTAGTTTACTTTCGTATGTGATTTCATCATCATACCCATATTTATGTACTACAAATAAAAAAACCGTCGGGTAATCTTTTACATAAATATTTATAACCCGCTTCAATTGTAGTAGCATGAAGATATTAGATCTTCCCATAATTTATAGTCTCATTTTTTTTTCAATGTCATTGAAACTTATAAGTTTCCTTTTGAGACTTAATACAACAATTTCATTCCTTCAGGTAGTAATACATTAGCTCTTCCGAGCTCTCAATTAATTTTGTATACTACCACATATTCAATCATATCAAAATAGTTTCTCCATATAGTTTCAATTTTGAAACAATTTTGAATGTTGATGAGCTATACTCATGAACAGACGTATAGTCTTGATGAATCCAATCATATCGTGCCTTTGGGTGGATGACCATCTTCAGGTGGTCATACCTTTCTTTTAGGCTATTCCACAAAACAAGTGGATCCTTGATCATGAGATATTCAATTTTAAGAATTTCATCAAGATGATGACGCAAGAATATCATAGCCTTAGCACGATCTTGATTTGATGCTTAGTTTTCACTTTTAATGGTGTCTCCAAGACCCATTGCATCCATATGCATTTTTGATGCTTTGTTTTCACTTTTAATGGTGTCTCCAAGACCCATTGCATCCATATGGATTTTTGATGCTTTGATTTCCCTTCAGGGACTAGATCTGTATTAGATCTATATTTGTAACATTTATCAAAGTTCTCAATTTCTCATTCTTCAGGAATGGAACATGATCATCTAAATATGCCTTAACCACATAACGTATGATAGCTTAAAACCTCTTTTAAGATATTGCTACTTCGGGAGCAAATCGAGGTATGCATAGATGATTTCTCTTACATATTTTCACAATATTGTTCTGCTGGAACAAATATATTTTCACAATATTGTTCTTTTGGAACAAATATATTTTTCACAATATTGTTCTTCTGGAACAAATATATTTTTCACAATATTGATCTTCTGGAACAATTATATTTTCACTATATTGTTCTTCTGGAACAAATATATTTTTCACAATATTGTTCTTCTGGAACAATTATATTTTTCACTATATTGTTCTTCTGGAACAAATATATTTTTCACAATATTGTTCTTCTGGAACAATTATGAGGCATGAATTGCCAAGTGAATCAATAAGTCGTCCTCAAGTTCATATACAAAATCGATATTGTTATTAGTAAATACATAAATATCAAGAAATACTAACCTTCATCTTTCTAAGAAAACTTTGATTTTTCTTACCTCAAATCTTTCAAAGTGAGTGCTCAAGGCAGAGACTCGTGCTGATAACGTGTTATGAAATAATAAAGAAAGAACAAGAATATTGTAGAGAAAGAGAGAAGGAGAGGAGTTCTTATTTCTCTTTGATTGGATTAAATACAATGAAGGAGAACCCCTCTATTTATAGGGATAATTTCTCCTAACTTTTCTCCAAAAGATAGACTTTCACAATGATATAAACACATATATCTAGTACAATACAAATATCTTTATAGACATTCACTACAACACAAATATGTTTATAACAGGACTTAAATTTTTAAGGTTTATCAAATTATATTTCTAAAATTATCTCCAAAAATTTTAAAATTTTTTAACCTGAAATTATTTTCGAATAGTGTGAATAAATGAATGTCTTTTTAGGTATTTGTTAATATATATTTTTTTATTATTTTAATTATTTTACTATAATAATTAATTTCATTAATTAAATGTGCAAAGAAAAACTTATTCGACTTGCTCGTGAATATTTTTATTTGAGTAAAATAAAATTGAAATTTCACCACATAAAAAAGGAAATAAAAATGATATTTTCACCTTGTAAATACTCCCCATAAATATAAAATAATCAAAATTAATTAAAATTAGTCCAAAATATTTGAAAGTTGCGATGGAAATTGCGGAATCCACATGAAATATTATACTTGGGATATGATTGGCATTTAAGAAAAAAAAATTGGTTATTTATTCATTAAAAATTTATGAACTTTAAAACTTATAGCATAAATAAGCAATATAAATTTTTGGTTGAAATGACAATACCCTTGATCATCCCACATTTTCACTTAACTATATAGTACAAACATATAATATCTTGTGATCTTGATCTGTGCAGTTAAAAATTATTCTTTCATATGCATTCATACGTAAACAACTCATATTAAAAACTTCCAAACATAATGCATACATATAGTCAATTTTGATTTGCTAATTATATATAGAAATAGACTAACTTTTTTTTTTAAATCCCACAAAAAGAAATAATAGAATCTAGTATATGTCTATATGGTATCTTTAAACAACCTAAGAAAAGTAAGTATTCTTCTTGCATATCTTCAACTATTGTTCGACATCTTCTGTTGTTTCAACTAGCTCCACACTTTAAGATTATTCGTAACTTTGAATTTTTGATCTGTTATAAGGATAATAAGTTTGCATCAGTATAAACATTTGGTACGTTTCTGGGACTATATATGTAAGAAAATATTTTACTTCAAAAAAGAATCAACAAAGGAGAAAATTGCACAACCTTAATAATATATATATATACTGCCAATATATTGACATTGGCGAGCTATATATGTACGTAATTAATCATTTTCCAGCCCAGAAATATTAGTCAAGATTCAAGAATAAGTACTCGTCACACACACACGCACATATATATAACAACAGAAAAGGGCAAAGAATACCCCCATCCTGTGGAAAAAAGCTCATAAACGCCATCCATTTGGAGGCAAGAAGGCACAATTGAGACACATTATGGGACTTCCAGAGGCTGCAAAAACTTAATCTAACAGACTAAAGGTGGCTGCAGAAATCTAATTTATTTAGACTTCCAGTTGCTGTGATCAGTTACTTCTAACTGTGCCTTCTTGCCTCCAAAAGGAGTCCCTAAGGACTGCAATTTCTATTGACAAGAGAAATGAATGAGGTTGCATAGACGGATTGCATAGAGAACTAAATGAGGGCCAAAAACAAAGATAAACTCATTTTAAGGGCAAAAATTAAAGGCGAGCCTATTCTAAAGGCAATTCGTGCCATTTCAACCAACTAATTCAAGGACCATATAAGAAGACGACTTCAATAGAATCATATAGATGCAAAAAATATTGTATAACTTAGCTGGACTAATTTGAAGTTGAAACATAATGAATAATTGATCAATAGACACAGAATGGTCAAATTTGCATTTCATTCAGAATGATAAAAAACAGATTAAGTGAAACAAGAGCTTTCAGTTCAAGGTAATTTGTATGCAAAGTTCAAGTTTCAGGTTTACAAATTCACGTTTCAGTGTGCAATATTCTGATTAAACACAACTATTCTAACTAATAATATTAAGCATATTATCTTTAAAATAGTTAGTCAAGAACTCTCTAAGATGTGACTTCAAGGAAACTTCTAGAATGAAAAAGTTGTTAAGACTTTATCTATCAAATTAGAATGAAATTTCTATTTTCCACAGCTGAGAAGTTATTTTATAACTTCTACTGTGGAGTAACTTAAAACTGCAGTACTACACAAACTTGCACAATTCTTATAAAGTTGAACTAGTGTCCATCAGCTACTTTTACAGACTAAGTTTTGACAAGTTCCTCAGTTTCTTCTCTTTTTAAACAGACATAAACATGTAGAAGATAAAGTTTGGAGAATAACATCGGAATCTGAAAATCAAATAACCTAACTAGGTATGTAAGAATGGCACATCCAATGCTATTACCAACACCAAAATAGCCCATAATTGTTGATCGACACAATCTGAAAATCAAATAACCTAACTTGCTCCCAACATTCGAATAGAAGGCATACAACATGTTAAAATGAATCATGATCCTCCATCAGGAAATGTTTGAGTAACTCCATATAATCATGAATAGCTTGAGTCGCATATCCCTGTGCAATTAATGGCACAACTTTTCTTTTGAAATTAGCTCTTGCACAATATCTTGACTTATCAAGAAAAGAAAATAGTACACATAGAGTATGCAATAAAACATAGGAAATAGGCTTTTAGATTGGAAACTTATGCATGACCTGTTTATCAGCTATATTACCACACTGTTTTGCCTCTTATCCAAAACTTTAAAATTTGAGAAGATTTGAAACATAGCGTAACTGAAAACATAACAAGAAACCAGATCATAATATATTACCTGCCATGAGAAAAATGTGAAGAACCAGACTTACCAGTCACTGCAGCCCTCACATTGAACCATGAGGTCATCAGGATTGTATGGCATTTCACATTTACAGATACCTGCAGAATTAGGACCGAAAAGAATACTTAAATGATAAACCGAGGTTAATAAACATCACATAGCTAGTATTGTAACTATATATTGTCAGATTCTGAAACACGGAACTATATGAATGCCTTTAAACTGAAAACTTTATTCAGAAAAAGCAAATATTGCTCTTCAACAAGCTATTACTGAATCATTACTTTATGATATTGCGAGAATCTTTTTTAATGTACTAATTAAATAGAGACAGTAAGGAGAAATGCCACAATTTTCATCAAACTTTGTATATACACGGCAACTCTGGCGGGATTAAACGCTCCGGTAGAAGTTGTACTCGAAACGGCAGAAGAAATCTTCATTGCCAACGGCGTCAAGTTTGGTGTAGCTCTTGAAAGTGTGGACCGTACACTTGTCTTCAATTGTGTCTACGCTTTGTATATCGTAATGATCGGACATAAATAGTTCCTTTAAGCCATGAAACTGAAGTCGGCCGTCGATCGACTCCTCCGGGCGGTAGTACCACCGAACGTGAAGCCTGACGTTGCCCCTCTGCTTTCGAACTCAATCTTTTCAACTCGAGCAACGTGCGACGGCTTTGAAGACTCCGACGGTCGCATCAACACGCAGGCTCCGGCTGAGGAACCAAGCCAGATGGCGCAAATTAGATTTTCCGGCGAATTTGTTTTTCATATTTTTTGGGGAAAATTGGGAGCAGGTATATGAATAGAACTTACCTCGAATGGTCTTGTTGATGGATCTAACGGTGTAAGAATCTAGGGATCGACGATTAGTACCGTGTTTTAGCCATGGAAAGAGATCTTTTGAAAAGTTTTTAGAGTAAAATTTGCAATAAATTTAGGTTTAACGTTGACAAAAGAGGCTGGTCTCGTGGGCCATTGCAAATTCAGAGCCTGTTTGGTGAAGCTTAATAAGCACTTTTTGTTTTTTTAAAGATATTTGACTCAGTTAAAAAGTGCTTTTGAAAAGCTAAAAAATAAAAATTAATTTCATTTTTTGATTTATAAGTCATTTATCTTTGATCAATATATTTATCTTTTTATTCTCATATTATTTTTATAATATAAAAAATATCTTTAAACAAATAAAATCTAGCAAATTTGTCTCTTCTTTTCTTTCTTTCCTAATAAAAAGTAAAGGGAAGATTTGCCTAATTTTATTCAAATTAATTAATTTATATAAAAATAAATTAATTTAAATTTTAATTATTTTAGAAATAAAAATATCAAAGTAATTTATTTAGCATTTCAGTCATTTGACTAAAAATAAGTGCTTTACAGCACTTATATACCAAACACATCAATAATTTCTTTTCAACTTCAACATTTTTATTCAAATAAATAACTACTTATTTATAAAATAAATTTCAATACTTAAAAAATATTTTAAACAGTTATATTTAAAAATTACTTTTTTTAACTAAATCAAACAGACTCTTGGACTAGGGCATGTAAATCTAAAGGTTTTCTTTCTTGTTCCTTTTCTCTTTATGGGATTGGGGGGAGGGGGAGGGAAGGGGGAGAATTGGAAAAACAAAAGTTAAAAGAGGGGAGAAAATGTTACACCCTTTTTTTTCTTTTTTAATTTTTATTTAGTTTTAACGACGGGAACTTGAGTTTTTCAAAGACGATATTATCCTCTTGCTATTATTGAATTAAAATTTGCCCTTCACGACTGAAAAAATATTTGGTCATTACAGGTGTCACTCCGTAAAACTGTGATTGTTAATGTTTAAGTTAGGATTAGTTTTTTTTTATAAATAAATAAATTATTCGTTATTATATTTCATCCCTCAAAAAAAATAATAACTTCTCCTCTTCTTTCCTTTGTTCTTCTTATTTATAGTCTTATTATTTTGTAACACTTTTTTTTAAAAAAATATTACTTGTTCTTGTGCTTGTTTTACCCTCGTGAATAATTTTTAAAAAAACACTTTTTAAGGTTGTTGAATGAACTAAGAATATCAGGACATAAATCATAAAAATAATATAATAAAGTGTAAATCATAGAAGAGTGTATACAGTGAGGATGCAATAAAAATAATATAATAAAGTGTAAATCATAGAAGAGTGTATACAGTGAGGATGCAAATTACAAATTACTCAAGGAATTTCAATCAAGAAAGACACGATTAATATAAAGATTACATATCATACTATATCATAAGTGGAAAGACCTTAAATTATAAGTTAGATTATGAAAATGTCCTTTACTCATATTTTTTATTTATTATTATTAAAAAAGTAATTTTACTATACTAAATCATATATACATGATGAGGCTCTAAGCTTTAAATATTGCACAATTTCCACTTCCACACCAAATATTTATATTTTTATTTTGATTTTTTTCTTTTTTTTGCATTAAATATGTGAATAAAGGATAATATAATTTATACTTTAAAATATAAATTTAATCCATATTATTATATTTGTCACACCCCGCCTTGGGGGGGTATGACTGGCACCTGGTGCCCTTCTAGGATCTGAACTGATGGACTGCTGATAATTTTTTTTATCATTATTAAAAAAGTAATTTTACTATACTAAATCATATACACATGATGAGGCTCTAAGCTTTAAATATTGCACAGTTTCCACTTCCACACCAAATATTTATATTTTCATTTTGATTTTTTTCTTTTTTTTGCATTAAATATGTGAATAAAGGATAATATAATTTATACTTTAAAATATAAATTTAATCCATATTATTATATTTGTCACACCCCGCCTTGGGGGGTATGACTGGCACCTGGTGCCCTACTAGGACCTGAACTGATGGACTGCTGAGCCTGAGCACATCTGGTGCCTGGCTGGCTCTAACTCAGATTTAGGGAAACAACGGGCTATATGACAGCTGTAAATACAGCCTCCGGCCGACTAGGCCTATAGCTACCTGTACTTGTGCTAACAGCTAACCAGAAACATATCAATATAGGGAAACCTATGCGGGCCGACAAGGCCATCATGTTGTCTAGTTATCTGCAACTCAACAATGAAATACTAGAAGGCTACGTGACCGGCAAGGTCACCACTACTGTCAAGTTATGGCCCCACATGGCCAACATAAAAGAAATAAAAGTACTAACAGCTATACAACTGCACGGCCTCACACGACCGGCTCAACTGACCACAGGAAAATATGTACAGACTGCAAGCCTCTAGGAATAGCAATAGAAATGATTGGGACAGGGCCCCGACCTACCCGTACTGTACAACAAAAGAAAATGAAATATACCTCTGGGATTCAGTCTCCGAATGATAGGAGCTGAATACTCAATCGCTGACCGGAATCACGACGGATTGCCTGCTCGTCTATAAGTACCTGCAGGCAAGTAATGCAGCGCCCCACCGGGCGTCAGTACCGCTGGTACTGAGTACGTAAAGCAATAACTGAAAGAAATATCTAAAAACAACAATACAACTGATGAAACTGAAGTAGAAAGGAATAGATTAACTGTCTGATAATGTAAATCATACCTTCTCTTAATTATATTGGAAGGAGTAGGAGTCATACCTGGAGACGTATCGTTCTACTGCCGATCTACTCGTGTCTAATGTAACATGGCATAACATAACATAACATAATATAGCACACACAAACCTTACCCGGCCCCCATAAGCCTGGAGGTACAACCAGCACAGAATCTATACCCCTACCCGGATCATCCCATCTCCTATAATAGCAATAAGCATCCTGCCGGTCCCCTGGGTATGCACTTGGGCACGCTGAGCCCCTGACTATAACTGCATCTGAGTCCGGAGGACTCTTGAATCAACACCCGGGCGTATCCGCTCGACAGGGGTGTGTAAGGGCCGATCAAGGCACAATATGGGAAAAACTGGCATCCCATCTTCGTCCCCTATGGGACGGCATGCCACTCCGTAGAGCGACGTATCCTCGTCCTCTAGCGGACGAGTCGATACAGCTATCAACCCTGGGGCGGTCATGGATGCTAGGTAGTCCAACCCCAAACAATACAACGGTCTCAACTAGTAATACCATCTGCATGTCCCACATACTGAAGCTAATAGTAGTAAAGTATTTGTATATACTATATGCTGAGCTAGTGATAACAATATGTACGTACTTAATACATGTTGAGGCTGATAATAGTGTATATGTATAAATATAATCTTCTGCCAGACTATACTGAGTCTAATGCTGAACAAGATATAGTCTTTCTGTTGAAAACTATGTTGTATACTGAGTTTCTATAGTACATGATTTACTATTGGCTTTCTAAACTTCATTTTAACTTATCATTCTACTTCTGAGATGCCTTACAGATATTACATTGCTTTAACTGGGTTTCAACTGAATACGATGATATCCTAACATTTTGTACTACATCACATACGGAGCATGCTGTGCAGTTCCTAACACTTATATTAGAATCTACATCATGCTGGCAAGTCTCGTGCTAATTGTAACGTGATGTTTCTAATATCGTACCAACATTCGTAATTAACAGAACACATGATTCCTGAACATTCCACCGGCCTTTATATTACTTTACTACACCGCGAATACTAACTTGCCGAGGAAACTAGCTTTACATACCTTATCCTCGAACTATCCGTCAGTCGGAAGAGGCTCGGCCAGTACTTCAACTATTTCCTCCCAACTGCATTCATAAATATGTCAATTAATACAAAATACAGCTTTATTTTAAAGAGCAACGTCACTTTCGATATAATTTATAGCCTAAACTTAGGCTTATCGAAAGACGGTCGAAAACTCGCTATTTTTCAGAGGTCCAGAAGGGAGAACTATTCACTTCACAGCTAGGAACACATAGACACTAGTTTGGAGCAATTCCACTTACCTTAGCTCGGTAGCTCGACGATTCGTCGGCCGTATTTCGCGAAACTAAATCCATAGGAATGCTCTCTGTTGACACCCAATTTTGACCGACCTGCGCTAAGTATGTTGCTTATATATGTATATATTTGTTTATTTATTTTACGCAAATATCCGGCTTACTTTTGTATTTTAAAAATAATTTATTATCATAATATTGTGAAAATTATTTCAAGTTACATATGTATGACTCATATTATTTTTAATTTTTGATATTAAATAATTATATCATATGTAATATATTTCGTATTAATAGGTGCCCTTATTTTGAAATATATTCTTTACTTAATAAACTATTTACCTAATTTTACTAAATTTTACAACTTTATTTGACTAATAATATTACTCGAATTTATAAATTATTTATGTAAATAATATGATTTTGATAACATTTGATAACTTAATTTTATTTTCTAGTCATTAAATTATTTATAAATATAATAATTTAATTATATGTTATTTACATAAGTATACTTAAATGTAGAATTTATTTATTAATAATAATATTTATATGATTTTCTTATAATTTAAACCATTTTATTATCTATTTACTAAATTATTTAAAAGAGTAATATGTTTATTAATTTAATAGCAGCTAAATTCAATTTCATTCATTTATTCAAATTATAGCCACTTCTATTCAATTTCATTTCAATTTTGGCCACTTCCTATTCAATTTATGTCAATTTTAGCCACTTTTAATCAATTTTGGCTATTATTTAAATTCAATTTCAGCCTAATTTAAATCCTAAACCATAACCAGTCCGGACGACCCAATTAACCCGACCCATTAACTAAAACTTAATCTTAACCGTTCATTTAATTTGATCCTACGGTTGAGATTAAAACCCTACCCACTTCCCATATTTATCCCTCTACCCCTAAAACCTAAAACATTTACCCCATTCTTCTTCCTCTCCACTACCCTAGCCGCCGCCTCTTCCTCTTCTCTCTTGCTCATCTCCGGCCGGCTACACCTTCGCCGACAAAACCCACCATTTTCAGCCACCACAAACACCTCTCGCCGTCGAACAGGCTCCAAACCAAACACCGCTTCTTCCTCCTTTTTGCCCTCGTCGTCTCACCTTCTGCCGGCCGGAAACCACCATTAACACAGGCCAAAAACTACCAGCGTACACCGCTTCACCTCCTCTCTATCTCCTTCTCTCTCTCACCACACGAAACCGCCGCGCCGCCTCCTCTTTTCTTTTCCTCCTCCCTGCGACGCCTGACTTCCCTCCTCTTTTTTCTTTCTCCACTGCCGGTGACGGTAGTGGCAGCAACACCGTCGCAACCATTCTCTCATCTTCCCCGTAAAACTCCATAATCACCAACCCCGAATACCACCAAAACACCATCATTTCCGGCCACTGCTGGTCGAAAAACACCCACCTTTACAGCCGCCGACGAGGTCACCAGATCTCCCTCACCTCCGGCCAGCGCCGGTAACTCTCACCGGCGCACATTCTTTTCTTCTCCATTACTGCAGACTGGAAAACAACCTACCTCACCCGATTTTGGGATGGATTCTTTGGAATCTGTCGGCAATAAGTTTCACCCTTTTTCTTTTTCTGTCCCTTCTCATTTGTTTGCTCAAAATTAGTTATGTTTGCTGATTATTGTTGGTTGAGTATTTTTTGAAGTTTTAAAATAATTAGTTATGTTTTAATCTGCTTGGCATCCGATTCTGTCTACTGGAGTTGCCTTCATAATCTTTACATGCTATATAATGAATTGCTCCCTTGTAATTATAATTACGCTCTCTCAACCCTGTTGATTTCGGAACTCATGATTCAATCTGATTTCTAGAACCCTAATTTAAGTTTTGAGTGAGTTTTATTCTTTCATCATTAAGATAAATTTAGTTTACAGACTCCATGTATTAGCTGACTGTTAGAAGACTTTACTCCATAAGCACTGATCTGAATTGTGTAAAAAATTTGATACTTGTCTATTTCAGTAATTTTTGGTAATTCTTATCAATCTGTTTTTCACCCCTCTTAAGTTTCGATTATGACAACTTCCTATTATTTAATATGTCAACTCAATATCTTTTATTTGGTAAGATAATTGTGTGAAATCTTTCATTCATTTAGTTTTAGTATAAATTGTGATTTATGAAGATCATTGATTGATTGTAGCTACTAATTGATTTCAATAGTCATTATTTATGGTAATTTTGGCTAATTTGCTTCCTTCCCTTTTTATAACTTTATTTTATAAATAAGTCTGTTATTTAAATATAGTAGCATAATAATTCATGCTTATCTAATGGGTTTTTTCTACCATATTTCAGTCTCATTATCTCACCAATTATGTTAAGTCATTGTTTAGTTTTACGCCTAATTATCTCCTTGTCTCATGCCAATTGGAAGTAGTCTTGCTACTCATTTATTTTGGGTAACACCGCCTTATTATGCATCTAATTGATTTCGTCTGCTGTTTAAGGAAGTAATTACTCTTGATTAATTTCTTTAAATTTGAGTATACATTTATTTCTGATAAAAATTATTCTTACTTTTACACTAAAAAAGGAAACTTGTGTGCTCTTATGGCATTGCTGATCGTTTTTACCACTAACTGATTTCATTTATTGTTAATTGAGGAAATATGCCCTGATTGATTCTATTGAATAATTTCCTTTCTCTTTTATTCCATAATCTACTGGCATTCTCTTAACTATATAAGCCCGACTTCTCCTTTCTTCTAAGGAGGAGAAGGAACACGGTGAGAAAGATAATTATTATTTACAGATTTGGTTCCGTTCTTTCAAAATTCTTTATCCTTTATTCTTCTCCCCACCTCAACACGAGCATTGCTCGGAATCCTCGAGATTCTCGTGATCTTGACGTGTTGAGTGTGGGTAACAATTGTGGTATCCATGATGTTTGATTTTGCTCTTATCTTTTACTGTTTGAGATTATGTTTGCATCTACGGTTGTACTAACCTTTAAACAAGTATCATTTTTAGTCTGGCATTCATCCGGGATGAAAGGAGGCTACCGGAATTATTTTTGATGTTATTTATTTTAATATGTCGTAATTATTCATTCTATTTTATGTTTGTAATATTTGTAATATAAACTCATAATAGTGGAAAGGGGTTTATGGGGGGTGTGGATTGTTATATTTATTTACTGTTTTTCTTAAACGTCAATTTCATCTAGAAAACATGCCTATAGGATTAACTAACACATAAAAATCATGCCTATAGGTTTTAAATAATTTATTGTAAAGTATGTATTATGTTTAAACTTCTTAAACATTGCTTGTAGCTAATAAGATCAATCTGTAAATTATGCTTATAGGATCTAAATGATGCGCAAGATCTACCTCATAAAAAACATAGAAACCATGCATCTAGGTTAAGATATTAATTTGTTTAAAACATACTTCTTATTTAAACATCATTATATTTATCCATTTTTAAACTACTTTTACCTTATGTTAAATTTTGTTCTCATTAATCTATATTTCTGCATTCATTTCAGGCTTGAATTACGATTACATTAAGTTTCATTTCATTAAATCTGCATTTCTGAATTTACGATTTTGCATTTTGGCGCTATACATGAAGTCTGCATATTCGTGTTAGAGATCATGTTCATAGGTCTAAATGAACATTTTAAAATGCAGAAAATCATGTTCGTAGGTTCATAGGCCCCATTTTAGAAAATCATGTTCTTAGGTTTAAAAGAGGCTTATCTTGAACCTTATATGCTAAGTGTTTTTATTTATTTGTTTGTATTTCGTTAATCGCCTTTAATACAGCCTAAGAATTTTAGAACCAAAACTCCAAAATAATAGTCCATCGCCTCTTGGACATTAGGATTGGGGCGAGTAGGCATTTCTTAGGACGTTAGTCTTCCCCACTTAGATAGCTTAGGCTTAACAATAATTAATTAAATAGGTGGGTAGACGGGATATGATGAAACAGACAGGCTATTGCTGACTTCTCGTATGAAGCGCATATCTGCTTTGTAAATACAAAGCTACCTATTACTCCCATCATTTCTAATTTCATGTCATTTTTTAAGAAATTCTCAAAGATTTCAAAATTTCTCTTATTATGTTTGAAATATTGATATACTTTTATTAAAAAGAAAATTTTGTTAAAAATATATAATATATACATATACACATATATGTATGTATGTATATATATATATATATATGTGTGTGTGTATTATTTTCATACTATCCTGATTTAGAAAAATAGAATAGATGGGAGTAATATCGCATTGGGCCCATTTTCAGCCTTGTCAAAACCTGATCCCACTTTTAAGGTTAACTTCTTAATTTGCTAATTCAGTATTTATGTTAGTATTTTATTTATGCTTAATAACTCACTAACTTTATTTGATCACTTAGTTAATATCCCCATTTAATGAGTACGGCTGGGAATCACCTTTGTGGACCTCGGAAGGTGCCTAACACCTTCCTTTCGAGGTAATTTAAGCCCTTGCCCAACTCTGGTGACTTAGGAAATAACTTAGTTTAGAACGGTGTCCTAACGCACCTTAATCCGTTAGGTGGCGACTCTCTTCTTTTCTAAACCTTAAGAGACGTCACATGTTGGGTCCCGCTTTTCCGCGAGGGAAAAATGGGGCGCGACACTCTCTGCTGCTAAATACCTCAGTATCTGAGGTTAATTTGAGTTTGGACAACGTTTAGCAGTGTAATCGGATGAAAATTATATTACTTCTTCGTTCTCTCCCTGTTCTCCTGCGTTTTCTGGAAATTATAATAGGTTTTTAATGAAACTAAACCAAAGTGGGGCTTTATATACTTGGGCCTAGACAAGGCCAACGTATCACGGAGCCAACGCGGAGGCTTCACCTCCATGACACGCTGCCATCGCGGAGGGGCTCTGCCTCAGCTCCTTCCGCGATGGTTCGACAGGTTTCTCGTCCGATCTTTTTCCTGGGCCTTTGTTTAGCACGTACGGCCTTCAAATATGCTTAACCAACGTGCGAATAGGTCATCTAGGTGCCGGAAATCCTACGGGGTATAACATTACCCCCCCCCCTTAAGAACATTCGTCCTCGAATGTATACTGCTATCTCGAGGACTACTTAACTTGCTTGTTTAGAAAAAAAAAATTTCCAGAGTCTCCCCTATAATATGGACTATACCCAAAAACCTGAAATGCAGAAAAGTCCAATACAGGTACTGTACACAATACTTTAGAATTCACTAGATGGTTAAGTATCAATCTTTCTCACTTATACATATACAACCATAAGATACTATATAAGCAATAATACGGACATACTTGTCGCCTGACTAGGCCTGGAATAGGTGAGGGTACCTAGCTTTCATATCTTCTTCAGCTCCCCACGTCATTTCCTCACGGTTCCTGTTACGCCACAATACTTTGACAGACGCATCATCTTTAGTCCTCAACCTGCGAATCTGTCTATCTAAAATAGCTACTGGAACCTCTTCATATGCTAACTCTTCCGTGACCTGGACCTCATGAACGGGAACTACTGTAGAAGGGTCTCCTACGAACTTCCTCAACATAGAGACATGGAATACTGGGTGAACAGATGCTAGCTCCGGAGGTAAGTTCAATTCGTATGCAACTCAGCCTATTCTTCGCCGAATCTGATATGGCCCAATGAATCTCGGGCTAAGCTTGCCTTTCTTGCCAAATCTCATCACCCCTTTCATCGGAGACACTTTGAGATATACCCAGTCATTTACCGCAAATTCTAGATTTCTGCGCCGCATATCTGCATAAGACTTCTGGCGGCTCTGAGCAGTCAGTAAACGTTCTCGGATAAGCTTTATCTTTTCCTCTGACTGTCAAATGAGGTCTGGCCTAATCAACGCTGATTCTCTCACTTCAAACCAGCCTACTGGCGATCTACATTTTCGCCCATATAATGCTTCAAAGTGCGCCATCTGGATAGCTGAATGATAACTGTTATTATAAGCAAATTCAATCAACGAAAGATGCTCATCCCAGCTACCCCCAAAATCTAGTACACACGCTCGTAGCATATCTTCGAGCGTTTGGATAGTCCACTCAGCCTACCCATCTGTCTGAGGGTGGGAAGCTGTGCTTAGATTAATCTGCGTCCTCAGCCCCTTCTGGAACGATTTCCGAAACCTAGCCGTGAACTGCGCTCCTCTGTCTGAAATAACGGATACTGGCACTCCATGCAATCTGACTATCTCTCAGATATACAACTCCGCATAATCTTCAGCTGAGAAAGTAGTTCTAACTGGCAGGAAATGAGCTGATTTAGTCAATCTGTCAACTATTACCCATATAGAGTCATGTCTGTGTCTGGTACGGGGTAATCCTACCACAAAATCCATATTCACTGCTTCCCATTTCCAGAGAGGCACAACTATGTCCTGAGTTAACCCACCTGGTTTCTGATGTTTTGCTTTCACCTGTTGGCAGTTAGGACACTGGGCTACAAATTCAGCAATTTCTCTTTTCATACCTGGCCACCAGTAGTTCTCTTTGATGTCATGGTACATTTTTGTCGTACCGGGGTGAAGAGAATAACGGGCGTAATGTACCTCGTTCAGAATCTGCTGGTGGAGCCCTGAAACATCTGGAACAGATAGACGGCCTTTACAATGCAGCACTCCACCCTCTGTTACCGGAAAACCTGGCGTTTTCCCCTGCTAACCAGGTCAGGATTCTTATACTACCATTCTTTTTATTTTCACAACTGATGACGACACGACGGTGTTCTCGATTACCGCTCTGTTGTCCTTCATTTCTATTACACGAATGGCTAAATTGACCAATTGATGTATCTTTCTGACCAACTCCCGTTGCTCGGGCTGCCCATACACCACACTTCTAATAGATCTATAGCTAAGAGCGGTTGTTGCTCCATTACCTCTTCTTGGCTGATATAACATTTTCATACTTAGAGAGCTCGGCATATAATTGATGGTTATATTGACTTGTCTTGCAAAGAGATCGACAGGTAGTTTACAGGCGTAGCTAGAGCTTATCTGGCCCTCCGGTCACATGCTAAGGCTACTTGTTGCTGAGATAACCTGAACGACCGTCTGCGCACCTTATGCCTTTATCTGATCAGAGGATCCTGATATTGACCATGACCTCTAATGATCTGGCTGCATAACCTTAAATAACTGAATAGTCGGGTTGAATGACCCGAATCTGGCAGTAGTCTAACAATGCTCTAACGGTTCTTCTTGAGTACTTATAGTTCATGCATAACTGCAGACTTATGGGCATCTAATTGCTTTGTTTTTTTGCTTGAACCACTGTAAGGCTGGGCTTAATCAAACTTACCCCCAGGCGATAAATCTCGGATCTTCACGGGGAGTCTACTGATCCCCTAGTCTTAATAAACACTGTGCTAGCAGGGTACTATCAATTTCTTACGCCTTGTGTGTATCCACTTGGATTTATACTGCCATTCTGGGGAATTCTCGGTCTTATGAGCTATTCTGTAAATACTGGCCTTCTGCTAGGGATCTGTATCTGAATATCTTATGAGAACCAGCTAAAGTACTAGTCTGTCGCTGACTACTGATGTGGACCCTTCCTTGGGGTACCCACGGGTATTCTGACTGGGACGGCCGGCTGACTTATGGGGTGTTCCACATAATAACTGCTAGGTTGACTAAGGCCGACTCTCACCTACAAGGCTGGGAAAATGACGTACGACCACTTAACATACTAGAACAATTCTGGTATTGCTAATCTCTCGAAATTTGCCTATTCGGCCTCTAATTCTGGTTCTAGCACATGCACTAATGTTACCGATCTTGAGGGATGCTTCCCTGCTAATGCAGGCGCCAGTTGGTCGGTAGACCGTCTAACTGCGCCCTTATCATCTAGCCATCTGGTTTAGGCCATTAACTTTGGTAAGCTCCTAGAGCCTAGATCTGACAACAACACATAAGTCTATTAACTTAATAACTGAGAACTGAGATAGTTTCTATGATTTCATACGTAATTCACACTTAATCTGCCCTTTCTCTTCTCCTTTCCCTTTCTCCTTTCTTCTCTCCTTTTCTTTCTTTCTTCTCCTTTTTTCCTTTTTTTTTGGCAAAAGGGGGGGGGGCGGGGGTCCTGCAATGCAATTTGTACATGCTTTCTATTACTAATCAGCATCTGTGATTGTACCCCTTATAGGCAGCTGCTCACAGCATATCCATTATCTGTATATATATATATATATATATATATATATATATATCAATAGCTACGTACAATATGTACTGAATTCTGCGGTAATACATAATCTCTGACATGCTCTGCTGAGTCTCATACCGTACATGATACACCACTTCTACGGCCTAATAATATCTCCTGCCCTGACTTATCATTTCATTGTATTGTCACCCCATTCTAAAAGTAACAAACATAAACACTTTAGTTATTGTCTGCTGTTTGAAATTCCGCCACTTTGCGATGTGGGGTCAACGTTCGAATCTTGTGGCCTTACTAGGCATATATTGAGAGCCCATGACTGTCTGCTGGGCCTTATCTCTAGGCCACACTAGATCAGAATTGCTGTATCGGTAACTTCTTAACTTCTCCATAGCGGACATACTGCGGTATTCTGAACCGCAATCTTACTGTCAGCCCGAGGCTTAAACCTTAATACGATATTTTATCAATCCGGGGGTAATTCTAATTTCCCCACAAGATCTGACATTCCTGCTTCTTTCCCTCATCTTACTTAAGCTGAACTCTGGGTTCAAGGTACCTGCTCTTCATTGTTAACAAGATTGCTGGTCCAGTATCAGTTCATACTTCCCCTGACTTGCAGTCAGACCTATCTGATTCACATGACCCCTCACCCTTTCGATATCACAACTGGATCATAACTACAATCTTACAGGTATGTCTTGCTATCTGTTAGCATATGTGGCGGACTTGGCCCTTTTTTCTGACTCAAACTTGACTATTACCCGGCATTCATCACTAACAGGTCTTTTACCCCTGCTTCGGGTAAGCTAACGGTCTTACTTTCTCTACTGGCTTATTATCATAAGGTCTGCACAACTTACTTAATCATAGGGTCTCTTTATACTTTCTAATACTTACGAGGATCAATCAGCCCATCTTTAGGTACTGCTTGATTTGGCAACCCCATCTCAAGTCTTATGCCCCTTGACTATACTGGCATCAAAATCAAGAGGTAGGAATAGCCCTTTTCTTATTGCAACAAATAAAAGCATTTAACTGTACCATATCCAAAAAGATGTATTTGGGATTCCTGCATTTCCCTCTCTTTCTCATACTTACCTGGTGGTTTGACCTTGTCTGTAATCTTAATCAGATCTTATATAGCTAATAAATAAATCAACTCGTATGTACATTACACTCCTGACTTCCTATTCTGACGTTATCAATGTATACTGGAGATAGTACCGATAAAGGTATCATGCTGGGAGGTCTCGGGTACCTCCTCCTGCTGCTGTAGTTATCATTTAACTGGCTGATGCCTTCTTCTGTTGCTATATCTGATCTTCTGCCTGTAATAGGGTAATGCTGATCTGCCTTTGTATCTGTAATCAAAGAATACGGTAAGTTTTTAGAGACTCCACCCTATATTGTACCGCTCTAAAGCACGACTGACTGGGAAGGAAGGGTAACCATCCTATCATGCCTCGCAGCCTCCTTCCTATAGTATGTGGTGCACAACACATCCATAGACAAGACTCTACTTAGCACGGCTTGCAGACTCCCTGGGACACGACCTGCTCTGATACCAAGTTTGTCACACCCCGCCTTGGGGGGGTATGACTGGCACCTGGTGCCCTACTAGGACCTGAACTGATGGACTGCTGAGCCTGAGCACATCTGGTGCCTGGCTGGCTCTAACTCAGATTTAGGGAAACAACGGGCTATATGACGGCTGTAAATACAGCCTCCGACCGACTAGGCCTATAGCTACCTGTACCTGTGCTGACAGCTAACCAGAAACATATCAATATAGGAAAACCTATGCGGGCCGACAAGGCCACCATGCTGTCTAGTTATCTGCAACTCAACAATGAAATACTAGAAGGATACGTGACCGGCAAGGTCACCACTACTGTCAAGCTATGGCCCCACACGGCCAACATAAAAGAAATAAAAGTACTAACAGCTATACAACTGCATGGCCTCACACGACCGGCTCAACTGACCACAGGAAAATATATACAGACTGCAAGCCTCTAGGAATAGCAATAGAAATGATTGGGACAGGGCCCCGACCTACCCGTACTGTACAACAAAAGAAAATGAAATACACCTCTGGGATTCAGTCTCCGAATGACAGGAGTTGAATACTCAATCGCTGACCGGAATCACGACGGATCGCCTGCTCGTCTATGAATACCTGCAGGCAAGTAATGCAGTGCCCCACCGGGCGTCAGTACTGCTGGTACTGAGTACGTAAAGCAATAACTGAAAGAAATATCTAAAAACAACAATACAACTGATGAAACTGAAGTAGAAAGGAATAGATTAACTGTCTGATAATGTAAATCATACCTTCTCTTAATTATATTGGAAGGAGTAGGAGTCATACCTGGAGACGTATCGTTATACTGCCGATCTACTCGTGTCTAATGTAACATGGCATAACATAACATAACATAATATAGCACACACAAACCTTACCCGGCCCCTATAAGCCGGGAGGTACAACCAGCACAGAATCTATACCCCTACCCGGGTCATCCCATCTCCTATAATAGCAATAAGCATCCCATCGGTCCCCTGGGTATGCACTTGGGCTCGCTGAGCCCCTGACTATAACTGCATCTGAGTCCAGAGGACTCCTGAATCAACACCCGGGCGTATCCGCTCGACAGGGGTGTGTAAGGGCCGATCAAGGCACAATATAGGGAAAACTAGCATCCCATCTTCGTCCCTTGTGGGACGGCATGCCACTCCGTAGAGCGACGTATCCTCGTCCTCTGGCGGACGACTCGATACAGCTATCAACCCTGGGGCGGTCATGGATGCTAGGTAGTCCAACCCCAAACAATACAACGGTCTCAACTAGTAATACTATCTGCACGTCCCACATACTGAAGCTAATAGTAGTAAAGTATTTGTATATACTATATGCTGAGCTAGTGATAGCAATATGTACGTACTTAATACATGCTGAGGCTGATAATAGTGTATATGTATAAATATAATCTTCTGCCAGACTGTACTGAGTCTAATGCTGAACAAGATATAGTCTTTCTGCTGAAAACTATGCTGTATACTGAGTTTCTATAGTACATGATTTACTATTTCTAACATGCTTTCTAAACTTCATTTTAACCTATCATTCTACTTCAGAGATGCCTTACAGATATTACATTGCTTTACTGGGTTTCAACTGAATACGATGATATCCTAACATTTTGTACTACATCACATACGGAGCATGCTGTGCAGTTCCTAACACTTATATTAGAAGCTACATCATGCTGGCAAGTCTCGTGCTAATTGTAATGTGATGCTTCTAATATCGTACCAACATTCGTAATTAACAGAACACATGATTCCTGAACATTCCACCGGCCTTTATATTACTTTACTAGACCGCGAATACTAACTTGCCGAGGAAACTAGCTTTACATATCTTATCCTCGAACTATCCGTCAGTCGGACGAGGCTCGGCCAGTACTTCAACTATTTCCTCCCAACTGCATTCATAAATATATCAATTAATACAAAATACAGCTTTATTTTAAAGAGCTACGTCACTTTCGATATAATTTATAGCCTAAACTTAGGCTTATCGAAAGACGGTCGAAAACTCGCTATTTTCCAGAGGTCCAGAAGGGAGAACTATTCACTTCACAGTTAGGAACACATAGACACTAGTTTGGAGCAATTCCACTTACCTTAGCTCGGTAGCTCGACGATTCGTCGGCCGTATTTCGCGAAACTAAATCCGTAGGAATGCTCTCTGCTGCTAAATACCTCAGTATCTGAGGTTAATTTGAGTTTGGACAACGTTTAGCAGCGTAATCGGATGAAAATTATATTACTTCTTCGTTCTCTCCCTGTTCTCCTGCGTTTTCTGAAAATTATAATAGGTTTTTAATGAAATTAAACCGAAGTGGGGCTTTATATACTTGGGCCTGGACAAGGCCAACGTGTCACGAAGCCAACGCGGAGGCTTCACCTCCGTAACACGCTGCCATTGCGGAGGGGCTCTGCCTCAACTCCTTCCGTGATGGTTCGACAGGTTTCTCGTCCAATCTTTTTCCCGGGCCTTTCTTTAGCACGTACGACCTTCAAATATGCTTAACCAACGTGCAAATAGGTCATCTAGGTGCCGAGAATCCTACGGGGTATAAAAATATTAATTCCACCTATTCAAATTTCTCATATTACTAATGAAAAGAAGACTTAATATCACATCTTGTTATTTTTTCCTGCCAAAGATAAAGAACTTTTGATATTTTTCAACTACCTTATTTAATTGATAATGAATTATCTTATCTATTCTATTAAATTCTGTTCAATAGGTTATAATAGACATGATTTATAAATTTAGAATATATTTATCATTCACTGTTAAACACTAAAGGAAAACTGCAAAATTATCAGGTAAGTTCACTTTTTTTAGAACTACTTTTTATATATGAATATTTATAAAAATATAATTTTTTATAAAGTCAGATTTTACTGAAAATCTTGATGTTGTAAAAATATTCATAAAAATATATATTTTTAATATTATTTTTTATGAGTTTAAATTTTATAATTATTTTCTTCATTACCAGGTGATCAAGATTAATACCTACAAATAAATCTTTTAAAAATATGAGATTTGAAATCTTAAAATAAGACATATTCCAACAAGTAAAGATAATGTGAAGATGTAAAAACTCTTACCGTCCATTACAATAGAGATAATGAGATTTGGCCACGCCTAAATTATTTTTGTAATAATTATTAATACAAGCACACAGTTTAAAGTTTAAATTAAACTAATGTATTTATAAAGAAGTATGAGATATTAACTTTTAATCCTCTTATATGTCATGCCTCATCATTTTGCTTGATTCTTTGCTTGAAATTGTTCAAAATGTTAATATTTGATGTCTTAAATTTGCTGAAGTTAGTAACAACAATGAATAAATGAAAAAAATAATGTAAGTATTGATATATTATATTTTTGTGATTTGTGCTAATATTTTCCTGATTATAGAATTATAAGTAGTGGATATATAAAACAAATAGTTGAAGATGTAACCAAACATCAAAGTGAACATACAGCAAGGATGTTTATAAAAATGTATCTGGTAACATATCAATATATTATATGTTTGCACCTAATAACATTAAAATGTAATCAATTATACATTTTATCAATCTAACTAAATTTAGTTGTTCAATTTTACAAGTTCAGATAACATTTAATCATTTGTGGTTCAATAAAAAAGTTATCCGAATATGCTGATTATTCATCTATTTCAATTTGTACTTTTTCACTTTAAATTTTATGTTATCCATTATACTATAGTCTTGATATGATACATACTATATGTATAATTTGCATGGTCAGAAACTAATTAATCTAATAAGCAAGAATCAAAATGTACACAATTTTAAGAGTGAAGAGTCAAAAACACACCTAAAGTATCCCATTTTTTTGAGTTTCTTACCCGAACTATTAAGTGTTTATTTTTCTTACCTGAACTATCATCAAATGTTTATCAAAACACACCTCAACTATCAATTTGCTCACTTTTTCCACCTGAAATATTAGGTAGAAAAAGTGAGCAACTGATAGTTTAGGTGTGTTTCGATAAACATTCAGTGATAGTTCAGGTAAGAAACTCACACATGTGATAGTTTGAGTATGAAACTCAAAAAACCATGATACTTAAGGTATGTTTTTCACCCATCACTCTGAACCAAAAAAAAAATCAAAAATATAAATATAGTAAAAATAATACCCAAGATATCAATTAAGTTGCATGTGTGAAACAAATATAACTTTAGTTTTCAAGATGACATTAAATGAAATTTGATCTGTGCTAATATTTACTTATTATATTAACTAATTTTTGAGTACGCGCATTGCGTGTGTACTCTTTCTTAATGTGTATATTTTTTTAAAGAATATATATATATAATATTAGGATTTAATGTTATGTCAAATTATTAATTTTTAAAAAAAAAGTTAAGTCTGAAACATATGATTGTCGATCTTGTCGAGCTAACTATATTGAATATTATCCCATAATAATTCTTAATCACGTTATTCAACTAACAAAAGATGTCTTTTTCGCAAATAAAAAATACAAATAGTTTCCTTTCTATAAATAAGAAAGGGAAAAGGTCTAAGTACCTATAATCTATGGTCGAATTTCCAACAATACGCTCTATCACTGCGGGACCTTGTTCTCCACCCCTCCCCCTCTATGCCAAAAAAAAAAAATTATTTATTTGCATCTTATGTGTTGATGTTGAGCCATGACTTGAAAACACTTACCTCAAGTGCATAAAAAGCTTTAAAAATAGCTCTAACCAATACAAAATAGTCATGTGTCAATTCCAAAGTTGACTATCAATAACTAAAAAAAGTTGCAATATTCTTCATGTTCTTCATTTTTGGGTCTCAAAATTCAACAAAACTTAGGCAAATCCATACCAATCAAGCTGCAATTTCAATTACAACTTCATAACAATATCATCACCAAACCCCAATAATCAATTTGTCCAACAACCAAGAATTCAACAAATTCATTTATCAATGACACATGTATTATTGAATCAAATAATTACTATTCCTTTTCAATAAAACTAAAATATTTTTAAATTTCTAATTATAGAATTTAAGTTGTTTATCATAAATATATACATATATATATGTATATATATGAATGATCACAACAAGATCTTTTGCAGTCTAATGATTATTTAATATCTAGATGAGATACATGTTATTTAGTTATTTTAATATAAAAATACAAAGAGATACAAAATGTAAGAAACTTCTTAACAAATACAACACATTATTCTATTGTTGCAGAAGAGAGAAGAGGAAAAGTAGCAAATATGCAAGAAAAAGTAGCAATTATATTTATGCAAAACTGAAGGCAGATGCTATTAGTATCGGCGCCAAAAAATAAAACTACAATAACTTTCTTGACTAATCCCACGTGATCGAAAAAATAAAAATGAAAATTCAAAGAGAAATTGTACATTTGAAAATTTGATAACCATCAAGCTCCCACAATGACGCTTTTGCACTGTAACTCCTGTTGATACCAACAACCCAAGTAATAAAAAGCTTTGAAAGTAATATTATATCCCAAAGTTTACATTATTGTTATTGTGAGAACACAATATTCATGTCACCAATTTTCAAAATGTGAAAAGCTTCCTCCAGTAAATTAGTTGAACAAACATATTTATAAGGAAAAATGCATTTAATAATACCAAAAATCTGAATCACCAAACTAAGAAAATGAAAAGATATTATATTGGAATTATTACGGTTAGTTTTAGAATACAGTGAAAAGTATATTAAATAGACAAAATTAATTTTGTATAATGTAAATACTTTAGATATATATATCTTCATAATTTTTTAAGAACTCCAAATTTAATGCATCTGTCTTTTTTTATCTCCTTTAAGTTACAGAAAATAAAAGGACATAACTCATAAGTCAAAAATATCATCTAAGATTTTACAACAATTGAAAAGCCAAACTGAAATGTGAAATAATGATAACTTAACATATTAATATGTATAGGACTTTACTTATATTTAATTTATCGTGTCAATATTCAATAAAAAATTTAAGGTTTACGGGCAAAGTTTTTTAAATTTGCATTTTTATTTATTAATATTTAAGAAATAAATTAGTCTTCAGGAAAAGTCCATTAGCTTTAATGTGTATTTTATTAATTCAACTTTGTGACTTCTTATTTACTCAACCGTAATGTAATTTAAATACTATTATTATATTAGATATTTAATTAGAAATTAATTCAATGAAGTCGAAAAAGTTATTAAATATTCACCTAATTAAAATGATACTATTTAATATTTAAATGGTTAATTATTTTATAATATTTTAATTTATAACAGGGGTAAAATTGTAATCCAACTTTGAAGTTAGGAGCTTCCTACTTATATAATAACTAGTTTTTGAACCATGTGCGTTGCACGTGTATTCCATGTTAATTGGTATAATATTTTTTCACTTATAAAAAATATCAATAAAAATATGCTTGTGAGCTATAAATTAAATAAGAGAAGGAAAAATACAAACTTAAAGTGATGAGAACTAATCCTAATTCTGGCAGTTATATTATATGTATTGAAATTTTAAGAATTTTTTTTTTAAATGTGAAGATATTAGATATGACCATCTGAATAGGTTAATCGAAATTGCTCGTGCAAACTTTTTTAAAGGCTAAAATTTAGAGGTTATGAGTTCTGAATTGTAAAAGAAAGACAATTTGTTTATGATCTAACATTCTTGTTAATAAATTATTTTCATTTTGCTTCAGATTACTGATTTTAAATAAATTATTTTATACATATTAAGTAATTTTTTAGTAAAAACACATGATTTGAGAAAAAACTGTTAGTTTCAGCCTAACCAGTAAGTTTTATTTTTAAATAAATTTTGGGAGAGAGAAAAGACAATTACAACGTGAGAAATCAAACTCTCAACAATAAGATAAATACTCTCGTATAAATAACTAACTAAACAACTAAAATCTCTCATAAGTTGTTTGACTCCATATATTCCTGATCATCAACATATGAATATCAAATGCAACAGTCAAGGTAACTATATTAGAAAAAAAAATGCAACTATATTATAAAAAAAGTCCTCTATATTCAAGTAAATTTAAAGCAAATCACTTAAACCCATTAATTTAAAACGTGAAAGAGATAAAAAATTTAAGATTTATAGTAATTTAAAGCAAATTATATAAACCCATTATTATTCAAAGTGAAAGAGATAAAAACGAAATAAAACTTATGTTTTAGAAAAAAATAGAAGACTCTGTTGAAACTTTGGCCGAAATTCTCACATATTTAATTTTCTGCTTAAATAAATTCTTCTATATCGAGTGTTTGTATATTTCTGCAAGACATGAAAGGTGGATAAAAGATAAAAAAGTTTGAATATATCATTTATTGTATCTTTAATTATTCATTGTTATTTTTAATAATGTTGAAACGTCTCATTATAAAGAATTTAGGATGACCAGAGGCATTGCATTAGCACGTAAGATTAAAAAATGTATACTAAATATGAATTTATTTATAATTTAATTAGATAATAAATAGAGTTGTAGTGTTTCTCAATTTCTTGATCAAGTAGTAAAAGAACACAAAATTAAAAAAATTGAAGCGACTCAAACATGATGGTAATAATGATTAATTGTTACTATTTACTATAAATATGTTTATTTTATTTATTTATTTAATATAATATAAGTTTATATTTTGGTACACAAGTATTATATAGGAATAATATTTCTCTGAAAGTGTCACGCCCCACCTTGGGAGGCATGATTGGCACCTAGTGCCCTACTAGGACCTGAACTGCTGAGCTGATTGAGCCTAAGCACTTCTAGTGCAGAGCTGACTCTAACTCTATAATCAAGAAAACAACGGGCTATATAGCAGCTGTAAATACAATCCCCGACCGACAAGGCCTATAGCCACCTGTGAAAATAAACAACTAACCAGAGACAATCAATTATAGGGAGTCCTATACGGGCCGACAAGGCCACCATGATATCTAGTTATAACTGAAAATAGAAGCCGATGCTAAACTGAGCTATGACCGACAAGGCCACCAATCAACAGCTAAATAGGGCCCCACACAACCAACACACATAGTCTAAGACACATATGAGTCTCACACGGTCGATATCATCTAATCACAGGAAAGTAATGCAATCTGCAAGTCTCTAGGAGTAATAAGATGGTCGGTATAGGGCCCCGACCTATCCATACTGTACAAACAAAAGAAATAAACCTCTATCACACAAGATCCAGAAGAAAGGAGCTGATGGCTCTGTACGGCTGACTGGGACTACGAGGGACCTGCTCCTCGTTTATGTGTACCTGCAGGCAAGTAATGCAACGCCCCAGAAGAGGGCGTCAGTACCACAGGTACTGAGTATGTAAAGCAATAACTTTAAATGACTTCAAGTAAGAAATAGAACTAACAATAACTGAAGTAAATAAAACGGATTGAAGATGACTGTGGTAGTGAAATCAGTACTAAACATAACTGTAATAAGGAATGTAGGGTTCATGCCCGGCAAATGAGGCGTCTTACTGTCTAACTATCAGTAACTAAAGCAAGCATAAACCTTACCTGGCCCCCATAAGCCGGAAGGTACAATCAGCACAGAATAACCCACTTGGGCCCCCATTAACCCTAGTGAGCACACCTCAATCTATATACCCCTATCTAGGTCATATTGAATCATCTACCAGCTATAAGCGTCCTGCCAGTCACTTGGGTCTGCAGCTGGGCCCGCTCAGCCCCTGACTATAACATTGCCTGAGTCTGGAGGACTCCTAATATCTACACCCCGGGCGTAAATGCTCGACGGGGGTGTGTATAGGCCAACTACGACAATATGAGGATTTGAATCCCCATCTTCATCCCTTGTGGATGACAATGCCGCTCCGTAGAGCAACGTATCCTCACCCCTGGCAGGCGGCGACACAACTATTAACCCTGGGGTGGTCACGGAAGCTATACAGGTGTAATCCAGCCCAACACAATACAATTTACGAATCTCGACTGACAACAACAACTAGACATGATAACATACTCCTGACATGCTTTACCGGGATACATACTGGATTACTATGCTAAAGAAACTAAATTGCCGAAAGAAAATGCCTTAACATATGTCGTTCGCTATTCATCAATTAACTGGCGAGGTTCGGCTGGTATTCAGCTGTTCTTCCCAACTGTAATCATATTAACGGAAGAATAGGGCTAACTTCATTACTATACTTGAAGAAAAGAATAACTTATATATATATATATATATATATATATATATATACTGACTATACTTCAGCTTATCAAAAAATGATCAAAAACTCATAATTTCTCGGGAACCTAGAAGGGAGAAATACTTAATTTAGGCATGTGATCGTATTGACAGTAGTTTGGAGCAATTCCAATAATTTTGTCTCATCGGGACGACGATTCGCCAGGCGTATTTTACGAAAATAACTTCACAGTGATGCTCTCTGCAGTCTTATACTTCATTACGCGGAGTTAATTTGGATTTGGATGGCGTTTAGTGGCGTAATCAGATGAAAATTAAATGTTTTCCTGATTTCCTATTCTCTGTTGGTCGAAGATATATGAATTATGACTTAACATCTAAGTGTGAGGCCTTTATATACTTGAGGCAGCAGAAAAGGCAACGTGGCACGTTGCCCAACACACTAATTCTGCTCCCTGCCATGTTGGCAAATGCGTAGGAGCAGCTCCGTGCCACTTTTCCCCTCTGGGCAGCTTGGTTCGGCCTCCTCTCGCGAAATCCCGACTTGGCACTCGTTCGACCTTCCCCTGGGCCCTTTCCTCGTACGTATGACACTCTAAAACTCTTTACCAACATATAAATAGGCCGATTAAACGTTAGAAACTTATGGGGTGTAACATCCTCCCCCCCTTAAGAACATTCGTCCTCGAATGTTAACTTCTAGTTGCAAGAACCTTAACCTTGCAATTACTTATTCTGGAAAAATTTCGGCAAAGTCTCCCCTGTAATATGGACTATCCAAAAACCCTGAAATGCAGAAAAGTCCAATACAGGTACTCCACACCATACTATGACATTCATTTCACAATAGACTGAAGTTAACTACTCCACATATACATGTATATAATGCAATTTATGAAACAACAATAACAACATACCTCTGGCTGCACAATCTGACTAAGTCTGAAATAACTGAGGATATCTGGTTTTTATATCATCTTGTGCTTCTCAGGTCATCTCCTCTTGGTTCTTATTTCTCCATAACACTTTAACAGAAGAAACATCTTTAGTTCTTAGTCTGCGGATCTGCCGATCTAGTATGACTATTTGAGCTTCTTCATAAGCTAAATCCTCGGTTATTTGGACGTCTTTGACTGGGACAATCCGGGAGGGATCTCCTGTTCACTTCCTCAGTATTGATACGTGAAAAACTGGGTGAACGGATTCTAATTCTGGAGGTAAATCCAATTCATAAACCACCTGGCCTATCCTTCGGCGAATTTGATAAGGCCCAATAAACCTCGGGCTGAGCTTGCCTTTCTTACCAAATTTCGTCACACCCTTCATCGGTGAAACCTTCAGGAATACTCAGTCACCCACATTAAATTCTAGGTTTATCCGCCGTATATCAGCATTAGATTTCTGGCGGCTCTGAGCAGTCAGCAGACGTTCCCTGATAAGCTTTACTTTCTCTTCTGACTAATGAATAATATCTGGTACAACCAATGCTGATTCTCCTATCTCAAACCAACCAGCTGGAGACTTACACTTCCGCCCATATAATGCTTCATAAGGCGCCATTTGAATTGCTGAATGATAACTGTTATTATAGGCAAATTCAATAAGCGGTAGATGTTCATCCCAACTGCCTCCAAAATCTAGCACACACGCTCATAACATATCCTCGAGTGTCTGCATGGTACGTTCTGCCTGCCCATCTATCTGAGGATGGAAGGCTGTGCTCAAGTTAACCTGCGTCCCCAGGCCTCTCTAAAAAGATTGGCAACACTTAACTGTAAACTGCACCCCTCTATCAGAGATAATTGACGGCGAAACACCATGCAATCAGACTATTTCTCTAATATACAGCTCAGCATAATCTTCGGCTGAAAAGGTAGCCCTTACTAGCAGAAAGTGAGATGATTTTGTCGACCTGTCAACAATTACCCAGATAGAATCATATTTACGTCTGGTACGAGGTAATCCTACCACGAAATCCATATTAACTGCCTCCCATTTCCATAATGGCATGGCTATATCCTGTGTCAGTCCTCCTGCTTTCTGATGTTCAGCTTTCACCTGTTGGCAATTGGGACATTGAGCTACGAATTCTGCTATCCCTTTTTTCATTCCCGGCCACCAGTAAATCTCTTTTACATCATGGTACATCTTTGTCGAACCTGGATGGAGAGAGTAACGGGTATAGTGTACTTCGCCCATAATTTGCTGGCGAAGCCCTGCCATGTCTGGAACGCCGAGAAGATCCCTATATCTCAAAAATCCGTCCTCGGTTACTTGGAAATCTATCACTTCCCCTCGCTGGACCCTATTTCTGAGCTGAGCCAGGCTAGGATCTTCATACCGCCGTTCTTTCACTTCCACAACCAATGATAACACTGCGGCATTCTGGATTACCGCTCCACTGTCTCCTCATTCTACTATACGAATGGCTAAACTGGCTAGCTGATGCAATTCTCGGGCCAATTCCTGCCGCTCGGGCTGTAAATATGCCAGGCTTCCCATGGATTTGCGGCTACGGGCATCTGCTACAACATTGGTCCTTCTTGGGTGATATAAAAATATTCACATCATAATCCTTTAACAGCTCCAACCAGCGATGCTGCCGCAAATTCAACTCTTTCTGGGCTAAAATATACTGCAGGCTTTTATGATCAGTAAAAGTATCTATGTGGATGCCATACAGGTAATGTCTCCATATTTTCAAGGCATGAATTACCGCGGCGAACTCCAAGTCATGGGTAGGGTAGTTCTTCTCATGCTTCCTCAACTGCCTGGAAGCATAGGCAATCACCTTAACATGCTGCATCAAAACACATCCCAACCCAACACCCAAAGCATCACAATAGACTGCATAACCCTCTGTTCCTTCTGGCAATGCTAGCACCGGTGTCGATGTCAATACGTCTTTCAGTTCCTGAAAGCTCTGCTCACATGCCTCAGTCCAACGGAATTTTGCTACCTTCTGTGTCAGTTTGGTTAAAGGTACTGCTAAAGTGGAAAATCCTTCCATGAACCTTCTTTAATACCCTGCTAACCCTAGGAAACTACGTACCTCGATTGGAGTGGTAGGTCTAGGCCATGTTTTCACTGCCTCTATCTTTTGCGTATCTACCTGTATACCAGCATCCGACACAATATGGCCCAAGAAGGCTACTGAATTCAGCCAAAATTCACATTTAGAAAATTTTGCATATAGCTGGCAATCTCTAAGAATCTGGAGCACTGTCCGTAGATGATCCTGGTGATCTTCCTCTGAGCGAGAATACACCAGAATATCATCGATAAATACTATCACGAACAAGTCTAGGTATGGTATGAAAATGTTGTTCATCAGGTCCATGAAAACTGCTGGGGCATTTGTCAGTACGAAGGACATGACTAGAAATTCAAAGTGGCCATATCTGGTCCTGAAGGCAGTCTTTGGAATATCTCTTTCACGAACCCGAACCTGATGATATCCTGATCTTAAGTCAATCTTTGAAAAATACCTCGCTCCCTGTAGCTGATCAAACAAATCATCTATTCTGGGAAGCGGGTACTTATTCTTGATAGTGACTTTATTTAGCTGCCGATAATCTACACACATACGGAGGAAGTCGTCCTTCTCCTCACAAACAGAACTGGCGCACCCCATGATGAGGTACTCGGCCTGATAAAGCCCTTGTCTAGCAAATCCTTCAATTGTTCCTTTAGTTCTCTGAGTTCAGCAGGAGCCATCCGATATAGAGGAATAGATATAGGCTGAGTGTTTGGTAATATATCGATTACAAAATCAATTTCCCTTTCTGGGGGAATACCAGGAAGCTCATTTGGAAATACGTCGGGAAATTTACTAACCACTGGAATAGACTGAAGGGTCGGAGGCTCTGCCCGAACATCCTGAACTCTGACAATATTATAAATGCACCCTTTTTCTATCAATTTTCTCGCCCAAAGATAGGAAATAAACCTACTTTTTGGCATGGTTGTACTACCTTTCCACTCCTGTACTTCCTCCCCTAGAAAGTGGAATCGGACAATCTTGGTCCAACATTCAACATTGGCATAGCATGGAGCTAGCCAATCCATACCCATAATGGCATCAAAATTAACCATTTCTAGTTCTATCAAATCTGTCGTAGTCTGATGACTGGCAACCTCAACTGTACACCTCCGATAGACCCTTCTGGCCATAATAGAGTCACCAACGGGTGTAGACACCGAGAAAGATCGCTGAAGTTATTCCGGCATAATACTAAACTTTCGAGCTACTAGCGGTGTAACATCGGACAAGGTGGATCCTGGATCTATCAACACATAAGCAGGATGAGAGCAAATGTTCAGCATACCTGTCACAACATCTGGTGTCGACTCTGACTCCTGTCGCCCTGGTAGTGCATAAGTATGGTTTGGTCCGGCACCTGAACTGGAGGCCCCTGATCTGCCTCGGCCTCTGCCAGCTGAAATTGAGGGCCTACGCCCTACCGGGGATGCTGGAGCTCGTGATCCTGTTGAGGACCTATCCTGTCGATCCCAGTCACCCTGACCCCTAGTTGGACAATTCCTCATCTGCTGACCCTCCTGTCCACAAATGTAGCATGTTGTGGAACCATACCTGCATGCTCCAGAGTGGCGTCGACTGCAAATAGGGCAAAGTGGTATTGTAAACCCACTCTGCTCCACTCCCCTCTGCTGTTGTGAACCTACTGGTCGCGAACCTTTGCCGGGCTCTGGTTGCCCTCGGTTACTAGACCGGCACCTCTGCCACTGTAGTGGAGGCGGGGGTTTAGGCGGCCTATCTGATAACCGTGGCCTAGGTCCTTCCCGGGACTCCTCCTTTAATTCATCTGGTCTGTCCTTGCGGCGCTGCTCCTGACTTGTCCTCCTAATCTCCTATTGCCGCTGTCTGATACCCTCAGTATTCTGAGCAAAAGCCTGCACACGGGCGATATCCATATCCTCTCGCAGTGTGGTTGTGATGCAGGTCTCAACATATTTCGGGTTCAGCCCCACAATAAAGCGGTGACCCTGGCTGGCAATGTGTCCACAAAAGATGGCGCATAACGAGCCAAGGAATCAAACCGCGTGGCATATTCTCGAACACTCATCGACCCCTGCTCCAAGTGTAGGAACTGATCAACCCGCGCCTGTCGAATCTCCTGCGGTAGGTAATGATCCAAGAAAGCCTCTGAGAAGCTGGGCTAGGTTGGAGGGGGAACATCTCTCCCTCGGGACCTCTCCCAACTCTCATACCACAGTACGGCGATGTCCCGTAGCTGGAATACTGCCAAATCAACTGATTTTGTGGGTGTAGCATGCATCACCCTGAAAATCCTCTACATCTGGTCTAAGAAGTCCTGAGGGTCCTCGGTCCGATTTGTCCTTGTGAATTGCGGGGGACTTAGTGTTAGGAACTCTCGGACCCTCGAGCTACTAGGCCCTTCTATGGATTCTACAACTGTAGGTGGCACTGGCTGGCGCTGAGCAGCCATCATCTGTGCTAGCATAACGACCGCGCTCCTGACCTCCTGGTCGGATGGTACGGGTATAGAAACTGCCGGAGGCGGTGCTGTCACACCGGCCGTCCCAAGCGGCTCCTGATGTGGTGGAGATTGCTGGGGAGGTCGAGATCATACCTCCGTATCGTCCCCCGATCGGGCCGATTCTAACCGAGGCTGAGGCACCCTGCTGGTGCCCTCTCCTGCTGCTACATCTAACCTCCTGCCTGTCGTAGGATGTCGCTGGTCTGACATTTCTCTGTAAAAAAAGAGTATAATGAGCTTAGGGACTCAACTCTATACTGTACCTCTCTAAAGCACGACTCAATAAGAAGAAAGAGTAACCATCCTATCATGCCTTGCAGTCTCCTACCTATAGTATGTGGTGCACAACACATCCATAGACAGGACTCTGCTTAGCACGCAGACCCCCGGGGATACGACCTGCTCCAATACCAAATTTTTCACACCCCACCTTGGGAGGCATGACTGTCACCTGGTGCCCTACTAGGACCTGAACTGCTGAGCTGACTGAGCCTAAGCACTTCTAGTGCAGGTCTGACTCTAACTCTAGAATCAAGAAAACAATGGGCTATATAGCGGCTGTAAATACAACACCCCGCCGACAAGACCTATAGCCACCTGTGAAAATAAACATCTAACAAGAGACAATCAATTATAAGGAGTCCTATGCGGGCCGACGAGGCCACCATGATATCTAGTTATAACTGAAAAGTAGAAGCCGATGCTAATCTGAGCTATGACCGACAAGGCCACCAATCAACAGCTAAATAGGGCCCCACACGGCCAACACACATAGTCTAAAACACATATGAGCCCCACACTACCGATATCATCTAATCACAGGGAAGTAATGCAATCTACAAGCCTCTAGGAGTAATAAGATGGTCGGGATAGGGCCCCGACCTATCCATACTGTACAAACAAAAGAAATAAACTTCTATCACACAAGCTCCGAAAGAAAGGAGTTGATGGCTCTGTACGACTGATTGGGACTACGAGGGACCTGCTCCTCGTCTATGTGTACCTGCAGGCAAGTAATGTAGCGCCCCAGAAGAGGGCGTCAGTACCACAGTTACTGAGTATGTAAAACTATAACTTTAAATGACTGCAAGTAAGAAATAGAACTTGTTACACCCCGTAGAATTCCCGGCACTTAGATGACCTATTCCCACGTTGGTTAAGCATATTTAAAGGCCATACGTGTTGGAGAAAGTCCGGGGAAAAGATCAAACGAGAAACCCGTTGAACCATCGCGGGAGGAGCCGAGGTAGAGCCCCTCCGCGATGGCAGCGTGTCACGGAGGTGAGGCCTCCGCGATGGCTCCGTGACACGTTGCCCAAGTTCAGGCCCAAGTATATAAAGCCCCCACTTCGGTTTAAAATCATTTAACACTTAAACATTTTCCAAAAAACAGAGCCAAACGTTGAGAGAAAAGAAAGGAACGAAGAAATTAATTAATTTTCGTCCGATTACGCTGCCAAACGCTGCCCAAACTCAAATTAGTCCCAGATACCGAAGTATTTAGCAGCAGAGAGCATTTCTACGGATTTAGTTTCGTGAAATACGGCCGACGAATCAGCGAGCCACTGAACTAAGGTAAGTAGAATTGCTCTAAATTAATGTCTATGTGTTCCTAGCTGAGAAGTGAATACTTCTCCCTTCTGGGCCGCTGAAAAATAGCGAGTTTTCGACCTTTTTTCGATAAGCCTAAGTTTAGGCTATAAACTATATCGAAAGTAACGTTGCTCTTTACAATAAAGTTGTATTTAGTATTGATTGACGTATTTATGAATGCAGTTGGGAGAAAATAGTTGAAGTACCGGCCGAGCCTCGTCCGACGGACGAATAGTCGAAGATAAGGTATGTAAAGTTAGTTCCCTCGGCAAATTAAGTAATATTGAGACAGTATGGCATTTTATCGATCAGTAGAATGTTCAGAAGTCGAGTATTGCATTATTATGAATATTGGTACAATATAAGAAGCTTTGGGTTGTAACGTGTACGAGACTCATCAGTATGATATAGATTCGGACGTAAGTGATTAAGATTGTCCAGTATATTCAGTATGTGATGTAAGATGCCATGTTAAGATATTGTTGTGTTCAGCTGAAACCCCGCGAAGTAGTACAGTATCTGTAAAGCACTTCAGAAATAGAATAGCAGACTAAAATGAAGTTTAGAAAGCATGTCAGGAATAGTAAATCATGTTACTATAAGAAAATCAGTATACGACATAGTTCAGCAGAAAGACTATATTCGTACATACATATATAGTACTTCCAGCCTCAGCATGTATTAAGTATGTACATATTTCTATCACTAGTCCAGCATATAGTGTATACAGAAACTTAGCAAACAGCAGAGTTTTCAGCAGAAACATTATCTTGTATAGCATTTGCCCCAGTACAGTCTGGCAGGGGATTATGTTCATATTTATATATATTTCCCTGCCTCAGCACGTATTAAATACGTACAGATTACTATCATTAGCTCAGCATGTAATATATAGGATACTTTACCCCTATTAGCCTCAGCATGTGAGATAGCTAGACAGTATTACCAGTTGAGACCATTGTATTGTTTGGGGTTGGATTACCTTGCATCCATGACCGCCCAGGGTTAATAGCTGTATCGACTCATCCGCCAGAGGACGAGGATACGTCACTCTACGGAGTGGCATGCCGTCCCGCCAGGGGACGAAGATGGGATGCCAGTTTTCCCCATATTTGTGCCTTGATCGGCCCTTACACACCCCAGTCGAGCAGATACGCCCGGGTGCAGATTCAGGAGTCCTCCGGACTCAGATACAGTTATAGTCAGGGGCTCAGCGAGCCCAAGTGCATACCCAGGGGACCGGCAGGATGCTTACAGCCAGTATAGGAGATGGGATGACCGGGGTAGGGGTATAGATTCTGTGTTGATTGTACCTCCCGGCTTATGGGGGCTGGGTAAGGTTGTGTATGCCATGTTATGTTATGTGTGTTATGCTATATTACAGTAGATACTAGCAGCTTAGTAGTAGAATGATACGTCTTCAGGTATGATTCCTACTCCCTTCAGTATGATTAAGAACAGGTACGATCTACACCATCAGACAGTTAATCTATTCTTACCTACTTCAGTTTCATCAGTTATATTGTTGTTTTTAGATATCTCTTTCAGTTATTGCTTTACATACTCAGTACCAGCGGTACTGACGCCCAGTGGGGCACTGCATTACTTGCCTGCAGGTACCCATAGACGAGCAGGCGATACCACGTGATCCCCATCAGCGGTTGAGTATTCAGCTCCTGTCATCCGGAGACTGAATTTCAAGAGGTGTAGTCCAGTTCTTTTTGTTGTTCAGTACGGGTAGGTCGGGGTCCTGTCCCAATCATTTCTATTATTCTTCCTAGAGGCTTGGAGCCTGTATATATTCCCTGTGGTCAGATGAGCCGGTCGTGAGAGGCCGTGCAGTTGTATAGTTGTTAGCATTCCTTCTTTCTATTGTGATGGTCGTGTGGGGCCATAGTTGCCAGTAGTGGTGACCTTGCCGGTCACGTAGCTTTTTAATACTTTATGATTGAATTGCAGATAACTAGACAGCATGGTGGCCTTGTCGGCCCGCATAGGTTCCCCTGAATTGAGATGTTTCTGGTCAGCTGTTAGTACAGGTACAGAAGGCTATAGGCCAATGGGCCGGGGGCTGTATTTACAGCCGTTATATAGCCCTTTGTTTTCAGAAATGTGAGTTAGAGCCAGCCAGGCGCCAAATGCGCCCAGGCTTAACAGTCCAGCAGGTCAGGTCCTAGTAGGGCACCAGGTGCCAGTCATACCCCCCAAGGCCGGGTGTGACAAACTTGGTATCAGAGCAGGTCGTATCCCAGGGTGTTTGCAAGCCGTGCTAAGCAGAGTCTTGTCCATGGATGTGTTGTGCACCACATACTATGGGTAGGAGGCTGCAAGGCATGATAGGATGGTTGTCTTTTATTCTGATTCAGTCATGCTATAGAGTGGTATAGTATAGGGTTGATTCCCTAAAATCTTACCATATTCTTTGGTTACAGATAATGTCAGACCAGCGCCATCCTATTACAGGTTGGAACTTAGACATTGCAGCAGGAGAAGGCACCAGCAGGATGCCTCCCCCTCCTTTGGAGACAGCCCGATCAGAGGGCATTACAGAGGCATCATCCCAGCCTCCTCAGCAGTCTCCACCACGTCAGGAGCCACTTGGGGCAACACTACCTTCAGCAGCCCCTATATTGACTCCTTCTGACCAGGAGGTTAGGAGTGCTGTAGTTATGTTAGCACAGATGATGGCTGATCAGCGTCAGCCAATGCCATCTACAGTTGCAGAATCATCAGGAGGGCCCGGTAGTTCGAGGGTCCGAGAGTTCTTAGCCCTGAATCCCCCACAGTTCACAGGCACGGACCGAACAGAGGACCCCCAGGATTTTCTGGATCAGATGCAGAGAATCTTCAGGGTTATGCATGCCACGTCTACCGAGTCAGTTGAGTTGGCCGCATTCCGGTTACGGGATATTGCGGTGTTATGGTACGAAAGCTGGGAGAGGTCCCGAGGGAGAGATGTTTCCCCTCCCACCTGGTCCAGCTTTTCAGGAGCCTTTCTAGATCATTATTTGCCGCGGGAGATTCGACAGGCCCGGGTAGACCAGTTCCTACATCTAGAACAGGGGGCCATGAGTGTTCGGGAATATTCCTTGCAGTTTGATTCCTTAGCCCGATATGCACCGACCTTCGTGGATACCATGGCATCCAGAGTGCATCGCTTTATTATGGGTTTGAATCCAGAATATGTTGAGATTTGCACTACAGCCACACTGCGAGAGGACATGGATGTTGCTCGCATTTAGGCATTTGCCCAGAATATTGAGGGCATCAGACAGCGACGACGAGAGGTTAGAAGGGTTAATCAGGAACAGCGTCGCCGGGATAGGCCAGTTGAGCTACAGAGAGAGGCCCGGGGAGGACCCAAGCCCCAATTGTCAGATAGGCCGCCCAGGCCCCCACCTCCGCCACAGTCACAGGGGGTAGATTCAGCCGCAGAGGGCAGTCAGGGACTGGTAGAGGCTCGCAGGTGGCAGATTAACCATCACAGAGGAGGGCGGAGCAGAGTAGGTATACCCTACCACTTTGCCCTATATGTAATCGACGCCATCCTGGAGCCTGCAGATATGGCTCCACCGCATGTTATAATTATGGCCAAGAAGGCCATTTGATGAAAGATTGCCCAGCCAGAGGTCGAGAGGACCGTGATTGACAGGATGGGGCATCAGCAGGATCACGAGCCACAGCATCCTCGACTGGGCGTAGGCCCTCAGTTTCAGTAGGCAGGGGTCGGGGCAGATCAGGGGCCTCCAGTACAGGTGCGGGTCCAAGACGCACGTATGCCTTACTAGGGAGGCAAGATTCAGAAGCATCGCCTGATGTTGTGATAGGTATGCTAACTATCTACTCACACCCTGCTTATGTGCTAATTGATCCAGGGTCTACTTTGTCCTATATTACTCCATTTGTGGCACGGAAGTTTAGTATTGTACCAGAATCATTACAGCACCCCTTCCTAGTATCTACGCCCGTCGGTGACTCTATCACGCCTAGCCGAATTTATCGCGGGTGTACAGTAGAGGTTGCTGATCGTCAGACCACAGTAGATCTGGTCGAGTTAGAAATGATAGACTTCGATGCCATAATGGGTATGGATTGGTTAGTACCGTGTTTTGCTAATGTTGAATGTTGGACCAAAACGGTCCGATTCCACTTCCCGGGGGAAGCAGTACGGGAGTGGAAGGGCAGCACCGTGACGCCAAAATGTAGGTTTATTTCCTACCTTCAGGCGAGAAAGTTGATATCCAAGGGATGCATTTATCATCTGGTCAGAGTTCAGGATATCCAAGCAGAACCTCCGACACTCCAGTCTGTCCCAGTGGTAAATGAATTCCCAGATGTATTTCCTGATGAGTTACCTGGTATTCCCCCAGAAAGGGAAATAGACTTTGCTATCGACTTGTTACCAGACACTCAGCCAATATCAATACCTCCCTATCGTATGGCTCCTGTAGAACTCAGAGAATTAAAGGAGCAGTTGAAAGACTTGTTAGATAAAGGTTTTATCAGGCCGAGCACTTCCCCGTGGGGTGCGCCAGTCTTGTTTGTGAGAAAGAAAGATGGCTCGCTCCGAATGTGCGTAGATTATCGGCAGCTCAACAAAGTCACAGTAAAGAACAAGTACCCGCTCCCCAGAATTGATGACTTATTTGATCAGTTGCAGGGAGCCAGATACTTTTCTAAGATTGACTTGCGATCCGGATATCACCAGGTCCGAGTACGTGAGAGAGATATTCCTAAGACAGCGTTTAGGACCCGATATGGCCATTTTGAATTTCTAGTTATGTCCTTCGGGTTAACGAACGCCCCAGCAGTCTTTATGGACCTGATGAACAGTATTTTCAAACCTTTCTTGGACTTGTTCGTGATAGTATTTATTGATGATATTCTGGTGTATTCTCGCTCTGAAGCAGATCACCGGACTCATTTGCGGACAGTGCTCCAGATTCTCAGGGACCGCCAGTTGTATGCTAAGTTTTCGAAGTGTGAATTCTGGCTGAACTCAGTGGCCTTCTTAGGGCATATTGTCTCAGACGCTGGGATACAGGTAGACAAGCAGAAGATAGAAGCAGTTAAGTCATGGCCTAGGCCTACCACTCCGACGGAAGTTCGTAGCTTTCTGGGGTTGGCAGGATATTACAGGAGATTCGTTGAAGGGTTCTCGACTATTGCGGCACCTCTGACCAAATTAACACAGAAAGCAGCAAAATTTCAGTGGATAGAGGCATGCGAGCAGAGTTTCCAGGAACTGAAAGACAGATTAACCTCCGCCCGAGTATTAGCATTGCCGGAAGGCACAGAAGGTTATTCAGTCTATTGCGACGCGTCAGGTATCGGATTGGGTTGTGTGTTGATGCAGCATGGTAGAGTAATTGCATATGCCTCCAGACAGCTGAGAAAACATGAAAAGAATTACCCTACCCATGACCTAGAATTGGCCGCAGTAATTCATGCCTTGAAGATGTGGAGGCATTATCTGTACGGCGTCCATATTGATATTTATACAGATCATAAGAGCTTACAGTACATTTTCACTCAGAGGGAGTTGAATCTGCGGCAGTGCCGCTGGTTAGAGCTGTTAAAAGATTATGATGTGAACATTTTATACCACCCCGGAAAAGCTAATGTTGTAGCAGATGCCCTGAGCCGAAAGTCTATGGGGAGTTTGGCGTATTTACGGCCTGAGAAACGGAAGTTAGACAAGGAAATTCATCAGTTAGCTGATCTAGCCGTTCGAGTGATGGGAACAGAAAATAATGGGGCAGTAATTCAGAATTCTGCAGTATTATTGTTAGTTACAGAGGTAAAAGAACGACAGTATGAGGATCCCGATTTAGTCCAGCTCAGAGATAGAGTTCAGAAGGGTAAGGAGCCAGATTTTTAGATAACCGAGAATGATGTGCTACGCTATAAGGGCCGCCTTTGTGTCCCGAATGTCGCAGGACTTCGTGGGCAGATCATGCATGAGGTACACTACGCTCGCTATTCCCTTCATCCAGGAGCGACGAAAATGTACCACGATATCAGAGACATTTATTGGTGGCCAGGTATGAAAGCTGAGATAGCTGAATTTGTGTCTAGGTGTTCTAACTGTCAGCAGGTAAAAGCCGAGCACCATAAATCGGGCGGTTTGACGCAAGAGATAACGGTACCTATGTGGAAATGGGAAGCAGTAAACATGGATTTTATAACAGGGTTACCCCGTACTAGACGCAGAAATGATTCCATTTGGGTAATAGTTGATAGGCTGACAAAATCAGCTCATTTCCTACCAGTAAGGGCTACCTTCTCAGTTGAGGATTATGCCGAATTATATATCAGAGAATTAGTTAGATTGCATGGGGTACCGGTATCTATTATTTCAGATAGGGGAGCACAGTTTACAACTAGATTCTGGCAGTCGTTTCAGAAAGGTTTGGGGACGCAGATTAACTTGAGCACAGCATTCCATCCTCAAACAGATGGGCAAGCGAAACATACGATTCAGACGCTCGAAGATATGTTACGAGCGTGTGTGTTAGATTTTGGGGGTAGCTGGGATGAACATCTTTCGTTAATTGAATTTGCTTATAATAACAGCTACCATTCAGCTATTCAGATGGCGCCTTTCGAGGCATTATACGGGCAAAAGTGTAGATAGCCGGTGGGCTGGTTTGAGATAGGAGAACCAGCACTAGTTGGCCCAGACATTGTTCGGCAGTCTGAAGAAAAGATAAAGTTTATCCGAGAACGTTTACTGACCGCTCAGAGCCGCCAGAAGTCATACGCAGATAGGCGGCGCAGAAATCTAGAATTTTCGGTAAACGACTGGGTATATCTGAAAGTGTCCCCAATGAAAGGGGTAATGAGGTTTGGCAAGAAAGGCAAGCTTAGCCCAAGATTCATTGGGCCGTATCAGATTCGGCGGAGAATAGGCCGCGTGGCATACAAGTTAAACTTGCCTCCAGAGTTAGCATCGGTTCACCCAGTATTCCATGTTTCTATGTTAAAGAAGTTCGTAGGGGACCCTTCTACAGTAGTTCCAGTTCAGGATGTTCAGGTCACAGAAGAGTTAGCTTATGAAGAGGTTCCCGTAGCTATCTTAGACAGACAGATTCGCAGGCTGAGAACTAAAAATGTTGCATCTGTCAAAGTATTGTGGCGTAACAGAAATTGGGAGGAAATGACGTGGGAGGCTGAAGAAGATATGAAAACCAGATACCCTCACCTATTTCAGGCCTAGTCAGACAACAGGTATGTCCGTATCATTATTTATACAGTACCTTATGGTTGTATGTTGTAAATGATAAAGAAAGAAGTGATACTTAGTTGTCCAGTGGATCTTAGAATATTATATGCAGTGCCTGTGTTGGACTTTTCTGCATTTCATGTTTTTGCGATAGTCCATATTACAGAGGAAACTCTGCCAAAATTTTTCTAGAAAGTAAAGTAAGCAGTCCTCTAGATAACAGTATACATTCGAGGACGAATGTTCTTAAGGGGGGGAGAATGTTACACCCCGTAGAATTCCCGGCACTTAGATGACCTATTCCCACGTTGGTTAAGCATATTTGAAGGCCATACGTGTTGGAGAAAGGCCGGGGAAAAGATCGGACGAGAAACCCGTTGAACCATCGCGGGAGGAGCCGAGGTAGAGCCCCTCCGCGATGGCAGCGTGTCACGGAGGTGAGGCCTCCACGATGGCTCCGTGACACGTTGCCCAAGTTCAGGCCCAAGTATATAAAGCCCCCACTTCGGTTTAAAATCATTTAACACTTAAACATTTTCCAGAAAACAGAGCCAAACGTTGAGAGAAAAGAAAGGAACGAAGAAATTAATTAATTTTCGTCCGATTACGCTGCCAAACGCTGCCCAAACTCAAATTAGTCCCAGATACCGAAGTATTTAGCAACAGAGAGCATTTCTAAGGATTTAGTTTCGTGAAATACGGCCGACGAATCGGCGAGCCACTGAACTAAGGTAAGTAGAATTGCTCTAAATTAATGTCTATGTGTTCCTAGCTGAGAAGTGAATACTTCTCCCTTCTGGGCCACTGAAAAATAGCAAGTTTTCGACCGTCTTTCGATAAGCCTAAGTTTAGGCTATAAACTATATCGAAAGTAACGTTGCTCTTTACAATAAAGTTGTATTTAGTATTGATTGACGTATTTATGAATGCAGTTGGGAGAAAATAGTTGAAGTACCGGCCGAGCCTCATCCGACGGATGAATAGTGGAAGATAAGGTATGTAAAGTTAGTTCCCTCGGCAAGTTAAGTAATATTGAGACAGTATGGCATTTTACCGATCAGTAGAACGTTCAGAAGTCGAGTATTGCATTATTATGAATATTGGTACAATATAAGAAGCTTTGGGTTGTAACATGTACGAGACTCATCAGTATGATATAGATTCGGACGTAAGTGATTAAGATTGCCCAGTATATTCAGTATGTGATGTAATATGCCATGTTAAGATATTGTTGTGTTCAGCTGAAACCCCGCGAAGTAGTACAGTATCTGTAAAGCACTTCAGAAATAGAATAGCAGACTAAAATGAAGTTTAGAAAGCATGTCAGGAATAGTAAATCATGTTACTATAAGAAAATCAGTATACGGCATAGTTCAGCAGAAAGACTATATTCGTACATACATATATAGTACTTCCAGCCTCAGCATGTATTAAGTATGTACATATTTCTATCACTAGTCCAGCATATAGTGTATACAGAAACTTAGCAAACAGCAGAGTTTTCAGCAGAAACATTATCTTGTATAGCATTTGCCCCAGTACAGTCTGGCAGGGGATTATGTTCATATTTATATATATTTCCCTGCCTCAGCACGTATTAAATACGTACAGATTACTATCATTAGCTCAGCATGTAATATATAGGATACTTTACCCCTATTAGCCTCAGCATGTGAGATACCTAGACAGTATTACCAGTTGAGACCATTGTATTGTTTGGGGTTGGATTACCTAGAATCCATGACCGCCCAGGGTTAATAGCTGTATCAACTCGTCCGCCAGAGGACGAGGATACGTCACTCTACGGAGTGGCATGCCGTCCCGCCAGGGGACGAAGATGGGATGCCAGTTTTCCCCATATTTGTGCCTTGATCGGCCCTTACACACCCCAGTCGAGCAGATACGCCCGGGTGCAGATTCAGGAGTCCTCCGGACTCAGATACAGTTATAGTCAGGGGCTCAGCGAGCCCAAGTGCATACCTAGGGGACCGGCAGGATGCTTACAGCCAGTATAGGAGATGGGATGACCGGGGTAGGGGTATAGATTCTGTGTTGATTGTACCTCCCGGCTTATGGGGGCCGGGTAAGGTTGTGTATGCCATGTTATGTTATGTGTGTTATGCTATATTACAGTAGATACGAGCAGCTTAGTAGTAGAATGATACGTCTTCAGGTATGATTCCTACTCCCTTCAGTATGATTAAGAACAGGTACGATCTACACCATCAGACAGTTAATCTATTCTTACCTACTTCAGTTTCATCAGTTATATTGTTGTTTTCAGATATCTCTTTCAGTTATGCTTTACATACTCAGTACCAGCGGTACTGACGCCCAGTGGGGCGCTGCATTACTTGCCTGCAGGTACCCATAGACGAGCAGGCGATACCACGTGATCCCCATCAGCGGTTGAGTATTCAGCTCCTGTCATCCGGAGACTGAATTTCTAGAGGTGTAGTCTAGTTCTTTTTGTTGTTCAGTACGGGTAGGTCGGGGCCCTGTACCAATCATTTCTATTATTCTTCCTAGAGGCTTGCAGTCTGTATATATTCCCTGTGGTCAGATGAGCCGGTCGTGAGAGGCCGTGCAGTTGTATAGTTGTTAGCATTCCTTCTTTCTATTGTGATGGTCGTGTGGGGCCATAGTTGTCAGTAGTGGTGACCTTGCCGGTCACGTAGCTTTTTAATACTTTATGATTGAATTGCAGATAACTAGACAGCATGGTGGCCTTGTCGGCCCGCATAGGTTCCCCTGAATTGAGATGTTTCTGGTCAGCTGTTAGTACAGGTACAGAAGGCTATAGGCCAATGGGCCGGGGGCTGTATTTACAGCCGTTATATAGCCCTTTGTTTCCAGAAATGTGAGTTAGAGCCAGCCAGGCGCCAGATGCGCCCAGGCTTAATAGTCCAGCAGGTCAGGTCCTAGTAGGGCACCAGGTCCCAGTCATACCCCCAAAGGCGGGGTGTGACAGAACTGATAATAACTGAAGTAAAGAAAATGGACTGAAGCTGACTGCGGTAGTGAAATCAGGACTAAACATAACCGTAATAAGGAAGGTAGGGTTCATACCTGGCAAATGAGGCGTCTTACTGTCTAACTATCAGTAACTAAAGAAAGCATAAACCTTACCTGGACCCCATAAGTCGGATGGTATAATCAGCACAGAATAACCCACTTGGGCCCCCATTAGCCCTAGTGAGCACACCTCAATCTATATACCCCTATCCAGGTCATATTGAATCATCTACCAGCGATAAGCGTCCTGCTAGTCCCCTGGGTCTACAGCTAGGCCTGCTCGGCCCCTGACTATAGCTGTGCTTGAGTCCAGGACTCCTGATATCTACACCCCGGGCGTAAACGCTCGACGGGGGTGTGTATAGGCCAACCACGACAATATGAGGATCTGGATCCCCATCTTCGTTCCTTGCGGACAACATGCCACTCTGTAGAGCGACGTATCTTCCCCCCTGGCGGGCAGCGACACAACTATTAACCCTGGGGTGGTCACGGTAGCAATACATGTGTAATCCAGCCCAACACAATACAATTTACGAGTTTCAACTGAGAACAACAACTAGACATGATAACATACTCTTGACATGCTTTACTGGGATTCATACTGGATTACTATGCTAAAGAAACTAACTTGCCGAAAGAAAATGTCTTAACATACCTCGTTCGCTATTTACCTATTAACTGGCTAGGTTCGGCTGGTATTCAGCTGTTCTTCCCAACTGTAATCATATTAATGGAAGAATAGGGCTAACTTTATTACTATATTTGAAGAAAACAATAACTTATATATATATATATATATATATACTGACTATACTTCAACTTATCGAAAGACGATCAAAAACTCGTAATTTCTTGGGAACCTAGAAGGGAGAAATACTTACTTTATGCACGTGATCGTATGACACTAGTTTGGAGCAATTCCAACAACTTTGGCTTGGTGGGACGACGATTCGCCGGGCGTATTTTACAAAAATAACTCCGGAGCGATGCTCTCTGCAGCCTTATACTTCACTACCCGGAGTTAATTTAGATTTAAACGGCATTTAGCGGTGTAATCAGATGAAAATTAAATGTTTTCCTGCGTCCCTATTCTCTGCTGGTCGAAGATATATGAATTATGACTGAACATCTAAGTGTGAGGCCTTTATATACTTGAGGCAGCAGACAAGACAACGTGGCACATTGCCCAACGTGCTTATCAGCTCCGTGCCACGTTGGCTAACGCGGAGGAGCAGCTCCGTGCCACTTTTCCCCTCTGGGCAGCTTGGTTCGGCCTCCTATCGCGAAATCCCAACTTGGCACTCGTTCGGCCTTCCCCCCGACCCTTTCGTCGTACGAATGAAACTCTAAAACTCTTAACCAACATATGAATAGGCCGATTAAATGTTAGAAACTTACGGGGTGTAACATGAAGTTACCAAAAAAATATATATCATATTATAATATTTTTATTACTTATTTATTTTATTTAGTGGAGAGGCAAAATGGTAATCCAATTTTGAAGTTAGGAGCTTCTCAATTTTATTATAATATAATTATTATTTATTTATTTATTTATTTTATTTAGTGGAAGGATAAAGTGATAATTCAACTTTGAAGTTAAGAGCTTCCCACTTTTAATATAAAATTTCTCTTTCTTCCTATTTTAATTGTTTTTATATGTATAATATAATTAAAACTTAATAAGTATTGAAAGATGTTAAAACCCTTTATCATGCATTTAATTTTATACCAAAATTATGTTAAAACCCTTTATCATGCATTTAATTTTATACCAAAATTATTTATTTAACTAAAAAATCTCATTTTTTAATAGAGGGATATTTCCGTAACTTAACTTTTGACCTGGGGGCTTCCTACTTATAATATAATATGATATGATATGGTTTATAAACATTTGTTTTTTCTAATCAGATATAAAATTATAGTATAAGTTTTTAATTGAATTTAGAATTTTGACCTTTTATTAGCTTATTAAAAAATTATTATTATCTATTTCTCTCCGTGTATATATATATATATATATATATATATCAATCGGTATTTTTTTCTGATAATATCCAGTCATATTGAATATCAATATTTTCTAATAATACATATCAAATATCATAATATCAAAATAAAAATATTAAAAATTTTAATTTTAATATGATAATTCTATATATACGAAAGTATGCACGCCTCTATGTACATGAGCTTCTATATGAGAGTGCATCCACTGTTATATATAACCAAATTATTTCAACTTATTGTCTTCAACCAAGTTGTCTTTGATCCTTGCTTCATAAGAAAAATATAGAATGATACCGGCGGTCCTTTTATTCAGCAAATTTTTTATGTGAAATATAAAGATTAAATTATTGTGTATTATAATATATAAAACTCTATGTGTTCAGTTGTTCTTAACTTCCACCAAGTAAAAGCTATAAACAACTAAGGTAAAAATAAATAAACAAAAAAAATTAAAAGTGGTGATGCTGAAGAATAGGAAAGGGTAAGTATAGGAAGGTGAGAAATTCAAGGGAGAACAGAGCAAATCAAAGGGAGTGAAAATTGGGCCAACAATCAAAGGAGAGACAAGAGATTATTTCGGCAATTAATCTTATATAACTAAAAAATCTCATTTTTTAATATAAGGATATTTTCGTAATTTAACTTTTGACCTGGGGCTTCCTACTTATAATATAATATGATATGATATGGTTTATAAACATTTATTTTTTCTAATCAGATATAAAATTATAGTATAAGTTTTTAATATCCTTTAATCAATTGAATTTAGAATTTAGAACTTTTATTAGCTTATTAAAAAATTTATTATCTATTTCTCTCCGTGTATATATATATATATATATATAAAATCGTAAATTGTATGATATTTCGGTATTTTTTTAATGATATACAAGTCATATTGAATATCAATATTTTCTAATAATACATATCAAATATCATATATCAAAATAAAAATATTAAAATTTTTAATTTTAATATGATAATTCTATATATACGAAAGTATGCACGCCTTTATGTACATGAGCTTCTATATGAGAGCGCATCCACTGTTATATATAACCAAATTATTTCAACTTATTATCTTCAACAAAGTTTTCTTTGATCCTTGCTTCATAAGAAAAATATAAAATGATACCAGCGGTCCTTTTATTCAGCAAATTTTGTATGTGAAATATAAAGATTAAATTATTGTGTATTATAATATATAAAACTCTATGCGTGCAATTGTTCTTAACTTCCACCAAGTAAAAGCTATAAACAACTAAGGTAAAAATAAATAAATAAAAAAAATTAAAAGTGGTGATGCTGAAGAATAGGAAAGGGTAAGTATAGGAAGGTGAGAAATGCAAGGGAGAATAGAGCAAATCAAAGGGAGTGAAAGTTGGGCCAACAATCAAAGGAGAGACACAGAGATTGTTTCGGCGATTAACCTACGGTTCTCAGAGGGATGCTCCTTGCTATAAAAGGCCCTCAAGGAGATGGTGAATAATGCAAGCTCTAGCAGGAAGAAGAATAAAGAAGAAGAAGAAGCAGTGTCACCTCTTCTTCTTGTGAGAGTAAAAATATAAAACTCCCAAAAAAAAAAACCAAAGTCATCAAAAAAATTCCAAAAAAAATACAACGCCATGGGGAGTGCTAAAGTGACCATTGTAGCTTTGCTGCTTTGCCTCTCCCTAGGGGTGATGGCTGAGGACCCTTACCTCTACTTTACCTGGAACGTTACCTATGGCACAGTCGCTCCATTGGGTGTGCCACAACAAGGTATCCTCATCAATGGACAGTTCCCAGGGCCTAGAATTAATTGTACCTCCAACAACAACATTGTTGTCAATGTCTTCAATAACTTGGACGAGCCATTCCTCTTCACATGGAACGGTGTCCAACATAGGAAGAACTCATGGCAGGATGGTACCCCAGGAACCATGTGCCCAATCATGCCTGGTAAAAATTTTACCTACCGCTTCCAGGTCAAGGACCAGATTGGTAGCTACTACTACTTTCCAACCACAGCCTTGCACCGGGCAGCGGGTGGCTATGGTCCCATCAACGTCCACAGTCGTGCTCTCATCCCCGTTCCTTTTGACAATCCCGCCGATGAGTACAATGTCTTCGTGGGCGATTGGTACAACAAGGGCCACAAGACCTTGAAAAAGATCTTGGACGGTGGACGCACCATTGGAAGGCCTGATGGCATTATCATCAATGGTAAGTCTGCTAAGGTTGGTGAGGCAAAAGAGCCACTCTTTACCATGGAGGCCGGCAAGACCTATAGGTACAGGTTCTGCAACCTTGGCATGAGGTCCTCAGTCAATGTCAGGTTCCAAGGTCACCCAATGAAATTAGTGGAGCTAGAGGGATCCCACACCGTGCAAAACACGTACGATTCCTTGGATCTCCATGTTGGTCAGTGCCTCTCAGTATTGGTCACTGCCGATCAGGAGCCCAAGGACTACTACTTGGTTGTTTCAAGCAGGTTCTTGAAGCAAGAACTCTCCTCTGTAGCCATCATTCGTTATGCCAATGGCAAGGGTCCAGCATCTCCTGAGCTCCCAGCATCCCCACCAGACAACACTGAAGGCATTGCCTGGTCCATGAACCAGTTCCGCTCCTTCAGATGGAACCTGACCGCTAGTGCTGCCCGACCCAACCCCCAAGGTTCCTACCATTATGGACAGATCAACATCACCCGCACCATCAAGATCGTCAACTCCATGAGCCAAGTAGGTGGTAAGCTTAGATATGGTTTGAACGGTATCTCTCACACCGATAGTGAAACTCCATTGAAGCTTGTAGAGTACTTTGGAGCTGCCGATAAGGCCTTCAAGTATGATCTCATGGCTGATGAAGCCCCAGCTGACCCAAGAAAGCTCACTATTGTCTCAAATGTGAAAAACGCCACCTACCGTAACTTTGTGGAAATCATCTTCGAGAACCACGAGAAGACTATCCGTACCTATCACCTCGACGGATATTCCTTCTTCGCAGTTGCTGTTGAGCCTGGGAAATGGAGCCCAGAGAAGAGAAAGAACTACAACTTAGTGGACGCAATAAGCAGGAACAACATCCAGGTGTATCCAAACTCATGGGCAGCCATAATGTTGACATTTGACAATGCAGGAATGTGGAACTTAAGGTCAGAGATGTGGGAGAAAACTTACTTGGGAGAGCAATTGTACTTCAGCGTTCTCTCCCCAAACCGTTCCTTGAGAGATGAGTACAACCTCCCAGATAACCATCCTCTCTGCGGTATTGTCAAGGGCATGCCCCTCCCAGCTCCATACAAGGCTTAATTCTCTCTCTCTGTAGTGGTAGTACAATCAAAGGGGAAGGGTTAACTATTAATCGATCCGATATATTTGTTTTTCCTTCCCAATAAATAAATGAATAAAAAGTTTTTTTTTTCCTACCTTCACATGTCTGTCTTTATCATACTCTATTAACTATTACTACCATCTTTTTTGAAGTTTGTGCATTTAGAATTACTTCCTATTTTCCTTTTCCTTACTTGTTTTTTTTCCTTTCTCTCCTGGATGAATCATTTTACAGATCAAGATATTATTTGAACTCAAATAAGAAAAGGTTGATGAATTCTTGATCCAAATGAAGAAAACTAAAGTCGGCTTCTAGCTAATCTTACTTACAAATTTATTTAATTTATCATTTTCATCTCTTCTTGGAGTTTCAACTCCCTGGATATGGATAGAACAAAGTTCTTCAATTTTGCATGCTTTTCGAATTAGCAAGACTATAATAATTTATTGTTTAATACTAAAGATTATTGCAACATGATTTTCTGCTTTAGCCTGTTAGCACAACCCCTCTCTCTCTCTCTCTCTCTCTCTCTCTATACATATATATATATATATATATATATATATATATATATATATATATTACTGCAAGCTGTTACGTATCTTTTTTATGTTTTGGTCAAGGAAAGAATTATATTGAAGCATTAAAAATTAATACAAATTGTAATAGTGAGTAGCATATATAGGTTCACGAACAAACAAAAAAAGATTGCTGGTAGTAGTTCTAGCAAAAGTAACAATTGAAGATGACAAAAATATTGTGTTTGGCTCGCTTCAATCCTTCTTCCTTAACAAGAGAGTCCGCTATGCCTGATCTTTGGGCTACCCGCATTCAATTAGCTCGGTTGAATATGCATATATCAGTTCAATTTCTAGTGGATATAGTCCATACTCCTTTGCCAACTACTTGAGCCCATCCATCAAGCCAAGAAGTATAGTTTGCAGTAGGAATAGTATCCAAGAATCCAATTACCATTACCTCATGAGTTTAAATTATTTTTTGCAGTTTCATCTTTGTTTAGCTTATAAAAAACTTTTTCAGGAGGGTGTTGATTTCTATTTTCCTTCAAGGGACTAATAGTTTTTAGTCACATCCAACCTATGGGAAGTTTGATTATCCACCTCAACCCGAGAGCTGATTGCAAGTTGTGGATGCCAGGATTTCCACAGAATTAATCGTTTAGCTATCTCCCTATAGATGAATATATGCGTGATAGATTCTTTTACTTTTTAACAAATAGAGCACATTCATTAATATTTACACCAATGCAATCCGGGGAGGTAGCAAAGTTGAAAGGAAGAAATTGATTTTGCGTGGTTTATATGTTAAGTTTTCATGTCCAGTTAAAAATCTTAATGGATATATGGATATATGAATATATGATGTTGCTTTACGATTGACTTTGCACTGAAGAAGAAATGTTATTTAGGGATCATGTATATGCGATCAATGGTCTTCTACGTACATCAGAAGAGATGGTGATGTTGAGATATATACTATTAACCTTGGGTTATGTACTGTTAATCATGTGTTTAGATATAGTATTTATTATAGAACAATTGTTTATTAAATTTTAATAGAGATTCAAATAGATCATATATTAGTCAATGTGTCCTTTACTTATATAGTAGATGATTTAATGTATAGAGTTTAACTTATACACGGAAGATTAAATAGTCGGTTCTTATAAGTATAAAGTTTATATATGTTCACCTAAGATGAAAATTGGACAAATTCATCGTACGATTGTAGCACAATATTAAATATAATTTATCTTGATTATGAGAATGGTATAATTTCAATTTCTTGTGCTAGTATATTTTGTATGTATTGAACGGACCAAGTAGAAATAAGTATTTTATCTAACTTAATAAAATAAATTCTCTAGATCATTAAATGTACTTATACTCTTAATCTTGATATAATTATTATGATCAATGTACTACCCTAGTAGGATTTTCAAAACTCCACTAACACTGGGCAATGTTTAGATTTACAACCTCTAGCAAATCTAGGAATTAACCCCTTAATCCTTATTCTTCTTACAATACCTATATTGCAAGGCTTTGCAATAACTATATCACAAAGACTCAAAATGCTAACGCTAACTCTAGCCTAGATAGCAAACAAGACTACAACTCAAAAAAACTACCTACAACAACTTCTCTTAACGAGGATTAGGTTTACAAATATTAGTACAAGAGAAAAGAAATCAACATCTCGAACAAGAGAAAAATACACACTTGAGCAGCTTCGGTCCTTCTGATGTTGAGGCTTGTCTTCAAGTCTTTTGCAAGTAAGAAAGTGTCCTACTTGTGCTTTTGCAAAAGTAGTGAACAAGTTGTTTATGTTAAGAATATAGTAGAATGAGAGCCGTTTGTCCACCGGATAAAAGTAGGTACTGCTGCAGACCTGCCACTGTACTGCGGCAGCAGTGGCGGTCTGCACCTTATCTTTTGTCAGCAGTGCATGGTTGACTTTTCCCGGGGGAGATTCATAAAGCGGCTTGATTCCCCAATAGGTTTTTTACATCAAAACTTACTTTTATCATTTTTGTTATTATCAAATCTCTTGAGAAGAAGAGAAACGAATAAGCAATGATATATTTAGGTAATGAAATTTTGGGGATTCAAATGGCATAGAGGTGAATGTCAAATTCGAAAAGGATTGTTGCTACAGAGCAGAGCAAGGCTCTTCTCCTCTAGCACCATTGTGTTTATCGCAATCTCCACGTCTTCTATCTAGTTTCTAATTAAATCAACTAGCATTATTGTCGACCATCAAATCACCTTCTCCCTCCTAAAGAACCCACTTTCATTTTGCTCTATATATTTTCGAAATCCTCCATAGACAAGCTTCTATCCGTCAAACCAGTTAATAGGTCGATCCAAACAGGCTGACCAAGTTTTCAATTTCCCTCAATTTCGAACAAATTGATGATTCCAACATAGGCATTACTAGTGTGCGCTTGAGGTGTTTCTGAACTAGTGGATCTTTGATTTTGTGTTGGGTTTTATATGTTCAATAATATTATATTCAAAGATATTTGTTGAATTTCATAATTTTTCAAGAAAAAAAAAAGAGAATTTACTAGTTGTAATCTGACAGTCTTGAGAGTTGAAACTTCGGCAATCGGAACTGAGCCATGGGAGCTGGCGCACCTGCTTCTACTTTGGTGTATGATAAATTGAGAGAGGTTGTCTAACTATAGTAAGAAGGTTTCAGTTAATAAATTTAATCTGGTCCTTTAAATATTTAACTAGTTAGGTGTAAGAATTTTAAAGGCCTACTGAAAAAGCTGAAGGAGATACTTATCGGAGGGGATCCAAATCCGTCAAATATCTATTAACAAGTTATCACCACCAGCTCTATAGGAAAATATATGGGATACTTATTCATATGCATCGTCAAAATAAGTATTTTATAATGAGCATAGTCCAAAAAAATTTTACATTTAAAATAGCGGACATAAGTTTACATTAAATTTATGAAGCCAAAACTATTTTAATGTTACTTTTTTTTTTAAAACTTATTTCTCGAGCTACTATAGAACCTTCTTCATTTTCTTATTTTTCCTTTCTGAAATTTGTACAACATGAGGTATAGAAGTATATATATATTTATATATAAACTATATATAAACTATATATAAACACTATATAACTATGTATGAACAATACATTCACATTGTTACACACCACAAATAAAGGGTAATTTGCATAGTAGAGGGAACTTTTGAGAAGAGATCAAGATCGATAAGGAAGTCATGACGACAAATTTTCTGTTAACTCCACCAGCTTCTATAAATAATATTATCTGCTTTTTCATAACCATTTATAGATACTGTATAACTATGTATAAAATATATTCACATGTTATACACCCCAAAAGGGTAATTCGCATAGTAGAGAGAAATTTTGAGAAGAGATCAAGATTGAATGATGATGAAGCCATCGACGACGGATTTTTTCTATTAATTTCACCAAGCAGTAAGTCTTGTCTAATCGATATGATTGAAGGCAAGTAATATGCTTACTTCATTTACAATATTTTAAGTGAGTAAATATTTTAATTGATCGTTCAACTATGAAAATATATTTTGTAAAATTATTAAATTTTAATTTGTATCAATAAAATCATTTAACTTGTAACTTTCCTCTCATAAAATCATTCAATTAAATTTATCACAAAAGAATATTTGACATGATAAAATAATTTAATTTTTTATGTCAAGTAAATATAGGTCCCACAAATAAATAAAAATTAAAAAATTAGCTTATCAAATAATATTTAATTTAAATTGCAATTAAATTAAATATATTAAATAATATTAAATAAAATATATATCAAATTTAAATTGCAGTCAAATATTATACATCCTATCTACTATACGTTATCAAATAATTTCTTAGGATCATGTAGTAAGTTGGTGGCAGAGACGGAGCTAAAGGAATAAAAGCAATTATTTTTGTTAAGAAATTATTCTATGTAAATAATAAATTTTTTTATGTTTACTTATAAATAAGTTGTTACATTCCTTTAACATAGGGGAAATATTCTGATATAATAATAAAAATTTAAAATTGCTTTAAATCACATGTCCAATCTAAATTTTAGCACTCTAACCAAATTTATTTTAAAATACTCATATAATTTATTTTGATTTTTGAACTGATTGATATTAAAAATTTTTCTCTATAGATACACCAGTTAAATTTTTAACATTTCTCCTCATTCTTTCAATATGTATATTAAAAAAAAAGACTTCTAAAATCTTGTTAAAAGAATTAGAACACTTCTAAAATACTTAATAGGAATTCCAAAGTATTCTTCTTTTTTTTTTATTCGAAAATTCAAAAGTTATTCTACTTCAAAAATTTTTGAATAGTAAAATAATAAATAAATTATAAAGTTAATAAAACTAAAACATCCAAAAAAGGAGAAAGGAGATTTCAATTCGTCCAATAGATAAATAATGTTTTGTAAATGGAGATTTGATTTTATAATTTGTTAAAATATAAGTTATATGACTTTTTCCAAAAGATATTACTAAAATATAACACAAATAATTTTTTTTAATTTTATTTATTTGTGGAACTATATTTTACATGACTTAAAAAATTAAATTATTTTGCCATGTCAAGTATTCTTTTATGATAAATTTAGTTGAATGATTTTGTGAGAGAAAAGCTACAAGTTGAATGATTTTATTGATACAAACTAAATTTAGTGACTTTACAAGATATATTCTCATAATTGAGTGATCATTTAAGATAGTAACTCTATTTTAAGTACACAAAAAGTTACATTTAGGATCTGTTTGAAAAGCCATTGTGTAATTAAAATTGGTGTAATTACTACTCTAGTGATTACACAACTTAATAATTACACAGTATAGTAATTACGATCACCTGTTTGTTTGCTATGATATAGTTACAATATAATTACAAGCGTATTATTTGGATCTATAAGTGTAATTACGCAGGTAGATTAAAATTTTAAAATAAAAGTTAATTATTAAAAATTTAATATTTGATGAATACGTGTCCTTATAAATTATATTAAATTAGGTATTTAAGATACATATTGTCTTTAAAAAATATATTAATCAATAAATACATATTTTTAATTAATCTAATAAAAAATAATTGATACGTATTTTTAAATTAATATATTTTGATTTAATTAATTAAAAAACTAAAATTCATATTTTTTAAAAACATCATTGAATGCATGTTTGAAAAAGTATTAATATTAGAAACGTAATGCCATAAAGTTATTCAAATATTTGATAAAAAATAATCTATCAAATCTAACTAAAAAATAAATGGCATGTAATGTGAAATTCTACATTAACTCAAAAACTAGAATAATAATATATTTTTAAATAAAAAAATAAGAAATTAGAAATATGAACAATTACATGAAATCACAAGAAGTAAAGGTCGGGAAATAAGAAGAAAGTAAATAAAATATAAATAATATAAAATAAAAAATATATTAAAAATAAAAAATAAAAAGAAGAAATTAAAATAAAAAAAAGAAAGAAATTAAAAAATAACCTTGTAATTACATGTAATTCTCACTTCCCCTTAGAAATTGGAGAATGTAATTACACCATTCCAATTATACTCAATTCCCTGCTGACCATGTAATTACCACACCAAACAAACATGTCACTGATAAATATTCTACCTCAATCTTGGTCTAGTTGGAGCCAGATATCTCATATTCATTTTATTGTTTGCATCGGTGAGGCATTTGCAATTGTATTTCTTAATGTTTGCTTCTGAATGCGTACATAAATTTCTATTAGCATGATCAGAGGTTATCAATTTTCTCTTCTGAATTTGTATGTGAGTTTCTATTAACATGATCAGAGGTCATCAACTTTCTCAAAAGCAGAAGATGGGACACAGAGAGAAAGAGAGAACGAAAGAGATGAAGAGCAAGATCGAGGAGGAACTCATAGGCGATGGACCCCGGCGGCTAGTCGTGCGGGGGGAGAGAGAGAATGGTGTGAAGGAGAGAAGATACATAGACTAAAATTGGTAAAATTAAGAAAGTTGGGTCAAATCAAGTAGACTAGATGCCTGATGGGCATTGCTATGTAATTATCTCAAAATAATTATATGTTCAATTGTTTTTTTGTCCCGAAGAATCGAATCAAACATAATTTGCAGGATCATTAAATTATGTTTCACTAGTCGGACAGTATAATCACATACAAAGAAAAATTATATCGTATAAAACTACAGTCTAAAATCATATCTTGTTACAATTGTTCCAACTCTTTTTGGAGAAGAAGTCTTCACAAGAATCTCTAAGGAGCTTTTCAAGAATTGAAGAAGAAAGAAGAAGTTTCTCTATTTGTTTTTTTTCTATGTACCTTCGAAAACACAGAGGCACCACTCTTATTTAAAGAACGCAAGACACCAGTTCAGGAGGAGTCCTATCCATTGTGTCTTTTCATCCTTTACATATAAATTAATATATAACAAATATGTATTTATTTATTATTTATATGGATCCGAGTTGATCCACATGGGTGACCCGAATCTAATTTCTTCATCTCCCACTCACACATAGTGGGTCAACTCTCATTCCTATCTGTAACTTTCATACACTACGACTAGACCGTGTGGCTAGTGCATATTTTGGGAGTTTCATTGCTATACATCTGTTAGAAATATATAGCATCTCGATCCATGAAACTTAGAGTAGATTATAGTATGCAGTACCCTAGATCATTTATCACATTCATATCGCTCACAATCTCTTTCTTAAATTTGAGTTCATCATTATGTTCTTGTCTCAAAAAAATCATAAAAGATCGGTCAATGGACACAACTAATGTGATAATATTTAATGATCTTCTTCATATCATGATTCTCTTAATCTCAATGTGATATGCTTTTCTACAGGTGTCCCGCCAGATCGAATCAAGCATGATCTCTTGGGAACATTCTAAGATAGCAAACACCAAATTGAGTCTTAAGAAACTGATCAAAGTCAGATGGTACAATGTAAAGAAAATTACTTATAATTTTTAAGGCTTCATACGATAATAAGTAGAGATTTAAACTTGTATCGCTCTTATGGGTCATCATATGCATACATGGTATGAAACATGTACCACAGTATCAACTCCTTTCCCATGAGCGTATGTCTTTTAAAATTAAATACTATGTAGATGATAGTTTAGACAATTCATGTCTAACTTTGAGTTCATAAATCAACTCAATTATTTTATTCATCAAAAACTCACATTTGGTATTAAGAACAGACTAACTCATTTTAATCATATATGATTAAACACAAAACAACCGACATTCTTACTATAAACTTTCATCTCTCTTTTATCATCACTTTTGACAATAATTAGTTCATAATTATCTCATCTCTATCTATCTTTTAGATAATAGAGGCGATTGCCTGTGTAAATAGGCCAATCTTTTGTCTGTCCGACGTACTTCTTATACTAAGAATTTATGTAATATCAATAAAAAATATTATATGTATATAAACCAACAAGTATGGATAATTAGGTACAAACTAACATTAACTTCAATAATGTAAATTTACACGAACATGATTGGGAAAAATCAAAGATATAAATACATTAGCATCTACGCAGACCCAATGACTTCACGTATCTTTCATAAGCATCACATGCTATGGTTTTGCTAAGGGATCTTCTATCATTTGATGCGTGGATATGTATTTTATGTTCACTTCCTTTTGTACAATCATGTCTCTGACAAAATTATACTTAATATCAATATGTTTTATTTTTTCATGGTACGTGGGATCCTTTGTATAGCCTATTGCAGCTTGACTATCACAATTCATGGTCACTGACTCAATAGTATTATTATTCACACTTAAGTGTCCCATAAAATGTTTAAGCCAAACAACTTCTTGCACAGTTGATGAAAGTGCTACGAATTCAGCTTCTATTGTTGATAAGGCTATGTATGACTGTTTCTTGCTACTCCGTGATATGGCATCATTGTTAAGCAAGAATACATGTCCAGTGGTGGATTTTCTCTCATCGAAATCTCCTCCCTAATCAGTATCAATGTAGCCTTTGAGTTATAGATCATTCCCTTGATAACATAATGAATAGTCAATTGTGCCTTTAAGATACCTCAATATCCTTTTAATTACTTACTAATGTTGTTGTCCTAGATCTGACTAATATATGCTAACTAGTCTAACGGTATAATAGAAATCAGGTCTACTACACATCATAGCATACATTAGACTTTCGATTGCATTGGTAAAAGGAACCTTTCTCATTTGTTCCTTTTCTTGTGGAGTATGTGGGCACATCCTTCGACTTAAAGCTTCACTTTTGGAAATAGGAGTGTTTATGGGTTTGCAGTCTTGCATGTTAAAACCTTCAAGAACTTTCTTAATTTAGGGTTCTTATGAAAGAGATAACAATCTTTTTGAATGATCTATCCCTTGAAATCTTAACTCCAAGAATGTATTACGCTTCACCCATGTCTTTCATCTCAAATGTGTATAATAACCACTCTTTTATTTCTTTTACATACTCAATGTCACTGACAGCTATAAGTGTGTCGTCTACATATAGTGATAAGATCACAAATTTATCTTTAGATCTTTTAATGTACACACAATGGTCTTCATGAAGAATAATAAAATCATATGATATGATCGCATTATGAAAACGTAAATACCATCATCTAGAAGATTGTTTAAGGCCATAAATGACCTATGAAGTCAGCATACTTTATGCTCTTCGCCTTTCTTCACGAAACCTAAAGGTTGTTCCATGAAGATTTCTTATTCTGGTTCTCCATTGAGAAAAGTTATTTTTACATCCATTTAATGCAATTCAAGATCCAAATTAGCCACTATTGACAAAATTAGCCTTATAGAAGAAAAACGTACAACAGGCGAAAAAGTTTCTTCATAATCAATTCCTTCTTTTTGTGTGTACCTGTTAGCTACTAGGCAAGCTTTAAATCTCTCGATATTCATCATCCTTACGCTTGATTTTGAGAATCTATTTGTTTTCAATAGCTTTACAACCTATAGTAGATCAATCAATTCCCATACATGGCTTGATTTCATTGACTCCATCTCCTCCTCCATTGCTTTTAATCATTTTTCTTTATCAGGTCATGTAAGAGCCTCATTTATATTTCGTGGCTCTTCTTCATCTTGTGGAGTAACTAAATGCTTCTCCTTCAATCTCAAAACGACGAAGAGGAATTTTTGGACGACTCGTTCGTCGTGGTTGAGATTGATAAATTGAATTATCAATTGGTTACTCCCACTCAAAACAACAATATCCATAGGATTTGATTCATATGGCGTAGCTATGAAAATAGGAATGGATCCATTGTCATCAAATTTACTTCCACTCAAATCCATTTGAATGTCTGTAGCGGAAGCGGTTTGGTCCGTAGTTTCATTAAGAGACAAGCCTTGACCTATCTCGCCCTGTTTAGGAAACTCATTATCTATGAATGTAACATCGCGTGATTCAACTTCAGTTACTGTGCCACTGTCTTATTCACCTATGAACACATAACCCTTATATTATTTAGAGTATTGTATAAAGATACATTTCCTTCCCCTTGGACCTAATTTTTCACGTCGAGAAAAATGATTATGAATAAAAGCAGCACAACTCCAAGGATTTAAAATGCTCAAATCGGGATTTCGTTTAGCTGAAAACTCATTGTCGCGCCCCATTTTTCCTCGCGGAAAAGCGGAACCCGATATGTGACGTCTCTTAAGGGCCTATGTTTTTGAAGAGTCGCCACCTAACGAATTAAGGTGCGTTAGGGCACCATTCTAAACTAAGTTTATTTCCTAGGTTACCAGAGTCGGGCAAGGGCTTAAATTATCTCGAAAGGAAGGTGTTAGGCACCTTTCGAGGTCCACAAATGTGGTTCCCGACTGAATTCATTGAAAGTGGGGGGAATTAGCTAAGTGAGCAAATAAAATTGATTTTAACTTATAATATTTATATTTAAACTAATGTGATAAAGAAAGAAATATATAAATAAATAAATAATTAAACTTATAAACAAGCAATAAGAAAGAAATTTGAGCAAAAATGAATAACATTAAAATACACATAAAAGACAAAGCAAATAAAAGCAAGTAAATAAATGACAAACAACAAATTGAGACAAACTACACATAACATTATAATCAAATAAATAATTATTTTAATTATGGGGCCGAACCTCATAGAGGCGCCTACGTATCCCTTAAGGGAATCAGGCCGAACGTAGTTCTACCTTTTATTTTAACCTAACGGGATCATCCCGTGCAACTAAAATAATATTTCGCAACCGATCTAGGTTGCTCATATTATTCAGTGGGCACAGACTATCATTTTCCACTACCCGCCTAATTAATTTAATTATTGTTAACCTAAAATATTCTGCGTGACAAACTAACGTCTTAGTATTTGCCTACCCGCCCCAATCCTAATGTCCAAGAGGCGATGGATTATTAAATGTGGATTTTGGATCTAAAATTCCTAAGGCTTTATTAAAAGTGATTAAACACAAGCGAGCAATTAACAAAACAAATAGCATAAAAGGTCTCACATGGCCTCTACATTAAAATAAGCGGAAGTGAGTATATAGGCATGACATCCATTACGACATCTCCTATAACATGGTATTTAATAGAAAAAGTAAAATTTATGCATGCATCATATGATGTAATTTTACCAGACAAGACTTGTGATTTAAATAAATTTGTGTTTGGTCCTATAAGCATGATTTTTATTACGAGGATAAACCCTATATGCATGTTTCTGATGCACAAATATCATGTTTATACATTTAGCACATAAACGCAGTATATAATAATCAGATTATGTCAATGGATGATCCTATGCGATATTTGTTTAGCACTTCCGGCAATGATCAAGTAAAAAATGGGACAAGTTGCAACAGGTTAATTCCTATAGGTAGGACTTTCATTAATACGTTACATTGAGCAAGCACACTTTGGGTTAATCAAATTATTACCTATGAATACAATATTTGTTTAATTAGGCAAGCCAATTACAAATAACGGGTCCAAAAGTAAATTTCAGATACAGACAAATCATGTAAGTACAATCTATTGTAAGTTTTGTTATTTATTTCTTATAGACATAGTTTCTAAGACTAACAATGCATTACGATGCTATTCATTCAAAAATTTTGACATGAGTGATTATCAGGTTATTAATACTTCATTTTTAGAATCTGTATGCAAGATGTAAGCAAATCATTAAATATGATAATGCCAAACGGGCCAACATTTACCGAAATAATTCCGATATAACACATGTTTCAAATTAATTTATATAGTCCCTATAGACATGGTTTCTAGAAAATTAATCATGTTCGTAGTAATCCTATAGGCATGATATCTAGGTGAGATTAGTAGTTAAAGCAGAAACATACCATCCCCACCCCCCAAACCCCATTCCACTATTAATCAGTGTTTGTTTACATTGTTACATATCGACAGAAAAATAAATACATCATAATAAAAAAATAAACTAACTGAATTATAAACCCTCCGATCCAGGCAGACTCTTCGTTCCCAACCTGTTAAACAAAAACTATACAACAAGATTGTGCACCATACTAAATAGCAGATTGCAATTCATAAACAAACTTCTATTTGAACATATTACAATATAACATATACACACATAAATGTAAAAATTTGTACTTGTATAATCTAATTCGATTAGTAAATTCACATAGCAGAAATTTTAAATTAAAATAAAAGGTGGACTAACCAGTTAATTAATGCAAAAAGCAAAGCAACAATCAGTAATTTTTGAAAAAAGGCTTCTCAAGGATCGGAACCTAAATTCGACACGTCAAGATCACGAGGATCTCTTGGATCCCGAGCAGTGCTCGTGTCGAAATGGGAGCGAAGTATATAAAAGTAGAGTAATATTTGTGAAATCAAGTATGGCAGTCCTTTTTTTTTCACTGTTCGCCCCCCCTCCCTTTCAAAAAAGAAAGGCATACTTATATATTAAGACCAGAAGAATGATTGAAAAGAGGTAGATATTCCGAACTACCCGTTAAAGGAAGGAGAATATTTAAATGATTAATTAAGAGACATTTTTTCTTGATCACAACATAATTAAATCAATTTAAAATGCACCATAATACGAATATCAAAATTGGTTAAGGAAGGGGAGCAATTAGTCACATGGTAATTAGAGGATTTTCCTTAATTAACAAAGCTAATTAAAATAAATCAAATCAAATCAGGAACAAAGATACTGCTTAAAAAAATCAAATTAAATCTTACCACACATATTTGTATGCTGGAGCAATTAACGGAGGGATTCTTTTCTTTAAATTAAAAAAAAAAAGCTGAAATTATATATAATATTTACCATAAACAAGTGATCATATTAAAGTTGTCCAATTAGGAAAAGGTGAATAATAAACAATCAATCAGAGGATATTCCTTCCTTAATGACAAAGATGAATCAATTATCTAAAATATGTCAAAGTTCCAAATTAATCAAGTACTAAAGTCAACATATTAGCCATATGAATGCAAGATCACAGACTACCATAATTCGTAATTTGCCAAACAGTTCAGTAGAAAAACCTATCCTTAATTGAAGGAAGAGGATAAAACGAGTTGGGATTAGCAAAAATACGCAAGGAAAAAGGTTTTCATATAACTACAAAGATAAGAAAGAAAGGAAATCGATTAAGTAGGATATAAAATTCACCTAAATATATGTGTAAAATATGACAGAGTATGGGTTTTAAAAGATTTTCCATAAATGGAATAATCAATCTAGCATGAAATCAGTCAGATCTTTACCAAAAGTATATTTCAATATCATTAACAAGCTTCCATCAAGGATTGCATACCAATTTTAACAAAGGAGTCCAGTATTAAATTAGTTCAAACAAAAGGGGGAAAGGAAACAATTACGTCAGTCTTGCTATACAAACTGTCACGAATACATTTCAAGAAAGAAGGGCTCATACCCAATAAAATAAATGAATACATTAGGGAACTAAATAGACGGCAAAGAAATAGTGTTCCAAGCTCAATATATGTATGTTTGTATAAGACATATAGAAACAAATAACAGTTGGTAAGAACATTTTGACCGAAATAGGATTAACAGAAACCAACATAGATAATTTGAGCGTGTAATTAAACAACAAATAATGAAATTTAGATAAAACTAATACGCTACTTGGCACGAATTTCTGATTTACAAATCTATCTAAGGAGAATACATTAAATGTAAAAGAAACAAACTAGAGATGAATTTGTAAACCATATCATGGATTTGGAGGTGTAGTTATGTATGGTGGTGGTGGTAAGTTGTTTTTTTTTGGTTGGGGTAGTGGCGTGCGATGGTTGGGGAGGGAGAGAGGTGTTGTTTTGTGGTGGTGCGGTTGGGCAGTTGGCGGTGGAGTTTCACTAGGGTTAGCGAGGAGAGGAGGGCGACTGGTGTCGCCGGAGGGTGACTGTTTCAGTGGGTTTGGTGGTGCATGTTGGGAGAGGAGCAGGTGGATGTGCCGGAAAGAAGAAAGAGAGAAGAGGGAGATAGAGGAGGTGAGGTCGGCGGAGGCATGTTGCTACTGCCGTCGCCGGCAGTGGAGAGGAAAAGAGAGGAAAAGAAGAGGAAAGGCTGGCGGTGAAGAGAGGGAGGGAAGATGGCGCCGCGAATGAGAGGAAGACTGGTGGCTGTCGTCGGAGAAGATGAGGGAGAGAGGGTGCGGCGGCTGGGTCTGTTTGGTTTTTCCGGCGAAGGTGTTGGGTGGCCGGTGTTAATGGTGGGTATGGTGGTGGCCGGTGGGCTGCTATTTTATAGTGGTGAGAGGGGGAGAAAATGAGGAAGTGTTTAGGGTTTGGGGGGGGGGGGTAGTGTGATGAAATAGGGAAATAATTTAGGATTTCATATCAACCGTTGGATCAAATCAAATGAACGGCTAAGATCAAGATTTAATTAATGGGTCGGGTTGCGGGTCTTCTGGCGGGCCGCGGGTAGGATAAATGGGTAAAGTTAAGTTGAAATTGAATTGGCTAGAAGTGAATTTAAATAATAGCCGAAATTGATCAACAATGGCTAAAATCGACATAAATTGAATAGAAAGTGGCCAGATTTGAAATAAATTGGATGAAATTGAATAGAAACGACTATAATTTAAATAAATTGAATGAAATTGAATTTAGCTGCTATTAAATTAATAAATATACTAAAATTTGTAGGTAATTTAATAATAAATAATAAAATAATTTAAATTATAAAAAAATCATAAATCTTAGTATACTTATGTAAATATCATATAACTAAATTATTATATTTATGAATAATTTAATGACTAAAATATAAAATCAAGTTATTAAATATTATAAAATAATATTATTAACATAAATAATTTATAAATTTGAGTAATAATATTAGTCAAATAAATCTATAAAAATTTAGTAAAATTATGTAAATAATTTATTAAATAAATATATATTTCAAGAGAGGGTGCATATTAAAACGAAATACATTATGTATGACATAATTATTTAATATCAAAACTTAAAATTAATATGAGTCATATATATATAACTTGAAATAATTTTTACAATATTATGATAATAAATTATTTTATAAATACAAAAGTAAGTCAAATTTTTGCGTAAAATAAATAAATAAATATATACATATATAAACAGCATATTAAGGCGCAGGTCGGTCAAAATTGGGTGTCAACACTCATATAGAGTAGATGCAATTGATTTAGAAGGGACATGATTAAGTATGTAGCAGTGAACAAAGCATCATCCAAATAGGTGGTAGGTAATTTTTCTTGTGCCATCACTTGACCTAACCATTTCTAACAAGGTTCTGTTTCTTTGCTCAAAAACACCATTTTGTTGCGGAGTATAGGGAATAGTCAATTGTCTTTGAATTCCCTTTCATCACACAATTATTTTAACTCATCAGATAAATATTCTCTCCCTCGATCAGTTCTTAAAACTTTAATTTTTCTATCTAGTTGATTCACAACTAAGTTCATGAACTTAACGAAGCAATTAAAAGCTTTAGATTTATCAGAAATCAAATAGACATAACCATATCGAGTAAAGTCATCAATAAATGTGATAAAATAAAAAGAATCATGTCTTGCCCTTACGTCCATTGGACCATAGATGTCGGAATGAATTAACTGCAATGGAGTTTCGGCTCTCGTACATTTTCTAGATGGTTTTCTTGCAGTTTTTTCAGCCAGACAATATTCGCAAATAGACAAATCTAATTTATCTACAGAGCCAAGAAGACCTTCTTTGGCTAAGGATTCATTCTTTGCTGATCAATATGGCTAAGCCTAGCATGCCATATATTTACGTCATTTTTACAATTAGAAGTAGACGTAAATAAGGAAAAACAAACATTATTATTATTAGAACTTTGAACAATATCTAATACAAAAAACCTATCAAAAAAGTAACCAGTGCCATATTTATCTTGGACAAATACATATCTAAATCATGTTCATGAAAGAAAAAATTTAAATCCTAACTTAATCAATATTCTGAAGGAGACTAGATTTCAATGAATTGATGGGACAAATAATACATCATACAGAAATAGAGTTCGACCACCACGCATTTCAAGTTTGCAGGAACCAATCCCTTTGACCTCCTCTTTGGAGTTATTTCCTACATAAACCCATTTGATTCCTCGTGGAATTCGTTGAAAATCTACAAAATCATCTCTTTTCGTTGCTATATGTTCGGTGGCTCCCAAGTCTACAATCTACATAGGAAGTAATTCAGTTAAATAAGAAGAACAAAAAACATTTACATCACTATGTAAATTATTAATAAGGTCATGTACTTTTCTAGGCTCAAAAATAACAAGCAAAGTGTCCCTTTTTCTCACAGTTATAACATTTGAGCCTAGCCATGTTCAGCTTTTCTTAGGAGCATAAACATCTTTCTCTCCTTGTTGATTAATCTTAGGCTTCTTTGAGGTTTTCCTTCTCCTTTTTTCTGAGAAAATCTATCATACTTGGGTTTTTTACCATGTCCATGTTTTGGATCAGAACTACTCATATACGCATTTGTAGCAGCATTGTCAATCCCGAGACGCTCTTCCCCGAGCTCCAAATAATGCTTAGTATCTTCAATAGTTTTGATGCTAATGTTATGGGTCAAGTGCATTTTCATATTTCTCAGCTTTATAGGGATCAAACGACAGCTTGGATTTGTTGCTCTTCGGTCAATACATGACCGGCATCTTTCAGTTCATTCACCATATTAGTCATATGTCGCAAATGCTTACGCATAGTATGATTAGGAAGTCTCTTATAAGTATCAAACTTAATAGTAAGCGCCCTTAACTTGGTAACTGAAGTATGACCAAATTTTTCTTTTAATGCGGACCACATGTCCTTGGCATTGTCATACTGTCAAAAAACTCTCTCATGATATCATTATCCATGCTGCTTAGCAACGTTATGCGATCAATAGAATTTTTCTTTTTTCAAGCTTGATAAACCTCAAGATCTCTTGCATGTTGGGGTGTATGCCACTTCCAGGAAGTTCCATAGACACATTACTGGATTTTCATGCCCATATTTCATAATTATCACCGACAAGCTTATCACCCTTATTAAGCTCAGTGATGATGTTCTTTACACCAGTAGACATACTGATTTTAAAGAAAAGTATAAACTATCGTGAGACAACTATGTACTATTACTGTAACCTAAATTCATATACATAATTATTCTTAAAATATATAATTATGTTAATTTTTATTTCTATCAGGTACAGAATCGAAAGTTCACTAAGTTCTCAATTATCATTTGAATTCTAATATGTTGTAAATCTAACATAATTAATCATCTAAGAATTAGTTATATCAAATCACATAAATTCAAGATATAATTAAAATATAAATTCTATAACAAATATAGAAACGTTAAATAACAATAATAATCTCAAGAATTAAATTTTATAACAAATATATAAATGTTAAATAATAAAAATAATGTAAAGAATTAAATCAAGAATTCATACAAGTCATATCATATACAAATAATCGTTGTACAGAATAAATACACATTTTCACATTATTTTTTTTGTTTGAATTGGAATAAATTTAATAAAATCTCGCTGCAAGTCTTTAGGCAATGATGATATCCCTGTTGGAACTATGGGTCTTACTAGTTTTGACCTATTATTATTTCTACAGGCAATCCAAGAGAATGACACACAATCTTCTGAACCTTCAAGTCAATGTACTTATTCACAAGATCTTGAACTAATGCCCTATAAGATACCAATGTATGGTGATCCATCTTATGCCTTGATATGTCAAGCAACTCCTTTTGAAAATCGTTAGGCAAGATAGACCGTAAAATTATGTATTTCTTTTTAACGCTTAATAAATTTCCAGCCCAAACAATTTCTAGACTTGACTTATCAATTCTTATAATGTGTTTCACAAAAAGTAGAAGATCATCATCTTGTACTTCGGATTTTGGCTGTAGATTGATCAAATTTTCAATCAGAGCTTTCACCCTATTATTTTGTTGCTTTGTGAAAACTCATTTGGGAGTCCTTATCATCACCATGATTTTCTGTAACACATACAGAAAATAATCAGGGCTAACCATGTATATTTTCGTATCAAAGGAGTGGCTGCTGATCTACCCTATGGCTGGATAAATAAATGTTTGACCAATGAATTCCATTGGACCCAAAAATGATACATGGGATGAATCCGTTGGGTCTTTGAATATCAATAGGTTGATTGTTTCCAATAGATGTAGGAGGATCTGTTTGGGAAGTAAGAAGCCCTTTTGACATGCATATTAAATAGTATATCTATAGATACACACATGCATATATTGAAAACAACCCAAAAAATCTGCTAAATAATAATTTGGATTTTTGCCAAATATTTTAAATTCTCAATTTCTTCCACTTTTATTTCATCATGAAACAAGCTTGTTAACGACTAAGATGGTTAACCAAAAAAACTTTCAACAAATATATAATGGAGAAATATTTAATTTGAAAAAGAAAAAAACTACAGAATAAGCACCACAGCTGCTATTAATAAAAAAAATTACTTTTACTGTTGGGTTGAAAACCTTTTGAAGGTTTTCGATTTTTAATCCCAACAAATAAGAAAAATAATTGTGGAACAAAGTATTTCAAACTTTTTTTTTAAATTTAACACATGATTCAAACAAAAAAAATCATACTATTATTCTTTTTTCACACATGGCTGTCACGCAAAAAAAACTTCTTCGCCAGTGATGAGTTGATAATTTACTGACTCATTAGGCTCTTAAGCTTGAATTTTTGCTTAGTTTTTGAGTTGATTATATAGATTTTATGCTCTTTTTATCTTTGTTGTGTGCAGATACCTAAATGTGTAGAAAAGAGCAAAAAATGGAGCAAAAAGAAAGAAGTGCTATCAAATCGGCGGTCCATTGATGAAAATCGGCGATGTCGATCAAAGGCCAATTATCACTGCCCCTGAGGAAGAATTCCATCGGCGACTCATCGGTCCAGTCACCGAATGACATTCGATTTTCTGAAATGAAGAACAAAGACTCGGCGGTTCACGAATTGAGCTTGGCTAAACACCAAATGAACCGCTGATGCTCATTGGAGCTTAGTGATGGCTCAGATAATGTCCTCGGAGGTTCATGGATTAGAACCAGAAAACCGCTGGTGCCTCCGCCAATTCCAGAATGATGCTCAGGGGTAAAATTATCCAGTACGAAAAAAGAGAGAGAAGATGCCCTATTTTTTTGGATATAAATTCTAGAGAAAGTACTGTGTACTGGGCGGATGATAGAAGAGCATATCACATCATCTTTTTTCTTTCTTAGCTTGAAAACATTTTTTAGCAGAGAAAAGGAGATTTTGATTGGTAGACTTTGAAAAGTACTATTCTATACTTCTTCTTCTTAATGGTAAGGTACAACCATTGTTGGAGACTATTGGTGAATCTGATTTTATATTTTTGTTATTAAATTCAATGAGTTTATTGTTGAATGTGCTTTTGAATTTCTCAATCATGAATAGCTAAATCATTAACTAGAGGTGTGTGATGATGAATGCTTAATTAGAGTGTGTATTGCTAGAGTCACCTTCATATTGTTTAATTAAGTGTAAATCTGATAGATTCTCTTCAATCTATAATGGAAGATCCATTGATTATGATGTGGGTCTATTTGTTCTTACTTGATTATTGCTTGTAAAAGAATAATTAAGTATTGGAAGAGAATTTAATGGTGGTATAGATGAGAGATTGTTAAATTGGGCTAGAAATAGCCAAAATTGCATTCTCACTCCTAATTAGTAGCTAATAGCTAGAAATTAGTACAACTACTAACCAAATCTGATTGGGTTGAGCTAATAATGGCTAGAGGTTTGATAAAATTCTAGTAAGAGGTAGTTATAAGGATGAAAAGCTGTAGTTACCCATTTTCCGAGATTATTTACACTAATTGAACTTATAAGATGGCCTAGCATGTCCCTATCTAGTTAGTATATCATCTACACCACACCTCTAGTCTTTCATATTCTTGTCGACAACCTTGCTGATTTTGCTATTATATTCAACCAAATTACCAAATAGGATCCGCTACAAATTCCAATCTCCCCCCTATTTATTTTTTTTATGTTAACTCTAAGTGGTGCAAGCCAACTTTAATTTCTCAACTGACACTTGTAATTATCATTCACTAGTCCTTGCGGGATTCGACTTCAACACCCGTCGGGTTACTTGTTTTGATACTTCATCCATGTATATTCTTTGAATGAAGGATCTATTTTGGACGTTATAAAAAATGAAGCCATTGCGGGGGAATAGCGCTTGATATTCTTGTGTTGATTGTTAACTAGAATTAGTTCTACACCATAGTGGTTGCTACTAACCTATCGTGTGTGGTTCATGAGCAGTTTCGGAGGATGGTCACGAGACCCAGAGGGAGTGCCTTGTGTGGATGCCATCAAGCTAGTAGACAAGATGTGGCAGAGAGAGGGGAAGAAAGACGCAATATTCCTAGTCATGGTGAAGCAGATGGAGTTGTTGACAAACTATATGAATGGTTTCCATGCCAAATACAACCAAGCCAACCATGGCTATGAGTATGCTTATTACGGAAATAAAGGTTAGAACAATGTTTGGTCAGTCGATACAAGTAGCCAGGAGAGAAATGAGTAAGTCTCACCCCATATGGAAAGTACTCTCGAAGTGGTGCTTGAAAAGGTCCTTTCAACTGAAGAGGGAGTTCAGAATTTACGGAGTAAAATCTTGGACCTTACAACCACTGTGAATACTCATAATGTAATAATTCAACAATTGGAGGAGTAGATGAACGAGTTAGCATCTCAGGTGGCAGCTCAAACAAAAGAAACCAACACGGCCCCAATGTAGGCCATTGTGGATAATAATATATTCGAGTGGGAAATGGAGGAAGAGATTGTTGGAGAACTTATTGCCGATGTCTTTTTGAAAGGTGAAGAACTCGAGGAGGTTCATCATGTGCGTAAGGAGATAAGAAATTATCCTTTCCCACTGAGAAAGCTGGACCTTGATTTAAAGAATCGAAGAACTCCTCCGTCACAACCATCTATTGTGACACCACCAAAGATGGAGCTCAAACCATTGCGCATTCACCTACAATATGCATACCTAGGGGAGAATGAAATGCTCCCAGTTATCATTTCAGCGAAGCTCACCCCGTTGTAGGTAGATAAACTTATTGAGGTGTTGAAGAGGCACATTCAAGCTATAGGATGATCAATAGATGATATCATTGGTATTCCTCTGGGGATTTGCACTCATAAAATTAATATTCAAGAAAATTACAGCCTGTCAGTTGAACATCAAAGGAGGTTAAATCCACCTATACAAGAGGTGGTAAAAAAAGAGATTATTAAATGGCTAGATGAAGGGGTGGTATTGTCACGCCCCGCCTTGGGAGGCATGACTGGCACCTGGTGCCCTACTAACACCTGGACTGCTGGACTACTGAGCCTAAGGACTTCTGGTGCCAGGCTGGCTCTAACTATGGGTTCATGGAACTAACGGGCTATATAACAGTTGTAAATAGAGCCTCCAGCCGACTAGGCCTATAGCCACCTGTAAGACAACAACAGCTAACAAGAACAACAGTAGTATAAAGGAACCTATGCGGGCTGAAAAGGCCACCATGCTGACTAGTTTCACTAAAATTCTGAATCAAATGCTAAACTACTCTGTGACCGGCAAGGTCACCAACTATTAACTGAATAAGGCCCCACACGACCATCATAAACAAACTAAAACATAGACACGGCCTCACACGACCGGTACAACTAACCAAAGGGAATATACAATCTGCAAGCCTCTAAGAATACTAATAAGATGGTCGGAACAGGGCACCGACCTACCCGTACTGTACAACAAAAGAAAAGGAATAAACCTATAGCTGTCAAGCTCCAGATGACAGGAGTTGATAACTCTGTGTGATGGCTAGAATTATGAGGGATCGACTCCTCGTCTATGAGTACCTGCAGGCAAGTAATGTAGCGCCCCCAAATGGGCGTCAGTACCATTGGTACCGAGTATGCAAAGCAATAACTAAACATAATTGAAAATAGACAGTAATACTGATAGTTACTGAATAACAGAAGATGGCTAAGACTGTCTGGGATGGCAAAATCTAAACTAAGCTTAACTATACTAGAGAGAAGGTGAGAATCATACCTATCAATGCAGCGCTGCTATCTATCAATTTAATAAATAACACATATAACATACAAGAACCTATACCATCCCCCATAAGACGGAAGGTACCAATCAGCATGCAATCTATATAACCCTACCCGGGTCGCCATCCATAAATAACAATTCACTCTACTCATTTAGTAACTATAAGCATCCCGCCGGCACCCTTGGTATGCAACTTGGGCTCTCTGGGCCCCTGACTATAGCTGTATCTGAGTCCAGAGGACTCCTGTAAACTGTAATTTGAGATTTTTGATCTGTAATCTGTAATCTGTGCCCTGGGCAAACGCTCGATAGGGGTATGCTATAATGCTGATCAGCCTGCTATGGGGAATGCTGCATCCCATCTTCGTCCTCTGGCGGAAGGCATGCCACTCCTTGGAGTGACGTATTCTCACCCTCTGACGGGCGAGTCGACACAACTATTAACTTTGGGGCGGCAAGGAAGCTCTAAGGGTGCCCAACATAGAACAATCAGGTCTCTACAAATAATAATAATCACAAATAACATATATATTAAATCTGATAATACTGTCCATGTTCTGATATTCTATTCTGAATCCCTTGCTGAATTATACTGAATCTGATACTGAGTTATACTGAGTCTGGAATAATATCTCGCTATCTGATACTAATTTACTAACTTTTATTCTGAATATGACATAATAATTATTCAAGCATGCTTACTGAATTCACACTGGGCATAATACTCGGCTTTGAAACATTCTTCTGGAATTTATTCTATTTTAATATACTAGAATTACTATCTTGCCGAAGAAACTGGCTTTACATACCTCAGTTGCCGACTTCTTGACTAACTGGCGTAACTCGGCCAATATCCAGCTATTTCTTCCAACTGCATTCATATTCATAGCAGATAAAACTAAATTCATCAATATTCTGGAATAAAACACTACTTTGAATATATATACTGCCCAAATTTTGACTTATCGAAAAACAGCCAAAAACTCGCTATTTCTCGGAAGTCCAGAAGGGAGAAATACTCACTTTAGGGCTAAGAGTATATTTACACTAATTTGGAGCAATTCCACTTACCTTATCTTGGTAGGACGACGCTTTGCCGGCCGAATTTCACGAAACTAACTCTGTAGGAATGCTCCCTGCAGCTTTATACTTCGCTACCCGAAGTTAATTTGAGTTTGGATCGCGTTTAACAGCGTAAACGGAAGGAATTTTAATGGAAACCTTCGTCCACTCTATTTCTCTATTGTTCTCTAGTTTATTCACTAGAAATATTGATAATTATCACTTAAAAACCGAAATGGGGGCTTATATACTTGGGGCCTTTAAGTCGCATTTGTCGAATGCGATTTATAAGTCGCATTTTCCTTGTGACACTCCGACTTGACGCTTGTCCGGTCTCTCCGCGGGCCCTTTTTCTAGCACGTATGGCATTCTAAAACTCTTAGCCAACATGCGAATAGGCTATCTAAATGTTAAGAATTTATGGGGTGTAACATCCTCCCCCCTTAAGAACATTCGTCCTCGAATGTAAACTCCTGCTCACAGGAATCTCAACTTACTCGACTTATTCTCGAAAAATTTTGGTAGAGTTTCCCCTGTAATATGGACTACCTCAAAAATCCTAAAACGCATAAAAGTCCAATACAGGTATTCCACACAATACTATAGTATTCATCACGCAATAGACTAGAGTCAACTATTTCATTTATACACATAATTATAAGGCAAATCATAAAACAACAATACTAACGTACCTCTGGCTGATTAAGTCTGAAATAACTGAGGATATCTAAATTTCATATCTTCCTATGCTTCCCAAGTCATTTCCTCTCTTTTCCTGTTACGCCATAATACCTTGATAGATACAACATCTTTAGTTCTTAATCTGTGAATCTGCCGGTCTAGTATGGCTACTGGAACCTCTTCATAAGCCAGCTCCTCCGTAACCTGGATATCCTGAACTGGGACAACTCTGGAGGGGTCTCCTATATACTTCCTCAGCATGGACACGTGGAAAATTGGGTGAATAGACTCTAATTTAGAGGTAAGTTCAACTCGTATGCCACTTGGCCTATTCTTCGCGAATCTGATAAGGCCCAACAAATCTCGGGCTGAGCTTTCCTTTCTTGCCGAATCTCATCACCCCTTTCATTGGAGAGACTTTCAAGAATACCCAGTCATTGACATTAAATTTCAAGTTTCTGCGCCGCACATCAGCATATGATTTCTGGCGGCTCTGAGCAGTCAGTAGGCGTTCTATGATAAGCTTTACCTTTTCCTCTGACTGATGAATAATATCCGGCCCAATCAGTGCTGACTCTCCTACTTCAAACCAACCAACTAGCGATCTGCACTTTCGCCCGTACAATGCCTCATAAGGCGCCATCTGGATAGCTGAATGGTAACTGTTATTATAAGCGAACTCAATAAGTGGTAAGTGCTCATCCCAGCTACCTCCAAAGTCCAACACACACGCTCGCAACATATCCTTGAGTGTCTGAATAGTGCGTTCTGCCTGCCCATCTGTCGAGGGTGAAAAGTTGTGCTCAGGTTAATTTGTGTTCCCAGGCTTCTCTGAAATGATTACCAAAATTTGGCTGTAAATTGTGCCCCTCTGTCAGAGATAATGGACACTGGAACACCGTGCAGTCTGACTATTTCTCTGATATGCAACTCAGCATAATCTTCGGCAGAGAAAGTAGCCCTTACTAGCAGAAAATGGGCTGATTTTGTTAGTCTATCAATAATTACCTAAATCAAGTCATTTCTATGCCTGGTACGGGGTAATCCTACTACAAAATCCATATTTACTGCTTCCCACTTCCAAAGAGGCATAGCTATGTCTTGAGTCAATCCGCCCGGTTTCTGGTGTTCAGCTTTTACTTGCTAGCAGTTAGGACACTGGGCTACGAATTCTGCTATTTCCCTCTTCATACCTGGCCACCAGTATATTTCTTTGATATCGTGGTACATTTTCATCGCGCTTGGATGGAGAGAATAGCGGGCGTAATGTACCTCGCCCATAATCTGCTGGCGAAGCCCTGCAACGTCTGGAACACAAAGGCGGCCCTTACATCGTAACACTTCATCCTCAGTTACCTGAAAATCCGGCGCTTTTCTTTGCTAAACTCTGTCTTTAAGCTGAACCAGGTCAGGATCTTCATACTGCTATTCCTTTACCTCCACAGCTAATGACGACACTGCGGTGTTCTGAATTACCGCTTTGTTGTCCTCTGTTTCTGCTACACGAACGGCTAAACTGGCTAATTGGTGTATTTCTCGGGCCAATTCGCACTGCAAGTACGCCAAACTCCCCATAGACTTATGGCTAAGGGCATCTGCTACTACGTTGGCTCTTCCTAGGTGATACAGAATATTTACATCATAATCTTTCAACAACTCTAACCAGCAACGCTGCCGCAAATTCAACACTCTCTGAGTGAACATATACTGTAGGCTCTTATGATCAGTGAAAATATTCACATGGACGCCATACAAGTAATGTCTCCACATCTTTAGGGCGTGGATCACTGCGGCTAGTTCCAGGTCATGGGTAGGATAATTCTTTTCATATTTCCTCAGCTGTCTGGAAGCATAAGCAATTAATTTACCATGCTGCATCAACACACATCCTAACCCAACACCCGAAGAATCACAATAAATTGCATAACCCTTTGTACCTTCTGGCAATGCTAACACTGGGGCGGAGGTTAACCTATCTTTCAATTCTTGGAAACTCTACTCACATGCCTCCGTCTAGTGAAACTTTACTGCTTTTTGCGTCAGCTTAGTTAGAGGTGCCGCTATGGTGGAGAATCCCTCAACAAATCTTCTATAGTACCCTACTAATCCCAGAAAACTACGTACTTCGGTCGGAGTGGTAGGTCTGGGCCATGTTTTTACTGCTTCTATTTTATGTGTGTCTACTTGTATACTAGCATCTGACACGATATGCCCCAAGAAGGCTACTCAGTTCAGCCAAAATTCACATTTATAGAACTTGGCATACAGCTGACGGTCCCTAAGAATCTAGAGCACTGTCCGCAAATGATCCTGGTGGTCTGCCTTTGAGCGAGAATACACCAGAATATCGTTAATAAACACTATCACAACAGGTCTAGGTATGGTCTGAAGATGCTGTTCATCAGGTCCATGAATACTGCGGGAGCATTCGTCAGCTCAAAGGACATGACTAAGAATTCAAAATGGCCGTATTTGGTCCTGAAGGCAGTCTTCGGAATGTCCCTTTCATGAACTCGAACCTGATGATATCCGGATCGTAAGTCAATCTTGGAGAAATATCTAGCCCCTTGTAACTGATCAAAAAAATCATCTATTTTGGGAAGTGGATACTTATTCTCGACTGTAACCTTGTTCAACTGTCAATAGTCTATACACATTCGAAGGGAGCCGTCCATCTTTCTCACAAATAGAACTGACGCATGCCAAGGTGAAGTACTCGGCCTAATAAAGCCCTTATCTAACAGATCCTTCAGCTTCTCCTTTAGTTCTCTGAGTTCAGCAGGAGCCATACGATACAGAGGGATCGATATGGGCTGAGTTCCTGGTAGCAAATCAATTGCAAAATCTATTTCTCTTTCTGGGGGAATACCAGGTAGCTCATCTGGGAATATGTTGGGGAATTCATTAACCACTGGAATAGACTGGAGAGTTGGAGGCTCTACCCACACATCCTGGACTCTGACTATGTGGCAAATGCATCCCTTGGCTATCAACTTCCTTGTCTGAAGGTAGGAAATAAACCTATCTTTTGGCATAGCTGTACTGTCCTTCCACTCTCGTACTGCCTCCCCTAGAAACTGGAATCAAACCGTCTTGGTCCAGCATTCTACATTGGCATAGCACGGAACTAACCAATCCATACCCATAATGGCATCGAAATCAATCATCTCTAATTCTACCAGATCTACTATGGTCTGATGATCATCAACCTCTACTGTACACCCTCGATAAACCCTTCTGGCTATGATGGAGTCACCGACGGGTGTAGATACTGAAAAGGGTTGCTGAAGCAACTGTGGTACAACACTGAACTTTCAAGCCACAAATGGGGTAACATAGGACAAGGTAGATCCTGGATCAATCAATACATAAGTAGGGTGAGAGAAAATAGTCATCATACCTGTTACCACATCTGGAGACGCTTCTAAGTCTTGCCTCCCTGGTAATGCATAGGTACGGCTTGGGCCTGTATCTGAACTCGAGGCCCCTGATCTGCCTCGGCCCTACCTGCTGGGACTGAGGGCCTACGCCCTACCGAGGATGCTGGAGCTCGCGGCCCTGCTGACACCCTTTCCTGTCTATCTCAGTTACCCTAACCCCTGGATGGACAGTCTCTCATCACATGACCCTCCTGCCCGCATATATAACACCCTGTGGAGCCATATCTGCATGCTCTAGTGTGGGGTCGGCTGCAAATAGGGCAAGGTGGGGGTGTATACCTGCTCTGCTCTGTCCTCCTCTGCTGGGGTGAATCTACCTTTCGAGAACTCCGAACTCTATCTGTCCCCGGCGACCAAATCTACCCCTCTGCTTCTGTGATGGAGGTGGGGGTCTAGGTGGCCTATCTGACAACCGTGGCCTAGGCCCTCTCCAAATCTCCCCTTGTATCTCATCTGATCTATCCCTGCGGCGCTGTTCCTAATTTATTCGTCTGATATCCTGTTGCCGCTGTCTAAGGCCCTCAATAGTCTGGGCAAAGGCCTACACCCGAGAAATATCCATATATTCCCGCAGTGTAGCTATCATGCATGCCTCAATATATTCTGGGTTCAGACCCATAATAAACTGGTGGACTCTAGATGGCTTGGTGTCCACAAAGGCTGGAGAATAGCGGTCCAAGGAATCGAACTGTAGGGTGTACTCTCGTACACTTCTCTCCCCCTGCTCCAAGTGCAAAAACTGGTCCATCCGGGCCTGTCGGATTTCTCGTGGCAGATAACGGTCCAGGCAAGCCTCTGAAAAGCTGGACTAGTTCGGAGGGGCAACATCTCTTCCTCGAGACCTTTTCCAACTCTCGTACCACAACACAACAATATCCCGCAGCCGGAATACCGCTAACTCAACCAACTCTGTAGATGTCACATGCATGACTCAAAAGATTCTTTGAATCTGATCTAGGAAGTCCTGGGGGTCCTCTGCCTGATCCGACCCTATGAACTGCGGGGGACCTAGTGCCAAAAATTCTCGGACCCTCGAACTTCCAGGCCCACCTGATGACTCTGCTGTTACGGGTGGCACTGACTGCGCTGAGTAGACATCATTTGTGCCAACATAACTACTGCACTTCGAATTTCCTGGTCGGATGGTGTAGGTATAGGAACTGTTGGAGGTAATGACGTCCCGAGTTGCTCCTGGTGGGGTGGGGACTGCTGTGAAGGTCGAGATGACGCCTTTGTATCGCCCTCAAATTGGGCTGATTCTAAGTGAGGCTGAGGCATCCTGCTGGTGCCTTCTCCTGCTGCGGTATCCAGTCTTCTACCAGTGACAAGATGTCGCTGGTCTGCCATTTTATCTGTAAACAAAGAGTATGATAAGTTTTAGGGACTCAACCCTATATTGTACTGCTCTATGGCACGACTGATTATGAAGAAAGAGTAACCATCCTCTCATGCCTTGCAGCCTCCTGCCTATGGTATGTGGTGCACAACACATCCATAGGCAAGAATCTACTTAGCATGACTTGTAGACTTCCTGGGATACGACCTGCTCTGATACCAAGTTTTTCACGCCCCACCTTGGAAGTCATGACTGGCACCTGGTGCCCTACTAAGACCTGGACTGCTGGACTACTGAGCCTAAGCACTTTTGGTGCCAGGCTGGCTCTAACTATGGGTTCGTGCAACCAACGGGCTATATAACGGCTGTAAATACAGCCTCCGACCGACTAGGCCTATAGCCACCTGTAAGACAACAACAGCTAACCAGAACAATAGTAGTATAAAGGAACCTATGCGGGCCGACAAGGCCACCATGCTGACTAGTTTCATTGAAACGCTGAATTAAATGCTAAACTACTCTGTGACCGGAAAGGTCACCAACTATTAACTGAATAAGGCCCCACACGACCATCATAAACAAACTAACACATAGACACGACCTCACACGACCGGTACAACTAACCAAAGGGAATATACGATCTGCAAGCCTCTAAGAATACTGATAAGATGGTCGGGATAGGGCCCCGACCTACCCGTACTGTAAAACAAAAGAAAAGGAATAAACCTATAGCTGTCAAGCTCTGGATGACAGGAGCTGATGACTCTGTGTGCTGGCTTGAATTACGAGGGATCGACTCCTCGTCTATGAGTACCTGCAAGCAAGTAATGCAGCGCCCCCAAACGGGCGTCAGTACCGCTGGTACCGAGTATGCAAAGCAATAACTAAACATAACTTAAAATAGACGGTAATACTGATAGTTACTGAATAACATAAGATATCTAAGACTGTCTGGGATGACAGAATCTAAACTAAGCTTATCTGTACTGGAGAGAAGGTGAGAATCATACCTGTCAATGCGGCGTCCTTCTATCTATCAATCTAATAAATAACACATATAGCATACAAGAACCTATACCAGCCCCCATAAGCCGGAAGGTACCAATCAACATGCAATCTATATACCCCTACCCGGGTTACCATCCAAAAATAACAATTCACTCCACTCATCTAGTAACTATGAGCATCCCGCCGGCCCCCTTGGTATGCAACTTGGGCTCTCTGGGCCCCTGACTATAGCTGTATCTGAGTTCGGAGGACTCCTGTAAACTGTAATATGAGATCTGTTATCTGTAATCTTTAATCTGTGCCCTGGGTGCAAGCGCTTGACAGGGGTATGCTATAATGCTGATCAGCCCGCTATAGGGAATGCTATATCCCATCTTCGTCCTCTGGCGGACGGCATGCCACTCCTTGGAGTGACGTATCCTCACCCTCTGGCGGGCAAGTCGACGCAGCTATTAACCCTAGGGCAGTAAGGAAGCTCTAAGGGTACCCAACGTAGAACAATCAGGTCTCTACAAAAAATAATAATCACATATAACATATATATTAAATCTGATAATACTTTCCATGTTTTGATATTCTATTCTGAATCCCTTGCTGAATTATACTGAATCTGATACTAAGTTATACTGAGTCTGGAATAATATCTCACTGTCTGATACTAATGTACTGACTTTTATTTTGAATATGACATAATAATTATTCAAGCATGCTTACTGAATTCACACTGGGCATAATACTCGGCTTTGAAACGTTCTTCTGGAATTTATTCTATTTTAATATACTAGAATTACTATCTTGCCAAAGAAACTGACTTTACATACCTCAGTTGCCGACTTCTTGACTAACTGGCGTAACTCGACCAATAACCAGCTATTTCTTCCAACTGCATTCATATTCATAGCAAATAAAACTAAATTCATCAATATTTTGGAAGAAAACACTACTTTGAATATATATACTGCCCAAATTTTGACTTATCAAAAAATAGCCGAAAACTCACTATTTTTCAGAAGTCCAGAAGGGAGAACTACTCACTTTAGGGCTAAGAGTATATTTACACTAATTTGGAGCAATTCCACTTACCTTAACTCGGTAGGAAGACGATTCGTTGTCCGAATTTCATGAAACTAACTCCGTAGGAATGCTCCCTGCAGCTTTATACTTCGCTACCAGAAGTTAATTTGAGTTTGGACCGCGTTTAATAGCGTAAACGGAAGGAATTTTAATGGAAACCTTCGTCCACTCTGTTTCTCTACTGTTCTCTAGTTTATTCACTAGAAATATTGATAATAATCACTTAAAAACCGAAGTGGGGGCTTATATACTTGGGGCCTTTAAGTCGCATTTGTCGAAGCGATTTATAAGTCACATTTGCCTTGTGACACTCCGATTTGGCGCATGTACGGTCTCTCCCCGGGCCCTTTTTCTAGCATGATGGAATTCTAAAACTCTTAACCAACATGCGAATAGGCCATCTAAATGTCAAGAATTTACGGGGTGTAATAGGTATATCCCATCGCAGATAGTAGTTGGGTAAGCCCAGTACAGTGCGTGCCAAAGAAAGGAGGCATCACGGTTGTTCTGAATGAAAAGAATGAATTGATAGCTACTCGTCCAGTCACTGGATGGAGAGTTTGCATGGATTACCGTAAGTTAAACTCCTGGACAAAGAAGGATCATTTCCCGATGTCATTGATTGACCAAATGTTAGACTGGTTGGCCTGTAAAGAGTACTATTGTTTCTTGGATGGATACTCGGGATACAATCAAATCTCAATTGCACCCAAGGATCAAGAAAAAATCAGATTTACATGTCCCTATGGCACTTTCACATTCAAGAGGATCCTTTTGGTCTTTGCAATGCCCTTGCCACTTTTCAAAGATGCATGATGTCCATCTTTTCTGATATAGTGGAAGATACTATGGAAGTCTTCATGGATGAATTTTCAGTTGTGGGAGACTCATTTGATGACTGCTTAACACATTTATACGAGGTATTAAAGAGATGTACTAAACAAATTTGGTCCTTAATTGAGAAAATTTTCATTTTATGGTCAAAGAAGGGATTGTGTTGGGACACAAAATTTCTAAAAAAGGGATTAAGGTGGATCAAGCCAAAGTGGATGTCATTGCTCAGTTACCTCCACCGTGCACTGTTAAGGGTGTTAGGAGTTTCCTCAGACATGCAGGTTTCTACCGCCGATTCATTAAAGATTTCTCTAAGATAGCTCATCCCCTATTTCGGCTATTGGAGAAAGAGGCAAAGTTCAATTTTGATGAAGATTGTTTGAAGGCTTTTGTGGAGTTGAAGGAAAGCTTGATTTCTTCTCCAATCATTATAGCACCTGATTGGTCAAAACCATTTGAGCTCATGTGCGATGCAAGTAGGGTGGCATTAGGAGCGGTCTTTGGTTAGCGGAGAGACAAGATATTTCACCCAATATACTATGCTAGGAAAGCCCTGAACAATGCACAAATAAACTACATAGTAATGGAGCAGGAGCTACTCGCTGTTGTGTTTGCATTTGAAAAGTTTCGGGACATATTTTTTAGGAACGAAAGTGGTGGTACACACAGACCATGCATCACTAGGTATCTAATGGACAAGAAAGATGCTAAGACAAGATTAATCAGGTGGGTTTTGTTGGTGCAGGAATTCGATTTTGAGGTGAAGGATCGTAAGGGATGTGAGAATCAAGTGGCCGACCATCTATTGTGCTTAGAGACAAGTGGGAAGCTAGGAACATATGAAGAGATCAATAATGTCTTTCCGGATGAGCAAATCCTAGCCGTAACCCACGATCTAACGCCGTGGTTTTCCAATTTTGCTAATTACCTGGCCAGCAACATTGTACCCGAAGACTTGAACTTTCAGCAAAAGAAGAAATTCATGCATGATGTTCGGAAATTCTTTTGGGATGAACCTTACCTTTTCTAAAGTTGTGCAGATTGTTTAATATGTTAGTGTGTTCCATAAGTAGAGATGGTCCCAATTCTAGAGGCTTGCCATTCTTCCCCTGTTGGAGGTCATTATGGAAGTGTGCAAACAACAACAAAGGTGTTACAATGTGGGTTTTATTGGCCTATATTACATCAAGATGCCCATGACTTTGTGAAGCAATGCGATCGATGTCAGAGGACAGGGAGTATTTCAAAGTGGCATGAACTTCTGCTAACACCAATATTAGAGGTTGAGTTGTTCGATATATGGGGGATCGACTTCATGGGCCCTTTTATAAGCTCTTATGGAAACACATACATTTTGGTGGCAGTTGATTATGTCTCCAAATGGGTGGAAGTTGTTATACTACCAAATAATGAAGGGAGGAGCGTAACTACCTTTTTAAAGAAACATATCTTCTCTCAATTTGGTACTCCCAGAGCCATCATTAACGATGGAGGTTCTCATTTTCGCAATAGGGTATTCAGCACACTGCTAGCTAAATATGGTGTGAAGCACAAAGTAGTCACCCATTATCACTCGCAAACCAGCGAAAAAGTGAAAGTTTTAAATCGGGAAATAAAATCCATCTTGACTAAAACAGTCAATGTGAACAGAACTGATTGGGCGCGGAAGTTAGATGATGCCTTGTGGGCATATCGGACTGCATTTAAAATGCCAATTGGAATGTCTCCTTATTAGCTGGTGTTTGGAAACTCATGTCACTTCCTGGTTGATCTAGAGTACAAAGCTTTGTAGGCATTAAAAAGTTTAACCATTGAATGGGGAAGAGCTGTCCAAGGTCGAATCCATAATTTACATGAGTTGGATGAATTCAGAATGAATGCATATGAGAATCCAGCTATTTACAAAGCTAGAATGAAATATTATCATGACCAAAAAGTGTTGCAGCATAGTTTTGCTCCAGGGGATTGGGTGTTGCTGTTCAATTCACGACTACAGCTATTCCCTAGGAAACTAAAGTCTAAATAGTCAGGTCCTTTTAAGGTATCTCAGGTGTATGAGAATGGTGCCATAGAACTCCATGGAGAGAATGGGAGTAATGTTCAAAATAAATGGTCAATGGGTTAAAAGATATTTGGAGGTGTTGGAAGAAGTTGGTCGAACAGAGGTTGTGTATCTAGATGAACCATAGGTCCTGAGGGACATCTGTCATGCCGCATCGTTAAATAAGGCGCTTCTTGGGAGGCAACCCAAGTATCTTTCATTTTTTTTTCTAACTCTTCTTATATGTTTTGTTGTTTTTTCTTTTTTTTTCTAGGAAAGGTTGGTTCACTTTAGGAAGAGCATGAATAGGGCAGACATGCGCTGACACCGGTGAAACAAATGCCGAATTTTGTGAAACGCCGATTGGGCACCGACCCGTCCCAGTGCACTAAAGGATTCAAAGCACATTGGCCACCCAAACCGGTGAAACGCCGGCGATATTTTGTGAAGCGTCGATGGGGCGCCGATCCTTTTCAGTGCACTAAAGGTTTCAAGGAGAATCGGCGGCCCCACCTGTGAAGCACCATGTCAAAGCGTGAATCGCCGATCTGTCGCCGCTATCAACCAGTGTACCTGGAACTGGATCAGGCATCGGTTTCTCACCTAGCAAATCGTCGGATGCATTCCACAAAATGCCGATCACTCGCAGATCTTGTTCCCAGAGATGCATACAAGTAATGTTAGTGATGGCCCCATCGGTGAATTTTCGGTCCATTGAGGTGATCGCCGGTGTGCCTCGTGGTGGAATACCCCTGTTTTCCAAAAAATACCCCAAACTTTCACACTCCCCCATTTTTTTTCTCTTTTTCCTCACCAGATTCCACTCTCCCAAAAGAAACACTCTTTCCGATGTAACCTCTATTAATACTACCACCCAAACACCCAATCAACTTCCCCCCCTTTTCAATTTTAAAACCCCCCAAATTACTTTCGTCTTCTTCACTCCACCAAGAAGCTTAACTCAGCAGTAGTTCACAAGAAGTCTAGTGGTGGTAAGATTTCTATCCCTCATTCTTTTAAGTTCCTAATGATATTGGTGGTACTTTGCTCTTGTTGTGTTTATCTTATGCTTTCCTTTGTTATATGTGGGTGAATGTGGTTTTGTTGTGGTCAGTAAGTATTCGGGTGTAATATGAGTAGACCACCCCCTAAAATTTCCTAATGATAGATTGATTGACACCCTTCTTAAGGGAAATTTGTCATTTTTGTTGAGTAAAGATTGAAATTGGTTTGCATATATATGGGGGTGGTTGATGGGTGAAGTATATTCAGATCGGCTGCTAGCGTACCACCGATTATGTTTCATCGGTGGGACGCCGCTGCACCTGACATTGATTTAAACCTACTATGCCCATCGGTGATTCGCGGATATGCAACCGTCTTTCGCTGATGGTTTGTCATGGCCACCTGAAGCCTATAACCATCCCACCTGATTTCTCTCTTTTTCCTTTGTTCTGGATTTACAAATAATGGCATAATACTAACCTTCATTTGTAGCATCATGTCTATTTCCTCACACTCTCACATAGGCCAAGTATCAATGCACACCAGCAACACACAAGTTCGGTTTGGGTTTGAAAGAATGGAGTAGTATTACATTACTTTCAAGAAGAAACGTGTCATCCATGCAGAAGCCCAATTTGATGCGGAATCTTTCAAGACTACATGCCTATATATCTACTACCAGATTTGTACGCGCGATTGGGGCCCATTCACCATACCAGTTGACCCATATTTTCCAGAACTGGTGTGGGAATTCTATACATCATATAGATAAAGGAAATAGCTGCTAAAGCACAGTGGCCGCACTGAAACATTACCGTGTCTGACATTGGAATAGGTGCACGGGCAAGAGGTGCCTGTAAATCCAGAGGCAATCAAGTAGCTTTATTGGGTCGAGCCAATCTAATCACACCCAATATTCTGACGGAAAGTGGAATACAAAGCAAACCAATTCTAATTGGTAGCCAACTTGATTGCAAAGGGTCAACCTAGGGGCCTCATTCATCGTCGTGATTTGAAATTCGAATCCCGCATGTGGTTAGACTTGGTTTGCGCGAGGTTGATACCCTCTCGGAATACATCAGATGTCCCAATTGAAGTTGCCATTCTTCTTGCTTGAATAATGGATCATGTACACATCAATGTAGGGGAGATTATTGCCGATCAATTCAAACGAAGGGCCACACGGCAAGCCACAACATTGCCATTCCCTAACTTAGTGAGGATGTTATGTATGCAGGCTGCTTGTCCTTTGTTTTGACTATTGGATAGGACTGTGCAGGCCAAAAGTATAATTACATTGGCCACCAAAACTGACAAAGATGCTCCAGTTATGAATTGGCAAAGTATACAGGGAACAGGACCCCTCCACCACCTTCGACATCTACTCACACATCAACCGCCCCGTTCCATATAGCTGAGCTCCACAGTCCCACACCTCCTGATTTGCTCATCATCGCACAAAGGGACAAAATGCATGAGAGTCAGCTTGTGCGGTTAGCTAAGGCTATTCCCTCCATGATACAACTTGCCATCAAGAAAGCATTGCAACTTGCTAAAGATAAGTTGGCAAGACTATGCTCTACAGTTGAAGTCCTTGAGAACAAAGTGGGTACTTTGAGAAAAGAGGTGGTTGCACTCAGTGCACCTCCATCCACTGGCCACCCAACCCCCTGTGAACCTGTAGTAATGCCCGCACAGCCCGAAGCACATAGGAGTCCACCGGATGATTGGTGGGTGGAGTATGACAGTGATTCAAAGATAGTGTCCGATGAGGAAACCTATCATAGCCGACCTTCTCCACCTCCAATGTGCTTGATGTATGATGCAGATCTTTCCTAGGCACCAGGTGGAGTGGCAACGATGTCTTACCATGAGCTTCGTACTCTGCCGGACAATTGGATGGTGCCAGGTCCCTGGAGACCAGTGGCACTCCCACCAGATCCACTGCAACCTACGACTGAAGAGACAGCTTCTTGGCACTTTGATGCCGCCACATATACTTGGAAGTCGAGGCCCAATCACTAACTCAATTAGGAAGCCTCTTTCACCTTGTTATCTTTTCTTTTGGATAGATTGGGGGCAATGTCAAATTTAAGTTTGGGATGGGATGTTGAAATTTTTGGGGTGCTGAAAATTTTCTTGATAGGTGATGGTTAGTAATTAAATGGGGTCTTTACTTAGAATTGTGAAATTTTGCATGTATGATCCGAGTGTTCTCGTCTTTTTCACCTTTGTAAATAATAATAGTGTAGTAATAAAAACTCCAAGGGTTTTCTTTAGACCAAGGTTCTTTTTCAAGGAGCATTCTTTTATTTCTTTTTATTTTCTTTGCCGAACAGGGTTGGCATTTCCCAATGATAGATTGAGTGATGACATTCTTAAGGGAAAATTTCATATTGTTTTTGAGTCTCTTATGAAGTTGTTTTGAGAGGCACCACCAGAAAAAAATTGTTGAAATGGAATTTTAAAATGAGGGCATGAAAATGAAGATAATGAGTAGATGTTTGATGCCATAGCATAGCATTCTTTTCCATACGTTGTAAATTCTTTGTTTGACTTATGAGTTTTCCTTCTTTGATGTCCTAACTTGAAATCTTGTGATGAGAATGACTCTTGTGGACCTTTTAAGGGTGATGCCTTGTGTGGTGAGGAATTTTTGATGAGTCTCATGCATGACTTCTTGTCTAGAACTTTCCCCAAATGTGACTCAAGGCGAAATATTAGAATAGTTGCATTTAGAACATAATTTTAGCATTTCCTTTGTCCAGCCACTTCACCCATATACCCTCCTTGGACATTGATCTTTGTCAGCTAACGTTGAGCCTTAGACTCTTTCTTTGGAAACCACATTACAAGCCTTAATACCATTTTTAATACCTCTCTTTGGCACCCATCCTCCCTAAATGCTAGTGATAAGATAGTGATGAAATGAGACTTTAAGCCTAAGAAAAAGGGAGTGATAAGGAAAAAAATGAGAAATGAGGCAAAAGCCCAAGTTTGGAGGTGTGAAAAAAGGGGAACATAAGAATTTCAGTTTTAGGTAGCACCACATTGTGTCAAAATGCATAAAATGATAAATAAAAAAGAGAAAACTAATTTGTGTGAACCGGTGCTTCCTCTTGAGGTGATAAGGCTAATTGTGAAAGCCAAAAGGGTTATAAGGAGGGTTATTGAGAAATGAAATTAGAAACAATGAAAGAAGAGAAACAAAGTGAAGTGATAGGAAGGATTTGATGGGAGGTATGTTCACAAAAAGCAGTAGGGAGGATCTAGTCACTACAACCAAATTTTCATCCTACCCTTAACCCGAGCCTACATCATAACCTGCAAGCCCTAAATGATTCTAAGTGCAGCCTCTCTACATTAGTGGAGAATTACATGAAGGGCAAGCCCTATGTGTCAAGTCTGTGCATGAAGGCGTTTTTTGGAAGAGAGAGTGTGATTATCTCTTCCAAACAATCTCTTGTGTGTATTTAATGATTACATGACAAAAGAATAGGGATTCTTATTTCGACGAGTGGCATCATCCCTAGTTGAGGATATAAGTGCATTTAGAATTAATGTGTGAATATGGAATGAGAAGTGTAAACTCTAAGGCAAGTTTTGAATGTGCACTGATTATGACTTGAGATGCTATATATTTTTTATAGTTGAGCAATGCCCTTGTTTTACTAAATGAATCCTTTAAAGAACCATGTTGGTGAAAAGTGGTAGCTTCTAGAAATACCTTCATTATTTTGGTCTTTTGAGGAGTTTACTTCTCTTTTTCAGTGAGATTGGTAGCATTTTTGGGTTGTCATAGATCAGGTGATTGATAATGTTTAAATTTGTTTAGAAGTGGCATGTTTTTCAATGAATGAGAATTGCATTACTTGAGGACAAGCAATGGTTCAAGTTTGGGGATTTGATGAGTTGGTAATTTACAAACTCATTAGGCTCTTAAGCTTGAGTTTTTGCTTAGTTTTTGAGTTGATTATATGGACTTTATGTCTTTTTTCCCTTTTTTATGTGCAGATATCTAAATGTGTAGAAAAGAGCAAAAATGGAGCAAAAAAAAGAAGTGAGATCAAATCGGCGGTCCACCTATGAAAACCGGCGACGCCGATCAAAGACAGATTATCACTGCCTCTGAGGAAGAATGTGGCGAAACGCGAGTTGCCAACAGCGACTCTCCGGTCCAGTCACCGAATGACATCCGATTTTCTAAAATGAAGAACAAAGACTCGATGGTTCATGAATTGAGGTCGGCTTAACGCCGAATGAACTGCCGATGCTCACTGGAGCTTAGTGATGGCTCAGATAATGTACCCAGCAGTTCATGGATTGGAACCGGTGAACCTCCGGTGCCTCCGCCCATTCCAAAATGATGCTCAGGGGTAAAATTTTCTAGCACGAAAAAAGAGGGAGAAGATGCCCTATTTTCTTGGATATAAATTCTAGAGAAAGTACTGTATATTGGGGGGATGATAGCAGAGCATATCACATAATCTTTTTCCTTTTTTAGCTTGAGAACATTCTTTTAGCAAAGAAAAGGAGATTTTGATTGGTAGACTTTGAAAAGTACTATTCTCTACTTCTTCTTCTTAATAGTAAGGTACAACCATTGTTGGAGACTATTTGTGAATTTAATTTTACTAATCTTGTTATTAAATTCAACGAGTTTATTGTTGAATGTGATTTTGAATTTCTTAATCATGAGCATCTAAATCATTAACTAGAGGTGTGTGATGATGAATACTTAATTAGAGTGGCCATTGCTAGAGTCATTTTCATATTCTTTAAATAAGTGTAAATCTATTAGATTCTCTTCAATCTATGATGGAAGATCCATTGATTATGATGTAGATCTATTTGTTCTTACTTGATTATTGCTTGTAAAAGAATAATTAAGTATTGGAAGAGAATTTAATGGTGGATATGGATGAGATATTGTGAAACTAGGCTAGAAATAGTCGAAATAGCCAAAATTACATTCTCACTCCTAATTAGTAGCTAATAGCTAGAAATTAGTGCAGCTACTAATCCAAATCTAATCGGGTTGAGTTAATAATGGCTAGAGGTTTGATAAAACTCTAGTGAAAGGTAGTTATAAGGATGAAAAACTGTATTTACTCATTTTTCGATATTATTTACACTAATTGAACTTATAAGATGACCTAGTATGTCCCTATCTAGTTAGTACATCATCTACACAACACCTCCAGTCTTGCACATTCTTGTCGACAGCCTTGTTGATTTTTCTATTATACTCAACCAAATTACCATATATAATCCACTACAAATTTCAATCTCCCCCAATTTATTTGTTTTTATGTTAATTCTAAGTGGTGCAAGCTAACTTCATTTTCTCAACCGACACTTGTAATTATCATTCACTAGTCCTTGTGGGATTCGACCCCGACACCCGTCGAGTTACTTGTTTTGATACTTTGGTCGTGTATATTCTTTGCATGAAAGATATATTTTGGACGTTATCAGCCAACAAATAGGGACTACTTCCCGTGGTGTTTTTTCGTGAAAGAAACATCAAACTGGAAAACAAATAAAACCTATGCTCTGATGCCAATGAAGAATCGAATCAAACACAATTTGCAGGATCGTTGAATTATGTTTCACTAGTCAGATAGTGTAGTCACATACAAAGACGAACTATACCGTACAAAGCCATAGTCTAAAATTGTACCTTGCTACAATTGTTCCAAATCTTTTGGAGAAGAAGTGTAATACCTCGGAAGCACCTAAGAGTAGAATTGGGGGTTGAGAAATTAAATCTGCAGAAAATAGGGAAAACGTTGTAGGAAAGGAGGTTGTAACAACCCGTGGTTGGAAACCACGAGTCGGCATAGGTGGTCGTGGGATGGGATCTCAGGTTTCCCTGGTGGTAACAACGGATGGAAACAACAGACCGTTGAAGCTTGTAACGGTTCGTTGTATTGGTCGTTGGTAAGAAGGGAAGGAAGGACCAGTGCTGACAATGGGAGGTTACAACGGGTCGTTGTAAGTAACAACAACCCGTCCTGTCAGTCGTGGTTGGGTCATCAGTTAAGAGCAATGCAACAAACGGGTGGTTAAAACGGGTCGTTATAAGTAACAATGACCCATCCTGTCGGTCATTGTTTGAGAAGCTGAAAGATTGAGGAGGTCCAGTGCATTCAACGGGTGGTGACGATGGGCCGTTGTATGAGACAACGACCCGTCCTGAGGGTCGTGGGTTCCAGTTTGACCAGATTTTAAGTTTTCTTCAGGGGCACTTTTGTAAACTTCTACGCGTTTAACTCCTAAACTACGTCGTTTTAGGTTCTACCTTGCACGTTTTTAAGGGATTTTCATGCCTAAACCCTTATTCTCTCAACTCTCCTTCTTCCTCCTCTCTTCTTAAAAATTCTAGGGTTTCACCAAGGTGTTCTTCAAGCTTCAAGGAAGATTTTCAAGTGGGATTTTCGTCTACCAAGTATGCGAATGTTTCAACAAGGATACTCTTTCATCCTTGTGCCCGAAAATAATTTTCATTAAACACCAATTTTGATAATTCTAGAAAAACATGATATAGGGTTTGTAAAAAAAAGGTTAAATTCTTTTTTATTTTTCTTAAATGCTAATATCTACTACGATTATGAATTTAATTGGATTATTAATTGATGGGTTATCTTGAATTATGAAATAAAAGTAGATAATGTGTGAGTATATTATGTTCTTCATAAATCAATTTGAGTATTGGATGAGATTTGTTCATTTCTCCCTTGATTGTCGTAGAAATTCATGAACATGATAGAATCGTGAAAATATTATATAATTGACCCTAATGACTTGATTATTATATTGATGACCATGTTGGATTGAGTAGGATTTGTGGGCTTGAGTAATTGAAGTAAATTATGTAACATCACCATGTTTTAGATTTAATTGATTGGGCATGACAAGATTGCATCTCCATTATTGAGCTATAAAGCTTGGGAGGATTCCATATTGTTTTCTTTATTAAAAATTATTTTATATAAAATCTTAGATTCTAAAACGCCCGTGGGTAAAGAGTTCATAAAAGGAGTGATTGTGACAGGTGTTTGAAATGGTTGTAACCTAATTACATGAAGTTATGCATCCTTGATAGATTATGTCTATATATCATGTTGATCTTATATTACCTATTGAAAGAGGTGAGTACGGAATCAAGATACCATGATAGAATAATGCTAGTACGAATTTATAGCATGCTCGTTGGGTTGTGATGTTAAAGCTAATAAGGAAATTGGTTTTGTGATAATGTGAATCCTGATGATAAAACCTGTGACTAATATGTCAACTTGTTGAGCCTGTGCCTATTAAAGGATAGCTCTAATCCCTTCTAATATGAGTACTTCATGATGAGAGTGGTGGATGTTCGTGTCTCTAACTAGCTGTTGTAAATTTGGATTATCTATAGACATTAGTGGAGAATGTCTTATCTAGACATTAGTGGAGAATGTCTCATCTAGACGTTAGTGGAGAATGTCTCATCTATGCGTTAGTGGAGAATGTCTTCTTGCAGTTGGTCGGAACTTACACCCCTAGTCAGTTGAGTATTTTATTTTCCCTGCGTTGTTCGGAACTTACTTTTAGCTAGTGACTTTCTATATCAGAGCTATCCCTCTCCCTTTGACAGTTAGGGATTCTCTCTAGTTGAGAATGTTCCCTTTGATAGTCAGGGATGCTTCCTTCGACCGTCAGGGATTCCCCCTTAGACGGGCAGGAACACTCTTGATATTAGTCACGACATCATACCTTTGTATTATTGCCGATTATTACTTTTGCACATCAGTAGTTATTATGATAATGCATGTCTTCATAATGTTGTTATGTTAATTAAATATGTGAATCTTATATAAGACTGTCGTATCTCATTTCAATTACATTGCTATTAATATGTTTTACATTACTTCCTTCTGGTATATATTAAAAGTTAGTATTATTTACGCTTCCTGCATATTCAGTACATTTCAAGTACTGACCGCACACCTCTTGTGCTATCTCATTTCATGATATAGATTCAGGTCTCCAGGTTCAGCCGCATGGCTAGATACACTCCTTCATCTCCTAGTTGCTAGTGGTGAGTCTTCATCTTCCGAGGACGTGATTTATATTCCTGTTTTATTATGTTCCAGTTTTCAGACTTTGGGAGTTAGTTGGGGGTTTGTCCCAGCAACTCATTAGTTTAGTAGAAGGCTTTCAGACTTGTATAGACAGTTTCAACTTGTATCTAAGTGTTATTAAATTGTATTTATGGATCATATTAGATTCTTGTTATTTTCTTCCGCTTGTTCATGATGTTAGATGTTTCTTATGTTAAGTGTATGCGATGATTATGCCATGGGTCGACTTGGAGCCTTTTGGGGTTCCTTGTTCCGTGTCTAAGATCAGGGTGTACTCTTAGGTTGTGACAAATTTGGTATCAGAGCCATAGGTTTAGAGTGTCCTAGGGTGTCTGAAAGCCGCGTTACGTAGAGTCTTCTTCATGGGTGTGAAGCACGCCACATTTATGACGAAGAGGCTATGAGACGTTTTAGGAATGTTCCCTTTTATTCATGATCCTTATTGTGCGTCGAGTATGAAGCTCTAAATAGTTCCTCCCCTAAGTCGTGCTTTACGCGCTCGTAGATAATGCCTCCCCGACGAGCGAATGGAAGAAGGCGTTGGTAACGATCGCCAACAGGTACCACCAGCCCAGGAAGACCCAATGAATGATCATGTTACTCATGATGAGTTCCGAGCAGCCTTTCAAATGTTGGCGCAGGCCCTGACCACTCAGATTAACCAGCAGGCGGTGGCTCGAGCTCCTCAAAGTGGAAATGAAGCAGCGGCAAGGATAAGAGACTTTCTTCGAATGAACCCATCTGAATTCTTAGAGTCAAAGGTGGATGAGAACCCATATGAGTTTTTGGAGGAGATTCAGAAGATTACTCGTATCATGGGAGTGACAGGGAATGAGAGCGCAGACTTAGCCTCCTACTAGTTTTAGGGAGTTGCTTATATCTAGTATTATAAGTGGAGAGACAGTCGGGGAATTAATGCAGGTACCCTAGGTTAGGATGAATTTATGGCCGCATTTTTTGACAGATTTTTCCCTCGGGAGTTGAGGGAGGCAAAGGCGGCAGAGTTTATTAACTTGAGACAAAATGACATGACTGTTCAGGAGAATGCATTAGAGTTCACTCGATTATCTAAGTATGCATCGGAAATGGTAGACGACCAGAAGGCTCGAGTAAGTCGATTTGTGAATGGAGTGTCAAACTCCTTGGTCAGAGAATGCAGGACTGCCATGTTGCACAGGGACATAGACTTCCAACGCTTGGTAATATTTTCCCAATAGATGGAAGCAAAGTAGGTGAAAGCAAAGGAGAGAGAAGCCAAGAGGGCTAGGATTGGAGATCTAGATTTCTCCCAACAGAGGTCGAGTGCCGGATCGCTCACACTACCAGCAGAAAACATCAGCTCCAGCACCTTCGACAACTAGTGCCCCTTATTAGCCCCGAGTGAGGGAGATTACGTACCCGTTGTGTACGAGCTGTGGAAAGCACCACTTAGGAGTATGTATGGCCGGCTCACATGTTTGTTTTTTGTGCGGCAAGGTGGGCCATAAGCACTGAGATTGCCAAGCAGCTAAGCGAGGCGAAAGTAGATTCTCAGCCACTTCTTCAGCAGCTCCGATAGCACACCCGTTTTAGAAGGGTGCATCCTCTCATCCAGGTGATGGGCATCGTCAAAACCGCCCCTATGCCATAGCAGCCCATCAGGATAAAGCAAAGGTGCCGGTAGTGGCCACAGGTATGTTGTGAATCTTGTGTTATTCTTTATGTGATGCCAACCTCTATATTGAACATGAAGCTCAATTGTGATTGTGGGAAAAGATTGTTGATGTGTGATGTGAATAGCTGTTAGTGTGAGGTTCACAGAGAAGGCTAGAAGTGAAAGGGGAGTTAAGAATTAATAATTTAGTCCGACTTAAGGAAGGATTCGGGAGTCTTAGGATGATGACTTTAAGCCAAGGGGAAGATAGTGAATATGTGAAATAAGTTAGATCTTGAGAACGTTCATGAGAAGTTCCAGCTCTAGAAGATGCAGTATGTCGATCTCTGTGACGTTCAGATAATTTCCCTGGTAATTTCAGTTGAAGTTAAAGTGGTTTCGATTTCTATGTGAAAATTTCCAAGGTTTAGAAGTAACCGTTTCAGTCAGTGATGTCAGTCTTGCTCTATGAGTCCTTATTGCTCATTTTCATGTTATGAATCAGTTATGTGTGTTAATCCATATTTTCTTATGTGTTCAGATTGAACTCAGTCTTTGGAAGTTGTTTGTTAACTCAGTAGAGTCAGATTATCTCATGTATGTGCTCAGTCTTAGATGTCCGGGATGACTCGTGCTTATGAAATCCGTACTCTTAGTTAGATTAGATGTTGTGAATCCTGACTTGATATCGGAAGGGAATTTGAGAACGAAGGTTTAGTCCGTGTAAGTTCTATGCTAGATGAAAAGGGGAAAGAATTTTCTTCCGGTGTTTTGTTTAGTTCTATGCTAGTTTCAAGTTCTTCGGCCTCCATTAAGTCATGGTATGCATGTTAGATGTTAATCTTCAGATTTGGTGTATAGGGTTGGTCCAGAGTCGGATACTCCATTGGTTCTTAGTTGTGATTGATCGATATTTGGATATTGGCTTTATCACTATCATTTCAGTATGTTTAGCCAACATTCGAGGATGAATGTTCCCAAGGGGGAGATATTGTAATACCACGGAAGTACCTAAGAGTAGACTCTAGGGTTGAGAAATTAAATCTGCAGAAAATGGGAAAAAAGTTGCAGGACGGGAGGTTGTAATAACTCGTCGTTGGAAACCACGAGCAGTTATAGGTGGTCGTGGGTTGGGATCTCAGGGTTTTCTTAGTGGAAACAACGGATGGAAACAACGGACTATTGAAGCTTGTAATGGTCCGTTGTATTGGTCGTTGGTAGGAAGGGAAGGAAGGACCAATGGTGACAATGGGAGGTTACAATGGGTCGTTGTAGGTGACAATGACCCGTCCTGTCAATCGTGGTTGGGTCATCAGTCAAGGGAGCAATGCAACGAACGGGTGGTTATAACGGGTCGCTGCAACGACCTGTCCTGTCAGTCGTTGTTTGAGAAGCTAAAAGTTTGAGGAGGTCCAGTGCATTCAACAGGTGGTGCCGACAGGTCGTTGTATGAGACAACGACCCGTCCTGAGGGCCGTGGGTTCCAGTTCAGCCAGATTTTAAGTTTTCTTCAAGGGAATTTTGTAAACTCCTACGCTTTTAACTCCTAAACTACGTCTTTTTGGGTTCTACCTTGCACGTTTTAAGGGCTTTTCATGCCTAAACCTTAATTCTCTCAACTCTCCTTCTTCCTCCTCTCTTCTCAAAAATTCTAGGGTTTCACTAAGGTGTTCTTCAAGCTTCAAGGAAGATTTTCGATTGGAATTTTCGTCTACCAGGTATGCAGGTCTTTCAACAAGGATACTCTTCGATCCTTGTGCCCCGAAAATAATTTTCATTAAACACCGATTTTGATAATTCTAGAAAATCATGATATAGGGTTAGTAAAAAAAGGGTAAATTCTTCTTTATTTTTCATAAATGCTAATATCTACTACGATTATGAATTTAATTGGATTATTAATTGATGGGTTATCTTGAATTATGAAATATAGGTTGAGAATATATGAGTATATTATGTTCTTCATAAATCGATTTGAGTATTGGATGGGATTTGTTCATTTCTCCCTTGATTGTCGTAGAAATTCATGAACATGATAGAATTGTGAAAATATTATATAATTAACCCTAATGACTTGATTATTATATTGATGACCATGTTGGATTGAGTAGGATTTGTGGGCTTGAGTAATTGAAGTAAATTATGTGACATCACCATGTTTTAGATTTAATTGATTGGGCATGACAAGATTGCATCTCCATTGTTGAACTATGAAGCTTGGGAGGATTCTATATTGTTTTCTTTATTAAAAATCTTTTTTTATAAAATCTTAGATTCTAAAATGCCCGTGGCTAAAGAGTTCATAAAAGGAGTGATTGTGACAGGTGTTTGAAATGGTTGTAACCTAATTACATGAAGTTATGCATCCTTGATAGATTATGAGTTGAATTCTATAAATCCTGTTAATCTTATTTTACCTATTGAAAGAGGTGATTACGGAATAAAGATGCCATGGTAGAATAATGCTAGTACGAATTTATAGCTTGCTCGTTGGGTTGTGATGTTAAAGCTAATAAGGAAATTGGTTTTGTGATAATGTGAATCCTGATGATAAAACCTGTGACTAATATGTCAACTTGTTGAGCCTGTGCCTACTAAAGGATAGCTCTAATCCCTTCTAATATGAGTACTTCATGATGAGAGTGGTGGATGTTCGTGTCTCTAACTAGCTGTTGTAAATTTGAATTATCTATAGACATTAGTGGAGAATGTCTTATCTAGACGTTAGTGGAGAATGTATCATCTAGACGTTAGTGGAGAATGTCTCATCTATGCGTTAGTGGAGAATGTCTTCTTGCAGTTGGTCGGAACTTACATCCCTAGTCAGTTGAGTATTTTATTTTCCCTGGGTTTTTCGGAACTTACTTTTAGCCGGTGACTTTCTATATCAGAGCTATCTCTCTGCCTTTGATAGTTAGGGATTCTCTCTAGTTGAGAATGTTCCCTTTGATAGTCAGGGATGCTTCCTTCGACCGTTAAGGATTCTCCCTTAGACGGGCAGGAACGCTCTTGATATTAGTCACGACATCTTACTTTTGTATTATTGCCGATTATTACTTTTGCACATCAGTAGTTATTATGATAATGCATGTCTTCATAATGTTGTTATGTTAATTGAATATGTGAATCTCATATAAGACTGTCGTATCTCATTTCAATTACATTGCTATTAATATGTTTTACATTACTTCCTTCTGGTATATATTAAAAGTTAGTTTTATTTACGCTTCCTGCATACTCAGTACATTTCAAGTACTGACCGCACACCTCTTGTGCTATCTCATTTCATGATATAGATTCAGTTCTCCAGTTCAGCCGCATGGCTAGATACACTCCTTCATCTCCCAGTTGCTAGTGGTGAGTCCTCATCTTCCGAGGACGTGATTTATATTCCTGTTTTATTATGTTCCAGTTTTCAGACTTTGGGAGTTAGTTGAGGGTTTGTCCCAGCAACTCATTAGTTTAGTAGAAGGCTTTCAGACTTGTATAGACAGTTTCAACTTGTATCTAAGTGTTATTAAATTGTATTTATGGATCATATTAGATTCTTGTTATTTTCTTCCGCTTGTTCATGATGTTAGATGTTTCTTATGTTAAGTGTATGCGATGATTATGCCATGGGTCGACTTGGAGCCTTTTGAGGTTCCTTGTTTCGTGTCTACGATCAGGGTGTACTCTTGGGTCGTGACAAATTTGGTATCAGAGCCATAGGTTTAGAGTGTCCTAGGGTGTCTGAAAGCCGCGTTACGTAGAGTCTTCTTCATGGGTGTGAAGCACGCCACATTTATGACAAAGAGGCTATGAGACGTTTTAGGAATGTTCCCTTTTATTCATGATCCTTATTGTGCGTCGAGTATGAAGCTCTAAATAGTTCCTCCCCTAAGTCGTGCTTTACGCGCTCGTAGATAATGCCTCCCCGACGAGCGAATGGAAGAAGACGTTGGTAATGATCGCCAACAGGTACCACCAGCCCAGGAAGACCCAATGAATGATCATGTTACTCATGATGAGTTCCGAGCAGCCTTTCAAATGTTGGCGCAGGCCCTGACCACTCAGATTAACCAGCAGGCGGTGGCCCGAGCTCCTCAAAGTGGAAATGAAGCAGCGGCAAGGATAAGAGACTTTCTTCGAATGAACCCATCCGAATTCTTAGAGTCAAAGGTGGATGAGAACCCATATGAGTTTTTGGAGGAGATTCAGAAGATTACTCACATCATGGGAGTGACGGGAAATGAGAGCGCAGACTTAGCCTCTTACTAGTTAAAGGGAGTTGCTTATATCTGGTATTATAAGTGGAGAGACAGTCGGGGAGTTAAAGCGGGTTCCCTAGGTTAGGATGAATTTATGGCCTCATTCTTGGACAGGTTTTTCCCTCGGGAGTTGAGGGAGGCAAAGGCGACAGAGTTTATTTACTTGAGACAAAATGACATGACTGTTCAGGAGTATGTATTAGAGTTCACTCGGTTATCTAAGTATGCGCCGGAAATGGTAGCCGACCAGCAGGCTCGAGTAAGCCGATTTGTGAATGGAGTGTCAGACTCCTTGGTCAGAGAATGCAGGACTGCCATGTTGCACAGGGACATAGACTTCCCATGCTTGGTAATATTTGCCCAACAGATGGAAGCAAAGCAGGTGAAAGAAAAGGAGAGAGAAGCTAAGAGGGATAGGATTGGAGATCTAGATTTCTCCCAACAGAGGTCGAGTGCCGGATCGCTCACACTACCAGTAGAAAACATCAGCTCCAGCACCTTCAACAGCTAGTGCCCTTTATTAGCCCCGAGTGAGGGAGATTATGTACCCATTGTGTACGAGCTGTGGAAAGCACTACTTAGGAGTATGTATGGCCGGCTTAGATGTTTGTTTTGGTGCGGCAAGGTGGGCCATAAGCACTGAGATTGCGCAGCAGCTAAGCGAGGCGAAAGTAGATTCTCAACCACTTCTTCAGCAACTCCGATAGCACGCCCGTTTCAGTAGGGTGCATCCTCTCATCTAGGTGACGAGCATCGTCAAAACCGCTCCTATGTCGTAGCAGCCAAACAGGATAAAGCCAACGTGCCGGTAGTGGCCACAGGTATGTTGTGAATCTTGTGTTATTCTTTATGTGATGCCAACCTATATATTGAATATGAAGCTCAATTGTGATTGTGGGAAAAGATTATTGATGTGTGATGTGAATAGCTGTTAGTGTAAGGTTCACAGAGAAGGATAGAAGTGAAAGGGGAGTTAAGAATTAATAATTTAGTCTGACTTGAGGAAGGATTCTGGAGTCTTAGGATGATGACTTTAAGCCAAGGGGAAGATAGTGAATATGTGAAATAAGTTAGATCTTGAGAACGTTCATGAGAAGTTCCAGCTTTAGCAGATGCAGTATGTTAATCTCTGCGAGGTTCAGATAATTTCCCTGGTAATTTCAGTTGAAGTTAAAGTGGTTTCGATTCCTATGTGAAAATTTCCAAGGTTTAGAAGTAACCATTTCAGTCAGTGATGTAAGTCTTGCACTATGAGTCCATATTGCTCATTTTCATGTTATGAATCAGTTATGTGTGTTAATCCATATTTTCTTATGTGTTCGGATTGAACCCAGTCTTTGGAAGTTGTTTGTTAACTTAGTAGAGTCAGATTATCTCATGTATGTGCTCAGTCTTAGATGTCCGAGATGACTCGTGCTTATGAAATCCGTACTCTCAGTTAGATTAGATGTTGTGAATCCTGACTTGGTTCCGGAAGGAAATTTGAGAACGAAGGTTTAGTCCGTGTCAGTTCTCTGCCAGATAAAAGGAGGAAAGAATTTTCTTCCGATGTTTTGTTTAGTTCTATGTTGGTTTCAAGTTCTTCGGCCTCCATTAAGTCATGGTATGCATGTTAGATGTTAATCTTCAGATTTGGTGTATAGGGTTGGTCCAGAGTCGGATACTCCATTGGTGCTTAGCTGTGATTGATTGATATTTGGATATCGGATTCGTCTCTATCATTTCAGTATGTTTAGCCAACATTCGAGGACGAATGTTCCCAAGGGGGAGATATTGTAATACCCCGAAAGTACCTAAGAGTAGACTCGAGGGTTGAGAAATTAAATCCGCAGAAAATGGGAAAAAAGTTGCAGGACGGGAGGTTCTAATGACTCGTGGTTGGAAACCACGAGCCGTTATAGGTGGTCGTGGGTTGGGATCTCAGGTTTCCCTGGTGGTAACAACGGATGGAAACAACGGACCATTGAAGCTTGTAATGATCCGTTGTATTGGTCATTGGTAGGAAGGGAAGGAAGGACCAATGGTGACAATGGGAGGTTACAACGGGTCGTTGTAGGTGACAATGACCCGTCCTGTCAGTCGTGGTTGGGTCATCAGTCAAGGGAGCAATGCAACGAACGGGTGGTTATAACGGGTCGCTGCAACGACTCGTCCTGTCAGTCGTTTTTTGAGAAGCTAAAAGTTTGAGGAGGTCCAGTGCATTCAACGGGTGGTGACGACGGGCCGTTGTTTGAGATAACGACCCGTCCTGAGGGTCGTGGGTTCCAGTTCAGCCAGATTTTAAGTTTTCTTCAGGGGCATTTTTGTAAACTCCTACGCTTTTAACTCCTAAACTATGTCGTTTTGGGTTCTACCTTGCACGTTTTTAAGGGCTTTTCATGCCTAAACCTTAATTCTCTCAACTCTCCTTCTTCCTCCTCTCTTCTAAAAAATTCTAGGGTTTCACTAAGTTGTTCTTCAAGCTTCAAGGAAGATTTTCGAGTGGAATTTTCGTCTACCAGGTATGCAGATCTTTCAACAAGGATACTTTTCCATCCTTGTGCCCCGAAAATAATTTTCACTGAACACCGATTTTGATAATTCTAGAAAATCATGATATAGGGTTAGTAAAAAAAGGGTAAATTCTTCTTTATTTTTCTTAAATGCTAATATCTACTGCGATTATGAATTTAATTGGATTATTAATTGATGGGTTATCTTGAATTATGAAATATAGGTTGAGCATATATGAGTATATTATGTTCTTCATAAATCGATTTGAGTATTGGATGGTAATTGTTCATTTCTCCCTTGATTGTCGTAGAAATTCATGAACATGATAGAATCGTGAAAATATTGTATAATTAACCCTAACGACTTGATTATTATATTGATGACCATGTTGGATTGAGTAGGATTTGTGGGCTTGAGTAATTGAAGTAAATTATGTGACATCACCATGTTTTAGATTTAATTGATTGGGCATGACAAGATTGCATCTCCATTGTTGAACTATAAAGCTTGGGCGGATTCTATATTGTTTTCTTTATTAAAAATCATTTTTTATAAAATCTTAGAATCTAAAACGCCCGTGGCTAAAGTGTTCATAAAAGGAGTGATTGTGACAGGTGTGTGAAATGGTTGTAACCTAATTACATGAAGTTATGCATCCTTGATAGATTATGTCTATATATCATGTTGATCTTATATTACCTATTGAAAGAGGTGAGTACGGAATCAAGATGCCATGATAGAATAATGCTAATACGAATTTATAGCATGCTTGTTATGTTGTGATGTTAAAGCTAATAAGGAAATTGGTTCTGTGATAATGTGAATCATGATGATAAAGTCTATGACTAATATGTCAACTTGTTGAGCCTGTGCCTATTAAAGGATAGCTCTAATCCCTTCTAATATGAGTATTGCATGATGAGAGTGGTGGATGTTCGTGTCTCTAACTAGCTATTGTAAATTTAGATTATCTACAGACGTTAGTGGAGAATGTCTCATCTAGATGTTAGTGGAGAATGTCTTCTTGCAGTTGGTCGGAACTTACATCCCTAGTCAGTTGAGTATTTTATTTTTCCTGCGTTATTCGGAACTTACTTTTAGCCAGTGACTTTCTATTTCAGAGCTATCTCTCTCCCTTTGACAGTCAGGGATTCTCTCTAGTTGAGAATGTTCCCTTTGACAGTCAGGGACGCTTCCTTCGATTAGTCACGACATCATACCTTTGTATTATTCCCGATTATTACTTTTGCACATCAGTAGTTATTATGATAATGCATGTCTTTATAATATGCTTATGTTAATTGAATATGTGAATCTCATATAAGATTGTCGTATCTCATTTCAATTACATTGCTATTAATATGTTTTACATTACTTCCTTCTGGTATATATTAAAAGTTAGTTTTATTTACGCTTCTTGCATACTCAGTACATTTCAAGTACTGACCGCACACCTCTTGTGCTATATCGTTTCATGATATAGATTCAGGTCTCCAGGTTCAGCCGCATGGCTAGATATGCTCCTTCCTCTCCCAGTTGCTAGTTGTGAGTCCTCATCTTCCGAGGACGTGATTTATATTCATGTTTTATTATGTTCCAGTTTTCAGACTTTGAGAGTTAGCTGGGGGTTTGTCCCAGCAACTCATCAGTTTAGTAGAAGGCTTTCGGACTTGTCTAGACAGTTTCAACTATGTATTTAAGTGTTATTAAATTGTCTTTATGGATCATATTAGATTCTTGTTATTTTCTTCCACTTGTTCATGATGTTAGATGTTTCTTATGTTAAGTGTATGCGATGATTATGCCATGGGTCGACTTGGCGCCTTTCGGGGTTCCTTGTCCCGTGTCTATGATCAGGGTGTACTCTCGAGTCTTGACAAAAGTCTTCACAAGAATCTTCAAGGAACTTTTCAAGAATTGAGGAAGGAAGAAAAAAAAGTTTCTCTGTCTGTTGTTTTTTCTGTGTACCTTCGAAAACAAAGATGCACACTCTTATTTAAAGAATGCAAGACACCGGTTCAAAAGGAATCCTAACCATTGTATCTTTTCATCCTTTAAATATAAATTAATATATATATTATTTATTTATATGAATCCGAATTGACACCCATGATTTATTATTTATTTAAATGAATCCGAATTGACCCACATGGGTGATCCGAATCTAATTCCTTCTGTCCCCTCCCCAACAGTATCAAATACGTTCTCTCCTCTCAATATACTACTGGTTACTTAAAGAAGCAGGAAAAGTTCGCCCAGGAAAAGGAATGCTGCACGAAAATACATGTGTACACCAGGAAAAATAACTGCAACTTCATATATTTATCCTCCCCGCAAATTGCTACAGAAGCAGGTTCAGATAATTGAATTGCAACGTCGAGAATAAGATACACAACCCACACAAGAAATTTTCACCTATCATATTACGTTAATGCAATTTTGTAATACAATTATGAATCCTAATAAAATTCTACATTCAGTAATTCCCCGCCTTCCTCTTTGTTCCAACACAACAGAAAGAAAGAAAACAGAAAAGCATAAGAAAGGATATATGATAACACAAATGATGTGAAAGGAAACATGAGACAAACATGGGCAAACTTTTGAAAACTATCAAATCCATTCCTTAGGGTTGATACAAGCATCCAAGAGTTTCCATTCTTCAGTACCTTCTTCTGGTTGCTGCATTAAGCAACAATAATTAGTTCATATCCAATGATGTTTTCCCAGCTTCCCCACCTATCTAAGAATGATACCGATAAAATAGATAGCAGAGTAAAGCTTACATGGTCATACTCCCATTGTGCCGTTAATGGAAGAGATACAAGAATGCTCTCAATCCTACCTCCCGTCTTCAGACCAAATGTAGTTCCACGGTCATAAACCTGCACTCACAAGGCAAAAAAAGAGGTTAAACAATAATCTTTGTAGATAGGCAAATATGAACTAAAGGAACAGAGTATTCCACCAAGTTGAATTCAACATAGCGGCCTCGCCGTAGTTGTTGCCATGCTTTGTGTCCGTCTGTGAAAGGGGTATCCTTCCTCTTCTCCATGATAGGTATATATGCTGGGACGACGGAATTTGCACACTCTAAAATTCCAAAACTGACACGTCAAGGAAGGTATTTTATCCATTCAAGCAAGTAAAGAAGTGCTCAGTGCTTGAATTAACTTTTGCGCTGACCTAATTATTTCAGGAAAAATGAAAAATAAACTATAATATAGTCTAGCAATGTAGTTTCCAGCATATCAACAACTCCTTTAGCAGTACCTAGAGATAATCTGTCGAACTAATAGACGTCATTTTGCCTTTTATGCATAAACGTAAGCTTGTTTATGACAAGTCGACTGCTTTGTTTCCTCCATTAACAAAGATTATCTATAAGCACGTGTCATCTGTTAATACCATTTACCTGTTGAAAAGGAAAGAAGCATTTCTTGGTCATAGTTGTTCAAATCATCAAAAAAAATTCCTCCAAGACCTCGTCTCTCACCACGATGCTGCAATATGATGAGCTCAATGAAAAGCTACTCGCACTCAATATTTTAATTTGACAATTAAAAGACATGCCACCAGAATAAAGATCCATACATCAACCAACAATTAAAAGAATATGCAACAGAAATGCAATAGCAAGCTCATTACAAACTTCCAACAATTTTAAATTGAGAAAAGTGGGATGAGTTTCAACTCAAGGATCCTGCAATATGATGCTGGTCCTGAACAGAAATATGCACATAGAGAATAAAGGGCAGGAATGTGCTATTGCTTGGTTGGCTAAACAGTTGCATAAGAGGATCAACATGTTACTTATCTGAAAGTATCTAACGGTTTACGAAGGCCTTTGAATATCTTTTATGTGAATTTCTGGGGTTATACCCACGAGTGTTTAATGTGAATATGTCACTATTATACCATCTTATAAAGTAAGAGGAGATAATTAAACATGTATATCTATATCTCATCAATTGTGGTCTTTGCATTAATAGTTCTCATCACAAAAGGGTGCCTCATTTAGGGTAGGAATGAACAAGTTCAATAGGAGTTTTTAATCCAATGGGTCTTTACTGTTTCTTTTTCTTTGGATGGTCTAGAGCAACCAAATGGGATAAATTGCAGTGTCAAATATGGAAGGTTGTTGAACTGACACCGAAGTGATTATAGTCCCAAGCAGGAGTGACTATGAGGCTGATTTTGGACATGTATCTAGGCCCAAGGGAACAACTATTGGCAGTTCCTTGATCGATACATCTTTTTGTGATGCTCCAATAATTAACCAGGTGATACAGCCTCACGAAGGTGCACCTATTGAAGGGAGAATTCTTAAATGGCTTTCTGTGATTTAAGGAGCTACATCTGTCAAAAGATTATGTAGCTGTTAGATAGATAGTATCACATATTAGTCACGTGATATACTTTTATGGCTCTGTGGCTCTCATTTTCCTGGAAATGGGAAGTTGTTTTAAATTAAATTCATTAATGGTTCAGCTAAAACAATCTAAAGATAGCCAATAAATAGCTACTCTCAAAATACTTTAATGGCCCATGCAGAATTACCCCATTTATCTTAGTGTGTTGCCAGATTTTGGAGGACATAATTCATATAGAAAACTTCAACATGTTAGACAAATGAAGCTTGCTTACCTTAATATAGAAATAATCATCACACCATTTCTTAAACTGAGGGTAGAAGCTAGCATCGAATTTGTCACAAGCAGTTTTTTGCACCTACAAAACAGTCAATTTGCTTCATGTAATGCAAACCGAAAATTGCGATCAAACATCAGAAAAATGTCTTGTCTTCACTGCATCTGCTCATCGTATAATTATCTTAGTTTGACATGAAGAAAAAGTGAACTACAGATAAAGAGATTTCAAAGAACAAAATCCATTGTGTGAGTGTGCTTATACCGAATGGAAGTGCTTCACATCCTCCTCGAATATGTAAGCAGGTGTAAGGTCAGTACCACCACCAAACCACCATTGCCTTGGCGCTCCTGGTGTATCTGCATTTATATAAATCGTAAGTAACTTTATAGTTCATATAGCTCTCCTCTATAGAGTGGGGATGGCACATCATACACATGAAATTATAAAAAAGGAATATCTCCAAAGTCTTAGTGACTTATAATGGATTAAGGAGAAGGTTCTATGAGTTTCTGTGATTAAAGAAAAGGTATGTGTAAAAGCTATATTTACACAAAACACTAGGTGATTTCTTCCTATCTGTTCTAGCCTTGGTGGACAGAGTTACCTTGTACTAGACTTATGCCGGGTGTGAGGTGGCGGGAATCCCGTGGAATTAGTCGAGGTGCACGCAAGCTGCCCAGACACTACGGTTATAAAACAAAAGATATATCTACTTAAATTCAAGTTTATGCAATTAAAGAAAAGGTTCCAACGGACTCGTTTGACGATTGTAAGTATTCTTTTGAATAGGTTGGACTGGATTGATAGACATTTGAGCATGGAAAACCAAGGTTAAAGTTCTTGCACGGCTTGAGGTATGTAGAAACTTTGTCTTCTAGAAGTGCTTTTTCTAAAAGATAAGCATGCTTAGCTAGTTAAAGAGTATAATATGATTTCGGAGATAACTATGTATATGAGGAGATGATCGTATACATATAAACCAGGTTACTATCAGGGTTTATGGTTTTAGCTAGTACAATGTACTTTCTGTATTATTTAATATGTGCTTATGATATAAGAGTATGTGCATGCCTGTATGCTTTATCGGAGTATCATTTCACTATCATGTCATGAGACTTGTTAGAATAGATTTCTTCGCATATTATACTCAATTCTAGAACGGATAAAGTATGTCTTGTGTTTGAGTGCATACTTATGTTCAGGGTAAAGAGTTTGATGGCTTAATTGACCATCCCAGTACAGAGTTAAATACCTTCATGGTTTAACTCTTTGAGGGCTTAACTGACCATCCCCAGAACAGAGTAAAATAATTTAAACAGATGAGATTGAATCATAAGAAGATAGCGTGTGGACATTCATGGGATCATTGCAATGTGTCACAACCTGTTTTTGGTGTACACGTCAGATGCGTAGAAAGACAGCTTATAAGCATTGCACTTGATGGCATTCATATATGTCTACAGCTTTATTACATATCCTTGCATATGCTTAATGTTTCGGAATGCTATGACTTACAGATTGCATTTATGTGCCCTTACGTTCGTGCACATTCTCAGATGTGCTAAGTCGTAGATTTCTCATGCATATACAATCATATGCTTTTATGATTTATGATATAGAATACAGATTATGTCACTATTCTAAGTATGTATAAAATCTTGTCTCACCTATTAGGAATAGGTGACGGTCGGAGATGCATATTCAGCACGTTACTCAGCCCCTCTCCCTTTTTCTTTTATTATGTTTAAGCAGATTCGATGTCAGCACTAGCGAGGAGCATGGCTATTGAGGTTTCTGAGCTTTCAGTCAGCAGTTAGCCGTTCATTCTTCTACCGTGGTTGTTAGGTTTAAGTCTTATTGTTATTTCTTTCATAATGTCAGACTACTTTTAAATAGTACTCTTAGATGCTCCTTGACTTATGTATTAAGATTATGGTTTAGTACTTTGGTAAGTCTTTAATTTCCACTTGCATAAGTTTATGCTTTAGCACTTCAGTTCAGTTATGGTTAATTGGTTCATTTGGTAGGTCAGTAGCTGGGTGCCTACCACAGATCCTTAGAATTTGGGTTGTGACAGGAGTTCCTTTTTTAATATTTTTACTCCTTGTAGATTCAAAAGTAGCTACAGTTTGAGAATTTGATTGTGGAGAATGTGTTTAGTTGGGTATTATGAGAACTGGAAGTTTGTATGTTATTGAGGAACTAAAACTGCAATACGCAGAAAAGATTAGAGAATACAAGTTTGTGAGAGGCATCGGGCCATGGTGTAGAAAAAAGAAAAAATCAGGTTGTATATTGTACAACCTCACTTGATAAAATAATGTCTTGCAATGTTTTTTGACACGACTGTGTCCTCATTCCTCACTGTTGCAATTATAAGAATATAATGCCAAGGCAAATTCAGTTATGCTACTATAACAGGATTTGGCTTGCTGGTGACCTACAGGAGGTAGCAACTAGGAAAGGTGAAGAACCACCTTGGAGCTGCATTCACTTGTTACTACAAGTACAGTGATAACTATCTTGACGATTAGAAGGTAGAACTGCAAAAGGTGCACATATGATATGTATTACTACAAGGAGTAGCACCGTATAGTCCTATGACTGGAACTGCTATCTTATCTTTTTGTAGTATATTGAGTTTCTCTTTCCAAATCTCATACAAAAGGACAATAGGAATCAGCACCTTCTAGTAGTCCAATGTTGTGAAATTTCTGCTCTACCACAGATGAAATCGTGTTCTATCTTAAACAAACTGGAACAATTAACGACAAAGAATAATCATACTCATGAGAGAGATTACCTTTTGGAGCATCAGTCTCAAAGTAACGATAATTAAAATGTAAAGTTGGTGCAAAGGGATTTTTTGGATGTAGCACCTGGGAAAAAAACAAAACACACTAATGATTAGAATTTTCTGATAAAACTCAGAAGGGAGCAAATAATTGTCCAACGTCAAAAAAGAAAAGAACGTTGATTACTTCAGTCTATAGTATACAGACACCGGAAAGATTTAAAGAACCTCTCGTTTCAGAGAAACCCACATTTGCCTACTACAATATCATTTTGTATTGGAATTGAGAAATACGATGTAGCACTTTAATGGCCGTTAACACAAGCTGAAGAACATAAAATCTAAACTACCTAAAGCAATATATTTGAGAACTTTAATATCATCGTAATACCATCCATAAACCCTCTGAATTACCACAATGTGGTAAATTTACGGAATTTGATCAAAGCAGAAATATAAAAACTTACAGAGCTAATGCCAGCAGCAAAAAAGGGGACAGGGCCAGGCTTGACATCTCCATTGTCAGTTGGCCTAGCAGCTCGATAAGCTTCAGGAGGCATAACACCATATACAACAGAAACATTAACACCAGCCTTCTCCCAAACAGCCCCATCTTGCAAAACCCTACTGATTCCACCACCACCACCAGGTCTTGACCATACATTTTCCTTAAACTTTGCCCCTCCGTCCACTTCTTCCAAAGCCAGACAAACACTGTCTTGCACTTCTCTTATCATTTTCTCAAACCGACCTCTAACAGAACTCGAATTTGATGCAACAGAGGATCCTTTATCAGATTCCCGAAGAAAAGTTTGTGGCTTTTGGGATTCAGGTACTTCTTTTTCAATCATTGAGGAAGATGATGCTTGAATTTGAATTGAATAGTTGGGTGTTGGTTTTTTAGTTGTTCTGTAAGGAATTGGGAGGGGCAAGTATAGGGATTTAGTCAAAGATGAAGAGGAAGAATGGAGAGAAGGAGAATAAGGAAATGGGGTGGAAGAGGATGAAGAAGAGGAGAGAATTGGAGTAAGCATTGCTGATTACTGTGAAATTTTTCAAAGAGAGACTAGTTTATTAACGGGCTTTTTTTTCTTTTTGGAGGATGAGGGGGAATGGTGATAAAGGAAGGGGGGATTTATTTTTCTTAAATATACAGACGGGACACAGGTTTTACTCCTCTAGTTTACGACTGCCGCAATTCAGCTTATGGTAATGTCAATATCTATCTCTAATTGGGGGTATGAGCTGCCCATTGATTTGTTAGAGCCTTTGGAAAAAGTCTAATTGGACTTGGAATAATTTAATGTAATTATATAATTTTAACATGTTTATTTGATCACCTAGTTATTCCATCGTATAATTGAATATAATTGTGAGAGAGTAATTATACTTTTTAATTTTTAATTTTTAGAAAAGTGAGAATCACTTATAAGTATAAATTTTTAATTTTTAGGAATGTCACGATTCAAATGGACGGGCCATGCGTGCAGCTACATCGACTCTACTCGATAGGAGAACTCTTGCGGAATATTACATAAACATCCAAGTATTTTTATTAACTTACAAAATCCAATAAAGTATGATACAAAACTCAATTCCTCAAAATTATGACTCTCTCAAATCTAGTCTAGACAGGTACAAGAGCTCTAAAAGAATATATGACAAGATAAAATGACACAGCTTCGTCTAGGAAGAAGAATACGGAAGCTAATGCTGAATACTCCACACCAATCAAGGAACTTCAAACCTGTCACAACCTATACCAAAAGGTGTAGCAAGATAGTGTCAGTATACCACACGTACTGGTAAGCATCATCGGCCGACTAAGATTAGTTCACATAATAACATACAATTAATAAGCAATTGACAGTAACACCCTTAACAAATACTTCACTGTACGACAATCCATTAAGTTTTATTAACTATATTATCGACTCCTATGACTCGTCAAGGTTCTTGCAATTACCCTATATTTCTAGCTACGGCAACTTGGCCGTTGTAGCGATACCTACTATAGTTAAGCAATCTCGTTTTCCTTGGTCCACTATTTCATTCCACCCATTAGCCTTTAGTACTTCTAATCTTTGTTCTACTTTACTATTACCGATCAAATACCGATTTCTATCAATTATGGAACTACTACCATGCATATATTTATTTCGCCATTCGAGATCCCTCAGTCAACCCACTTCTCATTTTATTATAGACCTATATCTCTTATCGATTTAATTATATTTCTTGTAAGTTTAACCCCTACCATTCAGGTTGTTTTCTACAACTTATTTATCAAATGTTGCTCACAACAGCACTCGCTATACTATCATTTTCCCTTCACCATACTCCGAACTACTAACATTGAGTCACAAATACGCAATTAATTCAATTATTCATAGATAGTCACAAAACATAATATAAAATTCTGTCCATACCGATCTAGGTCACAAAATACATACCTGTCCTCATGACCAAATCAAATAATGCAATACCATACATGTATGATGACACCGCATACTTACCGCATCGTATTATCTCTCATACTATACCCGATTTCATAACGATATATCCCGTATCACGCTGTAAACCTGTACCTTGCTGTCATTGCAGCCATATGCACATCATACCTTATCCACTCAATCTCTGATCTCACAATCGTATAGTCAGTGATATGTCGAGCACACGCCTCCGTAACATTATTGTACACACATGCCAGAGGGTCTTATGCTTTCCCTTCCAGTCATTACCTGCAGGGGACTCTAGAAATCCATGTTCTGTACACCCAACCATATGAAACCTTCCTGTCTGTGTACCCATATTCGTACACCTAGACGCATGGTATTTTAGTCATACCTGTCTGTGTACTCTCTCATTCCGCTCGCCTAGATGCTTACCTCGGACATGAGCCACTCGTGTCTCCAATCCTTATTCAGGGTCTAAATCGTATCAATCTGCGTATCCAACTTCTTTCCCTTTGGCCCTAGGCCTCACATTCACCATCATATCAAAGATTTACTATTCCATATCGCACATTATCTCATGCATATGTTCGATTATTACTAACTCACCCTAAATCTCGGGATGCACATCATAGTGCAATATAATTCATGCACAACAAGAAGTATGTAAACATATCCACAAGTATAACCGAATGCAAAGTTCCGGACCCAATTTCATACCAAATTAATAATTTAATTTCACTTTAGAATCATAAACCATCCGTCTACATTTCTGTGATCAAATGCAATTTATGACCTAGCAATACAATTCCGGTTCCTAAATTGACTAATACGGCTTTCAAGTATATTTCTATCAGGAAAGCACATCAAAACCCAATTTTCCCAAATCAAGTTAAGAACAATACCCTATTAATTCACAACTTTCCAATTTCTTGCTCTTTCAAGTGAAATTGGACTTTTTAGATGTACAATAATGTCGGCCACACACTAATGCAGTAAGAACAAGAATTAATAGAACAACATGGAAGAAGAAGAAGAAAACCATATCAATTACAATCAAAATTCATTACAAGTGTCAAAACCTCAGCAAGGAAGAGAATTAGCCACTCATTTGTGGATTGATCATCCTAAAATGAGTGTAAATCATACATACAATTGATAGAAAGAAGAAAAGAAGAGAAGAAATCCCTTAGCTTTTTCGTTCCTCAACTGCTCCTAACCCACTTCCTTGCTCTCCACTTCTGAACTCAGTCTAAAAACTAAAAACTGCTTAAAATAAACCTAAGTGTGCTATTTATACTAGTGGGAAATTTTTCCGGGAATAACAAGCAACGTGTCACGGAGGCCAACACGGAGCACTGCCTCCGTGACACGGCGTGGACGCGGACCTTCACTGGAATTTCAAGGTCCGGTAAATTAGCCTCAACGTGGCACGGAGGCCAACGCGGAGGCCTCTCTCCGTGCCACGGAGCTGACGCGATGGCACACTGGAATTTGCCATTTTAATTCATGTTCAGGCAGTGTGCTACCGCGATGGTAGCGTGGCACGGCTCCACCGCGGAGCCCCTATAAATTGTGCATTCCAATGTCTTCTCCACGCTCGCATCCAAGTCCAACTCCGATATAGTTCCAACATGCATTTTAGCTCCTAAAAATCACATTTACCTGCAAAACAAATGTTAATCATGTTGGTTAGTATAAATTCGCATTTTATTACCGATTATATGATATTATATACACATTGCACAACAAACAAGGTAAAAATGATACGTTTGAGTATCACTTGGGCATATAAATCTGCCCAAGATCACTTACCCCACTTAAATCCTTGTTCGTCCTCGAACAATACATACACAAATCATGCAAATTACATCCCAACCTTCGTCACTATGGTGCAACAATTTACGCTACGGTCATACCGATTATTCAATTTTTGCAAATCATCAAGAAAACATGCTTGGTCTTACAATGCAATGACCTTTAATACATCAAGACTTCCTAGACTTTTAAGAATTGATTCTGGATATCGGCAAACTCATGCAAATCAGCTAATCAAGAAATCCGACACAAAAATCAATATTTGATCAAGCATGTGCCCTCACAACTCGAGAGAATCTTCCCCTTTTTGTTCATGCAACACACAAACATGCAAGTAGGGGCATATAAAAATTAATTTCACTCTCTCTCCCAAAAGAATTCACATGCCTCATGTCATGACCCATAAGCTTGCCCTTAGTGTATTACTCCACTAATATAAAGAAATGCAACGTAAGATCACGTAGGACTTTAATGGGTTGTAACGGGGCTATGGATCTAGTATATATATATATTGGATTAGCCAATAATAGTCGCTAGCATCCTTAAGCACCTTTTCAACTCATTCCCATCGACTTATGGATATTGTTCCTCTCTTTCCTCTTTTTCTCCCATTCATGCTGGTTTCCTTTCGTACAACCCATTTCATCAAACACACTTGACACACAACAAAGGGTTTTCATGTACCCTCACTATCATTTAATTATAGCAAGTGCCTCTTCAACATCATCTTTTCTTTCCTCACTCTGCTTTTCTTTTTCTTTTCACTCTTTAACACTTTGGGAAACATTGTCTTTTCTTTGTAAGCGCTTAAGAGTTTCGTATAGACTTTAAGGCTAATGAAAAGAAGGAATAAAGCTTAGTTTATACAAGTTTGGACAAAAGAAAGAAAGAAATCGGCTAAAGGCTCAACGGGCTGACTAGGGTATACAACACATAGAAAGGTAGAATTTGACAAGAAAAAAATGGAAACTATCGGTTAAAACAAAGAAATGCCTACATCCTTTCCAACACTACACCTCCTTCATTTCATTTTGTACACACACCAGGCAAGTTCTAGACACTTCACAATGACATGGAATAGCAATACCTCACTTCACACTTCATGCACATGCTCGAATCAAGATGCATTCACAGACTCTTTAATTAGTCAATTACATGAATTCAAGATTAAGCCTCAATCATACGGAATCAAATTCTATAGCCCAGGTAACTCAACATATTTACAGAATTGCATGCTTTCAAACGAATCACTTCCACATTTTGAACATCAGTTACACACGCAATGAAATTTTAGCAACCATAAGCAACTACAGTTCATTGATGCAATCCACCAACGAAAAACTAAAAACAAATAAAAATCCTACTCCTACCGACTACATTTCCCTTAAGACGATCGTCATCCATCCATCATAGGGAACGGTCACTAACTATGACATCGGTTCAATGGGACTATTCTCGGTAAAAGAACCGAAAACAAATTCCGAGAAACCCAAAAAAATTAAAAATCAAAAAAATTTTGCAACACATCGATCATTTCGATAGAAACATATTTACAAAAGATTTTGATAATTGCAAAATATCTTCGCAAAAATTTTGAAAAATATCGATCATGTCGATAGCCAGGAAAAAAAATATTTACAAAATTTACAAAATATTTACACTGGCAACCATAACTTTTCATAACACACATCATTAGCCACACAAACAAATATATACACATACACCACAAATCAGTTCATAACAGGGAAAGCACAAACATTCATCCAAACCAAGGAAAAACATACAGCAAATTAGAGCCCAAGTCCCAGCACCTAACTACTCCCCACCCCACACTTAAATCGAACACTGTCCCCAGTGTTCACAAAAATTACAAAACAAAATTTCGGGTGGTGGAACTCCCTGATTAGTTGAAATATTTGACTTCTTCATCCGGTGTTGCGGCCTCGTCGCCCATGTCTGAATCAGCTCCATCGTCGTCATCGGACTCCACATCGGAGTCCTCACGACGTGTCTCCTCATCAATAGGGACATCATCATCAGTAGGCTCCACGAAGGCTGGTCCCACCCGACATAAGGCTCTGGCGTTCTCGCCAAAGGGGTAGTCCAGCTCCAACTGCCATAATTCTTCCTCGGTGGCTGGTCTCCCACCAATCCGTAGCTGTAGCATCTGCATGCCAAACATACGGGCCATGTACTGATCGTCCCGAGCATGTCGCTCACCCAAAGTCAGTACTGGTCCATGTGTAGTGTCGGGGGCCTTAGTCTTTGTCACATCGAGGGCCCAACGCTCCAACTGCGGAATATAGTCCAAAGCTTCTTCCTCAATGTCGAGGCCTCGGAGGAAGGTGGTGATGAGTCCGCCAAACCCGTATCTGTGGCCCTGGTGCAGTCTGGCTCTCTTCATGGTGGATATTATTACCGCCCCAACATTAATCTCAAGCCCTTTCATAAGGGCATACACCAAGCAGACACGGTCCCGGGTCACGTCCGTCATATGAACTCCCGGGATCAAACACGAACACACAATCTTCAGCCATATTCTGTCCTCCCTGTTCATCTGCGAATAAGGCAGAGTCTGGTGGTAACCCATCTCCTTATGTCTACTCCATCGGGCTGTGGATCGAGCCCCACACAATGTACATCTGATGTCGGCGTACGGTGGGGTGATGTTTAGCTGGCGGAGAATGTGAGCGTCTGTGTCCCGCGCTCCAACGATGACATTAAATTGGTGGGGTTCCAGAGTGACAATCTGCCCTCTAATTTTTACTGTGTGGCTTCTGACGGCCGGGTTCCAATTTGCGTAGAACTCTCGGACCAAGTGAAGGTTGCACTCCTTGGGCTCCTGAAAAATAAAGCTGAGCCCAGCTGCTTCAATTCTCTGTACAATGCGAGGGAACTCCTGTGCGAGTGGTTCCCGTGCAATATGTTCTTCCAGGAAGTACTTGTTCTCCTTATGCTTAGCATACCATTTCTTTCCTTCCTCGGTTACCCATCTTGTTCTGTATTGGCAGCGTTGGCCGCGCGGAACAGCAGGTGTAGCTGGGACTGCGGTGCCCAGTCTCATCCTTTTCCTACCGATGCCTGAGGTAGAAGCACCCTTGCCTTTATCTTGTCTGCTAGCCATTGTACCTGTCAATTTACACAAACAAGCACAAAGTTAAGCCAAAAACTTGTTAACTTCGGCTAAGGTCGGGTTACACAACATTTACCCCACACTTAGGCCTTAGCTACTTCGACAAAATTACGGCAAGAATAACTCTAATTACACAGCAGACAACACTATACACTTCATGCTTAGTGCGTTCACAAAAAAATTTTGACAGCATAACGGTTAGCGTACTACTCAGACTTCATACAGCTAATCCCAATCCTACTATCGCTAACAATTCACACATCGCACTTCGCAACAAAAACAACAACCAAATAAAAACAATGATAAAAACATTCTATATACAATCTAATCCAAACAGTCTAACCAATTTACACACTTTTTGCATTTTCCCAAAAAAAAATTCGAGAATTTGTCGTCTTTTAACATTTACACAATATTTACCACGAATTTTCTCAATCTACAAACACACCCCGGCATCTAATTTGCCGACTTATCAATTCACTCAAGTTAAATTCAACAACTCATGCCCTAGAATACAATTCTATAATCAAATTCGAATTATTTACGCAATCGATAAGTTCAAACGCTAAATACAACAATCCAAACATATATCAATCACAAATAACTCAACATTCATGTTTAATTTCTACCTAGGGTGATATATCTCACCTCACATGCCCAAATTTGACTAAAATCGCCAAAAAAATTGAGATAGACGATGAAAACATACCTTTGAATTGAGAAACCGAAGAAACTTGACGTATTCCTTGCCTAGGAACGTGGCACGGTTCTTGGCGAGGGGGAAATAGGTGTTTTGGTCGTGGAGGGAAGAGGGGATGGGAAGAAATGGGGCGAAATCGGGGGTTTTAATTTAAGAAAACACGCGGGTCACCCGGCAACCCGGTGTGACCCGGCACCAAATACACAGCAATGTGTCACGGAGGATAACGCGGAGACCCTCCTCCGTGACACGGAGCCAATGCGTTAGCTTACTGGAATTTTTGAAAAATCCGGATTTTGCCTTCAACATGTCACGGAGGGTAACGCGGAGCCCTACCTCCGTGACAGGGCGCCAACGCGCCAGTGCACTGTTTCTTCAATTAATTTAATTTTTCATACCTTGCCTCATTTTCTCGATTCCATGTATATTTCCTCCGTTATACCTGAAAAGCACCTCACTAAACAAAAATTGGTTAAATTAATATATTTCCCTAACTAAAATAAAAATACTAACTAAAATGAAAATCTAAACCTAATCTAGAAAAGAAAAAGAAAAATTAAAATTGGAAATAAAAAATAAAAATAAAAATAAAGATAAAAATTAACTACATTGTGCACAAAGAAGAAAAATAAAATATTTTTCTCACGGGTTGCCTCCCGTGCAGCGCCTGGTTTACTGTCGCGGCTCGACGTCCTTTATGCTCACTTGTCTACTAGGGTGATGGACGACTTGTCCCGATCATGGTCATCCCCCCAGTAGTTCTCAACCTTATCCGATGGCCTTCCTAGTAACTCTTGGGAATCACTCATTCCATTAGCATTCCCATGATCAATCACGTTGATCACCGAGAGTTCCGTATAAACAGTCGGGAGCTTAGGTACTTTGTACACATCGAACACTTCGACCTTGTCATGTGCTCGCATAGTGAGTTGACCCGCAGCTACATCAATTAATGCTTTTCCGGTTGCCAAAAAGGGTCGTCCCAAAATAAATGGGACTTCAGCATCTGGTTCAAAATCCAGAACAATAAAATCGATCGGAAAAATGAGGGAGCCTACTTGCACTAACACATCCTCAACAATGCCATCCGGCTTAGCTAAAGACCTATCTGCTAGCTGCAAGATTACCGTTGTAGGTCTAGGACTCCCTAGACCTAACTTTCTGAATATCGAAGATGGCATCTGATTTATGCTTGCCCCCAAGTCGCATAATCCACGAGCTCGAATACTTTGCCCAATCGTAAGCTGGATAGTAAAACTTCCAGGGTCTTTCAGTTTTGTGGGCAACCTATTCTGACTACGGGAAGTGCATTCCTCTGTTAAAGCTACCGTGGCATACTCAGTCAAACGACTTTTGTTAGCCACGATGTCTTTAATATATTTCGCTTATTTTGGCACTCCCTGCAAGACATCAACAAGAGGTAAGTTAACATGTACCTGTTTAAGTACCTCCATGAATTTCTGGAAACACGCCTTCTCCTTGTGTTTCTTAAGTCGTTGAGGGAATTGGGGTGGAGGCCTTTCTGGTTCAGCTTCTTTAGTCTTCCCCTTATCTGAGATTTGCTCTCCCTCAACATCTGCTGCTCCTGACTTTTGAGGCGGTCTTTTTGGTTCCACCTCCTTTAACTGCAAACCACTCCTCGTGGTCACTGCATTTACCTGCTTCGGATTAGGATCTGTGTCGCTAGGTAGTCCTCCTCTGGGTCTAGTATTTTGGGCACTCGCAAATTGCCCAAACTGATATTCAAGAGCCTTGGTCGCCAATTGATTATTCTTCACTTCGGCTGCCAATTTAACATAGTCAGCCTGCAATTGCGCCTGATTAGCGATCATGGTTTTGAACATCTCCTCAATGCTCGGTGATGGTGGTGGAGGAGGGGCATTGTGATTTCTGAATTGAGCTTGAAAGTTTTGTTGCCCTCCTTGGTTTCTGTGCATACCCTGCCCGGAACTTTGGCCTTGTTGATTGTTGCTACCCAACGAAAAATTCGGATGGTTTCTCCAATTTGAATTGTAGACACTACCAAACTGCTGTTGATCTCTCTGTGCATTGCCCACAAAGTTAACAGAAATCAGGATTTGCACCACAGCATTCAGCTGAATGGTCACTACTACCACACACTTCACACCACATCTGTTGGACTGCATTGACTGAAGCTGAAGGCTGGTTCAAGTTCATATTGCTGAAGTGGTTGTTTAACTGATTTTGCAAAGCGGCTATCTGTGCAGCGATAGCTGTAAACCCATCCACTTCAAGCACTCCCGCTTCTTTCCTTGCTCCACCTCGAGATGAATCTGCATTCCATTCTGGATTGCCTTGTGAAATTTGGTTGAGCAAAGTGTACAGCTCCTCATATGTCTTTTCCAGCGCTTGCCCTCCAGTTGAATCTAACAGAATTTTAGTGTGGGGTTCCAAACCCTCAATAAATGTGTGTACCAACACCTCATTAGACTGATGATGATGAGGACAGTCCCGCAACAAGGATTTAAATCTTTCCCAGGCTTGATATAGATTTTCTCCTTCCCTCTGTTTAAAACTTAGAATTTGACTTCTAAGTCTGGCTGTTTTACCAGAAGGGAAAAATCTAATCAGAAACTTCTGTGCAAGATCATCCCACGTTGATATAGAATTGGGTGGTTCAGCTTTTAACCACCTCTTGGCTTCACCAAGTAAGGAAAACGGAAATAAGGTGAGCCGAACATAATCAGGTGACACTCCAGCGGGTATATAAGTGTCACTTATCTCCAAAAAGTTTTGGAGATGTTGTTGTGGATCTTCATGAGGGAGACCGGTAAACTGCCCGCTTGTGTGCAAAAGTTGCACCATATTCTGCTTTAATTCAAACCTCCCTCCAGGCTCTGGTTTGCGGATGCTAGAATGTACATTGTTAGCGTGTGGGATTGCCACCTCGCGAACCGGCCTTGCTGCTGCTTCATCGGGCACTAACACTGCCCTCACAACTGGTGGATTTTGTTGCTCCATAATATATTGTCGGAACAACTGCAGCTTCTTTTGTAGAGCTTCTCTACGTTGACTATGAAATTCACGTTCAGGCTCTAAGTAAGATTCCACTAGCTCCTTGTCCCTTGCCAGTGTTCACATAAACAAAATCTGCAAAATACAGGCTAAGACCAAGTTGTTAACACTTTAAGAAAATAAAAATAAAAATACAGTAAATTTACACTAAACACAATTTCACAAATCGCCTAGCCTCCCCGGCAACGGCGCCAAAAACTTGTTCGGTGGTTCGTTAGGGGTTAAAAACCGACACGCAAGTGCACGTGGTCAAACAAGTAATAAAGTGGCTAAGTAGCCAAGTATCGATCCAAGGAGGCTCAAGATATGTAAAGTTGCCTAGTTTACTATATTCCTATTTTGACTTCTAATTATGCTAACAACAATGTAACCAACAGTTACTTGAGTTTTTGTTTCTAAACTATATATACTACAATTAATAACAACTATTTACTGTGAATTTAGACAATGGATATGAACATGCCAAGGTTAAGAACAAGTAATGAACTTGATAATCATGATAATTTGGTTAATCTCTTCTTCATGTTGCTAGCCAAGAACATTCGCCTAGAAATGAAAACTCTCGTATTTAATTTCACTTTAGAATCATAAACCATCCGTCTACATTTCTGTGATCAAATGCAATTTATGACCTAGCAATACAATTCCGGTTCCTAAATTGACTAATACGGCTTTCAAGTATATTTCTATCAGGAAAGCACATCAAAACCCAATTTTCCCAAATCAAGTTAAGAACAATACCCTATTAATTCACAACTTTCCAATTTCTTGCTCTTTCGAGTGAAATTGGACTTTTTAGATGTACATTAATGTCGGCCACACACTAATGCAGTAAGAACAAGAATTAATAGAACAACATGGAAGAAGAAGAAGAAAACCATATCAATAACAATCAAAATTCATTACAAGTGTCAAAACCTCAGCAAGGAAGAGAATTAGCCACTCATTTGTGGATTGATCGTCCTAAAATGAGTGTAAATCATACATACAATTGATAGAAAGAAGAAAAGAAGAGAAGAAATCCCTTAGCTTTTTCGTTCCTCAACTGCTCCTAACCCACGTCCTTGCTCTCCACTTCTGAACTCAGTCTAAAAACTAAAAACTGCTTAAAATAAACCTAAGTGTGCTATTTATACTAGTGGGAAATTTTTCCCGGAATAACAAGCAACGTGTCACGGAGGCCAACGCGGAGCACTGCCTCCGTGACACGGCGTGGACGCGGACCTTCACTGGAATTTTAGGGTCCGATAAATTAGCCTCAACGTGGCACGGAGGCCTCTCTCCGTGCCACGGAGCTGACGCGATGGCACACTGGAATTTGCCATTTTAATTCCTATTCAGGTAGTGTGCTACCGCGATGGTAGCGCGGCACGGCTCCATCGCGGAGCCCTATAAATTGTGCATTCCAATGTCTTTTCCACGCTCGCATCCAAGTCCAACTCCGATATAGTTCCAACATGCATTTTAGCTCCTAAAAATCACATTTACCTGCAAAACAAATGCTAATCATGTTGGTTAGTATAAATTCACATTTTATTACCGATTACATGATATTATATACACATTGCATAACAAACAAGGTAAAAATGATACGTTTGAGTATCACTTGGGCATATAAATCTGCCCAAGATCAGGGAGTAATAGTTATCAGGGACAGAGTTCAAATAAGGGTGTGCACAGAAATCAAGGGGGTCATCATAATTTTTAGCCGCAATTCATAGGAAATAATGCACCTCCTCAGTCCAGCAACATCGAGGATATTCTTAAAACCATACTAGCTAACCAGGCACAGATGAAGGGTGATTAGGTAAAATTGACAGCTGGCATGAAAAATCAGTAGTTAGCTACAAAGGCATTGGAGTATCAGTTGGGACAGTTAGCTGGTGATCTTGGGCAGAATTATATGTCAAAGTGTTACTCAAATTCTTCATTTCGTCTTTGTTATCTATCGTTATTTGTGCATTCTCATGTGATTTGTAGTTAAAATGTGAATTTATACTAACCAACATGATTAGTGTTGTTTTTCAGGTAAAATGGAATTTTGCGATGCTAAGATACATGTTGGTAAAAATCGGGAATGGACTTGGAAGAAAGGAGTGGAAAAGGTCAAGGAAGAGCAGAAAAAATAAGGGCTCCGTGATGGAGCCGTGTCACGCTGCCATCGCGAAGGCATTCTGCCTCGGGTGATTTAATCTTGGCCATTTCCAGTGAAGCCTCGCGTTACCTCCGTGACACGGAGGCAATGCCACGAGATGCAAGCCATGGCACGTTGAGTACAATTACCTGGGACATAAATTTCCAGTGTAGGTGCGCGATTGCACCATGACACATTGGCCAGGCTCCGCGATGCAGGCCGTGGCATGCCAAGGTGAAATTTCGGAGGAGCCAAATTCCAGAGAGGGTCCGCGATACCCCCGTGGCACGGAGGGAGGTCTCCACGATACACTCCGTGCCACGTTGCTTGTTATTCCGGGAAAAATTCCTACGAGTATAAATAGCACACTTAGGTTTATTTTTAAACATTCTAACTTGGTTGAGCAAGAACGTGGGTTACAGGCAGTTGAGAGGACGAAAATTCTAGGGTTCTTCTCTATCTCTTTCTCTTTTATATCAATTGTTTGTATGATTTATACTCATTTGAGGATGTTTAATCCACAAATGAGTGGCTAAATTCACTTCTTGCTGAGGTTAAGAACAATTGTAGTGGAATGTAATTGTTGATCATTTTAGTTTTCATCTTTTCTTCAATGGTTGTTCTATCAATTCTTGTTCTTACTACATTAATGTTTGGCCAATGTTAATGTATATCTAAAAAATCCAATTTTGATTTTGAGAAGGAAAGAAATTTGAAATTGTGAATTGGTAGGATATGATCTCTTCTTAGTTTGGGAAAATTGAGAATTAATTTACATTCAGAATAGAAATATATCTGAAAGTCTTATTAGTCAATAAGGAATCAGTTTTGTATGGCTAGAACATGAAATTCTTTTATCACAGAAATAGAGATTGAAGGTTCATGATTCTTAAGTTGGATAGGAGACGAAAGATCCAATCCATTGGCAATAATTCTTGACTAGCAACCGAAGGAAAGATTAACTGAATTGTATCGATAAATTAATTCCCTGCATGTTCGTTTTAACCTCAACTTGCTCATTACTATTATTCAGACTCACTTTATAATTTTTCTTTAGATTCGTATTAATTAGTAACTCAAACTCTAAAAATCTTATTCATTTGGTTGTCTGCATTCTTAAGGATATAGTTCATTAACACTTAAGTTAATTATTACCGTAGTTCAGTCCCTGTGGGATCGATACTTGGCTTACTTAAGCCACTTTACTACTTGTTCGACCACGTGCACTTGCGTGTAGTCACCACAGAAGCCGAACAAGTTTTTGGCGTTGTTTCCAGGGACTGACAATTGGTAAAATTGTTTTCTTAGTGTTAGTTTACAATTTCTATATAAGTGCTGACAACTTGATCTTAGCCTGTCTTTTGCAGATATTGAATTCTGTTGAACACTGGAAAGAGACAAGGAGTTGGTGGATTCATACATAGAGCTGGAAAGGCAATTTCATCGTCAATGAAGGGAAGCTCTAGAGAAAAAGCTACAGTTGCTCAGACAGGCAATTCTGGAGCAACAACAGAATCCACCACTTGTGAGGGCAGTGTTAGTGCCCGAGAAAATGGCAGCTAGGTCGGTTCGCGAAGTGGCAATCCCACATGCTAACAATGTTACATCAAGTATTTGCAGACCAGAGCTAGGAGGGAGGTTTGAGCTTAAACAGAACATGGTGCAATTGATACACACCTGCGGGCAATTCACAGGTCTCCCTCACGAAGATCCACAACAACATCTCCAAAACTTTTTGGAGATAAGTGACACTTACATCCCCGCTGGAGTATCATTCGACTACTTAAGGATTACATTATTCCCATTTTCATTATTGGGGGAAGAAAAGAGATGATTGAAAGCTGAACCACCTAGCTCTATCACCACGTGGGATGATCTTGCAAGAAAATTTCTGATACGGTTCTTTCCATACGGGAAAATAGCAAGACATAGAAGTCAGAGTCTAAGTTTTAAACCAAGAGAGGAGGAGAATCTGTATCAAGCTTGGGAAAGGTTCAAATCATTGCTAAGGGATTGTCCTCACCATCACCAGTCCAATGATATGCTGGTGCATACTTTCATTGAGGGTTTGGAACCCCACACAAAAATTTTGCTAGACTCAGCAGTTGGGGGACAAGCATTAGAAAAGACTTATGAGGAGCTGTATACTTTGTTAAATCGTATTTCACAGGGAAATCCAGAGTGGAATGAGGACTCTTCGAGAGGAGGAATGAGGAAAGCGGCAAGAGTCTTTGAAGTGGATGGTTTTACAACTATCATTGCACAGATAGCTGCATTGCAAAATCAACTCAACACCCACTTCAGCAATATAAGCTTGAATCAACCTCAAGCCCCAGTAAATGTAGTGCAGCAGATTTGGTGTGAAGTATGCAGTAGTAATGAACACTCAGCTGAGTGTTGTGGTGCAAATCCAAATTCAATGAACTTTGTTGGGAATGTACAGAGAAATAATCACCAGCAGTATGGCAGCAACTACAACTCGAATTGGAGGAATCATTCGAATTTCTCTTGGGGTTGTAACAGCCATTAAGGGCAGTGTTCGAATCAGGGTGCGTAGAGAAATCAAGGGGGGCAGCAGAACTATCAGTCTCAATACAGAGGCAACAATGCACCTCCTCCACCATCCACCAGCATTGAGGAAATGTTTAAAACAATGTTAGCTAACCAAGCTCAAATGCAGGATGATTATGTGAAATTGGCAGCAGACATAAAAAACAACCAGTTAGCTACAAAGGCGTTGGAGTACCAGTTTGGACAACTAGTTGGAGCTCAAAACACCAGGCCAAGAGGAGGACTACCGAGTGACACTGACCCGAATCCTAAGCAGATTAATGCAGTGACCACAAGGAGTGGTTTACAACTGAAGGAGGTGGAACCATAAAGACCACCTCAGCAGTCAGGAGTAGTGGAGAAAGATAGGGAACATGATGATGAGAGGGGGAAGGAGAAGGCAGGTGAAGCAGAAAGACCACCACCCCCGTTCCCTAAAAGATTAAAGAAACACAAGGAGGAAGCTTGTTTCAAAAAGTTCATAGAGGTGCTTAAACAGGTACACATTAATTTACCTTTGGTTGATGTTTTGCAGGGAGTGCCTAAATATGCAAAGTATATCAAGGACATCATAGCTAACAAAAGCAGACTGACGGAGTATGCTACGGTGGCATTTACTGTGGAGTGCACTTCCCGGATACAAAACAGGTTGCCAACAAAGCTCAAGGACCCTAGGAGCTTTACAATTCAAATCACAATTGGGAAAAGTATCCAAGCTCGCGGATTACGCAATTTGGGAACGAGCATTAACTTGATGCCGACATCGGTGTTCAGGAAGTTGGGGCTAGGCAGTCCTAGACTAACTACAGTAATCTTGCAGTTAGCAGACCGCTCTTTGGCCAGACCAGGTGGCATGGTGGAGGACGAGCTGGTGCATGTGGGCTCCCTTATCTTCCTGGTAGATTCGTTGTCTTAGATTTTGAGCCGGATGCATAAGTCTTATTTATTTTGGGACGTCCTTTCTTGGAAATCGGGAGAGCTTTGATTGATATAGCTGCAGGGCAGCTAACCATGCGAGCTCATGACAAAGTGGAGGTATTTCATGTATATAAGGCCACGAAGCTTCCGGCCATATATGAGGAGCTTTCAGCAATCAATGTGCTAGACCAAGCAGAAATTCTTCATATTGTTGATTCTCGAGATCCATTGGAAAGAGCGTTGATGAGCTCCGATCATTTCGGAGATAGAGATACTTATGAGATGGTACAAATGTTGGATGAACTAAAGTGGTATCTTAGGAAGCATGACTTTCAACCTTTAATGAGGTCCCTGGAACCATTGCCGAAACCATCTATTGAAGAAGCACCAAAACTGGAGTTGAAAACATTGCCTCCCCATTTAAAGTATATCTTTTTGGGGGAAGATGACACTTTGCCAGTCATCATCTCCGTAGAATTGACAGAGGCACAGATAAAGGAAGCATTGGTGGTTCTCAAAAGAAGGAAGAAAGCGATGGGCTGGCAAATGTCAGATATTCAGGGTATCAATCTAGCTTTTTGCACACACAGAATTTTCACGGAGGAAGGAGCAAAGCCAACTGTACAGCCTCAGTGGAGGTTGAATCCGATGATGAAGGATGTGGTTAGGAAAGAAGTAATTAAGTGGCTTGATGCAAGTGTGGTCTATCCTATTTCGGACAGCGAATGGGTCAGTCCCGTTCAGTGTGTTCCAAAGAAAGGAGGGATGACCGTGGTCACCATGAGAAAAATGAGCTGATCCCTACATGCACCGTCACAGGCTTGCGGATTTGCATGGACTACAGAAAGCTCAATGAAGCCACAAGGAAAGATCACTATCCTATCCCATTCATTGATCAGATATTGGACAGATTGGCTGGACAAGAGTATTATTGTTTCCTTGATGGGTACTCTGGCTATAACCAAATAGCCATAGCACCGGAGGACCAAGAGAAGACTACTTTCACATGTCCTTATGGGACATATGCTTTTAGGCGGATGCCATTTGGTTTATGCAATGCACCCGCCACATTCCAGAGATGCATGATAGCAATCTTTCACGACATGGTGGAAGATTTCGTCGAGGTATTTATGGATGATTTTTCTATTTTCGGTAATTCGTTTGCTACTTGTTTGCAAAATCTTAACAGGGTTCTAGCTCGCTATGAAGAATCCAACCTTGTACTCAACTGGGAGAAATGTCATTTCTTAGTCAAGGAGGGTATCTTCCTTGGCCATAAAGTGTCTTGCAAGGGGTTGGAGGTCAATCGTGCTAAGATCAAAGTTATTGAAAAGCTACCACCACCTGTGTTAGTGAAGGGAGTTCGCAGTTTTCTCGGGCATGCAGGGTTCTACAAACGGTTCATTAAGAACTTCTCTCAAATTCCTAGATCAAATGCAGGTTGTTAGAAAAAGAGGTGAAGTTCGAGTTTGATGAAGATTGTGTCAAAGCATTCGAGGAGTTGAAGCAGAAATTCATAGACGCACCTATCCTTATTTCTCCGGATTGGGAACAACCGTTTGAACTGATGTGTGATGCAAGCGATGTGGCTGTGGGAGCTGTATTGGGGCAGCGGAGGAATAGAATTTTTCATTCTATTCATTATGCAAGCAAAACACTGGACGCTGCCCAAGTTAATTATACAGTCACAGAAAAGGAGATGCTAGCATTGGTATTTGCGTTTGACAAATTCAGGTCCTATTTGGTGGGTTCTAGAGTAGTGGTGTATACCGATCATGCAGCAATTTGGTATCTATTTAACAAGAAGGATGCAAAGCCTAGGCTGATCAGATGGATCTTGTTGTTGCAAGAGTTTGACCTAGAGATTAAGTACAGAAAGGGGAGCGAGAATCAAGTGGCAGATCATCTATCACGATTGAAAAGTCGGTCGCATGTGAAGGAAGGTGACAACATCAAAGAGGAGTTCCTGGATGAGCAGCTCTTGGCAATAAGGGAAGCTAAGATCTCTTGGTATGCAGACATAGTGAATTTGCTACTGAGTGGAGTCTATCCACCGGAGGCTAAGGCTCAACAGAGAAAAACATTAAGGCATGATTGCCGGTATTTTATTTGGGATGAGCCGTACTTGTTTAAGCAGGGACCGGATCAGGTTATGAGAAGATGCATCTCGGAGAGCCAGATTGTAGAAGTTTTGAGGAGTTGTCACTCTTCATTGTATGGAGGGCACCACAAAGGCGAGTGGACAGCGCACAAGGTGCTACAGTTAGGTTTCTTTTGGCCTACACTATTAAGAGACTCTATGGCATACGTCAAAATATGTGATAGATGTCAAAGGACAAGCACAATTGGTAGGAGGCAAGAGATGCCGCTGCAGTGTATATTAGAAGTGGAGATCTTTGATGTATGGGGTATTGATTTCATGGGCCTGTTCCCACCGTCATTTGGTAATCGTTACATCTTGGTGGCTGTTGATTATGTATCAAAGTGGGTTGAAGCAACAGCTTGCCCCAGGAATGACAACAAGGTGGTAATGAAATTTGTGAAAAAGCACATTTTCACCAGGTTTGGGACATCTGAGCCATTATCAGTGATGGAGGGGCTCATTTTGTATATGCAAGTTTCAAGAACTTGCTAGGTAAGTATGGGGTGCGCCACAAGGTGGCAACAACATATCATCCCCAAACTAGTGGGTAGGTGGAGGTGTCAAACAGAGAAGTGAAGCAGATTCTCCAGAAAACAGTGAATGCACAACGTAGTGATTGGTCAAGCAAACTCGATGATGCGTTGTGGGCTTATAGAACTACTTACAAGACACTAATTGGGACTTCTCTGTACAGATTGGTCTATGGAAAGGTGTGTCATCTGCCGGTGGAGCTAGAACACCGAGCTTTTTGGGATGTGAGGAAATTGAACATGGATCTAAAGCTAGCGGGTAAGAAGAGGCTGATGCAACTCAGTGAACTTGATGAGTTTCGTTGGCATGCTTATGAAAGTGCCAAGTGCTACAAAGAGAAAACAAAGAGGTGGCACGATAAGCATATAGTGCATTGGATATTCGAGCCGGGGCAGAAAGTGTTGCTTTTCAATTCAAGATTGAGGCTATTTCCAAGAAAATTGCGGTCCAAATGGTCAGGGCCATTTGAGGTAGTGAGAATGACCCCGCACGAGGCAGTGGAGTTGTGGAAAGAAGATCGAAGTGCCACGTTCTTGGTTAATGGGCAGCGTTGTAAGCATTACTGGGGTGAGGATGTTTTTCAAGAGAAGACGTCCATCACTCTAGAGGATGATTGAGCGTAAATGACGTATAGCTGCGATGGTAAATCAGGCGCTGCACGGGAGACAACCCATGAAATTGTTGTAATAGATGAGTAGAATTAGTGTAAAAAAAAGAAAAAGAGAAAAAGAAAAAAATAAATAGAAAAAAGTTATTGTTGCATTGAAACCTATGAATTCTAACCAATTTCTTGTTGTGAAATGATTTTCAGGTGGAACGGAGGGCAAAAATGCAAAAAAGCGCAAAATAAAAAAATCAAGGTGAGAAAAATAAAAAGTGGCATAACAGTGAGCCTACGCGTTGGCTCCGTGTTACGGAGGAGGGCCTCCGCGTTACCCTCCGTGACACGTTGAAGGTATTCCGGATTTTTTAAAATTTCCAGAACACCTACGCAGTGGCTCCGTGTCAAGGAGAGGGTGCTCCGCGTTACCCTCCGTGACACGTTGAGTTGTAATTCACATCGGGTCACACCAGGTCACCGGGTAACCCGCGCAAAAAACCTCCTTTTTAACCCCAAATTCCTTCATTTTTTCCTATTCTTTCAATTCCTCCATGACCCACACCCTAAATTCCCTCCTCCCCCAATGTGACACGGACCTAGGCACAAGCTTTCTTCAAGTTTTCTTCAATTTCATCGGATTGCAGTTATGTTCTTGAACTTTACCTCATTTTTGCTTGAAATTTCGATTTTTGAGCGTGGGTAGTGATTGAAACTTTCCGTAAGTGAAAATTAAGGTTGAATTCATTTAAGTTATGATTGATTGATGTTCATAATATCATTGTGAGTATATGAACTTGATGAATGCATGTTTTAATGAATTTTTGCGAAATTAGTAGCTAGGGTTGGAATTTGAATAGGAAGAAAACTAAAATTTTTTGAAATGTTGAAAAAAATTGGGTTGTGCATGTTGGGTGATGTGAATTATATTGTGATTAATGTTGAATATGCTAAGTACACAAGGGAATTTTGGAAAAATGAAATTGGTGAATCGCACAGGTTGTTGAGAACAAACATTTGGCTAAGTGCTATGATGATATAATGGAATCGATGGAGATATTGTTATTTTTTGTACGAAGTCTGAGAAGTACTTAATAATTATTCCATTGAATTATATGAAGGCACTAAGAATGTTGAATGTAAAGATTGTGAAATCATGAATGTCTTGTCGAATTGTTTTAATTGCGGCTAAAGACTAAGTGTGGGGTGATTCAATTAAACCCAACCTTAGTCGTAGCTAGTTATTATTTGAATAACATTGGGATTGTATGGTTATATATGCAGGAAAAATGTGGGGCAGATAAGATAAAGGAAAGGAAGCGTCCACATCGGGCTCCTGCAGAAAAAGGATAAGGTTGGGAACAACAGTTCCAGCAGCACCAGCGGTTCTGCGAGGCCAACGCCGAAAATACGGAACCCGGTAGGTGACTGATGAAGGGAAGAAATGGTATGCAAAACACAAAGAAACCAAATACTTTCCGGAAGAGCATATAGCAAGGGAGCTGCTGGCACAGGAATTCCCGAGGATCGTACACCGGATTGACACTGTCGGGCTGAACTTCATCTTTGAAGAGCCCAAGGAATGCAATCTCCATCTGATTCGGGAGTTCTATGCCAACTGGAACCCGACCCTCCGTAGTGAAACCATCAAGATAAGAGGGAAGGTTGTCACGTTTGAGCCCATCACTTAAATGCTATATTGGGGGCGCGGGACACAGACGCCCATGTACTCCGGCAGCTGAACATAACTCCACCTTATATGGATATCAGACGCACTCTATGTGGAGCCCGTTCGACAGCACGGTGGAGCAGGGACAAAGAGAGGGGCTACCATCAGACACTTCCCTACTCTCAGATGAACAGGGAAGCCAGGATTTGGCTGAAAATTATGTGTTCCTGCCTGATCTCGGGGGTGCACATGACAGATGTCACCCGGGATCGAGAGTGCTTGGTGTATGCCCTGATGAAAAGGCTTGAGATAAATGTTGGGGCGGCGATCATCTCCGCCATGAAGAGAGCCCGCTTGCATCAAGGGCACAGGTACGGGTTCGATGGTTTGCCTACCACGTTCCTGAGGGGCTATGATATCGAGGATGAGGCCCTAGATTACATCTCACAGATTGACAGACGTGCCCTGGATGTCACAAAAACCAAGGCACCTGACACTACTCATGGGCCGGTACTTACATTAGCCGAGCGACATGCTCGGGATGATCAGTATATGGCTCACCTGTATGGGATGCAGATGCTGTAGTTGCACATAGGCGGGAGGCCAGCAACAGAAGATGAGCTGTGGCAGCTCGACTTAGATTACCCCTTTGGCGAGAATGCCCGGGCTCTATGCCGAGTGGGGCCAGCTTTTGTGGAGCCTATAGATGATGATGTCCCCACTGATGAGGAGACCCGCCGTGAGGACTCAGATGTTGAGTCAGATGAGGACAGCGGGGGCGATCCGGATATAGGAGACGAGGCAACGACACCTGATGAAGAAGTGGAATACTTCTATTGATCAGGGAGTTTCACCACCCACCTTTGTGATATATTGAATTTTGTGAACACTGGGGACAATGTTCGGTTTAAGTATGGGGTGGGAGTAGTTAGGTGCTAGCTGTTTCGTTGTTGTTTTTGTTTATGTGGATGTGTTGTGTTGTTGTGCCTGTGAAAAATGTGACCTTGTGACTCTTTGTGATGTGTTTTGTAATTAAGTGGTGTTGTCATGAATGTTAAGCTATTGTGTGTTGTGTGAGCTGTTGCTGTTGTTGAATTGTTGTTGTGTAAATATTTTTGTTTTCTATCGAAATTATCTAAATTTTTAAAACTTTTCGTTAAATTTCTTTTATTTTGGGTTTCTCGGCATTTGTTTTCGGTGCTTTTACCGAGAATAGTCCCATTGAACCGAAGTCGTAGTTATTGACCGTTTCCTATGATGGATGGATGACGACCGTCTTAAGGGAAATATAGTCGATAAGAGTAGTTTCTCTTTATTTTCTTTATTTTGTTTGTTTTCCAAACGTGTCGCTACTTCATGGTTCGAAATTCTCGTTGCGTGTTGTACATGATATTATGTTGCAAAGGTGATTCGTATAAAAGCATGCAAATGCATAAACACGTTGAGATACCTAGTCCATAAAGTTTGATTCGGTGTGATCGAGGCTTAATATTGAATTCTTATAATTAGCTGATTGAAGAGTCTGTGAATATGTTTTGAGTTGAGCATGTGCAATGAGTGTGAGGTGAGTTTTCGATTATTCCATGCTATTGTGAAGTGTCTAGAACTTACCTGGTGTGTGTACGAAACGAAATGAAGGATGTGTGTTGTAGGAAAGGATGTAGGCATTTCTTTGATTAAACCAAAAGTTTTTCCATTATTATACCTACCTTGAATGTACATCCTAGTTAGCCCCATTGAGCCTTTAGCCTATTTTTTTCTTTCTTTGAAGAGGTACAAACCGAGCTTAATCCCTTCTTTTCAGTAGCCTTGAATTTTATCCAAAACTCTTAAGCACTCAAGAAAAACAATTTTCCCACAACGTAAAGGAGTGAGAATTGTGAAAAGAAAGGAAAAGCGGAAGTGGTGAAAGTTAAAGAAAAGGTCAAAGGTGCACTTGCTAAAATTAAATAAAATAAATACATATAACTAATCTTGCTTATTAAGTCGAGTGTGCTGAAAGAAATGTGAACAAAAACAAAGAAAAATTTCAAGAATGAGAGGATGAAGGAAGAAACAATTCCCATAATGATGGTGGGATGTATTGAAAAGCGCTTAAGGAAGCTAGTTTCTATTATTGATCAGCCCAGTATTTACTAGATCCTTAGCTTACATTACAACCCGTTAAGTCCTACTTGATCTTACATCACGCGACCTTATATTAGTGGAGTAGTACACTAAAGGCAAGCCTATGGTTCATGACGTGATGCATGTGAAGTCTTTGGGAGAGAGAGAAATCGTGTTCATATACCCGTACATGTAATGCTTTGGAAATCGTATGATTTCAAATGGGGAGATTCTCTTTTATTGTGAGGGCACATGCTTGACGAGAGATTAAATTTTGTGTTGGATGTCTTGATCAGTTGATTTGCATGAGTTTGCCGAGATCAACAGTCGATTCTTGAGTCTAGGAGGTCTTAATGTGGGGTATGTCATTGTATTGATGAGACCATGCATGTTTTCTTGATGATTTGCTAGATTAAATAATCGATATAGCCATAGCTTGAATTGTCGATCCAAAGTAGCTATGCATGGGTGTCAATTGCATGAGATGTGAGAGTATTGTTCGAGGAGGAACAAGGTTTTAAGTGTGGGCTAAGTGATCTTAGGCAGAATTATATGTCCAAGTGATACTCAAATGCTTCATTTCATCTTTGTTATTTATTGTTATTTGTGCAGTCTCATATGATTTGTAGTTAAAATGTGAATTTATACTAACCAACATGATTAGTGTTGTGTTTTAGGTAAAATGGAATTTTAGGAAGATAAGATACATTTTGGTAAAAATCGGGAGGGGACTTGGAAGTAAGGAGTGTAAAAGGTCAAGGAAGAGCAGCAAAAATGAGGGCTCCATGATGGAGCCGTGTCACGTTGCCATCGCGGAGGCATTCTACCTCGGGTGATTTAATTTTGGCCATTTCCAGTGAAGCCTCGCGTTACCTCCGTGACACTGAGGCAATGCCATGCGATGCAAGCCGTGGCACGTTGAGTACAATTACCTGGGACATCAATTTCAAGTGTAGGTGCGCGATTGCACTATGGCACGTTGGCCAGGCTCCGCGATGTAGGTCGTGGCACGCCAAGGTGAAATTTCTGAGGAGCCAAATTCCATAGAGGGTCCGCGATACCCCCGTGGCACGGAGGGAGTGCTCCGCGATACACTCCGTGGCACGTTGCTTGTTATTCCTGGAAAAATTTCCACTAGTATAAATAGCACACTTAGGTTTATTTTTAAACATTCTAACTTGGTTGAGCAAGAACATGGGTTATAGGCAGTTGAGGGGACGAAAATTCTAGGGTTGTTCTCTATCTCTTTCTCTTTTATCTCAATTGTTTGTATGATATATACTCATTTGAGGATGTTTAATCCACAAATGAATGGCTAAATTCACTTCTTGCTGAGGTTAAGAACAATTGTAGTGGAATGTAATTGTTGATCATTTTAGTTTTCATCTTTTCTTCAATGGTTGTTCTATCAATTCTTATTCTTACTACATTAATGGCCAATGTTAATGTATATCTAAAAAATCCAATTTTGATTTTGAGAAGGAAAGAAATTGGAAAGTTGTGAATTGGTAGGATATGATCTCTTCTTAGTTTGGGAAACTTGAGAATTTATTTACATTCAGGATAGAAATATATCAGAAAGTCTTATTAGTCAATTAAGGAATCGGTTTTGTATGGCTAGAATATGAAATTCTTTTATCACAGAAATATAGATTGAAGGTTCATGATTCTTAAGTTAGATAGGAGACGAAAGATCCAATTCATTGGCAACAATTCTTGACTAGCAACTGAAGGAAAGATTAACTGAATTGTATCAATAAATTAATTCCCTGCATGTTCGTTTTAACCTCAGCTTGCTCATTACTATTGTTCAGACTCACTTTATAATTTTTCTTTAGATTCATATTAATTAGTAACTCCAACTCTAAAAATCTTATTCATTTGGTTGTCTGCATTCTTAAAGATATAATTCATTAACACTTAAGTTAATTATTACCGTATTTCAGTCCCTGTGGGATCGATACTTGGCTTACTTAAGCCACTTTACTACTTGTTCGACCACGTGCACTTGCGTGTAGTCACCACAGAAGCTTAATAGCTGGAGCTCAAAATACTAGACCGAGGGGAGGATTGCCTAGTGATACAAACCCAAATCCTAAGCAGGTGAACTCAGTTTCTACTAGGAGTGGAAAGCAACACGGGGAGGTGGAACCCGAAAGGCCACCTCAGAAATCTGGAGCAACAGAAAAGGATGAAGGAAACAATGATGTGAGGGGGAAGGAAAAGACAGCAGAGATCGAAAGACCACCGCCCCCGTTTCCTCGAAGATTGAAAAAGCACAAGGAGGAAGCATGCTTCAAGAAGTTCATGGAAGTGTTGAAACAGGTACATATTAATCTTCCTTTAGTTGATGTGTTGCAGGGAGTGACAAAATATGCTAAGTACATCAAAGACATTGTAGCAAACAAGAGCAGACTGACATAGTATGCTACAGTTGCACTTACTGAGGAGTGCACCTCCCGTATACAGAATCGATTGCCGACAAAGCTCAAGAATCCTGGGAGCTTCACTATTCAGATTACAATTGGGTAGTCTATTCGAGCTCGTGGTTTGTGCGATTTGGGAGCAAGTATAAATTTGATGCCAACATCAGTATTCAAGAAGCTAGAGCTTGGCAGTCCTAGATCCACCACTGTGATCTTGCAGCTAGCTGACAGTTCATTGGCCATACCTGATGGAATTGTGGAGGATGTTCTAGTGCAAGAAGGCTCCCTCATTTTTCTGGTGAATTTTATAATTCTTGATTTTGAGCCAGACGCGGAAGTCTCATTTATTTTGGGACGTCCCTTTTTGGCAACCGGGCGAGCCTTAATTGATGTAGATTCTGGGAAACTAACCAAGAGAGCTCATTATAAGGTAGAGGTCTTTGATGTCTACAAGGCCAGGAAGCTACTGGCCATCTATAAAGAGTTATCAGCAATAGGTGTTTTGAATCAGGAGTCGACCCTTCAGATTATTGACTCACAAGATCCCTTGGAGAGAGCCTTGGTGGGACGTGATCATTTTGGGGACTGTGTGACATATGAGATGGTGCAGACTTTGAATGAGTCAAAATGGTTCTTCAGGAAGCAAGATTTTGAACCATTGTAGAGGTCCTTGGAACTATCCCCAAAGCCATCAATAGAGGAGGCATCTAAATTGGAGTTAAAGACATTGCCTCCACATCTGGAGTATGTATTCTTTGGTGAAGATGACACCTTACCAGTCATCATTTCAGCAGAACTGATAGATGCACAAGTGAAAGATGCATTGGTGGTCCTTAAGAGGCGAAAGGGATCAATGGGATGGTAGATGTCGGACATTAAGGGGATTAGTCCAGCTTTCTGCATGCATAGGATATTTATGGAAGAGGGATCCAAGCCAACCATCCAACATCAGTGGAGATTGAACCCCGTGATGAAGGATGTAGTCAGAAAGGAAGTGATCAAGTGGCTGGATGCAGGAGTAGTATATCCCATCTCAGACAGCAAATGGGTTAGCCCAGTTCAATGCGTTCCAAAGAAAGGGGGATTACAGTGGTTACAAATGAAAAGAATGAGCTAATTCCCACATGGATAGTCACGGGCTAGCAAATTTGCATGGATTATAGGAAGCTTAATGAGGCCACTCGGAAAGATCATTATCCGATTCCATTCATTGATCAGATGTTGGACAGGCTGGCAGGGTAGGAATATTATTGCTTTCTGGATGGTTACTTTAGCTATAATCAAATAGCCATAGCACCAGAAGATCAGGAGAAGACCACGTTTACATTTCCTTATGGGACATATGCTTTCAGGCGGATGCCCTTTGGTCTATGCAATGCACTAGCCACATTCCAGCGATGCATGATGGTGATATTCCACGATATGGTGGAAAACTATGTCGAGGTTTTTATGGATGACTTTTCTGTTTTTGGTAACTCTTTTGCTATGTGTTTGCAGAATCTTGACAGGGTGTTAGCTAGATGTGAAAACTCAAACCTGGTGCTCAACTGGGAAAAGTGTCACTTTTTAGTCAAGGAGGGTATTGTTCTTGGCCATAAGGTGTCATGTAGAGGGTTGGAAGTTGATCGTGCAAAGATAGAGGTGATTGAAAAGCTACCGCCACTAGTATCAGTTAAGGGTGTCCGCAGCTTTCTAGGACATGCTGGGTTCTACAGACAATTTATTCAAGACTTCTCTAAAATTTTCAGACCGATATGCCGGTTGCTAGAAAAAGAGGTGAAGTTTGAATTTGACAAGGAATGTGTAGAAGCATTTGAGGAGGTGAAAAAGAAGCTGGTGGAAGCTCATATTCTCATTACTCCTGATTGGGAATATCCTTTTGGGTTAATGTGTGATGCAAGTGATGTGGCTGTACGAGAGGTATTGGTGCAGAAGGAATAAGATTTTTCATTCCATCTACTATGCAAGCAAAACACTTGACGCTGCACAAGTTAATTATACAGTCACTGAAAAGGAGATGCTGGCTCTAGTGTTTGCATTTGACAAGTTTAGATCCTATCTAGTGGGGTCGAAAGCGGTGGTACACACTGATCATGCGGCAATTCGGTACTTATTTGGCAAGAAAGATGCGAAGACCAGGCTAATCAGGTGGATATTATTGCTGCAAGAGTTTGATCTAGAGATCCGACACAGGAAGGGAAGTGAAAATCAGGTTGCAGATCACCTATTGCGGCTAGAGAACCGTTCGCATGTGAAGGAAGGTGAGCGCATCAGAGAAGAGTTCCCCGATGAACAACTCTTGGCGATAAAGGAAGCTGAACTCCCTTGGTATGCAGATATTGTGAACTTGTTAGTAAGTGGAGTATACCCACCTGAGGCAACGACTCAACAAAGGAAGAAGTTGAGGCATGAGTCCCGGTACTACATGTGGGACGAGCAGTATCTATTCAAGCAAGGACCAGATCAAGATGAGGCGATGCATTCCAGAAAGTCAGAAGGCAGAGGTTTTGAGAAGTTGTCATTCATCGCCATATGGAGGTCATCATGGAGGAGAGCGTACCGCTCACAAAGTACTGCAATCCGGGTTCTTTTGGCCCACAGTATTCAAGGATGCTGCAGCTTATGTCAAAGTATGTGATCTATGTCAAAGAACAGGAACAATCAGCAGAAGACACGAAACGCCATTGCATCACATATTAGAAGTTGAGGTGTTTGATGTGTGGAGGATAGATTTTATGGGCCCATTTCCACCATCGTTTGGCAATCGATACATCTTGGTGGCAGTGGACTACATGTCTAAGTGGGTTGAAGCAGTAGCTTGTCCCAGGAATGACAACAAGGTGGTGAATAGATTTGTGAAGAAGCAGATTTTCACCAGGTGTGGTATGCCACAAGCAATTATCAGTGATGGAGGGGCACACTTTGTGAATGCAGGGTTCAGGAATTTTATAGCGAAATACGGGGTGCGGCATAAAGTGGCTACAACATATCATCCCCAAACAAGCGGGCAAGTAGAGGTGTCAAACAGGGAAATTAAACAGATTTTGAAGGAAACAGTGAACACACAACGCTTGGATTGGGCAAACAAACTAGATGATACATTGTGGGCATATCGAATTGCATGTAAGACACCCATTGGGACTTCACCGTACAGATTGGTTTACTAGAAGGCATGTCATCTACCCATGGAGTTGGAACATCAAGCTTATTGGGCTGTGCGGAAGCTGAACATGGATCCTGAGCTTGCAGGAAAGAGGAGATTGATGCAACTGAGTAAGTTGGACGAGTTTCGATGGAACGCATATGAAAGTGCAAAATGATACAAAGAAAAAATGAAAAGGTGGCATGACAGGCACATGGTGCATCGAATCTTTGATTCGGGCTAAAAGGTGTTGCTATTGAACTCTAGGTTGAAACTCTTCCTAGGGAAATTGCACTCCAAGTGGTCAGGGCCATTTGAAGTAGCAAGGATGACCCCACACGGGGCAGTTGAATTGTGGGAAGAGGATAAAAGTGCCACATTTTTGGTGAATGGACAAAGGTGTAAGCACTACTAGGGTGAAGACGTTAATCGAGAGAAGACATCTATCACCTTAGTAGATGAATGAGGATGACAAACATCGAGCTGCGACGGTAAACCAGGTGCTGCATGGGAGGAAACACGTGGATATAATGTACTAGACTAGTTAGGAACTAATTTAAAAAAAAGGAAAAGAAAAAAAACTGGCACTAGGTGGGAGGCAACCCACGATTTTCTAACAAGTTGTTGTTGGATGATTTTCGGGAAATATGGAGGGCAAAAATACAAAATTACAAGTGGAAAAATAAAGGTATAAAAAAATGAAAATTGGGGCAAGAGACAGTGAGCCTACACATTGGCTCCGTGTCACTGACGCTGACCTCCGCGTTACCCTCCGTGACACATTGAGGCCAATTTCAGGTATGTCAAAATTTCCAGTGAGCCTCCGCGTTGGCTTTGTGGCATGGAGCTTGAGCTCCACGATGGCCTCCGTGCCACGTTGAGTGTATTTTCGCGTAGGGTCAGTTCGGGCAGTAGGCTCGACCCACGCGAAATACTTCTTTTTAACCCCCAAAATTACATTTTTCCCTCATTTTCTTTGGAAATAAGAGCTGCAAATATGTGGTTGTTCTTGTCGAATTGTATTGATTACGGCTAACAACTAAGTGTGGGGTGATCAATTTAAGCCTAGCCTTAGTAGTAGCCAAATATACCATGAATGGCATTTGAAATATATGCTTTTGATGGACAGGACAAATGTCTGGATGGCAAGACAAGGGGAAAGGCGCCTCCACATCTGGCGCCAGCAAAAAAAGACTAAGAATTGGGGCAGTAGTGCCAGCAGCACCACCTGTTCCAAGGGGGCAACGTAGACAATATGGAACATGATGGGTTTCAGATGAGGGAAAGAAATGGTACTCCAAACACAAGGAAACCAAGTATTTCCCAGAGGAACAAATAGCACGGGAACCACTAGCTCAAGAATTCCTGAGACTACACAGGATAAACACTGTTGGGTTAAACTTCATCTTTGAAGAACCGAAAGAGTGTAATCTCCACCTCATTAGGGAATTCTACGCTAATTGGAACACCACTGTGAGCAGCCACACAGTCAAGATCAGAGGACAGGTGGTTACTTTTGAACCATAGCATATTAATGCCATCTTGGGGACGCGGGACACTGACGCGCATGTCCTCCGCCAGCTGAATATCACTCCATCATATGCGGATATCAGACGCACATTATGTGGAGCACGATCAACAGCTAGGTGGAGTCGTCACAAGGAAAGAGGATATCACCAGGCATTGCCATACTCCCAAATGAACAGAGAAGCGAGGATCTGGTTGAAGATAGTGTGTACTTTCCCGATCCCGGGGGTGCACATGACTGATGTCACCTGGGACAGAGTTTGTTTGGTATATGCATTGATGAAAGGACTGGAGATAAATGTTGGAGCGGTGATTATTTCCGCCATGAAGAGAGCCATACTTCATCAAGGGCATCGGTATGGTTTCGGCGGTCTTCTAACAGCTTTCCTCAGGGGCCATGGTATTGAAGAAGAGGCCCTGGATTACATTCCAAAAATTGATCGTCGTGCTTTGGACGTCACTAGGACCAAAGCACTTGATACCATATTTGGGTCGGTGCTTACACTAGCCGAGCAACATACTCGGGATGACCAATACATGGCCAGAATGTATAGAATGCAAATGCTGCAACTGCAGAGTGGTGGAAGGCCCGCTACAGAGGATGAATTGTGGTAGCTCGAGCTGGATTATCTATTTAATGAGCATGCTCGAGCATTATGCAAAATTGGGCCCACATTTGTAGAACCAGTTGATGAAGATGTCCTTACTAATGAGGAAACACGCCAGGATGACTCAAACATTGAGTTAGAGGAGGACGGCGGAGAAGATTTTGATCTTGGAGATGAGGCACTCGCACATGATGAAGAGATTGAACATTTTGATTGATCAGGGAGTTAAAACACCCAAACCTTGTTTTTAATTGTAGATATGCGAACACTGGGGACAGTTTTCCAACTAAGTGTGGGATGGGAGTAGTTAGGGGATGGTGTAGTAAGGCTGTGTTGTGCTTGTGTTTCTGTGGTTGTTCAAATGTGTGACATTGTGTTTCGTGTTATGTTGTTGATGATTTTGTGTATTGGTGCTGGTGATGTCATTGTAATAAATTGTTAAAGAGTTATTTGTGTAATTAGTTGTGTAAGTTATTTGCTATTTTTATTTATTTTTTTAATTTTTTTATTTTTTCTATATTTTTTATTTGGGTTTCTCAGTTTTTGTTTTCAGTGCTTTTTCCAAGAATAGTCCCTTTGAACTGAAGTCTTTGATAGAGACTGTTCACTATGATGGATTGATGACGACCGTCTTAAGGGAAATTTAGTCAGTAGGTTTAGATTTTTTTTTTTTGAACACATAGCTAATTAATGGTTTGACATTCTTGTTATGTCCTATATTGTAAGATGCAAGTGTGATTAGGATGGAAGCATGCAAGTGGTTTAAACATGTTGAGACACCTAATTCGACTCGATGTGATTAAAGCTTCATTTTGAATTCTTGTAATTAACTGAGTTAAGAGTCTGTAAATGTCTTAAATTGAGCATGTGAAGTGAGTGTGAGTTTTTCTAATATTTCATGCTACTGTGAAGTATCTGGAACTTGCCTGGTGTGTATATAAAACAAAATGAAGGATGTGGATTGTAGGAGAGGATGTAGGCATCTCTTTGAATGAACCTAAATTTTATCCCTTATCTTACCTACCTTGAATGTTAAATCCTAGTTAGCCCCATTGAGCCTTAAGCCTATTCGTTGATAGTTACAACATAAGCTTAATCCTTTTCTTTCATTAGCCGTGAACTTGATCAAAAACTCCTAAGCGCTTAAGTGAAAATTCCAAAGAGTGAAGGAGTGAGAAGCATGAAATAGAAGGAAAAGTAGAAGTTGTAAAAGTTGAGAAAAGGACAAAGGTGCACTTGATTGAAAATGATTGATTATTAGTAGAGAGTAAGAAGTAAATGAAAAATTTGCTTAAATACGCTTTACTTGTAAGTTGAGTGTGCTTAAAGAAATGGGAACAAAAATAGAAAATTCAAGAGTGAGAAGAATGAGGAAGAAGTAAGTAAAGAGATGTCTTTAATGAATATGGATGTATTAAAAGCGCTTGGGGAAGATAGTCACTATTACTGGCCAGAATAGTACCTACCCGTCCCTTAGATTACATTACAACCCATTAAGTCCTACTTGATCTTACGTTCATACATCCTTAAATTAGTGGAGTAAAACACTAAGGGCAAGTTTATGGTTCACCACATGATGCATGTGAATTCTTTGAGAGAGTGAGCCTAAGTTTATTCATATGCCCGTACCTTTTGTGATTTGAGATTCTTTTGAAGTAAAAATGGGGTAACTCTCTTGTGTTATGAGGGCACATGTTTAATGAGAGATAACATTCATGTGGATTTCTTGATCGGTTGATTTGCATGAGTTTTCTAAGATTGAGAGTCGATTCTTGAGGTTAGGAAGTCTTAACATAGTTGTAATTCATTTCAATGATTAAATCATACATGCCTTATTTTTAACTTGCTATCTTAAATAATCCTTATAGCCATAGCTTGAATGGTCTTTCCACATTAGCTATGCGTGAGTCTTCAATTACATGAGATGTGAAAGGGTTTTTCCAGGACGAACAAGGCTGTAAGTGTGGGGTAGGTGATCTTGGGCATAATTGCATGCCCAAGTGATACTTTATTACTTAATCTGGACTTGTTTATCTACTTTTATGTGTACGTTCTCATGTGGTTTTTATGTAAATGTGGATTTATACTAACCAACATGATTAGTTATTGTTTTTGCAGTTAGAATGAATTTTGGAAACTAATCTACAAGTTGGTGAAGTGGAGGAATGGACTCGGAAGCAAAACTCGAAAGTCGGCAAGAAAATGCTAAAAACATGATGCTCCGCGATAGAGGCCGTGTCACGCCACCATTGCAGAGGTATTCTGCATAAAGTGAAATTTGAGTTGAATTCCAGTGAAGGTGCATGGTGGCACCATGTCACGGAGCCTATGCTCTGCGTTCACTTCAGTGACACGGTGGGAAGACTTTGCGGCACACCCGAATTTCAGTGAAGGTGCGCGACAAGTCCGTGGCACGGAGCTGATGCTCCGCGATACCCTCCGTTCCACGCTGAGGATAATAATCTGGCATCCAAGTTCTAGTGAGGCTCTGTGACAGGGCCGTGGCATGGAGCTGTTGCTCCGCGATACTCTCTGTGCCACGTTGCCAGTTTATTCTGGGAAAATTTCTCACTTTTATAAATAGCACCCTTAGGTTTTATTTTAAGATATCTGAAATTTCATGCTAGAACATGGGTATCAAGCAGTTGAGCTGAAGAAGTTCTTGGGTTAATTTCTTCCTTTTTCTCTTAAATTTCAATTGCTTGTATGATTTATACTTGTTTGAAGATGTTTAATCATCAAATGAGTGGCTAATTCACCTTTGGCTGAGGTTGAGGATGATTGCAGTAGTATGTAATTGATGTTATTTCAATTTTTATCTTCTCTACAACAGTTGTTCTACTGATTCTTGTTTTCACTACATTAATGCTTGGCCATTGTTAATGTATATCCTAGAATTCCCATTTTATTTCAGAAAGGAAGATTAATTGGATAGATGTGAATTGGTAGGATATGTTATTGTCTTGGTTGAGAGATTAAGAGAAGACTAACATTCAGAATAAAAATATATCTGTAATGTCATATTTGATCATCTATGGAATTTATTGTGTATTACTAGAATATGAGGTTTTTGCATCACAGAAATGTGTAATATAAGTCTCATGATTCCTTAATTGGAGAGGAGTTCGAAAGACCCAATCTATTTGTTAATAATCCTGACTAACAACTGAAGAGAAGTGTTGACTGAAATTTAATCAATAAATTACATATCTGGATGTTTTGCCTTAAACTCAGCTTGTTCATGCTATTGTTCATATTATAATTTACAATCTTTTTACTTAAAGTTACAGTAACTATTATTCTTGAAAAATCACCATTTGTTTTGGTTGTCTACTTGTATAAAGAAGTGTGTATACTAAATACTTAGGAAAAATTACTGCCACATTACAGTCCCTGTGGGTTCAATACTAATAAAGCCACTTTATTACTTGTACGACCACGTGCACTTACATGCGATTGGGTGTGAACAATGAATATGTCAAGTTAACTCTTTTTCTGTTCTAACTCATCGGAGACGCCAAGGAGTGGATTCAAAATAAGCCTGCAGGATCCATCAACACTTGGTAGATCCTCTACAATAAGTTCATCAACCGATTTTTCTCTTCGAGGAAAACTAAAGAGCTGAGGGGAAAGATCTCCAGATTCATATAGAAAGATGGAGAAACACTAGCTCAAGCATGGGAACGTTACAAGGTTTACTTGACGGATTGTCCACACCACATGCAACCTAAGGAGATAATTGGGCACAACTTCATTGAGGGTCTAAAGCCTGAATCTAAGATACTCCTTGAAACTGCCACACAAGGACAAATTCTATCCAAAAGTTATGATGAAATTGAGGCTCTCTTGAACCTTATGTCTGCAGGGAGTCAGGATTATCAGGACTCAGGCAGAGGATTTACAGTAGCAAAGGTACCGGGAAAGCTTGAGGTGGATGGTAATCGAAATCAGGGTAGACACTAGCTAGTTGGTAAATGTGATCAGTAAGTTGGTGACCACACCAGTAGGAGGCCAAGTGTAGCAGGTACAACAGGTACAAATCCCACTGCCATCATATGAGGCATGTGGAGAAGGCCACACCTATTTAGGTTGTCCTCTTAATCCTGAGTCTGTATATTTTGTGGGACAACAAGGTCGTGGTAGAGGTTTTGCAGGTAATGGCTATAATCAGAGGTACCATAATGGAGAAAATTCCCCATGGGGAGGGAATCAAAAATTCCAAAGGCCCCAAAACATTTATCGGAGGCTATAAGGCCAGCAGCAGAATAGTTCTCTTGAGGAGACAATGAAGCAACAGATGGTGCAGCAGATGCAAGTGGTAAATGAAATACAAAAATCCATTCATGAGCTTGAAAGGAAAATGGGGCAATTGGCCCTACAGCAGAATAACAGACCATAATGGGCACTTCCGGGTAATACCGAGATGAAGCCCAAGGAAAATGTAAATGTTATTTTCTTACACAGTGATAAGGATCTGGGTGAGGTTATCCCCGAAAAGAAAATGTTGATGAAGTACATGCCATGAAATCCAAGACTGAGGTAGGGGAATCTAGCAACCCACAATCGAAAATTGCAGTAGCTAGACCACCTCCCCCATTTCCTCAAATGTTAAAGAAAACGACAGAGGACACAACCTGTAGTAAGTTTCTTGAGTTGCTGAAGCAGGTTCATGTGAATATTTTGTTGGTGGAGCTTTTGCAGGAAGTTCTAAAGTATTCCATATATCTTAGGGATATTATGGCCAATAAGAGGAGGCATACATAGTTTGAAATCGTGGCTCTTACAGAAGAGTGCAGTTCCCGAATCAAGAACAAAATTCCTAAAAAGTTAAAGGATCCTTGGAGTTTCACTATTGGAAGCAAGAAAGTTTGTTTAGCTTTGTGCGATTTGGGTGCGAGCATCAATTTGATGCCTACATCCCTATTCAAAACACTAGGACTTGGTGACCCACGTCCTACCACAATGAAGTTGCAGCTTGCAGATCGATCTCTAGCCTATCCTAAGGGAATCATTAAAGATGTATTGATTAAGGTAGGACCTTTCATCCTATCGGTGGACTTTATAATCTTATACTATGAAGCAGATGCAATAGTTCCCCTCATTTTGGGTAGAGGATTTTGAAGCACCATCGACACAGTCATACATGTTCAGTTGGGCAAAATATCTATGAGTGTAGATGTTTCGGAGGCAGTGTTTGAAGTGTTCAGAGCAGCATGAATGCCACCTTATTATGAGGTCTTTAAGGTGAAGCCGGCGGGAGAACCTGGAGTTTATAATCAGTTAGTGGAGCAACAAGTGTTGCATGAAAGTTTAGCATATCCTTTGTAGGTCACAAGTCCACTCGGATGAAGGAGTGATGGGGAGCATAGTCGTGTCGTGATATTAAATCAGGCGCTGCATGGGAGGCAACCCATGAATGTCATGCCACGTTGATAAGTAAGGAGCTTGATGGGAGGCAACCCATCCTTTTTAACATTTTGTATGTTTTTATTTGTTTTGTAGAGATGAAAAGGGCGTAAAACGCAAGAACAAGTTGGGACATTAAGCTAGAAAGTGTAAGTCTGGATGAGAAGCTTGGCATGGGACGCCACAAGTTAAATCCTAGAAGAAGAAAATTTTGGCAGGTGAGGCTATAAGGGGCGTGTCTCGCCATCTCCTATCTCTAGAGGAAAAAAAGAATTATTTTTAAGTCTGTGGTGAGATCGAGGGGGCGGCGCGCCAGAGGCTTAATGGACATTTTTTTTAATTTAAGTCAATATTGACTCAAAAGACTTTAAAATTACATAAAATCCCATGCCCCACCTTTTATTTAAAGTTCCATTCATCTTTTTCCCTAAAAAAGTTGAAGAAAAAAACAAAAAGCAAAAAAATATTTCTCTCTCTCTCTCCCATAGGCCATAACTCCCATACCTTCTCCCCTCAATTGTTGTTTTCTCCAACAAGTTGGTGAAGCTCTCATCTTCAACTCAAGTAAGTATATCTCTTCTCTCTTTTTTGATTATTAATTCAAGAATGCTCCCACACCCTTCTTCCCCAAGATTTAGAACCCAAAAATCACCATTGTTGGTGAAAAACTTGCATTTCATATTTTGGATTTTATGAGCTTAAAGTCTTAAATTCTTCCACAATTGTATGTTATCTTTGTTGGATAGCTTGATTCTTGGTTGAATATGGTGATTTGAACTTGTGGGGATGATGGGGTAGGTGAATTGAATTCTTGAATGTTGGTGGGTAGGTGACTTAATTGTATAGAGAGAAAGTACATGAAGCTTTGAATTCTTGGATGTGACAATTGCTTAAGTTGGTGAAATTCTTGATTAATTCATGTAGGATGGTAGTAAATTTTTTATTGTTGGTTGATTGAATTGAATATTGTTACTCCATTAGATGAAATTACTTGAGTTGTGAACTGGAGAAGGAAAGTGAGAGGGATAGCCTAGATAGTGCATTCTTGATTAAAAGTTAAAAGCTAGAGGAGAGTTAAAAAGAAAGAAAAATGCATGAACTTGGTGTAGTATGAGTTAGTGAATTAAATTGGATTGTTGAGATTGTATGATGATGCGGGAATTCTTGAGTACTCTATTTAAAAAATTCTCACATATACGCTATCAAATTAAGTGTGGGGGGAATTTTACACCTTTCATACTTAGTTAGCCATTTGATTCACAAACTATTTTTTAAAAGTTCTTGATTTTTTTTTTTGCTAGGTACCATGGCACCAAAGGAAAAGGAGGTGATTGTAGCTGAGAAGAGCCAAAAGATGGGTAGACTAAGAAAAATGGAAGCTAGTTTGTCGGCTTCCAAAGCAGGCACCACAAGGAGATTCAGAGCGAAAGTAGTGGAGCCTCATGGGCTTACTTGGTTTAACACTCAAAAAGAAGCCAAGTATGCACCTGAGAATTGAATAGATGAGGATCGTTTGGCATTTAAGTTCCCAGCTATTCAAGACAAGATACATGAGTTGGGAGCTAGTTATAACTTCAATGAGCCAAAGAGGTGCAACCTCACTTTGGTGATGGAATTCTACGCAAACTGGTACACCTAATTCAGAGAGTACAAATGTCAAGATCAGAGGACAGTTGGTGCATTTCACAGAAAAAAGGTTCAATGCCTTCTTAGAGACACCTACAGTAGACACTTCGGAGTATTTTATCTTGTCAGAGATGCTACCATATAGAGACATCCACCACACTTTGTATGGTGAGAACTCATCCGCCCGATGGGCGATGGATCACAATGGCACCCATTCCTCACTTCCGTTTGCCTATTTGATAGGGAGGCAAAGGTGTGAGTGAAGTTGGTATGTGTTGTCTTTCTCCCTAGGACACATTTGATAGAGGTGACTCGTTAGTGGATTATCTTGGCGTACATGTTGATAAAGGGGATACCGGTTAATTTTGGTGTTGTGATTCGTCATAATATGAGGAGATCACGAGACAATTATAGATGAAAATATTTTCATGGAAGTTTCTTGACCATGTACTTGAGGGAGGAAAGTATCTACGATGAGGATGCAGACCTTATTTTACCTTTGGCAGGACATTTGGCTGTACAGATGATAGACGTCAAAAAGGTGAAGGAGATTGCCCCTTCCGCAGGCCCCTCTCTTACTATAGCTGATTGTCAAGACCGAGATAAGAGTTGGCAGGGTCATATGTTTGGGATGTTGGAATTACAGATGAAGATAGGAGGTCGACTAACCACTGCAGAGAAGGCGATAGCTTTAGAGGCAGGGTAGCCGCTCACAGATAGTGCTATATTGATGTGCCGAGTAGGACCAACTTTTGAGGAGCCGATTTTTGATAATGAGGCTCCAGTCCTTACTTTTGGTATTGATGATTTAGACATGGAGAAATATGATGCTGCTACAAGTGCTATGCAAGATGATGCTTAGCAACTAGGAAGTTTCTTTTCTCTCTCTTTATGATGTGATTGTGTGTGCACTGAGGACGGTGCACCTTTTTAACTGTGGAGTGGAGGAAAGTTAGATTCCTGTTGTTCCTTAATTGCTATATTTGTAGTTCATGGTATTATAATGTCATTCCTCATAGTAGTAACTTAATGATTCATAGGTCCTGTATTGTAATAACTAGTATGTGATTTGACTTGGGTGCCTGGGATGTTTAACTTGTTGTTCGTCTTGACTATGTTATGTTTGGTTGATTTATTTTGGAGTAAATTTTTAATTTTTATTTTGTTTTGTTTGAGTCATTATAGTTATAGGGTAATGACGTTTTCCTGTGATAGATGGACGACGATCGTCTTAAGGAAAGTTTCACAATTTTTTTTTGTAATTTCTTAAGATTGAGTCATAGATCATCCACTTGTATGCTTGTTGATATTCATCTTAGCTGCAGTGCTAGAGTAAATAGAGTGGTCATCTTAATTGCATGAGTTAGAATCCATAAGAGATGCACATATCTCTTTAATTTGACTCAACATATCCTTAGGGCTTAATTACGAATTTAACTTGTCATTCAATATGATTGTGTGAATGTGTAGCTATAGAAACTGATTAGATTCTTGTTTCCATAAGAGGTGAGTTGAATTGTTTTGTATGTATATATCGTAGCATCTGGAACTTGCCTTAGTGCATGTACGATAACTAGTTGGTAGGGAGTTGAGAGATGATCAAGGCACTTCTTTGAAGAAGCCAATGTTTTCCCTAGAGTTGTTTTACCGTCCTAGTCATTCTCCCTAGTCAACCCCTTTGAGCCTAAAAGACTTATTCTTTCTTAGCCTCAATAATAGCTTAATCCCTCTTTTTGGTGAGATCTCAGACTTATTTATCCAAAGTAATCTTAGGCACTTTGAGACTTGAAATTTAAGGTCCACCGAAGTATAATGTTAAGGGAAAAAGGAAAGTTATGGTAAGGAAAGAAAACTAAGAAGAAGGGGTGCACATAAAAATTGTGTTGTCTATTTGCTGCTAGGGAATTGAAAAAAGAGAGCTTTAATTGCGAAATCCTTAATTATTCTATGATTAGAAAACTAGTAACCAAGTGGTGAAAAAATGGAGCATGAAAAGAAAAGACAAGGGTGAGTAGAGAAAAGGTGAACAAGCAAGGAAAGAGATGGTGGACAAGTAAAGCAAAATATGTCTTAAAAGTGCTTAGGGTGGTAGCTACTATAAAATGTAATATCAATTCTACTCGTCCCTTAGCCGACGTTACAATCAAGAAAAGTCCTTGTGATCTTAATCTCTTGAAGCAATGAGGTAGTTTAACATACATGAATGGCAAGACTATGGTATGTTGCATATGTGCATTACATCATTTGTGAGTGTGGGTGTACCTTACTGTTCGGTGCTTTGGTTGGGGTTAAAAACTGACACGCAAGTGCACGTGGTCAAACAAGTAGTAAGTGGCTTAAGTAAGCCAAGTATCGATCCAAGGAGACTCTGGATAAGTGAAAATTGCTTAAGTATACTATATTCTATCTCACTTCTAAATATGCTGACAACAACGTAACCAACCGTTGAATAATTTGTTTTATAATTACTATACTAAAACTACTAACAATTATCTACTTTGAATTTAAACTATGGATATAAGCATGCCAAGATTAAGAACATGTAATGAACTGATTATCATCATACATTGGTTAATCTTCTCTTCCAGTTGCTAGCCAAGAACATTAGCCTAGAGGTTAAAACTCTCGTATTTAATCTCACTTAAGAATCATAAACCATCCGTCTACATTTCTGTGATCAAATGCAATTCATGACCTAGCAATACAATTCCGGTTCCTAAATTGACTAATACGGCTTTAAAGTATATTTCTATCAGGAAAGCACATCAAAACTCAATTTTCCCAAATCAAGTAAAGAACAATATCCTATTAATTCACAACTTTCCAATTTCGTGCTCTCTCGAGTGAAATCGGACTTTTTAGATATACATTAATGTCGGCCACACACCAATGCAGTAAGAACAAGAATTAATAGAACAACATGGAAGAAGAAGATGAAAAACCATATAATTCAATAATTAAAATTCATCACAAATGTTCATAACCTCAGCAAGGAAGGGAATTAGCCACTCATTTGTGGATTAATCATCCTAAAACAAGTGTTAATCATACAAACAATTGAGTGAAAGAAGAAAGAAAGAGAGAAAAAACCCTGAACTTTTCGTCCCTCAACTACCTGTAACCCACGTCCTTGCTCCACCAAGTTTGAATTATGAAAAGTACATTAAAGTGTTCTATTTATACTAGTGGGAATTTTTCCCGGAATAACAAGCAACTGTCACGGAGTGCATCGCGGAGCACAGCCTCCGTGACACAGCGTGGACGTGGACCCTCACTGGAATTTGGGAGTCCAGGTATAAAGCATCAACGTGGCACGACATGCAACGCGGAGGCTTGCCTCCGTGCCACGGAGCTGTCGCAAGGCTCCACTGGAATTTACGCATTTTTCCACCCTCCAGGCAGAATGCCTCCGCGATGGCAGCGTGACACGGCTCCATCGCGGAGCCCCTTTAATTGGTGCAGTCCAATGCTTTTTCCTTTGCTCGCTTCCAAGTCCAACTCCGATATCCTCCAACATGCATTTTAGCTTCTCAAAATCACATTTTACCTACAAAACAATGCTAATCATGTTGGTTAGTATAAATTCAGATTTTATTACCAATTACATGAGAATGTATACACATTGCATGATAAACAAGGCGAAAATGATACGTTTGAGTATCACTTGGGCATATAAATCTGCCCAAGATCACTTACTTATTGTGTTCCATGTCTTTTATTAATGAAGTTGAGAGAGGAACTTCACTAAAAGTGAGGGGCAGAAGAGGTCTAATTTGGTGTACTACTTGTTGCATGTGTCACACTTAATCATGTTGTCCGTTTATGTCGAAAAGATGAGTCATTTTTAGATGACGTGTGTTCTTCATTGTGAAATCTTTCTATGTGCTTTGTTGAGAATTTGTTATATGATGATAAACCACTTTATGTTTGCTCCATGCTAGTTGGTTGAGTATGAGTTGATAAAGGTGACAAGTGTGATGGTGAAACATGATTTTAGCTATGTTTTAATGATTGTTTGAGAATGAACAATGTTTTAAGAGTGGGGTGGTGATATAGGGCATATTTACATGCCCATTTTCCATGTTTTTACCCATATTTTATCATGTTTTAAGTTCACAATCCTTAATTTATTCTTAAATTAATGTGTGTCTTATATGCTAACAAACAATTTGAGTTGATTCGAGCAGGAAACTAACTAAAATGGGCTCAAACTGATGCAAAAAATGAAGATTTGAGGATCTGACGAAGTTGGTGCTATGGCTGGTGCCCCGCACCAAGTCACAAACTTTAGAGAAAAAAATCTCAATCTGGTGCTATGGCTGGGGCGGCGCGCCAGACCCTATCTGGAGCTCAAATTGCTAAAAATTTGACTAACTTTGTGGTGAGATAAGAGGGGCGGCATGCTAGGGTCATTCCGGGGAGAAAAATGCTGATTTTAAAGCCAAGTCTTAAAGAGAAGAAGCGTCATTTGAAGACTCATCAATAAATATAAGCCTTAGGTCATTTGTACATAGTTTTTGACTTCTTGGAGTAGATTTGGACTTCTTAGAAGCAGAGTTCATTCATGAAAGCTTGTAAGACATTTGAAAGGAAAACAGAGTTCTACAACTAGTTTTTCTCTTCTTTACTTCGTATTTTCGCATGATGATGACTAAGTATTCGTTTTTCCATTTGTCTATGAGTGGCTAAACTCATATTCTAGAGTCGTGGTGATGGTGAATGTTGATTGTTTGAAAGATTAAATAAACTTAGTTTTGATTCTTTTTTATGGTTGTTTGTATTTATTTGTATTAATTTATTATATATGATATTGATCACTTTGTAAGTAATCTGTTGGCTTTCGATTGAACTTGGGAAAGGGAACTGAAATGGTTAAAAATAAATATAGAATGAGAATTCAAAGACCCTTGAACCATTGATGATAGGATAGAAGTTGTTGTTGAGGATAGAGATATACCCTTCAACCTGTTTAGTTGAAATACAAGTAGGCATAATCGTCATTTCATTGTTCTCCTGCGACCATAGGGATATAGGCATTAGAGTTCGTGAAATAGTTCTTGGATACTAGGGATCGTGGCAAGAAATGGGATAGTAACTTGCAACTAACAACCATAGGAAGAATCATGCTAGCTTAATTACGTCTGGAAAACTCAACCTGAAGCCAACCAAGTGCCATTGCCCTAGTTTATCATCATTATCGAAATACAATTAAGCTTGCATTTGTTTTAGTTAATTTTTACATTTTAAGTTTTAGTAGTTTAATTTTCCAACCCAATGTTTATGTTACTTGTTTCGTAGATTAGTGAAATTAAAGTGACAACCTTATAGCGATTAAATTGAAAAGTCCCTATGGGTATGATATCTGGACTTAACAATCCTATATTACTTGAAGACTGCGTGCACTTGCGTGCGCTTGGCCACATCACGTACCACAAGTCGTACATCGGACCTATGATTCATCCCTTCAACTCCTAGAAGAAGACTATGGGAACTTTTCAAGGCATCTACTCTGTAGTCGAACTCAGCTGTGGCATCTATAGCTCTGAACTGTGGTCTATACAACATCCTGGCAATGGTCCTCTTTGAGATGTCAACTGCTTGCCCCCTGACCACTACGCTATAAAGCTTAGGCTACTTTTTTAGTCTCTACCCAGCCTTTGCTTTATGCTCCATCGTTGCAAAGTAATTGGTGTAGAACTCCCTGACTAATTCAGCACTATAGCCATTAGCAGTTCTTGCTATCCAATCAAACCGATAAAAGTTGAAGATCCACATATTCTCCTTGACCTCATTTAGTTCACTGATCAGGATCTGCGGTTCCTCCTGAATACTCTACTTGGGGTGCTACTTGGAGGTGAGAGCTAGACCCTGCTCATAGATTTCCTGAGTATCGGGCACACGCCACCTCATGGTCCGACTTTATGAAGGCAGAGTCTGATCATACTCATCATCTTAGGCCTCCTCCTTAGACGCAACCTCATCTGCTCTTTCTCCATATTGGGGCTTATCTGACCCTTCCTCAGTATTAGAGCCACTGCCGGACACTCCTCGGCTTCCTCCTCAGACTGGGGAGCTTCGGCAGGTGTTGCTAAAGCTGCTTTGGCCTGAACCTTGTCTTGTGCCCTAGTGGTTTGTGGCTTATTGGTGTCATTTGTGTCTAATTGGTATTCCTCCACCGAACCACTAGGGGATCCCTTCTCCTACTCAGATGTGGAAGCCTTATCCCTCAGGCCTCTCCAAGCAGCAATCTTGGCTCTGGCCTACTTTTCCTGGGCTTTCTTGGTTGCTCTCCTCTTGATTGGTATTGTACCTGTGGAGAAAAAGGTTAGTATGTTTGTTCTCAGAAAAAGGAAGTAAGAAAATCATATTTAGTATCTTACCACGAGTCTTCAGTATGAGTCGTACCTAAGTCGTACGATCCATTCTAAGACTCGTAGTATCTCATAGCATTGTCACGACTTATTGGTACGTGGCATACCATGTTGGTATGATTCATACCACTAGTCATAGGAGATATTCCAGGACATTTGGTTTTTTTGTATTTTTGTAACACTCGTGTTATAGATCGTGGTTGGACTCCATGAATCATATTGTTTCTTTTGAACTTGACCCTCTCTAATTCCTGGCACGATCACTAGGTACGACTCATAGTGAGATACCACGGGCCGTACGAGGGTCGATACCATGAGTTTCTAGATAAATTGTCTGGGGACAGTCCCAACGAATCCTCCTATGAGTTGTAGTGCAGGACCATGAGTCATAGGAAGGCTAGTGAAGCTTGTCCTCACCTTAAGCATGTTCAGTTCGTATAAGTAAATCAAATCTTTGAGATGGGTACTCAGAATTCCCCTCCCCATTGACTCAAAATACACTATTTTTAACTACCCTCAATCCTCATCATGCATTTTATCCGTTAACTCACACCTTGAACATTTATTTAAGTCCTTTAGCATTTTTAACTCCTAAACCCATCGATAGCATTTGTGTTTAGCCTCTGATCACATTCCTCCTCCTCATGTTCATGAGTAGAGGAATCACTGTAAATATTCGGCTAACAATGATAGCAAGAAATTAACATTGAGAGTTTATCACTTACTTTCTACAATCAAATTATTTGAACAATTCTTGCTTCCTTCAGGTTAGGGCTAGCAGTTCGACTAGCTGGTGCAATTTAATTGCTCGAATTCAAGCTCACAAATGGGATATTGCGTGAGATACAAATGATTGAGGAGTGAGGGGAGATGATCGTGGGTTGTGTTTGTTAGTGAGTGGGAAATTGTTCGGAGCATGTAAAAATAATTCGGATCAAGTCGAGTCACGTGGGTTATTTCATTTACAATGCCTATCATGACTCATACCGCGAGTCCTAGGTCAGACATACGACTCATCCCTCGGACTCCCAGTAGAAGACTATGGGAACTTACTGTTCGGTACTGATTCGGTTAGTATTAAATATTATCAACCGAAACGCAAGTGCACGTGGTCAAACAAGTAATAAAGTGGCTAAGTAGCCAAGTATCGATCCAAGGAGGCTGCTCTAGATATGTAAAACTGCCTAGTTTACTATATCTCTATTCTATTCCTAACTATGTTAACAACAAACCAACCAAGAGTTGAGTGATTTTTTGTTTCTAAACTATTTATATACTACAATTAATAACAACTATTTACTTTTGAATTTAGACAATGGATATGCACATGCCAAGGTTAAGAACGAGTAATGAACTTGATAATCATGATAATTTGGTCATCCTCTTCTTCATGTTGCTAGCCAAGAACGTTTGCCTAGAAATTAAAACTTTCGTATTTAATTTCACTTTAGAATCATAAACCATCCGTCTACATTTCTGTGATCAAATGCAATTTATGACCTAGCACTACAATTCCGGTTCCTAAATTGACTAATACGGCTTTCAAGTATATTTCTATCAAGAAAGCACATCAAAACCCAATTTTCCCAAATCAAGTTAAGAACAATACCCTATTAATTCACAACTTTCCAATTTCGTGCTCTCTCGAGTGAAATTGGACTTTTTAGATATACATTAATGGTGGCCAATCAATAATGTAGTAAGCACAAGAATTAATAGAACAACATGCAAGAAGAAAAAGAAACCATATCAATTATCACCAAAATTCATTACACAAGTTCAAAACCTCAGCAAAGAAGGGAATTAGCCACTCATTCTTGGATTAATCATCCTAAAATGAGTGTAAATCATGCATACAATTGAAGGAAAGAAGAAAGGAAGAGAAGAAAACTCTTAGCTTTTCTATTCTTCAACTGCCACAAACCCACGTTCCTGCTCTCCACTTCTGAACTCCGTCTAAAAACTAAAAACTGATTAAAAATAAACCTAAGTGTGCTATTCATACTAGTGGGAAATTTTTCCCGGAATAACAAGCAACGTGTCACGGAGGCCAACGCGGAGTACTGCCTCCGTGACACGGCGTGGACGCGGACCCTCTCTGAAAATTGCAGGGTCCGGATAATTGGCCTCAACGTGGCACGGAGGCCATCGCGGAGGCCTATCTCCGTGCCATGGAACTGACGCGCAGGCACACTGGAAATTGCCTAATTAATTCCTGCCCAGGTAGTGTGCTACCGCGATGGCAGCGTGGCACGACTCCATCGCGGAGCCAGTGTAAAATGTGCCATCCAAGGTCTTTTTCACGCTCGCATCCAAGTCCAACTCCGACATAGTTCCAACACGCATTTTAGCTCCTAAAAATCACATTATCCTGCAAAACAAATGCTAATCATGTTGGTTAGTATAAATTCGCATTTTATTACCAAATACATGATATTATATACATATTGCACAACAAACAAGGTAAAAATGATACGTTTGAGTATCACTTGGGCATATAAATCTGCCCAAGATCACTTACCCCACACTTAAATCCTTGTTCGTCCTCGAACAACACATACACAACTCATGCAAATTACATGCCAACCTCCATCACTACGGTGCAACATTTTACGCTACGGTCATACCGATTATTCAATTCTTGCAAATCATCAAGAAAACATGCTTGGTCGTACAAGACAATGACCTTAATACATCGAGGCTTCCTAAACTTTTAAGAATTGATTCTTGATATCGGCAAACTCATGCAAATCAACTAATCAAGAAATCCGACACGAAAATCAATCTTTCATCAAGCATGTACCCTCACAACTCGAGAGAAACTTCCCCTTTTATGTTCGTGCAGCACACAAACATGCAAGTAGGGGCATATAAAAATTAATTTCACTCTCTCTCCTAAAAGAATTCACATGCATCATGTCATGACCCATAGGCTTGCCCTTAGTGTATTACTCCACTAATATAAAGAAATGCAATGTAGGATCAAATAGGACTTTTAATGGGTTGTAACTGGGCTATGGATCTAGTATATATATATTGGATTAGCCAATAATAGTCGCTAGCATCCTTAAGCGCCTTTTCAACTCATTCCCATCGACTCATGGACATTGTTCCTCTCTTTTCTCTTTTTCTCCCATTCATGCTGGTTTACTTTCATACAGCCCATTTCATCAGGCACACTTGACACAAAACAGAGGGTTTTCATGTACCCTCACTATCATTTAATTACAACTAGTGCCTCTTCAACATCATCTTTTCTTTCCTCACTTTGCTTTTCTTTTCTTTTCACTCTTTTCACTCTTTAACACTTTGGGAAACATTTTCTGTTCTTTGTAAGCGCTTAAGAGCTTCTTATAGACTTTAAGGCTAATGAAAAGAAGGAATAAAGCTTAGTTCATACAATTCTGGACAAAAGAAAGAAATCGGCTAAAGGCTCAACGGGCTGACTAGGGTATACAACATATAAAAAGGTAGAATTTGACAAGAAAAAAATGGAAACTAACGGTTAAAACAAAGAAATGCCTACATCCTTTCCGACACTACACCTCCTTCATTTCATTTTGTATACACACCAGGCAAGTTCTAGACAATTCACAATGACATGGAATAGCAAAACCTCACTCACACTTCATGCACATGCTTGAATCAAGATGCATTCACAGACTCTTTAATTAGTCAATTACATGAATTCAAGATTAAGCCTCAATCATAATGAACCAAATTCTATAGCCTAGGTAACTCAACATATTTACAAAATTGCATGCTTTCAAACGAATCATTTTCACATTTTGAACATCAATTACAACACGCAACGAAATTTTAGCAACCATAAGCAACTACAGTTTATTGATGCAATCCACCAAAGAAACTAAAAACAAAACATCTACTCCTATCGACTACATTTCCCTTAAGACGGTCGTCATCCATCCATCATAGGGAACGGTCACTAACTATGACATCGATTCAATGGGACTATTCTCGGTAAAAGAACCGAAAACAAACTCCGAGAAACCCAAAAATAAAACTTCAAAATTTTTGCAACACATCGATCATATCGATAGAAAATATTTACAAAATATTTTGATAAGTGCAAAATCTTTTCGCAAAAATTTTGAAAAATATCGATCATATCGATAGAGAAAAAAATATTTGCAAGATTTACAAAATATTTACAAAGGCAACCATAACTTTCAAAAACACACTTCATTAGCCACAAACAAATATATACACATAAATCACGAATCTGTTCACAACAACAGGGAAAGCACAGACATACATAAACGTCAAGGAAAAATTATACAGCAAATTTAGAGCCTATGACCCAGCACCTAACTACTCCCCACCCCACACTTAAATCGAACACTTTCCCCAATGTTCACAACAATACAAAGCACAACATTTGGGTGGTGGAACTCCCTGCTCAGTCGAAATATTCGACTTCCTCATCCGGTGCTGCGGCCTCATCGCCCATATCTGAATCAGCTCCATCGTCGTCATCGGACTCCACATCAGAGTCCTCACGACGTGTCTCCTCATCAGTAGGGACGTCGTCATCAGTCGGCTCCACAAAGGCTGGCCCCACCTTACATAAAGCTCTGGCGTTCTCGCCAAAGGGGTAGTCCAGCTCCAGCTGCCATAATTCATCCTCGGTGGCTGGTCTCCCACCTATCCGTAGCTGCAACATCTGCATGCCGAACATACGGGCCATATACTGGTCGTCACGAGCATGTCGCTCACCCAGAGTCAGCACAGGTCCGTGTGTAGTGTCGGGGGCCTTGGTCTTTGTCACATCGAGGGCCCTCCGCTCCAACTGCGGAATGTAATCCAAGGCTTCTTCCTCAACGTCGAGGCCTCGGAGGAAGGTGGTGATGAGTCCGCCAAACCCGTATCTGTGGCCCTGGTGTAGTCTGGCTCTCTTCATGGCGGATATTATGATCGCCCCCACAATAATCTCAAGCCCTTTCATAAGGGCATACACCAAGCAGACACGGTCCCGGGTCACGTCTGTCATATGAACTCCCGGGATCAAACACGAACATACAATTTTTAGCCAGATTCTGGCCTCCCTGTTCATCTGCGAATAAGGCAGAGTCTGGTGGTACCCCTCTCTTTGTGTCTACTCCATCGGGCTGGATCGAGCCCCACACAACGTACGTCTGATGTCGGCGTACGGTGGGGTGATGTTTAGCTGGCGGAGGACGTGGGCGTCTGTGTCCCGCGCTCCCACGATGGCATTAAACTGCTAGGGTTCCAGAGTGACAATCTGCCCTCTGATTTTAATAGTATGGCTCCTGATGGCCGGGTTCCAGTTGGCGTAGAATTCCCGGACCAAGTGAAGGTTGCACTCATTGGTCTCCTGAAAGATAAAGCTGAGCCCAGCTGCCTCAATCCTCTGTACGATGCGAGGGAACTCCTGTGCAAGTGGTTCCCTTGCAATATGTTCCTCCGGGAAGTATTTGTTCTCCTTATGCTTTGCGTACCACTTCTTCCCTTCCTCGGTAACCCATCGTGTTCCGTATCGGCGGTGTTGACCGCATGGAACAGCAGGTGCAGCTGGGACAGCAGTGCCCAGTCTCATTCTCTTTCTACCGGTGCCTGAGGTTGAAGCACCCTTGCCTTTATATTGTCGGCTGGCCATTGTACCTGTCAATTTACACAAACAAGCACAACGTTAAGCTAAAAACTTGTTAGCTTCGGCTAAGGTCGGGTTAAACAAAATTTACCCCACACTTAGTCTTTAACAATATTTACAACATTTTAGCAAGGATAGCTCTATTTACACCCCAAACACAATCAACTATAAACATATTGCTTAGTGTGTTCACAAAAATTCGACAGCATAACGGCTAGCGAACTACTCAGACTTCATACAACTAACCCAATCCTACTATCGACAGCTATTAACCCATAGCACTTAGCAATAATAACAACAAAAAAATAGAAACAACAATACAAACATTTTATATACAACTAATCTAAGCAATTCAACCAATTCACATATTACGCAATTTCCCACAAAAATTCGAGAATTAGTCGTCTTTCAACAATTATACAATATTTACCACGACTTATCTCAAATAATAAACACACCCCGGCATCAATTTCATCAAACTATCAAGTTACCCAAGTTAAAATTCAATAACCCCAAGCCCTAGAATACAATTCGATAATCAAAATTGAATTATTCAATCAATCGATAAGTTCAAACGTCAACTACAACAATCCGAACATAATCAATCACAAAATAATTCACGTCATGTTTAATTTCTACCTAGGGTGATATATCTCACCTCACATGCTCAAAATCGACAAAAATCGCCAAAAATTTGAGATAGACGATGAAAACATACCTTGGAATTGAAGAATCGACGAAAACTTGACGTTTTCCTTGCCTATTAACGTGGCACGGAGCTTGGGGGTAGGGGAATGGGTGTTTGGTCGCGGAGGGAAGAGGGAATGGGGAAAATAGGGGCGAAATCGGGGGTTTTTATTAAGAAAACAAGCGGGTCACCCGGAAACCCGGTGTGACCCGGCACTGGATAAAGGCAACGTGTCACGGAGGGTAACGCGGAGCCCCTCCTCCGTGACACGGAGCCAACGCGTTGGCTTACTGGAATTTTTTAAAAAATTCTAGATTTGCCTTCAACGTGTCACGGAGGCCAACGCGGAGCACTGCCTCCGTGACACGGCGCCAACGCACCAGTGCTCTGTTTCACCATCAAATTTTATTTTTCATACCTCACCTCGTTTCCTCGATTCCAAGTATTTTTCCTCCAGTATACCTGAAAATCACCTCACTAAACAAAAATTGGTTAAATTAATAGATTCCTTACTAAAAATAAAAAATAAAAAAAATTACTAAATTACTAAATAAAAAATTACTAAATAAAATGCAAATCTAAGCCTAGTCACGAAAAAGAAAATAAAATAAAATAAAAGAAAAACTTTACACTAAAGAAAGAAAAAAATATTTTTCACGGGTTACCTCCCGTGCAGCGCCTGGTTTAACGTCGCGGCTCAACAGCCTTTATGCTCACGTGTCTACTAGGGAGATGGACGATTTGTCCCGATCATGGTCATCTCCCCAGTAGTTCTCAACCTTGTCTGGTGGCCTACCTAGTAACTCTCGGGAATCACTCAATCCATTCGCATTCCCATGATCAATCACGTTGATCACCGAGAGTTCCTTATAGACAGTCGGGAGCTTAGGTGCCTTGTACACGTCGAACACCTCAACCTTGTCATGTGCTCGCATTGTGAGTTGACCCGCAGCTACATCGATCAATGCCTTTCCAGTTAACAAAAAGGGTCGTCCCAAAATAAGTGGGACTTCCGCATCTGGTTCAAAATCCAGAACAATGAAATCTACCGGAAAAATGAGGGAGCCTACCTGCACTAGCAAATCCTCAACAATGCCATCCGGCTTAGCTAAAGACCTGTCTGCTAGCTGCAAGATCACTGTTGTAGGTCTAGGACTCCCTAGTCCTAACTTTCTGAATACTGAAGATGGCATCAGATTTATACTTGCCCCCAAGTCGCATAACCCACGAGCTCGGATACTTTGCCCAATCGTCAGCTGGATAGTAAAACTTCTAGGATCCTTCAGTTTAGTGGGCAACCTGTTCTGAATACGGGATGTGCATTCCTCCGTTAAAGCCACCGTGGCATACTCAGTCAAGCGACTTTTGTTGGCCACGATGTCTTTGATATACTTCGCATATTTTGGCACACCCTGCAAGACATCAACAAGAGGTAAGTTAACATGTACCTGTTTAAGTACCTCCATGAATTTCTGGAAACACGCCTCCTCCTTGTGTTTCTTAAGTCGTTGAGGGAACGGGGGTGGAGGCCTTGCTGGTTCAGCTTCTTTGGTCTTCCCCGTATCTGAGGTTTGTTCTCCCTCAACATCTGCTGCTCCTGACTTCTGAGGCGGTCTTTCCGGTTCCACCTCCTTTAATTGTAAACCACTCCTCGTGGTCACTGCATTCACCTGCTTAGGATTGGGATCCGTGTCGCTAGGTAGTCCTCCCCTCGGTCTAGTATTTTGGGCACTAGCAAATTGCCCAAACTGATATTCAAGAGCCTTGGTTGCCAATTGATTGTTCTTTACTTCGGCTGCCAATTTGACATAGTCAGCCTGCAATTGTTCCTGGTTGGCAATCATGGTCTTGAACATTTCCTCAATAGTCGGTGATGGTGGTGGAGGAGGGGCATTGTGATTTCTGAACTGATTCTGATAGCCTTGTTGCCCTCCTTGGTTTCTGTGCATACCCTGCCCTGAACCTTGGCCTTGTTGATTGTTGCTACCCCACGAAAAATTCGGATGATTCCTCCAATTCGAGTTGTAGCCACCACCAAACTGCTGTTGATTCCTCTGTGCATTGCCCACAAAGTTGACAGAATCAGGATTTGCACCACAGCATTCAGCTGAATGCTCACTACTACCACACACTTCACACCACATCTGTTGGACTGCATTGACTGAGGCTGAAGGCTGGTTCAAATTCATATTGCTGAAGTGAGTGTTTAACTGATTTTGCAAAGCAGCTATCTGTGCAGTGATAGCTGTGAATCCATCCACTTCAAGCACTCCCGCTGCTTTCCTTGCTCCACCTCTTGAAGAATCTGCATTCCATTCTGGATTGCCTTGTGAAATTCGATTGAGCAAAGTGTACAGCTCCTCATAAGTCTTCACCAGCGCTTGCCCTCCAGCTGCTGAGTCTAACAAAATTTTAGTGTAGGGTTCCAAACCCTCAATAGAAGTGTGTACAAACACCTCATTTGACTGATGATGATGAGGACAGTCCCGCAACATGGACTTGAATCTTTCCCAGGCTTGATAAAGATTTTCTCCTTCCCTCTGTTTAAAACTTATAATCTGACTTCTAAGTTTAGCTGTTTTACCTGAAGGGAAAAATCTGATCAAAAACTTCCTTGCAAGATCATCCCACGTTGATATAGAGTTGGGTGGTTCAGCTTTTAACCACCACTTGGCTTCACCAAGTAAGGAAAATGGAAATAAGGTGAGCCGAACATAATCAGGTGACACTCCAGCGGGTATGTAAGTGTCACTTATCTCCAAAAAGTTCTGGAGATGTTGTTGCGGATCTTCGTGAGGGAGACCGGTAAACTGCCCGCTAGTGTGCAAAAGTTGCACCATATTTTTCTTTAACTCAAATCTCCCTCCAGGCTCTGGTTTGCGGATGCTGGAATGTACATTATTAGCGTGTGGGATTGCCACCTCGCGAACCGGCCTGGCTGCTACTTCCTCGGGCACTAACACTGCCCGCACAACTGGTGGATTTGGTTGCTCCATCATAGACTGTTTAAGCAACTGCAGCTTCTTCCGAAGAGCTTCTCTACGTTGACTGTGCAATTCACATTCTGGCTCTAAGTAAGATTCCACCAGCTCCTTGTCCCTTGCCAGTGTTCACAGAAATAAAAATCTGCAAAATACAGGCTAAGACCAAGTTGTTAACACTTAAGAAAATAAAAATACAAATACAGTAAATTTACACTAAACACAATTTTACAAATCGCCTAGCCTCCCCGGCAACGGCGCCAAAAACTTGTTCGGTGCTGATTCGGTTAGTATTAAATATTATCAACCGACACGCAAGTGCACGTGGTCAAACAAGTAATAAAGTGGCTAAGTAGCCAAGTATCGATCCAAGGAGGCTGCTCTAGATATGTAAAACTGCCTAGTTTACTATATCTCTATTCTATTCCTAACTATGTTAACAACAATCCAACCAAGAGTTGAGTGATTTTTCGTTTCTAAACTATTTATATACTACAATTAATAACAACTTTTTACTTTTGAATTTAGACAATGGATATGCACATGCCAAGGTTAAGAACGAGTAATGAACTTGATAATCATGATAATTTGGTCATCCTCTTCTTCATGTTGCTAGCCAAGAACGTTTGCCTAGAAATTAAAACTTTCGTATTTAATTTCACTTTAGAATCATAAACCATCCGTCTACATTTCTGTGATGAAATGCAATTTATGACCTAGCACTACAATTTCGGTTCCTAAATTGACTAATACGGCTTTCAAGTATATTTCTATCAAGAAAGCACATCAAAACCCAATTTTCCCAAATCAAGTTAAGAACAATACCCTATTAATTCACAACTTTCCAATTTCGTGCTCTCTCGAGTGAAATTGGACTTTTTAGATATACATTAATGGTGGCCAATCAATAATGTAGTAAGCACAAGAATTAATAGAACAACATGCAAGAAGAAAAAGAAACCATATCAATTATCACCAAAATTCATTACACAAGTTCAAAACCTCAGCAAAGAAGGGAATTAGCCACTCATTCTTGGATTAATCATCCTAAAATGAGTGTAAATAATGCATACAATTGAAGGATAGAAGAAAGGAAGAGAAGAAAACTCTTAGCTTTTCTATTCTTCAACTGCCACAAACCCACGTTCCTGCTCTCCACTTCTGAACTCCGTCTAAAAACTAAAAACTGATTAAAAATAAACCTAAGTGTGCTATTCATACTAGTGGGAAATTTTTCCCGGAATAACAAGCAACGTGTCACGGAGGCCAACGCGGAGCACTGCCTCCGTGACACGGCGTGGACGCGGACCCTCTCTGGAAATTGCAGGGTTCGGATAATTGGCCTCAACGTGGCACGGAGGCCATCGCGGAGACCTATCTCCGTGCCACGGAACTGACGCGCAGGCACACTGGAAATTGCCTAATTAATTCCTGCCCAGGCAGTGTGCTACCGTGATGGCAGCGTGGCACGGCTCCATCGCGGAGCCAGTGTAAAATGTGTCATCCAAGGTCTTTTCCACGCTCGCATCCAAGTCCAACTCCGACATAGTTCCAACACGCATTTTAGCTCCTAAAAATCACACTATCCTGCAAAACAAATGCTAATCATGTTGGTTAGTATAAATTCGCATTTTATTACCAAATACATGATATTATATACATATTGCACAACAAACAAGGTAAAAATGATACGTTTGAGTATCACTTGGGCATATAAATCTGCCCAAGATCACTTACCCCACACTTAAATCCTTGTTTGTCCTCGAACAACACATACACAACTCATGCAAATTACATCCCAACCTCCGTCACTACGGTGCAACATTTTACGCTACGGTCATACCGATTATTCAATTCTTGCAAATCATCAAGAAAACATGCTTGGTCGTACAAGACAATGACCTTAATACATCGAGGCTTCCCAAACTTTTAAGAATTGATTCTTGATATCGGCAAACTCATGCAAATCAACTAATCAAGAAATCCGACACGAAAATCAATCTTTCATCAAGCATGTACCCTCACAACTCGAGAGAAACTTCCCCTTTTATGTACGTGCAGCACACAAACATGCAAGTAGGGGCATATAAAAATTAATTTCACTCTCTCTCCCAAAAGAATTCACATGCATCATGTCATGACCCATAGGCTTGCCCTTAGTGTATTACTCCACTAATATAAAGAAATGCAATGTAGGATCAAATAGGACTTTTAATGGGTTGTAACTGGGCTATGGATCTAGTATATATATATTGGATTAGCCAATAATAGTCGCTAGCATCCTTAAGCGCCTTTTCAACTCATTCCCATCGACTCATGGACATTGTTCCTCTCTTTTCTCTTTTTCTCCCATTCATGCTGGTTTACTTTCATACAGCCCATTTCATCAGGCACACTTGACACAAAACAGAGGGTTTTCATGTACCCTCACTATCATTTAATTACAACTAGTGCCTCTTCAACATCATCTTTTCTTTCCTCACTTTGCTTTTCTTTTCTTTTCACTCTTTTCACTCTTTAACACTTTGGGAAACATTTTCTGTTCTTTATAAGCGCTTAAGAGCTTCTTATAGACTTTAAGGCTAAGGAAAAGAAGGAATAAAGCTTAGTTCATACAATTCTGGACAAAAGAAAGAAATCGGCTAAAGGCTCAACGGGCTGACTAGGGTATACAACATATAAAAAGGTAGAATTTGACAAGAAAAAAATGGAAACTAACGGTTAAAACAAAGAAATGCCTACATCCTTTCCGACACTACACCTCCTTCATTTCATTTTGTATACACACCAGGCAAGTTCTAGACAATTCACAATGACATGGAATAGCAAAACCTCACTCACACTTCATGCACATGCTTGAATCAAGATGCATTCACAGACTCTTTAATTAGTCAATTACATGAATTCAAGATTAAGCCTCAATCATAATGAACCAAATTCTATAGCCTAGGTAACTCAACATATTTACAAAATTGCATGCTTTCAAACGAATCATTTTCACATTTTGAACATCAATTACAACACGCAACGAAATTTTAGCAACCATAAGCAACTACAGTTTATTGATGCAATCCACCAAAGAAACTAAAAACAAAACATCTACTCCTATCGACTACATTTCCCTTAAGACGGTCGTCATCCATCCATCATAGGGAACGGTCACTAACTATGACATCGGTTCAATGGGACTATTCTCGGTAAAAGAACCGAAAACAAACTCCGAGAAACCCAAAAATAAAACTTCAAAATTTTTGCAACACATCGATCATTTCGATAGAAAATATTTACAAAATATTTTGATAAGTGCAAAATCTTTTCGCAAAAATTTTGAAAAATATAGATCATATCGATAGAGAAAAAAATATTTGCAAGATTTACAAAATATTTACAAAGGCAACCATAACTTTCAAAAACACACTTCATTAGCCACAAACAAATATATACACATAAATCACAAATCAGTTCACAACAACAGGGAAAGCACAGACATACATAAACGTCAAGGAAAAATTATATAGCAAATTTAGAGCCTACGACCCAGCACCTAACTACTCCCCACCCCACACTTAAATCGAACACCTTCCCCAGTGTTCACAACAATACAAAGCACAACATTTGGGTGGTGGAACTCCCTGCTCAGTCGAAATATTCGACTTCCTCATCCGGTGCTGCGGCCTCATCGCCCATATCTGAATCAGCTCCATCATCGTCATCGGACTCCACATCAGAGTCCTCACGACGTGTCTCCTCATCAGTAGGGACGTCGTCATCAGTCGGCTCCACAAAGGCTGGCCCCACCTTGCATAAAGCTCTGGCGTTCTCGCCAAAGGGGTAGTCCAGCTCCAGCTGCCATAATTCATCCTCGGTGGCTGGTCTCCCACCTATCCGTAGCTGCAGCATCTGCATGCCGAACATACGGGCCATATACTGGTCGTCACGAGCATGTCGCTCACCCAGAGTCAGCACAGGTCCGTGTGTAGTGTCGGGGGCCTTGGTCTTTGTCACATCGAGGGCCCTCCGCTCCAACTGCGGAATGTAATCCAAGGCTTCTTCCTCAACGTCGAGGCCTCAGAGGAAGGTGGTGATGAGTCCGCCAAACCCGTATCTGTGGCACTAGTGTAGTCTGGCTCTCTTCATGGCGGATATTATGACCGCCCCCATATTAATCTCAAGCCCTTTCATAAGGGCATACACCAAGCAGACACGGTCCCGGGTCACGTCTGTCATATGAACTCCCGGGATCAAACACGAACATACAATTTTTAGCCAGATTCTGGCCTCCCTGTTCATCTGCGAATAAGGCAGAGTCTGGTGGTACCCCTCTCTTTGTGTCTACTCCATCGGGCTGGATCGAGCCCCACACAACGTACGTCTGATGTCGGCGTACGGTGGGGTGATATTTAGCTGGCGGAGGACGTGGGCGTCTGTGTCCCGCGCTCCCACGATGGCATTAAACTGCTAGGGTTCCAGAGTGACAATCTGCCCTCTGATTTTAATAGTATGGCTCCTGATGGCCGGGTTCCAGTTGGCGTAGAATTCCCGGACCAAGTGAAGGTTGCACTCCTTGGGCTCCTGAAAGATAAAGCTGAGCCCAGCTGCCTCAATCCTCTGTACGATGCGAGGGAACTCCTGTGCAAGTGGTTCCCTTGCAATATGTTCCTCCGAGAAGTATTTGTTCTCCTTATGCTTTGCGTACCACTTCTTCCCTTCCTCGGTAACCCATCGTGTTCCGTATCGGCGGTGTTGACCGCGTGGAACAGCAGGTGCAGCTGGGACAGCAGTGCCCAGTGTCATTCTCTTTCTGCCGGTGCCCGAGGTTGAAGCACCCTTGCCTTTATCTTGTCGGCTGGCCATTGTACCTGTCAATTTACACAAACAAGCACAACGTTAAGCTAAAAACTTGTTAGCTTCGGCTAAGGTCGGGTTACAGAAAATTTACCCCACACTTAGTCTTTAACAATATTTACAACATTTTAGCAAGGATAGCTCTATTTACACCCCAAACACAATCAACTATAAACATATTGCTTAGTGCGTTCACAAAACTTCGACAGCATAACGGCTAGCGAACTACTCAGACTTCATACAGCTAACCCAATCCTACTATCGACAGCTATTAACCCATAGCACTTAGCAACAATAACAACAACAAAATAGAAACAACAATACAAACATTTTATATACAACTAATCTAAGCAATTCAACCAATTCACATATTACGCAATTTCCCACAAAAATTTGAGAATTAGTCGTCTTTCAACAATTATACAATATTTACCACGACTTATCTCAAATAATAAACACACCCCAGCATCAATTTCGTCAAACTATCAAGTTACCCAAGTTAAAATTCAACAACCCCAAGCCCTAGAATACAATTCGACAATCAAAATTGAATTATTCAATCAATTGATAAGTTCAAACGTCAACTACAACAATCCGAACATAATCAATCACAAAATAATTCACGTCATGTTTAATTTCTACCTAGGGTGATATATCTCACCTCACATGCTCAAAATCGACAAAAATCGCCAAAAATTTGAGATAGACGATGAAAACATACCTTGGAATTGAAGAATCGACGAAAACTTGACGTTTTCCTTGCCTATTAACGTGGCACGGAGCTTGGGGGTAGGGGAATGGGTGTTTGGTCGCGGAGGGAAGAGGGAATGGGGAAAATAGGGGCGAAATTGGGGGTTTTTATTAAGAAAACACGTGGGTCACCCGGAAACCCGGTGTGACCCGGCACTGGATAAAGGCAACGTGTCACGGAGGGTAACGCGGAGCCCCTCCTCCGTGACACGGAGCCAACGCGTTGGCTTACTGGATTTTTTTAAAAAATTCAAGATTTGCCTTCAACGTGTCACGGAGGCCAACGCGGAGCACTGCCTCCGTGACACGGCGCCAACGCGCCAATGCTCTGTTTCACCATCAAATTTTATTTTTCATACCTCGCCTCGTTTCCTCGATTCCAAGTATTTTTCCTCCAATATACCTGAAAATCACCTCACTAAACAAAAATTGGTTAAATTAATAGATTCCTTACTAAAAATAAAAAATTAAAAAAAAATTACTAAATTACTAAATAAAAAATTACTAAATATAATGCAAATCTAAGCCTAGTCACGAAAAAGAAAAGAAAATAAAATAAAAGAAAAACTTTACACTAAAGAAAGAAAAAAATATTTTCACGGGTTGCCTCCCGTGCAGCGCCTGGTTTAACGTCGCGGCTCGACAACCTTTATGCTCACGTGTCTACTAGGGAGATGGACGATTTGTCCCGATCATGGTCATCTCCCCAGTAGTTCTCAACCTTGTCTGGTGGCCTACCTAGTAACTCTCGGGAATCACTCAATCCATTCGCATTCCCATGATCAATCACGTTGATCACCGAGAGTTCCTTATAGACAGTCGGGAGCTTAGGTGCCTTGTACACGTCGAACACCTCAACCTTGTCATGTGCTCGCATTGTGAGTTGACCCGCAGCTACATCGATCAATGCCTTTCCAGTTGCCAAAAAGGGTCGTCCCAAAATAAGTGGGACTTCCGCATCTGGTTCAAAATCCAGAACAATGAAATCTACCGGAAAAATGAGGGAGCCTACCTGCACTAGCACATCCTCAACAATGCCATCCGGCTTAGCTAAAGACCTGTCTGCTAGCTGCAAGATCACTGTTGTAGGTCTAGGACTCCCTAGTCCTAACTTTCTGAATACCGAAGATGGCATCAGATTTATACTTGCCCCCAAGTCGCATAACCTACGAGCTCGGATACTTTGCCCAATCGTCAGCTGGATAGTAAAACTTCCAGGATCCTTCAGTTTAGTGGGCAACCTGTTCTGAATACGGGATGTGCATTCCTCCATTAAAGCCACCGTGGCATACTCAGTCAAGCGACTTTTGTTGGCCACGATGTCTTTGATATACTTCGCATATTTTGGCACACCCTGCAAGACATCAACAAGAGGTAAGTTAACATGTACCTGTTTAAGTACCTCCATGAATTTCTGGAAACACGCCTCCTCCTTGTGTTTCTTAAGTCGTTGAGGGAACGGGGGTGGAGGCCTTGCAGGTTCAGCTTCTTTGGTCTTCCCCGTATCTGAGGTTTGTTCTCCCTCAACATCTGCTGCTCCTGACTTCTAAGGCGGTCTTTCCGGTTCCACCTCCTTTAATTGTAAACCACTTCTCGTGGTCACTGCATTCACCTACTTAGGATTGGGATCCGTGTCGCTAGGTAGTCCTCCCCTTGGTCTAGTATTTTGGGCACTAGCAAATTGCCAAAACTGATATTCAAGAGCCTTGGTTGCCAATTGATTGTTCTTTACTTCGGCTGCCAATTTTACATAGTCAGCCTACAATTGTGCCTGGTTGGCAATCATGGTCTTGAACATTTCCTCAATAGTCGGTGATGGTGGTGGAGGAGGGGCATTGTGATTTTTGAACTGATTCGATAGCCTTGTTGCCCTCCTTGGTTTCTGTGCATACCCTGCCCTGAACCTTGACCTTGTTGATTGTTGCTACCCCACGAAAAATTCGGATGATTCCTCCAATTCGAGTTGTAGCCACCACCAAACTGCTGTTGATTCCTCTGTGCATTGCCCACAAAGTTGACAGAATCAGGATTTGCACCACAGCATTCAGCTGAATGCTCACTACTACCACACACTTCACACCACATCTGTTGGACTGCATTGACTGAGGCTGAAGGCTGGTTCAAATTCATATTGCTGAAGTGAGTGTTTAACTGATTTTGCAAAGCAGCTATCTATGTAGCGATAGCTGTGAATCCATCCACTTCAAGCACTCCCGCTGCTTTCCTTGCTCCACCTCTTGAAGAATCTGCATTCTATTCCGGATTGCCTTGTGAAATTCGGTTGAGCAAAGTGTACAGCTCCTCATAAGTCTTCTCCAACGCTTGCCCTCCAGTTGCTGAGTCTAACAAAATTTTAGTGTGGGGTTCCAAACCCTCAATAAAAGTGTGTACCAACACCTCATTTGACTGATGATAATGAGGACAGTCCCGCAACATGGACTTGAATCTTTCCCAGGCTTGATAAAGATTTTCTCCTTCCCTCTGTTTAAAACGTAGAATCTGACTTCTAAGTTTAGCTGTTTTACCTGAAGGGAAAAATCTTATCAAAAACTTCCTTGCAAGATCATCCCACGTTGATATAGAGTTGGGTGGTTCAGCTTTTAACCACCTCTTGGCTTCACCAAGTAAGGAAAATAGAAATAAGGTGAGCCGAACATAATCAGGTGACACTCCAGCGGGTATGTAAGTGTCACTTATCTCCAAAAAGTTCTGGAGATGTTGTTGCGGATCTTCGTGAGGGAGACCGGTAAACTGCCCGCTAGTGTGCAAAAGTTGCACCATATTTTGCTTTAACTCAAATCTCCCTCCAGGCTCTGGTTTGCGGATGCTGGAATGTACATTATTAGCGTGTGGGATTGCCACCTCGCGAACCGGCCTGGCTGCTACTTCCTCGGGCACTAACACTGCCCGCACAACTGGTGGATTTGGTTGCTCCATCATAGACTGTTTAAGCAACTGCAGCTTCTTCCGAAGAGCTTCTCTACGTTGACTCTGCAATTCACGTTCTGGCTCTAAGTAAGATTCCACCAGCTCCTTGTCCCTTGCCAGTGTTCACAGAAATAAAAATCTGCAAAATACAGGCTAAGACCAAGTTGTTAACACTTAAGAAAATAAAAATACAAATACAGTAAATTTACACTAAACACAATTTTACAAATCGCCTAGCCTCCCCGGCAACGGCGCCAAAAACTTGTTCGGTGCTGATTTGGTTAGTATTAAATATTATCAACCGACACGCAAGTGCACGTGGTCAAACAAGTAATAAAGTGGCTAAGTAGCCAAGTATCGATCCAAGGAGGCTGCTCTAGATATGTAAAACTGCCTAGTTTACTATATCTCTATTCTATTCCTAACTATGTTAACAACAATCCAACCAAGAGTTGACTGATTTTTTGTTTCTAAACTATTTATATACTACAATTAATAACAACTATTTACTTTTGAATTTAGACAATGGATATGCACATGCCAAGGTTAAGAACGAGTAATGAACTTGATAATCATGATAATTTGGTCATCCTCTTCTTCATGTTGCTAGCCAAGAACGTTTGCCTAGAAATTAAAACTTTCGTATTTAATTTCACTTTAGAATCATAAACCATCCGTCTACATTTCTGTGATCAAATGCAATTTATGACCTAGCACTACAATTCCGGTTCCTAAATTGACTAATACGGCTTTCAAGTATATTTCTATCAAGAAAGCACATCAAAACCCAATTTTCCCAAATCAAGTTAAGAACAATACCCTATTAATTCACAACTTTCCAATTTCGTGCTCTCTCGAGTGAAATTGGACTTTTTAGATATACATTAATGGTAGCCAATCAATAATGTAGTAAGCACAAGAATTAATAGAACAACATGCAAGAAGAAGAAGAAACCATATCAATTATCACCAAAATTCATTACACAAGTTCAAAACCTCAGCAAAGAAGGGAATTAGCCACTCATTCTTGGATTAATCATCCTAAAATGAGTGTAAATCATGCATAAAATTGAAGGAAAGAAGAAAGGAAGAGAAGAAAACTCTTAGCTTTTCTATTCTTCAACTGCCACAAACCCACGTTCCTGCTCTCCACTTCTGAACTCCGTCTAAAAACTAAAAACTGATTAAAAATAAACCTAAGTGTGCTATTTATACTAGTGGGAAATTTTTCCCGGAATAACAAGAAACGTGTCACGGAGGCCAATGCGGAGCACTACCTCCGTGACACGGCGTGGACGCGGACCCCCTCTGGAAATTGCAGGGTCCGGATAATTGGCCTCAACGTGGCACGGAGGCCATCGCGGAGGCCTATCTCCGTGCCACGGAACTGACACGCAGGCACACTGGAAATTTCCTAATTAATTCCTGCCCAGGCAGTGTGCTACCGCGATGGCAGCGTGGCACGGCTCCATCGCGGAGCCAGTGTAAAATGTGCCATCCAAGGTCTTTTCCACGCTCGCATCCAAGTCCAACTCCGACATAGTTCCAACACGCATTTTAGCTTCTAAAAATCACATTATCCTGCAAAACAAATGCTAATCATGTTGGTTAGTATAAATTCGCATTTTATTACCAAATACATGATATTATATACATATTGCACAACAAACAAGGTAAAAATGATATGTTTGAGTATCACTTGGGCATATAAATCTGCCCAAGATCACTTACCTAGCGACCTACGAGTTTGTAGTATGAGTCTTACAAAGATACCACAATCCGTACCACGACTTGTAGGTTGGAGTTTTTGCACTGTCACTCTTAGAATAGCTCATCAATATAGTGGGTACTATGACTTGTACCATGGGGGTATGGTTCATAATGCCCAACCATAATATGAACCTATACACTGGATGAAGTATCTATTTTTCATCATGAATAGTACTATGAGTCATACAATCATCATATGGTTCACACTGAGGATCATAGTACAGTCCTTTTCTGCCAACTTTTGTTCACTAGTTTTCTTTTCAACTGCACACTGAACTCACATAAGTCAAGATATTTGGGTTGCCTCCCAAGAAGCGCTTGATTTAATATCGCGGCACGACGTTGGTAGTTTGGTTACTCAAAATTCACCAAACCACCTCATAGGTTGCCTTCCAAGAAGCGCATGATTTAACATCGCAGTACGACGCAAGTCTCTTGACTTATTCTCTTGACTACTCAGACTTTGTCAACAAACTCAGAGTCATTCTCTATTGTTGACACCACCCTAAACACATTGGGTTGTTTCATTAATCGGCGGATATTGAAGGTAACCTCCTTCTTATTTAGTCAGAATTTCAGCTGACCAGCCTCAACATCCACCAAAGATCTCTAGTAGCAAGGAGTGGTCGCCCCAAAATGATTGGGACCTCAAAATCAACCTCTCAATGTAACATCACAAAGTCAGCTAGAAATATAAACTGATCCACTCTAACTAGCATCTCAAATAGGATCTCCACTGGCTTTTTAATTGTGCCTTTCACCATTAATAGATGCATCGTCGTCAGTGTGGGGGCTCCCAAGCCCAGTGGTTTGAATACCACTAACAACATCAAGTTGATTCTAAGACCTAAGTCACAAAGTGCCTTCGCGAACTCAAAATCACCAATTTTACATGAAATGGTGAAAGCACCTGGATCCTCCTTCTTCTAGGCAAGGACTCGTGAGGCTATTGCACTACAATGATGCAAGTTACCAAATGGCTAATATATCACAGACCTCTTCCTAGTCACTGGGTATTTCATGAACTTGGCATATTCGGGCATCTGCTCTAAGGCCTCTACCAATGGAATGTTCATAAGACAACTGTTTCAGCATTAACAAGAACTTCTAGAACTTCCCATTTTTCCACCTTCTTCTTTATCCTATGAGGGAATGGTGGTGGTTGTCGAGGGATTGGTCAATAAATCTGAGTTTCCCCCTTTTCTTTCCCTTCATCAGCCTTAGACCCCTTTGCGATAGCTAGCCTTAGTCAACTCAACCTCGCCTGTAACCTCTTGTTCAACAATCTCATCTTCCTCATTCAACTTGATCTCCTTCTGTCTCTCCATCGCAACTACAATCGTAGGGGAGGGTTAAAAATGGTCTTTCCACTCCTAGTCATCACAACCATATAGTGACTGTCACTTTTTGTATCTTGGACTATGTTGCTAGGAAGTGTTCCCTTCTGCCTCTAATTTAGGGATGCAGACATTTGAACAAGCTGCTGCTCAATCTATTTAATTGTTGTAGCGTGGGATTCAACCTTTTGGCCCATGCTACATATATTACCCCTAATATCCTTCAACTGATTATCAGTTGATTTAGCCCTTTTGAGCACCTCATCCATTATGTTCTGCAATTTCGAGGGTCCAGCATCACCCTTATGAGCATTTAGAGGAACATACAAACTTGCGCGGTCGTTGCAGTAGCCTTCATTCCTTCTCCACTCTCTTTCTTTCTCATGACCTCAATCCTATCCCTATATCCATTACTGTTGTAGTTGTCTCTATACTGGTTATGACCTTAGTTTTTGGAACCTTGGCGCCAAGTGTCCTTTCCAAACCCTTGGGCATTGGCCCAAAAACCCGCCACCTAGTTGTATAAGAAGTTTGTCCTCTCCTTGAAATTTGAATTCTCAAACCCCTGGTCCTGATTGTGCACTCCCACTGCATTCGCCTTTTGAGCTCCAGAGCCCATAATGTGCTTCCTGAGAAGGTCTAGAGATGTTCTCATGTGAGCCAATTCCTGATCAAGTTCCTCCTCTTTTCTGCGTTGGTCCGCAGTCATCCCTATGGCATATGTACCTACAACTGTCTCAGCTGTCTCAGCTTCCCTGGTGTGCCAGGCCCTATTTGTCTTGGTCACTCCGTCAAGTATGAAAGTTTCTTTCTCCCACGAGTGACTCATTAATGCTCCTATTGCCACCGTATCTACTACATCCTTGGTTCTATTGTTCAAAGACCTATAAAATATTTCCAACAAACTGTCACTGGGATTTTTATGATTCGGTCACTTAGTCAGCTTCTTCTTAAATCTCATCCAAGTTTCATGTATTCCTTAGTCTTCAACTGCTGGAAATTATAGATCTCATCCTTTAGCTGCAGCATCCTGGAAGGTGGGAAGAACCTTTCTAAGAAGGCTTACCTTAGCTCCCTCCAGTTGGTAATAGAGTCTTTGGGCAACTCCGATAACCATAATTTGGCTTCTCCATACGGAGAAAATGGGAAGAGTATCGATCGTATTGCATCCTGGCTTACACATGGTAACCTGTATGCCTTGCATATACCAACAAATAACATCAGGTGAGATTAGCGTCGTCAGATGTGTGCCCATTAAACAACCCTTTCATGTTAAGAAACTAGATCATGGTGCTAGTGATATCAAACTTTGGCCCATAGGCAAAGGTGGAGGTACAATGGCTCCTGTGACTCGGCCTCATCAACATCTGGGTCATCATTATCATTAAACTGAGAAGCATATCTTTGGCCTCCATTACCCTTCCATGGAAACCAGCATTTAGCACCTCATCGCGAGCATCGTCGACTTCCTTAAGCGCTGCTTGCCAAGCTAACTCAGCTTGACGAGCTTCTTCCGCCAATCATGCCTCTCTCTGCTCAGGGTTTTCCATTTTTTTGCATTGTTTGCTCTAGCTCAAGATCAGGTGGAATTCGATGGTTTTCACTTTGTCGAGTACTTGATATTCACCAATTGGCAACCTGTGGATGTCAAAAATAAAAGAAAACATAAATGAGGAAATAATGACTAAACGTTAAACACAACCATTACTCTAATCCTAAGCTTTATTCTCCGGCAACGGTGCCACCTTTGATAATGCTCAAATCACACTCCTGAAAAAGTATGACGCGAACGTTGTCAATAAAGAATCCAAAAAAGGTTGGGTTCAATACCACAGGGAATATGGTTGGGATATATAATAAGGCTAGTATTTACACTTTTAGCTCGATAATTTCCTTAAAAGGGATTTTAAAGGATGATACACGTAATAATATTGAAGATTTAAGTTGTTATCAAATTGATGCAACTAACTAGGGAGGTGTTCCCCATGGATTCATGACTATTTCATATTTTACACTTGTGATCTATTCTAATTCTTAGCTTGTAGAACTAATAACCTCGGTTTATATAAACGACTTTTCGTTCTTATTGGATGATTATACTCAGTTACCGACTTAGGTGTCTTGAGTGATTTCACGTTAATCTTTATTAATTTGTTCTAAATTAACTTTACTGTGGCCACAACTCAAGTTATACAATAAAATATAAAGTTCAACGATTTGTTGTTCTTTTCTTTTACTAATCTCTACTTCAAGAAAATAGAGGATTCAGGCATGTCCTAACGTTGCGCATCATTAAGAAACATTAAAGATGAAGAGAAGACAATACAAGCTTTCATATTGATTTGGAATCACTTTATGCAAACCCTCGTTGGTTAATTCTCCATGGTTCCCATAAACATAGTTGTGGAGGTTTTAGCCTTTATGATTGTAATCAAAGGATTAGAATTCATTGAAGAAAACATAATTAAAGAACTTACAATGAAGATTGAAATAAAAATCCATTTGATTATTGCACAATTCAACTTTGATAAATTCAAGAACAATGAAGTGAAGCCCAAAAGAATTGGAAAACTCAAGAAGATCTCCCAAAAGTCGAATCCTCCCTTAAGTTAGTCATCCTCTAACATCTACTAACAAAAATATCCTAGAAAAGTATTTATACAAATAATTAGAAACCTTTCCTAAATTAACAGGGAAAACTAATTAACTGCCGCCACCTTTTTCTATGACTTGTAACTTTATGACATGAGTCGTAGCTTCACTCTTACAATACCTGGCAGCTCTGAATTTTGATTAAGTGCTGGTAGTTGGTACTTGTACAATGCACCTATGAGTCGTACATTCCTATCGTGATTTGAACCTATGACTTTTGGAATTCTCTATATATATCCATGGGCCTTAGGTATGATTCGTACATAAATGTTACGGCTCATGGTTGCCTCTTGTATCATAGGATCTGCCATTCAAATTTGTTCTAAACTTTACCATGGCTCCTTGGTATGGGTTGTAGGTAGTCATCATGACTCATGGTTTCCATCCATACCAGGAGACTAATGAACGTGCATCTTTCTGATATTTTCCACGACTCACAATATGGCTCGTACCAGGACGGTACGACTCATACCAAGAGTCGTAACTGGCCAGTACTTTGTACAGATCTTTTGATGTTTATCACAACTTACAGTATGGCTCATACCACTAAGGTACAGCTCGTACTGAAGTCTATAATTGGCCCAATTTTTGCACTCTTTTTCCTTCTTACATAGCTTTCAATTCCAACACCTTATTTCCCCGAAAAAAAAAGCAAAAGTGCATCATATCCATATAAACACACCTAAGACCATGCATATTTTCTCATTTTTAAGCATCAAAAGTATTATAAACACACAACACATTAGGCCAAACTAGCTGCAATGGGTCCCTTGCCCGAGCAGGACACTCATGCCGAGTTTAGGAGGACATTTCAGATGTTGGCACAGGTTTCATGACCCGAGCTGATACCCCAAATCAAGACATAGAACATAGAACCATAAATGGCTCTAAGTGAACCCATGGAATGAATTTGATAACTAAAGATCATCACAAACAAAGCTGATAACGAAATCCTGAAATCGCGAAAGTCTAAATGACAAAACGTCTATCCAATAGTAACTTCAAAGCAGTGAAATCGAAGTTGAAAATACAAGTCTATGTCTGAAAAGCCTTTAGGAGAGAAGAACCTATGATTAGCTTTTCGAGAAATTTCCAAACGAACAATTTCAACAAAATCTTTCAATTTCTTATTTTACTATGTTCAACTCATACCGACGAGCTAATGGGAAAACACCCCAACAGGTTCACTAGAAGTTTGAAACTGAAAATAACATAACTCAACTAACTGAAGGTCCTTGAAGGATGAGGATTCACCAACAATAGCACAGGGATAAACTCGGGAGACTGGCTAACAGTGAGACTGAGTCTGAACATCTGAACCTGTATCATGAAAAGATACAGCGTAGAGTATGCAGTCAGTACTTGAAATGTACTGAGTTTGCAAGGTAAGTAAAATAGGTTGAGTAAGTAAAACTGGAATTCTGCATATCATAAATCATAACATCATAAGATTCTAAGAGTAAAGCTAGCATGCTGATATCTGAAAATAGGAATAAACATAAACTAGATCTCATAATTGAATTGAATGACCCAAAGCTGAGACTGAGATTTTTAAGTATAACTGATAACTTGATCATTGAGTCAAACCTACTGAAAACATAATATCATAACTAATGAATATGCATAACTGAAATCATGAGAAACAATGGGAGACTCATCATAATCGGCATCCACCACATATGAGCGCATGGTGATCCCATGAATTGTCCACATGGAGGAAGGCCATCCTAAGCCTTGCTAGGGAGAAGGATTAAGTAAGGTGTGATATCACGGTGTGTCGTTGGGCCAGGGCAATGCTCTCTTGAGAGTCCCCAAAGTATACCTATGTTGGCATGTAATTTATGAGACTGGGGAACCTTGGAACCTCTAGCCTACTCGGTGCTAGACACTACTCCAAAAACATATATAATGCTCAAATAATCATATATGAAAACATAACTTAAATCTTAACATATGGGGAGTCTTGATTGCAAAACTTGAGATAATTAAACTTATTAGTCTTGTCTAAATCATGAAATCGTGCTTAACTTGAGTGGTCTTGCACAAATCTTAACATCATGCTTGCATGAAATAGACATCATAAGAAAAATCATCAATACATACATGGGCAATTTGTAAACATTCATACATGCTAGATTTTTCATCATACTTGAATCCATTAATCATAAACTATACTTTTTTTCATAAACTTGCATAATTGGGAAAAATCTTCTAAAATTTAAACTCATGAATTTGTAATTAAAACATGCATAAAATCTGCTCGTTAATCATCAAACATACTTTAAAATACAGAGGGAGTTAACCCATAAACAATTTGTAAGAAATCTATGAAATTAGATTGAAATCACTTTTAGATCATGATTTAAATTGAGACTGCTTCAATAAATTAAGGAGAATTATGATCATAAGGGTGGAAGAAATCCTCGTTCATGGCCTCACATACCTGGGTAAGCTGAACATACTGTTCGGTGGTTCGTAGGAGTTAAAACCGACACGCAAGTGCACGTGGTCAAACAAGTAGTAAGTGGCTTTAGTAAGCCAAGTATCGATCCACGGAGACTCTGGATAAGTGAAAATTGCCTAAGTATACTATATTCTATCTCACTTCTAAATATGCTGACAACAACGTAACCAAAAGTGACTAATTTGTTTTATAACTTCTATACTAAACTACTAACAATTATCTACTTTGAATTTAAACTATGGATATGAGCATGCCGAGGTTAAGAACATGTAATGAACTGATTATAATCATAAATTGGTTAATCTTTTCTTCTAGTTGCTAGCCAACAACATTAGCCAAGAGATTAAAACTCTCGTATTTAATCTCACTTAAGAATCATAAACCATCCATCTACATTTCTGTGATCAAATGCAATTCATGACCTAGCAATACAATTCCGGTTCCTAAATTGACTAATACGACTTTCAAGTATATTTCTATCAGGAAAGCACATCAAAACTCAATTTTCCCAAATCAAGTAAAGAACAATATCCTATTAATTCACAACTTTCCAATTTCGTGCTCTCTCGAGTGAAATCGGACTTTTTAGATATACATTAATGTCGGCCACACACCAATGCAGTAAGAACAAGAATTAATAGAACAACATGGAAGAAGAAGATGAAAAACCATATAATTCAATAATCAAAATTCATCACAAATGTTCATAACCTCAGCAAGGAAGGGAATTAGCCACTCATTTGTGGATTAATCATCCTAAAACAAGTGTTAATCATACAAACAATTGAGTGAAAGAAGAAAGAAGGAGAGAAAAAACCCTGAACTTTTCATCCCTCAACTGCCTGTAACCCACGTCCTTGCTCCACCAAGTTTGAATTATTAAAAATGAACCTAAGTGTTCTATTTATACTAGTTGGAATTTTTCCCGGAATAACAAGCAACGTGTCACGGAGTGCATCGCGGAGCACTGCCTCCGTGACACGGCGTGGACACGGACCCTCACTGGGAATTTGGGTGTCCAGGTATAAGGCATCAACGTGGCACGACATGCAACGCGGAGGCTTGCCACCGTGCCACGGAGCTGTCGCGAGGCTCCACTGGAATTTATGCATTTTTCCACCCTCCAGGCAGAATGCCTCCGCGATGGCAGCGTGACATGGCTCCATCGCGGAGCCCCTTTAATTGGTGCAGTCCAATGCTTTTTCCTTTGCTCGCATCCAAGTCCAACTCCGATATCCTCCAACATGCATTTTTGCTTCTCGAAATCACATTTTACCTACAAAACAATGCTAATCATGTTGGTTAGTATAAATTCACATTTTACTACCAATTACATGAAAATGTATACACACTGCACGATAAACAAGGCAAAAATGATACGTTTGACTGTCACTTGGGCATATAAATCTGCCCAAGATCACTTACCCCCTTCCTTGAAAACCCAAGAGATTTAGGGAAACTTGAATGATTTTAGGCTTGATCTCCTATGTGATCCTCTAAACTTGCATGCATGGGAAGGGAATGGGTTAGAATAGGCTAAACCTTCTTAAAACCCTCTTAATAGAGCTTAAAATGACGTATTTTAGGAATTGCAAAAATTCCCTTACTTAAATCACATAAAATTTTACTCTGAGCAGATGTCACGACTCACACCACGAGTCGTACCTCCGTATAACGACTTGTGGTTACCATCTGTAGTCACCATTATTTTTTTTCCTGACTTTTCTGACGTTTTCCCAGGGTCAGACCATGACTCGTACCACCAGACTATGAGTCATTAGATCCACCTATGGTCACTGCCTCCAAGCTCCTTAGTTCCTCCTCACGGGTGTAGGCCATGACTCTTTGATTCACAATTTGAGTCATACCTTGACTCGTTCCTTCCAAATCTTTTACACATGAGATCCCTTAAGACTACTGACCACGAGTTTTACCATCAACCTATGACTCATGGCTTGCTCTTGTAGTTCACTTGTTCAGCTCTTCCATCCTTCTATCAAATCGTACATTGACCCGTGGTTTCCCACAATGGGTCGTACAATGACTTGTACCTTCTAACCAGGGTAACTCATTCCTAAAAACACGGTTCATCCTACAGCTCGTGACATGATCCCACGAATTGTACCTTGACTCGTTTTCACTAAACTTCGCCTGCAGATTCTAACCACGACACTTCCTATGAGTCGTACCTTCTCATAAAGACTTGTACCATGAGTCGTCCTGTGAAAATTTTCCATTTTTCTGTTGAATACATACCAAATCTCGAGTCTAGTCTTAGGAACCTTCTGGGTATTACAATATCTCCCCTTTGGGAACATTTGTCCCCGAATATGGGTAAACATACTGAATAGCTAGGGAGAGGAATCGTAATCCCAAATATTGAGCGTCTAGAGCTAAAAACTAACGGAGTGGCTGACTCTAAACTTATATACATGACTGAACTAAATTCATGAATCACACACACATACACTGACATAAAGGAAACTGAGAGACATGAACTAGACATGAAACTGAATAGTACTAAGGAGTAAAGTGATACCTTATGCTGGGACTGAGTCGGAAGGGATTAAATGCGGGTATCTAGCAATATCTATTTCGGCCTCCTATGTAGCTCCTTCAACAAGTTGATTCCTCCGCAACACTTTCACTGAAGCTACTTCTTTGTTCCTCAATTTCCGAACCTGACAATCAAGGATCTCAACTGGTACCTCCTCATAGCTAAGGTTATCCTTCACACCTATGCTGTCCACCAGACCAACCAAAGTTGAATCACCAATGCACTTCTTTAACAATGCTATATGGAATATCGTATGTACCGAAGCCAACTCCGCTGGTAGCTCTAACTCATAGGCCACTTTGCCAACATATCTGACAATTCGGTAGGGACCAACATATCGGGGACTAAGCTTCCCTTTCTTTCCAAACCTCATTACCCCTTCATGGGAGATACCTTCAAGAACACCCAATCATCAACTTCAAACTCAAGTTCTCTCCGCCTAACATCGGCATATGACTTTTGAAGACTCTGAGTTATTTTCAGTCGTCCCTTATAAGGTGAACTTTCTCCATGGCCTCATGATCTGAATCTGGCCCTATCAATATAGCTTCACCTATCCTCAAATCAACCAATAGGAGATCTACATCTCTTCCTATAAAGAGCCTTAAACTAAGCCATCTGAATACTTGAGTGGTAACTATTGTTGTAAGCAAACTCGATAAGAGGTAAATGATCAACCCAACTACCTTATAAAATCAATGACACATGCTCTCAACAGATCCTCTAGAGTCTGAATAGTCCGTTCATCCTGACCATCTATTTACCGGTGAAAAGTTATGTTAAGCTTGACCTGAGTACCAAGACCTTTCTGAAACAACTTTCAAAATTTTGAGGTGAACTGAATACCTATATCTGATATGATGGACAAGGGAAATCCATAAAACCGAACTAACTCCTGAATGTACAATTTAGCATAATCCTCCACTGAGTCGGTAGTTTTGACTGATAGAATATGGACTGCTTTAGTCAACCTATTTACAATCACCCAAATAGAGTCATATTGTCGACATGTGTAAGGTAACCCTAAGATGAAATTGATATTGATCTCTTCCCACTTCCAAGTGGGCATACTAATGTCTTGTAGCACATCCATGTCTTTGATGCTCAACTTTCACTTGTCGACAGTTCGAACACTTAGCCACAAACTCTGCTATGTCCTTCTTATTGCTATTCCACCAATAGACTTCCCATAGGTACATCTTGGTGGCACCTGGATGTATAAATATCTAGAACCATGAGCCTCATGCAACATCCGCTCCCTCAAATCATTAGCGCCTGAAACACACAAATGACCCTGATATCGAAGTACACCATCTCCCCCTTAAGAGAAAACTTCTACCTTTTGATTCTGAACCTCTTCCTTCAACTTTACCAAAATAGGATCCCCATCTTGTCTGTCCTTGATCTCAGTCACCAAAGAGGATTCTAAACCATTCTGAACAATGACACCAGCATCTGTTGAATCAACAAGCCAAACTCCTAAAAGGGAAAGCCTATGGAAATCCTTCACTAACTCTTTCCTTCCTTCCTTCACATGAGAAACACTCTCCATAGATAGCCTGCTAAGAGCATCCGCTACTACATTGGCCTTGCCCGGAGGATAAAGGACACTCATGTCATAGACCTTGAGAAGCACTAACCACCTCCGTTGTCGCAAATTCAGGTCCTTCTGAGTCAACACATACTGAAGGATCTGGTGGTCTGTGAACACAACTATATGCACCTCATATAAGTAGTGCCTCCAAATCTCCAAAGCGAACACCACTGCTGCTAATTCTAGGTCATGTATCGGATAATTCTTCTCATGAGTCTTAAGTTGTCTAGTGGCATACACAATGACCTAACGATGCTACATCAACACAACCAAGACTAACCATAGAGGCATCACAATACAAAACAAATCCTTTTGTACCCTCAGATAGGGTCAATACTGGGGCTGAAGTGAGTCGAGTCTTTAACTCTTGAAAATTCTTCTCACAGGCATTCGACCACTAAAATTTAAGTCTCTTCTGGGTCAACTTAGTCAACGGTGCTGAAATGGTTGAAAATCCTTCAACAAACCTCCTATAGTAGCTAGTTAAACCCAAGAAACTCTTGATATCCATGGATTAACTGGTCTAGGCCAATTCTTTACAACATCTATCTTTTGGGAGTCCACCTGTACACCCTCACTTGACACCACTTGGCCCAAAAATTCTATTGAGTTCAACCAAAACTCAGACTTGCTAAATTTAGCAAACAGTTGGCGATCCTTGAGAGTTTGTAGCACGATCCTTAAATCAGCAGCATGCTCTTCCTTGCTACAAGAGTATATGAGGATGTCGTCTATGAAGATAATCACGAACATATCCATGTATATCTTGAACACACTATTCATCAAATCCATAAAAGTTGTAGGAGTATTTGTTAGTCCAAAAGACATAACTACAAACTCATAGTGACCATACCAAGTCTTGAAGGTTGTCTTCAAGATGTCACCCTGTCTAACTCTGAACTGATGGTAATCGGACCTGACGTCTATATTTGAGAAGCACTTGGCACCCTGAAGTTGGTCAAACAAGTCATCAATCCTGAGAAAAAGATATTTGTTCTTGATTGTAACCTTGTTCAACTGTCGGTAGTCAATACACGTACGAAGAGACCCATCCTTCTTTCGAACAAAGAGAACTGGTGCACCCCATGGGGAGTTGCTAGGTCTGAAGCCCTTATCTAAGAGATCCTTCAACTGCACCTTCAGCTGGAGCCTTTCTATAAGGAGGAATAGATATAGGCTGCATATCGGGAAGAAAGTCAATACCAATGTCAATCTTTCGCTCGGGAGGGACTCCTGGTAGATCATCTAGAAAAACCTCCTGGTACTCACATACTATAGGAACAGACTGAAAAGTTAGGGTCTCGTATGTAGCATCCTTAACTTGAACTAGATGGTAAACACAACCCTTTGAAATCATCTTTCTATCCTTAAGGTAGAAAACAAACTGACCTACAGGTACAACTGAACTACCCTTCCATTCTAGGACTGGCTCTCCCCGAAATCGAAACTCTATCATACAGGTTCTACAATTCACTGAGGTATAACAACAACATGCAACCAATCCATACAAAGGATAACATCAAAATATGTCATGTCTAACTCTACTAGATTAGTTGAGGTGATTTTCTGAAGGATCGTGACAGACCAATTTTTGTATACTTATTGACTTATAACGAGTCATCAATTAGAGTAGAGACTGATAAGGGTTTTGATAAGACTTTGAGACTAACTCCGACCCTAATAGCAACTTATGGAGTCACAAAAGACAAGGTAGCCCTTGGATCTAATAATGCATATACATTAAGATGGAATACTCATACATACCAGTGATCATATTTGGGGAGACCTGCTCCTGACAAGATAAGAGGGCATAAAATCTATTCCGACACTGATCACCACCTGCACTATTGGATGCACTCTGCTGAGCTAAGCGTGCGGGTGGAGCTGCTGAACTGGTAACTGGGTCATGGTCTCTACCATGGCCCTGTCTGGCTGTTGGACAATCTCTGAGCATGTGGTCGGGCTTCCTGTAGCCATAACATGCCACTGAACCTTCTAAGTACTCTCCGGGGTGCTTCCTTCCACACTTGCTGCAAACTAGAATGCTAGACTCTACTGACCTGCTCCCCTAAACCTTGAAGCCTAACACCCTACCCCTCTGTTCGCATTGTGATCTACGGTACACTAGCTGACGACTGCGCTGGAGATGACAATCGATGGTGGAACTGCTGACGATGTCTGCCACCAGAGCTCTGTAGGGAAAATGCAAAACTATCTGTCTTGGCCCTTTTGTCCTGTCATGACCCGAACATAGGCCCAGATAGAGACACCGGACAAAGAACCCCGAGAGGCTCCAAGTTGACCCATGGCAGGAATATAGTGGTTAAGATCATACAAAAAGCAGAAAATGATAAAATAAAACATACTTAATTTAAGACAAAGTCAAAACTAAAAAGCTGATATTCTACATAATGTCTGAAAAGCCTCTAACATAACTGATGAGTTGATGGGACAACATTCCCAACTAGCTCGACAAAAGTATGTAAGTAAAATAACATAACAATGGATAACTGAATGTCCTCAAAGGATGAGGACTCACTAATGCTAGGTAAAACAGGCCTAAGGGGAAAGCAGGACTAATGATGCGGCTGAGACTAATCATCGGACTTGTATCATGAAATGATACAACATAGAGTATGCGGTCAGTACTTGGAATGTACTGAGTATGCCAGGTAAGTAAAAACAAATAGTTAAAAATACATAAGAGTTCATAAGAGTAGGACAACATGAACATAAAGTAAATATCATAATATAAACATGAGGACTCAAGGTTTTAAAAAAATTCATAATCTAGTCATAATCATAGTCACAAGAGAAACTTTATAAAACATAACTTGATCCAAAATAACATAAATGTGAAAATGCATAAATCATAAGGAACAATTTGAGAACTCTTCTTAATCGACACCATCATGATAGAACTTACATGATGCCCCAACTTTTTGCTCAAGTGGGCAGAGCTGTCCCAGGCTTTCTAGGAAAAAGACATGCATGATGTGGTATCATAGGGGGTCCATAAATATATATATAACCTATGCTGGTAAGTAGTTGTAAGACCATGTGGTTTACCTGAATGCCGAGTCTACTCGGTGCAAGACACTGCTTCCAAAAACATGCACATGAGGCTCATATCATAATCGTGAAATCATTCATGAAGTTCATGGCTAAATAAATTAACATACTTGATCATACATGAAATACATGATTATCCATGAATTGGGCCCTTGACTCGGCCAAAAGTCATAAATTTATTAATCATGGAGACCATGCATACTTGTGAAAATCATATACTTGATATTCATAAATCAATGAAGAGTACTTGAAGAGAAATTGTAACATGAATCATAAATCATAGTTTAAGATTAGTAGGATCAAAATCATAATAGAATCATCACTTCACTTTCATGAAACCTTGCATGGTTGGGCATAAATTGGTTGAGATTTGAAACCATTAAATAAATAATCAATTTAAATATAAAATTTTCCCATAGATCTTAAAACAACATTTAGAACTTGAAGAGAATTTACCCATAATCAAATCAATGATAATTCCATAAACTTAGGCTTAAATCCCCACAAGATTATCAAATTTAACTTAATACTTGAGAGGAATTAGGGCATGAGAATGAAGAAGAACTCTCATTCATAATCCTACATACCTGGGTAATCTGATCATACGCTCTTCCTTGAAAGCCCAAATGAATTGGAGAAGAAATTGGGGAATTCTAGGCTTGATCTTCCATCAGAAATCCCCTAGTTTGCATGCATGGGGAGGGAATAGGTTAGAATAGGTTAAGAACCCTTAGAACCCTCCTAACTGATCTTAAACCAACATAGTTCAGGACCTTAGAGCTTATGATTTACGAAAAGATCCTTAATGAAGAATCTGGAAATTGAACACTGCCAGTCATCACGGGCCTCACCACGAGTCGTAACATGAAGTAACTACTCGTGGTCGCCACTCGTGGTCATCACTGGCCACTTGAAAACTTACTGGACTCTCACCATGACTCCATCCCATGACTCATGGTTCCTTACCACGAGTCATTACATCATCCGTGACTTCATCTCCCCCATGACACTGACCACGAGTCGTACCCACATACCACAACTCGTGGTCTAGACCCTGGACTCTAGGTCTTCTTCACGACTCCTATGACTCATCCATCCTTCCCACAACTCGTACGATGAGCTGTTCTGAGTCATTTTCAAGCATTTTCTGCTGATCACATTACCAAATATTGAGTCTAGTTTTAGGCACTTCCGGGGTATTATAGTATCTACCCTTTAGGAACATTCATCCTTGAATGTGGGGTAAACATACTGAATCACTGAGGAAAAACCTGTCATCCCATATACTGAACATCTAAAGCTAAAACCTGACGAAGTGACTAACTTCAGACTGAAATATATGACTAAATTGAATTCATGAATCGTACATACATACATTTACATGAACGAAACTGGAACACATGAATTGAATATGAAACTAAATAGAGTACTAAGAAGGAAAATGGAACTCAAGCGGTAACTGAACCAGAAGGGAATAGATGCAGGTATTTAGCCATAATACCTGCTTCGGCTTCCCATGTAGCTCCCACAACATGCTGATTTCTCCACAAGACCTTTACTGAAGCTATTTCTTTGTTTCTTAACTTCCAAACCTGACGATCAAGTATTTCAACTAGAACCTACCCAATCAACAACTTCGAACTCAAGTTCTCTACTTCTAACATCCGCATATGACTTTTGGTGTTTCTGAGTTGTTCTCAACCTTTATCTTAGAAGCTGAAATTTCTCTATATCCTCATGAACTGAGTCTGGTCCTATCAACGTAGCTTCACTAACTTCGAACCAATAAATAGGCGATCTACATCTCTACCCATAAAGAGCCTCAAACGGAGCATTCTGAATGTTGGAATGGTAACTGTTGTTTTATTCAAATTCGATGAGAGGTAAATGATCATCCCAACTACACTTGAAATAAATCACACACGCTCTCCACATATTCTCAATAGTCTAAATGGTCCATTTAGCCTGACCATCTATTTGAGGGTGAAAAGTTGTACTAAGCTTGACCTAAGTACCGAGTTCCTTCTGAAACGATCTCCAAAATTGGGAGGCAAACTGAGTACCTCTATATGATATGATGGACAAGGGCACTCCATGAAACCGAACTAACTCTCGAATGTACAATTTAGCATAATCCTCCGCTGAATCGGTAGTTTTGGTTGATAGGAAATGAGCTTCTTTGGTCAACCTATCTACAACAACCCAAATAGAATCATACTATCGACGAGTACGAGGCAACCCTATAATGAAGTCCATATTGATTGCCTCCCACTTCCAAGTGGGGATACGAATGTCTTGAAGCACACCTCCAGGCCTTTGATGATCAACTTTCACCTGTTGACAATTCGGACACTTTACCACAAACTCTACTATGTCTTTCTTCATGTCATTCCACCAACAAACTTCCCGTAGGTTACCGTACATCTTGGTGGAACCTGGATGTATGGAATATTTAGAACCATGAGCCTCATGAAACATCTGCTCCCTCAAGTCATTAACACTTGGTACACACAAACAACCCTAATATTGTAGTACATCATCTCCACCTTAGGAGCAAACCTCCACCTTTTGATTCTGAACAACTTCTTTCCACTTTACCAAAATAGGATCCTCATGTTGCTTAGCCTTGAATTCGGTCACCAAGGAAGATTCTGATCCATTCTGAACAATGACACCACCATCCGTCGAGTCAACTAGATGAACTCCTAGTCGTGCAAGCCAATGCACATCCTTCACTAACTCTTTCCTCTCCTCAGCTACATGGGACACACTCTCCATAGAAAGCCTACTAAGAGCGTCTTCCACTACATTAGCCTTTACCGAATGATAAAGGACACTCATATCGTAATCCTTAAGAAGCTTCAATCACCTTCTTTGACGTAGATTTAGATCATTCTAGGTAAACACATACTGTAGGCTTTTATGGTCCGTAAACACATCCACATATGGACCCCGTACAGATAGTGTCTCCAAATCTTCAACGCAAATACTACCGCAGGCAACTTGAGGTCATGAGTTGGATCGTTCTTTTCATGGACCTTAAGCTTCCTAGAAGTGTAGGCTATAACCTTACTGTGCTGCATTAATACACAACCAAGGACAATTATTGAGGCATCACAATATACCACAAACCCATCGGTACCCTTAGGTAGGATCAACATTGGTGCTGAGGTGAGTCGAATCTTCAACTCTTGGAAGCTCTTCTCACAGGCCTCAACCATTGAAACTTTACTTTCTTATGGGTCAACTTAGTCAATGGTGCTGCAATGGACAAAAATCCTTCCATGAACCTCCTGTAGTAACTAGCTAAGCCCAAGAAACTCCTGATATCTAAAGGAATCACTGGTCTAGGCCAATTCTTCACAGCTTCTATCTTTTGAGAGTCCACTTGTACACCCTCACTTGACATCACATGACCAAAAAATGCTACCGATTTTAACTAAAACTGTTGGCAATCTTTAAGAGTCTATAGCACCACCCCCAAATAAGCGGTATGCTCCTCGCTCCGAAAGTATATGAGAATGTCATCTATGAACACAATCACGAACAAGTCCAAATACAACTTGAACACCTTATTCATCAAATCCATAAAAGCTGTAGGGGAATTCATTAGTCCAAAAGTCATAACTACAAACTTATAGTGACTATATCGAGTCTTGAAGGCTGTCTTGAGGATGTCACTCTCTCTAACCCTTAGCTGATGATATCCGGATCTGAGGTCTATCTTTGAAAAACACTTGGCACCTTGATGTTGTTCAAATAAATCATCAATTCTGGGGAGGGGATACCTTTTCTTGACGTGACCTTGTTCAACTGCCGATAGTCAATGCATATCCAGAGGGAACCATCCTTTTTTCGAACAAAGAGTACTAGTGCACCCCATGAGGATTTGCTAGGTCTGATGAAACCCTTGTCTAAGAGATCCTTCAACTTCTCCCTTAACTCCTTTAACTCAACTGGAGCCATTCTTTAGGAGGAATAGATATAGGCTACGTATGGGGAAGAAGGTCAATCTCAAAATCGATCTCTCACTCGGGAGGAATTCCCAATAAAGCATATAGAAACACTTTTGGATATTCAAACACTATAGGAACTGACTTAATAGTTGGGTTTTGGATCTATCATCCTTAACCCTAACTAGGTGGTACATGCAACCCTTAGAAATCATCATTCTGGCATTAAGGTATGAAATGAAATAACCTACAGGCAAAGCTAAACTACCCTTCCACTCTAGGACTGACTCACCCGAAAACCGAACTCTATTGCATGGGTTCTACAATTCACTGAGGCATAACATGCATGTAGCCAATCCATGCCAAAGATAACATCAAAATCTATCATGGCTAGCTCTACTAAATCTGCTGAGGTGACTTTCTGAACGAATATGACAGGGAAATTTCTGTATACTCATCGAGCTATAACTGAATCACCAACTGGAGTAGAGACTAGAAGCGTTCTGATAGGATTTTGAGACGGACTCCGTAACTACTACAACATAGGGCATCACGAAAGATAAAGTAGCCCTTGGGTTTAACAATGAATATACATCAAAGAGGAATACTCATAACATACCAATGACCACATCTAGTGAAGTCTCCTACTCCTGAAGAGATGCGAGGCCATAAAACCTGTTCTAGCATTGACTACCACCTGCACTGGTGGATGCACCCTGCTGAGCTAGGCTTGCTGGTGCTGCTACTGAACTGGTAGCCTGAGTACAACCCCTACCATCACCCTTCCTAGCCAAAAAACCCTCCTGGTGCCTGTGCCCGGATCTACCACAATCAAAATAGATATCTAATCCAATCAAGCACTCCCCTATGTGATTCTTGCCACACTTCCCATAGACCGGGAAGGTACGCTCTACCTGCATGCTCCTCTGTCCCCTCGAGCCTGATGTTTTGCTCCTCTGATCACCTCGCAGTCTAGATGGAGAACTGAACGATGATGGCGTTGAAGCTAATAACCTCTGATGGGACTGCTGACGATGTCTGCCTCCTGATCTCTACTGGGAGAACCCATAACTATCTGTCCTGGCCCTCTTAACTTCTCTCTCTCTCAAATGCACCACCTCCATCTGCTGGGCGTAAAAAACTAATCAAGGAAATTCAATTTCCTAATGAAGCATAGTGGTCCTACAATCCTTGACCAGGTAGTTCACTACTCCATGCATAAACCTGCTCACCTAAGCTCTCTGATAAACCACCATCTCTGGTGCATATTTGGACAAAAGGGTGAACTCTAAAGCATACTCCTGGACTTTCATATTATTCTACCTCATGTTAAGAAACTCAGCTATCTTGATCTCCCTTTATGTCAAGGGGAAAGAGTCGATCTAGAAATGTAGTGAGGAGCTCATCCTAACCAATGGGACCCTCTCCAACTGCTATGTTATCCTTCCACTATATGAACCAGATATGGGCAATCCTTTTAAACTGATAAAAGTCTAGGTCTGTGCACTCCTTCCCTATCACCCCCATGATCTGGGTGATCTTCTGGATTTCATCAATAAACTCATGGGGACCATCTTCCACCTTTGACCCGAGGAACTCCAAAGGGTTCATCCTAAGAATGTCCCTGACTGTTGCCTCTACCGCATTCCCATTCTAGGGAACATGAACTACCACCTGTTGGTTGACCTGGGTAGTTAATTCCTATGCCAACATCTAGATGGCTACACTAAACTCCATGTAGGCACTGTTCGGTGCTGCAGTGACTACACGCAAGTGCACATGGTCAAACAAGTAGTAAAGTAGCTTATGTAAAGCCAAGTATCGATCCCACAGGGACTGAACTACGATACTAATTAACTTAAACGTCAGTGAACTATGTCTTTATGAATGCAGACAACCAATTAAATAATATTTTGAGAGTTAAGTTTGCTAAGTAATAAAAATCTAAGTTATGATTATAATTTGAGTCTGAACAATAGTAATGAGCAAGCTGAGGTTAAAACAAGCATGCACGGAAGTAATTTATCAATTCAATTTAGCTAATCTTTTCTTCAGTTCTAGTAAAGAATTATTGCCTATGGATTGGATCTTTCGATTCCTATCCAATTAAGAATCATGAAACCTTAATCTACATTTCTGTAATAAAAGAATTTCATGCTCTAGCCATACAATACCGATTCCTTAATTGACTAATAAGGCTTTCAGATATATTTCTATTATGAAGGTAAATCAATTCTCAATTTTTTAATGCAGTAAAAACAAGAATTGATAGAAAACCCATTGAAGAAAAGATGAAAACTGAATTGAACAACAATTACATTCCAATACAATTGTTCTTAACCTCAGCAAGAAGTGAATTAGCCACTCATTTGTGGATTAAACATCACTAAATAAGTAGAATTCATACAAACAATTGAGATAAAAGAGAAAGAGATAGAGAAGAACCCTAGAATTTTCGTCCTCTCAACTGCCTGTAACCCACGTTCTTGCTCAACTAAATCAGAATGTTTAAAATAAAACCTAAGTGTTCTATTTATAATATTGAGAATTTTTCCCGGAATAACAAGCAACGTGGCACAGAGTGTATCGCGGAGCACTCCCTCCGTGCCACGGGGGTATCGCGGACCCTCACTGGAAGTCGGCTCCTCAACAATTTCACCTAAGTGTGGCACGGCTTGCATCGCGGAGCTTTGCCTCCGCGCCATGGTGCTATCGTGCACCTTCACTGGAACCTGATGTTCCAGGTAATTGTACTCAACGTGACACGGAGTGCATCGCGGAGCATTGCCTTCGTGTCACGGATGTAACGCGAACCTCCACTGGAAATTTCCAAAATTATTTCATCCAAGGCAAAATGCCTCCGCGATGGCAGCGTGAGACGGCTCCATTGCGGAGCCCTTATTTTGCTGCTGTCCCTTGTCATTTTCCACTCCTTGTTTCCAAGTTCATTCCCGATCTTCACCAACATTTATATTAGTTTCCAAAATTTCCTTTTACCTGCAACACAACACTAATCATGTTTGTTAGTATAAATTCACATTTAACTAAAAATCACATGAGAATGTACACATAACGATAGATAAACAAGTCAAAATGAAGCATTTGAGTATCACTTGGGCATGCAATTCTGCCCAAGATTACTTACCCCACACTTAAAACCTTGTGCATCCTCGAACAATACTCTCACATCTCATGCAATTGACACCCACGCATAACTACTTCGGCTCGACAATTCAAGCTACGACTATACCAATTATTTAATATAGTAAATCATCAAGAAAACATGCATGGTCTCATCAATACAATGGAGTACACCAAATTAAGATCTCCTAAGCTCAAGAATCAACTCTCGATCTTGGCAAACTCTTGCAAATCAACTGATCAAGACATCCGACACGAAATTTAATCTCTCGTCAAGCATGTGCCCTCACAACACAAGAGAATTACCCCATTTGCCATCATATGCTTTCCAAAGCACTACATGTAGGGGTATATGAATACGATTTCGCTTTTTCTCTCAAAGAATTCACATGCATCATGTCATGCACCATAGACTTGCCTCTAGTGTATTACTCCACTAATATAAGGACGCGTGATGTAAGATCAAGTAGGACTTGAGGGGTTGTAATGTAAGCTAAGGAACTAGTAAATACTGGGCTAACCAATAATAGCAACTAGCTTCCTTAAGCGCTTTTCAATACATCCCACCATCATTATAGGCATTGTTTCTTCCTTCATCCTCTCATTCTTGAATTTTTTTCTTTGTTTTTGTTCCCATTTCTTTAAGCACACTCGACTTACTAGCAAATATTAGTTTTACATCTTTATTTTATTTAATTTCAGCAACTGCACCTTTGACCTTTCTTTAACTTTCACAACTTCCTCTTTTCCTTCCGTTTCACAATTCTCACTCCTTTACATTGTGGGAAAATTGTTTTTCTTGAGCCCTTAAGAGTTTTGGATCAAATTCATGGCTAATGAAAAGAAGGGATTAAGATCGGTTTGTACCTCTTAAAAGAAAAGAAAAAAATAGGCTAAAGGCTCAATGGGGTTAACTAGGATGCACATTCAAGGTAGGTATGATAATGGAGAAACTTTCGGTTTAATTAAAGAAATGCCTACATTGTTTCCTATAATACACATCCTTCATTTTGTTTACTACACACACCAGGCAAGTTCTAGACACTTCACAATAGCATGGAATAATCGAAACCTCACCTCACACTCCTTGCACATGCTCAACTCAAGACATATTCACAGACTCTTCAATCAGCTAATTACAAGAATTCACTATTAAGCCTCAATCACAACGAATCGAACTCTATGGCCTAGGTATCTCAACATGTTTACACATTTGCATGCTTTCATACGAATCACCTTTGCATCTTAATATCATGTACAACACGTAGCAAGAACTCCGAACCATGAAGTAATGACACGTTTGGGAAACAAACAAAAGAAAGAAAAGAAAGAAAAGAACTACTCCTACCAACTACGTTTCCCTTAAGACGGTTGTCATCCATCCATCATAGGGAACGGTCACTATCTATGACTTCAGTTCAATGGGACTATTCTCGGTAAAAGCACCAAAAACAAAAGACGAGAAACCCAACATAAAAATTCGAAAAAATTCGATAGAAAAAGATAAAATTTTTAATTTGAACAATATTTACACCACACAAAACAACAGCAGCTCGACACAACACACAGCAGCTTAACATTCATTTCCACACCCACTTAATTACAAAACACACAACACAGAGTCACAAGGTCACATTTTGCACAAGCACAACAACAACAAAAAAAACATAAAAATAACAAAGCAGCTGGCACTTAATTACTCCCACCCTACACTTAAATCAAACACTGTCCCCAGTGTTCACATAATTTCACATATCACAAAGGTTGGGTGGTGAAACTCCCTGATCAATCAAAGTATTCAACTTCTTCATTAGGTGTCATTGCTTCGTCTCCCATATCCGAATCGCCTCCGCCATCCTCGTCTGACTCAACATCTGAGTCCTCCCGGCATGTCTCCTTATTAGTGGGGACATCATCATCTACGGTCTCCACAAATGTGGGCCCCACTCTGCATAGAGCTCGGGCATTCTTGCCGAATGGGTAATCCAACTCGAGCTGCCAAAGCTCATCCTCTGTTGCTGGCCTCCCGCCTATGCGCAGTTGCAACATCTGCATCCCATGCATGCGGGCCATATACTGGTCATCCCGATCATGTCACTCGGCTAGTGTGAGCACCGGCCTATAAGTAGTGTCAGGTTCCTTGGTTTTGGTAACATCCAGGGCACGCCTATCAATTTGTGGGATGTAATCCAGGGCCTCCTCCTCGATGTCATGGCCCCTCAAGAACGTGGTAAGTAAACCACCGAACCCGTATCTATGCCCCTGATGCAGTCGGGCTCCCTTCATGGCGGAGATGATTACCACCCCAACATTGATCTCCAGCCCTTTCATCAAGGCATACACTAAGCACACTCTATCCCGGGTGACATCTGTCATGTGCACCCTCGGGATCAAGCAGGAACACACAATTTTCAGCCAAATTCGGGCCTCCTTATTCATCTGTGAGTAAGGAAATGTCTGATGGTAGCCCCTCTCCTTGTGCCTACTCCACCTTGCTGTCGATCGGGCTCCACATAGGGTGCGTATGATGTCCGCATAGGGTGGAGTGATGTTCAGCGGCCTAAGGACATGAGCGTCTGTGTCGCGCGCCCCCAGGATTGCATTCAAATGATGGGGCTCAAAAGTGACAACCTGCCCCCTAATATTTACGGTGTGACTGCGTAGGGTCGGGTTCCAGTTGGCATAGAACTCCTGGATAAGATGGAGATTGCACTCCCTGGGCTCTTTAAAGATGAAGTTCAGCCCAGCGGTGTTAATCTGGTGTACAATCTGCGGGAATTCCTATGCCAACGGCTCCTGTGCTATCTGCTCCTACGGGAAGTATTTGGTTTCTTTGTGTTTAGCATACCACTTATTCCCCTCATCAGTCACCCATCGGGTTTCGTATTGTCGGCGTTCGCCTCGTGGAACCGTTGGTGCTGCTGGAACTGCTGTTCCTAATCTCACCATTTTTCTATCGGCGCCCTATGTGGATGCGCCCTTGCCCTTGTCTTGTCAGCCTAACATTGTTCCTGTACATTCAATAGACAGTCCCATTGTTATTCACGTCATAATTAGCTACAACTAAGGTTGGGTTTACTTGGGTCACCCCACACTTAGTCTTAAGCCGCAATCCAAACAATTCGACAAGACATTCATGATTTTCCAATTCTTAACATTCAACATGCTTAGTGCATTCATATGAGTCGATGGAACAATTACTATGTACTACTCAGACTTAATACAATGAATAAAAATATCACTATCGATTCCATTACGTCATCATAACACTTAGCGAATTTTTTCAACAACCTATGAAATTCTCCAATTTCATTCTCCCAAAAATCCCTTGTCTACTTAGCATATTCAACATCAATCACACTATATTTTGCTTCACCCAACATGCACAACCCAATTTTTTTCAACATTTCAAAGAATTTAGTTTTCTTCCTATTCAATTTTCAACCCTAGCTATCAATTTTGCAAGAATTCAATAAAACATGCTATCATTGAGTTCATATATTCAAAACGATACGATGAACATCAACCCATCATAACTCAAGTGAATTCAAGCTTAATTATCACCTAGGGCAATGTTTAATCACCACACATGTTCAAGAATCGTAAACTTGAGCAAAAATAAGGAAGATTTCAAGAACATACCTTTAATTTGATGAAATTGAAGAAAACTTGAAGAAAATTGATGCCCAGGTCCGCGTCACGTTGAGGGAGAAGGGGATTCGGGGTGTAGGTCGCCGAGGAAGTGAAAAAAATAGGAAGAAAATGAGGGGATTTGGGGTTTTAAAAGGTATTTTTCATGCGGGTTACCCGGTGACCCGGTGTGACCCGACGCGAATTAACCCTCAACGTGTCACGGAGGGTAACGCGGAGCACCCCCTCTGTGACACGGAGCCATCGTGCTAGTGTTTTGGATTTTAAAAAATTCGAAACAAGCCTCAACGTGTCTCGGAGGGTAACGCGGAGCACACCCTCCATGACACGGAGCCATCGTGCAGGCTCACTGTAACGTGCCAATTTTTATTTTCTCACCTCAATTTTTTTCCTTTGCGTTTCTTTGCATATTTGCCCTCCCTTCCACCTGAAAATCATTTCACCACAACAAAATTTGTTAGACCTCATAGGTTTCAACACAGAAGAATTTTTCTTTTTCTTTTTCTTTGTTTTTCTCTTTTTATATTTTTTTTCTTTTTTTTTTTCAAATAGTTCTACTTATCTATTACAACACATTCACGGGTTGCCTCCCACGCAGCGCCTAATTTACCGTCGCGGCTCGACGTCATTCAATGCTCAATCATCCTCTAGAGTGATGGACGTCTTCTCTCGAATAATGTCCTCACCCCAATAATGCTTACACCTTTGCCCATTCACCAAAAATGTGGCACTTCTATTTTCTTGCCACAACTCAATTGCCCCGTGCGGGGTCATTCTCACCACTTCAAACAGCCCTGACCATTTGGGCTGCAACTTACCTGGAAAAAGCTTCAGTCTCGAATTAAATAGCAACACCTTTTGCCCCGGCTCAAAGATATGATGCACCATATGCCTATCGTGCCACTTCTTTAGTTTCTCCTTGTAGCATTTGGCACTTTCATAAGCATGCCAACGAAACTCATCAAGTTCGCTGAGTTGCATCAGCCTCTTCTTCCCTGCTAGCTCTGGATCCATGTTCAATTTCCTCACATCCCAAAGAGCTCGATGTTCTAGCTTCACAGGTAGATGACACACTTTTCCATACACCAATTTGTACGGAGAAGTCCCAATGGATGTCTTTTACGCATTTCTATATGCCCACAACGCATCGTTGAGTTTGCTTGACCAATCAATTCAATGTGGATTCACTGTCTTTTGTAAAATCTGCTTGATTTCTCTGTTTGACACCTCCACTTGCCCACTGGTTTGGGGATGATATGATGTTGCTACCTTGTGGTGCACCCCATATTTAGCTAGCAAATTCTTGAAACTTGCATTTACAAAATGAGCCCCTCCATCACTGATAATGGCTCGGGGTGTCCCGAACCTGGTGAAAATATGCTTTTTCACAAATTTTGTTACCACCTTGTTGTCATTCCTGGGGCAAGCTGTTGCTTCAACCCACTTTGATACATAATCAATGGCTACCATGATGTAACGATTACCAAATGATGGTGGGAACGGGCCCATGAAATCTATTCCCCATACATCAAAGATCTCCACTTCTAATATCTGCTGCAATGGCATTTCCTGCCTTCTACCAATTGTACCTGTTGTTTGACATCTATCACACATTTTTACATATGCCATAGAGTCTCTAAACAGTGTAGGCCGAAAGAAATCTGACTATAGCACCTTGTACGTTTTCTGCTCGCCTGCGTGTTGCCCTCCATACAATGATGAGTGACAACTCCTCAATACTTCTGCAATCTGGCTCTCTGGAATGCATCTTCTCATCACCTGATCCGGTCCATGCTTAAATAAGTACGGCTCATCCCAAATGTAATACCTGCAATCATGTCTCAACTTCTTTCTTTGCTGAGCCGTAGCCTCTGATGGATAGACTCCATGTACCAGTAAATTCACAATTTCTGCATACCAAGGGAATTCATCTTCCCTTATTGCCCAGAGCTGCTCATCCGGGAACTCTTCCTTGATGTTGTCACCTTCCTTCACATGCAACCGGTTTTCCAGTCGCGATAGGTGATCTGCCACTTGATTCTCGCTCCCCTTTCTGTCCTGAATCTCTAGGTCAAACTCTTGTAACAACAATATCCATCTAATCAGCCTGGGCTTTGGATCCTTCTTGTTAAACAGATACCAAATTGCTGCATGATTGGTATACACCACTACTTTAGAACCCACCAAGTAGGACTTGAATTTATCAAACGCGAACACCAATGCTAGCATCTCCTTTTCAGTGACTGTATAATTGACTTGGGCTGCATCAAGTGTTTTGCTTTCATAATGAATGGAATGAAAAATTCTATTCCTCCGCTGCCCCAATACAGCTCCTACAGCCACATCGCTTGCATCACACATTAATTCAAACGGTTGCTCCCAATCCGGAGAAATGAGAATAGGTGTTTCTGTCAACTTCTGTTTCAACTCCTCGAATCCTTTAACACAATCCTCATCAAACTCGAACTTCACCTCTTTTTCTAGCAACTTGCATATTGGTCTAGAAATTTTAGAGAAGTTCTTGATGAACCGTCCACCCTGCAAGTCCGAGAAAACTGCGAACACCCTTCACTGACACAGGTGGTGGTAGCTTTTCAATCACTTCAATCTTTGCACGATCGACTTCCAACCCCTTGCAAGACACCGTGTGGCCAAGGACGATACCCTCCTTGACTAAAAAATGACATTTCTCCCAGTTGAGTACAAGGTTGGAGTCTTCACAATGAGCTAGCACCCTGTCAAGATTCTGCAAACATGTAGCAAATGAATTACCGAAAACAAAAAAATCATCCATAAATACCTCGATGAAATCTTCCACCATATCGTGAAAGATCGCTATCATGCATCTCTGGAATGTGGCGGATGCATTGCATAAACCAAATGGCATCCGCCTGAAAGCATATGTCCCATAAGGACATGTGAAAGTGGTCTTCTCCTGGTCCTCTGGTGCTATGGCTATTTGGTTATAGCTAGAATATTCATCAAGGAAACAATAGTATTCTTGACCTACCAACCTGTCCAATATCTAATCAATAAATGGGATAGGATAATGATCTTTCCTCGTGGCCTGATTGAGCTTTCTGTAGTCCATGAAAATTCGCCAGCCTGTGACTGTGCGTGTATGGATCAGCTCATTCTTCTCATTGGTGACCACGATCATCCCTCCTTTCTTTGGGACACACTGAACGAGACTGACACATTCACTATATGAAATGGGATAGACCACGCCTACATCAAGCTACTTGATCACTTCCTTCCTAACCACATCCTTCATCACCGGATTCAACCTCCGCTGATGTTGTATAGTTGGCTTTGCTCCTTTCTCCATAAAAATTCTGTGTGTGCAAAAGGCTGGGTTGATCCCCCTAATGTTTGACATTTTCCAGCCCATTGCTTTCTTCCGCCTCTTGAGAACCACCAATGCATCCTTTACCTGTGCCTCTGTCAGTTCTGCAGAGATGATGATTGGTAAGGTGTAATATTCGCCCAAAAATACCTATTTCAAATGTGGGGGCAATGTCTTCAACTCCAGTTTTGGTGCTTCCTCAATAGATGGTTTTGGCAATGGTTCCAAGGACCTCATCAATGGCTGAAATTCTTGCTTCCTGAGATACCATTTTGGTTCGTTCAACATTTGCACCATCTCATAAGAGTTCCTGTCTCCGAAATGATCGGAGCCCATCAAAGCTCTCTCTAATGGATCTTGAGAATCAACAATCTAAAGAATTGCTTCCTGGTTTAGCACATTGATTGCTGATAGCTCCTCATAGATGGCCGAAAGCTTCATGGACTTATGCACATCAAACACCTCCAGTTTATCATGCGCTCACATGGTTAGCTGCCCCGCAGCTACATCAATCAACGCTCTCCCGGTTGCCAAGAAAGGAAATCCCAAAATAAATGGGACTTCCACATCCAGCTCAAAATCCAATATAATAAAATCTACCGGTAAAATAAGGGAGCCCATTTGCACTAGCACGTCCTCCACAATGCCATCTGGTCTAGACAAAGAATCATCTTCTAACTTCAAGATCACTATAGTTGGTCTAGGACTGACCAGCCCCAACTTCTTGAACACCGATGTCGGCATCAAGTTTATGCTCGCTCCCAAATCACATAGTCCGCGAGCTCGGATACTTTGCCCGATTGTGATCTGAATGGTAAAGCTCCCAGGGTCTTTGAGCTTTGTTGGCAACCTGTTCTGTATCCAGAAAGTGCACTCCTCAGTAAGCGCCACCATAGCATACTCCGTGAATCTGCTTTTGTTTGCTACGATGTCCTTGATATACTTTGCATATTTCGGCACTCCCTGCAAAACATCAACCAAAGGTAAATTAATGTATACCTATTTCAGCACCTCCATGAACTTTTTAAAGCAAGCTTCCTCCTTGTGCTTCTTTAATCTTTGAGGGAACGGGGGTGGTGGTCTTTCTGCTTCGGCTTCCTTCTCCTTCCCCCTCTCATCATCATGTTCCCTATCTTTTTCCACTGCTCCTGATTGCTGAGGTGGTCTTTCTGGCTCCACCTCCTTGACTTGTAATCCACTCCTTATGGTCACTACATTGACCTACTTGGGATTTGGGTCAGTGTCACTCGGTAGTCCTCCTCTAGGCCTGGTGTTTTGAGCTCCATCTAGTTGTCCCAATTGGTACTCCAACGCCTTTGTAGCTAACTGTTGATTTTTCATGTCTGCCGCTAATTTCACATAATTAGCCTGCATTTGTGCTTGGTTAGCTATCATTGTTTTGAACATTTCCTCGATGCTGTTGGGTGGTGGAGGAGGTGCATTGTTCCTCTATATTGAGACTGATAATTCTGATGCCCCCCTTGATTTCTCTACACACCCTGATTCGAACTTTGCCCTTGATGGCTATTACTACCCCAAGAGAAATTTGGATGATTCCTCCAGTTTGAGTTGTAATTATTGCCATACTGTTGGTTATTATTTCTCTGGACATTCCCAACAAAGTTTACTAAATCTGGATTTGCACCACAACACTAAGCTGAGTGTTCATTACTCCCACATACTTCACACCATACCTGCTGTACTACATTGACTGGGGCTTGTGCTTGATTTAAGCTCATGCTGCTGAAGTGGGTGTTGAGTTGATTTTGCAACGCAGCTATCTGTGCAACAATAGCTGTAAAACCATCCACCTCAAAGACTCCTGCCGCTTTCCTTGTTCCTCCTCTTGAAGAGTCCGCATTCCATTCGGGATTTCCCTGTGAAATACGATTTAAGAAAGTACAAAGCTCCTCATAAGTCTTTTCTAATGCCTGTCCCCCAGCTGCTGAGTCTAGAAAATATTTTGTATGTGGCTCCAAACCCTGTATGAAAGTATGCACCAATACATCGTTGGACTGGTGATGGTGAGGATAATCCCTTAACATCAATTTGAACCTTTCCCAAGCTTGATACAGATTTTCACCCTCTCTTTGTTTAAACCTTAGAATCTGACTTCTAAGTCTTGCTGTTTCCCAGATGGAAAGAATCGTATCAAAAACTTTCTTGCAAGATCATCAAAAGTGGTGATAGAGTTAGGTGGATCAACATTTAACCACCTTTTTGCTTCCCTTAATAATGAAAATGGGAATAATGTAAGCCTCACGTAGTCGGATGATACTCCAGCGGGAATGTAAGTGTCACTTATCTTCAAAAAGTTTTGGAGATGTTGTTGTGGATCTTCATGAGGGAGACCTGTGAATTGCCCGCTGGTGTGCAACAATTGCACCATGTTCTGTTTAATCTCAAACCTCCCTCCTGGCTCTGGTCTGCAAATACTAGATGTAACATTGTTAGCATGTGGGATTGCCACTTCGAGAACTGGACTTGCTGCCATTTCCTCGGGCACTAAAACTGCCCTCACAAGTGGTGGATTCTGCTGTTTCTCCAGAATTGCCTGTCTTAACAACTGTAGCTTCTTCTCTAGAGCTTCCCTTCTTTGATGATGAAATTGTCTTTCCGGCTCGATATATGAATCCACCAACTCCTTATCTCTTACCAGCGTTCAGAAGAATTCAATATCTGCAAGAGAATGGCTAAGATCAAGTTGTCAGCACTTATATAGAATTTGTAAACTAACACTAAGAAAATAATTTTACCAATTGCCAGTCCCCGGCAACGGCGCCAAAAACTTGTTCGGTGCTGTAGTGACTACACGCAAGTGCACGTGGTCGAACAAGTAGTAAAGTGGCTTACGTAAAGCCAAGTATCGATCCCACAGGGACTGAACTACGGTACTAATTAACTTAAACGTCAGTGAACTATGTCTTTATGAATGCAGACAACCAATTAAACAATATTTTGAGAGTTAAGTTTGCTAAGTAATAAAAATCTAAGTTAAGATTATAATTTGAATCTGAACAATAGTAATGAGCAAGCAGAGGTTAAAACAAGCATGCAGGGAAGTAATTTATCAATTCAATTAAGCTAATCTTTTCTTCGGTTGCTAGTCAAGCATTATTGCCTATGGATTGGATCTTTCGACTCCTATCCAATTAAGAATCATGAAACCTTAATCTACATTTCAGTGATAAAAGAATTTCATGCTCTAGCCATACAATACCGATTCCTTAATTGACTAATAAGACTTTCAGATATATTTCTATTCTGAATGTAAATCAATTCTCAATTTTCTAAACTAAGAAGAGATCATATCCTACCAATTCACATCTTTCCAATTTCTTTCCTTTTCAAAATCAAAATTGGATTTCTAGATATACATTAACATTGGCCAAAAATTAATGCAGTAAAAACAAGAATTGATAGAACAACCATTGAAGAAAAGATGAAAACTGAATTGATCAACAATTACATTCCGATACAATTGTTCTTAACCTCAGCAAGAAGTGAATTAGCCACTCATTTGTGGATTAAACATCACTAAATAAGTAGAATTCATACAAACAATTGAGATAAAAGAGAGAGATACAGAAGAACCCTAGAATTTTCGTCCTCTCAACTGCCTGTAACCCACGTTCTTGCTCAACTAAGTCAGAATGTTTAAAATAAAACCTAAGTGTGCTATTTATACTATTGAAAATTTTTCCCGGAATAACAAGCAACGTGGCACAGAGTGTATTGCTGAGCACTCCCTCAGTGCCACAGGGGTATCGCGGACCCTCACTGGAAGTCGGCTCCTTAGCAATTTCACCTCACAATGGCACGACATGCATCGCGGAGCTTTGCCTCCGTGCCACGGTGCTATCGCGCACCTTCACTGGAACTTGATGTTCCAGGTAATTGTACTCAACGTGACACAGAGTGCATCGCGGAGCACTGACTCCGTGTCACGGAGCTATCGCGCACCTTCACTGGAACTTGATGTTCCAGGTAATTGTACTCAACGTGACACAGAGTGCATCGCGGAGCACTGACTCCGTGTCACGGAGGTAACACGAACCTCCACTGGAAATTGTAAAAATTATTTCATCCGAGGCAGAATGCCTCCGCCATGGTAGCGTGACACGGCTCCATCGCGGAGCCCTTATTTTGCTGCTCTTCCTTGTCATTTTCCACTCCTTGTTTCCAAGTTCATTCCCGATCTTCACCAACATGTATATTTGCTTCCAAATTTCCTTTTACCTGCAAAACAACACTAATAATGTTTGTTAGTATAAATTCACATTTAACTAAAAATCACATGAGAATGTACACATAACGATAGATAAACAAGTCAAAACGAAGCATTTGAGTATCACTAGGGAATGCAATTCTGCCCAAGATCAGGCACCCTGCTCGGGTACATGATCCTCAGGGGCTGGTAGGGCCTGCTTGTACCCATCTCCGTTGCTATTCTCATGACCATTTCAGTTTCTATTTTTTCTTCCATTAACTCAGCGATGAGACATGATTCTGCAAATGTGTATAGTATGAGTTATAAAGATAGAAGGATATTTCATCGCACCACATAGATCATGAAATAACGGAAGTTCCCTGAAACGTTTCATTACCTCTTCTTCATAAGTGTGGCGCGCTTCACACCCATGAAAAAGAATCTACTTAACGCGGCTTTTGGACACCCTAGGTCACTTCAAAACCTAATGCTCTGATACCAAGTTTGTCACGACCCGAACATAGGCCCGGATAGAGACACGAGATAAGGAACCCCAAGAGGCTCCAACTCGACCCATGGAATGAACATAGCGGCTAACAGCATACAACAAGTAGAAACTAATAAAATAAACCATGCTTAAGCAAAAGTCTGCATACATATTAATCTAAGACAGAGTCAATACTGACAAGCTGATTTTCTACATATTATCTGAAAAGCCTCTAGCATAAATGATGAGCTGATGGGACAGCATCCCTAACTAGCTCGACAAAATTATATAACTAAAATAACATAACAATGGATAACTGAATATCCTCGAAGGATGAGGACTTACCAACGCTGGGTAAAACAGGCTTGAGGGGAAAGCAAGATTAATGATGTAGCTAATACTGATCCCTCGGACCGGTATCATGAAATGGTACAACATAGATGATTCAATTAGTACTTGGAATGTACTGAGTATGCAATGTAAAAGGATAGTTAAAAATACATAAGAATTCATAAGAGTGGGACAACATAAACATGAACTAAATATCATAATATAAACATGACAGTTTAAGGTTTTCAAACCATTTATCATCTAGTCATAATCATAGTCATAAGAGAAACTTTATAAAACATAACTTGAGCCAAAATAACATAAACGTGACAATGCATAAATCATGAGGAACAATGGGAGAACTCGTCCTAACCAAAACCATCATGATAGAGCTTACATGATGCCCCAACTTTTCACTCAAGTGGGCAGAGCCATCCCGGGCTTGCCAGTCAAGGGACGTGCAAGATGTGATATCATAGGGGGTCAATAAATATATGTATATACCTATGGTGGCACGTAGTTCTGAGACCATGGGATTTACCTGAACGCCTAGTCTACTTGGTGCTGGACACTATTCTCAAAAACATGCACATGAGGCTCATATAATAATTGTGAAATCATTCATGAAGTTCATGAGCAAATAAATCATAACATACTTGATCATACTTGAAATACATGATTAGCCATGAATAGGGTCCGTGAGTCGGCAAAAAGTCATAAACTTATAAATCATGGAGACCATGCACACTTGTAAAAATTCATATACTTGATATTCATAAATCCATGAAGAGTGCTTGAAGAAAAATCATAACATGAATCATAAATCATAGTTTAGGCTTAGTAGGATCAAAATCATAATAGAATCATCACTTGACTTTCATGAAAGTTGCATAATTGGGTATAGATTGATTGAGATTTGAAACCATAAAATAAATAATCAGTTTAAATATAAAGTCTACCTATATATCTCAAAACAACATTTAGAACATGAAGAGAATTTACTCACAGTCAAATCAAAGAGAATTCCATAAACTTGGGCTTAATACCCCATAAGATCATCAAATTTAACTCAATATTTGAATTCATGAACATAGAGAGGAATTGGGGCAAGAGAGTGAAGAGTAACTCTCATTCACAACCCTACATACCTAGGTAATCTGATCTTACGCTCTCCCTTGAAAGCCTAAAGGAATTAGAGAAAAAATTGGGGAATTCTAGGCATGATTTTCCCTTAGAAATTCTGTAGTTTGCATGCATGGGGAGGTACTGGGTTTGAATAGGTTAAGCATTGTTAAAACCCTCCTAACTGATCTTAAAATGACATAGTTTAGGATCTTAGAGCTTAGGATTTACAAAAATACCCTTAATGAAAAATATGGAAATTGAATATTGTCAGTCATCACGGGGCTCACCACGAGTCGTACCATGAAGTAACAACTCATGGCCACCACTTGCCATCTGGAAACTTATTGGACTCTCACCAGGACTTCATCTTCCCCACGACACTGACCACGAGTCATACCCATATACCATGAATCATGGTCTGGACCCTGGACTCAAGGTCTTCTTCATGACTCCTCCTACGACCCGTCCTTCCTTCACACGACTTGTACCATGAGTCATTCTGAGTCATTTTCAAGAATTTTCTATTGATCATATTCCTAAATCCCTAGTCTAGTCTTAGACACTTCTAGGTATTACATGGCCTCTCTTTCCCTCTCCCTCATCTACACCGCCTCTATCTGCTGGGCATACAAGACCAATAAGGAGAAGTCAATGTCATAATGACACATAGCGGTCCTATAGTCCTTAACCAAATAGTCCACTACTCCATTCACAAATCTGCTCACCCGAATCCTCTGATTGGCCACCATCTCCAGCGCTTCTTTGGACAATAAGGTGAACTCTAGAGCATACTCCTAAATGGTCATGTTGTTCTAATATCAAATTCATGAACTCGGCCGCCTTGATTTCCCTCATCTTCTGGGGAAAGAATCCATCTAAGAATGCGGTGAGAAACTTATCCCAACTAATGGGGCCCACTGCAACTTCTCGACTATCCTTTCACTGCCTGTACCATATATGAGAGACTCCTTTCAACTGAAAGGAGGGTAAGTTTGCACACTCCACCCCCGTCACCCCTATAATCTGGGTGATCTTCTAGATCTCCTCTATGAACTCATGTAGGTCCTCCTCCACTCTCAACTCAAGGAACTCAGGGGATTTCATCTTGAGGAAATCCTGAACTCTAGCCGCCACTGCGTTCCCATTCTGGGAACATAAGCCACTGCTTGTTGATTGATTTCTGCGGTCAATGCTTGTGCCAATATCTAAATGGCTACCTAGCATCAGCAACCTACTTGGGCACGGGATCCGCTGGGGCTGGTGGGCTTTGTTGGTGCCATCTCTATTGCCATCCTCATGGCCATTTCCATTCCTATTTCTGTTTCTTCTTCCGTTAACTCAGTGTGGAGGTATGATCTACAAATGTGTAAAGCTAGAGTTAAAGGAAATCGAGAGAGTTGAACTCATAGCACAAGATAGAATCAAGAAAAAATGAAAGTTTCCTAAAATGTTTCATAGCCTCTTCTTCATAAGTATGGTGCACCGATGAAAAAGGCTCTACTTAATGCAGCTTTCAAACATCCTAGGACACTTCCAAACCTAATGCTCTAATACCATGTATGTCACAACTCAAGCGGAGACCCTGGATTGAGACACAGAACCTAGAACCATAAATGGCTCTAAGTCAACCCATGGAATGAACATGATAACTAAAGATTATCGTAAACAAAGCTGATAACGAAATCCTGAAATAGTAGAAGTCTGAATAACAATACGTTTATCCAATAGAAACTTCATAGCACTGAAACTGAAGCTGAAAATACAAGTCTATGTCTGAAAAGACTCTAACATACTGACGAGATCATGAGACAACACCCGAACTAGCTCACTAGAAGTTTGAAATTGAAAATAATATAACTCAACTAACTGAAGGTCCTTGAAGGATAAGGACTCACCAACAATAGCACTGGGATAAATTTGGGAGATTAGCTAATAACGAGACTGAGTTTGAACATCTGAACTTGTATCATGAAACAATACAGCATAAAGTATGTGGTTAGTACTTGAAATGTACTGAGTATGCGAGGTAAGAAAATAGACTAAGTAAAACCGGAATCATGCATATCATAAATCATAACATCATTAGATACTGAGAGTAAAAGTTGCATGTTGATATCAAAAAACATGAATAGACATAAACTGGATCTCATAACTTAATCGAATGACTCAAAGCTGAGACAGAGATTTTAAAGTAAAATTGACAACTTGATCATTGAGTCAAACCTTTTGAAAACATAATATCATAACTGATGAACATGCATAACTGAAATCATGAGAAATAATGGGAGACTCATCATAACCAGCATCCACCATGTATGAGCGCATGATGATCCACGTCTTGCCCACGTGGAGGAGAGCCATCCTAATCCTTTCCAGGGTGAAGGATTAAGTAAGGTGTAATATTATGGTGCGCCCTTGGGTCGGGGAAATACTCTCTTGAGAGGCATCAAAGTATACCTACATTAGCCCGTAGTTTATGAGACTAGGGAATCTTGGAACCACTAGCCTACTCGATGCTAGACACTACTTTCAAAACATATATAATGCTCATATAATAATATATCAAAACATAACTTAAATCATAACATATGAGGAGTCTTGACTCTAAAACTTGAGATAACTGAACTTATTAGCCTTGGATAAATCATGAAATCGTGCTTAACTTCAGCGGACTTGCCCAAATCTTAACATCATGCTTGAATGAAATAGACATCATAAGAAAAATCATAAATACATACATGGGTAATTTGAACATTCATACATGCTAGATTTTACATCATACTTGAAGTCATCTATCATAAACTATACTTTTTTCATAAACTTGCTTAATTGGGCAAAATCTTCTAAAACTTGAACTCATGAATTTTTATCTAAAACATGCATAAAATCTGCACATTAATCATCAAAACATACTTTAAATACATAGGGGATCAACCCATAAACAATTTATAAGAAATCTATGAAATTAGATAGGAATCACTTTTAAATCATGATTTGAATTGAGACCTGCTTCATGAAATTAAGGAGAACTATGAGAATGAGGGTAGACTAAATCCTCATTCATGACTCACATACCTGGGTATGCTGAATCTACACCCTTCCTTGAAAGCCCAGGAGATTTGAGGAAGAACTTGAAGAATTCTAGGCTTGATCTCCTATGGGATCCTTTAAACTTGCACGCATGGGAAGGGAATGGGTTAGAATAGGCTAAACCCTCTTAAAACCCTCCTAGCAGAGCTTAAAATGATGTAGTTTAGGACTTAGGAGATTAAAAATTATGAACATGCCCTTACTTAAATCGCAAAAGATTTTACTCTGCCAGATGCTACGACTCACACCACGAGTCGTACCTCCATACCACGACTTTTAGTTACCATCTGTAGTCACCACTATCTTTTTTTCCTGAATTTTCTAATGTTTTCCACAGGTCAGACCATGACTCATACCACCAACCTATGAGTTGTTTGATCCACCCGTGGTCGTTGCCTCCAAGCTCCTTAGTTCCTTTTCATGGGTGCAAGCCACGACACGTTGTTTCATACTACGAGTCGTACCCTGACTTATTCCTTCCAAATTTAATACACAAGAGATCCCTTATGAATACTGACCACGATTCATACTATCAACCTATGACTCGTGGCTCGCTCTCATAGTTCACTCGTTTAGCTCCTTCATCCTTATAGCAAATCATACATTGACCCGTGGTTTCCTACAATGGGTCGTACAATGACTCATACCTTCTAACAAGGGTAACTAATTCCTCAAACCACAGTTCATCCTATGACTCGTGACATGATCCCACGAGTCGTACCTTCTCATAGCGACTCATACCATGAGTTATTCTGCAAAAAATTTCCTTCTTTTCTGCTGAACACATACCAAATCTCGAGTCTAGTCTTTGGAACCTTTGGGGTATTATAGCAGGCCATAACCGCTCAAGTCAACCAAGAGGCGGTGGCCTATGTTCCTCAAAATGGAAACACAACAGTGTCGAGAGTGCGAGACTTTCTTAGACACTTGTGGAATTATTTAGAGGATGTCAGAACTCACAAAGTTGGAGCACGATAGGATTGTACGACTCATAGGATCAATGTACGAAGTCATACCAAGTTCCAACACTTATCTAGATTTAGAGTTGCCAGACATTGTATGAGTGAAAGGTATGACTTGTACAATCATGGTACGAGTCGTAGGTGAAGTCAGCGACAATTTTATTAGATGTTTTGTTAATTTAGAAAAAGTTTTTAATCATTTATATAAATACTTTTCTAGGTTATTTTTGTTAGTAAGGAGATCAGTAGAGGACAGAATTAGACAAGAAAGATAATTATTCGACATTCTTTAATAAGATTGAAATTTTGGGAGATTTTCTTGGGGTTTATTCCATTGTTCTTGAATTGTTCTTCATTGATATTTTTCAATAATCAAGTGGGTTTATTTCAATCATAATTGTAAGTTGATAATTATGCCTTTGTCTATGAATTTTAACTCTTTTCTTACAATCATGAGAGGCTAAAACCTCCACAACTAGGGTTGTGGAAACCATGGAGCATTAACAAATTAGAGTTTGCACAAAGTGATTCTAAACCAATTCTAATACTTTTATTGTATTCTCTTCATCTTAAATGTTTCTTAATAGAGTGCAATGTTAGGACTTGCCCAAGTTCTCTTCTTGCTTGAATCTACATAGGTATAGATTAGAAAAAGAAAATGACAACAAAGCCTTGAACTTTATGGATAAGTGTATAACTTGAGCGGTGGTCACAGGATAGTTAAATAGGAACAAATTGATAACAGTTGAGGTGAAATCACTTGAGATACCTAATTTAGTAATTGAGAATAGACATCCAATAGGGATGAACCAGTCGTTAGGATGAACCTATTTTATTAATTCTACATTTCAAGTATTGGGATAGACCACAAGTGTAAAACCCGAAGTGGTTATGAACCCATGGGAAACACTTTCTAGTTAATTGCATCATCTTGATAACAAATCACTTTTCAATATTGTTATGCGTTAAATTCCAAACCCTCTATTAGGAAATAATAGACTTAAAAGCATAAATACTTGCATTATTCTACATCTTGACCATATTCCCTGTGGAATCGACCCCAACCTAGTTGGTTTCTTTATTGACAATGTGTGCGTCATACTTTTATAGGAGTGTGATTTAAGCATTATAAAAAATGGCACCATTACCGAGGAATACGACTTACAATTAGAGTAATTACTTGTGTTTAACTTATAGTTGTTATTCTCCTCATTTACGTTTTCTTTTATTTTTGGCACCCACAGGTTGTCACCTGGTGGATGTCAAGTACTCAACGAAGAGAAAACCCCCTAATTCCATTGGATCTTGAGCTAGAATGAACTCTATGAAAAATAGAAAACCATGAGCAGAGAGAGGCATGATAGGCTGAAGAAGCTTGCCAAGCTGAGTTAGCTCGGTAAGTAGCACTTCAGGAAGCAGAAGACACTTGGGATAAGGTAGTGACTGCTGGCAACCATGGAAGGGGCAATAGAAGCCAAAGATATGCTCCACAATTTTATGATTATGATGACCTGAGTATTAATAAAGTTGGGTCAACAGGAGCCATCGTACCACCACCTTTTCCTGCTGGGGAAAAGTATGATATCACTAAAACCATGATTTAGTTGTTGAATATGAAAGGGGTATTTAGTGGTAATGTAGCTGACGATGTGAATCCGCACCTGATGAACTTTTTTGGTATATGCAAGGGGTACAGGTTACCCTGTGTGAACCAAGATGCCATACGATTGAGACTCTTCCCATTCTCTTTGTCTAGAGAGGCCACGTTATGGTTATCGGAGTTGACTAATGACTCCATAACCAACTAGAGGGATCTTAAATCAGCCTTCTTAGAAAGGTTCTTTCCACCCTCCAGGATGCTACAGTTAAAGGATTATAACTTATGACAACTTAAGAGGGAGGCACTTCATAAGACATGGAAGAAATTTAAAAAGAAGCTGACTAAGTGCCCCAATCATAAAATTCCCAATGAAAGTTTGTTGGAAATATTTTACAAGTCTTTAAAAAATAGCACTAAGGTTGTGGCAGAAATGGTGGTAGGAGGAGCATTGATGGGTCATTCACGGGAGCAAGCGACTGTTATAATTGATACCAGAAGAAGAGGTCCTAACACTCCAATGAAGCAAAAGAAATTTGTAGGTACATATGCTATTGTTATGATTGCGGATCAGCGCAAAAAGGAGGAGGAGCATGATCAGATGATAGCTCACCTAAGGACATCCTTGCACCTGTTCACAAAGCATATTAGGGGATCTGGTGCGAAAAGGTAAATCCAATTGGGGCTCAAGTTCAGGAATCGAGGTTTGAGTATTTGGATCCCGAGGAGGAGGCAAACTTCTTGGACAATCAGGTGGCAGATTTTCGGGCCAATGCCCAAGGGTCTATACAGGGCACTTGGCGCCAAGGTTCTAGAAATCAAGGTCGAAACTAGTATCGAGACACTACAAAAGGAATGGATATAAGGATAGGAGCATAGGTTGTGAGTGAGAATGAGAATGGAGAAAGTATGATGGCTATCGTAATGATTGTGTAGGTTTGTAAGTTCCTCCAAATGCTCGTTAGGGTGAGGATAGACCCTGAAAATTGGAGAACATGACGGCTGAGCTGCTAAAAAGGGCTAATCAACTGATGAGAAGTTGAAGGATATTAAGGGTAATATATCTGGGATAGGCCAGAAGGTTGAGTCTCATGCCTCAGCCGTTAAGTAGATTGAGCAACAGCTTGGTCAAATGTCCGCATCCCTAAACCAGAGGCAAAAGGGGACACATCCTAGAAACACTGTCCAAAATCCAAAGAATGACAGTCATTGTATGGTTGTGATGACCAGGATTGGGAAGACTACTGTTGACCCTCCCTTGTCGGTTGTAGTTGAACTTTAGAAATAGAAGGAGATCAATCTTAATGAGGATGAAGAGGTTTTTGAATAGGATCTTATAGGTGAGGCTGAGTTAACAAAGGCTACAGGAGGTGTAGAGGATTCCAGAGTCAAAAAAGGGAAGGAATAAGGGGCCACGCAGATTTATAGGGCTATTACTCGACCACCACCACCATTCCCGCAGAGGATGGAGAAGAAGGCGGAAGATGGTAAATTTCAGAAATTCCTCTCTATGTAAAAATAGTTATCTTTGAACACACCATTGATCGAGGCATTGGAGCAGATGCTCGGATATGCCAAGTTTATGAATAGCCTTATGACTAGGAAGAGGTCCGTGAGCTATGAGCCGGTAGGTAACTTGCATCATTGCAGTGCCATAGCCTCACGGGTTCTTGCCCATAAATAGGAGGATCTAGGTGCCTTCACTATTCCTTGTACGATTGGTGACTTTAAGGTCGCCAAGGCACTATGTGACTTAGGAGCTAGCATCAACTTGGTGTCGTTAGCTATGTTTAGGTAGTTAGAGTTAGGATCCCCACACCAACGACGATGCGGCTATTGATGGCTGACCACACAGTTAAAAAGCCAGTGGGGATCCTTGTTGATGTGCTAGTTAAGGTGGATCGATTCATCTTCCCAGCAGACTTTGTGATCTTAGATAGCAAGGTTGATTTTGAGGTTTCCATTATTTTAGGGTGACCATTCCTCGCCACTGGAGAGCTTTGGTAGACATTAAAGCTAGCTAGTTAATGTTCAGGCTGAATAAGGAGGAGGTCACCTTTAATGTCTGTCTGTTTATAAAGCAGCTCAATGAGTACATGGTTGTGTCAACAATCAAGGATGATGCTGAGTTTCTTGATGAATTTTGAGTAGTCAAGAGACTTGTGTCATGTCGCGATGTTAAATTAGGCGTTGCATAGGAGGCAACCCATGAATGGTCAGTGAAGTCTCAGTAGATGCCAGGAGTGCTTAGAGCACCACAAGTATGTCTCTTTCCCAATTCTTACATTTTATGCTTTGGGGACAAAACATGCTTTTAAAAAGTAGGGTGTGCTTGTGTTTTTGGGTTTGATTTCGTTCGAGGTTTCCTGTTGTCGTGTTTCTTTTTTATCAAACATGCTATCTAGTAGAACCAGAATGTTTAGGATTTTATTTTTGTTTTTTGCTTAGCTAGAAGTAGTTTAGGAGTACTTTACAGCCAATAAATGCACATGTTTGATGTTGTGAAAAATTGACCTGTTTTAAAAATTTTTGGTGTCTAGCTGTGTATGTTAACTGCAATGCATCGCTTTTGTGGATCTTTGTACGACATTTAATACATTCGTATGAGTAATTGTAGCTTAGCTGTGCCAGAACCAGATAGGCTGAATCAATGCAAACCTATACTGTGAGTGAGTGAGGATGCTTACCTAGTTCAATATAGTTGGTCTTTACATAGGTTGTAGGATAGTTGGTTAGGAAAGGATTATAGGCTATTTTTTATTTAGCTCACTTTAGCTTAAATTATCCTACCAAATAAAAATGATTTCCTTGATCCGGAATTTAAGCCTAAAAGTTGACCATTTTTTCTTTGATTACCCATTCACCTTCCCTTGTTTATAATGAACATGTTTGGCCCTAGTCCCTCATTGGACATTGTGAACCTCAACTCAGGCAAAATGCCTATGTTGAGGGTTGATATAGTATGTGTGCATAACCGGTTGGGGGTGAAAAGAAAGAAGAAGTCAAAGAAAAGTGAGGGATGGTATGAAAATAAAAAGAAAAAGTGAATAAAAAGAGCTAAAATGTAAAAATGAAAAGTGAATGAAAAGAGTTGAAAAAAGGATGAGAAATATACACCACACTCACAAATGATTTTTGAATGGTGAAAAAAAAGGAAAAGCTAAAAGGAGAAAAAGGGGTAAAAAGTGCAAAGTTAAGCCATGTGCGTAGTTTTGAGGGTTAGTCACTAATATCCATATCTACCATACCCAACTTAAAGCCTATATTACAAGCCGAGAAAAGTCCTATAGTGATCCTAGCCTAACTGTCCGAAAAACCAAAGTGGAGAAAATAAGGGTAAGCCTGTGGTATCCAATATGCAGTATTTATAACTTCTTTATGAGAGTGAGAGTCTTACTTGATTATTCCCAAGTTTCATATTTTTATATATCTATGAGTTTCGGGGATTTCATTTGCTATAAGGGTACAAGGTTTGTATTACATTTTGCCAGTTGTCTATGTGAATAGCATTAGTGATAGCTCAGTTCTCTGCTAATAATTGGATTCCATATTTTCATCCCTGAATTTCATGAGTTGTAGTTGCATGTGTGCATAGTTGACTTGATTTGAATGAAAAAGGAGTCAAAAGCTGATAATGGTTATTGTGCAAATTTGGCTGTGTTGGCTGTAGGTCTTCTACTTTACTTTATAGTTAAGCGTCATTTTATAGTTTATTTTAGTTTGCCTAAGGATGTGCAAAAATCTTAAGTTGAGGGTGTTGATATGTTGTGGGCTTACAACACTTTCAATGCTTAAAACTGCGAAAATAAGCATGGTCTTAGGTGTGTTTATACAGATATGATGCACTTTTGCTTTGTTTTCTGGGAAATAAGGTGTTGAAGTTGAAATCTGGAAAAGAAATGAAAAGACAGCAGAAAATGGGCCAAGTACAATTCTTAGTACGAGCTGCACCTTGATAGTATGAGCCATACTGAGAGTCGTGGAAAAGTCTAGATGGTACGCTAAGGCAAAGGCCAAGTTATGATTCTTGGTACGAGCCGTACCAAGGCATTCGTGAAAAACTTCAGAAGAAACTGCACATAGTAGTCTCCTGGTACAGTTAGAAACTATGGATTGTGATTACTAACTACAACCCTTATCAAGAAGCCATAGTAAAGTTCCGAAGAATTAAGGAGTGGCATATCTCAAAATACGAAAGGCAATCATGGGTCATAGGATGAAGGTATGAGTTGCACCAAGACATTCGTGGAATTATCAAAAAATGTATTGTACGAGTTCCAACACTTATCCAGATTCAGAGTTTCTAGACATTGTACGAGTGAAAGGTACATCTCGTACAATCATGGTACAAGTCATAGTTAAAGTCGCCGACAGTTATATCACATTTCCTATTAATTTAGAAAAAGTTTCTAATTATTTTTATAAACACTTTTATAGGTTATTTTTGTTAGTAAGGAGATCAGTAGATGACAAAATTTGACGAGAAAGAATATTATTCGACATTCCTGAACTAAGATTGACTTCTTGGGAGATTTTCTTGGAGTTTATTCCGTTATTCTTGAATTGTTCTTCATTGATCTTTTGCAATAATCAACAAGGTTTATTTCAATCATCATTGTATGTTGATAATTATTTTTTTGTCTATGAATTCTAACTCTTCTCTTACATTCATTAGATGCTAAAACCTTCACAACTAGGATGGGAACCATGGTGCATTAACAAACTAGGGTTTGCACAAAGTGATTCTAAACCAATGCTAATGCTTGTATTGTATTCTTTTCATCTTAAACGTTTCTTAATGGAGCACAACATTAGGACTTGCCTGAATTCTCTACTTACTTAAATCTAGAAAGGTAGAGATTAGGAAAAGAGAATAACAACAAAGCCTTGAAATTTATGGTTCATTGAATAACTTAAGCTGCAGTCGCAGGATAGTTAATTTGGATTAAATTGATAACGGTTAAGGTTTAATCACTCAAGAGACCTAAACCAATAATTAAGTATAGTCATCCAATAGGGACGAACCAGTCATTTGGATGAATCTATGTTATAAGTTCTACAAGTTAAGTATTGGGATAGATCACAAGTGTAAAACCCATGGGAAACACTTCCCTAGTTAATTGCATTATCTTGATAACAAATCACTTTTCAATACTATTAAGCGTTAAATTCCAAACCCTCCATTAGTAAATAATATACTTAAAAGCATAAATACTCGAATTATTCTACATCTTGACCATATTCCATGTGGGATCGACCTTAACCTACCTGGGTTCTTTATTGACAACGTCCGCATCATACTTTTACAGGAATGTGATTTCAGTGTTATCAATATGTTATGAGTATTCCACCTTGATGTATATGAATTGTTAGATCCAGGGTATGCCCTATTTTTGTGATTCCTTATGCTGTTGTTAGTTTCAGAATCAATCCCGAAATCCTTTTAGAACCCTTCTCAATCTCTACTCCTATCGGTGAGTCAGTTTTAACTTGACAGGTGTACGGAAATTTCCCTATTATAGTCCTTCAAAAAGTCACCTCAGCCGACCTAGTAGAGTTATATGTGATTTTGATGTTATATTCGGCATGGGTGGGTTATATGCTTGCTTTGCTTAGGTAAATTGTTGAACTCATACGGTAGAGTTCCGATTTTGGGGTGAGCCAGTCCTAGAGTAGAAGGATAGTTCAGTGGTGCCTGTAGGTTGCTTATTTCCTATCTCAATGCCAGGAAGATAATCTCTAAGGGTTGCGTGTATCATCTAGTTCAGGTCAAGGATTCTACGTCTGAGACCTCGACTCTTCAGTCCATCTCTGTTGTATGTGAATATCCAAAGATGTTTCCAGATGATCTACCAAGAGACCCTCCCGAGCGAGAGATTGACTTTGGTATTGACCTTCTCCCTCATATGTAGCCCATATTCATTCTTCCTTACAGAATGGCTCCTAAAGGAGTTGAAAGAACAATTGTAAGACCTCTTAGATAAGGCTTTTATATGGCTTAGTAAATCCCCATAGGGTACTCCATTCTCTTTGTTCAGAAGAAGGATGGTTCCCTTAGGATGTGCATTGATTATTAGCAGTTGAATAAGGTGACAATCTAAAACAAGTATCCCCTCCCTGGGATTGATGCCCAGTTTGACCAGCTTCAGGATGCTAAGTGCTTTTCAAAGATAGACCTCAGATCCGGCTATCACCAGCTCAGAGTTAGGGAGAATGACAATCTGAAGACAGCCTTCAGGACTCGGTATGGTCATTATGAGTTTGTGGTTATGTCTTTTATACCAACGAATGCTCCTGCAGCTTTTATGAATTTGATGAATAAGGCGTTCAAGTAGCATAAGGATATGTTCGTGATTGTCTTCATAGGCGATATATTCATATACTCTCGAGCAAGGACGAGCATGTCGCTCATTTGAGGATTATGCTGCAGACTCTCAAGGATCGTCAATTATTTGCTAAATACAGCAAGTGTAAGTTTTGGCTGAACTCGGTAGCATTTTTGGGCCATATAGTGTCTAGCAAGGGTGTATAGGTGGACTCTCAAAAGATAGAAGTGCTTAAGAATTGGCCTAGACCAGTCAGTCTTACAGATATTAGGAGCTTTTTGGGTTTAGCTGGCTATTACAAAAGGTTCATAGAGGGATTTTCATCCATTGCTGCACCATTGACTAAGTTGACCTAAAAGAAGGTAAAATTTCAATGGTTGAAGCTTGTGAGAAGAGTTTTTAGTTGTTAAAGACCTGACTCAACCCTACCAGAGGGTACGAATAATTTTGTGGTGTATTGTGATACTTCTAGGGTTGGTCTTGGATGTGTGTTGATGCATCATGGTAAGGTTATTGCGTATGTCTCTAGACAATCTAAGACTCATGAGAGGAACTATCCGACACATGACCTAGAATTGGTAGATGTGGTGTTTGCTTGGAAGATTTGGAGGCACTACTTGTAGGGGGTGCATGTGGATGTATTCACAGACCACAAGAGCCTTCGGTATGTGTTCACTCAGAAGGACCTAAATTTTGTGAAAAAGGAGATGGCTAGTTGTTCTCAAGGACTATGACATAAGCATCATTTACCATCTGGGCATGGACAATTTAGTGGAAGATGCTTTTAATAGGATGTCCATGGAAAGTGTCTCATATCAAGGATGGAAGGAAAAAGTTGGTGAAGGATGTCCATAGGCTTGCTTGTTTGGGGGTTTGCCTTATTGACTCGGTGAATGGTGGTGCCATTATTCAGAATGGGTCAGAATCTTCATTGGTGACCGAGGTTAAGGCTAGGAAAGATAAGGATCCTATCTTGGTAAAGTTAAAGGAAGCGGTCCAAAATCAGAAAGTGAAGATTTTCTCCCGAGGAGGAGATGGTGTACTTTGATATCAGGGTCATTTTTATGTACCAACTATAGATGAATTGAGAGAGGATGTTGAGTGAGGCTTATAATTCTTGGTATTCAATCCATCCATGTTCCACCAAGATGTACTTTGACCTATGGAAAGTCTATTAGTGGAATGGCATGAAAAAGGATGCGGAGTTTGTGGCTAAGTGTCCGAATTGCCAACAAGCGAAGGCTGAGCATTAGAGACCTGGAGGTATGCTTCAGGATATTAGCATTCCCACTTGGAAGTGGTAAGAGATAAATATGGACTTCATCACAGGATTGCCTCTTACCCATTGACAATATGACTCTATATGTGTGATTGTAGACAGGTTGACCAAATCAGCTCATTTCTGACTGGTCAAAACTACCGATTCAGCCGAGGATTATGTTGGATTGTACATTCGGGAGTTAGTTCGATTGCATGGAGTTCCTTTGTCCGTTATCTCAAATAGGGGTACTTAATTTACCTCTCAATTTTGGAGAACATTTTCTAGGGACTTGATACTCAGGTGAAGCTTAGCACAACTTTTCACCCGCAGATAGATGGTAAGGTCGAGCAAACCATTTAGACTCTTGATAATATCTTAAGAGTGTGTGTGATTGATTTCAATGGTAGTTGGGTTGATTACTTGCCTCTCATCGAGTTTGCCTACAATAACAGTTATCACTTCAGCATTCAAATGGCTCTATTTGAGGCTCTTTACAGGTGGAGGTGTAGATCACCTATTGGATGGTTTGTAGTGGGTGAGGATATGTTGATAAGGCCAGATTCAGTTCATGAAGTGATGGAGAAAGTTCAGCTTATTAGAGAAAGGCCAAAAATAGTTTAGAGTCGTCAAAAATCTTATGTGGATGTGAGGCAGAGGGAGCTTGAATTTGAGATTTCTCCCATGATGAAAGTGATGTGGTTTGAAAAATGAGGAGATGCTCAATCCCTTTTATGTTTGTCCTTATAGGATTTTGAGGCGAGTTGCCAAGGTGGCCTATGAGTTGGAACTACCAGCAGAGTTAGCTGCGGTGCACCCAGTTTTCCATGTATCCCTGTTGAAAAAGTGCATTGGTGAATCGACCTTAGTGTTAGAATGGAGAGAATAGGTGTGAAAGATAGCCTTACCTATGAGGAGGTGCCAGTTGAGATCCTTGATCATCAGGTTCAAATATTGAGGAATAAGAAAGCAACTTTAGTGAAGGTTTTGTGGAGAAATCAACTTGTTAAGGGAGCTATGTGGGAAGCTGAAGCAAATATGATAGCTAGATACCCGCATCCTTTCCCTTCCGGCTCAAATTTAGCATGAGGTACCCGTTTTCTACTTAGTACTCTATTCAGTTTCATGTCAAATTCATGTATATCAATTCCCTTCATTTCATAGCATGCGTGTATGTTTCATGAATTCAATTTAGTCATGTATCTCAGTTTGGAGTTATTCACTCCGTTAGTTTTTAGCTTTAATTGTTCAGTTTTAGGATTGCAATTCTTTCCCCAGCCTTTCAGTATGCTTAATCTACATAGAGGCTGAATATTCCCAATAGGGAGAAAATATAACACCCTAAAAGTCTCTACGATCAAGCCCTAGACTTATAGCAAAATCAGCAGAAAAATTTGCAAAATCCCTCAAAATGACTCATTATACGAGTCGTGATTTGATTTCATAAGTCATAGGGGGGAGTCGTGGTTAGGTTCTAAAGTTCCATCTCCCAGACCACGAGTCCATACCACGAGTCGTGGTGAGTGGGTATGACTCGTGGTCACGAGCCGTAGTTAGAATCTGCAGAAGCAGGCCTGAGGTGATGAGTCACAGTATGACTCTTAGGTTGATATAGTGAGACGTTGTCAGGGGTCGTGATGAGCTACCTGTTGTTAGATCTTGAACCAACAAACCAAGTTACGACTTGTTGTTTGGTGTGACGGATCGTGAAATGTAGTCATGATTTAGATCTATTGAGGCAAGGGGAGTTGTCACGAGTCAAGGTATAACTCGTTGTGGTTAGAATCATGGAAGGCGTCCATGGTTAGAATTAGAGAGTCGGAAATCTGGACTAAATGGCAACAGAAGGACACCACGAGTCATGATTTGGAGGTACGAGTCATGGTACAAGTCATGGTGACTAGTAGTGTGTTTTTCCCTGTCAATTTATTAAGGGAGTTTTCATAATTTCTAAACTCCTATGTCCTAAAAAACGTTAGATTAAGCTTGGGAAGGAATGCTTTAAGAGGAATATTCACCCTAGAACTCTCATTCTACTCCTAACACTTCAATTTGAAGATTAAAATATCTCAAGGCTCTCAAGAACAATATAGGGTTCTTCACTCTCATCCTCTCCAATTCTTTTTGGGTTTCAACCTAAGTCAAGAAATTAGTGAATTAAGATAGTGAGGTTCATCAATGAGGGATTCCTCCACCATCATTCCCCTTCTCCAATTGAAATCATGGTCTCCCATTCCCCATATGCTAATTTTTGAATTTCTAGGGCTTTATTGGGTATCGTTGAATTCCTCCATGATTCTCCTATGCGTTTAGCTATCTTGATCAAATTGATGATTCTATGACTAAGGTTTTGTATATCTATCATGTATTCAATGAAATTACTGTCAAGCTTGATTATGAACTTTTAGGGTTAAATTCACTTCTATTGAAATCTCATGATTTTCTTATGATATCAACTCTCAATTTTTAAGTTATGTATTATGATCATGATGTACTTTACAAGAACCCTCATGAATTTATGAATTTCAAGTATGATTTCTTTCTCAAGTATGCATAGTTTTCACAAGTATCATATTTATGTTTATGGCCGACACACAGGCCTCTTTCATGGCTAGTTCACGTATTTCAAGCATGTTCATGTATCTTATGATTTTAACTAGCCCATTTATTTCAAGTATGTTTCATGATTACCCTATAAGCCATGTGAATGTTTTTGGGAGTAGTATCTAGCACCGAGTAGGTTGGGGTTCCTGGAACCCAGGCCTCAAAACTATGTGCCAACATAGGATTATTCTTATGTTATCCCTACGCGGTCTCTTTAGTAATCACGCCATGTCATTGTGCCTTGCCAGCAAGCTTGGGGCGGCTCTACCCACTTGAGGGAGATAGTTGGGGCGTCATGTAAGCTCTATCATGGTGGTGTCGGTTATGATGAATCCTCCTACTGTTCCTTATGATTTTATGCATGTCCATGATTATGATAATTTGGCTCAAGTTATGTTTCACAAGGTTTTCCTCAAGAATATGATTATGTAGTGTATGAGCCATTTGAAAACTTTGAGCCCTCATGCCAAAATTATTGACTATTACTTCATGTCTGAAATGTCCTACTCTCATGCACTACTTAGTATTTTAATAGCATGTTTTTACTCACCTAGCATACTCGATATGTTCAAAATACTGACTGTATACTCTATGCTATATTGTCTTATGATACAGGTTCGAGCAATGGACTCAGCTGTGTTGTTAGCCCTGCTCCCTATCAGTCCAGTTCAGTCCCAGTGTTGGTGAGTCCTCATCTTTTGAGGACATTATTTTATCCATGTTTTTATGTCATACCAGTTTCATACTTAGCAGACTAGTTAGGGAGTTGTCCCATGTAATGCCCTGGAAGATCAAAATCAATATCTGGGACATAAATCAGAAAATCTGCAAAGCTGCAGAAAAGTTGCAGAATGGACAACCTAATTGGTCGTTAAGGGACCCAACGACTCATCAGGACAACCGTGAGGAGGATGCCAAAGATATGTTTTAGTGTTCCTAACGGATGACCCCACGAGTCATTATTAGTCCCCATGACTCGTTACGTCGCCCGTTGCCAAGCCGGAGGTTTAGAATTTCAGAAGTAGACAGTGTACTTGACGGAAGGTCACCAAGAGTCGTCATCAGCAGAAACGACTCGTCAGGTCCTTCGTTCCCAGTCCTTTCTGGCCTTCTTACCAGTGTACCTAATGGATGACATGACGAGACATTCCCAGTCATGATGACTTGTCATGTTCCCGTCAGGGATTAGTACAGTATTCCCAGTGAACTTGATGAGAGGATCCAATGGCTCGTTGGACCTGGTAACGAGTTGTTAGGTCACCTGTTAGGAGCACCTGGCAGTTTTACCTAGTGAATTTCTGGGGACTATTTAGTAAAGTCCTATTCCCCAAAGCATTAAACCACGTCGTTTAAGCACCAGCGTTAGATGTTTTAGTGGGGAGAAAGGGTCCATTCCTCATTCCCCACTCTCAGTTCTCAAGAAAAGATCGAAGTCTCCTCTCAAAAACTCTCAAGTGAAGTCTAGGGTTCCTCACCATGTTCAGCCATTCAAGCTTCTTCATCTGGAAAAATTTAGTAAGGTATATGGAGTTTTAGCATGGGAATTGTTCTTCCCTTGTGCCCCCCAGATCCTCCTCAGTTTCTTCTAGTAATACTAATCCCTGAGTTTTCGAGTATGAGAAACCTTCATGTTTATTCTCGTTAATTTCACTTATAATGGTGTTCATAATTTATTGTTGATATAATCTTCATCAGTTCCTCATCAATTTGTCAGCATTGTTATAAAAGTGAATATGAGCCCTAATCTTTGAGTAAAGGTTCTTGCTCATTAATTTGTTTTAGTGAAGGAAGAATTCTTTGGGATGAATTCTTAGATTTTCTTGCTATTCGCATGTGTTGGGTAAATATCCCATGAATGAGATATTTTTGAATTGTTGGATGCAATTCCCAAACTCATGAAATTTGCCTTTTAGTATGAATGATCTCTCTATTAGCTGCTTAGGAATTCAGTTAGTTAGAATAAAGAACTCTATCAGTCTAGTCTAAGTCAGAACCATATTAGTCTAGTTTCAGTCAAATTTTAGCAACCTCAGTGTTGTCCAGAAAATGTCAACTGATCAATTTGACTCTAGTTTAGTTTTGAGGTGTCAGTGGTGTCTCCCAGTTTTTCAGACTCAGATTCAGATTACAGTTATTTGGTCCATTAGGTGGTCATGACATTCAGTTATAGCTCTGACTAGCCCCGGACCCCAGTTCAATTATTAGTTTGTTCTTTATATGGTTACAATGCTTTCAGCTAAGCATCTCTAACCAGTCTTAGAACCCAGTTTCTAAATCCAGTCCTATAAGACGCTCAGGGAACTCTCTGACAGTATCCCTAGGTCAGTATAGTCTTGGACCCCAGTATTGAGCTATCCGCTTATCGATACTAGCAGTAATAGGGGTATTCCAGTGGGAGTAGGACTTAGCACGAAAGGGCCAGGGTTCCAGCGCACCCAGGTTCCAAAACTACGTTGCCTCAGTAGGGTTTATTTACTTGGCATAACGGCCGCCTTTTGACAGTGATTTCCATAGTCCATTCCTTTATACCCTGGCAAGGTATATTGGGTCCTACCGGTGGGGTGTATACATTGGACTACACATCTAGCTCACATTGTTAAATGTCGGTTATAGAATCTCCCACTAGTCAGTCCAATCTAGTAATAGAATAAGCAGCTCAGTTCAGTATAGTATCTCAGATTCAATGTTTCAGACTTAGGGCATGTCCTTGACCATCAGTCAGGGTCGATTTGACCACTTCATATTATATCAGAATTTTAGTTCAGTTTACTTGTTGGTCATGGCATGTCATTTTCAGTTCAGAATTTGCATTCAGTATGTTTCTCCCATTTACTCAGTACATTCAAAGTCTTGCCGCATGCTTTTCATGATGTATCCTTTCATGATACAGCTGCAGGTTCTTAGGTTCAACACAGATAGTTACTTTAGTTTCAGAGCATTCCTTTCCAGCAGATCAGAGTGTGAGTCCACATCATTCGAGGGATTTTTTTATTTATTTCATTTGGTTTTGTTTAGACTTAGAGTTAGCTGGGGGTTTGTCCCAGCAACTCCTCAGTAGATGGCTTTCAGACAGTTACGGTTTTTAGTTTATTTAGTCTATTTAAAGATTTGAACCTTTACTTTTAGGTTTGTTTTTCTTAAATAATTTGTGCTATTATTTTAAGTTCCGCTGTGCATGTTTACTCAGATCATTAGTGTATGATAGACCGGGTTTGACTTGGGGTCACTTGTGGCTTCAAGTACTGTGTTACGCCCAAGGTGTAGGCTCGGGGCTTGCCAAACTTAGTATCAGAGCACTAGGTTTAGAGTATCCACGGTAAGTCTGAAAGCTACATCAAGTAGAGTCCTTTTTATTGGTGTGAAGCACGCCACACTTATGATGTGGAGGCTATGAGATGTCATTATGAAAAATTCCCCTTTTGTTCATGTTCTTTATCGTGTGTTAAAGTCAAATTCCAAAGACGTCTTTCTAAAGTGTGTCCTTTTTCCTTTTAGTGAACCATGTCTCCCCTATGTGGAAATGGATGAAGAGCCAAAAACGCCAACAGACCCGCTCCACCAACTCCGACAGTTCCTCAAGACGACTCTTTGTCTACCACCGAATTCAGGGCGGCCATTCAGTTGCTTGCTCAGACCGTCACCAACCAAGTGAACTAGCAGGTGGTTCCAGTAGCCACAAATGGGTCTGCAACTGCTGCTCGGGTGCGGGATTTCACCCGAATGGACCTCAAGACTTTCACGGAACAAAAGTGGGAGAGGACCCACAAGGCTTTGTAGATGAGCTCAGAAAGAGCACCCGAATCATGGGTGTCGGCTCCTCCGATAGTGCTGACCTAGCTACCTACCATCTAAAAGTTGTAGCTCAGGTTTTATACGAGCAGTGGAAGGAGGGGCCATCAGCAGAAGCAGGACCGGTTGAGTGGGAGGAGTTTCATACAGCTTTTCATGATAGGTTCTTTCCTCGGGATCTGAGGGAGGCTAAGATGGTAGATTTTATGAACCTACGGCAGGGAAACCGGACAGTGGAGGAGAATGCTTTGGAGTTTACTAGACTATCAAAGTATGCTCCAAAGATAGTGGCCGACCCGAGGGATCGCATGTTGAAGTTCGTTAATAGAGTGTCTAATTTGGTCCTCAAAGATTGCAGCACCGCGATACTAATCAAAGAAATGGAATTGTCCAGCCTAATTATTTACGCTCAACAGATTGAGGCTGAGAAGTTGAAAGATATGGAGCATAAGAACAAGAAGGCAAGAATTGGTCAAACAGATTTTGGCCACCAGAGGTCTAGCGGTGGTAGCCATCCACAGCAGCAACAGTAGAGGGCCCCAGCACCTAGCTCATCCAGTACACCAACCTTCCGGTCCCGCCAGGATCGGAGGGGTGGGTCATCTGGCACTCAGTCTCAGGCCCACAGTTCAGGAAACAAGTATCCAATGTGCCCTAAGTGTGGCAGAAACAATCCTAGAGAGTGTTTACAGGGTAGAGAGGGTTGCTTCAGTTGTGGACAGCTCGGGCATCGACTCAGAGAGTGCCCGTCAGCAAGGCGAGGAAGGTCACAATCCACTACCTCAACAGCTCTAGTAGGTCGACCAGCTCAGCAGGCTCACCCATTAGGTACAGATGGCGGTCGATGCCAAAATCATTTTTATGCTCTCTCTTCTCATTAGGATCAAGAAAGTTCACCTGACGTAGTTACTGGTATGTTTTGTCTCTTTCATTTAGACATGTATGCCCTCCTAGATCTAGGATCTACTCTTTCATTTGTGACTCCTTATGTGGCAATTTAGTTTGACATTAGTCCACAAGTCCTAATAGAACCCTTCTCAGTTTCCACCCTAGTTATTGAGTCAGTTAGAGCCAGCTAAGTGTATAGAAACTCTGCAGTCTCAGTCTTGAATAAAATCATCCCAGCTTATCTTGTAGAGCTAGACATGGTCGATTTCGACCTTATTCTATGCATGGATTGGTTACATTCCTGCTATTCCTGAGTTGACTATAGGACTAGGGTTGTCAAGTTTCAGTTTCCAGATGAGCCCGTGTTAGAATGGTTGGGCAGCAGTTCAACGCCTAAGGGTATGTTTATTTCCTTCCTTAAAGCTCAGAAACTCATTTCTAAAGGATGTCTATATCATCTGGTTCGGGTCAAGGATTCCAACTCTGAGACCCCAGCCACTCAGTCAGTTCTAGTTGTAAGCGAGTTTCTAGATGTCTTTCCTGAAGATCTTCCCGGAGTTCCCCCTAAATGGGAAATAGACTTAGAGATAGATCTTCTTCCAGATACTCAGCCTATCTCCATCCCTCCTTATAGAATGGCTTCAGCTGAGCTTAAGGAGTTGAAGGAGTAGTTAAAAGATCTTCTTGATAAGGGTTTCATCAAACCCAACATCTCTCCCTGGGTTGCTCCAGTGTTATTCGTGCATAAGAAAGACGGTACCCTCAGAATGTGCATAGATTACTGTCAGCTGAGCAAAGTCACAGTCAAGAATAGATATCCCTTACCTAGAATAGATGACCTATTAAATCAGCTTCAGGGAGCCAGTTGTTTCTCCAAGATTGATCTCAGGTCAGGATACCATTAGTTAACGTTTAGAGAAAGTGACATATCGAAAATAACATTCAGAACTCGGTATGGTCACTATGAGTTTGTGGTGATGTCCTTTGGGTTGACTAATGCCCCAACAACCTTCATGGACCTAATGAACGGGGTTTTCAATCCATACCTAGATATGTTCGTCATCGTATTTATCGACGACATCCTGGTGTACTCCAGAAATGAGGAAGAGCATGCCAATCACCTAAGGTTAGCATTGCAGACTCTCAGAGATCGCCAGTTACAAGTTCGGTAAGTGTGTATTCTGGTTGAAGTCTGTGACCTTCTTGGGTCATGTAGTCTTAGGTGAAGGGATACAAGTAGATCCTCATAAAATAGCAGCAGTGAAGGATTGGCCCAAACCTACCTCTTTGATAGAAATCAAGAGTTTTCTGGGCTTAGCGGGTTATTACTGATGGTTTGTAGAAGGGTTCTCCTCCATAGCCTCTCCCCTGACCAAGTTAACTCAAAAGAAGGTGAAATTCCAGTGGACAAATGAGTGTGAGAAGAGTTTTCAGGAGTTGAAGACTCGACTCACTACTGCTCTAGTGTTAACTTTGCCAGAAGGAACAGATGGGTTTGTAGTGTATTGTGATGCCTCCAGAGTTGGACTTGAATGCATTCTAATGTAGAGGGGCAAAGTGATACCCTACGCCTCTAGACATATCAAGGTCCATGAGAAGAATTATCCAACTTATGACTTGGAGTTGGCAACGGTGGTATTCGCATTAAAAATATGAAGACACTACTTGTACGAGGCTCATGTGGATGTGTTCACAAATCACAAGAGTCTTCAGTACGTGTTCAGTAAGAAGGACGACCTCTAATAGAGAAGGTGGCTGGAGCTCTTGAAAGATTATAACATGAGTGTGCTGTATCACCCGAGCAAGGCCAATGTGGTGGCTGACGCCCTAAGTAGACGATTGATGGGAAGTGTAGCTTACTTCGAGGGAGGAAAAAGGGAGTTAGCAAAGGATTTTCACAGACTAGCCTAGTTAGGGGTGTAGCTGGTAGACTCAGCCGAAGGTGGAGCAGTAGTACAAAGCGGGTCAAGTTCATCTTTGGTAGTTGAAGTTAAGTCTAGACAAGATGAAGATCTAGTTCTACTTAAACTCAAGGAAGCAGTTCTCAGAAAAGTAGTCGAGGCTTTCTCCTAAGGGGGAGATGGAGTGCTCCACTACCAGGGAAGGTTGTGTGTGCCAGATATCGGTGAGTTGATACAACAGATTTTAGCTGAGGCACACAGCTCATGGTATTCCATTCACCCTGGTTCTACTAAAATGTACCGCGACTTGAGGGACTTTTACTGGTGGAATGGCATGAAGAGAGACATTGCTGAATTTGTAGCTAAGTGCCTAAACTTCCAGCAAGTCAAGGTAGAACACCAGAGACCGGGGGTATGACTCAAGATATCAGTATACCCACATGGAAGTGGGAAGAAGTAAACATGGACTTCATTACGGGTCTACCTCGAACTCGTTTGCAACATGACTCTATCTGGGTGGTATAGACTGGATGACTAAGTCAGCAAATTTCCTCCCAGTCAAAACCACAGATTCAGCTAAGGATTATGTTAAAATTTACCTTCGGGAGCTGGTTAGACTTCATGTGTACCCTTGTCCATCATTTCAGACAGGTGAGCTCAGTTCACCTCCCATTTCTAGAAGTCTTTTCAGAAGGGACTTGGTACTCAGGTCAAGCTCAGTACAGCTTTTCACCCGCAGATAGATAGACAAGATGAGCAGACTATTAAGACTCTAGAGGAAATGCTAAGAGCGTGTGCAATAGATTTAAGGGTAATTGGGATGACCATCTGCCTCTTATCGAATTTGTGTACAACAATAGCTACCATTCCAGCATTCAGATGGCCCCGTTTGAGGTATTTATTGTAGGAGGTGTAGATCTCCTATAGGTTGTTTTGAAGTCGGTGAAGCTACCTTGATAGGGCCAAATTCAGTTCATAAGGCGATGCAGAAAGTTCAGCTCATCCGAGAAAGATGAAAATAGCCCAGAGCCGTCAGAAATCCTATGCCGATGTGCGAAGAAGAGAGATGGAGTTCTCAGTTGATGACTGGGTATACCTAAAAATTTCTCCCATGAAAGGGGTGATAAGGTTTGGGAAGAAGGGGAAACTCAGTCCTAGGTATGTGGGACCCTATAGAATTTTGAGGCGTATCGGCAAGGTAGCCTATGAGCTAGAGTTACCTACAGAACTAGCATTTGTACATCCAGTTTTCCATGTATCACTTTTGAAAAAGTGTATCGGAGATCCGACCTCTGTGGTGCCATTGGATAGTGTGGATGAGGAGGTACCAGTCCAGATCCTTGACCGTCAGGTTCAGAGATTTAGGAATAAGGAAATAGCTTCAGTCAAGGTTCTATGGAGGAATCATCTTGTTGAAGGAGCTACGTGGAAGGCCGAAGTAGATATGAGGGCCAAATACCCACACTTGTTCTCTATCGACTCTGTTGCAGTTTGATATGTGAATTTTGTGTTAGGACCTAAACTAGTTGTTGAATTCAGTTCATGTATCTAAATTTTCTTTCTGACTTTGGTTGTGTTATGGAAAACAAAATTCAGTTCAGTTATGTTCTCTGAAATGTAGATAGTCATTTCGGTCATTTTGAAGTTGAATGAGCAGTATTTGAATGCTTTGATTGTTTTTTTTCTGGTTGCTATGAGTTTTCTAACATTCGAGGATGAATGTTTCAAAGGGGGAGATATTGTAATGCCCTGTAAGCTCAAAATCAATATCTAGAACATAAATCAGAAAATCTGGAAAACTGTAGAAAAGTTGCAGAAGGGCCAACCTGACGAGTCGTTAAGGGACCCAACGACTCGTCAAGTCAACCGTGAGGAGGATGCCAAAGATATGTTTCAGTGTTCCTAACAGACGACCCCATGAGTCGTTATCAGTCCCCACGACTCGTTACCTCGCCCGTTGCCAAGACGGAGTTTTAGAATTTGAGAAGTAGATAGTGTACTTGATTGAAGGTCACCAAGACTCTTCATTAGCAGCAACGACTCGTAAGGTCCTTCGTTCCCAGTCCTTTCTGTCCTTCTTACTAGTGTACCTGATGGATGACCCGACAGTCGTTCCCAGTCATGATGACTTGTCATGTGCCAGTCAAGGATTAGTACAGCATTTCTAGTGAACTTGACGAGAGGATCCAACGGCTCGTTGGACCTGGTAATGAGTCGTTAGGTTACCCGTTAGGAGCACCTGGCAGTTTTTGCCAGTGATTTTTTGGGGACTATTTAGTAAATTCCTATTCTCCAAAGCATTAAACCATGTCATTTAAGCACCAATTTTAGATGTTTTAGTGGGGAGAAACAGTCCATTCCTCATTCCCCACTCTCAGTTCTCAAGAAAAGATCGAAGTCTCCTCTCAAAAACTCTCAAGCCAAGTCTAGGGTTACTCACCAAGTTCATCCATTCAAGCTTCTTCATCTGTAGAAACTTAGTCAGGTATGTGGGGTTTTACCAAGGGAATTGTTCTTCCCTTGTGCTCCCAAGATCCTCCTCAGTTTCTTCTAGTAATTCTAAGACCTGAGTTTTTGAGTATGAGAAACCTTCATGTTTATTCTCGTTAATTTAACTTAGAATGGTGTTCATATTTATTGTTGATATAATCTTCATCAGTTCCTCATCAATTTGTTAGAATTCTTACAAAAGTGAATATGAGCCCTAATCTTTGAGTAAAGGTTCCTGCTCATTAATTATTTTTAGTGAAGGAAGAATGCTTTGGGATGAATTCTTAGATTTTCTTGCTATTCGCATGTGTTGGGTAAATATCCCATGAATGAGAATGATTTTTGCACTGTTGGATGAAACTCCCAAACTCATGAAATTTGCCTTTTAGTATTAATGTGTCATGTTGTCGGCATGAAAGATCTCTCAATTAGCTGCTTAGGAATTCAATTAGTTAGAATACAGAACTCTTTCAGTCTACTCTCAGTCATAACCACATTAGTCTAGTTTCAGTAAGATTTTAGCAACCTCAGCGTTATACAGAAAATGTCAACTGATCAGTTTGACTCCAATTTAGTTTTGAGGTGTCAGTGTGCCACCAAATTTTTCAGACTCAAATTCAGATTACAGTTATTTGGTCCATTAGGCGGTCATGACATTCAGTTGTAGCTCTGACCAGCCCTGGACCCCAGTTCAATTATCAATTTGTTCTTTAGACGGTTACGACGCTTTCAGATAAGTAGATCTCACTAGTCTTAGAACCCAGTATCTAAATCTAGTCTTATAAGACACTCAGGGAACTCTCTGATAGTATCCCTGGGTCAGTATAGTCTTGGACCCCAGTATCAAGCTATCCACTTGTCAGTAGTATCAGTAATAGGGATATTCCAGTGGAAGTAGGAGTTAGAACCGAAAGGGCCGTGGTTCCAGCGCACCCAGGTTCTAGAACTACGTTGCCACCGTAGGTTTTATTTACTTGAACTAATGACCCCCTTTTGACAGTGATTTCCACAGTCCATGCCTTTATAACATGGCAAGGTATATTAGGTCCTACCGGTGGGTGTATATGTCACACCCCACCTTGGGGGGTATGACGGACACCTGGTGCCTGCTAGACTCTGGACTGCTAAATGGTCCAGCCTGAGCACATCTGGTACTTCGGATGGCTTTGGCTCTATTTCAAGAAATAAACTGGCTATATAACGGCTGTAAATACAGCCTCCAACCAACTGGCCTGTAGCCATCTGTACCTAACAACAGCTAACCAGAAACAGACTTGTAACAAGGAACCTATGCGGGCCGATAAGGCCACCATGCTGTCTAGTTATCTGTAACTCAACAAAAGACTGTTGTAAGACTACGTGACCGGCAAAGTCACCACTACTGTCAAACTAAGGCCTCACACGGCCAACATAAACTGAAATGCTAACAGGTATAGCCAACTGCATGGCCTCACACGACCGGCTCAACTAACCACAGAAAAATATATACAGACTGTAAGCCTCTACGAATACTGTAAGAAAATAATGGAAATGATTGGGACAGGGCCCCGATCTACCCATACTGTACGACAAGAGAAAAGGAGCTACACCTCAGGGAATCAGACTCCAGAAGACAGGAGCTGATGACTCACTAGCTGGCTGGAATCACGAGGGATCGGCTCCTCGTCCGTGAGTACCTGTAGGCAAGCAATGCAACGCCCCGCTGGGCATCAGTACCATAGGTACTGAGCATGTAAAGCAAACTGAAATATGCAACTGAAATGAATGGCAACAATAACATGACATATAAGCAAGAAGTAGCTGAGTCTATCTAGCTGAGGATAACTGGGGAGAGTTTGTTCATTCTGTAACTAACTGAGCGTACCTGATGACGTGTCGTCCTACTGTCTATCAGTATCTAATAGCACATATCAATATACATAATAGTACACACAATACCTGACCGACCCCCATAAGCCGGAAGGTGCCAACCAAGAAAGCAATCTATATACCCCTATCCGGGTCTAAACCAACCAAAAATAAGTCACTCCACTCATCTGATACTGTGAGCTCCTCCGACCGGTCCCCTTGGGTACGTAGCTCAGGCCTTGGCCTCTGACAATAAACTATGTCTGTGTTCGAAGACTCCTGCCTCTGGGCGCAGGTGTGCACAAGGTGATCTGCTGCTGTATCTGTGACTCAAACTGCCCCTGGGTGCAAGAACACAACAGCGTGATTTTATAAAAATCTGTATATAAAACTACCCCCGGCCACAAGCGCACACAGAGTGGTCTGCCCCTGTAAACAGGGTGTACTGGCTCTGCGCATAGTAAACTGAACTACCCCTGCAAGCAGGGTGGTCTGGACTGTATTATCATGGTGGTCGGCCATCATCGTCCTTTAGGCGGACGGCACCAGCTGGTGGCGGTATCTGAATCTGGTATCGACACAACTATAACCCAGGGGCGGTGGGGATGCTAAAAGGGTGCCCACATGCCATAACAAGTCTCAACATACAAAACACATATACAGCAAGCATGCTCAATGAAAAAAATACTAACCATATTCTCTTCTTTTATCTCAAGGCCAGTCTGTATTAAATAACTGATGCTATATTCTATTTTACACTATTTCTGATTGCTGGACTAACTGCTACCTGGCCTTTATCTGTCTATTTGATTATGTCTGGATATAACTCAATAATATAGAACATTCCATCTATAACTGGATATAGCTCGATAATATAAAATGTACCATCTACTACTGGATACAGTCTCAACAGATGTAATACGTATTGCCTGAATATCTATTATTTTGATTATCGCATGATACGTAATAATATACTAGCATGCTTGCTGGAAATTGTACCAAAATCGTTCCTGTACGCTGGGTATCGGTTAGTAGCCTTTATTCTATTTACTTTCTAAACTGTACTTCCTGGTTTGCCGAAAGAATAGCTTTACATACCTGGTTTCGGAGTACTCGACTGACCGATGTGATTTTCGTCGGTACCTCTGCTATTTCTCCCAACTGCATTCATAAATATGTTAATTAATACTAAATATAGCTTTATTCCAAAGAACAACGTCACTTTCGATATAATTATAGCCTAAACTTAGGCTTATCGAAAGACGGTCAAACACTTGCTATTTTTCTGAAGTCCAGAAGGGAGAAGTATTCACTTCACAGCTAGGAGCACATAGACACTAATTTGGAGTAATTCTACTTACTTTGGTTCGGTAGCTCGACGATTCGTCTGCCGTATTTCGCGAAACAAAAATCGTAGAAATACTCTCTGCTACTAAATACCTCGGTACCTGAGGTTAATTTGAGTTTAGACTTTGATTGGCAGCATAATTGAACGATTATATATTACTTTCCTTCGTCCCTCCCTGTCTCACTGTCACACCCCGCCTTGGGGGGTATGACTGGCACCTGGTGCCCTACTAGGACCTGACCTGCTGGACTGTTAATCCTGGGCGCATCTGGTGCCTGGCTGGCTCTAACCCACATTTCTGGAAACAAAGGGCTATATGACGGCTGTAAACACAGCCCCCGGCCCATTGGCCTATAGCCTTCTGTACCTGTGCTAACAGCTGACCAGAAACATAGTAATTCAGGGAAACCTATGCGGGCCGACAAGGCGACCATGCTGTCTAGTTATCTGCAACTCAATCATAACGTATTAAAAAGCTACGTGACCGGCAAGGTCACCACTACTGATAACTATGGCCCCACACGACCATCATAATAGAAAGAATGAATGCTAACGACTATACAACTGCACGACCTCTCACGACCAGCTCATCTGACCACAGGGAAAATAAACAGACTGCAAGCCTCTAGGAAGGGTAGTAGAAATGATCGGGACAGGGCCCCGACCTACCCGTACTGTACAACAAACAGAACTGAACTACACCTCTAAAAATTCAGTCTCTGGATGACAGGAGCTGAACACTCAACCGCTGATGGGGATCACGTGGTGTCGCCTGCTCGTCTAAGGGTACCTGCAGGCAAGTAATGCAGCGCCCCACTGGGCGTCAGTACCGCTGGTACTGAGTATGTAAAGCAACTGAAATAATATAACTTAAAACAACATATGAAAGCAATAATATGACTGATGAAGCTGAAGTAGAAGGAATAACTTAACTATCTGATAATGTAAACCTTACCTTCTCTCAATCTTTACTGGAAGGGGATAAGAGTCATACCTGGAACGTATCGTGCTACTGCTGATCTACTTGTAGCTAACATAACATGGCATAACATGAAATAACATAACATAGCACACACAAACCTTACCCGGCCCCCATAAGCCGGGAGGTACAACCAGCACAGAATCTATACCCCTACCCCGGTCATCCCATCTCCTATAGTGGCTGTAAGCATCCTGCCGGTCACAGGGTATGCACTTGGGCTCGCTGAGCCCCTGACTATAACTGCATCTGAGTCCGGAGGACTGAATCTGCACCCGGGCGTATCCACTCGACTGGGGTGTGTAAGGGCCGATCAAGGCACAAATATGGGGAAAACCTGGCATCCCATCTTCTTCCCCTGGCGGGATGGCATGCCACTCGGTAGAGTGACGTATCCTCGTCCTCTAGTGGACGAGTCGATACAGCTATTAACCCTGGGCGGTCATGGATGCTAGGTAATCCAACCCCAAACAATACAACGGTGTCAACTGGTAATACTGTCTGCGTATCTCACATGCTGAGGCTAATAAGGGTAAAGTATCATATATATTACATGTTGAACTAATGATAGTAATCTGTACGTATTTAATACGTGCTGAGGCAGGTAAAGATGTATGAATATGAATATAGTCTCCTGCCGGGCTGTACTGAGCAAATGCTACATAGGATAATGTTTCTGCTGGAAACTCTGCTGCTTACTAAGTTTCTGTATACACTATATGTTGGACTAGTGATAGAAATATGTACATACTTAATACATGCTGAGGCTAGAAATAATATATATGTATGTACGAATGTGGTCTTCTGCCAGACTATACTGAGACTAATGCTGAACATGATATAGTCTTTCTGCTGAACTATGTTGTATACTGACTTTCTATAGTAACATGATTTACTATTCCTGACATGCTTTCTTAACTTCATTTTAGTCTGCTATTCTACTTCTGAAGTGCTTTACGGGTATTGCATTGCTATACGGGGTTTCAACTGAATACAACCATATCTTAACATGGCATATCGCATCACATACAGAGTATACTGGGCAATCTCTAACACTTGCGTTAGAATCTATATCACACTGATAGGTTTCATACACATTATAACCCAATGTTTCTCACATCGTACCAATTTTCATAATAACGCAATACTCGACTTCTGAACATTCTACTGGTCCGTAATTTATTACACTATACTGATATTACTTAACTTGCCGAAGGAAACTAACTTTACATACCTTCTCTTTGAATTATTCGTCCATTGGATGAGGCTCGGCCGGTACTTCAACTATTTTCTCCCAACTGCATTCATAAATACGTCAATTAAATTAAATACAGCTGTATTGTAAAGAGCAATGTTACTTTCGATATATTTTATAGCCTAAACTTAGGCTTATCGAAAGACGGTCAAAAACTCGCTATTTTTCAGCGGCCCAGAAGGGAGAAGTATTCACTTCTCAGCTAGGAACACATAGACATTAATTTAGAGCAATTCTACTTATCTTAGTTCGGTGGCTCGCCGATTCGTCGGCCGTATTTCGCGAAACTAATTCTGTAGAAATGCTCTCTACTGCTAAATACTCGGGTATCTGGGATTAATTTGAGTTTGGGCAGCGTTTGGCAGCGTAATCGGATGAAAATTAATTAATTTCTTCGTTCCTTTCTTCTCTCTCAACGTTTGGCTCTGTGTCTCTGGAAATTTTAAGGATTAATTCATTTAAAACCGAAGTGGGGCTTTATATACTTGGACCTGGACAAGTCAAACGTGTCACGGATCCATCGCGGAGGCCTCTCCTCCGTGACACGCTGCCATCGCGGAGGGGCTCTACCTCGGCTCCTTCCGCGATGGTTCGATGGGCTTCTCATCCGATCTTTTCCCGGGCCTTTATCCAACACGTATGGCCTTCAAATATGCTTAACCAACATGGGAATAGGTCATCTACGTGCCGGGAATTCTATGGGGTGTAAAATTCTCCCCCCCTTAAGAACATTCGTCCTCGAATGTACACTGTTATCTAGAGGACTGCTTACTTTACTTTTCTGGAAAAATTTCGGCAGAGTTTCCCCTGTAATATGGACTATCGCAAAAACCTAAAACGCAGAAAAGTCCAAAACAGGCACTGCACACAATATTCTAAAATTCACTGGACAACTAAATATCACTTCTTTCTTTATCATTTACAACATACAACCATAAGGTACTGTATAAATAATGATACGGACATACCTGTCATCTGACTAGGCCTGAAATAGGTGAGGGTATCTGATTTTCATATCTTCTTCAGCCTCCCACGTCATTTCCTCCCGATTTCTGCTATGCCACAATACTTTGACAGATGCAACATCTTTAGTTCTCAGTCTGCGAATCTGTCTGTCTAAGATAGCTACGGGAATCTCTTCATAGGCTAACTCTTCTATGACCTGAACATCCTGAACTGGAACTACTGTAGAAGGGTCCCCTACGAACTTCCTTAACATAGAAACATGGAATACTGGGTGAACCGACGCTAACTCTGGAGGCAAGTTCAACTCGTATGCCACGCAGCCTATTCTTCGCCGAATCTGATACGGCCCAATGAATCTTGGGCTAAGCTTGGCTTTCTTGCCAAACCTCATTACCCCTTTCATTAGGGACACTTTCAGATATACCCAGTCATTTACCAAAAATTCTAGATTTCTGCGCCGCCTATCTGCGTATGACTTCTGGCGGCTCTGAGCGGTCAGTAAACATTCTCGGATAAGCTTTATCTTTTCCTCGGACTGCCGAACAATGTCTGGGCCAACTAATGCTGATTCTCCTATCTCAAACCAGCCCACCGGCGATCTACATTTTCGCCCGTACAATGCCTCGAAAGGCGCCATCTGAATAGCTGAATGGTAGCTGTTATTATAAGCAAATTCAGTTAACGAGAGATGTTCATCCCAGCTACCCCCAAAATCTAACACACACGCTCGTAGCATATCTTCGAGCGTCTGAATCGTACGTTCCGCTTGCCCATCTGTTTGAGGATGGAATCCTGTGCTCAAGTTAATCTGCGTCCCCAAACCTTTCTGAAACGACTGCCAGAATCTAGCTGTAAACTGTGCTCCCCTATCCGAAATAATAGATACCGGCACTCCATGCAATCTAACTATTTCTCTGATATATAATTCGGCATAATCCTCAGCTGAGAAGGTAGCCCTCACTGGCAGGAAATGAGTTGATTTTGTCAGCCTATCAACTATTACCCAAATGGAATCATATCTGCGTCTAGTACGGGGTAACCCTGTTACAAAATCCATGTTTATCACTTCCCATTTCCACATAGGTATCATTATCTCTTGAGTCAAACCACCCGGTTTCTGGTGCTCTGCTTTCACCTGCTGACAATTAGCACATCTAGATACAAATTCAGCTATCTCAGTTTTCATACCTGACCACCAGTAGATGTCTCTGATGTCGTGGTACATTTTCGTCGCCCCTGGGTGAAGGGAATAGCGAGCGTAGTGTACCTCATGCATGATCTGCCCACGAAGTCCTGCGACATTCGGGACACAAAGGCGGCCCTTGCAATGTAGCACACCATCCTCGGTTATCTGAAAATCTGGCTCCTTACCCTTCTGAACTCGATCTCTGAGATGGACTAAATCGGGATCCTCATACTGTCGTCCCTTTACCTCTGTAACTAACGATGACACTGCAGAATTCTGAATTACTGCTCCATTATTTTCTGTTTCCATTACTCGAACGGCTAGACCAGCTAACTGATGAATTTCCCTGGCTAATTTCTGCTTCTCAGGTCGCAAATATACTAAACTCCCCATTGACTTACGGCTCAGGGCATCCGCTACGACATTAGCTTTTCCGGGGTGGTATAGAATATTCACATCATAATCTTTCAGCAGCTCCAACCAGCGGCGTTACCGCAGATTCAGCTCCCTCTGAGTGAAAATATACTGTAAACTCTTATGATCTGTGTATATATCAACATGGACACCGTACAGATAATGCCTCCATATCTTCAAGGCATGAATTACTGCGGCCAATTCCAGGTCATGGGTAGGCTAATTCTTTTCGTGTTTCCTTAGCTGTCTGGAAGCATATGCAATTACTCTACCATGCTGCATAAACGCACAGCCCAGCCCGACACCTGACGCATCGCAATAAACTGAATAACCCTCTGTGCCTTTCGGCAATGCTAATACTGGGGCGGAGGTTAATCTGTCTTTCAGTTCCTGGAAACTATGCTCGCATGCCTCCGTCCACTGAAACTTTGCTGCTTTCTGTGTCAATTTAGTTAAAGGTGCTGCAATGGTTGAGAATCCCTCAACGAACCTCCGATAATATCTTACCAACCCCAGGAAGCTACGAACTTCAGTCGGGGTGGTAGGCCTAGGCCATGACTTAACTGCTTCTATCTTCTGCTTGTCTACCTGTATACCAGCGTCTGAGACAATATGCCCCAAAAAGGCCACTGAGTTAAGCCAGAATTCACACTTCGAAAACTTAGCATACAACTGGCGGTCCCTGAGAATCTGGAGTACTATCCGCAAATGAGTCCGGTGATCTGCTTCAGAGCGAGAATACACCAGAATATCATCAATGAATACTATCACGAACAAGTCCAGGAAAGGTCTGAAAATACTGTTCATCAGGTCCATAAAGACTGCTGGGGCATTTGTTAGCCCGAAGGACATAACTAGAAATTCAAAATGTCCATATCGGGTCCTGAATGCTGTCTTAGGAATATCTCTCTCACGTACTCGGACCTGGTGATATCCGGACCGCAAGTCAATCTTAGAAATGTATCTGGCTCCCTGCAACTGATCAAATAAGTCATCAATTCTGGGAAGCGGGTACTTGTTCTTTACTGTGACTTTGTTGAGCTGCCGATAATCTATGCACATTTGGAGCGAGCCATCTTTCTTTCTCACAAACAAGACTGGCGCACCCCACGGGGAAGTGCTCGGCCTGATAAAACCTTTATATAACAAGTCTTTCAACTGCTCCTTTAATTCTCTGAGTTCTACAGGAGCCATACGATAGGGAGGTATTGATATTGGCTGAGTGCCTGGTAGCAAGTCGATAGCAAAGTCTATTTCCCTTTCTAGGGGAATACCAGGTAACTCATCGGAAATACATCTGGGAATTCATTTACTACTGGGACAGACTGGAGTGTCGGAGATTCTGCTTGGACATCCTGAACCCTGACCAGATGATAAATACACCCCTTAGATATCAACTTTCTCGCCTGAAGGTAGGAAATAAACCTACCTTTTGGCGTCGCGGTGCTGCCCTTCCACTCCCGTACTGCCTCCCCTGGGAAGTGGAATCGGACCGTTTTGGTCCAACATTCAACATTAGCAAAACATGGTACTAACCAATCCATACCCATTATGGCATCGAAGTCTATCATTTCTAACTCGACCAGATCTACTGTGGTCTGACGATCAGCAACCTCTACTGTACACCCGCGGTAAATTCGGCTAGCTGTGATAGAGTCACCGACGGGCGTAGATACTAAGAAGGGCTGCTGTAATGATTCTGGTACAATACTAAACTTCCGTGCCACAAATGGAGTAATATAGGACAAAGTAGACCCTGGATCAATTAGCACATAAGCAGGGTGTGAGCAGATAGTTAGCATACCTGTCACAACATCAGGCGATGCTTCTGAATCTTGCCTCCCTGGTAAGGCATATGTACAGCTTGGACCCGCACCTGTACTGGAGGCCCCTGATCTGCCCCGACCCCTGCCTGCTGAAACTGAGGGCCTGCGCCCAATCGAAGATGCTGTAGCTCGTGATCCTATTGATGCCCTATCCTGTCTATCCCTGTCCTCTCGACCTCTGGCTGGGCAATCTTTCATCAAATGGACTTCTTGGCCACAATTATAACATGCGGTGGAGCCATATATGCATGCTCCAGGATGGCGTCGACTGCATATAGGGCAAAGTGGTAGGGTATACCTGCTCTACTCTGCCCTCCTCTGTGATGGTGAATCTGCCATCTGCGAGCCTCTACCAATCTCTGACTGCCCCCTGCGGCTGAATCTACCCCCCTGTGACTGTGGCGGAGGCGGGGGCCTGGGCGGCCTGTCTGACAATCGGGGCCTGGGTCCTCCCCGGGCCTCTCTCTGTAACTCAACTGGCCTGTCCCGGCGACGCTGTTCCTGATTAACCCTTCTGACCTCTCGTTGTCGTTGTCTGATGCCCTCAATATTCTGGGCAAATGCCTGAATGCGAGCAATATCCATGTCCTCTCGCAGTGTGGCTGTAGTGCAAATCTCAACATATTCTGGATTCAATCCCGTAATAAAGCGATGCACTCTGGATCCCATGGTATCAACGAAGGCTGGTGCATATCGAGCAAAGGAATCAAACTGCAAGGAATATTCCTGAACACTCATGGCCCCCTGTTCTAGATGTAGGAACTGGTCTACCCGGGCCTGTCGAATCTCCCGCGGCAAATAATGATCCAGAAAGGCTCCTGAAAAGCTGGACCAGGTGGGAGGGGAAACATCTCTCCCTCGGGACCTCTCCCAGCTTTCGTACCATAACACCGCAATATCCCGTAACCGGAATGCTGCCAACTCAACTGACTCGGTAGACGTGGCATGCATAACCCTGAAGATTCTCTGCATCTGACCCAGAAAATCCTGGGGGTCCTCTGTTCGGACCGTGCCTGTGAACTGTGGGCGATTCAAGGCTAAGAACTCTCGGACCCTCGAACTACCGGGCCCTCCTGATGATTCTGCAACTGTAGATGGCATTGGCTGACGCTGAGCAACCATCATTTGTGCTAACATAACTACAACACTCCTAATCTCCTGGTCAGAAGGAGTCAATATAGGGGCTGCTGAAGGTAGTGTCACCCCAAGTGGCTCCTGACGTGGTAGAGACTGCTGAGGAGACTGGGATGATGCCTCTGTAGTGCCCTCTGATCGGGCTGTCTCCAAATGAGGGGGAGGCATCCTGCTGGTGCCTTCTCCTGCTGCGATGTCTAAGTTCCGACCTGTGATAGGATGGCGCTGGTCTGACATTATCTGTAACCAAAGAATATGGTAAGATTTTTAGGGACTCAACCCTAAACTGTACCGCTCTATAGCACGACTGAATAAGAATAAAAGACAACCATCCTATCCTGCCTTGCAGCCTCCTATCTATAGTATATGGTGGACAACACATCCATGGACAGGACTCTACTTAGCACGGCTTGCAGACTCCCTGGGATACGACCTGCTCTGATACCAAGTTTGTCACACCCCGCCTTTGGGGGTATGACTGGCACCTGGTGCCCTACTAGGACCTGACCTGCTGGAATCTTAAGCCTGGGCGCATCTGGCGCCTGGCTGGCTCTAACCCATATTTCTGGAAACAAAGGGCTATATGACTGTTGTAAACACAGGCCCCGGCCCATTGGCCTATAGCCTTCTGTACCTGTGCTAACAGCTGCCCAGAAACATAGTAATTCAGGGAAACCTAAGCGGGCCGACAAGGCCACCATGCTGTCTAGTTATCTGCAACTCAATCATAACGTATTAAAAAGCTACGTGACCGGCAAGGTCACCACTACTGATAACTATGGCCCCACACGACCATCACAATAGAAAGAATGAATGCTAACGACTATACAACTGCACGGCCTCTCACGACTGGCTCATCTGACCACAGGGAAAATAAAAAGACTGCAAGCCTCTAGGAAGGGTAGTAGAAATGATCGGGACAGGGCCCCGACCTACCCGTACTGTACAATAAACAGAACTGAACTACACCTCTAAAAATTCAGTCTCCGGATGACAGGAGCGGAATACTCAACCGCTGATGGGGATCACGTGGTGTCGCCTGCTCGTCTAAGGGTACCTGCAGGCAAGTAATGCAGCGCCCCACTGGGCGTCAGTACCGCTGGTACTGAGTATGTAAAGCAACTGAAATAATATAACTTAAAACAACATCTGAAAGCAATAATATGACTGATGAAGCTAAAGTAGAAGTAATAACTTAACTATCTGATAATGTAAACCTTACCTTCTCTCAATCTTTACTGGAAGGGGATAAGAGTCATACCTGGAACGTATCGTGCTACTACTGATCTACTTGTAGCTAACATAACATGGCATAACCTGAAATAACATAACATAGCACACACAAACCTTACCCGGCCCCCATAAGCCGGGAGGTACAACCAGCACAGAATCTATACCCCTACCCCAGTCATCCCATCTCCTATAGTGGCTGTAAGCATCCTGCCGGTCCCACGGTATGCAATTGGGCTCGCTGAGCCCCTGACTATAACCGCATCTGAGTCCGGAGGACTCCTGAATCTGCACCCGGGCGTATCCGCTCGACTGGGGTGTGTAAGGGCCGATCAAGGCACAAATATGGGGAAAAACTGGCATCCCATCTTCGTCCCCTGGCGGGACGGCATGCCACTCCGTAGAGTGACGTATCCTCGTCCTCTGGTGGATGAGTCGATACAGCTATTAACCCTGGGCGGTCATGGATGCTAGGTAATCCAACCCCAAACAATACAACGGTCTCAATTGGTAATACTGTCTGGGTATCTCACATGCCCGCTAATAGGGGTAAAGTATCATATATATTACATGCTGAACTAATGATAGTAATCTGTACGTATTTAATACGTGCTGAGGCAGTTAAAGATGTATGAATATGAATATAGTCTCCTGTCGGGCTGTACTGAGCAAATGCTACATAGGATAATGTTTCTGCTGGAAACTCTGCTGCTTACTAAGTTTCTGTATACACTATATGCTGGACTAGTGATAGAAATATGTACATACTTAATACATGCTGAGGCTGGAAATAATATATATGTATGTACGAATATGGTCTTCTGCCAGACTGTACTGAGACTAATGCTGAACATGATATAGTCTTAAAGCTGAACTATGCTGTATACTGACTTTCTATAGTAACATGATTTACTATTCCTGACATGCTTTCTGAACTTCATTTTAGTCTGCTATTCTACTTCTGAAGTGCTTTACGGGTATTGCATTGCTATACGGGGTTTCAACTGAATACAACCATATCTTAACATGGCATATCGCATCACATACTGAGTATACTGGGCAATCTCTAACACTTGCGTTAGAATCTATATCACACTGATAGGTTTCATACACATTATAACCCAATGTTTCTCACATCGTACCAATTTTCATAATAACGCAGTACTTGACTTCTGAACATTCTACTGGTCCGTAATTATTACACTATACTGATATTACTTAACTTGTCGAAGGAAACTAACTTTACATACCTTCTCTTTGAATTATTCGTCCGTTGGACGAGGCTCGACCGGTACTTCAACTATTTTCTCCCAACTGCATTCATAAATACGTCAATTAATACTAAATACAGTTGTATTGTAAAGAGCAACGTTACTTTCGATATATTTTATAGCCTAAACTTAGGCTTATCGAAAGACGGTCAAAAACTCTCTATTTTTCAGCGGCCCAGAAGGGAGAAGTATTCACTTCTCAGCTAGGAACACATAGACATTAATTTAGAGCAATTCTACTTACCTTAGTTCGGTGGCTCGCCGATTCGTCGGCCGTATTTCGAGAAACTAATTCCGTAGAAATGCTCTCTGTTGCTAAATACTCGGGTATCTGGGATTAATTTGAGTTTGGGCAGCGTTTGGCAGCGTAATCGGACGAAAATTAATTAATTTCTTCGTTCCTTTCTTCTCTCTCAACGTTTGGCTCTGTTTCTCTGGAAATTTTAAGGATTAATTCATTTAAAACCGAAGTGGGGCTTTATACACTTCGGCCTGGACAAGGCCAATGTGTCACGGAGCCATCGCGGAGGCCTCTCCTCCGTGACACGCTGCCATCGCAGAGGGGCTCTGCCTGGGCTTCTTCCGTGATGGTTCGACGGGCTTCTCGTACGATCTTTTCCCGGGCCTTTATCCAACACGTATGGCCTTCAAATATGCTTAACCAACGTGGAAATAGGTCATCTACGTGCCAGGAATTCTACGGGGTGTAACACTCACGTTCTCTGGAAATTGTTTGTGAAAATGATGACTAATTTATGGGAAGCTATTCACTACTTAAAGGGAACAATTATTAATTAAAGGAAATTATTGTTAACTAAAGAAATCATTATTAATTAAAGGAAATTATCTTACGGGAATTATTATTAATTAAAGGAAATTACATTACAAACTGAGCTCCATATACTTGGACACTATAAATCGCATTTTGCCTTGCGACGCGCCGACTAGGCGCTTGTCCGATCTTTCCCCGGGCCTTTTTCTAGTATGCATGGCTTTCAAATATTCTTACCCAACACGTGAATAGGACATCTATGTACCGGAAATTTTACGGGGTATAACAGTATACATCGGACTCCACGTCTAGCTCACATGGTTAAATGTCGGTTATGGACCCTCCCACTAGTCAGTCCAGTCCAGTAATAGAATAAGAAGCTCAGTTCAGTACAATATCTCTAATTCAGTGTTTCAGACTTAGGGCATGTCCTTGACCATCAGTTAGGGTCGACTTGACCACTTCAGATTATATCAGAATTTCAGTTTAGTTTACTTGTTGGTCATGGCATGTCATTTTGCATTTAGTATGTTTCTCCCACTTACTCAGCACATTCAAAGTCTTGACACATGCTTTTCATGATGTATCATTTCATGATACAACTGCAGGTTCTCAGGTTCAGCACAGATAGCTACTTCAGTTTCAGAGCATTCCTTTCCAGCAGACCAAGAGTGTGAGTCCTCATCATTCGAGAGCTTTGTTTATTTATTTAATTTTGTTTTGTTTAGACTTAGAGTTAGCTGGGGGTTTGCCCCAGTAACTCCTCAGTTAGATGGATTTCAGACAGTTACGGCTTTCAATTTATTCAGTGTATTTAAAGATTTGAACCTTTACTTTCAGATTTGTTTTTCTTAAATAATTTGTGCTATTATTTTAAGTTTTGTTGTGCATGTTTACTCAGAACATTAGTGTATGATAGACCAGGGGTTGACTTGGGGTCACTTGTGGCTTCAAATATCGTGTTACGTCCAGGGTGTAGGCTCGGGGCCTGACATCTCATCAGTCCACCCATAACTAGAGGCTTTTTTAGACAAACATGTATTAGTTGACGCAGTTGCTGATGTACGTCACTCTTTGTTCTATTTTATACTATTTAGACTTTTGTGTATTCATGTTTAAATCTTTAAGTTTTCCACTTTAATTTATACTCTTGAGTTACTATGCACATGCCATAGGTTAGCTTGGAGCGAGTGGTTCTAGATCCCATGTATCGATTCGGGATCCCAGCTCGGGTCGTGACAATTTACCTTGAATTTTTATAATTTTATCATCTCTTTGAGTATTTATTCTTTATATTATTCTTATATTTCATGTTTTAATTTGTAGGTGCATTTATAATGACTCTGATGATAAACAAGTGAAAAATAAGCAAAAAACGATCAAAAATAATCAATAAAGAAGCAATGTCACATAACGTCGCAAAAGAAGCAGAAAATTGTGAACTAGACTAGCAGTTGTACCACCAACAGTTGCTATATGAAGGGTGGAGTAAGGGTAGTTCAAATAAACAGGCCAACAAAAGTTCTTTTTGCCTATTTCGCCACCTCTTGTGTAGCAAGGGTGGCACGTTCCCTCAGCTATACTAATCTAATTTGGATTTTTTTTTCATAGGCCAAGGCTTTCCATGATCTGCGAATATGACTCTTACATAGATTTAAAGGGGTTGGATGTTTTATTGAAGCCTAGTCTCGGGCGAAGAAAGATTTACTCATGATTTACTTCTTCTCTCTATTATCTTGTAATTATTTCTTATAAATTCATGAAGTCTTGTATGCTTAAGAGAATCGTGAGTAGCTAAACTATCTACTTCTAGGATTTTGGCATATACAAGATGGTTAAATGTTTATTTTTGTTTATATTTGTTGAATTTTCCATACTAAAGTTATATACTTCTTCTTTATGTTAATTGTTTGCTTATTTGACGAAATAGTTAAACTCTATCTACAACTCGTTAATTGAACTTTAACAAGGGAATTGAAAGGATAATAAGAAGTCTAGATCTTGTTTTTGAACCTTACAGGGAAATGGGCCTGATAACGCTCAAATCATACTCCTGCATTAAGTATGACGCGGACGTTGTCAATAAAAACTCCAACAAAGGTTTGGGTCGATCCCACATAGAATATGGTCAAGATGTAGAATAACGCTAGTATTTATGCATTTAGTGAAATTATTTCCTAATGGGGGTTTCAATAAAGTAAATGAGTAAATTGAAACTAAATGAGTAAGACTATTGTAAATTGAAGTTGTTGTCAAATTTATGCAATTAACTAGGGAGGTATTCCACATGGATTCATAAGTACTTCGGGTTTTACACTTGTGATCTATTTCGATACTTAGCTTGTAGAACTGATAATATAGGTTCATCCAAATGACTAATTCATTCCTATTGAATGACTATACTCAATCATCGTATTAGGTCTCTTGAGTGGTTTCACTTTAATTGTTATCAATTTATTCCAAATTAACTATCCTGCAACTGCAGCTCAACTGATACAATGAACCATAAAGTTCAAGACTTTGTTGTTCTTCTCTTTTCCTAATCTTTACCTCTCTAGGTTCAAGAAAGTAGAGAATTCGGGCAAGTCCTAATGTTGTGCTCCATTAAGAAACATTTACGATGAACAGAGGGCAATACACACATTTTATATTGGTTTATAATCATTTTGTGCAACCCTAGTTGGCTAATTCACCATGGTTCCCACAATCCTAGTTGTGCAGGTATTTGCCTCTCATGGTTATAAGAGAAGAATTAGAATTCATAGACAAAAACATAATTAAAAACTTACAATCTGATTGAAATAAAATCCACTTGATTAATTACACAATTCGATAATGATCAATCCAAGAACAATGAATAATCTTCAAGAATATAGACAAGAAAACTCGAAAATACTTCTTTTCTATCAAAAAAGTTGAACTCAAAGCGTGATTACTTAAAAAAATAACCTAGAAAAGTATTTATACAAATAATTAAAAACCTTTCCAAAATTAATAGAGAAACTGATTAATCTTTCGCCGCCTCTCCTATGACTCGTAGCATGATCATATGAGTTGTAGTTGTTGCTCATACAATGCTTGGCAACCCTGATTTTTGCTATGTAATACTCCGGAAGTTCTTAGGAGTAGACCCGGGGAGTTAAAATGCAAAACTGCTAGAAGTTAGGAAACAGGTTGCAGGACGACAGGTACCACGACCCGTGGTAAGTAACCACAGGCCGTCGTTGGTGGTCTTGGGTTCAGGAGGTTAGGTATCAGAGTGAAACAACGGTTGACTCGACTAACCTTGGTAAAGAACCACGAGCCATCATTTGTTGTCGTGGTAGGAAGTGAACTTAGCAGTAGGAAGGTACGACAGGTCATGAAACAACCCATTGTGGCTTGCAATGACCCGTTGTGGGGAGTCATGGTAAGGGAGACCAGATCTCAATGAGAAAGGATGGATAGTAACCACGATCCCTTGAAGAATACGACGAGCCGTGGTGAGGCTCATTGGATAGAATTTCAGAAGGTTCAGGAGAGCATTCAACGACCAAAGGAACGACCCATTGGATCATAGTACAAACCATCATGTCCGTCCTGTCCGTCCGTTGGTTAATTTCCGAAGAGAAGGCATTCATCAATTCATTCAACAAGAAGACAAAACAGTCTGCGGGTTGTTCCCATGAACCGTTGGTGCCACCCATGGTTTCATTCGGCCAGCTTTCAAGGTAGGTTCCAACTTTTTCATGATTTTAGACCATAAACTACGTCGCTTTGGATATTTTCTGAGTGTGATAAGATGAGTTGAATCCTTTATGCATGCCCATTCTCATGCAAGACCTTTAGAGAGATTTTTGGGAGATTCAAGGTCTTATTCCCCAAGTTTCCATTAATTTCCTTGTGGGTATTCAAGGAACTTTGAGTCATACCATTTCTAGGTATGTAGGGTTTAATGGGTGTCTCCCTTCCACACCCACGCCCAATTCTTATCAGATTGTGTTAAATTATAAATGGTTAAGTATGGGGTTTTGATCAATTGCATGGATTCTTATATCTCTATTCATGGGTATGATTAGATTGAGTTGAAATTGATGATTTACAAAGCTTGGGAGGATTCTAACTTGTTTTCTCTTATAAAAATTGTTTTTCTAAAAATTGAATCTAAAACACCCATTGGTGAAGGGTTCATAAAAGAGGTGATTTATGGTAAATATGTGGTGATGATGAAGTTGATGATGAAAAGTATGTTTATATAACTACCCATGATTTTGATGTTGTTTCCTAAAAGAATCGATTGGATTCTATCATGATAGAGCTTTGGGTAATGCCCAAATATTGATTAAAGTAATGATTTTCCTGACATAAGCTTGCCACATTATTTAAAGTGTAATTTCCCAGTTTTCATCATGAATTCTACCTTGTGGTATGTTGAGTAAATATTTCTACATGTAGCTTACCTCATGATTTGGAGTAGATGCTTCAACCTATGATTGAGCTTGTGGTATGTTTCAAAATAAAGTTTCTCATATGCATGAATTTATAATTGATACGTATGGCATTATGAGCTTTGTCAATAGACAATGTTGAGCTTCGTTTCATACGATGTTGAGTTATGCATGATTTCATATTGAGCTTCGTTAAGGGACGATGTTGAGCTTTTCGATAGACAATGTTGAGCTTCGTCAATACATGATATTAAGCTTTGTTATATACGATGTAGAGCATTGTATATTTTTGGGAGAAGAGTCTAGCACCGAGCTGGTTAAGGATCGTAAACACTATTCCCCGAAACTATGCGCCAACGTAGGTTGATATTTATATATTATTGGGACCCCCTTTGTGAGCTATCCCTGGCCAATTGGGCCTGAGATTGATATCAACATCTTGGTAGCGTCCATCACCCTGACAAGGTTATGGACGGCTCTTCCCACTTAAGTGTGATAGTTAGGACCATGTAAGCTCTATCGTGGTATGTCGGTTAAATGACTAGTCTTCCACTATCTATATCATTCAGATTTGCATATTCATTACTTATGATGATTACTTATGCATGCTTGTTCATAAAGCAAGATGTGACTCATTGTTCAGCTTTTGATATAAATGTTATGTTCAGGTTTGAGTCATTCGAGTCAGTTATGGTGTTGTAAAGCTAAGCATGATCATGTATACTATGAGTATGATTTCATAATGAATGCATGTGGTCTTCTTCTTATCCTTAAAAGCTTTTGGATATATGTATGACTTGCTTTAAGAGATTTAAATTATTTTAGCGGTTTTACTTACCTTGCATACTCGGTACATTCCACGTACTGACGACATACTTCCTATGTTGTATCATTTCATGATACAAGGTCTGGATCTCAGGCTCATCCTCATCCCTTAGTCCATCTCAGCTTACATTATCAGCTCATTGGTTAGTCCTCATGTTCCGAGGGCTGTTTGAAAGACTTTTTATGTTATATTGAGTTTTAGTATTGTTCGAGTTAGTTAGGGGTTGTTGTCCCATCAACCCATTGTATGCAGTAGAGGCTTTCAGACTAGTATGTAGTACTCAGCTCTTGTATGCGTCCAGTATTTCGTGGTGTTATGTTATGGTTACCGGTATGTTTTATGTTTAATGCCCGAGTTGTTAAATTGAGAATAGTTGTATACATGTGCCATGGGTCGACTTAGAGTCTCTTGGGGTCCCTTGTCCCTTGTCTACTATTCGGGCCTCCATTTGGGTTGTGATAGGTTAAGTGCTTGGAGTTGGTATGACTCGTACAATGCTCCTATGAGTCGTATATCTCTGTCGTGGTCTGAACCTGTGATTTCTAGCATCCTCTAAATACTTCCGCGAGTGTATTGGTACGACTCATACCTTGCTCTTATGACTTGTGGTTGCCTCTCGTACCATGGAATTTTCCATTGAACATTCTTTTTGAAGTTCACCATGGCTCCTTGGTATGGGTAATAGGTAGTCATCATGAATCATGGTTTCTACCTGTACCAGGAGAGTAATCAAGTGCAGGACATTCTAAAGATTTCCACGACTGCTCTAGTACAACTTGTACCAGGTAAATATGGCTTGTACCAAGACTCGTACTTTTCCTTAGTCTTGAGAAAGACTTCTAAAGTTTATCACGGATCAATGTACGGCTTGTACCACCAAGGTTCAACTCGTATTTAGGCGTGTATTTATCACATTTTCTGCACTCTTTTCCCTTCTTTTACAAATTTCAACTCAGACACATGATTTCCCTGAAAATAAAGCAAAGTGCATCATATTTGTATAAACACACCTAAGACCATGCATATTTTCTCAGTCTTAAGCATCAAAAATGTTGTAAACCCAGAGAACATCAACACCCTCAAGTTAAGACTTTTGCATGTCCTCAGGAAAACAAAACTATAAATGATGCTTAACTAGAAAGTAAAATAGAAGACCTACAGCTAAAACAACAAAATTTGCACAAAAGACTATTATCAGATACTGACCCTTTTTTCATTCAAACCAAGTCAACTATGCATACATTCAATTACAAATCATGACATAAAGGGATCTAGATCTAGCATCTAACTATTAGCGGAGAACTGAGCCAACACTAATGTTATTTACACAAACAACTGGCAGAATGCAATGCAAACTATGTATCCTTACAGCAAATGAAATCAACAACACTCACAGATATATACAAATGACACATGCGACTAGTCAAGTAGACTCTTACTCTCACAAAGAAGTTCCAAATACTGCATATCGGATACCATAGACTTGCCCTTATTTTCTCTACTTTGGCTTTTCTGACAGTTAAGCTAGATCATTATAGGTATTTCATCTTCTTGTAATGTAGGCTTTGGTTTGGATACGGTATATATGGAAAAAGTGACTAACCTTCCTTGGCGCTACACACTTTGTCTTCACTTTTCACTTTTTACCCATTTTCTTCTCTTTTTCCTCCCTTTTTCACCATTTAGTTGTTATTTGCGGGTGGGGTGAATTTTCTCTCTTTCTTTTTCAACTTTATTTCTTTTTCTTTTTATTTTTCTTTTCTTCTTTCTATTTTTGTATTTTTTTATTTTTCATTTACTTTTGCTCACCATTTTCAATCTTTCATTAATCAACCTTTTTCTATTTTTCTCCCCCATCATATCTATGTACCCCTCCAATAGCCACCTTCAATTTAGGCTCAAACATGAGATCAAGGAATTCATTTTATGTTGTAGGATAATTTAAGCTAAAAGTGGGCTAATACAAAAAGGACCTATGATCCATTCCTAACCCACTGTCCTACAACCTATGTAAAGACCAACCGGGCAAGTTCTAGATCCTCCACACAGTATTGAACTAAGTAAGAATCCTCACTCACTCATGGTGCAGGTTTGCATTTATTCTACCTATCTGGTTCATGCACTGCTAAGCTAGAATTACACATGCTAATTTATCAAATTCCATAAAAAGATCCACAATAGTCATATTTCATAGTCAACATATACAGCTAGACACAAAAAATTTTAAAATAGTCATTTTTTTAATCAAAATATCAAAACATGTGCATTTATCAACTGTAAAGTACTCCTAAGCTACTTCTAATTAAACAAACAATAATAACTTCCTAAACATGCTGGTTCTACTAGATAACATGTTCGAGGGAAAAAAACATGGCAACAGAAACCCTTGGACAAAATCAAAAACAAGTACAAGTATACTCCCCTTTGAAAATCATGCTTTATCCCTAGAGTAGTAAAAATGTACGAACTAGGAGAGGGACATACTTGTGGCACTCTAAGTGCTCTTTTCATCCTGTGGAGGTGGGTGTGCAGGCACACTCCCTTCCGCTGCAATCATGGTGCCAGCAGTGGCCGATGCACTCAATAATGTGGAACACGGAGCTGTGGTCACCCCCTTAATAGTGGTGGCCGCCTTAGTGACCTCATCACTCACTCCAGATAAATGTGGCTTACCTGAAAGGTCCTTACCACCCATAATCTCTCTAGCGCTGTGGTGGAGCTCCCCACTCCTCTATCTCTCTTAGCAGCTCCAACAAGTGCCCGCCATGAGACTGCAAGCTCCCCACTATCGCCCAGTTGCACTCTTTTTTCTCCCTTCTCTTCGTCTTCTTTGAAGGCTCCTCATCAACTATTCCTGAGGCCCTCTTCTTCCCCTTATCTCCACCAGCTACTGTCAGAGTCCAATATGCCTCAAGATCTAACTCCTCATTAATCTCGACATCTAACTCAGGAATGGTGGGGGTTCTAGTATGGCCAGCTTTCTAGACGACAACTCAGCTACCTGATTCGTAGCACCTCCAACTCCTCTATAAAGCTGCCTGTTTTCGGATGCTTAGTTAGGCGCTCATTGAAATGGAGCTATAAGTTTTCCAACCGGTTGTGCAACCCTCTATCATCCTTCTCTATCTCAGCCTTCACTCAAGGCTTGACATTCTCTATCATTAAATTGACCTTTTTATAGGTCAATGTCAATCTCTTTGCCATCTTTTGGATGAAATTCTGGGGAACCAAGACGTAGCCAGATGGAACATGGCTAAGTATGCCCACTGGAGGAGTGGAGGATGTACTCGGAGTTGCTACTATATGGTCAGCCTCTGTATCTAGCATCTCGCTCCGCTCCTGTGAGTTAGGGGCATCTATTTGCTCATCCCCTTCTGGCTGTGAAGGTGGAACTGTTGGGTTCATATCATCCCAAATCAACCCTATATTCGAAGTCTTGTGTTCCCCAACCTCAGTACTATTCTCCTTTAGCACCCTCACCCCAGTGACTCTACAAAGTCTGCGAATAAGACTCGGGACTAGGATAGTGGTGCTCAGGCATAGAGCGCAATCCCGGATCTCATCAGCTATCCCTTGCAGGATATTGATGGTGTATTGAGACATGATACAAGCCACCAATGTTTCTCTATCGGAACTCAATGTGTTTTCATTAACTGTCTGTGCCAGCCTATGGCAGACAAATGTCTAGCAGGCCTTTGCTATGAAGTTAAGTGAAGGCTTTGTAACCTGTCGTCCATAGGTCACCCATTCAACCTCCTCCTTATCCTTTGTTATCACCCCCACTAGCCATTTCAGTTTGCTCTGCCTCTCCTCTAGGCTTAGCTTCTTAACCCTTTTTAGGGAATCCACTCTGTAATCATACTCGACTGTGGCATCTGGAACTGTAAACTATGGCACATACAACATATAGGCAATGATCCTCTCATAAACATCAACTTATCATCCCCAGCCATAACACTGTCAAGCCTAGGCTGCTCTTTCAGTTTCTACCTATCCTTTGCATTTTGCTCCATTGTTGCCAAGTAGTTAGCATAGAACTCTCTAAATAATTCAGCACTGTAGCTGTAAAGGGTTCTAGCCATACAATCAAACCCATAGAAGCTGAAACTCCTCTTTATCTCCTTGACTTATTCAGTGCACTGATTAGGATCTATGGTTCCTCCTGAATACTCCACTTGTGGTGCTTCTTGGAGGTGAGAGTGAGACCCTGCTCATAGATTTCCTAAGCACCGGGCACATGCTACCTCATAGTCTAACTCTCTGGAGGCAGAGTCTGATCATCCTTATCCTCAGCGACCTCTTCCTCAGACCCAGACTCATCTGCACCATCTTCGGACTGGGCCTCCTCAGACCCTTTCTCAGCATTCGAGCCACTACTGGACTCTTGAGACTACTCATCTACCCTTCTCAGATTGGGAAGCATTTGCTGGAGCGGCAGATGGAGCTTCGGCCAGAGCCTTGGCCTATGCCCTAGTGGTCCATGGCTCATTAGTGTCAGCTGTATCAATTTTGTATTTCTCTATTGAACCACTTGGGGTTGTTCTTTGCTTGTTCGAATTCTGAGGGATTATCTCTCAATGCCCTCAAAGCAGCAATTTCAGCCCCCGCCCTCTTTTCTTGGGCATTCTTGGTTGCTTTCTTCTTGATTGTCATTCTACCTGTAGAGAAAAGGGTTAGAACATATGATCTCAGAAAAGGAAGGCAAGAAAATCATATTCAGTATCTTACCACGAGTCATCAGTACAAGTCGTACCTAGGTGGTACAATTTGTACTAAGACTCATAGTACCTATTGGCTCTGTCAGGACTCATTGGTACCACTGGTACCAGCTTGGTATGGTTTGTACTAATGGCCATGGGAAGAAGTTCAGCCTTTTGTGACTCTTAGCATTTTTGTATGACTTGTATTACAGATCGTAGTTGGATTCTACGAGTTGTACTGAGGGTTGTCCTGGCACTTTTTGAACTTGACCCTTTTTGCTTCTGCGTACGACCACCAGGTATGACTCGTAGTGAGATACCACAGGCTGTACTAGGTCCCATACCATGACTGTCCTGTTTAACATGCTTGGGACAGTCCGAATGAATCATCATATAAGTCACAGTACTACACTACGAGTCATAGGAAGGCTCGTGAAGCCTGTTCTCACCCTATGTAGTTTCAGTTGTGCAAGTTATTGCATTTTAAGATGGGTACACAGAATTCCCCACCTCATTGATGCACAATACATAATTTTCACAAACCCACTCAATCCCCAACATGCTTCATACCCTGTAACTCATTACCTAAAATCAATTTATGTGTTTGAGCATTTTAATTCCTAACCTAATCTATACATATGCATATTTAGCGTATGGTCACATGCCTCTTCATCATTTTCATGAGTTGAGGAATCACATTTCACGTACACTAACACTTAGCAAGAACTTTCAATTAAAAATTAATTACTTAATAGAAATTTCAAGTTCTTGTACAATTTCTTGCTTGCTTCAATTTTGGGCTAGGAATTCGAGTAGCTCGTGCAAGTTTATTTTCGCAGATTTAAGCTCAACAATTTGTGCTTGAGTTATGGGTTATTAAAGATTGAAAGGAAATGGTCGTGGGTTTGATTGTGTCTACATGGAATTGCGGTCCAAAAATTTGGGATTTAAGTAATTTAGGGTGGATTTTAAAATTCAGGTTGAGCTGAGACATTTCATTAAAGTTATCCCATCACAACTCGTCCACGAGTCATAGGTCATACCTACGACTCGTCCCTTGGAATCGTACCAGATGACTTAGAAACTTATCTGAGGACCTACGAGTGTGCGGTATGAGTCGTACCAAGGTACCATGACCCCTGCCATGACTTGAAGGTCTGAGGCTTTTGCACTTCCACACAGAATGGTTCACCATTATAGTGAGTACCATGGAGGTACGGTTCGTAATGACCAACCGTGATGTGAAATCATGCACTTGGACAAGTCTCTGTTTTTCACCACAGACAATACTATGAGTCGTAGAATCATCCTACGATCTGTACTGAGGCTTGTAGTATAGTCCTATTTAGCAAATTTTTCACCCGCCAGTTTTTGTTTCACCTGCACACCGAACACACATAAGTCAAGATACTTGGACTGCCTCCCAAGAACCTGTATATAACCACTTCCTCTATTGGATAGTTGGGACTTATCGGGGATTCGCCAGGTCCATATACCTATTGGAACCATTTTTCATCGGCAATAACACATGTCAGAACCATTTCCTATCGACAATAACACATGCCGGAATCATTTTCCATCGGCAATAACATATGTCGGAATCATTTCCCATCAACAATAACACACGCTGGAACCATTTTCCAGCGGCAATAACACATGTCGGAACCATTTCCCATCGACAGTATCACACGTCAGAACTATTTTCCATCGACATCATAAGAGTGTGAATTTTTCACAAAATAACTCAATAGACACTATTAGTCAATAATCATCATGCAATAATAAGATTGGTATGAGCATGTATGAATAACACAAGTTCATCAACCAACCGCTGCAATCAAGGATCTTCAAGTCATAATCAAGTATCATGTAGTGCATGACCCCCAGGAAATCTACCACAACACAAGTTGTGGAATATCATCAATACATATATTAATTTCATTTAAATTTATCCATATAATGACATCGTTACCCGTATAAATGCTTGTCATCTGATTTATACGAGACCCCCCTTATTACCTAATACCCTTAAATTCGTTTAGTATACACAAAACTAACACCGCAAAGAATCAAGAAATCTCTACTTGCCTTACACCGAATCCCAAGCGTCAAATTATGAATTTTCCCTTCTGTAACACTTCCAAATGATCAAAATATGGTCATATATATATATATATATATACTACATAAGAAAATAAAATCATGAATACCCATATTGATGTACTTCTACCCAAGCCCAAAAAGTCAACCCCGAACCTGCAAGGGAAAATTTTGAATTTTATTATAAAATCAAGTTACCCATAGAGTGAGAAACTCAAATATGAAATTTCATCCAAAATGGAGCTCAAATAGATCTTGAATTCATCAAAATACGATTCTTAACTTTAAACTAAATATCCCCAATTTTCATGCTCATATACGGTTTAAACGACGAATAATCGATAGATCAAAATTTTAATGCCAAAATCGGTTTACCCATAACTAATAACCTTAAAAACCATGTCCGAATTTGACCTCCAAATCAAAGAAATTTGATTTCTAGATCTAGGGTGAAAACCTCCAATTTTTCCTCCAACAAATTCACGAATAAAAATAAAAACCAACTGAAGAAATCATAGAGAAGTACGAAAATAAGGATTAGATACATACTCCCTCGCTTTTATGAGAAAAACATCACAATAATCTCCTTAAACTGAACTCTAGAACTCAAGATATAATGAAAATACTCCAAAATATGCTATTTAACACACTGCCAGGCAAAATAACTAATAAGGTCATTAAAGTAGCTTTTCCCATCTCTACAAATCCCATATCTGGTTGCTAAAGGCGTGCACTAGATCCTTTTGCACCAGCAATATTTATTTTCACTAAAATGGTCATAAATTCGTCATACAAACTCAAAATACGATGATTCTTTTTCCTATAATTCCTAAATAATGATACGGACCTACTCATTCAATCAAAACTCCATTTAGTGCTCATTTACCCAGTCAGATATCATTTTTTTCTTGTTTAAAAATTATTTCATCTTTTGTGATAAAACCCTGATCTTGACTTATCGAAATTGCACCAAACTTTTCAGATCACTCCTATAATTCATGCTAAGAATTTTAAAAGTGTCGAAATAATTTTTTCAATCTCCAAAACTAAAAATGGACCTCTGAGTTGTCACATTTTATGCTTAAAACTTTGTTAAAACACACAGAACGTTCAAATCCATCTAAAACTCATCAAAATTAAATAAAAATTTGTGGAGAAGTCCAAAATAATCATACAAACCTGTGGAACTTTCATAACTATTTGATCGAGGTGAACACTTAACTTTTCTACTAGAATGCAGCTCGAGTGTCCGAAACTCATCCGGAATCCTCTGGACACAAATTAAATATGCAATATTCAATCATAACACACATTCCAAATCTGTTGGAATCATCAAATTACTGATATGAGGTAGCTTTGACCGAAAGTCGACTGTGGTCAAACGTAACTTCCTTAAAGCTCAGGATCCATGAAAACCATCCGGGATTAACCAAGCTTTCAAAATCAAACTTCGAGCTCGTTAACCTGTAATATTGACTTTGGTCAAACCTCTCAAACTTTAAACCTTCCGAAATTGAAAATCTTATTCGATATTTATTAAATCATCTCAAAAATTGTGTCATCCATTTCTGCAAGTCATAAAATAACAAAATAAAAATATGAAAATGTTCAAACTAGGAAAACGGGTCAAAAATCACAAAATGACCATGTGGACTGTTACATCATCCACCACTTAAACATTCGTTCTTCCGCGAAGGGGCAAGGAAAAATACTAAAACTATCCAGGAGCTATAAATACCCATGGTAGGCCCCATGCATGAGTTCTCAAGAAAAAACATTACATCAGTAGTTCTGGTTGTTCACCCTAACAGTCAAATCTCCTTTTGTTTTAGCCAATAAGACTATATCTACTTATTTCAAAATCAAAACATCTCAAAACAACTGGTTTTCATATATCTGAACTATCTCTGCACACAATACCTAATTTGCTCATAATCATAGTTCTGAATGTAATTGATTTATCAATATGCATCATAGTCACCACAATCCGATTACTATGAGGAAATCCATTGCTAACTCTATACTAGTAAAATACTCTAATCCAACTAATCATCCTTTCACATCTTCCAGAGCAGTTATTAGTACCAAGAACCCTTAAAAAACATATTTCCATATACCACAAGTCTGAATCATGATTCTCTTCTGCCATAAAAGGATATTTGCCTATTTTGAGCCAATTATAAGTATTCATGTTAAAAATAGACCATATCCAAGGCCAATTACGTTAATTCCAAGTCTGATAATTTTGTTTGCCAAGCTAAAGAAACTAAGTCAGAAATCGATATCTACTTCTATATAAGTCTTCAAATGGTATGCTTCATTCACTATTCTAGAAATTCTGTTCTCAAGCCAAATCTATAGAAAACAACTTATCTCCCAAAGGCTTCCCATATATATTCATATATTCCCAATACATCATCAACTATCTTTGTAGCTCCTTGTAACTATCTCTATAAAGATAGTATCGATTCCACATGAAATCCTCAAAAAATTGCATAACCGTAAGTCTTTCGATAATACATCCATAAGCCACATGGCTTAACACGAACAATCTAAACCAATGTAGAATAGACCATTACCCCTATATTTCCAATATTTACCCAAACTGACTCCAACTCTACACAAAATAATTACTTAGTTCTTTATAAATTTGTGTTGACCTATTCCATCTTTCACCCATGAATGTTCTTGTGTTGTTGTCCTGAACTCAAAGGCTGAAATCCACAAAATCATCAACTCCACATCAAGGATCAATATCTGATATCTTCTTTTTTCACATTTCTAAAGTTATACTAATCACACAATTCTAATAAAACTTCATGGGATTTGAATATATCAAATTATCAATTGTGTGAACCTCCTATGATTACCCCTAACACATTTACCACTCTAAACTCTTCGCACAAGGCGCGTGGCCTCATACTATATATCTCTGAATCATCAATAAGTAAGAGCAACACCTAGTTACACCTTTAACAATCCCTAAAAGTAAAAATTATTGCAATTCATGTTTTTTTTGTACAAGTTCTTCCAAGTCATCCATAACTGATATTTTCAATTCTTCTTATCTTACCAATCCACACTCCAATATAATCAACTACAACAAATATAGGATAACGTAGATAAGCCTGAATTTTTATCCAAACCATATAGATAACTCCCTTTACCAAATAAACTTTAGCCCATTCACATGAGGATGTCATGTTACCACACATTTTAATGTACCATAAACTATCTTCCCATTGATCTTATCATGTTAGTCACTAAACCTCACCAGTTACGAAACTAAAACCACCATGGAACTTACCCCAACTCCTAGCTACAATGTTCATAAAATTTCTCCTCCAAGCATATATCTAAATAATACATGATAATATCACCATAATCTAAATAAGATCCAAGTAAATTCATGATCCGAGTGTATACCTTGAACGAGACATAGTAACTGGTGCCATAAGTGACCCCAAGCAAACCCATGGTCTATCATTATGCTACTAAACTAAGTAAACATAAGCGGAAGATTTTAAAAAATTACAATCATTCAAGAAATACTAATTTGAAAAGGGTCAATATACAAAAGAAACAATACTACATAATTGTGTCTGAAAGCCACTACTAACTGATGAATTGTTGGGTCAAGCCCCCAGCTAACTCTAAACTCTAAATAAGAACTAACTGAAAATAGATATCGTCCTCGAAAGATGAGGACTCACCAAATACTGCTGCTGATATCGTTTGACGGAACTATTGACGATGCTTGGACTAGGAACCCTACGCCTGTACCATAATACGATACAACATGGAAAGTATGCGTCAGTACTTCAAATGTACAGAGTAAGTGAGAGATACAATAAGCATGAAATAATATGTAACTATATTGCAATAACATAAAATGACCAACTGAAATACTGTAAACTGGTAAAACTGAACTATGATTGATATGGTCAATAATGACCCTAGCTGATGGTCATAAAAATGTCCTGGAACTGAGATACTAAGCTGAGCTAAACTTTTCTGAACTGAACTGAGACTGTACTAACAAGTGGGAGAGTCTATAACCGACATATAACCACGTGAGCTAACTGTAGAGTTCGATGTATATGCCCCATCGATAGGACCCAATATACCTTGTTAGGATATAAAGGCATGAACTGTGAGATCACTGTCTCGGCCCATTTGGGCTAAATAACCTACAGTGACAACATAGTTCTGGGAACCTGGGTGTGCTGAAACCTCGGTCCGCTCGGTGCTAAGTCCAACTCCCACTGGATAGTCCTAGTCTGAATACTAAGATGATAGCTCGAAGCTGGGGCCCAAGACTATGTTAGAGATACTTATCTGGAAGTACCTTGAGAGTCATATTGGACCGGATAACTGTAACTTGTATTCTAAGACTTGCTAGAGCTGTTTATCTGAAAGTGTCATAACCGTCTAGAGAACAAACTGAAACTGATACAGGTAGTTCTCGATTTGGTCAGAACTACTTATCTGGAAGCGTCGTAACCGTCCAAAGAACTAACTGATAACAGATAACTGGGGGGCATTTCTGACATCTCAAGAACTTACTATTGTCAAACTGATCAGATGATATTACTAAAAGATACTGAAGATACTAACATTTTGACTGAGACTGAACTAGCATGCAACTGACTGAGAATTCATTTGATAGTAATAACATAGGAATTCAAACACTGATAGAGTCAAGCAACATTCATTTCTAATCAATTATGCAAGACCATAATTACTGCATCTATAGAGTTAGGGCTAAAATCATTTTACAGGAAACAAGTATCAACATGATCACTAAGTACTAGAAATATAGTAACAAATAATATGAAAAACATTCCACATGAATTAACCAGAATCTGATTGAAAATCACTCTAATTCAAAATCTCAGGGCTAGAACTGATAGAAGATTATGGAAAGGTTTTGGGACACAAGGGAAGAACAATTCCCTTATTGAATTCCCACATACCTGGTGGAAGATTCCTGAGAAAATCCTTGAGAAATTGAGAAGAAGATTGAATGTCCTAGCTTTACCCTGAGAAGTCTGTCCATAACTTCTTTGCTCTGAAGATCGAGAGTTGAGTGAAAAAGGAAAGGGACTTAGTTGATTATTCCTTTAATTATATCTAAGACGTGCCCGAGATGACGTAGTTTAGGAACTAAAATAGCTGAAAGTTACGAATATTTCCCTAAAAGAAAATCTAGAAAACTACACGACAAGGACCAACGGGTCACACAATGAGTCATTGGCTGGTACCATGAATCGTTGGGACCGGTCGCTCGTCTTGGGCCTAGAATTTGGCTCACTGGAAATTGGCAACGAAGGGGACCACAACTTGTTGGATGAACCAATGGATCATTGGTACCTCTCATGGCCACTGGTAGGAATTCGAACATAACACTGGACCACCCTTCGAATGGATGATACCACGACTAATTGGTTGATCCAACGAGTCGTTGTAATCTCTCGTCCTGGCTACTGGAATCCTAAAGGATTTTGGGGCTTATCACCACGGGTGGACACAACAACTCATTGTAGGGTACAACAGGTCATTATTGCCACTTGTTGTCACTGAAAGAGTTAGTCAACAACACCTTAGAGCTCCAACCAATGAGTCACCCCACGAGTCGTTACATCAAACAACGACTCATAGCTTGACTCATGGATTCCTCGAAAGGGTTTAAATAATCTCTGAGTGGGGAAGGCAACAAGTGATAGGACGACTCGTTTTTCCTCACAACGAGTCATTCCATGTCTCGTTGGTCCCCGAAGGAAAACTGAAAAGGCTGACCACGACCCAGAAAATTGGTCGTTTCTGCTAACAACAACTCGTTGTCTCGGTCATTCAGAGACAAAATTTTCTAGTTTCCCCTGGTTTTTCATGCAAGGTCTGAGTTTGCTCGAGGAAAGTTTTAGGGTATTACAATATCTCCCCCTTGGGATCATTTGTCCTTGAATGAAGGATAAAACTGCTGAAAAACTTGGAAGAGAGCTGCAATCCCTAGAATGAGACTATAAACTGATTTCTGAAGGAGTGACTGACTTCGAACTGATTTAACCATGCTAACTGAGTTGATAAAACTAGGATGCATATTGAAAATTTCAATAGAGCTGATGAGTACTGAACTAAATAGAGTACTGAGGAGAAATGTAATACCTAATGTTGAAACTGAACTAGAAGGGAATAAATGGGGATATTTTGCCATTATGTCTGCTTCGGCCTCCCATGTGGCTCCCTCAACTAGCTGGTTCCTCCGTAAGACTACTGAGGCAATCTCCTTGTTTCTCAGCTTACAATCCTGACGGTCTAGGATCTGAACTGGGACTTCTTCGTAAGAGAGACTATCCTTCACTCCCACACTTTCTAGTGGCACAACTGAGCTCGGATCACTGAAACATTTCTTCAACAGTGTAACATGGATAACTGGGTGCACAAATCCTAACTCTGAAGGTACTTCTAACTCGTAGGCCATATTGCCATTTCGCCTTAGAATCCTGTAGGGTCCTACATACCTCGGATTGAGTTTTTCTTTCTTTTCAAACCTCATCACCTCTTTCATGGGTGAAATTTTTAGATAAAGCCAATTATCTATGGTAAATTCTAGCTCTCTTCTCCTCACATTATCATATGATTTTTGTTGGCTCTGAGCTATTTTCCAACTTTCTCTGATAAGTTGCACTTTCTACATAGCTTCATGAATTGAGTCCGGTCCTATCAAGGTAGCTTTTCCAACTTCAAACCACCTTATAGGAGACCTAGGCCTCCTACCATATAATGCCTCAAATGGGGCCATCTGAATATTGGAGTGGTAGCTATTGTTGTATGCAAACTCGATGAGAGGTAGGTGATCATCCCAACTGCCCTTGAAGTCGATCACACAAGCTCTCAGCATATCTTTTAAGGCCTAAATAGTCCTCTCATCTTTTCCATCTGTCTGAGGGTGAAAAGTTGTGCTGCGTTTGACCTAAGTACCAAGTCCTTTCTGAAATGACTTCCAGAAATACGAGGTGAACTGGGTACCTCTTTTTGAAATAATGGATAAGGGTACTCCATGAAGTCTAACCAACTCTCAAATGTAAAGTTTAGCGTAATCCTTAACTGAGTCCGTACTTTTAATTGGGAGGAAATGTGCTGACTTGGTCATCCGATCTACTATCACCCAAATCGAATCATGTTGCTGACGAGTATGAGGTAGACCTTTAATGAAGTCTATATTCACTTCTTCCCACTTCCACGTGTGTATGCTGATATCTTGAGCCATACCCCCAGGTCTTTGGTGTTCAACCTTAACCTGCTAGCAGTTCGGCCACTTAGCCACAAACTCTACAATGTCTCTCTTCATACCGTTCCACCAGTAGATTTCACGTAGGTCATGGTACATCATAGTGGAACCTGGGTTGATAGAATTTCTGGAGCTTTGGGCTTCTGCCAGTGTTTGTTATATCAAGTCACCTACATCCAGAACACATAGTATTCTCTAGCAACAAAGCACACCAACTCCCCTTATGGAGAAGGCCTCCACTTCTCTTCTTTAAACTGCTTCTTTCAACTTAAGAAATATGGGATCTTCATCCTACTTTATCTTAACTTCAACAACTAACGAGGATTCTGACCCACTCTGAAGTACTACTCCACCTTCAGCTGAATCAACCAACTGAACTCCCAACCAAGATAACCTGTGAATATCTTTTTCTAACTCCTTTCTGCCCTTTTAAACATGAGCAATGCTCCCGATAGATATTCTTCTTAAGGCGTCAGCCACCACATTGTCCTTGCCTGGGTGATATAGCACGCTCATGTCATAATCCTTCAACAACTCCAACCACCTTCTCTGATGAAGGTTTAAATCTTTCTAACTAAATACATACTAAATACCCTAATGGTCGGTGAAAACATCCACATGAACCCCATAAAGATAATGCCTCCATATCTTTAACGCAAACACCACCACCGCCAATTCAAGGTCATGAGTCGGATAGTTCTTCTCATGAGATTTGAGTTGTCTGGAGGCATAAGCTATCACCTTACCCTGCTACATCAGCACGCAACTGAGGCCAACTCTGGAAGCATCAGAGTAGACTACGAACCCATCTATTCCTTTTGGTAAGGTCAAAACTAGAGTTGTAGTGAGCCGAGTCTTCAACTCTTGAAATATCTTTTCACATGCATCTGACCACTAAAACTTCACCTGTTTCTGAGTTAGCTTAGTCAGAGGAGAAACAATAGAAGAAAATTCCTTTACAAACCATTGGTAATAACCAGCTAGACCTAGGAAACTTTTGATATTTGTTGGGGAAGTAGGTCTTGACCAGTCTTTCACCGCTGCTATCTTTTAAGGATCCACCTAAATACCCTCACCTGAAATCACATGACTAAGACTTTAGCCAAAATTCACATCTGCTGAATTTAGCAAACATCTGGCAGTCTTTGAGAGTTTGCAACACTATCCTCAGATGGTTAGCATGCTCCTCCTCATTTATGGAGTACACCAAAATGTCGTCTATGAACACAATGACGAACATGTCTAGATACTATTTGAATACCCTGTTCATCAGGTCCATAAAATCTTCATGGGCATTAATTAGTCCAAAGGACATAATCATAAATTCATAGTGACCATACCAAGTTCTAAAGGCTATTTTTGGTATGTCAAATTCCCTGACCCTAAGCTGATGATACCCCAACCTGAAATCTACCTTGGAGAAACAACTGGCTCCCTGAAGCTGATCGAACAAGTTGTCAATCTTGGGTAGGGGATACCTGTTCTTAACTGTAACCTTATTCAATTAATGGTAGTCGATACATATTCTGAGGGTACCCTCCTTCTTTCGCACGAACAACACTAGAGCACCCCATGGACAAATGTTGAGCCTAATGAAACCCTTATCAAAAAGGTCTTTTAACTTCACCTTCAACTCCATAAGCTCAGCTAGAGCCATTCTATAAGGATGAACAGAGATGGGATGAGTGTCGAGAATAAGATCTACGCCAAAGTCTATTTTCTAGTCGGGAGGGACTTCAGGAAGATCTTTGAGAAACACGTCAGGAAATTTGCTAACAATTGAAATTGATTGAATTATTATGGTCTCAGAGCTATAATCTTTGACCTAAACTAGGTGATAGATGCACTCTTTCGAAATGAGTTTCCTTGCCTTAAGATAGGAAATAAACTGACCCTTAGGCGCTGAAACACTACCCATCCATTCTAAGACTGGCTCATTTGAAAACTGAAATCTGACAAGTCTAGTTCTACAGTCGACTGAGGCATAACCTAAATGTAGCTAATCCATGCCAAGAATGAGGTCGAAATCGACCATGTATAGCTCTACTAGATCAGCTGAAATGACTTCATTCAACACTGAGACTGGGTAGTTTCTATATACCCAGCTGACTCTAACTGACTCACCAACTGGGCTAGAGACTGAGAATAGTTCATGAGAGAACTTCTAAACTGATTTCAAACTGAACAGCTACATAAGGAGTCATAAATGATAGTGTGGCTCCTGGGTCTAGTAGGGCATATACATCAAGGTGGCAAAGACGTAACATACTTGTAACTATGTTAGGTGAGCTCTCCTGATCCTGACGGGAGGACAAAGCATAAAAGCAGTTTTGGTGTTGACCTCCATCCATACCTTAAGTGTTACCCTGCTAAGCTGGATGGCCTACTGGGGCTGCTGAAGTGGTAGATTGTGCTTTCCCCCGTCCTGTTGACGGATACTCCTTTAACATGTGACCTAGTTGTCCACATCCAAAGAAACCCTCTTTGCCCAAGGGGCATTCACCTGGATGGTTATTGCCACACTTAGGAAAAGCTGGGTAATGGTTGCTGCCACTATAACTTTAAGACTGAGAGCCATATGCTCCACCCTTCTGATCCTAGCGGGACCAAAAAGAAGGGGCACTGGTTGAGGAGGGTGTTGGAGTCCTCTATTGTTGCTGTTGTGGGCGGTTACTTCCATCGAACCTCCGGTGGCCATATTCTGATTGACCCGTTCTAGCCTGCTTGTTCTCCCACTCCATATCCTTCAACTTTTCTACCTTAATCTATTGGGCATGAACAATGAGGCTGGAGAGGTCAATATCCTTTATGAGCATCGCGGTCCTACACTCCTTAAGTACCAGGTTTGATACTCTGTTGACGAATTTATGCATGCGAGCCCTTGGCTCGAGTACCATCTCTAGAGCATACCTTGACAACCGACTGAACTCCAACATACTCCTTCATAGTCCTGTTACCTTCCTTTAAATTCATGAACTCTACAACCTTAGCCTCCCTCAACTTTCGAGGGGAAAATCTATTTAGAAATGTTGTGGTGAACTCTTCCCACTCTACTGGCCCTGCTACTACTGCCTCCCTTCCTTCCATTGGTCGTACCAAATCTGAGCCACCTCTTTCAACTAGTAGGCAACCATATCGGCACTCTCCGTGGAACTAACACCAATAATCTGGGTGATCTTCCGCACCTCATCCACAAACTCCTGCAATTCCTCTCCCACCTTGGATCCATGAAAATCTGGAGGGTTCATTTAGGTGAAGTCCCAAACCCCAGCAGCTATTATGGACCCATTCGTATTCACCGGAACCATCTACTGGTTCGCTTGGTTAGTCATTGCCTAAGACAGCAATTGTATTGCCACTCGAAATTCTGCTCAGGACACTTGGAGGCATTTCATCATCTTGGAGGCATATTTTCACTGAGATGAATAGAGCACAAGTTGGGAGGACACTTTAGGATTCAACTTCAAAGCACGATAAGGAGTGTGAACAAAAAAGAGTTTTCCTAATAACGTCTCGTAGCCTCCCCTCATAAGTGTGGCGTGCTTCACACCCATGAAAAGGACTCCCTTTGACACAACTTTTAGACATCCTAGAATATTCTATAACTAGTTCTCTGATATCAAGTCTGTCATGATCCGAGTCTATACCCTGGATAAAAATCGATACTTCGTTCCACAAGTGACCCCAAGCTAGCCCATGGTCAATCATTGCACTGGTAAACTGAGTAAACATAAGAGGAAGCTTTACAAAAATTATAATCATTCAAGAAATACTTATTTGAGAAGAGTCAATATATCAAAAGAAACAATACTACATAATTGTGTCTGAAAGCCACTACTAATTGATGAGTTGTTGGGACAAGTCCCCAACTAACTTTAAAATCTTTCAAAATAAAACTAACTGAAAAAAGATATCATCCTAGGAAGATAAGGACTCACCAAACACTTCTACTGATATTGTCTGACGAAACTACTAATGATTTTGGGACTAGGAACCTGCGCCTATATCATAATACAATATAGCATGGAAAGTATGCGTCAGTACTTCGAATGTTTTGAGTAAGTGACAGATAAAATAAGCATGAAAGAATAAGTAACTGAACTGTAATAACATGAAATGACCAACTAATAAACTGGTAAAACTAAACTATGACTGATATGGCCAATAATGAACTTGGCTGATGGTCATAAACATGTATTAAGATACTGAGTTGAGCTAAAATATTCTAAACTAAACTAAGATTGTACTAACAAGTGGGAGAGTCTATCGACATATAACCACGTGAGCTAATCATGGAGTTCGATGTATATGCCTCATCGATAGGACCCAATATACCTTGACAAGGTATAAAGGCATGAACTATGAGATCTCTGTCTGGGCCCATTTTGGCTAAATAAATTACTATGGCAATGTAGTTCTAGGCACCTTAGTGCGCTGAAAACCCGATCCTCTCGGTGCTAAGTCCTACTCTAACCGGATAGTCCTAGTCTAACTACTAAGCTGATAGCTCAAAGTTGGGGCCCAAGACAAAGTCAGGGATACTTATCTGGAAGTACCCTGAGAGTCTTATTAGACCGAATAACTATAACTAGGGTTCTAAGACTGGCTAGAGATGCTTATCTGAAGGCATCGTAACCATTTAGAGAACAAAGTGAAACTGATACTGGTAGTTCTCATATTGGTCAGAGTTGCTTATCTGGAAGCTTCGTAACCGTCTAAAGAACTAATTGATAACTGGGAGGCATTACTGACACCTCAAGAACTGACTTTAGTTAAAATGATCAGTTGATATTACTGAAAGTTACTGAAGATACTAACATTTTGACTAAGAATGAACTAGCATGCAACTGACTAAGAATTCATGTGATAGTAATAACATGAGAATTCCAACATTCATGCAGTCAAGCAACATTAATGTATAATCAATTATGCCAGACCCTAATTACTGCGTTTATAGAGTTAGGGATAAAATCATTTTACAGGAAACATGTATCAACACGATCACTAAGTAGTGAAAATATAACAACAAATAATATGAACAACATTTCTCATGAATTAATTGGAATCTGACTGGAAAATTACTCTAATTCAAAATCTCAAGGCTAGAACTGATAGGAGATTATGGATGGTTTTTGGGACACATTGGAATAATAATTCCCTTGTTGAATTCCCACATACATGGTGGAAGATTCCAAAGAAAATCCTTGAGAAATTGAGAAGAAGATTGAATGCCCTAGCTTTGCCTTAAGAAGTCTGTCTGTAATTCTTTGCTCTGAGGATCGAGAGCTGAGTGAAAAGTAAAAGGGACTTAGTCAATTATTCCTTTTATTATCTCTAAAACATGCCCAAAATGACGTATTTTAGGAACTAAAATAATAGAAAGTTATGAAAATGCCCCTAAAAGAAATTTGAAAAACTGCCCGACAGGAATCAACGGGTCACACAACGAGTCGTTGGTTGGTACCATAACTCGTTGGGACCAGTCATTGGTCCTAGGCCTGGAACTTGGCTTAGTGGAAATTGGCAATGAAGGGGACTACAACTCGTTGGATGAACCAACAGGTCATTGGTACCTCTCATGGCCATTGGTAGGGATTCAAACATAACATTGGACTCCTCTTTTCTAACACATGATACCACAACTCATTGGTTGATCCAACGAGTCATTGTCATCTCTCGTCCTGGCTACTGGAATCCTAAAGGATTGCTTATCACCACAGGTGGACACAACAACTCATTGTATGGTACAACGGGTCATTATTGCCACTCGTTGTCACTGAAAGAGTTAGTCAACAACACCTTAGAGCTCCAACTAACGAGTCACCCCACGAGTCGTTACATCAAACAATGACTCATAGCTTGACTCATGGATTCCTAGTAAGGGTTTAACTAATCTCTGAGAGGGGAAGGCAACGAGTGATAGGACGACCCATTTTTACTCACAACGAGTCATTCCATGTCTCGTTGGTCCCCAAAGGACAACTAACAGGGCTGACCACGACCTAAAAAACCGATCATTTCTGCTGAAAATGACTCATTGTCTCAGTTGTTCTGAGAGAAAATTTATTGGTTTCCCCTGATTTTTCATGCAAGGTCTGAGTTTGGTCTGGGAAAGTTTTGGGGTGTTACAAGTAATCAAGTTGTTTTGAATTTAAGTTTTCCTTTTCTAAAGATGAATCTCTAACCTTCCAAATTGAAATAGATATCCTAATCCTTAATTTCAAAATGGCAGATTTCATTTCCAATCATATTTACCTTTATACACCAAAAATCCTTCGAATCTGTTAAATGAGTATTTCAGAATACCATAAGTCTTTGTATAAAAGTTGAGTCAGTCATAAAAGTAGTAATAAACCACAAATCTTGGGCATCTAAAAGTATTTCCTACCTTGCTCGAATCTTTTAAATCAAAAAATTGTTTAAATTAGTCGTATCACAAGTACAACCCATCGCAAAGTCTTCTCACCAAAGTACCTAGCAGTACTGAAATAATACCTCAAACCACCAATGCATTGATTGTAATTTGCAGGAAGATTCCCAATCACTAAACGCACATTCCTACTGACATTCTCATATGATTTCATGTAAGCCTGCCTATTAAGAGCACCCTTTATCGACAAGCTTCTTAGCCCAACACTGATTCACTTATCTTGACCTCAATTGACCTAACTGGCCTCAATTAAATCTCTGAAATGTACTTCACAACATGAACTTGTTAACACCTACCATTGTTCTACCACTTTAAATTCCACTAATACCTCACTCGAGCATCCGTAACCGATGATTGTTTATGAATAGCCACTTTTTGGTCTTATCGCTCCTGACTAGAACATTTTCGATATACCATACAATTATTCCCTTCAGTCCTTATACTCCATGCAGTCATATCAATAGAGATAGTAGAAAATTGCTAGTTCTTTAAAATTGAATGCAATGTTGATCTCCATTCTTCTAAATATGTGAAATATCCTATAGCTCCTCAAGCAATTGACTTTTACACTTGTTAAAGCCAACCCATTTTCATTAGTCAATTGCTCTACCCAGTTAGTTTTGCTCCATGAAAACCCACTAGATCCACCACTTTTCTACACCATAATCATTTAGAAGGTCATACCTAGATCACACCACATATTTTTGCACGTCAAATAACTATGATGCATTATACAAATTAGTCTCTGGCCTAAACTGGCATGTATCCTCATCTTCATATCAAGCAAGCTTGCAAATATGCTCCTTACGAAAGAATCACCATTGCATATTTCCACAAAATTCAATCATAATGAGAAACTTCTCCAACTCATATTCAGTTCTTCTTTTCGTAAACCCAGTCCATAACAAACATTTTCACACCCTGTGGCTTTAATTAAGTAGACGTTGTAACATTGTGATTGGTGTATCGTAGAACTCAAACCATTCAAAATCCTCTTCGTTTTACCTCTACTTCATGAGAAAGAAGGAACACCCTGCATATGAACCTCAAACGAAATCATACCACCTCGAGCCTCATTAGAAGAAACCCCCTTTTTTACATACCTTACAACTTGTCCTCTTACTTGATCCGCTGGTCCTCTGTAACTTTAACCCTTCTTTAAGATAATAGCACATGTACTTATTTCATCACTAGGATGTCGAATCTTTGTTGATATACTCATGCCATATTAATCTCTGTCAAAATATTTTTGTTCTCATCATAACTTGAGCAACCCAACCGTGTTATGTCAAACCTCCTTAATTTTAGTCTTTAAGGTAACAACACTTATTACCTAGCAATTTCAGTAATCATACAATTCACAATCGTTAACTCTTTCCCAGAAACCACCTATGCCATATATGCACTCCTATTATTGAATAACTCATCATAAAAGATAAGGTGATTATGAAGTTATTCACTCATCATTCACATTTACCTATGAATATTATCAAACTGAAAAAGAAATCCAAATCACAACCTCACACAATCTGCTATGAATAGCTATTATCTAAATCTACCCATACAGCCCTCAAACTAGCAACCTCTTGCTCCATACTGTGCCATCTTATCATCAACTATTAGCGCGCCTTTTCCACAGAAAAAGGGAATCATGTGTTCCAGTAGAAGAATAATTGATGTGAATCATTCAAGAATCGAAGTTCATTTGCTTTATAAAAAAGAAGATATGCACGAACTCAATAACATGTCCTCACCATCAATGAGAGAAAAGATTTAAAGAATCAGGCTGAAAAACAAAAATGCACGATAAAAAATCAAAGAATAGAAGTTTCCTAATATCCTGTAGCCTCTCAAAGATAAGTTACGGACGTCTCCACACCGATCCATAAGACTCTACTAGATTTTTCACTTGTACTTAAAGGGACCTATGAACCATGCTCTAATACCATGTTGTCACGACCCAAAATCTCATTGAGTCGTGAGGGCACCCTCCATACCCATAGGCAAACCCTATTCCTTTATTGATCAATTAATAATTTTTAAAAAATGTGAAAATAACATAAAATAAGCAACTAACTCTTATAAGTGCGGACTACAACCAAAACAACCTCAAGAATTGGTGACACTCGTACAAGACTGAGAGTCTATGAATACCAAACAACTATGAAAATCAAAAGTCACCATCTAGAAAGAAATAAGACAGCAAACAAGATAAGAAGCCTCTAGAATTTAGTACTGCCTAAGGCAAAGTGATCTTGGGCAGATTTATATGCCCAAGTGATACTCAAACGTATCATTTTCGCCTTGTTTATTGTGCAATGTGTATACATTTTCATGTAATTGGTAATAAAATGTGAATTTATACTAACCAACATGATTAGCATTGTTTTGTAGGTGAAATGTGATTTTGAAGAGCTAAAATGCATGTTGGAACAATATCGGAGTTGGACTTGGATTCGAGCACGAAAAAGGCAGTGGACTGCACCAATTAAAGGGGCTCCGCGATGGAGCCGTGCCACGCTACCATCGCGGAGGCACTCTGCCTAGAGGGTGAAATATTAGTCAAATTCCAGTGGAGCCTCGCGGCAGCTCCGTGGCACGGAGGCAAGCCTCCGCGTTGCATGTCGTGCCACGTTGAAGCTTTATTCCCGGACCCCAAATTTCTAGAGAGGGTCCGCGTCCACGCCGTGTCACGGAGGCAGTGCTCCGCGATGCATTCCGTGACACGTTGCTTGTTATTCCGGGAAAAATTCCCACTAGTATAAATTGAACACTTAGGCTTATTTTTAATTAATTCAGACTTGGTGGAGCAAGGACGTGGGTTACAGGCAGTTGAGGGACGAAAAAGCTCAGGGTTTTCCTCTCTTTCTTTCTTCTTTCAATCAATTGTTTGTATGATTAACAGTTGTTTTAGGATGATTAATCCACAAATGAGTGGCTAATTTCCTTCCTTGCTGAGGTTATGAACAATGGTGATGAATTTTGATTATTGAATTATATGATTTTTCATCTTCTTCTTCCATGTTGTTCTATTAATTCTCGTTTCTACTGCATTGGTGTGTGGCCGACATTAATGTACATCTAAAAAGTCCGAGTTCACTCGAGAGAGCACGAAATTGGAAAGTTGTGAATTAATAGGGTATTGTTCTTAACTTGATTTGGGAAAATTGAGTTTTGATGTGATTTCCTGATAGAAATATACTTGAAAGTCGTATTAGTCAATTTAGGAACCAGAATTGTATTGCTAGGTCATAAATTGCATTTGATCACAGAAATGTAGACGGATGGTTTATGATTCTTAGGTGAGATTAAATACGAGAGTTTTAATCTCTAGGCTAATGTTCTTGTCTAGCAATAGGAAGAGAAGATTAACCAAATTATGATTATAATCAAGTTCATTACTTGTTCTTAACCTTGGCATGCTCATATCCATAGTTTCAATTCAAAGTAGATAGTTGTTAATAGTTTTAGTATATAATTTATAAACAAATTATTTAACTTTTGGTTACTTTGTTGTCAACATATTTAGACGTAAGATAGAATATAGTATACTTGAGCAATTTTTACTTATCCAGAGTCTCCTTGGTTCGATACTTGGCTTACTTAAGCCACTTACTACTTGTTTGACCACGTGCACTTGCGTGTCGGTTTTTAACCCTAAACGAACCACCGAACAAGTTTTTGGCGCCGTTGCCGGGGAGACTAGGCAATTGGTGAAATTGTATTAAGTGTAAATTTACTATATTTTTATTTTGTTTTCTTAAGTGTTGACAACTTGGTCTTAGCCTGTATTTTGCAGACTTGATTTCTGTGAACACTGGCAAGAGACAAAGAGCTGGTGGAATCTTACTTAGAGCCTGAATGTATATTTCATAGTAAACGCAGAGAAGCTCTACAAAAGAAGCTGCAGTTGCTCAGACAGACTATTATGGAGCAACAAAATCCACCGATTGTGAGGGCAGTGTTAGTGCCCGAAGAAGCAGCAGCAAGGCCGGTTCGCGAGGTGGCAATCCCACATGCCAACAATGTACATTCAAGTATCCGCAAACCAGAGCCTGGAGGGAGATTTGAACTCAAGCAGAATATGGTGCAGCTGTTGCACACAAGCGGGCAATTTAACGGTCTCCCTCATGAAGACCCACAACAACATCTCCAAAACTTTTTGGAGATAAGTGACACTTATATACCCGCTGGAGTGTCACCTGATTATGTTCGGCTCACACTATTTCCGTTCTCATTACTTGGTGAAGCCAAGAGGTGGTTAAAAGCTGAGCCACCAAATTCTATCTCAACGTGGGATGATCTAGCACGGAAGTTCTTGATAAGATTTTTTCCCTCTGGTAAAACAGCCAGACTTAGAAGTCAAATTCTAAGTTTCAAACAGAGGGAGGGGTAAAATTTGTATCAAGCCTGGGAAAGATTTAAATCCATGTTGCGGGACTGTCCTCATCATCATCAGTCCAATGAGGTGTTGGTACACACATTTATTGAGTGTTTGGAATCCCATACTAAAATTTTGTTAGACTCAGCAGCTGGAGGGAAAGCGCTGGAAAAGACTTATGAGGAGCTGTATACTTTGCTAAACCGGATTTCACAGGGCAATCCAGAATGGAATGCTGATTCATCACGAGGTGGAGCAAGGAAAGCAGCAGGAGTGCTTGAAGTGGATGGATTTACAGCTATCGCTGCACAGATAGCTGCCTTACAGAATCAGTTGAACAACCACTTCAGCAACATGAATTTGAACCAGCCTTCAGCTTCAGTCAATGCGGTCCAGCAGTTATGGTGTGAAGTGTGTTGAAGCAGTGAGCACTCAGCTGAGTGCTGTGGAGCAAATCCTGATTCTGTTAACTTTGTGGGCAATGCACAAAGAAATCAGCAGCAGTTTGGTAGCGGCTACAACTCAAATGGGAGGAACCATCCAAATTTTTCATGGGGTAGCAACAACCAACAAGGCCAAAGTTCGGGTCAGGGTATGCAAAGGAATCCAGGAGGGCAACAGAACTACCAATCTCAATTCAGAAATCACAATGCCCCTCCTCCACCACCATCACCTAGCATTGAGGAAATATTCAAGACCATGATCCTAATTAGGCGCAATTGCAGGTTGACTATGTTAAATTGGCAGCCGAAGTGAAAAATAATCAATTAGCGACCAAGGCTCTTGAGTATCAATTTGGGCAATTTGCTAGTGCCTAAAACACAAGGCCTAGAGGAGGACTGCCTAGCGACACGGATCCAAATCCGAAGCAGGTAAATGCAGTGACCACAAGAGTGGTTTGCAGCTGAAGGAGGTGGAACCAGAAAGACCACCTCAAAAGTCAGGAGTAGCAGATGTTGAGGGAGAGCAAACTTCGGATAGGGGGAAGACCAAAGAAGCAGAATCAGAAAGACCTCCACCCCCGTTCCCTCAATGACTCAAGAAACACAAGAATGAGGCGTGTTTCAAGAAATTTATGGAGGTGCTTAAACAGGTACATGTTAATTTACCTCTTGTTGATGTCTTGCAGGGAGTGCCAAAATATGCCAAATATATTAAAGACATCGTGGCCAACAAAAGTCGTTTGACTGAGTATGCCACGGTAGCTTTGACGGAGGAATGCACTTCCCGGATCCAAAATAGACTGCCTACGAAGCTAAAAGACCCTGGATGTTTTACTATCTAGCTTACTATTGGACAGAGTATCTGAGCTCGTGGATTGTGTGACTTGGGGGCGAGCATAAATCTGATGCCATCTTCGTTATTCAGAAAGTTAGGTCTAGGGAGTCCTAGACCTACAACCGTAATCTTGCAGTTGGCAGACAGATCCTTAGCTAGGCCGGATGGCATTGTTGAGGATGTGCTTGTGCAAGTGGGATCCCTCATTTTCCTGGTAGATTTTATTGTTCTGGATTTTGAAGCAGACGCGGAAGTCCCATTTATTTTGGGACGACCCTTCTTAGCAACCGGGAAAGCATTAATCGACGTGGCTGCGGGTCAACTTACAATGCGAGCACATGACAAGGTAGAGGTGTTCGATGTGTACAAAGCACCCAATCTCCCGATGGTGAATGAAGAACTCTCGGTGATCAATGTAATTGATCATGGGAATGCTAAACAAATGAATGATTCCCGAGAGTTGATGGGAAGACCACCGGATAAGGGTGAGCACTACTGGGGGGAGGACGATGATCGTGAGAAATCGTCCATCACTCTAGTGGACAATTGAGCATAAAGGACGTCGAGCCGCGATGATAAACCAGGCGCTGCACGGGAGGCAACCCGTGAAAAATATATTTTTTCTTTTATTTTGTAAAAGTGTAAATAGATTTTATTTTAATTTTCTTTTTCTTGATTTAGTACAAAATTTTTGTTTTAGTAGTATTTTTTTCATTTTAGTTAGTGAAACTTATTAATCTAACCAATTTTGTTTAGTGAGGGGATTTTCAGGTCAAACGGAGAAAAATGTGCACGGAATCGTGAAGGAAAAGGCGAGGTATGAAAAAATGAATAAAATGCAGAGATAGTGAGCTGGGGCGATAGCTCTGTGTCACAGAGGAGAACCTCCGCGTTACCCTCCGTGACACGTTGAAGTGTAAACTGGAATTTTCAAAAATTCCAGAGGGCTATCGCGATGGCTCCGTGTCACGGAGGCAGTGCACCGCGATGCACTCTGTGACACGTTGCCCTATAATTTGTGACGGGTCACACCGGGTTGCCGGGTGACCCACGTGTTTTCTTCATTTTAAACCCCGAAACCCCCCCCCCTTTTCCCCTCATTTTTACACTTCTCCGCGACCAAACGTCCCAAAACCCCTCTCCCTCCAATGTGCCACAACTTAAGGCAACAATTTACCGAGTTTTCTTCGATTATTCAACTACAAGGTATGTTTTCCGATTATCTCTCAAGTTTTTGTCAATTTCATTAGAATTTAAGCATGGGAGGTGAACTAAATCACCCTAAGTCGAAATTTAGCATGAAATTGAGTTATTCCTTGAGTGATAAATGTTCGGAATGTTGTAATGAACGTTTGAACTTGTCGATTGTGTGAATGATTCGAATTTGATTGCGAAATTAAATTCTAGGGCTTGGTTGTTGAATTCGAAATTGGTAACTTGTTAAATTTGTGAAATATATGTCGGGTTGTATGTATTGAATGAGATATGTCATTGTAGAATATTGTTTGAATGTAATTGACGACGAATTCTCTGGTTTTTTGGGAAAATGCTGAAAATTTTTCAAATTGGATTGATTATATAGGTTCATATGTATATAGAATTTTTGTTGTTGTTTTTGTTATGTTGTTTTCCTTTGCTAAGTGCGATGGTTGAATTGATAGCGATGGTAGTTATTGGGATTAGCTGTATGAAGTCTGAGTAGTTTGCTAAAGTTATACCGTCGAATTTTTCTTTGCAAACGCACTAAGCATAAATTGTATAGTTGTTTGTTTTTGGTGTACATAAAGTGATTCTTGCCGTAGTATCGTAACCGTAGCTAAGGACTAAGTGTGGGGTAAACTTGGTTAACCCGACCTTAGCTGAAGTTAATATTCATTTAGCTTGACATTGCGCTTGTTTATTTGTGTTGACAGGTAAAATGACAAGTAGGCAAGATAAGGGTAAGGGTGCATCTACTTCAGGCACCGGGAGAAAAAGACTTAGACTGGGCACAACAGTCCCAGCTGCACCAGCAGTTCCACGCGGCCAACGTTGCCAATACGGAACGAGGTGGGTAACCGATGAGGGGAAGAAGTGGTATGCCAAACACAAGGAGAATAAATACTTCCCCAAGAAGCATATTGCACGGGAACCACTAGCACAAGAGTTCCTCCGCATAGTGCAAAGGATCGAGGAAGCTGGGCTCAGCTTCATATTTCAGGAGCCCAAGGAGTGCAACCTACATCTAGTCTGGGAGTTCTATGCAAATTGGAACCCGGCAATCAGAAGCCACACAATCAAGATCAGAGGGCAGATTGTCACTCTGGAACCCTAGCAGCTAAATGCCATCATCGGAGCGCGGAACACAGACTCCCACGTTCTCCGCCAGCTAAACATCACCCCACCATATGCCGATATCAGACGCACATTATGTGGGGCTCGATCCACAGCCAGATGGAGCAGACATAAGGAAAGGGGTTACCACCAGACTCTGCCGTATTCTCAATTGAACAGGGAGGCCAGAATCTGGCTGAAGATAGTCTGTTCGTGCCAAATCCCAGGGGTGCACATGGCTGATGTGACCCGGGACCGTGTCTGCCTGGTGTATGCCCAGATGAAAGGGCTGGAGATTAATGTTGGGGCGGTCATCATATCCGCCATGAAGAGAGCCCGACTACACCAGGGCCACAGGTATGGGTTCGGGGGACTTATCACCACCTTTCTCCGGGGCCTCGACGTTGAGGAAGAGGCTTTGGATTACATCCCGCAGTTGGAGCGGAGGGCCCTTGACGTGACCAAAACTAAGGCCCCCGACACCACACACGGGCCAGCGCTGACGCTTGGCGAGCGACATGCTCGTGACGACCAGTACATGGCACGGATGTTTGGAATGCAAATGCTCCAGTTTCAGATTGGTGGGAGACCAGCCACGGAGGAGGAGCTATGGCAGCTCGAGCTGGATTACCCATTTGGCGAAAACGCCAGGGCTCTATGCCGAGTGGGGCCAGCCTTTGTAGAGCCCACTGATGATGATGTCCCCACGGATGAGGACACACGTCGGGAGGACTCCGATGTGGAGTCCGATGATGACGATAGAGCTAACTCGGACATGGGCGATGAGGCAGCAGCACCTGATGAAGAAGTCGAATATTTTGACTAATCAGGGAGTTCCACCACCCAATTTTGTGATTTTAATTTTTGTGAACACTGGGGACAGTGTTCGATTTAAGTGTGGGGTGGGGAGTAGTTAGGTGCTGGGGCTGGGCTAGTTTGCTTGTATGTTTTTCCTCTGTTTGTTTTGTATGTTTATGTTGCCCTGTGTTTGTGAAGTGCAAAGTGCAAACTGCTCTGTATCTGTACATAATTGTGGTAATTGATGTGTGTTGTGAAATGTTGTGGTTGCCAGCTAATTCTGTAAAAATTTTGTAAAAATTTTCTTAATTTATTTTTTTTCTCTATCGAAATGATCGATGTTTTTAAAATTTTGCGAAAATATTTTGTACATATAAAAAAAATAATTTTTGTAAATACTTTTTCCATCAAAATGATCGATGTTTGCAAAATTTTTTTTTTGGGGTTTCTCGGAGTTTGTTTTCGGTTCTTTTACCGAGAATAGTCCCATTGAACTGACATCATAGTTAGTGACCGTTCCCTATGATGAATGGATGACGACCGTCTTAAGGGAAATGTAGTCAGTAGGAGCAGTGATTTTAATTTGTTTTCAGTTTTTTTCTTTGGTGGATTGCATCACGGAACCTGTAGTTACTATATGGTTGTGAAATGTTGGTTGCGTGTTGTAACTGATATTCAAAATGTAAAAGTGATTCGTATGAAAGCATGCAACTTTGTAAATATGTTGAGATACCTAGGCTGTAGAATTCGATTCGGTGTGATTGAGGCTTAATTTTTGAATTCATGTAATTGGCTAATTAAAGAGTCTGTGAATGCATCTTGAATCGAGCATGTGCATAAAGTGAGAAGTGAGGTATTGTGTTCCATGCTATTGTGAAGTGTCTAGAACTTGCCTGGTGTGTGTACAAAACGAAATGAAGGAGGTGTAGTGTTGGAAAGGATGTAGGCATTTCTTTCTTAACCGAGAGTTTCTATTTTTTTCCTTGCCATACTCTCCTTTTTATGTGATTGTATACCCTAGTCAGCCCGTTGAGCCTTTAGCCTATTATTTCTTTCTTTTGTCCAAAAATGTATAAACTAAGCTTAATTCTTTCTTTTCGTTAGCCGTAAAGTCTATACAAAACTCTTAAGCGCTTAAGAAGAACAAAAAAAGATTTTTCCCAAAGTGTCAAAGAGTGAGAATGGTGAAAAGAAAAAGAAAAGCAGAGTGAGGAAAGAAAAGAAAAAGGTGGAGGGTGCACTTGTTATAATTAAATGATAATGAAGGTGCATGAAAAACCTTTGTTGTTGTGTCAAGTGTGTTTGATGAAATGGGTCATACTAAAGTAAACCAGCATGAATGGGATGATGAAAAAAGAAAAGAGAGAAACAATGTCCATGAGTAGATGGGAATGTGTTGAAAAGGCGCTTAAGGATACTAGTGACTATTATTGGCTAATCCAATATATACTAGTTCCATAGCTTCCATTACAACCCATTAAAGTCCTACATGATCTTACATTGCATTTCTTTATATTAGTGGAGTAATACACTAAGGGCAAGCCTATGGGTCATGACATGATGCATGTGAATTCTTTTGGGAGAGAGAGTGAAAGTAATTTTTTTACATGCCCCTACTTGAATGTTTGTGTGTCACATGAACAAAAAGGGGAAGATTCTCTTGAGTTGTGAGGGCACATGCTTGATGAAAGATTGATTTTCGTGTCGGATATCTTGATTAGCTGATTTGCATGAGTTTGCCGATATCGACGGTCGATTCTTAAAGTCTAGGAAGTCTTAATGTATTAAAGGTCATTGCATTGTAAGACCATGCATGTTTTCTTGATGATTTACAATATTGAATGATCGGTATGACCGTAGCGTAAATTGTCGCACCATAGTGGCGAAGGTAGGGATGCTATTTGTATGAATTGAGATTTGTTGTTTGAGGACGAACAAGGATTTAAGTGTGGGGTAAGTGATCTTGGGCAGATTTATATGCCCAACTGATACTCAAACGTATCATTTTCGCCTTGTTTATTGTGCAATGTGTATACATTTTCATGTAATTGGTAATAAAATGTGAATTTATACTAACCAACATGATTAGCATTGTTTTGTAGGTGAAATGTGATTTCGAAGAGCTAAAATGCATGTTGGAACAATATCGGAGTTGGACTTGGATTCGAGCACGAAAAAGGCAGTGGACTGCACCAATTAAAGGGGCTCCACGATGGAGCCGTGCCACGCTACCATCGCGGAGGCACTCTTCCAAGAGGGTGAAATATTAGTCAAATTCCAGTGGAGCCTCGCGACAGCTCCGTGGCACGGAGGCAAGCCTCCGCGTTGCATGTCGTGCCACGTTGAAGCTTTATTCCCGGACCCCAAATTTTCAGAGAGGGTCCGCGTCCACGCCGTGTCACGGAGGCAGTGCTCCGCGATGCACTCCGTGACACGTTGCTTGTTATTTCGGGAAAAATTCCCACTAGTATAAATAGAACACTTAGGCTTATTTTTAATTAATTCAGACTTGGTGGAGCAAGGACGTGGGTTACAGGCAGTTGAGGGACGAAAAAGCTCAGGGTTTTCCTCTCTTTCTTTCTTCTTTCAATCAATTGTTTGTATGATTAACAGTTGTTTTAGGATGATTAATCCACAAATGAGTGGCTAATTTCCTTCCTTGCTGAGGTTATGAACAATGGTGATGAATTTTGATTATTGAATTATATGGTTTTTCATCTTCTTCTTCCATGTTGTTCTATTAATTCTTGTTTCTACTGCATTGCTGTGTGGCCGACATTAATGTACATCTAAAAACTCCGAGTTCACTCGAGAGAGCACGAAATTGGAAAGTTGTGAATTAATAGGGTATTGTTCTTAACTTGATTTGGGAAAATTGAGTTTTGATGTGCTTTCCTGATAGAAATATACTTGAAAGCCGTATTAGTCAATTTAGGAATCGGAATTGTATTGCTAGGTCATAAATTGCATTTGATCACAGAAATGTAGACGGATGGTTTATGATTCTTAAGTGAGATTAAATACGAGAGTTTTAATCTCTAGGCTAATGTTCTTGGCTAGCAACAGGAAGAGAAGATTAACCAAATTATGATTATAATCAAGTTCATTACTTGTTCTTAACCTTGGCATGCTCATATCCATAGTTTCAATTCAAAGTAGATAGTTGTTAATAGTTTTAGTATATAATTTATAAACAAATTATTTAACTTTTGGTTACTTTGTTGTCAGCATATTTAGACATAAGATAGAATATAGTATACTTGAGCAATTTTTACTTATCCAGAGTCTCCTTGGTTCGATACTTGGCTTACTTAAGCCACTTACTACTTGTTTGACCACGTGCACTTCCGTGTCGGTTTTTAACCCTAAACGAACCACCGAACACAAAAAAGCTCAACCAGAACTCTAACTGCAACATATCTTGAACCGCATAGAAACTCAAGTACCATTAGTACTTGATTCAGTTCCTACATGCAAAATGGTCCAGCAAGTATAGGGTGGATACGGGAAACATGAGTACTCAGCAAGCTTTGATTACAGACTTTTCTAGAAGTGATGACGAGATATAATCCTAACAATTCTTTTTCAACATTCTAAAAATACAATAATAATAGTCCACCCCAACAAGAGTTTATGGATTTAATATCTAACCATGAAGCAAATAAAACATATATTATTCAAAGTCAATTATACAACTGATGATATCACAATATGCCTCAATATAGTCACCACATCAGCTATACCACTAATTATATCATAATGAGTCTCAAGTACAATGATTCAAATCAATATTATAACCATCTCAATACTTCAACGCTCAACTCAATATGAAATGCAATGAAGAGAAAATATAAGTATTTCCAAGTACAACCTATATATACCCGCTTCCTCCAATGGATAGTCAGGACCCATGGGGGATTCGCCAGGTCCATATACATGTTGGAACCATTTTTCATCGGCAATAACACACATCGAAACCATTTTTCATTGGTAATAACACATGTCAGAACCATTTCCTATCGATAATAACACATGCTGGAATCATTTTCCATCGGTAGTAACATATGTCGGAATCATTTCCCATCAATTATAACACATGATGGAGCCATTTTTCATCGGCAATAACACATGTAGGAACCATTTCCCATCGATAGTAACATACGTCGGAACTATTTTCCATCGACATCATAAGAGTATGAATTTTCACAAAATAACTCAATAGACACTATAAGTCAATAATCATCATGTAATAATAAGAGTGGTACGAGTATGTATGAATAACACAAGTTCATCAACCAACCGCTGCAATCAAGGAACTTCAAGTCACAATCAAGTATCACATAGTGAATGAGTCCCAGTAAATCAAGCACATCACCAGTTGTGGAATATCATCAATACATATATTAATTTCGTGTAAATTTACCCATATCATGACATCAATACCCATATAACTGTTCGTCATCTCATTTATGCTCGACCCTCCTTATTACCCATTACCCTTAAATTCATTTAGTATACATAAAACTAACACCGCAAAGAATCAAGAAATCTCTAATTGCCTCAAATCGAAGTCCAAGCGTTAAATTTTGAATTTGCCCTTCCGTAACACTTTCGAATGATCAAATATGGTCAAATATGTATTCTACATAAGAAAATGAAACCATGGATACCCATATTGATATACTTCTATCTCGGGCCTAAAAAGTCAACCCCGAACTCACAAGGACAAAAGTGGAATTTATTAGAAAATCAAGTCACCCATAAAGTAAGATACTCTAATATGAAATTTCATCTAAAATAGAGCTCAAATTGACCTTGAATTCATCAAAATATGATTTCTTCACTTTAGGATCAAAATTTTCAATTTCCACGCTCATATACGGTTTTAAACGATGAAATAATCGATAAATCAAAATTTTAATGCCAAAATCAATTTACACATTACATAAGAACCTTAAAAACTAAGTATAAATTGACCTCCGAATCAAAGAAATATGATTTCTAGATCTAGGGCGAAAATCCCAATTCTTTCTCCAATAAATTCACGGATAAAAATAAAAATCAACTGAAGAAATTATGGAGAAAAACCAAAATAAAGATTAGATACTTACCCCATCACTTTTATGAGAAAAATGCCACCAAAATTGCCTCAAATGGAACTCTAGAACTCAAGATGTGACGAAAATACTCCAAAATATGTTATTTAACACTCTGCCAGGCAAAATAACTAATTTGGTCATTAAAAATAGCTTTCCCCATTGCTAAAAGTCCCATATCTGGTCGCTAAAGGCATGCACCGGCAACATTTATTTCACTAAAATGGTCATAACTTCATCATACAAACTCGAAATACGATGAATATTTTTCCTGTAAGTACTAAATAATTAACAGACCTATTCATTCAATAAAAACTCAATTAAGTGCTCGTTTGCCTAGTCATAATCACTTTTTCTTGTTTAGGAATTATTTCATCTATTGCAATAAAAACCCAATCTTGACTTATAGAAATTGCACCAAACTTTTCAGATTACTCCTATTATTCATGCTATGAATTTTGGAAGTCTCGAAATAATTTTTCAATCACTAGAACTAAAACTGGACCTCTGAGTTGTCATATTTTATGCTAAAACACACAGAACGTCCAAATTCACTTGAAACTCATTGAACTTAAATCAAAATTTGTGGCAAGTCCAAAGTAATCATACAAACATGTTGGAACTTTCAAATCCTTAATCCGAGCTCATTTAGTTAACTATTTGACCGAGGTCAACTCTAAACTTTAAGTTCTACTAGAATGCAACTCGAGTGTCCGAAACTTATCCAGAATCCTTTGGACACAAATCAAATATGCAATTCAATCATAAAGCATATTTCAAATCTGTTGGAATCAT